>CM050926.1:11513783-12929845 GCA_027742785.1 Vigna reflexopilosa
TGAATGAATGATATTGAAAATGTGAGATGAATATGTTGTTGGGGTTTAGATTTCACTTAATTTACTCTCATGCATTTAAGAATTCATCTTCTTCATTAATGTTAATATCACTTTCTAAATTACTTAAAACCCGATGTCTTGGCGAAGAAAGTCTATCCTTAATTACTAGACCACAATGTCTTGCATCCCTAATAATTAATTCTGCATTACAATTAGAAGCTTAAGATAACCAAGCGTTCTATCCCTATGTCTAGGAAATAGTTCCCTTGGGAGAAATTCCCCAGATTTAGGTTTCTCTGTATGTGTCCATATCAAAGAAAACCAATAATCACGTCATTAATGAGTAAAATACCACTAACATAGAGTGTGGGAGAAAAACCCTAACAATTAATGAAAGAAGCATATATCAATTAGAATCAATTCAAATACATGAGAGTTCACAAGGTTACATCATCCCCCAACAACAAATAGTGTTTAGTTCTCCATTAGCATGGAAAAACTAGATGTACAATGGAAATAGAATGAAAGATAAACCCTAAAAACCAAAGTTGAGTGCTCTCGCATCCAATCCTGCCTCAAGAGAGTCGAAAAATGTGAATTTTCGTCTCTTCTGTCAAAAGATACAATCCCTAGAGTTCCTGGGTCCTTAAATAGATCACATAAAAAGTTCAAGCCCACGTCGTCGGTGCTCAGCGCCCCAACTTAGGGCAGCTAGGCGTGAATGCGAGAGTAGTTGCGCTCAGCGCCCTTCAGAGGGTGCCCAGGTGTGGAACGACACTGAAAAACTGGCGCTCAGCGCCTCAAAAAGGGTGCCCAGGCGTGACTATGAAGCTTCAGCGCTGAGGACCTCAGAAAGGGGCAGTCAGGCGTCAATGGGAGCCTCTGGCACTGAGGGCCCCAAAAAAGGGTGCTCAAGCGTCCTGCGATCTTCCGTTTTGATGTTTTTTCATTCCTTTCTGAATTCCAACTCCTTGGTACTTCAACTCCTCTTCCAAATCATCCAAATTTCCTATAAAATCTAGGGAATTAGTGATAAAATCATAAAGTATAACCTCAACTCTCTTTATTCACAAAATAACCTAAAAAAAAGGATTAAGCAAGTTTCTAAGTCAAAAAGGGTTCATTAAGTATCAAAATTAAGTCCCAGATATAACTGAAATCAACCGTTATCATTGGCAGCCAAAGGTAACAGCCATATCTGAATCTATAGATTTAACTAACATGAATATGGCTACACTGTTTGGTAAGCTCAGGGAACACGAGTTGGAGCTTGGTAGACTGAAAGAAGAAGAGGAGATTGAATAGAAACAATCCATTGCACTTAAAGCTACCAGCAAAAGAACCTCTAGAAAGGTTGAATTTTATTCAGAATCAGATGCAGACATCTCAGAAAAAGAGGTTATGAACATGCTGGTAAAGAAATTTACCAAATTTATGAAAAATAGAAATGTTGCAACAGACTTTGCAGGTAACTCCAAAGGTGGCAGAAGGAGCTCAAAGATCAACACTGTTACTTGTTATGAGTGTGGAAAGGATATTCCTATGAAACCAGAGTGTCCATAATTACAGAACAAACAAAAGGTTGATGCAAAGTATTCTCAGGACATGAGGAGAAGTAAGTACAGAAAGGCTTACATTGTCTGGGAGAACACTGATGGTGATTCATCAAGTGATGATGATCAGAGTTTGGAGGAGGAGACCAACTTGTACTTCATGGCTGGTTCGGTACATTATGAAAGTAGTGACATCGATTTCGAGAGTGAGCCTATCGAAGTGAAATACGATCTATTTTTGGATGCATTTCAAGAACTGCATGCTGAAGCAATGAGGCTACAATACAAGGTGAATCGATTACACTCTAAAATGAAAGACTTTGAATATCAAATTAACAATCTTGTAGATGAAAATGAAAAGCTCAAAAATGAACTTGAAACTGCTTTGCAATCTACTAATAATGTCAAAATAAAAATTCAGATTGTGGAAAAAGAATGTGATAATTACAGTGTTCATATTGAAAAAATAGAATACTTGATAGCTAGGTTTACTCTTGGTAGAAAAAAATTTAGATGTTGTTTTAAGGTCACAAGGCAGAGCTATTAATAGGCTAGGGATAGGTTACAAGGCTAAGAGTAACAAAATAAATTCTAAGAAATTTATTGACTTAAGCAAACCTGTAACCAATGATTGTTTTTACTGCAATACTATTGGCCATACTTTGAAAAATTGTTATTATAAGATGGTTGGTGTTCCAAGAGGAAAATATAAATGGATTCCTAAATAACAACCTCCTATTACTAACAAGAAAGGCCCCAACTTTATTTACGTACCTGCAACAAAACCATTTGAATGTTTTGTAGGGAAGTAAGTTGTTCCAGAAGCTGACAAGTGCTCAAGGATAAGGTTAAGTGGAATACATCAAATTTCTTGATGTGTGGTAATATCTACTGTCAAATTCATGCATTCATGCATCATTGTTTTCTATATGTGAATATATGTGGTATGTATGATTATTGTTTGCTTATCTGTTATGTAGTTTTAGATGAAAAACAATTTTCACGAATTTTAACCAATTATGCTATAAATGGAATCGATTAGATCTTTTCTGTCTGTTTTTTTTTTGTCTTGCCTTAAACTATGTTAAACATTAATCGATTTCAAAACTAATATAATTGATTGGCATTAATATACCTTTTGCTGATTTGTTGAAATTTAATTAAATTCAAATCTTGTGAAATCGATTGTATTCTTAAGGTGCGGAAACTTAATTTTTTGGGTTCCCTCCAAAATTGCAAATATGATCTATAAGCTCTAAACTAAGCAATTTTTCACTCACACTTTATCTGTAAACTCTGTAATCTTACTCTCTTGGGACTCTTGGAAATACTTTGCTACACACTATAATTATGGCGTCTTCATCATCTCAAAGGAAGAGGATTAAGACTATCGGAAACAAAAATACGTAGCATGGAGCAAACATTGATGGGTGGATTAGCGATGATAGTGCATAGTACAACTTTTTAGACAACTGGAAAATGAGGAAGCTCATCCCTCACAAATATCTGAAGTTGAGTTTTTTTAGAAGAGAGGGATTTATCTTTCCAGGGTGGCTCAACAAGCAAGGTCTGAAAACATTCGTGGAAATGGCTGACCCCTGGTATCCAGAATTGGTAAGGGTTTTCTACTCAAACTTAAAGATTAGTGATGGAACACTTTGTTCCAGGGTAAAAGGTTTTGACATAAAACTGACAAGTGAAGTTTTGACGAAAATTGTTGGCTTTCGATTAAGAGGTGAGCAATGCCATTTAGGCATGGAAGGATTTCATAAGTTCACTGTGTATCAAGACTGTTTGAGAAATCCAGATGAAGTAAGAGACTACTCCCACTACAGAACGGGGGGAATGAAAAAAGATGATTGTCTGTGTGCTTTTGTCATCTCTTGGATTCTGATGCCAAGAAGAAGCAATCATGCACAAGCAACAAATGAGTACTTGTGCCTTCTGAAAGCTTTTAAAGAAAATATACAAGTTGATTGGGCTGCTGTAGTATCATAGAACATGCTCAAGATTACTAGACTTGAGTCTGCAAGCCTACCCTATTGCGTGTTTATCTTTAAAGTGTTGGTTTATTTTGGTGTGGAATGCATAAATGAATCAAGTGAGTCCTATGGCAAAAGCAATATGATCGATAAATCTACGCTACACCATATAGGACTCTAACATGGTCCAGATGGTTGGTTGTTTAAAGATGAGTATGCTGGGGAAGAAGAAGAAGCTGTTGGTTCATCATTTACACCCTACATGCCTCAATCTGAATTTGAAAAACATATGGTGAGGCAAATGCACTCGCTAACCATTCTCTGTCAAACTATTAGTCAAGATGTCAATGATATCAAGGAAAAGCTACAAATGAATGGATCTGACAATGTAGATAAAGAAACCAGAGAGAATGAAGAGAGTGAAGAGGAAAGTGAAACAGAAGAGAGTGAAGAGGAAAGTGAAGCAGAAGAGAGTGATAATGACATGTTGATTTGTGACAGGGAAAAAAAACACAAGAAAAGATTATAGTAATAGATAAACTTAAATCAAAATCTTTAATGTTTTATTGAGTATTTGGTTTGTTAGGAGCTTTATTCTGTTAGGTATGTTGATTCTGTAATCAGTGGCTTGTTTAAGCCATCTTTTGTCAATCTGGTTGTTTTGGTTGTAATCACCCTTTAATATCAAATGAAATGAAATTATGCTTTTGTTTAATCAATATTTGTTAATTGGGAACTATAACTGATTGTCTGATTGATTAGCTTATTTCTAATTGATTAAATCACTTGTACGAATGCATATTGAATATTTTAATGTTGCATCATTTCATTGCATAATCATACTTAATTTGTGATAATGGTTATTGTGATTTTTGCAACATAAGGACAAAATGCTTGATCTAGATGAGATGTAAAAGGTATATGCAGGAATGCTGATAAATGACTAGGCTGAAATGAGAATTTCATATTGCACTACAGAACGAAATCGATTAAGGAAGTGTTGTAATCGATTGTGTTTCGTCAACTGGTTTAAAGCTTCTAAACTTCATCATAAATCTCATTATGTTTAATCCGTTGTGAATTTGGTATGGGTTTATGGATGATTAAACTAGATTGTTAATTTCAAGCTGTATCAAATTTGCTCTGATACCATATCTGTAATATCTTTTGGTACATTGCTTGAACATGTTTGGATGATACATACTCTGTCATATCTCTATCATGCAACTTTGATACTGAAATGTAATATCCATATGGATAGGGGTTGTATTTTGTAATATGCTTGTTCACATATTAAAAAGGGTAGAAAATATTAAAATCATGTGAATATTGCTGACAGGGTGAGCATCATTATTTTTTGAATAACTTGCTTGATGCATCTCTATATGATTCAATATCTCTGTTTCAATTACATTATGCTACATATCCTTTTTTGCTAATGCCTAAAGGGGGAGAAATAATTGAACATTGATTGAGATAATTAAATGTGATTGAAATTGTGAACATTTTTATTAAGGGAAATGATAGTTTGACACCGTATGAGTGACAAATTTTTGACACCCATGACGTGTCAGTTTTTCGTTGGTTGAGCAATTTTAAAAAAAAAAAAATTTTACTGACGTGGAAATTGGAAGCAAGGAGAAGGAAAGGGTTTTCATTTTGAATTTCATTTTCAGAAACGTAGAGAGAGAAGGAGAACGAAAGCTCTGAACCACCGAAGCCCACTTCCCGACTCCACCGTGTTTCCCCGTTCGACGGCCACCGGAGGTCCACCGCCGATCATCATCCGCTCGCCGCTGGCGTGTCTTCCCACCGATCAACTCCACCGTCGCTTTGTGTTGCCGCCGTCCCAGTCGTCCCGTTTCCAACGTTCTCTCGCCGTTGAACGTCGACCGGAAGACCACCGGTCAGTCGCCGTTGAACCGCAACCCGAGGACCACCGGAACACTGCCGTTACTCACCGTTCAACCGCCACCGGAAGAACGCCGCCGCCGTCACTCACCGTTCAACCGCCACCGGAAGACCACCACCGGAGCACGTTCAGGCACAGTTCCAGTGTCATACCGTGCCTTCTCCTTCCCGCCGGCTTGGGTTGGTTCTCATTCCGCCGTCTTACCGTGCGTTTCGCGAGGTAGGTATAAATTCGATTTTTAATTTTAATTGAATTGGGAAAATTGAAATGGCATGCTTGCTTTAGTTCAGTTGTTACTCTACCATCATGGACTGTTTGGTTGTAATGGCTTGTATTATTATAAATTTTTTTTTGCAATCTACAATCTCCATGTATCAAATTTGAAAGCAATGTTGATGTTGGTGTCGGCACCGGCACATGGAAGAAGTACATATAGTTTTGCTTTTGGAAATAACAATTGGGAATGATAACTTGTAGATACATTATGTGTTATTGTTCCCTTTTATCAGTTTGAATAATTTATTTTGGTATGATCATTTTAGCTGCCTATAAGTGATGGATTTCACTACAGCAAAAGGTGGTACCAATGTAAGTAAACCTGTTGCATTGTAAATGTAATTGTTGGTTTCAATAGTGTAGGTTATTGATTGTTTTTGTTGCAAATACTATGCAGCTTCGATTGCGGTCATGGTGTGATACCAAAGTCATTGTGGAAATTAATTCAAAACTCAGAGAAGTTGACCGGATTCGAATTCAACAAACACCATTCAAGTGGTGTGTCGATATGGACAAGCCAATAGACTTATGCACTCCATTGTTGTATGAAATGGTGAAGCGATGGATCGGCCGCAACGAATGCTTTATTGTGAAGCAAACAATGGTACCCTTTACAGTTAGTGATGTGTGCATGGGTCTAGGTCTAGGTGTTGGGGGATTACATGTTAATTTTGATGATAATGTTGTCGGTGTTGTTTGTCAACAATTTGAAAGAAACTCATTTACTCCCAAAGACGTTGTAAATAGGATAAAATTCTTACTAGAAAATGATGACTCTGATGTGGATTGCGTATGTCGATTGTATATATTAGTTTGTTTTATATTTTTTTACTTTCCTAGGAAATCGAAGGTAGTTAGTAAGATGCCTTTTACAGTTTTAGATAACATTGATAGTTTGAACCAATATGATTGGGCAAAAGCTGTCCATACATATTTAATTAATAGTTTATCAAAGGAGGCAATGATGCTAAGGCAGCGTGACATTAAGCACTCTATAGGCATTAGTGGGAATGCTGCAGTGTTACAGGTAAGAATTAAATAATAATTTACCTTTTATTTAAAGAAGTTGTATTTTATTTGTTCTTAATTTTGAGTTATTTTTGTTTTGTAGCTTTGGGCTGTTGAGCGTTTGGGCTTAATTGATGGTGAACATGAAATCGTGTTCCCAAGAATAATGAATTGGCCTGCGGTTAAGTTAAGGTCCAAAAAAATAGAAGAAGTTTTTAAGAGAAACAATGTAAGTTATTATTTTTTGTGTGTGTATAATTATTGTTGACTTTTACATGGTTTTGTTTATTGATTATGATTGATTATTTATATTTGGATGTTCATAGATATGTTGGCAGTGGTTGTTGCGCGAGGAGGACCATGACAACCCAATGATTCGTGCAGCCCTAAATTTGGATGAAGGGCCAGTACCAGAAAATGGTGGACATGAAAGTGGTTTGAGTTGGGAAGAACTGATGCAGAAAGTACAACAGAACCAAAGCAGAATGATTGAAATGAATAAGGACATAACTGATTTGGCTGCTATGGTTGTTGATGGTAGGAATAAAAGACAACAACGTTCAGTTTTTGGTGGTGATGTTCAGGGTGATGTGCATTGTGATGCAGATGTTGGTGATGTTCGTGGTGAAGCCGATGTTGGTGGTGAAACACATGTTGCTGGTGTTGGTGGTGAAACAGATGTTCATGATGTTGATTGTGTAGGAGATGAGGCTGGCCCATCTTTTGTTGGGGAAGGTTGTTTGGATGAAGACAAAGATGATGTGCAGGGTGTTGAGGACGTTGAGGACGTTGAGGACGTTGAGGACGTTGAGGACGTTGAGGACGTTGACGATGTTAAGGATGTTGGACCTCTTATAGCCGTCCTTCCAGCAGTGCACCCTCATCAGGATGTCCATTTATTGGAAGTCAATCCCAAATATTTGTACAGCTTGGTTACTTCGTTTAGGGCTCCTTGGTGGTAATGTCTTTTAATGGTTGTTATAAATTCCTTATAAATTTGTTTAATTTATTTGAGTTAGATCCTGAGACATGATTACATTTTCCATGTCTGTTGGAAGGGTTGTGTCTGAGATATGCGGTCAAGTGTTTGGGACCCGCGAGTGTTACTTCTTAGGACCTCAGAGCAAAGTGGACAACATGGTAAAAATGAGATTTGTTGTGGTTAAATTTTGAATACTTTATTTTTATGAATGTTTTATAACTGATGTATAATTATGAATTTAATTTTTTGTAGGGGATGTTGTTTGCAACAAGTGTATTCATGTACTTTGAAAAGAGGTCCACAGGAGTAGTGAAAAGGATATGTTTTAGTCCTTTATATGCGGTTGGTTGAAATCTTCCTCGTTTTCATGTTGTAATTATTGTATATAGATTACATATCAAAGTTAAATAATTGTTTTTCTTGCAGTGCCAAGTTGTAGAAGACTCAAAAAAGAGAAAGATGCATCGTAAAGTTTGGACGTTGAATGACTACGTCAACTTCTTCCAACCCAATATCATTGGGTTTGATGACATTGTTAATGCTGAATTTGTTAGTTTTCTTAAATGTCATACAATGAAGTTGCATTAATGAGTGATTATCTGTTGAACAAGTTTTGACGTAATTGTTTGTTTTTAGTTGTTTGTCCCTATAATCCATGACGGCCATTGGTGGTGCTACGCCGTGAAGATTCCGACGATGGAAATGTTTGCATTGGACTCAGTTGGCCACAATCGGAAAGAGCGAAAAAGGATTGACACTGTTATGGTAACTGTTGTAATTGATTTGTACTATTTATTCCTAAAACGTTTATTTGTTTTTCAATTAAAAGTTAAGTTTGTTGTTTTGCAGGCACATAATCTTGAAATATTTTTTGGGCATTTGTTCAATCGTTATGAAGGAAACAAACCGTCCTTAGTTGTCCAACACGTGCATACTCCAATACAACCAAACTCGTAAGTATTAAATGTTCTTGAGTTTAATTATAATATTTGTTACTTTCAAAGAACTACAATTTGATGTTTTTAATACTGGACTTTGTTTACTATAGATATGATTGTGGAGTATATGTTTTGAAATTCATGGAGTTGTGGGACGGTGTGGAGAGATTTGAAGGCAACACAATGCCCAATTACACTAGTGTAAGTTACGTAAATTATTAGTTATTTATAATTTATATTCAATTATTATTTAAAGGAAAATGATTTACATTTTTGTATTTGCAGGAGGAACTGCAAGAGTTTAAGGAGAAGTACGTTTCTGATTGGATATTGGATCCTGACAATGTGCGGCGAAATGAAGTCCTGCGATTTTTACGTTTAATTTATTAGACTTGATGAAAGAGATGTATCGTTAACATTTAGTAGTAATGTAATTTCAACATAACAATGATTACTGTCTTAAATGTCGTAAGCATTTCGACATGGTTGAATTCAACTGTGAGCATTGTTTGTGTACTATGTTTCTTGCGCAATGTCCAGGATTTGTATTTCATATTATTTGTTTAACGGGGTAATTACAGGGTATTATTTTATCACGGCAAATATGCATTTCAAAATGAAGTGCCACATTCAAACATGACATCTTTGTGCAGAAACTTATGATAAACTACCCACTTATAACGCCCTTGCTACCACTTTCGTTCCAGCAAAATAATTTTTCAAAAAAACGTTGCATGTGCATACAATTGGATATAAATTTATTATTCAATGATACTTTGTGATTTTTAATCATTATATTTCGTTTACAAGGAAGTTTGGATTTCAAAACAAATGAAAGATTGATAGTTGCCCTCTTCGTGCAGAAACTTATGTTAAACTACCCACTTATAACGCCCTTGCTACCACTTTATTTCCAGCAAAATAATTTTTCAAAAAAACGTTGCCTCTGCATACAATTTGATATAAATCTATTATTCAATGATACTCTGTGAATTTTAATCATTATATTTCGCTTACATGGAAGTTTGGATTTCGAAACAAATGAAAGATTGGTAGTTGCCCTCTTCGTGCAGAAACTTATGTTAAACTACCCACTTATAACGCCCTTGCTACCACTTTATTTCCAGCAATATAATTTTTCAAAAAAACGTTGCCTCTACATACAATTGGATATAAATCTATTATTCAATGATACTCTGTGAATTTTAATCATTATATTTCGCTTACATGGAAGTTTGGATTTCGAAACAAATGAAAGATTGGTAGTTGCCCTCTTCGTGCAGAAACTTATGTTAAACTACCCACTTATAACGCCCTTGCTACCACTTTCGTTCCAGCAAAATAATTTTTCAAAAAAACGTTGCCTCTGCATACAATTGGATATAAATTTATTATTCAATGATACTTTGTGATTTTTAATCATTATATTTCGCTTACATGGAAGTTTGGATTTCGAAACAAATGAAAGATTGGTAGTTGCCCTCTTCGTGCAGAAACTTATGTTAAACTACCCACTTATAACGCCCTTGCTACCACTTTATTTCCAGCAATATAATTTTTCAAAATAACGTTGCCTCTGCATACAATTGGATATAAATCTATTATTCAATGATACTCTGTGCATTTTAATCATTATATTTCGCTTACATGGAAGTTTGGATTTCGAAACAAATGAAAGATTGGTAGTTGCCCTGTTCGTGCAGAAACTTATGTTAAACTACCCACTTATAACGCCCTTGCTACCACTTTATTTCCAGCAATATAATTTTTCAAAAAAACGTTGCCTCTGCATACAATTGGATATAAATCTATTATTCAATGATACTCTGTGAATTTTAATCATTATATTTCGCTTACATGGAAGTTTGGATTTCGAAACAAATGAAAGATTGGTAGTTGCCCTCTTCGTGCAGAAACTTATGTTAAACTACCCACTTATATCGCCCTTGCTACCACTTTATTTCCAGCAAAATAATTTTTCAAAAAAACGTTGCCTCTGCATACAATTGGATATAAATCTATTATTCAATGATACTCTGTGAATTTTAATCATTATATTTCGCTTACATGGAAGTTTGGATTTCGAAACAAATGAAAGATTGGTAGTTGCCCTGTTCGTGCAGAAACTTATCCTAAACTACCCACTTATAACGCCCTTGCTACCACTTTCGTTCCAGCATAATAATTTATAAAAAATATTTTTCCTTCTATATAATAAGAAAGTAAAATATAGGATAATAAATTACATAAATATATTAATGGACTAAAGAAAAGAAAATTGTAATAGGAGGTGTTGCACAATACTAGATGAACAAAAAAATAACATTACTTCGTCTCGTTGTCTTTTGAAAATTCTTTGACGTCAATATCCTTCAAAGCAACTTTGTTCAAAGGGCGAACAAGTTTGTGAAATATTTCCTGGATTTTTTTGTTGTCTACCGCTGGCTTTGCTGTAACGAAGATTTTGGTGGAGGACGTATTCTGTTCATCTATTTTTTCCATTGCATTCCATCGATCTAAACATGCTTTTACTTCAGTGTCGTTGACAAAAAGTTGCTCCCATGGATCCATTCGTCGATGTTTAAAACCAATGACTACAACTTTGTACTGTGTATTACACAAACAACTATTTTATAGTGAACAATGGCACTAGATGGACTTAAATTTTATGGTTGTGGTCCACCAATAAAGTATATAACTTTATTGTGTAATTAATGTTGTTTGGTTGGCAGTATCATCCACCCAAAATTATAAAGTTAGTCACCACCATTAATTCATTGTTTTTGGTCCAACAATTTAGTGCAATACCATGAGAGACGTAATGAAGCTATATGGAATGGTTTGCTGAATAAAGAAACATAGCACTGATATTCAAAATACGAATTTAAATACATGATTAAATATTAATACTAATAATGGTAACTAATGAAGCTAATAAATAAGTAAATAAGCATTTTGTTCAACCCTTCATTAATCTTCCTTTGGGGTTGTCGTTGCATTGTTGAAGGCAGAAGTAGTTGGCTTTTCGGATGGACCAACATCTTTGTTGTCCTTGTTCGAATGGTCACATGGATCGCATGCAACGTGAGGTTTGGAGAAAGCCCTGACTAGGTCGTCAGTTGGAGGTCCAATGTCTGCTTTGAATACCTGCATATTGGTGTACACTGATTTCCTGTTAACGTCGGACGTAAGTTAAACACGTTAACATGAAGTTGGTGATTGCTTTGAAACCTATTACCTTGACCATATTGCGGACAGTTATGTTCAAATAGTAAGTTCTTCGAAAAGGACTGAATGTAACAACCTATGGAGACAAACATGAATAACATATTAATGAAGGTATACATTAAGGTCATCCAGTGTGGGTAAGATTTTTATAATTAAAATTAAAATTTTATTTACACTTTGCAATAACAACACAGCACCAACTCCTATATCCGGACCAAACTCGGGATGCAAAAGGACTTTTTTGTGCAAAGAAGCACACACTGTCGCACTAGGGTCCTGGCCATATTGAAAATGGAAAAGTTTAGAGGTGAAAATGTTATGGATTATATGATGGAGTAAACTTGTACCTTAACAGATATTTTCATGTCACCCAATCCATTTGGGTTACAGTCTTTAACAATGCATGCCACAAATGGGAGTCGAACCATTGACTTTCCGCATTCGAGCTTTGTCACGTTTTCCATGTTGCCATGTTCTACAAGTCCTGCATACAATAAACGTGGTGTTATTATTGACGACCTTTATTAATTGGAGTTTAAACATTTCAAAAGCAAACTGAAAACCAACCATGGTGCTTAATGAACATTTCTGCCCAAATCCAGGGATTTGATTTAAAATCCCGATCATATGTTGCCTTTGCTATTTGGTTAACAAACTCCTGCGTACTTTGGGGTTCATCCGTCTGCCTGTTAAGCATTGCGGCTTGAACATTTCCAGCAGGTCCTGGAATCAACGTTTCATCAGAGTTGCATCTTTGTAAGAAAGCTTCAAGATCAATGTGGTCTACATCAAGTCCCTGCCATGCGTCCATGTTTCCAAACTTCGTCATTTGCAGAAAATTGAAATAAAAAAACAAGTTAGTTGAAACTGCGGACAATAACAAACGTCGAAAAAAATTCAGTATAAAGTCAAAGAAGTCAACACCAAGTTATTGTAGTTCACGTTTAATTCAATTTCAATGTGAATGGTTCAGTGACCGTGAGTTAGAATTTATAGAGCAATTTATTAATAAAAATTTCTTTTAATTAAGTAAATGGTCATAAAAAGGTGATACCTTGTCTTTATGACACTGTAACGTGTAAAAGACTCCAAAGAAATAATTGAATATTATATTACAATATAATATTGTTGTCTAATCAAACTGAATCACTTTATTGCCTTTGCCATGCATTGAATGCTATTCCATGTCTAATGAACCGCCTAACCCAATGACAATCATTTACTCCCATTTAATGCGGGCAAATGCAAAACCAAAACCAGGGCTAGGTATTTCATCCCAGTAATGAAGTACCTTCCACCTCTCATTCTAGAGAAAGAAAGGAAGTTGGAGGTTCGTCGTTGGGAAGTTAATGAAGTGCATTGAATAGGCAACAAGTTGGCAGTTCGAACTTCCTACCATGTGATACAACATTTATTTCAGGTACGCTTAAAACTCCTTTGTTCTTCGTAAGGTATTTGAACATTCATTTATTAGTTTTCAAATTATTTTTTTTGTGGGATAAAATATTTTTGTATTCCACATATTAAGATGATTATCTACTGAGGAACATTTGCATAAAGAGTGAGGAGAAACTCTTGCAATAATATGTTAATTTGAGATTTGTGATTTTCCATAAAGATTATATATTGTAAAATAGTTATAGAAATGTTGTAATTATTTGTCATTTTATTTTAATTCTTTCATTGTTCAAGTAAGATGTTTTCTGATTTTTATTAATCTTGTCGATTAAACAATTGTGTTCATATATGACAATATTAAATTAAAACGTTCACATTTTTTTTGTATGTAGAGATGAAAAATTCAGTAACTTACATATACATGACATTATGCAGTAGGATATTACGATTTTCATGTCCATGTTACAAAATATGGAAGCAGTGGACTTGGAAGCAGTTCCTTCTTCTGAGGTCAACAGTGATTACATGGATAATATTGACAATAATGTTCCGAAATTGCAGATGTCTTTCGATACAATAGAACAGGTGAAAAGTTTTTATAGAACGTATGCCGTCAGTTGTGGTTTTGCTGTTCGGATAAGGAGCTCAAAAAAAAATAACAACAATGAATTGACGTTTATGAAATTAGTGTGTTCTCGGCAGGGGAAGTACATTTCTTCCATTTCTCCAGAGTTCAAAACCCAGCCCAGCCAAAGAAACGAATGCCCTGCTGGAATAACAGTTTCTCTTAAAGCAGGAATATGGTATGTAGGGACAGTTGTAACCGAACACAACCATGACATGTGTCCAAAGAACTCAAACCTTATCCGTGGTAATCGAAAACTTAATATGCATGCGAAGCACACTCTTACCATGAATGATGATGCTGGTGTGCGCATTAACAAAAGTTTCATATCTTTGGTTAATGATGCTGGTGGATATGAAAACATACAGTTCATGCAACGTGATGCAAGAAATTATATTGGGCACCAACGAAGGAGTTTTTGTAAGGATGGAGATGGGCAGACACTTTTAAAATACTTTTCAACAATGAGAGAATTAAACAACGAATTCTTCTTTGAAATGGAAATGGATGACCAAAACCGCATTTGTAGTGTGTTTTGGGCTGATGCACGCAGTCGTGCAGCTTGTGTAGATTTTGGTGATGTCGTCTCATTCGACACAACCTACCTAACAAACAAATATGACATGCCGTTTGCACCATTCGTTGGGGTTAATCATCATGGTCATTCGATATTACTTGGTTGTGCTTTGATTTCCGCTGAGGACACATCAACATTCACATGGCTGTTTACATGTTGGCTAAGATGTATGTCTAACAACCCTCCAATTGGTATGGTCACAGACCAATGTAAGGCAATGTCCAATGCCATAAAAGTTGTGTTTCCAAACACAAGTCATCGTTGGTGTTTGTGGCACATAATGAAGAAAATACCAGAAAAATTGCAATCGTACAAAAATTATGGAGTCATAAAAAATGAACTAAAGACTCTTGTGTATGAGTCAGTAACTCCGGAGGACTTTGAGTTAGGATGGGGAAATTTAATCACATGCCACGGGTTAGAAAAGAACGAATGGCTAAGTTCATTGTTTGAAGAAAGAGGGAGATGGGTTCCGTGTTATATGAAACATCAATTTTGGGCAGGAATGTCAACAACCCAAAGAAGTGAGGGCATGAATGCCTTCTTCGATGGATTTATAAATTCAACCACAACACTTCAACAATTTGTCCTTCAGTACGAAAATGCCCTACGACAAAAGGCCCAAAAAGAAACTGAAGCTGATTTTGCCTCATTGAATTCCACACTACCATGTGGATCTCAATCTCTTATTGAAAGACAATATCAAATGGAGTACACACACGCCAAATTTATGGAAGTTCAAAAGGAATTCCGGTCAAGGATGAATTGTTTTATTAAGAATATGTCTAAACAGGGTTGTAGGACTACGTACAATGTGAAAGAAGAGTTTATATGGGAGGGGCAATGTGGATCAAAATTTTTGTTGTCGATTATTATCCTCTCACAACCAACATTCATTGCAGTTGTCAACTTTTTGAGTTTAGAGGAATCTTGTGTCGACATTGCTTATTGGTCCTAGGTCAGGAGGATGTGCGTAATGTACCAACAAAATATGTTTTACGACGGTGGAGCAGAAATGTACGTAGAAGACACACTTTGATTAAAGCATCTTACAACAACCACACTCAAGAACCTAAGATGCAAAGGTACCAAACTTTGTGTAAGTGTTTCTATGACATCGCGGAGGAGGCATGTCATTCTGAGACTGCTTCCAAGAAGTTGCTTTGTGATTTGAACTCAATAGGGAGAAGTTTAGGGGTTAGAACATCGGCCTCATTGACGTTGTCCAACGATGATGGATCTGACATGCATGCACATCCCCCTTCTAGTCAAGAAGGTCGACCAGCTTGTGAAGTTGATGGCTTAATTGTTCGCAGTCCTGTCTCTGTGAAACGCAAAGGGCGACCACGAACAAAAAGATTGCAATCAACGGTTGAAAAAATAACAAAAAAGAAAAACTCCCAACGTGCTAAAAATAAACATACAACGAATCATAGTGTGAGTGGTACACATAGCTGTCATTTAATGTCTTTTACTATTACTATATGGTTATGAAATCCTTTACTAATACTTTTATTACAGGAAAGAACTAATTGTCATGATACAGACATCCATAATGTTGACGACCTTGGAAGTCAGCAGATAGTTGAATCTCAAGTTTCACAATCGGGATTCATGTCCTTATTGACATCTGCACACTACAATAATGATAATGAGGACTTGTCACAATGCACTTTTACACACCTTTAGGTGATGGACTTTTGTAAATTAACCAAAATTAGGGTATGTCCCTTCATGTCGTCATTGTTTCATTAAAATCAAGTTTGATTTTTAATTATTTTTGTATAGCCATGAATGATACGGAAGGTAATATGATGTTTGATTTAAGATGTAATTTTGTATAACAAGGGAAATCAATACAAAGGAAAATCAATGCCCAATTACAATAGTCTATGCAATAGAAATATTTACTTATTTATATCTTGTATTGAACTTGGTCGTATGATTAATTTTGTGTGCTTTTTTTTTCTTTTTAGGAGGAACTACAACAAATTACGGAGAAATATGTTCCTGATCCTGATAATGTGGTGCGGAAATCAGTCTTGCAATATATATAGTTCAAGTATTACATTGTTTTGAAAGAAACATATTGTTAACATTTCTTACTAAAGCAATTTGAACATTACAATGATGAGTGTCTTACGATCGTGTACGAAATTTTTTGCACAATTTGCAGTATTATTTGTGTATGACCTTTGTTGCTTAATGTCCAGGATTTTTATTTCATAATATCTCTTTAAGGTGCTATTTACAAGGGATTATTTCTCACTTAAAATATGCATTTCGAAATAAGTGCCACAATCAAAGATGCCCTCTGCATCCCAAAAGTCTAACTAAACTACCCACTTACTGGGCCATTGCTCCCACTGTTTTTCCAGCACCCTGAAGTTTAAACCACAATGTTTTCTTGGACATGGACTTCGACATAAATGTCTTGTTAAATGATAATTAATGATTTTCATTCCATATAATTCGTTAACAATTAGGTGGAGAGTTCGAAACAAGTGCTCCAATTCAAGTTGCCCTCTGCGTCCCAAAAGTCTAACTAAACTACCCACTTACTGGGCCATTGCTCCCACTGTTTTTCCAGCACCATCAAGTTTAAACCACAATGTTTTCTTGGACATGGACTTCGATGTAAATGTCTTGTTAAATGATAATTAATGATTTTCATTCCACATAATTCGTTAACAATTAGGTGGGGAGTTCAAAACAAGTGCTCCATTGCAAGTTGCCCTCTGCGTCCCAAAAGTCTAACTAAACTACCCACTTACTGGCCCATTGCTCCCACTGTTTTTCCAGCACCCTGAAGTTTAAACCACAATGTTTTCTTGGACATGGACTTCGACATAAATGTCTTGTTAAATGATAAATAATGATTTTCATTCCATATAATTCGTTAACAATTAGGTGGAGAGTTCGAAACAAGTGCTCCAATTCAAGTTGCCCTCTGCGTCCCAAAACTCTAACTAAACTACCCACTTACTGGGCCATTGCTCCCACTGTTTTTCCAGCACCATCAATTTAAACCACAATGTTTTCTTGGACATGGACTTCGACATAAATGTCTTGTTAAATGATAAATAATGATTTTCATTCCATATAATTCGTTAACAATTAGGTGGAGAGTTGGAAACAAGTGCTCCAATTCAAGTTGCCCTCTGCGTCCCAAAAGTCTAACTAAACTACCCACTTACTGGGCCATTGCTCCCACTGTTTTCCAGCACCATCAATTTAAACCACAATGTTTTCTTGGACATGGACTTCGATATAAATGTCTTGTTAAATGATAATTAATGATTTTCATTCCATATAATTCGTTAACAATTAGGTGGGGAGTTCGAAACAAGTGCTCCATTTCAAGTTGCCCTCTGCGTCCCGAAAGTCTAACTAAACTACCCACTTACTGGCCCATTGCTCCCACTGTTTTTCCAGCACCCTGAAGTTTAAACCACAATGTTTTCTTGGACATGGACTTCGACATAAATGTCTTGTTAAATGATAAATAATGATTTTCATTCCATATAATTCGTTAACAATTACGTGGAGAGTTCGAAACAAGTGCTCCAATTCAAGTTGCCCTCTGCGTCCCAAAAGTCGAACTAAACTACCCACTTACTGGCCCATTGCTCCCACTGTTTTTCCAGCACCCTGAAGTTTAAACCACAATGTTTTCTTGGACATGGACTTCGACATAAATGTCTTGTTAAATGATAATTAATGATTTTCATTCCATATAATTCGTTAACAATTAGGTGGAGAGTTCGAAACAAGTGCTCCAATTCAAGTTGCCCTCTGCGTCCCAAAAGTCTAACTAAACTACCCACTTACTAGGCCATTGCTCCCACTGTTTTTCCAGCACCATCAATTTAAACCACAATGTTTTCTTGGACATGGACTTCGATATAAATGTCTTGTTAAATGATAATTAATGATTTTCATTCCATATAATTCGTTAACAATTAGGTGGGGAGTTCAAAACAAGTGCTCCATTGCAAGTTGCCCTCTACGTCCCAAAAGTCTAACTCAACTACCCACTTACTGGCCCATTGCTCCCACTGTTTTTCCACCACCCTGAAGTTTATAAAAAACAACTTGCAGAATGAAAAATGCCCTCTACGCGCAATAACTCAGCCTAATTCCTGCCCACTGTTTTTCCAAGGTCTGATACTACACATTGAGTGCTAACAATAAATCTCCCTTAGGCATGTACATCCATATACTAGGCAAATTTCAAGGTCATTGCCAAACTTATCCAATAAGTTGAATAAATTAAACAGAAATTATAACATAATAGGCAATTTTTAAGATCATTGCCAAACAAAATTCACAAACCTGCCAAACACTTTTTTATGCAGAAATCAATGTAAATAAAGCACTTGCATCCAACATAATGAAGTTTGTACATCAACATCTTAGCATACAACATGATGAAGTTTGTACATGAACACCATGTAGTTCTGCAACATATTTCTAAGGTTGTTAACATAAAAGTTTAACTACAACATAATGAACTACTCATTTTTTTCTTCTACCCTCTCCTGTAAATGGAGTTTTATTCGCCCTACTCTTCATCCTTCTTCGGGGTGCCGCCTTCATTCTATCGTACATTGTGCTTGGCTTTACTTCATCCTGACCTTCACACCCCGGGGTTTGTTCGTGATGTTGAAACGGTGTGCTTTGAATTGGATCTTCACTTGCAGTAAAGGGCTTATCGTCAAAGTCTTCAACGTTATCATCATTTTTCTCTTCCACTAAAATACTCTTGAAATGAGCAATACTACTTTGCATGTCACCAATAACACGCGATTGTTCTTCTATAATGCGAGTTAATTTTTCCTTATCTACTTTATTTTGGTGGTTGACTGGCACATGATATTTTTCAACAGCTTCTTTGACTATAGCATAAGAAAGCTCTTCTTTCGAAATCCCAACATCAATAACAACCTGAATAAGTTAACAATTTTCTTTATATGAATCACAAAATATAAAAAACATTAAACCAACAGATTGCTTAAATGACAAAGTACTCACCGATTCCTTATTCAAAGCATTTTTTATGAACTTGTCACCGATATTGATATCAATCCAATTCAACAACCTTGGAAACTTTGATATCCTTGTACTGTACATTGACTTGGATGTCACAAAATGATGACAAAACCATACCTGGGAAGGGTAAATACAACAACATTCACATAATAAGTCATCACATAACTTAACTTATCAGTCTATTTCATTAATGATTACACACATAACATATACCTGCAAAAGGTATGCACATCCAGAAACATGAAAATGGCTTCTGCTTCTTTCGTTCTTCATTGTTGTAGAAGCATTAGACAAACTTTCTATAAAGTACTCATAAACTACACTACCCCACTTGTATTTACCCACACAGCCCAAATCAGAAACAAGGTCAAAAATAATTGGAAAGACTATTCCACTACGATTGGGAAACAAAAACTCACTTATCCCAACCAATAAATATAAGCTACAAAAGTGTTCTAATGGAAAATTATGATTTTCCTCTAACAAAAAGTCATACACCATCTTAACATCTACATTCCCATTAGGAAAGTACTCCCTACAAACACTTTGATGACCAACTTTTTTTAAATCAATAGCTTCACCTACAATAGGCAACCCTAAAGACAAACAAACATCAAGTTCAGAAAATTCTATAATTTTGTGGCCAAAATAAAACCCTCCCATGTGATCAACCCACCTATCACATAAATCACCCAACACATTCCTACCTATCTTAATAGAATTGGGCAACAACAAAAACCAGGAAAAAATAGTCTTCTCAATAAAAGCCTTTTGTTCAGGATTCAGTCTTTCGTTCAAACCACCAACCAATTGTGTCTTGCATGAGTGTTTAAAAACTAACTGCAAACAAAAACATGGGATTTATTCAAATACATAACAACGACAGATGTATGCAAATGTAATACAACCACACATACCTTCTTCCTGGTATCAGAACATTCAGTCTTTTCACCAACTTCCTCCATAACACTACACCAAAAAAGGTGAACAAATTTATTATGAACAATATGCCATAAATTTAATTCCAGCCAAGTTTAAACATATATATGTTACATGCATCATATAATGTTATCTCTCAGCCTGCATCACACCGCTTATCTCAGCAGCTTTGTCATCCATACATTTCAATGGCTTTTAAAATACCACTAATGTGCTCTCGAGCTAATAACTATCATGGTGTTATGCATACATGAATACATATTAATGAATCTGAGTGATGGTGTTATGCAAAGTTTCTTTTTCGAAACAACTATCAATATCTGGTAGGTTTTTGTTAAAAACGAAAACAGTAATATGGTTATACTTATGGCCGGAAGAGCATCAAGGCTAAAGAACCAGGATGCAATTGATGGTGCTATAGTTTTAATTGATGCTGCTATATGTACTTCTTCCATGTGCCGGTGCCGACACCAACATCAACATTGCTTTCAAATTTGATACATGGAGATTGTAGATTGCAAAAAAAAATTTATAATAATACAAGCCATTACAACCAAATAGTCCATGATGGCAGAGTAACAACTGAACTAAAGCAAGCATGCCATTTCAATTTTCCCAATTCAATTAAAATTAAAAATCGAATTTATACCTACCTCGCGAAACGCACGGTAAGACGGCGGAATGAGAACCAACCCAAGCCGGCGGGAAGGAGAAGGCACGGTATGACACTGGAACTGTGCCTGAACGTGCTCCGGTGGTGGTCTTCCGGTGGCGGTTGAACGGTGAGTGACGGCGGCGGCGTTCTTCCGGTGGCGGTTGAACGGTGAGTAACGGCAGTGTTCCGGTGGTCCTCGGGTTGCGGTTCAACGGCGACTGACCGGTGGTCTTCCGGTCGACGTTCAACGGCGAGAGAACGTTGGAAACGGGACGACTGGGACGGCGGCAACACAAAGCGACGGTGGAGTTGATCGGTGGGAAGACACGCCAGCGGCGAGCAGATGATGATCGGCGGTGGACCTCCGGTGGCCGTCGAACGGGGAAACACGGTGGAGTCGGGAAGTGGGCTTCGGTGGTTCAGAGCTTTCGTTCTCCTTCTCTCTCTACGTTTCTGAAAATGAAATTCAAAATGAAAACCCTTTCCTTCTCCTTGCTTCCAATTTCCACGTCAGTAAAATTTTTTTTTTTTTAAAATTGCTCAACCAACGAAAAACTGACACGTCATGGGTGTCAAAAATTTGTCACTCATACGGTGTCAAACTATCATTTCCCTTTTATTAATCATGGTTGTGCATCATCAAAAAAAGGGGAGATTGTTGATAGGGGGAGCACTGTGATAGCTGAATCCAATACCTGATTGTTGGTTTTTGATGATGACAACACATTGATAATAAAAACATATGATTGTTGTCAAGTCACAACACAAAAGAGTTTCTGTGTATGTTATGTTTATACATATGTTGAGTTGGAAATGCATATAATGAGTGGTGAATGCATATGTTTAACATACAAGTGATTCTGCATACTATTCTGCATACTCAAACTTAAAGATTAGTGATGGAACACTTTGTTCCAGGGTAAAAGGTTTTGACATAAAACTGACAAGTGAAGTTTTGACGAAAATTGTTGGCTTTCGATTAAGAGGTGAGCAATGCCATTTAGGCATGGAAGGATTTCATAAGTTCACTGTGTATCAAGACTGTTTGAGAAATCCAGATGAAGTAAGAGACTACTCCCACTACAGAACGGGGGGAATGAAAAAAGATGATTGTCTGTGTGCTTTTGTCATCTCTTGGATTCTGATGCCAAGAAGAAGCAATCATGCACAAGCAACAAATGAGTACTTGTGCCTTCTGAAAGCTTTTAAAGAAAATATACAAGTTGATTGGGCTGCTGTAGTATCATAGAACATGCTCAAGATTACTAGACTTGAGTCTGCAAGCCTACCCTACTGCGTGTTTATCTTTAAAGTGTTGGTTTATTTTGGTGTGGAATGCATAAATGAATCAAGTGAGTCCTATGGCAAAAGCAATATGATCGATAAATCTACGCTACACCATATAGGACTCTAACATGGTCCAGATGGTTGGTTGTTTAAAGATGAGTATGCTGGGGAAGAAGAAGAAGCTGTTGGTTCATCATTTACACCCTACATGCCTCAATCTGAATTTGAAAAACATATGGTGAGGCAAATGCACTCGCTAACCATTCTCTGTCAAACTATTAGTCAAGATGTCAATGATATCAAGGAAAAGCTACAAATGAATGGATCTGACAATGTAGATAAAGAAACCAGAGAGAATGAAGAGAGTGAAGAGGAAAGTGAAACAGAAGAGAGTGAAGAGGAAAGTGAAGCAGAAGAGAGTGATAATGACATGTTGATTTGTGACAGGGAAAAAAAACACAAGAAAAGATTATAGTAATAGATAAACTTAAATCAAAATCTTTAATGTTTTATTGAGTATTTGGTTTGTTAGGAGCTTTATTCTGTTAGGTATGTTGATTCTGTAATCAGTGGCTTGTTTAAGCCATCTTTTGTCAATCTGGTTGTTTTGGTTGTAATCACCCTTTAATATCAAATGAAATGAAATTATGCTTTTGTTTAATCAATATTTGTTAATTGGGAACTATAACTGATTGTCTGATTGATTAGCTTATTTCTAATTGATTAAATCACTTGTACGAATGCATATTGAATATTTTAATGTTGCATCATTTCATTGCATAATCATACTTAATTTGTGATAATGGTTATTGTGATTTTTGCAACATAAGGACAAAATGCTTGATCTAGATGAGATGTAAAAGGTATATGCAGGAATGCTGATAAATGACTAGGCTGAAATGAGAATTTCATATTGCACTACAGAACGAAATCGATTAAGGAAGTGTTGTAATCGATTGTGTTTCGTCAACTGGTTTAAAGCTTCTAAACTTCTGAATCTTTTACTTTAAACCATGACTTATGACTTGTTGTATGTTTATTCATCATAAATCTCATTATGTTTAATCCGTTGTGAATTTGGTATGGGTTTATGGATGATTAAACTAGATTGTTAATTTCAAGCTGTATCAAATTTGCTCTGATACCATATCTGTAATATCTTCTGGTACATTGCTTGAACATGTTTGGATGATACATACTCTGTCATATCTCTATCATGCAACTTTGATACTGAAATGTAATATCCATATGGATAGGGGTTGTATTTTGTAATATGCTTGTTCACATATTAAAAAGGGTAGAAAATATTAAAATCATGTGAATATTGCTGACAGGGTGAGCATCATTATTTTTTGAATAACTTGCTTGATGCATCTCTATATGATTCAATATCTCTGTTTCAATTACATTATGCTACATATCCTTTTTTGCTAATGCCTAAAGGGGGAGAAATAATTGAACATTGATTGAGATAATTAAATGTGATTGAAATTGTGAACATTTTTATTAATCATGGTTGTGCATCATCAAAAAAAGGGGAGATTGTTGATAGGGGGAGCAATGTGATAGCTGAACCCAATACCTGATTGTTGGTTTTTGATGATGACAACACATTGATAATAAAAACATATGATTGTTGTCAAGTCACAACACAAAAGAGTTTCTGTGTATGTTATGTTTATACATATGTTGAGTTGGAAATGCATATAATGAGTGGTGAATGCATATGTTTAACATACTAGTGATTCTGCATACTATTGTGCTTGTGAAGTAATTATATCTGTGTATGCACAGTGTATGTTTCTATGATATGAAAACCACATGTACAAAAGCATATCTGTATGAAAAAATCGATTACAGTGTTGTTGTAATAAATTAAGGTCATCAGACAACTTGAGTTTTGAACTGTGGCAAAACAACTAGTTTTGAATAGATTATATAATTGGTAAATTGATTAAAACTCGTGTGTTTGCATATCTTTCTCAAATGTGTTGTGATGACTTTTTAGAAAGAAAAGTTTTCAAAATTCTTCTAAGTGTTAAAGCTTAATCGATTACATGTTCTCTATATTCAATTAAGTCTGTTATGATTGAAAATTGAATTTATGCTTGTCATAACTGCTATAACGGTCATATTTTTAAATGTGTTTGACCAGCATTTAACGAGACTCGATTACATTAATGTTATATTCAATTAAGTGCTATGATTGTTGTAGTTCTATTACATCTGTTTAATGTGACCGATTACATTAATTTGTTAATCGATTGTTTTGCGTCAGGACTTATATAAACTATATCTTTACGCATTGATTGTATTCTAAATAACAACAACGATAAATCATTTTCATACATGATAGAATTCATCTGAGAGTGTTATTACAAATTACTCAAAAGATCCAAGAATCAAGAACGTGAGAGTTTGAAGTATCTTGAAGAATTCTTGAGAAGCAGTTTACTAGACTACATTGACTGACCGCTTTAGCACATCTGAAGGTGCATCTTGATTGATCAGGAGAGAAGACTTGCAATCTTGGATTTGTTGTTTCCCTGTACATGAGCGTCAGGAAGAAGAGTGGTGTACTCTTGACTTTGAGAGGGGAAATCTCATAGGGTTTGCTGCAACAGGGACAAGTTGTTCTGTGTTGGCAGGTTTTGTTATTCTATATTTGATTGAGAGTTTGTGAGGTGTTCAAATTTGAGAGTTACTCTGTAAAGCCTTAGTTGTAATACTCTAATCATTATAGTGGATTACTCTCCAATCTAAGGTTGATTGGGAGGGTGACTGGATGCAGGCATTGATAACGGTTTAAAACACCGTTATTTGTAATGTGATTTTGATACTAAAAGCATCCTTTTTCACTTAGAAACTTGCTTGGACTCATGCTTTTTCATTAAATTGTGTGAATAAGAGAGTTAGGTTGATTTCAATGATTTTATGACTAATTCCCCTTGTTTTGACAGAGATTGAAGTAATACTGGAAGCAAATATGAAGAGCCAAGAAGATGGAGCTCAAAAAGGGCTGAAAAAGCACATGAAGGAAGGACAACACAAAGCCTGAGCACCCTGAATGAAAGCTTGAGCGAGGAAAATTGATGTCCACCGCCCGGGCACCCTCCCTGGCCGCCTAGGCGGTGGGGTCTCAGCCTGGGCACCCTATCTGGATGCCCAAGCCTTACATGAGGACTTTTCACCGCCTAGGCGCGCTATGTGGGGCACCTGAGCATCGGGTTTCGTGGATCAGGCCCAGTTTATGCTCTGTTTCGACTCTATTGGACCAAGCCCTATTTTTGCTCGTTTCCAACTCTATTTAAAGGACCTTGGGGCTCTAGGTTTTTGTTGGGGCAAATCAGCAAGTGTACCGAGTCGCATAAGTAATATAAAATTGTAAGACCAAGTATCGTATCCCAGAGGACTCTCGGCGCTGAACAGTTGTGTGAAAACAAGATTAATTAAGACTTAAAAGCAAAAATAGATCATTGGGGTTGGAAAAAATAATAAAATAAAACAAAATAAAATTGATCAATGGAAAAAGAGCACAAAGATGAATGGAGGTTGATTTATATGAGATGGGTATGTTGTTGCGGTTAGATTTCACCAAGTTCCCTCTCATGTATATAAGAATTCTTCTTTATGCATTAATGCCAACGTCGCTCACTAAATTACCTACCCCGATCCCTCGGTGAATAAGCCTGTCCCGAATTACCAGTTCATACAATTCCTAGCATTCCTAGTAAAAAGATGTGAAGAATAAGAGATTAAGACGACCAAGACTCGTAAACTCATCCTTGAGAAATATAACCCTTAGGAGTAATTCAAGAAGAACCTAAATTGAAAGGAACTTCCCGGCATTCATGCAATTCATAAATAATGCTATTGTATAAGCAAGAATAGAAAAAGATGAATTACTCTAACAATAAATGAAAAATCATATGAAATTAAGAATCAATTCAAATACATGAGAGTTTACAAGGTTACATCATTCCCCAACAACAAATAGAAATTAGTTCCTCATAGACATGGGGGAACTCTATGAACAATGGAAGAAAGAATGAGAATGGAAGCCTAAGAATTAGGAAAAGAGTGTATTTCTATGCTCTTCTCTGCCAAGGATGCAAAACCTAGAGCCCCAAGGTCCTTTAAATAGTGTTAGAGGCGTGCCAAAACAGGACCCGGTCCAAAAGAATCGAAACAGAGCAGAAACAGGGCTCGATCCACGAGAATTCTCGCTTAGGCTTCCAAGGGGCTCGCTCGAGTGAGAAGATGGTCGCCCAAGCTACGAGGCTTCTTCGCCCAGGCGACCAGGATTCTCGCCCGGGCGACTGACGTCGATACAGCTCGCTTGATCCTCGCTTCTGGTCACCTGGGCTTCATGTTTTCCCTCTTTCTGAAGCCTTTTTTATACCTTCTGAGCTCCATCTTCTTGGCTTTTCATCTCTTCTTCCAGTATTACTTCAATCTGTGTCAAAACAGGGGGAATTAGTCATAAAACCATTGAAATCAACCTCAACTCTCTTATTCACACAATTTATTAAAAATGTATGAGTCCAAGCAAGTTTCTAAGTGAAAAAGGGTGTTTTTAGTATCAAAATTACATCACAAATAACGATGTTTTAAACCGTTATCACAACCCCAAACTTAGAACTTTGCTTGTCCTCAAGTAAACAAAATGTAACTCAGTTCTTCATAATAATCACTACAATGACTCAACCTTTTTCAAAACTTTTTCTTTCAAGACAAAGAGTCACTTTTATCAATTTAGCATAAAGATCTCAGTCAAGAAGTGCAAATGCCTCAATTCAAACAAAGTCAATGTGATGATCAAACATTTTCAACAGGTTCTATTCTTAAGAATGATCAATCAACCAAGCAGAGATGCAATCAGAAATTCAAAGAACCACTCCTCACCAAGGAAAGTGTTTCACTCAAGCACTCAAAAGTGTTTCACTCAGCTCAAAGGTGTATAGTGAGGTGTTTCAATCTGCTATCACAATGTCACACAAATTAATTTTTCCTTTTATTTAACCACAATCAAACATACTTGCAAGTAGGTAATCATCACAAGGGCTTTTCATGGCTTATAGCTTGGCTGGGCTAAGAAGGAAATTGGTTTTTCTGGACAACAAAGTTCCTTGAGTTAAGAGAGACATATATGAATTTAACGTTTAAGAACAAACTCTCTTTCTTTTCCCAGCTTTCCCTTGCAGTGAGCTATTTCTTCTCCTTTTTTTTCTTTTTTTTTTCTTTTCCTTTCTTTTACCTTTGCTTTCTTTTGTTTTTCAATTACTCATTGCCTAGAGAAGTGGGTTGTTACCTGGAAACCCCAAACTTGAACCTTTATCAATACCTCATCAAATGTTCTCAACTTAACTCAAGGTAAATATTTTTCAAAAAGGTTTTTCAAAACATGCACAAGGTTCAAGGTTCAAAGGTTAGAACAAATTGTTCTCTTTTCAGTGGGCAAAAATTATGTGCAGGCTAAAAGAATAAGGGATAACAAAAGATGGCCTTGATCATATGGAACCTACAAGAAATCAGTTCAATCACAGAAAATTTGGGCAAAATCATTCATGCTTTCATAGTAATAGCAATTATTTAAAAATAACTCTGAAGCCCAAAACTCTCACAGGTAAACTCACAAGTTCTAAAATTCAGAAAAACATCCTGCTCAGTATCTCAATCAAATTTTATCTCAAGCATCTGTTTCACAAATTGTGAGTCATCTCTTAAATCACATCATGTATCATCTCAACATCAATCAAACACTAGAATTTCATAAAGCAAAAGCCATCAAACAAAACAAGCACAGTTGAATCAAAAAAGTTTAGTTCATTTAAGCAAAGCACAATAAAAATAAAACAAAATAAAATTAAAACAAAAACAAAAATTGAAAATTAAAAGCAAAAGTTCAAAGAACTGGGTTGCCTCCCAACAAGCGCTTCTTTAACGTCACTAGCTTGACCTAATAAGTTCATATCACATCTTTTATCTTTGTGTCATCCTTTCTTTTAGCACACCAACTGGTTTTCAGCAGCTTCATGTTCACCTTTTTGGTTCTCCTAGAGGTAGGAGATTCAATCTCTATCAGCCCATCAGCTCTGAGTTCTTTCACAACCCAAAGCTTTTTGTTGAACTACACAGGCAAGCCTGGTCTCATCCCTTCATGCTCCTTCAGAGGATTTTGGTGAACACTTGCTCCTTTGCTATCTTTTTCTTCATCATTGAATTGTGACACAAAACATTTTTTTTCTTTCTTTTTTGATTCGGCAGCTTTAGGACTAGTCCCGGGTGCATCTTTAAATGCAGCTTTGGGACTAGTTTTCTTTACTTGGATCTGCTGCCCAATATTAAAGGCATTGAAGATCACCTCCTCTTCTTGGTCTTTGAGAGCTACGGTACCCTCATCAACATTGATGATTACTTTGGTCGTCTTCATGAACGACTTTCTAAGAATAATAGGGATCTCTGCATTTTCCTCCATCTCTAGTACCACAAAGTCCACCAGGAATCTCAAGTTGTTGATTTGTACCATTACATCTTCTACCACACCATAGGGCCTTTTGGGGGATCCATCTGCCACGAGAAGAGACATCCTCGCCGGCTTAACTTCCAAGTCACCAATCTTTTTTAGAACAGTTAAGGGCATTAGATTGATACTGGATCGCAAATCAATTAAGGCTTTCCCTATTTTGTGGTTCCCAATTGAGCAGGGGATAGTGAAACTTCCTGGATCTTCCACCTTAGGAGGGGGTGCTTTCTACAAGATCACACTGCAATCCCCCTGCATCTCAGTTGTCTCCACCTTCAGATTTTTCTTTTTCTTGAGGAGCTTCTTTAAAAACTCTGCATATTCAGGGATCTGTTGTAGAGTCTTAGTCACAGGAATTTCTATCCCCAATTCTTTGGAGATCTCATCAAAACACCCTGCTTGCATCTCTTTTGTGGAACATTCCTCAGGATGGTGGACATCTTTCTCAATTTTTTTGTTTTTTTTTCTTTTTTTCTTTTTTTCTCTCAACCTCTTCTTCTTTTCTTTTCCCCTCAATCTCACCTCTTTCCTCAATCTCACTCTTTTTTTCTTTTTCCTCCTCTTTCTCTAAATCTTTCTCTTTTTCACTCAGTCCTTCTTTTTCTCTTCCCTTTTTTTTTTCTTTCATCTTTTTCTTCTTTATTTTTCTTTTCTTCTTTCTCACTCTCTTCTTTTTTTTTCTCTCTTTTTCTCTCTCATTTTCCATACTTGCAATAGCCTTACATTCCTCTCTAGGGTTAACTTCAGTATTAGCCCCAAAATCTTTGAAAGGCATCTCCTTCAACTGTTCGGCTATTTGGCCAACTTGTATTTCCAAGTTTCTGATAGCAACGTCTGTGCTTTTCTGGGTGGACAAAGTTGCCTACATGAACTGTTGGAGTGTCTTTTCAAGCCATGTGGTTATGTTAGACAGAGAAGGTTGTTGTTGCCACTGTTGCTGCTGTTGTTGCTACCACTCTCAATTAATTCATAGGCTTCTTCTGGGGTCTTGCATTTGATATTGCCTCTAGTTGAGGC
Organism: Vigna reflexopilosa; assembly: GCA_027742785.1. NCBI lineage: Eukaryota > Viridiplantae > Streptophyta > Magnoliopsida > Fabales > Fabaceae > Vigna > Vigna reflexopilosa. Next base: position 11,543,739 of record CM050926.1, read on the forward strand.
ATCCAGCATCAGTTTGGTTTGTGAGCCAAGACCTCTAAGGAAAAGAATGACTATCGTTCCTTCATCAAAACCATGGGTAGGCGTCTTTCTCAGTAGGCTTTTATATCTATCCCGTGCATGTCCCAAGGTTTCTTCCATGCCTTGCCTAAAAGAAGAGATCTCTTGCTTCCCTTTGTTGATCTTTGATTGTGGGAAATATATGTTGAGGAACTTTGAAACCATATCTTCCCACCGAGTGAAACTGTTCTCAGGAAAAGATTTCAACCACAATTTAGCATTGCATCCAAGAGAAAGGGGAACAGGCTCATTTTTATAGCCTCATCTGGTACCCCATTTATTTTCACAGTGTTGCATATCTCATTGAAGGTGGTCAGGTGCTCATATGGACTTTCATGAGACAATCCATTAAATTGGTTGCTCTTTACAAGGTGGATCAAAGCAGGCTTCATCTCCATATTCGCAGTGTTGACCCTTGGCTTTGTAATGTTGTTAAAATGATGAGGGCCAACAACTGTTGTATAATCTACCAAGGTGCGTTTTCTAACATTGTTCTCAACACCTCCTTCACCAGTTTGGGAAGCCATTGAAATTTTCTCTAGAGAAGGTTCTCCAGATAATCTATTCTCTCTTAGCCTCCTGCTGGTCTCAAGTCCTTCAAAAAAAGGTTCAGAATTTTTGCTGCTTCTAGTCCTCACACTATCCTGCATAAAGAAAACACAAAACCCAAGAGAATATTGTTAGCGCAAAAATAAAAATAAAAAAAAAAATAAAAATTAGGGACTAAAAAATAAAAAATAAAAATAGGAAAAATAAAAATAAGAAAATAAAATAAAAATAAAATAAAGTAAAAATTAATCAAGGATCACACAAATAGAATAGCTTAAACCGTGAGTCCCCGACAACGACGCCAAAAACTTGTTTAGGCAAATCGGCAAGTGTACCGAGTCACATAAGTGATATAAAATGGTAAGACCAAGTATCGTATCCCAGAGGACTCTAGGCGCTGAACAGTTGTGTGAAAACAAGATTAATTAAGACTTAAAAGCAAAAAGAGATCATTGCATTTGGCAAAAATAATAAAATAAAACAAAATAAAATTGATATGTGGCAAAAGACCACAAAGATGAATGCAGGTTGATTTATATGAGATGGGTATGTTGTTGGGGTTAGATTTTACCAAGTTCCCTCTCATGTATATAAGAATTCTTCTTTATGCATTAATGTCAGTGCCTCTCACTAAATTACCTACCCCGATCCCTCGGTGAATAAGCTTGTCCCTAATTAGCAGTTCATACAATTCCTAGCAGTCCTGGTAAAAAGATGTGAAGAACAAGAGATTAAGACGACCAAGACTCGTACCCTCATCCCTGAGAAATATAACCCTAAGGAGTAATTCAACAAGAACCTGAATTGAAAGGAACCTCCCGACACTAATGCAATTCATAAATAATGATATTGTATAAGCAAGAATAGAAACAGATGAATTACTCTAACAATTAATGAAAAAGCATATGAAAATAAGAATGAATTCAAATACATGAGAGTTTACAAGGTTACATCATTCCCCAACAACAAATAGAAATTAGTTCCCCATAGACATGGGGGAACTCTATGAACAATGGAAGAAAGAATGAGAACGGAAGCCTAAGAATTGGGAAAAGAGTGTATTGCTATGCTCTTCTCTGCTAGGGATGCAAAACCTAGAGCCCCAGGCTCCTTTAAATAGTGTTAGAGGCGTGCCAAAACTGGGTCTGATCCAAAAGAATCGAAACAGAGCAGAAACAAGGCCCGATCCACGAGAATTCTCGCCCAGGCGTCCAAGGGGCTCGCTCGATCGAGAAGAGAACCTCATGTTTAGCCTGGGCTACGAATATGGTCGCCCAAGCTACGAGGCTTCTTCGCCCAGGCGACCAGGATTCTCGCTCGGGCGACTGACGTTGATACAACTCGCTTGATCCTCGCTTCTGGTCGCCCGGGCTTCGTGTTTTCCCTCTTTCTGGTGCCTTTTTTTATCCCTTTTGAGCTCCATCTTCTTGGCTTTTCATCTCTTCTTCCAGTATTACTTCAATCTATGTCAAAACAGGGGGAATTAGTCATAAAACCATTGAAATCAACCTTAACTCTCTTATTCACACAATTTATTGAAAAGGTATGAGTCCAAGCAAGTTTCTAAGTGAAAAAAGGTGTTTTTAGTATCAAAATAACATCACAAATAACGGTGTTTTAAACCGTTATGAGTATTGTATCTCTGGCAGAGAAGAACGCAACAATACATTTTTTTCCCATGTCTGTGGGGAACTAATTTCTATTTGTTGTTGGGGGATGATGTAACCTTGTAAACTCTCATGTATTTGAATTGATTCTTAATTCCATATGCTTTTCCATTAATGGTTAGAGTAATTAATCTATTTCAATGGTTGTGGTGTTTAACTCATTCATTAGCATGATTTATGAATTGCATGAGTGCTGGGAGGTTCCTTACAATTCAGGTTCTTGTTGAATTACTCCAAAGAGTAATATTGCTAATGGATGAGGGTATGAGTCTTGGTCGTCTTAATCTCTTGATCTTCACATCTTATTACTAGGAATGCTAGGAATTGCATGAACTTTTAATTTGGGACAGACTTATTCGTCGAGGGATCGGTTTAGGTAATTTATTGAGTGATGTTAACATTAATGCATAAAGAAGAACTCTTACATACATGAGAGGGAACTTGGTGAAATCTAACCCCAACAACATATTCATCTCATATTAATCAACATTCGTTCATCTCTGTGCTCCTTTGCTATTGATCAATTGCATTCATATTTAATTTTTTGTTTTTTCATTTTAAACCCAATGATCTTGTTTCTTTTTAAGTCTTAATTAATCTTGTTATCACACGACTGTTTAGCGCCGAGAGTTCTCTGGGATACGATACTTGGTCTTACTATTTTATATTACTTATGCGACTCGGTACACTTGCTGAAATAGTCCCAACAGGCATTGAGGCCGAATCAGTATAAAAACTGTTTTTGTTTTTCTTCTCCTATCTTTTTACATTTGCGTTTACATTCTTCATTGTCATTACACGTATTGTTTCATTGCACACATATTTGCTTATGGAACAAGAAAGTTTTCAAGAACACTATATTTGTGAAAAAGATTTAAAAAGTGCAAGTTTTTATAAAACACCAATTCACCCCCCTTCCCCCTCCCTCTTGGTGTTAAGAAACAAAGTCCATCAATTCTAACATCAATGATCAATTCAGTGAAAAGCAATGATATATACACATAACAGAGCCAAATGAAAGAGAACGGAGAATTTCACCATCTAAGCTAAACAACCTAATCTTTTCAACAGAAATACCAAAAATAAAAGAATCAAAACAAGAAGCATTAGCTAAAACATAAATTAGAATCAAAATCATAAAGGATTAGTGCAAAGAATTTTTTATCAAAATTCAAGAAAACATCTTGTGAAAATAGACCCACTTTGGGGTCTTAATGTTTATTTTCAGAACTTAAAATCAATGATCTCCACTCAATTCACCAAACCAGATTGAATCCAACTTAAATTTGTGATTCTAACCAATATCAGATGCTACAATATACTCTAAACATTATTACTTATTCTACAATCATCTTTATCAACAAATCAACATATCAACTTGAATTCTCTCAAATATAAGCTAACTAAAATATGAAAAAAAAAACAATACCTAAGTTCAAATCATTGTAGCCAAATTTAAAAGCATAACCTAAACTTCTTTCAATCAAAACGAACACTTAAACATTTCATCAACTCAGAACAATGCAAGCAACTAAGCAGAAATAAAACAAGCAATATAAAAGCAAAATGTTCAAACTAAAATTGAAGTAAACACCTAAAATTTAAATTCAAAATGAAAGCTTAAACACTATATCACAAGTTATCAGATGCATAAAACTAATTTCCAAAACAACAGAAGTCAAAATAATGGAAACTATCATTATCTAAAACATTCAACAATCTAAAAGCATAACTGAAACTATAGAAAGCGTAAAAATTGAGTAAAACTCAAAAATAGAACCAAAATTGAAGGTCAGAATAGAACAAGTGCACGAAATTGAAATTCATTGAAATGAAAATGGAAATGCAAGTAAAAAGTCACCAAGAGAAGCACGTCGAGATGCTCACGGGCTGTCACCACTGTGAATCTTGATCAACAGTCCAAGCACACAGAATCTAAGAGAAACCCTAAATCGCGCTCTCTATGCTACACTATCTTCTTCTACTCTCTACTTTGTACGCTTCAGAAACTAAAACTAAAACTGTAGAACTATACATGTAAAACTGTTTACAGAAACCCATTTTATAGGGTCATAAAACAGAGGGAAAATGAGAACCTTGACGCTTCAAGCTTCTCCCAATCGGACGGTCTCTGTTTCTTCCTTGCGCTGCACTCATCTCGGCCCTTTGATCATCTTTTACTTCCTCGCTAGTTTGAGCTCCCCTGGTTAAGCTTCACGCTCCTAGCTTCGAGGGTGTTCTTTCCTTTGCACAATTGAAATGCGAGACAAGGACCCCTAAGGCAGCAGTTGCCCTCAGTTGGGAAAACAGGTAGGCTTCGTTTTAACACCAAGAGGGGGGGGGTGAATTGATGGGTTTTCAAAATTATAGTCTTTTCACAATCTTTAAAGTAAAGTAGAAAACTTTACAAACTTTCTTGAATCACAAGTTATAGAAATTTGTTTGCAACGGAAATTCAAAGTTGACTACGCAGATAATAATGTCGACTGAAAGTAAAAGTATAGGGATAGATAATTCAAACGCATGTTTTTATACTGGTTCGGCCTCAATGCCTACATCCAGTGTCCTTTCAGTACCAGGAAGCAACTGCACTATAATGGTCAAGGTTTTTACAACAAAGCTTTTATAGAAGACCTCCATGTCAAAAATATAAAACACCTTTGTAACCCTCTAACCAAAATATAGGCATACAACACAGCAAGACTTGCAGCAAGATGTCCCCTCTCCTACAATCTGCAACCCACTTTGAACAATCCTCAAAGTATACCAGACTCCACGAGTCTAACCCCTATAGTCACAACAGGTAACAACAATCACCACGGATGCCAAACAAGTTCTTGATCAACCCAGAAGCACCTCAATTGTGCGGATTTTGATCAGGCAGTACGCGCAACACAGTTCTCCTTCAGAAACTCTTCCAAGCAAGATCACAACCGTCTTCTTGATGAGTTCTTGGAGCTCTAAAATCCAGAGAATCAATCTGAAACAGAATATGAAAATGTTAGTAATCTAAAAGTTCTCTGTAAATGATCAGGTCTCATCTATTTACAGATTTCTATAAATAAGACGCTCTTGTAGTCGAATGTGCTACTAATAGAGTCGACTGTATTATAACAGTTATAATAGTTAAGACATAATAACAGCAATCCAGTCAAACAAATTAATTTCTCAATCAACGTAGTTGACCAACATTCAATGCTCAATTAACTTTTAAAAATATAGCCGTTGTAGTTCATGGGCATAACAAAATTTCAAAACAAGCAACTAATACAGTCGAATGCGTGGCGCACACAGTCGACTTCGACACTGTAGTTCACTTTGAAATTCTTTTCAGTGTAAAATCTCACATAGCAGTGTTTCTGAAAATATGTGCATAGTCACGAGCTTAATTCGACTTCCCCCATAATGAAGTCGACTTACAGCTTGCAGATATGCAACACAATGTAAGTTCATAAATGTGCATGTGGTTTTCATCTTTCAAAACATGTGTAATGCAACCAGATATGATGTAACATCAGTAAATGTGCATTCACATATCATAAAACATGTTCAATAGTATATCAATCAATAAGCAATAGAACCAGTAACATATCAACAATACATGTGTTATTAAAAATGTGTTGTCATCATCAAAAACCAGATTGATATAGATATTGTGTTGTCAACAATCTCCCCCTTTTTTGATTATGCACAACCATGATTAATAAACAACCATGTTTGTACAATACCAAACCAGATTCAGACATTACTCTGAATACACATAGTCAATAAACCAAAATCAATATATCAAGCAGATAACATTTTACAGTGCTTTCACAATACTTCTCCCCCTTTGTGCATTAACGAAAAAGGTATGCTTCAAGATATAAAGAGTTGATAAACCAAATAGAGATGCATCAGACAGAATGTGTAATCAGTTTAAAAACATGCAGTGATGCTCCCCCTATCATATATTTTCACATGAAAGTGATAACTCCCCCTGAAGTATAGCAAGTGAAGAAATATGTGCAAATGTGTAATGTTCCCCCTGTCATTATACATATTTTCACAATTAAATTCAGATGCACAATGTAGTACAGTACAATCAGAGCATACAAACATCATAACACAGAATTGTTCCACAATTGAGATATCAATCAATTCTATCATGCAAAGATACAATTATCAACAATCTCACAATATAATCTCAAATATGAAACACACAATCAGAATCAGAGATATATTGCAGATGATAAAAAAAAATAATCAATCAACACTATAATCAAATTCCAATAATGGAATTTATAACCCTGTTGAGGACAAGTCGATTGAATTAGTAATCCAGTCGATTTCATTGGTTCTCTGTGAGTTGTAATTCCAGCAGTGAGTTCCAAGCAATGTTTTTCCTGCAAAACCTTTCAAAGATCTCTTGTAAATCAAGCAATTTAGTTATGCAAGAAAATTAATCCATAAGAAGTTAATATGCAAAAAAATGTAACAGCCTAATATCCAGTGCAAAAGCTTTCTGATTCAAACAACCTAAAAAGACCACGACCCAAAATGTTTATTTTTGTTTATTTTTCAAGCCCGCTTTCACAAATGGCCCAATCTTGAAATTTTAATTCAATTATGAACAAATGGACCAATTAACAATTAAAGCATGGGTATTTCAGCAATTCAAAATTAAAAGAAAAATAAAGAAAAATATTTTTATTAAAAGATTCTCTTAAAAAATATTAATTTCCTAATTATTTACAGACACTAAAAATAGACCTAAAAACTTATTTTTAACTAAAATTATAAAAAAAAAACTAAAGAATTAAAGGAAAAACCTAAAAGTATCCTAATTCTAGACAATTAAAAACTAAATTGGACTAACATGGACTCCTAAGCACAAAAAAAGATGCAAAATAGGAGAGTTATCTTACACCCACACTTAGAGAAATGCTGCCCTCTTGGGCATGGATATACTAAAAAGAAAAAGAAAAGACTGAATTCTACAAATGAAAAGGATAAACAAAAATAGGAACACTAGACTCTATCAGAACTCATTCAAACCTGCCAAAAAAATCAATTTCTAATTATTTCGTCAAATCAGAACTGCACAAAAGAATTCCTAACTTCAAACTCAAGCTTTATCAATTCCAGCAAATGAGAAACAATTTAATTCACTAAAAAATCAACAAAAAAAACATATGGAAAAGTAGCAATCAACCTTAACCTCACAGGATACAGTGTATGCACTCAAATCACTCAAGTATTTAGGGTCAATCCTGTTTCACTCAACCATGACATGTTAACTACCATTCACAACTTTGGAAGGCTTTTAAATGACAGTGCTTAACTCAAGGTTTCATCTAAATCACTAGGTCTTAAATTGCTTGTAATGTAAATGGAATAAAATGGAAAAATAGAAATGAATAGAGAAATGTGAAGAAAAAGGAAGAAACCTAGAACTCAGTGTAAGGTCTAACTTTTAATCTTTGGCCCACCTATTTTTCTTTCTTTCTCTCTGGTTTCTTTCTCTAACATTCATTTAAGGTCTTTTGCTATTTTTCTCTTTTTATTTTTTCAAACCTGTTCATTCTTTTCAACTGAACCATATTTCTTTTTCAGATCATTTTTCTTTTCTTTTATTTTTCACTTCTAGCCTTGTTTTTTTTTATGCACTCACCAAGTTCTAGACTTGTCCCTACATCTCACAAGTTTCTAAAGGTTGATTAATAGTTGGGGGGAAAGGCTTAAAATGGATGGAAACAAAAAAAATAGGTTAAGGCTCAAGGTGCAATGGTAAAAAACTGAAATGGTTAAACTAAAGTGGAGAAGGAAAGGCTAGATCATATTTAAAATATGTTTTTGAGCCTTGTACTCATTTGACTACCTACAAATATATTGATTTATGCACACTATAAAATTGAGATGAGAATGTCCCTAATTTTAAATCTAGGTTAATATCATGCCTCGAATTCTGAAAGCCCTATAAAATTTCTTTTATTTATAGTGCAAATTTCATGTGCTAACATTTGAGTTGTTACATTATAATGTTGTTGCAAGATGAATGTTTTATTCTGGGTATTTCTTGAGCCTAAATGATGGAGAAATTACAAGTGGAATATTATTGTGTAATGTGAAATATTATTGTGTAATGTGGGTGTGCATCCACAATGAGACTTAGGGAGCATAATTTGAATTATTTAGTCATAATTAGGATAGTGGATGAGTATATTTGAGTTAACACTTTGAATTGTTTTGTGAGATGACATTTTTTAATTATCATAAGAAACAATGAGAGTTTATGAGCATCATTTAGTGTGGAATTGATGGATTACAATTGGGTTTTATATGGATTTTATGGGTAACAAAGATTATTTTTTAGTTTCGTATGAATTTGACAGCTAATAGATATATTGTTTTATTAACTCTATAAATTTGAGTTAAGAGTGTGACTTCCATTTTGAATGCCCTATAACTTAAGGTGGGCATACACCATTTAGGGTATATTTTGAGTTGTGTTTCTTGAAATTCTTGAATTGCACTTTGATTTTCTTATTTTACTATGCAAATTCCATATGGGTATATTTTGAGTTGTCTCATCGTAAATAAAGTTGTCAAAGTGGACTTTGACTTTCTTTGTTTACAGTTGAAAATTTTGAGTTATTATTGAGATAGTTGATGAATTCTTTATCTATCTTTTGATGGTTTGTTGGGCAAACTGAAAAGATTTCATATTATAATTTGACTTCATATTTATTCATATTGTAAAGATCTTCATATTTATTCATATTGTAAAGATGAGTTGGATGTGCATTCTAAATAGCTTTTTACTATTTTTAAAATTTTCGTATGACTATATCTATGTTGTCCCTCGTATTCTTGTTGCAATGTGATTTGTTTTTATCCAACGAGGAATTGAATGTTTGTTTGTTTGGCCTTTTATTGAATTTACGAAATTCAAAATTAATTTTTCTATCTAATTTAATTTTGAGTTGGGCATGTACTTCAAAATTTCGATATATGGTATTGGTCTGAAAGCCCAAATGAAATTTTGCACACTATAAATATAAGATGATAATGTTTTTCCAATTTTAAATATGGGTTTTGATATTGTCTGCAATTTTAAAAGTCCTATAACTTGTCTTGATATTGTGCCTCCAATTTTGAAAGCCTGATAGAATTAGTTATATTTTCTATGTAAATTTCATATCCTTATATTTGAATTATTGCTTATAATATAATTGTGAGATGAATGTTTTATTTCATGTATGACTATTTTTTAAGCTCGAATGATACTGAGAAATTGATATTAGAATATCGACTATGTAACTCGGGTGTGCATCCACGTTGAGTTGAGACTGAGGGAGCACAATCATTTTTTCGTAAAATGGGCTAACAGCACAATCATTTTTTAACTACACCAGTTTTAGTCTGGACAGATATAAAACAGTAGCGTGCATTCTAATTAGTAATAAGCAGAGCCATAAACATTCAACCATGCCATCAGTACAGTTACTCAAAAAAGCAAGAAGGATGCTGAATTATGTCTAAATGCATTAACCCTGTAATGCTGTGAAATCTGTCTAGGACAATGTACCAGTGCTAAATAAGATCCTATAGTATCATGTTAAACTTGTTTTTTCTGAACATTCATGTCATTAAATTCTGCAAGTATATATAAAAGGAAATACATATTAACAAGTAGTAAGGTTTTGGTTTGATAAGCTAATAATTTTTTCAACAGTGACCAAATTTTGCTATCTTTAATTTTTCGGTCACTGTCTTCAGTTTTTTTATTCTCTGTTGAAGATCTATTACATTCATTCCTGATACACAATTATAGCTTTCACCTTCAGCCCCAGATAGGCTCACCCCCTCAATAGACAGTCTCGCTTCTTTGCTCCCATTTGCATCTTCAACATCTTAACATTATCTTTCCCAACCAGTTTTGCCTGTAGTGACATCCTTTTAGCATTTTTGTAATCTGCAGTAGGGGCTGAAGAACTCTGATTGGACAAATTTTTACATCTTACTAGAACTTCAGCATTAATATTTTCGTTATCTTTGAAACCATCTGGAACAGATTTTAAGCGTTTAACAAGAAAATCAGAAGGCGCATTAGATTTTCCAGAATACACAGTGCCCCCATGTTTGGGAGGAAAACCGGGAGGAACATCATCAATGTCAATAACATCTCGTGGATGCTCTTGAGGTTCACATGGAGCTTCCTCATTCACCTCAACTTCATCATCAGCACCAAAATCATTAAATGAAGGATGCTTCTCTTCGATGTTTGCATCCTTTCGTCCATCAAGTTCCTTCCTAAGAGCCAAAATTCTCTCTTTCAGCTTTTTTAGCTTGGTTTTGTTTTTATTCATTTTTTCAATAACGACATTTTCCCAGTTGTCCGCATCTCCTTCACCACTTCCTCCTTCGGGGATTGGTCCTTCAGCCCTTGGTCCTTCAGGCATTGCTCTCTCATCCAAATGGAAAGCAGTTCCTATGAGAGGGTTTCTACGGTCCGCTTCACATAGGTACCAATACCAATATATCTAAAACAATCCAAGAGAAATAATTAGTTAAACAAGAGCAATAACAAAATACATAATATCAAAATATGTGCACACACTTACATCTTTTGTATGAAACAACAATTATATTTTCTTTGACCTTAACTTAAAACAAGGCCATTGTAGAACACGGGAAAAGGAAACATCAGAAGCATAGACACACAACTTAAGGCGTTCAAAGGCCCAAAGCTACAATATCACCAAAAACTGTTAAAAACTAATCAATTTAATCATTTCCACTAACATAATCAATTGAAACTTATCTTACCTGCAACACGGCAACATTGCCACTGATACTCACCGAGTCAACCATCCTTCCCTCCATTATTTTAGTACTACATCTATTTAAACTACGTACTATATATTTATGTATAGCACTTGCCTAATCATAATGACCCAAACTATCTATAAGTCATCTAACTCTGCACAAGGCATGTTAGATACAAACTTAGACTTCCAAGAAAAATAGAAAACAACAAAACACACTAATAAGTACAACCTACAAACAACATCTACCTCAATATCACCATTGTCTACAACGACTTTAAAAATATTTATAAGGTCTTTCAAAGTTGTTTTTGAAATTAAACATTTCACCTACAAGACCACATACTGATTCATCATAAGGCACATCTAAACCCCTCAATCCTAAATCTAAACTCATTAATACATCCACAACATTAAATGGCACCATCTGTTGTCGAACTATAAAAGATTAATTCATCCCAACCCACCGGCTCAACATCTCCTTCAACAATTTTAGAGATATGTCTAACGGTCTAACCATGTCCAAACACCACTTGAAGGGAGTGGGCGAGATGCGCCTACAATGAGAATCTCGTAATAAGACATTCATCTCCACAATTTAGGATGACTCCATCCATGTTCGAAGGTGCCACTATACAAAATCAATAAAACAATACCAATTTCAAACTAACAATCACCGTTCAAAAACAACACATGAAACTAAAATTCAAAATTTCTACTTACATTGCTCTTAGATCCTTCCATTTATGTATCAACTCCAGTAAACACTCAAATCACAAATTCACCTACAATAACATATCATCTACCAACCGTTGTTAAAACACAAAGACAAGGGCAAAAGGAAAAGAAAAGTTACAAAAACACAAATAAATGATAATACTGATAGAAACCCAACAATAAGACTAAATATCACAGGTATATTATTCAAGTATTATGCAGAAAAAAAGTTATGGAGTTGAAAGCTCTACAATCACCAGTAAAAACCAGAGTGTTCCCACTCCTCCAGAGGATGACTCTCCTCCTAACCAACTCACAACCTCCTACTCCGTATCCCCTTCACACGCTCCATTCTCTTCCTATAACAGAATTCCCTTTCCCCTATATTCCTGACACGTCATTCCCCCCTCTAACTAACTTCTCTTTCTTTTCCTAACCCCCTTTTATTTCTTCTCACGTAAACATTCCATATTTTGGGCCTTGATCCCTTTATAATTGTTTCATGTTGATTAATAGGCCCATCCTTATTAGGAGTCCTATCATTACTCCCTCCTACAACAACAGCCTTGTCCTCACGACTAAAATGAGGAAATTGACTTTGTAGTATCCCCTCATCTTACCAAGTTGCCTCCTCCTCTGTTCTCCCCTTCCATTTAACCAACCATTGTTTAGTAATAGTACCACCCTCTGGAATCTCCCTGGTTGCTAACACTGCCTCAGGTTCTTCTTGATCTTCCTCCTCAAGACTCAATTCTTTGGGTAAAATGGGTTCTACCGCATGATTACCAATAGCCTTTTTTAGTTGAGAAATATGAAAAATTGGGTGTACTTTTGCTGATTCCGGCAACTGCACCTTATAAGACACTTCTCCCTTCTTCTCCACCATTATGGTTAATTGTCTATGTGGTCGCAATTTAATAAACACCCACTCTCCTACCTCCAACTGCATGAATCTCCGATTTTTATCTGCAAATTTCTTCATTTGTTGCTGGGCTCGCAGCAGGTGATATTTCAATTGTCGAATAGCTTCATCTCTATCAACCAAGTCAGCGGCTACAGTTTCCACATGTGTTTCGCCCTGTGTAAAGCGCACTAATGCAGGTGGTGTTCTCCCATACACAATTTCAAAGGGAGTCTTTCCTACCGCTCCATGAAAAGTAGTATTATACAATAATTCTGCCCAAGGTACCCAATATGACCAGTTCTTGGGCTGTTCGACACAAAACATCGCAAATAAGCTTTTAAACATTGGTTTACCACTTCCGTTTGACCATCGGTCTCAGGATGATAAGAAGAACTCATTTTCAAAGTTGTTCCCTGTAACCGAAATAATTCCTGCCAAAAAAAGGCTCATGAACACAGGGTCTCGATCACTAACAATCGATTGTGGAATGTCGTGAAGTCTTACAATCTCCTTAGCAAACAATTCAGCAATCTTCCTCGCAGTGTAAGGATGTTTCAATAAAATAAAGTGGGCATATTTAGACAACCGATCCACCACTGCAAATATAGCTTGAAACCTCTTCGATTTTGGCAACCTCGTAATGAAGTCTAGGAAAATATCTTCCCAAATCCTATCCGGAATGGGCAAGGGCTGTAGTAATCCAGCTGGAGACGTTGCTTCATATTTTTGTCGTTGGCACACATCACATGCTTTAACAAATTCTTGAATCATCTTCTTCATACCAGTCCAATACAGATTTGCTGTGATACGTTTGTAGGTTCTTAAAAAACCTGAGTGACCCCCTACTGGCAAAGAATGAAACTCATTTAAGATGGTAGGAATTAAATCTGACTTAGCTGACAATAGTAAACGTCCTTTGTAAAATAATACTCTTCTTTGCAAACTGAAATCTGCAACAGATGCGTCTTCCTGTTGTAACTTTTGCCCCACTTGCTGTAAGAAGGGATCTACTTCCACTTCCTTTTGGATGTGTTGTTCCTGCAACCATAAGGGAAACGACTGAATCTCCCTCAATTCACCCACTTCGAACATTCGTGACAACGAGTCAGCGGCTTTATTCTTTGGGCCCGGTTTGTAAATCACCTCAAACTGATATCCTAACAACTTTGCCAGCCAATTTTGTTGAGCTTCAGTGGTATTTTTTGATGTAAGAGGTGTTTTAAACTCTTCTGATCTGAGTACAACTTAAAACTCCTTCCAATCAAGTATGGTCTCCAATGTTGGACTGCCAACACTAATGCCATTAATTCTTTCTCATAGGCTGACTTGTTTATGTTAGTCGGTGACAAAGCTTTACTGAAATAAGCTATCGGTTGTCGGTCTTGCATCAATACTGCTCCTATCCCTGCCCCTGAAGCGTCACACTCAATTTCAAACGGTTTAGAAAAATTAGGTAAAACCAATAGGGGAGCTTGAGTCATCACCTTTTTTAATTCCTCAAAGGCCAATAATGTTGTTGGGCCCCAATTGAAGCCATCCTTCTTTGTCAATTCCGTAAAGGGCCTACAATCTTACCATAGCCCACAATAAATTTTCGGTAATACCTCGTTAATCCCAAAAAACCCCTCACACCTTTGACATTATGAGGTATGGGCCAATTTATCACACTTTTAATTTTTTCTGGGTCTACTGCAACTCCTTGCTCAGAAATTAGATGACCCAAGTATTCTACTTGCCGACTCCCCAAAACACACTTTTTTCTATTGACCATGAAAGATTGATCACACAACAGCTCAAAGACTCTAATTAAGTACTTCAAATGTTCATCCAATCCTTTACTGTAAACTAGTATATCGTCAAAGAATACTAGTACAAACTTCCGCAAGTATGGGTTAAAAATCTGATTCATAGTAGACTGAAAAGTCGCAGGGGCATTTGTCAAACCAAAGGGCATCACTAAAAATTCATAGTGACCCTCATGTGTCCTGAAAGCTGTTTTATGAACATCTTCTTCCGCCATGCGTATTTGATAATACCCAGATTTCAAATCTAGTTTAGAAAAATAAGTAGCACCATGTAACTCATCCATTAACTCCTCTACCACTGGAATTGGGTATTTATCAAGAATGGTGACTTTATTCAGCTCCCTATAATCCACGCACATGCACCACGAACCGTCTTTCTTCTTAACAAGAATTACCAGGCTGGAAAAAGGGCTAGAGCTGGGTCTAATAATTCCTTGTTTCAACATCTCTCTAACCTGTTTTTCAATCTCCTCTTTATGATGATATGGGTACCGATATGGTCGTACACTCACAGCTTTTGCTTCTCACTGCAATGTAATAGAATGCACAACAACTCTACAAGGTGGCAGCCCTTGTGGCTCTTGGAATAAAGCCGAATAAACCACTAAAATCTGTTGAATATCTTCAACTTGTGTCTTTGATAAATTTTGATTCGAGATGGACTTTTTTTCCGAACTATTCTCCTTCACCACACTTTGGAAAGATGTCATCAACGCTATATGGTGTTCATATTTTCTCAGCTTATGACCTTGTAGCTCTAGATATTTGTCTTGCCAAAAAAAACTTAGCGTCATCTCTTCCCAATCAAAAGTAACCTTTCCAAACCTTCGCAACCAAGAAACTCCCAAAATCATGTCCACGTCCCCCAACTCCAACACATATGGCTCTACCGTAGTAGAGAATTCTCCTAATTGGATGTCCAACTTCTCACATTTCCCCGCCGTAGACACCATGTGCCCATTTCCCAGACACACTCCAATCTGTTTTCTGTTGTCCACTTTCAACTCCAAAGCAGCCACTACATGAGGAGAAATGAAATTGTGACTGGCCCCACTATCAATCAGCACTCCCAGGGTTACTCCATTGAGAAGACCCTTTATGCGCAAAGTTGTAGGGCTATTCCGACCACCCCATGGTACTTCAACTTCTGCGAACAACCCCATAGAACCACACTCCAAGGTATGGTCATCTTCCTCTTCTTGTGTCTCACTCGAGATAACCTCCCTCGCTTCATTTACTGTTTCGTCATCCGCTAACACCACCATTCGCAGTTGCCGCTCTGTGCATCGATGCAAGGGGTGATACTTTTCACCGCATCAAACAAAGCCTCTGAGCTTTCCTGATCATCAATTCAGAGTAAGGCAAATGCTTCGTACCGCGATTTCGGTCGGCGATCGAAAAATGATCACCAAAAACGCGACTGCCTTGTGTCGTCGAGCGTGACTCATGAGGGTTGGAACTCGCTGCTGATAAAGGTTTAGTTGGTATGCTATGGGTTGGGCCTAACCCAACGCCTAATTTCCCTCAATGTGGGCCTTGACCTGACCCAGATCCAGACTTCTCTCCCTGACCCGTACCCCAATCTCGATTGTTTTTCCACCCTCGTATTCCTCCTCCACGCTGAAATCCCTTTCCTTGCACTTCTGCTTCCACGTCTCGAGCTAGGTGCATGGCTTGGAGATGATTCACCAGGTTGAAGGTGCGAACCCTCCGTCGAATCTCCGGTCACAATCCACCAATAAAATAACCCAGATATTGCTCCTCTGGTAAACGAGAAACTTGAGAGGAGATATATTCAAACTTTGCCAAGTACTCATCTACACTACCCGTCTGCGACAAATCTTTCAACTCCTCGAAAGGATTACCGCTAGTACGACCACCATAAAGACCGATCAACTCCTTTTTTAACTTGGTCCACGACAACCCCACTTCTGCTTCTTGTAGAAGATTGAACCAATGAATGGTTTCCCCTTCCATACTCAGTTTTGCCAATCGGACCTTCACCTCTTCTGTAGAGCCTTGCACTTCAAAATATGTCTCTGCCGTTGTAATCCATCCCACAGGGTCGGTACCATCAAATGATGGCAATTCCACCTTCTTTGCTGCCATCCTATACTCTGCCCCCGAATCCATATCTGAAAACGGAGATTCTCGACAATCTCCCGCTTGCTCGTTGCGCAACTTAGTCAGCTCTTCCAACATTAATTGGCGAAATTCCCCCAACGTCTCACGTACTGACACTTCCATCGCTAACAATCTTTCCTCCAATGCTTCAACTCGGTCAGACATTTTGGGTGGCATGGACAACAATGCTAGCTCTTCTCGGGATCCGGCAGGTCAGACCAATGATAGAAACCCAACAATAAGACTGAATATCACAGGTATATTATTCAAGGATTATGCAGAAAAAAAGTTATGGAGCTGAAAGCTCTACAATCACCAGTAAAAACCAAAGTGCTCCCACTCCTCCAGAGGATGACTCTCCTCCTAACCAACTCACAACCTCCTACTCTGTATCCCCTTCACACTCTCCATTCTCTCCCTATAACAGAATTCCCTTTCCCCAAGATTCCTGACACGTCATTCCCCCCTCTAACTAACTTCTCTTTCTTTTCCTAACCCCATTTTCTTTCTTCTCACGTAAACATTCCATATTTTGGGGCTTGCTCCCTCTATAATTGTTTCATGTTGATTAACAGGCCCATCCTTATTAGGAGTCCTATCAAATACAATAGTCAATGGTCTTGTTACAGGCTTTAACATTTCAAGACATATCATAAACTTTCACCAAAGGTACAAAAATGCAACTTTGATGGTGAAAGTATAAACAACATACTCATTAACACTATCTCATTTCAGCAAACCCTTTTTCTTTACATAACCCATACATCAACAAAATGCATAATCATTGAGTTCATAGTGCTACCAACCTCGACACTGTGAAAAGCCGAAACTTTGCACAAAGGGAAAAATACCGCCAAAGAAAACAGGGACAAACGAACAAAGCGGGAAATATCTTTCGGTAGAGAGGAAGACCGAGACCAAGAGACAATCCAACGATAATCAAAGCAATGGTCGAGAGAGACTGAACGCAATGGTGGATAGAGAGTGATGAAAATGGTGGAGAAAGAGAGAAGAAATGAAGAAGCAACAGAGGAAGAAGAGCACAATCTGAAATGGAATCGTAAAGAGGGCAATCTGAAATGTATTTCTAAAAACACCCTAGAAGACAAATTGCACCTTTTTTAAAAGATATTACAAATCAACCAATGGTGAAATTCCGCGTGTAGTTCAAAAAGTTGGTGAATTTAAATTGTTAAAGTAACATATTCGTAAGGCTTAATAACACTATGGTCCCAATTTTTGTCAGGTTTGTTCGAAATGGTACTAATTTTTTTAAAATGTTCAATGTAGTCCTATAGATTGTTATTTGTGTTCAATTTAGTCTGTTTTGCAAACGTTGTTTAAATCGTTAACAGCCAATTGTCCAGCTATGTAAAACCCAAATGAGATGGCATTTAACTGCCTAAGTGGACACCTTAAGGCAGTGAGGTGGATTTATTGATTTTGAAAGTGTATTTTTGATATTAGAATTTATGTTTTTAAAATTAAATTAAGGGTATTGAGGAATCAAAGTTTGAACGTGGTTTGGTAGCGAAATCTGGAAGATTGGGAAGAACATCAGTGACGTGCAGTTGAAATTGGAAGCATTGATCTTTGGCAGTCAGGTTTGCGTTCGTAATCTATGTTTTGTGCCATTGCTCTGTAACATTTTGTTGAGCAGTGTAAAATGTGGAAAATGTTTTAAATGTGAGTGTTAGATTTTGCCAAAGTTAGATTTTGTTGAAAATTTGTGTAAACTGTTTAAGGCATTGTTGTGTAACATATTGTAATTGGTTGTGTGTGGGTGATTGTTGGTTTTTTGTTTATTGTTTTTCTTTTCTTTCCCATACGTTTAGTAGTTTAGTAGTTACTTTTAGCGTTTACATAATGGTCTCATGCCCATAAAGTTCATTCACTAGTGCAGAAAGGACTTTAGACGTCTGTTATGTTGGGCTTTTAATGTCTGATCTTTGTCCGACGTCTATACGGGTGACGTTAATGAGACGTTGGACCCTTTAGGTCAGACGTCTATATAGACCTCGGACCTATATAGGTCAGATGTCTATATAAACGTCGTATATAGGTCAGACGTCTATATAGACATCCGATCCATACAGGTCAGACGTCTCTGAGGTTGCTCCTGACTGATGGTGATTCGAGTTTACAACTTTATATTTTAGTTGAAGAGAATGTATTGTATATTTTTTTATTTGATGATTTTAAAAACGTAGTGGAGGGAATTAGAGAGTGCAAAATGCAAGAAATCGTCGCCAAAAAACGCCGCCCAAGGACACGAGAATAACTGCACCAAGACCCAACGAAAACACATTTTAATCGGTTCAAATGAAAGATAATGCATCAAAGAGTGATGTAATCAGAGTAAAACTAATTTAAAACGGTGCAAAAGTGAGAAAACGAACCTAAAAAGCGTAACCCGTAGAGAGAAAATGCGACGAAGATGATGAACAATGAGTGCGCGTAATGGCTGTCTCGCGATCACGGTGTTTTAATGCTGACATTTAGAAGTCGGTTCCCCTATAACAGACGTCTAAAGGGCTTTAGAAGTCATAGTGGCGGGATCAGACGTATAAATGGAGTCAAAAAATGACTTTTTAAATTTCTGGGTTTAGGGTTTAGACGTCGGTTCCCCCAATAACAGACGTCTAAAGGGCTTTAGAAGTTGGAGTGGCGGGATCAAACGTCTAAATGGAGTCAAAAAGTGACTTTTTAAATTTTTGGGTTTAGGGTTTGACGTCGGTTCCCCCAATAACAGACGTTTAAAGGGCTTTAGAAGTCGGAGTGGCAGGATCAGACGTCTAAATGGAGTTAAAAAGTGACTTTTTAAATTTCTAGGTTTAGGGTTTAGATGTCGGTTCCCCCAATAACAGATGTCTAAAGGGCTTTAGAAGTCGGTTCCCCCATAATAGACGTCTAAATAGAATAAAATATTACTTTTTATTAACTTTTTCATTTAGTTTTGGCGTCTATTTGGGGGAGCCGACGTATATGACCGCCTATAGACATCGGTTATGAGGGCCCCGACGTCTATAATATTATAGACGTCGGGGCCCCTCTTAACTGACATCTATATTGGCAACTTATTTACGAAAGTGCCACCGGTCATTAATTTACGTCGGGCCCCTGCTTAACTGACGTCTAAGGGATGACGTTAAAAGCCAATTCTACACTAGTGATTTTGTAGGCTTGCGTTTGGAATGTCTGAGGAGAGGTTTAATGTTGTGGTCCACCATAGTGCGACCCTGGAAAAGGATATTCCTTTTGAATATGTTGGTGGGGAAGTGAGTTATTGGAGTGTGGACCCGGACAAATGGAGTTATTTTGAAGTGGTAGATGCCATTAAGGAATTGGGGTATATTAAAGTCATTGAGTTATTTTATTGCATTGAAAATATTTTGTATAAGTTGTATGATGACAGAGATGCAAAGAACATGGTAAACATTGCCAAGTAGTTTGGGGAAGTTCACTTGTTTGTGGTCCACGGTGTGGATGATGAGCCAAAGAAGTTCTTTTGCTCTGTCATGCAAGTATAGAGAGTGAAGGTAGCCATGTAGGTGGGGATGAGGATGAAGTGGAGGTGCATGGTTTGGATGAAGAGGAGGTGGAGGGGAAGGATGATGAAGTTGAGGTGCAGGGGGAGGATGATGAAGTTTAGGTGCATGATTTGGATGATGAAGTGCAGGTGCAGGCTTTGGATGAAGTGGATGTGCAGGATATGGATGAATAACAGGTGCAAGGGAGGAGGAGGAGGAAGTACATGTGGGGGACATGGATGAACATCACAAACAGGGGGAGGAAGAAGGAGTCATTGAAGATTTTACTTCAAGTGAGGATGATGATGTAGGGGGTAGTGCATGGTCAAGTTCGTGATGGAGTAGTTGATGAAGGACTAGTTGATGTTGATGTAAATATTGATGAAGTACTGATAACAATATATAAGGGTCTGTGTCAGTAGAAGTTAATGAAAATGAACTAAACTGTGATTTAGAAATAAATGATAGTGCACATAGGCAGAGAAACCCAAATGACAAGGGGTTGTATGATGATGAGTGAGACTCAGAATTTTTGTACAGTGTAGAAAAAAGTGGAAGTGAGGATGCAAGTGATGAAAGGAAAAGTTGTGGTCCATTTCGGACATTTGTTAAGAAAAAATGTATGTCAGAAAACAAGTGGGAAGTGGGAACAAGGTTTAGGGATAAAAATGAGTTTATGGAGGCTATTAGAAGTTATGCAGTCAATGCGGGGAGGAATTTGAAGTTTGTTAAGAATGACAATAGAAGGGTACGAGTGAGATGCTTGGGTGCCCAAAAAAGTTGTCCATGGATGGCTTATTGTGGGTATTTGGAAGGATGTAGAACATGTCAATTGAGAAAAATATTGGATACGCATACTTGTAGTAGGCAATTCAACATTAAAATGTTGAAAACTAAGTGGTTGAGTAAGACATTAGATACTACACTACATGAAAATCCCAATTTGAAGATAAATGAAATATGATCAAAATCTTTGAGGAAATGGAATACAAATGTCACAATTTCTAAAGGTCGGAGGGCAAAAATAATAGCATCATGCAAAGTTGAAGGTTCATTTAAAAATCGGTCCACAAGAATATATGACTATGCACATGAATTATTGAGATGTAACCCTGGATCAACAATCAAAGTTAAAGTGGATAGTGACAATGGTGAGACCACATTTCAAAGGTTCTATGTTTGTTCGAAAGCTTGCAAGGATAACTTTGTCTCTTGTAGGCCCTTTATTGGTTTGGACGGATGTGTTTTGAACGGAAAGTATAAGGGGGAGTTATTAACCATTGTTGGTAGAGATCCTAATGAGCAGATGTTACCCCTAACATATGCAATTTTGGAAGTAGAGAACAAAGAAACTTGGACATGGTTTTTGGAGTTGTTGATAGAAGACCTTTGGGGTAGTGAAGTATGTGATTCATGCACTTTTATGTGTGACCAACAAAAGGTATATTTATTTCTTATATGTTTCTCAATTGGTTTTTAGTATTATTGATATAATTTTTGGTCCCCATATTTGTTAAAAATGTTCAATTTGGTCCCTTTACATAACGTTTGTTGTCAGCTATGTTTGAGCTTTTACCTGGGGCAGAGCACAAATTTTTCATGCGACACTTATATGCAAATTTCAGGAAAACGTTTTCTGGGCAGAACTTGAAGAATCTAATGTGGAAGGCTCCTACAAGTACATACCCCCAAGCTTGGGAAAGAGAAATGTTAAATATAAAGGAAGTCAATGTAGGGGCTTACAAATACCCAATCGCTATTCCCCCCAAGGTATTCTTTGTTCCTTAACAAGACATTGATGAAATTTATACTGGATATAAACATATTTCTTATTCTTTGTAACATGTATTGGTCTAGATCTAGATTTACATGTCGAACAATCATGGTTTATAAATAAATCACAATTAAAAAAACATTCTCTGCTAGTCTTATAATTTTATTAAGAAAAACACGTAAGAAAAACATAAAATTAGAAACATAGTTCAAACAAAACGAAAATCTCAAAATGTCATGTTTACATAAAACATCAAATTTAAAACTTTAAAGTAAATAAAACCAAAACATTAATAAAGCCCGATCTTAGACTCCTCAGCTCTCGTCAGCTACTTCAAAACAACCTTATTTGCAAAACCATCTACTCCTGTACAGGTACGACCATCGCAGGTGGAAACCACAACCACAAACAAGCAAGGGTGAGCAACCAGATATATCACAACAAAACATATTCCAAATAATCATAAAATAAGAAAACAAATATATCATATTTCATCACTGTTTAAATCAACACAACCAAAATATCCATGACTAACACCATTTCCATATGTGGGCGTCGCAACCTGTATTCTCTAACAAGATGATTCGAGTTGTCGTCCATCGCAACTTCAAACCTATCTCCCCGACTTCTCAAGGATTAACGAGTAAAAACATTGTTACTACGTGTACTGGTGCACTATACTCAGCACGATTCGAAGTCATTGGGCGAGACATTCCACCCTCTCGGGTCCTCGCGCAGGAGGAAGGGTGACACTTGAATCTCTGTCTCTATTCGAGACTCAACAACCTTATCGTAGCGTAGTATGAAAAGCTCACACCCAACCGCCCACGATACCAAAACATAACTTAGTTTCTGCATGTATCTTAAATCACATCATTGCCTTTGAATACCTCTGTAGAGCCATGAGATTCTAATACATCAAATAATATCCAACAACACTCACCATACCCAAGTACGAATGATACATCAAGACTCTCCATCAATTAACGCATTCCCTTCCGTTTCACGCAATGACACCAGGATATGAGACGAACTAAAATTAACCCATGTAATGGTAGACGCGCATCACATTTAATCTAGCAACATACATATATAAAACAAAACAAACAACCCAAAATAAGCTTTAAGAAAATGAAAACGCTTCGTTAACAACGAAATTTTGACACAGTTTTGACAACACCACGTGTTGATTGTTCATTGGAAGAAGTTTTAAAAAAAGAATTAATAGTTTTATAAACAGGCGAGGGTATTTTTGGAAGGGAAAAATACGAATTTTCGTTTCGCGGTTTCCCTATTCATCTTTCATTCGCAGTTTGCTCTCTCATCTCTCTCGCGTTCTCTCATATCTCTCGTAGTGTCATCTCTTTTGCGTTCTCTCATTTCTCTTTTACTCTAATCTCTCTCGTTCTCTGGGTTGTCTCGTGTTGAAACATTAAAGCCTCATTTTGTCGCTGTATTGGAGGTCCGACTTGTGGACCGTTGAAGCCCTCTCCCATATTTGTCTTGTGCGTTGTCGCTGTGGTGGTGTTTTTTTGGTAAGTAGAACTGCGCGAACTCTAACCATCTTCTCCACCATTTACGTTTTCTTCTTTCGTGAACCCTAACCATGTTGTGGACATTGTTGTTTTATTTATGTTATAAATGCAGGTCCAATGACATCCCAAAAACCAAATGTAAGATGAAATGTAATTTTTTATTTGTAAAAATGATATTTTATCCTCTGACTGTTAGTTAATATTCAATTTTTATTGCACAGGACTTGCATACTACACTTCGGAATGAAATTAGGAACAAAGGGTTCACAGAGGTTATGCTTCTTCGTTATAAGGATGACATCATGTGCAAAGTTTTAGTTTCACAGATTAGGAATTCAACAAAGTTTGGAAAATGACGGAAAGAATTTTGCATCCAAAATGGCTTGAAGGAAGGAGAAGTTGTTGCCTTCGAGGTTGACCACCATTGTAATGATCTTATAGTTGAAGTTCACATTAATGGATGTAATTGTAATGTTAATCACCCAATAGTGTGAACCACAAAAGACAACATCAATTTATGTTCATGTCCTTTAATTTTTATATTTGAATAAAAGTATATTTATGACTTTTTGGTCTCAATGACTTAGTCCAAATGAAAAAAATTGTTTCTTATCTCGAACATGGGGTGCCCAAACCTGATTTTCCACACTAAAATCACACTTAAACAACAAAATCACACAAAAATCATTACATCTATGCAAAAAATTAGACTATAGTCCCCTGGTTACCAGAACTGGCTCCTACAGTACAACTTTCTGTACAAATCCAAGATTTTTTTCATGTAATCGTTTACCAAGGTCTGGTAAACGATTACAACTTTGTTTTTTGCTCCAGACCTTACAGGACTTCAAGTAACTTGTTCAAATGAAAAAATTGTTTCTTATCTCAAACATGGGGTGCCCAAACTTGATTTCCCACACTAGAATCACACTTAAACAACAAAATCACACAAAAACCATTGCATTTATGCAAAATATTCAAAAATTTAGACTATGGTCCCCTAGGTTACTAAAGCTGGCTCCTGCAGTACAACTTTCTGTACAAATCCGGGATTATGTTCGTGTAATCGTTTACCAAGGTCTTGTAAACGATTACAACTTTGTTTTTTGCTCTAGACCTTGCAGGACTTTAACTAACTTGTTCAAATGAAAAAAAAAATGTTTATTATCTCGAACATGGGGTGCCCAAACTTGATTTCTCACACTAAAATCACACTTAAAAAACAAAATCACACAAAAACCATTGCATTTATGCAAAAAATACAAAAATTTAGACTATGATCCCCTAGGTTACCAAATGATAATGTCAAGACAATGATAATGTAATATTTACAAATGCATAATTTAACCTACATTTGTATAATCAGGCATGCTTTTGTCATCATATTTCTCCTCTTCATCCCAAATTTCAATAGCTTTCATCATTATTACACCACAATCGTATCTGTAATAAACTAATATCCCCAAAAGAAGAAGTTTATTTCGAACTATTTAATATATATATATATATATATATATATATATATATATATATACCCACACCATACAAAATCTAATCAAAGGAGATCTAACTAATTAATACAATAAAATATATTTCTACACCAAATTATTATCACTAAATTACAAAAGAAAACACCGTGACCCTATATTTCTTGCGTGAGTTCTAAAACATATGCAAGATCTTAAAAATGTATATCCAATACTACCTCTATATAATACTCCAAATCTAGACAAACAGTGACACATTTTTATGCATATTTTCTAACACAATTGCAAGGTTTTCTGCAGAATTTTTAGTATAAAACAGCAACAACAAAAATTTTCTGCCACATTTTTATGTTAAAACAGTGGAGATTTTTGATGTAGTAACAACAATCAAAACAGCCTAATACTGCAAGATTTCATAATGCTATAACAGCAAAACAATAAGCAGTTTTACATTGATTTCAGCAAACAACAAACAGTTTTAATGCACAAATTAGCCTAAAGCCAATGCAGTACAACAAGCATTTTCACGCCAATAATTAATAGTCTAGTTAGTGCCATACACAGCAGGACTTTGGTGCAAAGTTTAACAGTCAAACAACAACGCTTTTGGTGCAAAATTTTAATCAAACAGCCCATATTTTTCTTCAATACTTTTAACCAAACCACAAATATTATAATTCATCATGCATTTTATAAAACAAATTTCAATTACTACTGATCACATATTCAACCAATTAGTGATGCTATTTACATGTATATATCTCATTCTTCATATATACAACTCATACTCAACATGTCCATACTATAAACACACAAAAAATACCATGCTTCCGCAATCAACAACTAATATCATAATTCATCCAACATTCACAAATTTTACAGAGTATATTTCATACTGAACAACATTCAATTATCATTCTAACAGAGTATAAATTTTCCCTTCAAAGCTAAATCATCATCGAATCATAATTTACCACTTTAACTTCATTCTAACACGTAAAGATTCATTTTATTCTTGACCGAATCAGAACAGATATCATAATTAATTTGTATAACTTATATATAGATTAACTCAATCACTAACGTCCCGACAATACCACTCACATACCAATTAATATATTGAACGAAAATCAAATCACCGATACCCTATTTTCATTTCCACCCGACATACAATTATATCCTTCACACATCACATTATACCAGAAGGTACATCAACAGAAAAAAAAAGTGCATATCATACCACATACAAGCAATCAATCAAAACCAAAATAGCTTCCCATACGAACAGAACCGAGAGCATGAAACCATCATAACTTCCCTCATACAACAAGAATATTGATAACATTGATAACCATCATAACATCCCATCCAAGCTCCCACATGCCACTATAAAACAGTCCTCATTGATAACATTGAAATCAGTGCTCGAAAATAACAAACACAAAAGCAACTTTAAACACATGGAAAGTGAAATATTCATAGAAAGAATTTGGAAGTTGGAAGGGGAAAATGGGTAACCACATCCATCCATTGCACGATACAGAGTACAAACAAAGGAAGAAACCATTGACAAACCAAAAAATCACATGAATGAAGCGCGATACAATGTGCGAATAAACAATACATTTCGATAAAAGATGAAAATCGCTGTTGACAAAGTCACCACCGCACCCAACCGACGAAGGAACAATGACGACGGCGAAAAAACGAAACCTTTCGACTAAAGACTTTGGTGGTGGAACGACAAACGGCGACACACACAACTTAGTCCACAGAGAAGGGTGCACGCAAGCACGATTTTCACAGCGGTGGACTAAGAGCACTTCGGTAAAGGAGCGAGAGTTTCGAAATGGAGAGCAAAAAACTGGTGAGAGAATTTCATAGGGATGAAATTCACTTTGTGAAAGGCGCCAACAGGTTTCAACTTTTTTCTTTCCAAAAACACTCTTCAAATCAAAATTAAAGTTTTTAAATAAATCATTTAAAACAACAAATGACATAACGACATGTGTCGTTGTCAAATTGTTATTAAATTTGCATTGTCGAAGAAACGTTTTCCAATAATAAAGGAGAGAAACTCCTCTGCCAGACTGCCACTATAAGGATAACAAAACTCTTCTCCCATCCGAACAGGGTTAGAGGGGTTGCCCCATTTTCATGGAATTAAACTAAACCATCAAACCAATGCCATTTAGTTAACGTAAAACCGGTACATTAAGCAATTTTGAGAATTTCAATGAAATTAAAATAATTTAATTTCTTATTCACTCTCATACAATTTCTTCACCCACAACATCGACAATCAAACATTTGATATTATTAATTATAGCGATAACTGAGAATGGTAGGTTAATTGGTTTGGGTTGGTCATTAGTGATTTTGGAGTGTTTTCCATGAGATTTTGTGCTGTTATTATGATTCTGCCATGGTCACTTTGTATCATATTTAACATGTTATGCATTTGCAATTAGGACACGCTTAGTGGTCTAATTTGGATTTATTATCGATTAGTTAGTTAATCTGTTCGGAGCAGGGGCTGATTAAATTGGTGCAATTCGTTTGCTTAATTCTTCTTAGGAAAACCTAATTAATCTTCGCTTAGTTGATTGATTGGTGTTTGAATAGGGAGAGGGTAGAGTTTAATTTATTGCGAATCAAGGATTAGAAGCATTGTGATTGAGCTAATGACCAACCTATCTTTAATTAGTGTTCTAGTACGTTAATTTATTTATTAAAAACTATCCACATAACCACCCCCCACCACGCGTTCAACTTATTGCTTGAACCACATTTGGTCCTTGAGAGACAACCTAGGGGCCACTCTCCTAGTATACTGCATTTAAATTGAACATTAAATTTGATTCGAGTGCAACCTCGATCATACATGCAATAAATGTTTTAAAACATTGGTAATCGTTTAGTCATATTTTGTGTTTAAAACAAATTGGCACATGTTGACTCATTTGATAGAAGCATCGTTTAGGAAGAAAAACGTTTGATATATGATATTTATACGATATAAAACTTTAAACGCTTACTCTATAAAATTGTTTGTAAGTTTTTCATTACATCGTTTAGTTATCTTTTTCTAGACGATTCTTTTCTTTAAACACTTATTTGTTCAATACTGTTTAGATATAAAATCTTAAGTTTCAGTGTTTTATAAATTGTACACTTAACGTTTCCTTTGTTAGATGTTATTTCATAAACATTGTTTGTTAGACGATATATGCTGGAAAATGCTATTTTCATAAAACGTTATAAATGCTTATTTCGTTCAACGTTATTTTGATAGACGATTTATATTAAGAAACACTTATTTCGTTCAAAGTTGTTTTTAGTAAGCACATGCTTTAGACGCTTCACTCAATAAACCATATTTCGTTAAATATAGTATGTTAAACTTTAAAATATGAGTTGCTAGATAGTTTAGTTTATCTAGACAAATATTGTCTTAATAGTTCTTCCTATAAATTTAGAAACCATGCTTTGTTTCCTATCATACGATTGCTACAACCGTAATCAAAATACCAGCGTCCGTCCTCTTGCATTTGTTGCTCGTCGTGCACCATCAGGAGAATTTCCTCTTCATCATCAAATTCATCATAATTGGTTTTATTGTCTGAGTTAGGCACTCATACAAGAAATGCCCAAGCTTATGATACTTGAAACACTTAATGGTGGCCTTGTTGAATGGTTGTCTTCCTTTCCCTCTACCATGACTACCTTTAAACCCATCACGACCTCTACCTCTGTCAGGCTTCTCCTCACGAGTGCTTCTGCTGTTGGTGTGCTCATGGGTTTCTTTGAGCACATGTTATTCCTCCTATACCCCGAGCATTTGTTGCTCATGCACTAATAAACTCCCTTGCAACTCACTAATGGCGAGAACATTAATGTCATTTGACTTCTCTATAGCGCAAACGACGTAGTTGAATTTAGGGGTTAGAGATTTCAATATTTTACTCACCATAACACTCTGTTCCATTACTTCTCCATTGGACTTCATTTTACTCACTATAGTCATGGTTCGATCATAAAGTTGTCTACTTTTTCTCCATTTTTTCATGGTGAGTAGCTTAAATTCTTTCCTTAATGCTTGATGTTGTGCACGTTTCACTCTTGTAGACCCCTGGTACTTCTGTTTCATAGGGTTCCAAATCGCCCGTGATGTACTTTTGTCAAGGATAGTCTCCAATATTTGCCATCAATGGATTGAAAGAGAAATATTTTTTACCCTCTAAGTCGTTGAGTTTGGGTGCCTTCACAACTCCCTTTTGAACCTCACCACTGGATCCTGTACCAAATACGGGTGTGGGTATACCAACCTCCACAAGACTCCATAACTCCTTGCTCTGAAGGAAATTATCCATGGTCATTGCTCAAAAGTCATAATGACCATCATATTTTGGAATGACAGGTTGCACAAATTCAGGGGTTGTCATCTTACTCAGAATTGCTCTACGAAATCACTTACTCACAGATTGGATCAAGCCTTTTATGAAACTCTGATACCAATTGTTAATGTGACAGAGTAAATAAGAGAAGGGAAATGTTTGGAGAAAACTGTCAAGCACAATCTCATTATTCAAATAATAGAAACAAATTATATATAGTCATATACACTAAAAGAAACGGATTTAATCACACGTTAGAGTGTGATTCCTAATTTATTGGAACTGCCCTAGATAATAGGAACAAGTTCTGCAACAATAAAATATCTTAGCAAAATAAACAAAAAGCTCTTAAAAAACCTGACAAATTAATTGTTGTAAAATTTATATTAGGACTTCACGAAAATAGTACAATTAATCTAGAACCATCATCCAATGGTTGAGATGTCATGATTTAAGTAGATGTCATACCTTAAATAGAAGTCATGATTTAAGTTGAGGTCATTCAAAATACCCAAAAGTATAGGTAAAGTTTTTGGTGATATATCAAACTTTCCTATGTGTTTCTTATGCATGGAAGCAAAAGAAGTGGGACAGTGAACTTGCACTTTTTTAAGGCAATGCAAGCAATCTTTGCAGCATCCTCTTCTGCCTCTTTCTTGGATCTACATCCCTTTCCATGGAATTCCACACCCTCAACTTCCAAGGTAGAGAAGAAAGTTGGCATATAGGAAGAATCAGCCTGCAT
Source organism: Vigna reflexopilosa (assembly GCA_027742785.1). Classification (NCBI taxonomy): domain Eukaryota; kingdom Viridiplantae; phylum Streptophyta; class Magnoliopsida; order Fabales; family Fabaceae; genus Vigna; species Vigna reflexopilosa. The sequence goes on from CM050926.1 coordinate 11,573,840, forward strand.
AGTTTTATATGTTGGTTTGTGAAAGCCTTCTCTCTCAGTTAATTTCACTAGTGAAGCCTTGAATGAATCAGAGTCACCCTGAATAAGAGAATACAAATCCATATTCAATTGTAGCAATTTTTAATGAAGACAGAACACACGAACATACATGTGAACACAAGAATAATCTTTGAACGCAGTTGATAAATTTAAGATCTAAATGCCTTCCATAGATAATCTTTTTTTCACACCGAATGATAAGTAAACATTCAGATATTATATATAATATAGAGATCGAACGTATATTTTTAAACTGAATTTTTTTATATAAAGACATTCTACAAAAGATAAGAAAAAATAAACTTATTGATGCATTGTATATTTTTTACCTGGAAAACATCAGTATAAAACATCAGTAACAATGTTAGACATTAAAAGGATACTTGCCATTTGAAAGATGTCAGCTGATAATAAAATTAAATCAGAAGCTCGTTCTGTCTCTTTTATAGTGTTGGTAAATGAAGGACTTTCAATAGAATGCCCATCAACTAGCACTGGAGGCAGCTCCTCAGTTTTACTTGCAAACACAGGTGGATGAAGATTGTTCATTCGTGCATTGTTCTGCAGATGAATTTTGTGAATAGAGTCCATATCTAGAGAATTGAGTTGAGTGATGTTGTTAGATGATGAAATGGAAACTGAAAATGGTAACAGTCATAGCATAACTATCACATATCTGCAAATACAGTAGTGAATAAAATTAAAGGAAGTCAACAAACAACTTCTAAAGAACTTGAGTTTACTGTTTGAATAAGTTCATTAGTAGTTTCTTTGAATATATGTAGAAACTACTGTAGTTAAGACTCTGAAAGTCAGTGAAAGTGTCTCTTCATTGAGATAAAAATAACAATAACCTTTGAAATAACAGACATTAGGATTGACCTAAGTAATTTCTAAAATTAATTTTGTATGCGTTTTACACCTTATAGCTTTCTAAATTTAAAATGCTAGAATGATTTCATACAAGAGAGCGCAACCATGTTTTTGGAGGGATTGATAAGAATATATTGTTCATTAGAATGGAACTAGAAGGAAAGTAAAACTAAAGCATTGTTTTTCTTTTTTAGATCTTTAGAATCCATATACAACAAAGCTTGCAACCTAAGTTCAAAAGTAAGAAGGAAAGTCATCATTCACCATCTTTAGTAACTGAAGATTGTGCTGGAATTGAACTGTCCTGATATTTCACTGTTCTAATTTGCTCTTTTATATCGTGTTCAGAAGTTTGTGCTGAAGATCCTAGACGGTCATAAAGCACAACATTAATTGGTGCACAATTGTACAAAATTAGGTCAACATGTCAATGCTAATTTAATCTCAAGTGCAATTTATAGTCTACTTTTGATCAGACAGTTTTGGAGTTTCTCAAACCATTTCACAAAACAAATAGTTTCCAACCCAAAACCTCAAATAACTCCTGAAAACTGTTACAATAAGCTATGATTGTATATGAACACAATCACAGAACAATCTAAGGAATAAATCAGACAACTCTCTTCACATAACAGGAACTCCCTACTTCAAGACCATCATCCTCATCAAGAAAAAACAGTAAAGAAACTAACTTTCCAAGGAAACCAACGGAAGCAAGAAAGGAAAAGAGGTGGGGTACCAGAACAGAAGCTGAGGAAAGCAACCATTGCAGCTTTGTTTTTAGCTTCTTTAAGGGAACTAGAGGCACTGGAAGAAGTAAAGATGACACCATTGACATGAACAGAAGCCTTAAAGCTTGGTATATGATCTGGACCATCTTTCATGGCAGAGTAACTTGGCAAATCCCATTTTGTCTTGTGGCACAGCTCTTGTAACTCAGTCTTGTACATTTTCACTTTCACACACAAGAAAAGAAAAATGCTTACCAAATAATATATACATGAGAGGAAGAACTAATGTTGATGATTGGATTAATTTTAAGTAAAATCAAATCCAGTTGAAAACCTTTGCATAAAGAACCTTTAAAATCAACTAAAAGAAATCATATTAGGATTAGTTTTTAAGAAAAATATTGTACAGCACAATAAAGTTGTCTAGGGCATGTGAAATCTACGGATAATATATGTTAAAATGTGGATTAACACTTTATTCACTTATCATATATGATCAAATTAAGTAAAATTAATCTCAAACTTTAAAGGATGATTATATGATAAGATTTTTTTTTTCTTTTCTTAATATATTGTCTTTGATTGGATTCCCTTAGAAGAAATGCTTCCTGCATGAAGGAGAGTGATTGTTGGTTGGTTTCAGTCTAAAGTTTACTTTCTGGTGCTTGCTTAGAAAACCATGTGGAATGTGTGGTCTCTTTTTTTTGAGTTTGAATTCGAAGAAAACTTGAAAACATTTGTTTTTAAAAGGGATTCTTACTGTTGTTTAATTAAAACATATACATTAAAAAAAGGCCTGTTTTTAGAAATTTGGCCTTTTAGATTTGTTAAAAAGAGTTAGAATGTTGATTTCACTTGTCTACTGTAAAATACATTCTTCTAATTAATTGCATATATATGAAATAACTGTAACTTTGTAAGAAAATTATTAAAAATTAAAACAATAAAAATTTAATGAATAAATTATATATATAATTTAATAATCTAATGTTTAAAGCATTAAATAATACATTGAAGACAAGTCAACAATAATCATCAAAAATAAAGTTGAACAAGTGTTGTGTGAAGTCTATGCATGCTTATCTTGTATTTATGTAACACCTTATTTAAACTTTTTGTGAATCTAAATATTTTACTAAAGATGAAATATATAGTTTATATCTTGTTTTTCCATCATTAAGTGTTGAAGAAGCAAGAAGTGTCAAAGATGACAGAAATGGAGTCAAAATCAAGAATTTATTTTGTGATAGAGATGGTGTCAGTGATGTGGAAAAGAAATATGCAAGCACTTGCATAGAAGAAATATCATCTGATCTTGAAAGCCGGATTGGGAGGCTTGAAAGAGTGGATGCCAAGCTTAAAGCAGAAAAATTAGGTTATAAAGTTTAAAATATTGGAGTCAAAGCTGAACCATAGTGTCCTTTTATGTAAATGAAGACCAAGAATCCTTTTTTGCCATTATAGAACAGAGTTCCTAAATCCAGCTAGTAGAACAGAATGTGTAGATTGCTAACTTGTATTGCTGCTTATTTTGATGTGATGGTCCCTTTTTTGGTAAAATGAGATATTTGAATTTTGTTTAATTCATTGATATTTCTCTTGACCGAAGTAACAGCATTCTTTGAAACATGAATTTCGTCTTGTACTCAGAAGCAAATTCCAATTATGTGCAGATTTGTATGGTACTGGTAAAATCCATTTCTATCTCAAGTTGTTTTAAGTTTCTATGTCTTTGGATTAACAACGATTAACTATGTTAGCATTTATACATAGTATAAATTTAAATAGGGAATTTTTCTCGTTATATACTTCTAAACTCTATTTAAAAAGAAAAAAAAAACTTTAAATGTGCATTGTATGTCATGACCTTTTTCTTTTCTGGTTTAGATGAGTCGTTCTCTCTAATTGGACCCGTTTAGAATATAAGTATGTGCTTAAATCTTGCTTCATGATTTGATTCAATTTTAATTTTCTTTGATAGTCGCCTATTCAAGAGTTATATATTTCATTCAAGTAGATCATGTTTACCCTGTTTTGCATATCTCTCAAGTAAGACAATCTGTCACCATGGGAACCCAGGCTACCGACTTGCCCCTTGGTCTCATTTTTCAAGCAGTCGGAGTTGCCTGCCAGAAGCAGTGCTAGCAGTTCATGAAAGGCAGCAGAAGGTTCTGATAAGTTGCTAGTGTTGTGGCACTCTCTGTAGAAGAGGCTACTTGGGAATTTCCTAATTCTATTTGCTCCTGCTTTCCAGAATTTATCCTTGAGAACAATGCTAATTTTATAGAGGGTGATATTGATAAGAACCATGCCTTGAAGTGGGATAAGCCATTTTAGACTTATCAATGAAAGTCCAAGCCCAAATCTAGTTAATAGATTTGTGTTTTCTTTTGTGAAAGTTAGAAGGGGTAGAAAGAGGAATTTTGGTTGCATGGAGTGTGATGTGTGCATTTCTGTTATAAGAAATGATGTAGTGATGAAGAGGTATCTTTTTGGAGAATCATAATTAGAAATTGAAGCATAGAGTTTTTCTTGCTTGAGGGAGCTTTGACTCTCATCCACTTCCATCCTTTCTTTTCTCTTAACTGCTGCTGTTTGTCACTCATTTTTTTTTTTTGCAGCTAACTTTGATACATCAGTTGTTCATTTAATTTTTTTTTTCCTTCTTATTTTTCTCTCCTTAAAGTTTGTCCAAACATATCTTAAGTCAACATGAGTTTTACTTATGCGTAAGATATATTTAATATCAAGTTTAGGTACTCAGCAAAGCCTTCAAGCTTTTCACTAAAATAAAAGATCTTATGTCATTTGGGAATTCCTGTCTCACACAACCTACTTATTGTCACTAATAGGTAGTATTGCAAAGACTAAACAATTTACAGGCATACATCAACATTAATCTGTGAAATGGAGATAATTTTGGGGAAGAACTGGATGCTGGTTCACAGATGATGAGCTCCTGTTGTTCATCTATTCAGGAAAGATGATTTTTGGTCCTCCTCGTTTGCAACTTTAACATCTTCATATAGTGTCATTCAAATCTAGGACCAAAAGTTATATGTTAGAACAGATTTCCATCCACATAACTTACTTTATGTTACAAAAGATGAAAAAAACATACCTTCAAGTTTGAGATTCTGAATGCATTTGACAATATTCAAGCAAAGAATTGATTGTACTGCTTTATGCTCTATTGGAGAAGATGAAAAAAAAGCATACATACTGAGTCCACCTGTGCATAGCATAACACAGCATACATAATGAGCCCACCTGTGCATAGCATACATATTATCAAAGCATAATTATTCCAATGCATATTTTGGCGATATATCAAAATTTCCTCAGTGTTTCTTATGCATGGAAGCAAAATTGGGGATGTGTACCAATGATGAGGGACAATGAACTTACACTTTTTTAAGGCAATGTAAGCAATCTTTGCAGCATCCTCTTCTGCCTCTCTCTTGGATCTACATCCCTTTCCATGAAATTCCACACCCTCTACTTCCAAGGTAGAGAAGAAAGTTGGCATGTAGGGACATCCAGCCTGCATAGTTTTATATGTTGGTTTGTGAAAGCCTTCTCTCTCAGTTAATTTCATTATTGAAGTCTTAAATGAATCAGAGTCACCCTGAAAAAGAGGATACAAATTCATATTCAATTATAGCAATTTTTAATGAAGACAGAACACACGAACATACAGGTGAACACCCCAAACCATTTGACCTTTGAATGAAGTTGATCTACTGTTGTTAATAAATCATGCTATCATCTATTTAAAACTAAAAGTCTTCCACAGATAAACTATTCTTCACACCGAATGATAAGTAAACATTCAAATATTACATACAGTATAGAGATCCAGCAACTATTCTTAAACTGATTTATTATATATATATATATATAAAGACATTCTACAAAAGATAAGAAAAAAGAAACTTAACAAGACATTCTATATTTTACCTGAAAAACATCAGTATAAAATAATAGGAATTAAGATGGCAGTTTAACATCAGTATAAAGTATTTCTAGGTCATAGTAAGTTTTAAAACTGTAGCTTCACAAAAAATACTTAAACAGAGTCCACTTTTGGTAATTGAACTAAACAGGTCTTCAGAAATTTTTTCTCCAACATTCTTCTAAGTTAGTAACAATGTTAGAAATTGTAAGGATAGTTACCATCTCAAAGATGTCAGGTGATAATAACATTAAATCCGAAGCCCGCTCTGTCTCTTTCATAGTGTTGGTAACTGAAGGACTTTCAATAGAATGCTCATCAACTAGCAATGTGGCCTTAAAGTCAATGGCAGGAGGCAGCTCCTCAGTTTTACATGCAAACACAGGTGGATCAAGATTGTTCATTCGAGCATTGTTCTGCAACTGAATTTTGTGAATACAGTCCATATCTAGAGAATTGAGTTGAGTGATGTTGTTAGAAGATGAAATGGAATCAGAAAATGGTAACAATCATAGTATAACTATCACTCACAGATATGCTAATAAGTAGTGAATAAAATGAAAGGAAGTCAACAAACAACTTCTTAAGATTCCACCGGAACACAATGAACTTGAGTTTACCGTTAGAATAAGTTCATCAGTAGTTTCTTTGAATATATGTAGAAACTATTGTTGTAGTTATGACTCTGAAAGTCAGTGAAAGTGTTTGTTCATTGAGATAAAGATAACAATAACATTGAAATAAGGATAAAAATAACCTTTGAAATACCAGACATTAGGATTGACATAAGTGATTTGCAGTAGATATACACAGACAAGAGAATCCAACCAGGTTTTGAGGGGCTGATGTTAATATATTGTTCATTAAAATGGAACTAGAAGGAAAGTAAAAGTAAAGTATTGTTTTTCTTTATTAAATCATTAGAATCCATATACAGCAGAGCTTGTAAACTAAGCTCAAAAAGTAAGGAGGAAAGTCATCATTCACCATCTATAATGACTGAAGATTGTGCTGGAATTGAACTGCCCTGAGGTTTCACCGCTCTAATTTGCTCTTTTGTTTCCTGTTCAGAAGTTTGTGTTGAAGATCCTAGACGGTCATAATAAAGAACAAAATTAATTGGTGCACAATTGTATAAAATTAGGTCAACAAATTCTACCCTATACCATGAACTTGATGTAACATTACTAGTTTCTACCATCGTATTATTTTCTGCATCATTTTGTTATTACAAGGCATGATATTAAGAATGAGAACTAAACAGAAGTTTTTTTGACAGAATTGATTTAAATAGTTATAGAATATAAGATAGGATGCCAAATTTCATACTTAAATTCTATTTGTTTATTATGAAAACAATCAAGGTTAGAAAAAAAATTCACTGTCAGTGCTAACTTAAACTCAAGTGCAGCTTATAGTCTACTTCTGATCAAACAGGAATTCCCTACTTCAAGACCTTCATCTTCATTAAGAAAAAACAGTAAAGAAACCAACTTTCTAAAGAAACCAACAAAAGCAAGAAAGGAAAAGAGGTGGGGTACCAGAACAGAAGCTGAGGAAAGCAACCATGGCAGCTTTGTTTTTAGCTTCTTCAAGGGAACTAGAAGCACTGGAAGAAGTGAAGATGACACCATTGACATGAACAGAAGCCTTAAAGCTTGGTATATGATCTGGACCATCTTTCATGGCAGAGTACCTTGGCAAACCCCATCTTCTCTTGTGGCAAAGCTCTTGTAACTTTGTCTTGTACATTGTCACTTTCACACACAAGAAAAGAAAAATTATCATCGAATAATACATAGATGAGAGGAAGAACTAATGTTGATGATTGGATTAGTTTTAAGTAAAATCAAATTCAGTTTAAAACCTATGCATAAAGGACTTTTAAAATCAATTAAAAGAAATCATATTAGGAATAGCTTCTAAGAAAATTATTGTAAAAGACAATGAAGTTTGCTAGGCATGTGAAATCTAAGGGTCAATATACGTTAACAAGTGCATTAACACTTTATCATATATAATCAATTTTAAGTAAAATTAATCTCAAACTTTAAAGGACGATTATATGATAAGATTGGTTTTTCTTATCCTAATATTTTGTGTTTGATTAGATTCTCTAATTAGAAATGCTTCCTGCATGAAAGAGTGATTGTTGGTTGGTTGTTTATTTTCTGCTGTTTGCTTAGAAAATCATGTGGAATGTATGGTCTCCCTTTTTACTTTGAATTAGAAGAAAATTTGAAAACATGTTTTTCAAAAGGGATTGTTACTGTTGTTTAATTAAAAAATATACACTAAAAAGAATCCAGTTTTTCATAAATACTTATTTATTTATTGGAAAAATAAAAAATTTCGAAATTGCCTTGTTGAGCATCTCATATGAAGAGATGAGTGTCATTGGCAAATAATGAAACCCAACCACACATTACAAGAAACTTATCAAACGCGTAAAATATGCAGACTGTGTTCCATAGATAGATAATTACGTAGCAGACAAGACATGATTAGGTCAAAACCGACCAATTAAAATGGAAAGTGAGAAGCACATGTTTATCAAGAGAAGTGTTGATTCTTGTATGGGAGTGAATACAGTTGCACCCAAAAAACCTAAGATCAAACAATAATAAACTACGGTTGCACCCAAAACGCCAAAGAGAACTTACTGGTACAGAGTCAATGCAAAAGACCACTTTTGCTTGAGATGACGAAGGATGTTCAGAATGGGACCACTTTTGCTTGAGATGACGAAGGATGTTCAGAATGGGATAGACGCAAATGGAGAGAGGCCGAATGGGAGAGAACAACAATGCTCATTTATAAAAGAAGGGAGAAATAAAAGCTTTTAAAGGCTGAGTATCGATCGCGATCCCCATTCCAGCGCACAACAATGAAAAGCACATTAAACACTAGTCCACGAATTTTTATATAACCCATTTTTTCATCCCATTTCGAAATTTAAAATTAAAACAATTATTAATTAATTTTTAAACACCCCCTTAACACTTTTATCACCCCCATAACCTATCATAAATAAATATTTAATTTTAGAAATTATAAAAGTAAAAATAAAATGTATTTTTATTTTATCTAGATCTTACAAAGATGGCATGACAAGATTGATGATGTGACACAAGCTGATTACTCAATTTAGTGTGTGGAGGATTGTCACGTGACATGATCGAGTGAATCTGACTTATGAGGGTAAGAGAGGAGTGTATAGGAAATTTGTGATATAGGAGAAAAGGTTTATCATTGGGTTTGTTTCAGAAATAGGAGTGTATTAATGAAAAGTGTATTTAACTGTTTGAAATTTCTTTTTTTAGAATTTTGATTTTGGGCTTTATTTTACAAAAACTTTAACTTCACTTGCACAAATAAACATAAGAATATCCAAGAATAATTTATGCAATTAAAAAATCACTTTTTAAGCCTCTTTAATTTTCAAACCCGATAAATTCAATAATCACAAACCATATTCAAATCAACAATTTAAATACAATTATTTCACTAAAAATTTGAAATTAAACCTAAAATATTAAATATGCATTCATCAATGAGTCTCTACCACAAAATAAATTTCAACTATATAATGCCTTCTATTTATAGATTTTCATAAATGCACAACTTGCTACGTTGAACCTAAAATTTGTAGTTGATTTTATACTTGAAATAAACAACTTTGTTGATAAAAGATTTTGTTGATATATTATTAATTTTTAGTGATTTTTACTTATCTAAAAAATATAAACCACATAATTATATTTTACAAATTTTTTTAATAAACTCATAATTATCTAATAAAGGATAAAACACTCATATCTTCCAAATTATTAAATAAAACCCTTATTTATCTAATAATCAAAATACCAAGGTAAAGTACCTATCTTCTCTAAATTTATCTATAAAATCTTAATTATCTACATAGATAATAATTAAAATATTAGTAAAAGATAAAAACAAAACAAAAAAAAAATATGATAATGTCAATTATTATATTCAAAACAAAGATTTAACCTCAATTTGTTGAGGAGGTTATATGAAATAATTGCTATAGAACATGGAGAAGATGAGGATGTATGGCACAATGTGGATAATTTTAGGAAAATTATTCTAACTTATATTTTTCTTTTATTCGAGAAGTTTCTGTTGTATTCTGGGGAACTTGCGCAATACACCGCGGATAAGTCCTTAAGGACAGTGATCTACACACCTCAGGAAATTACGGATTGAGATTTTGTAAGCATTTTTATCAACAATCTTAAGGACTTATATTTCAATCTCGTTACTTCAAACATCAAAAGGTATGGAAAGCTAACTTTATTCTATTATTGATATATGAAGTTTATAAATTGGTATGTACTGAAAGAGGGTTGAATGCTTGTATTATTTTCGGGATTCGTGCATATATGAATTTAGTTGTATAAAGTATGAATTAATTGTATAAGTAAATGGAAATTTTGGATTAGAAGTTACTGTGTCAGATTTACTCAAAGTCTGGAAAGAGTAAATTGCAAAAAATATATATGTATCTATATCACGATAGTACTAGGGTTTGATTCAGATTTTAATTAAAAGCATATTAAAATTTAAGGTGTTTTCACTGATGATGATTTGAAACTGATTAGGATTAATGTTTTGTTTATTTTAAATGTTATTTCTAAAACCTAATTAAAATTCTAATCGGTTTGTCCCTTGTTCCTTAATTTTAATTTTCACACTTAGAACCTGTTAAATTTACAAATTGGACAAATACTCAAGGCTCAACCTTTTCTCCAATTTCTTTGGTCTTCTCTCGCTGACAGGCCCAATATTGGGCTGTCTTCATGGACTTTGTTACGTAGGGAGACATTTCTCCCTTCTTCTTCTTCGGGCTGGGTTTCACGAGAGAGAGAGGCGAACTCTGGCGGCGATGACGGAGCGACGGCGCGGCGAGGGCGTAGCCAGCGGCGCAACGAAGGCGTGGCGAAGGAGCGACGGAGGTTTCTTCTCTCCGTTTGATTTGCGACGCAAGGAGGGAGCTTCTTTCCCTTTCTCCTTTTTTCGGTTCGTCTTTCAGAGTTCGCGGCAAGGATCTCTCTGTTTTACGGTGGCTGACGACGGCAACAACGACCCGTTGCGAGGGGTACCGGCAACGGCAGCGGAGTGAATTGTGATCCCATTCTTGCAATTTAGGGTTCCTGAACTTGTTTCTGAAATTGGGAAATTTGCAATCTGCTCTTGCTTGGGAGTTAGGTTTTCAAATGGGGATTTTGTTTCTGTTTTTGCGTCTCTGATATTGAAAGTTTGAATTCTTTTGAATCTGTGCTGTTGCATCTTTGGGGTTTGATCTCGCGATCACACTGCTATGTTTTGTGGTCGGTTTCTACGTGCTAGGGTTCCGGTCTGTGGTGACGGTGGTGGTTGCACCAGCGGAGCAACCATGGGTGGTAGTGGTGAGTTGCGGCCCAGGGCTCAGGGTGGCAGTCAGAGTTGGGCCTCGATTAGGCCTCTAAACCAGCAACTTTGAGTTTGTGGTCTGGACTGTGGTTAGAAATAATTGGGCCTCTAGGCCCAAACTTGACCTTGAGCGGCTGGAGGTGACTTTTCCAGAGACCCAAAACCAAAAATAAGAATAAGAGAATTTAAAATAAATCCTATCTCTCTAAAATTAAAGTAATGGAAAATAGAATTAATTTAAATTATAAATGGAGAAAGATGAAAATATTAATTTATAATAATTATTATTATAATTTTGAGAAGAAAATTATTATTATTGATTTAGTAATTGATAGACCATCAAATTAATTTAAAAGAGAAATTAATTTGATTCAAAAAGAAAATTAATGGGTTTTAAATTAAATGGGAATTTGATTTTAATGGTGGATTATAGTAATAAATGATCTATTATTTTGGAATGATATTTATTTATTGTTTGTTATCTATGAGTATAATTCATTAAGCACATTATGTTTTTGAATGAGACATTAGATAACAATGAATGATGATTGAATAAGTCATACAGAGAATGAGAATGAAATTGTTGCTAGAAATAAACTATTTCTAGGATTGAATTTTGAAATGAAGGACATGAGTGAAGCAGATGTGATTTTAGGTATTAGAATTATAAGGAAGGAAGATAATATATTATTATCTCAAGAACAATACTTTGAGAAACTTCTTAAAAAGTTTGGGTTTTATGACCTGAAGCCATGAGTACCCCTTATTATGCTAACTCTAAATTAATGAAAAATAGAGGAGAATCGTTATCTCAGCCTCAGTATGTCCATACTTACTGCACTTGATGAGCTTTTCTAGATCTGATATTGTTTATGCATATTTTCTAACACAATTGCAAGGTTTTCTGCAGAATTTTTAGTATAAAACAGCAACAACAAAAATTTTCTGCCGCATTTTTATGTTACAACAGTGGAGATTTTTGATGTAGTAACAACAATCAAAACAGCCTAATACTGCAAGATTTCATAATGCTATAACAGCAAAACAATAAGCAGTTTTACATTGATTTCAGCAAACAACAAACAGTTTTAATGCACAAATTAGCCTAAAGCCAATGCAGTACAACAAGCATTTTCACGCCAATAATTAATAGTCTAGTTAGTGCCATACACAGCAGGACTTTGGTGCAAAGTTTAACAGTCAAACAACAACGCTTTTGGTGCAAAATTTTAATCAAACAGCCCATATTTTTCTTCAATACTTTTAACCAAACCACAAATATTATAATTCATCATGCATTTTATAAAACAAATTTCAATTACTACTGATCACATATTCAACCAATTAGTGATGCTATTTACATGTATATATCTCATTCTTCATATATACAACTCATACTCAACATGTCCATACTATAAACACACAAAAAATACCATGCTTCCGCAATCAACAACTAATATCATAATTCATCCAACATTCACAAATTTTACAGAGTATATTTCATACTGAACAATATTCAATTATCATTCTAACAGAGTATAAATTTTCCCTTCAAAGCTAAATCATCATCGAATCATAATTTACCACTTTAACTTCATTCTAACACATAAAGATTCATTTTATTCTTGACCGAATCATAACAGATACCATAATTAATTTGTATAACTTATATATAGATTAACTCAATCACTAACGTCCCGACAATACCACTCACATACCAATTAATATATTGAACGAAAATCAAATCACCGATACCCTATTTTCATTTCCACCCGACATACAATTATATCCTTCACACATCACATTATACCAGAAGGTACATCAACAGAAAAAAAAAGTGCATATCATACCACATACAAGCAATCAATCAAAACCAAAATAGCTTCCCATACGAACAGAACCGAGAGCATGAAACCATCATAACTTCCCTCATACAACAAGAATATTGATAACATTGATAACCATCATAACATCCCATCCAAGCTCCCACATGCCACTATAAAACAGTCCTCATTGATAACATTGAAATCAGTGCTCGAAAATAACAAACACAAAAGCAACTTTAAACACATGGAAAGTGAAATATTCATAGAAAGAATTTGGAAGTTGGAAGGGGAAAATGGGTAACCACATCCATCCATTGCACGATACAGAGTACAAACAAAGGAAGAAACCATTGACAAACCAAAAAATCACATGAATGAAGCGCGATACAATGTGCGAATAAACAATACATTTCGATAAAAGATGAAAATCGCTGTTGACAAAGTCACCACCGCACCCAACCGACGAAGGAACAATGACGACGGCGAAAAAACGAAACCTTTCGACTAAAGACTTTGGTGGTGGAACGACAAACGGCGACACACACAACTTAGTCCACAGAGAAGGGTGCACGCAAGCACGATTTTCACAGCGGTGGACTAAGAGCACTTCGGTAAAGGAGCGAGAGTTTCGAAATGGAGAGCAAAAAACTGGTGAGAGAATTTCATAGGGATGAAATTCACTTTGTGAAAGGCGCCAACAGGTTTCAACTTTTTTCTTTCCAAAAACACTCTTCAAATCAAAATTAAAGTTTTTAAATAAATCATTTAAAACAACAAATGACATAACGACATGTGTCGTTGTCAAATTGTTATTAAATTTGCATTGTCGAAGAAACGTTTTCCAATAATAAAGGAGAGAAACTCCTCTGCCAGACTGCCACTATAAGGATAACAAAACTCTTCTCCCATCCGAACAGGGTTAGAGGGGTTGCCCCATTTTCATGGAATTAAACTAAACCATCAAACCAATGCCATTTAGTTAACGTAAAACCGGTACATTAAGCAATTTTGAGAATTTCAATGAAATTAAAATAATTTAATTTCTTATTCACTCTCATACAATTTCTTCACCCACAACATCGACAATCAAACATTTGATATTATTAATTATAGCGATAACTGAGAATGGTAGGTTAATTGGTTTGGGTTGGTCATTAGTGATTTTGGAGTGTTTTCCATGAGATTTTGTGCTGTTATTATGATTCTGCCATGGTCACTTTGTATCATATTTAACATGTTATGCATTTGCAATTAGGACACGCTTAGTGGTCTAATTTGGATTTATTATCGATTAGTTAGTTAATCTGTTCGGAGCAGGGGCTGATTAAATTGGTGCAATTCGTTTGCTTAATTCTTCTTAGGAAAACCTAATTAATCTTCGCTTAGTTGATTGATTGGTGTTTGAATAGGGAGAGGGTAGAGTTTAATTTATTGCGAATCAAGGATTAGAAGCATTGTGATTGAGCTAATGACCAACCTATCTTTAATTAGTGTTCTAGTACGTTAATTTATTTATTAAAAACTATCCACATAACCACCCCCCACCACGCGTTCAACTTATTGCTTGAACCACATTTGGTCCTTGAGAGACAACCTAGGGGCCACTCTCCTAGTATACTGCATTTAAATTGAACATTAAATTTGATTCGAGTGCAACCTCGATCATACATGCAATAAATGTTTTAAAACATTGGTAATCGTTTAGTCATATTTTGTGTTTAAAACAAATTGGCACATGTTGACTCATTTGATAGAAGCATCGTTTAGGAAGAAAAACGTTTGATATATGATATTTATACGATATAAAACTTTAAACGCTTACTCTATAAAATTGTTTGTAAGTTTTTCATTACATCGTTTAGTTATCTTTTTCTAGACGATTCTTTTCTTTAAACACTTATTTGTTCAATACTGTTTAGATATAAAATCTTAAGTTTCAGTGTTTTATAAATTGTACACTTAACGTTTCCTTTGTTAGATGTTATTTCATAAACATTGTTTGTTAGACGATATATGCTGGAAAATGCTATTTTCATAAAACGTTATAAATGCTTATTTCGTTCAACGTTATTTTGATAGACGATTTATATTAAGAAACACTTATTTCGTTCAAAGTTGTTTTTAGTAAGCACATGCTTTAGACGCTTCACTCAATAAACCATATTTCGTTAAATATAGTATGTTAAACTTTAAAATATGAGTTGCTAGATAGTTTAGTTTATCTAGACAAATATTGTCTTAATAGTTCTTCCTATAAATTTAGAAACCATGCTTTGTTTCCTATCATACGATTGCTACAACCGTAATCAAAATACCAGCGTCCGTCCTCTTGCATTTGTTGCTCGTCGTGCACCATCAGGAGAATTTCCTCTTCATCATCAAATTCATCATAATTGGTTTTATTGTCTGAGTTAGGCACTCATACAAGAAATGCCCAAGCTTATGATACTTGAAACACTTAATGGTGGCCTTGTTGAATGGTTGTCTTCCTTTCCCTCTACCATGACTACCTTTAAACCCATCACGACCTCTACCTCTGTCAGGCTTCTCCTCACGAGTGCTTCTGCTGTTGGTGTGCTCATGGGTTTCTTTGAGCACATGTTATTCCTCCTATACCCCGAGCATTTGTTGCTCATGCACTAATAAACTCCCTTGCAACTCACTAATGGCGAGAACATTAATGTCATTTGACTTCTCTATAGCGCAAACGACGTAGTTGAATTTAGGGGTTAGAGATTTCAATATTTTACTCACCATAACACTCTGTTCCATTACTTCTCCATTGGACTTCATTTTACTCACTATAGTCATGGTTCGATCATAAAGTTGTCTACTTTTTCTCCATTTTTTCATGGTGAGTAGCTTAAATTCTTTCCTTAATGCTTGATGTTGTGCACGTTTCACTCTTGTAGACCCCTGGTACTTCTGTTTCATAGGGTTCCAAATCGCCCGTGATGTACTTTTGTCAAGGATAGTCTCCAATATTTGCCATCAATGGATTGAAAGAGAAATATTTTTTACCCTCTAAGTCGTTGAGTTTGGGTGCCTTCACAACTCCCTTTTGAACCTCACCACTGGATCCTGTACCAAATACGGGTGTGGGTATACCAACCTC
This sequence comes from Vigna reflexopilosa, assembly GCA_027742785.1. Taxonomy (NCBI): domain Eukaryota; kingdom Viridiplantae; phylum Streptophyta; class Magnoliopsida; order Fabales; family Fabaceae; genus Vigna; species Vigna reflexopilosa. The sequence goes on from CM050926.1 coordinate 11,589,815, forward strand.
CACAAGACTCCATAACTCCTTGCTCTGAAGGAAATTATCCATGGTCATTGCTCAAAAGTCATAATGACCATCATATTTTGGAATGACAGGTTGCACAAATTCAGGGGTTGTCATCTTACTCAGAATTGCTCTACGAAATCACTTACTCACAGATTGGATCAAGCCTTTTATGAAACTCTGATACCAATTGTTAATGTGACAGAGTAAATAAGAGAAGGGAAATGTTTGGAGAAAACTGTCAAGCACAATCTCATTATTCAAATAATAGAAACAAATTATATATAGTCATATACACTAAAAGAAACGGATTTAATCACACGTTAGAGTGTGATTCCTAATTTATTGGAACTGCCCTAGATAATAGGAACAAGTTCTGCAACAATAAAATATCTTAGCAAAATAAACAAAAAGCTCTTAAAAAACCTGACAAATTAATTGTTGTAAAATTTATATTAGGACTTCACGAAAATAGTACAATTAATCTAGAACCATCATCCAATGGTTGAGATGTCATGATTTAAGTAGATGTCATACCTTAAATAGAAGTCATGATTTAAGTTGAGGTCATTCAAAATACCCAAAAGTATAGGTAAAGTTTTTGGTGATATATCAAACTTTCCTATGTGTTTCTTATGCATGGAAGCAAAAGAAGTGGGACAGTGAACTTGCACTTTTTTAAGGCAATGCAAGCAATCTTTGCAGCATCCTCTTCTGCCTCTTTCTTGGATCTACATCCCTTTCCATGGAATTCCACACCCTCAACTTCCAAGGTAGAGAAGAAAGTTGGCATATAGGAAGAATCAGCCTGCATAGTTTTATATGTTGGTTTGTGAAAGCCTTCTCTCTCAGTTAATTTCACTAGTGAAGCCTTGAATGAATCAGAGTCACCCTGAATAAGAGAATACAAATCCATATTCAATTGTAGCAATTTTTAATGAAGACAGAACACACGAACATACATGTGAACACAAGAATAATCTTTGAACGCAGTTGATAAATTTAAGATCTAAATGCCTTCCATAGATAATCTTTTTTTCACACCGAATGATAAGTAAACATTCAGATATTATATATAATATAGAGATCGAACGTATATTTTTAAACTGAATTTTTTTATATAAAGACATTCTACAAAAGATAAGAAAAAATAAACTTATTGATGCATTGTATATTTTTTACCTGGAAAACATCAGTATAAAACATCAGTAACAATGTTAGACATTAAAAGGATACTTGCCATTTGAAAGATGTCAGCTGATAATAAAATTAAATCAGAAGCTCGTTCTGTCTCTTTTATAGTGTTGGTAAATGAAGGACTTTCAATAGAATGCCCATCAACTAGCACTGGAGGCAGCTCCTCAGTTTTACTTGCAAACACAGGTGGATGAAGATTGTTCATTCGTGCATTGTTCTGCAGATGAATTTTGTGAATAGAGTCCATATCTAGAGAATTGAGTTGAGTGATGTTGTTAGATGATGAAATGGAAACTGAAAATGGTAACAGTCATAGCATAACTATCACATATCTGCAAATACAGTAGTGAATAAAATTAAAGGAAGTCAACAAACAACTTCTAAAGAACTTGAGTTTACTGTTTGAATAAGTTCATTAGTAGTTTCTTTGAATATATGTAGAAACTACTGTAGTTAAGACTCTGAAAGTCAGTGAAAGTGTCTCTTCATTGAGATAAAAATAACAATAACCTTTGAAATAACAGACATTAGGATTGACCTAAGTAATTTCTAAAATTAATTTTGTATGCGTTTTACACCTTATAGCTTTCTAAATTTAAAATGCTAGAATGATTTCATACAAGAGAGCGCAACCATGTTTTTGGAGGGATTGATAAGAATATATTGTTCATTAGAATGGAACTAGAAGGAAAGTAAAACTAAAGCATTGTTTTTCTTTTTTAGATCTTTAGAATCCATATACAACAAAGCTTGCAACCTAAGTTCAAAAGTAAGAAGGAAAGTCATCATTCACCATCTTTAGTAACTGAAGATTGTGCTGGAATTGAACTGTCCTGATATTTCACTGTTCTAATTTGCTCTTTTATATCGTGTTCAGAAGTTTGTGCTGAAGATCCTAGACGGTCATAAAGCACAACATTAATTGGTGCACAATTGTACAAAATTAGGTCAACATGTCAATGCTAATTTAATCTCAAGTGCAATTTATAGTCTACTTTTGATCAGACAGTTTTGGAGTTTCTCAAACCATTTCACAAAACAAATAGTTTCCAACCCAAAACCTCAAATAACTCCTGAAAACTGTTACAATAAGCTATGATTGTATATGAACACAATCACAGAACAATCTAAGGAATAAATCAGACAACTCTCTTCACATAACAGGAACTCCCTACTTCAAGACCATCATCCTCATCAAGAAAAAACAGTAAAGAAACTAACTTTCCAAGGAAACCAACGGAAGCAAGAAAGGAAAAGAGGTGGGGTACCAGAACAGAAGCTGAGGAAAGCAACCATTGCAGCTTTGTTTTTAGCTTCTTTAAGGGAACTAGAGGCACTGGAAGAAGTAAAGATGACACCATTGACATGAACAGAAGCCTTAAAGCTTGGTATATGATCTGGACCATCTTTCATGGCAGAGTAACTTGGCAAATCCCATTTTGTCTTGTGGCACAGCTCTTGTAACTCAGTCTTGTACATTTTCACTTTCACACACAAGAAAAGAAAAATGCTTACCAAATAATATATACATGAGAGGAAGAACTAATGTTGATGATTGGATTAATTTTAAGTAAAATCAAATCCAGTTGAAAACCTTTGCATAAAGAACCTTTAAAATCAACTAAAAGAAATCATATTAGGATTAGTTTTTAAGAAAAATATTGTACAGCACAATAAAGTTGTCTAGGGCATGTGAAATCTACGGATAATATATGTTAAAATGTGGATTAACACTTTATTCACTTATCATATATGATCAAATTAAGTAAAATTAATCTCAAACTTTAAAGGATGATTATATGATAAGATTTTTTTTTTCTTTTCTTAATATATTGTCTTTGATTGGATTCCCTTAGAAGAAATGCTTCCTGCATGAAGGAGAGTGATTGTTGGTTGGTTTCAGTCTAAAGTTTACTTTCTGGTGCTTGCTTAGAAAACCATGTGGAATGTGTGGTCTCTTTTTTTTGAGTTTGAATTCGAAGAAAACTTGAAAACATTTGTTTTTAAAAGGGATTCTTACTGTTGTTTAATTAAAACATATACATTAAAAAAAGGCCTGTTTTTAGAAATTTGGCCTTTTAGATTTGTTAAAAAGAGTTAGAATGTTGATTTCACTTGTCTACTGTAAAATACATTCTTCTAATTAATTGCATATATATGAAATAACTGTAACTTTGTAAGAAAATTATTAAAAATTAAAACAATAAAAATTTAATGAATAAATTATATATATAATTTAATAATCTAATGTTTAAAGCATTAAATAATACATTGAAGACAAGTCAACAATAATCATCAAAAATAAAGTTGAACAAGTGTTGTGTGAAGTCTATGCATGCTTATCTTGTATTTATGTAACACCTTATTTAAACTTTTTGTGAATCTAAATATTTTACTAAAGATGAAATATATAGTTTATATCTTGTTTTTCCATCATTAAGTGTTGAAGAAGCAAGAAGTGTCAAAGATGACAGAAATGGAGTCAAAATCAAGAATTTATTTTGTGATAGAGATGGTGTCAGTGATGTGGAAAAGAAATATGCAAGCACTTGCATAGAAGAAATATCATCTGATCTTGAAAGCCGGATTGGGAGGCTTGAAAGAGTGGATGCCAAGCTTAAAGCAGAAAAATTAGGTTATAAAGTTTAAAATATTGGAGTCAAAGCTGAACCATAGTGTCCTTTTATGTAAATGAAGACCAAGAATCCTTTTTTGCCATTATAGAACAGAGTTCCTAAATCCAGCTAGTAGAACAGAATGTGTAGATTGCTAACTTGTATTGCTGCTTATTTTGATGTGATGGTCCCTTTTTTGGTAAAATGAGATATTTGAATTTTGTTTAATTCATTGATATTTCTCTTGACCGAAGTAACAGCATTCTTTGAAACATGAATTTCGTCTTGTACTCAGAAGCAAATTCCAATTATGTGCAGATTTGTATGGTACTGGTAAAATCCATTTCTATCTCAAGTTGTTTTAAGTTTCTATGTCTTTGGATTAACAACGATTAACTATGTTAGCATTTATACATAGTATAAATTTAAATAGGGAATTTTTCTCGTTATATACTTCTAAACTCTATTTAAAAAGAAAAAAAAAACTTTAAATGTGCATTGTATGTCATGACCTTTTTCTTTTCTGGTTTAGATGAGTCGTTCTCTCTAATTGGACCCGTTTAGAATATAAGTATGTGCTTAAATCTTGCTTCATGATTTGATTCAATTTTAATTTCTCTTTGATAGTCGCCTATTCAAGAGTTATATATTTCATTCAAGTAGATCATGTTTACCCTGTTTTGCATATCTCTCAAGTAAGACAATCTGTCACCATGGGAACCCAGGCTACCGACTTGCCCCTTGGTCTCATTTTTCAAGCAGTCGGAGTTGCCTGCCAGAAGCAGTGCTAGCAGTTCATGAAAGGCAGCAGAAGGTTCTGATAAGTTGCTAGTGTTGTGGCACTCTCTGTAGAAGAGGCTACTTGGGAATTTCCTAATTCTATTTGCTCCTGCTTTCCAGAATTTATCCTTGAGAACAATGCTAATTTTATAGAGGGTGATATTGATAAGAACCATGCCTTGAAGTGGGATAAGCCATTTTAGACTTATCAATGAAAGTCCAAGCCCAAATCTAGTTAATAGATTTGTGTTTTCTTTTGTGAAAGTTAGAAGGGGTAGAAAGAGGAATTTTGGTTGCATGGAGTGTGATGTGTGCATTTCTGTTATAAGAAATGATGTAGTGATGAAGAGGTATCTTTTTGGAGAATCATAATTAGAAATTGAAGCATAGAGTTTTTCTTGCTTGAGGGAGCTTTGACTCTCATCCACTTCCATCCTTTCTTTTCTCTTAACTGCTGCTGTTTGTCACTCATTTTTTTTTTTTGCAGCTAACTTTGATACATCAGTTGTTCATTTAATTTTTTTTTTCCTTCTTATTTTTCTCTCCTTAAAGTTTGTCCAAACATATCTTAAGTCAACATGAGTTTTACTTATGCGTAAGATATATTTAATATCAAGTTTAGGTACTCAGCAAAGCCTTCAAGCTTTTCACTAAAATAAAAGATCTTATGTCATTTGGGAATTCCTGTCTCACACAACCTACTTATTGTCACTAATAGGTAGTATTGCAAAGACTAAACAATTTACAGGCATACATCAACATTAATCTGTGAAATGGAGATAATTTTGGGGAAGAACTGGATGCTGGTTCACAGATGATGAGCTCCTGTTGTTCATCTATTCAGGAAAGATGATTTTTGGTCCTCCTCGTTTGCAACTTTAACATCTTCATATAGTGTCATTCAAATCTAGGACCAAAAGTTATATGTTAGAACAGATTTCCATCCACATAACTTACTTTATGTTACAAAAGATGAAAAAAACATACCTTCAAGTTTGAGATTCTGAATGCATTTGACAATATTCAAGCAAAGAATTGATTGTACTGCTTTATGCTCTATTGGAGAAGATGAAAAAAAAGCATACATACTGAGTCCACCTGTGCATAGCATAACACAGCATACATAATGAGCCCACCTGTGCATAGCATACATATTATCAAAGCATAATTATTCCAATGCATATTTTGGCGATATATCAAAATTTCCTCAGTGTTTCTTATGCATGGAAGCAAAATTGGGGATGTGTACCAATGATGAGGGACAATGAACTTACACTTTTTTAAGGCAATGTAAGCAATCTTTGCAGCATCCTCTTCTGCCTCTCTCTTGGATCTACATCCCTTTCCATGAAATTCCACACCCTCTACTTCCAAGGTAGAGAAGAAAGTTGGCATGTAGGGACATCCAGCCTGCATAGTTTTATATGTTGGTTTGTGAAAGCCTTCTCTCTCAGTTAATTTCATTATTGAAGTCTTAAATGAATCAGAGTCACCCTGAAAAAGAGGATACAAATTCATATTCAATTATAGCAATTTTTAATGAAGACAGAACACACGAACATACAGGTGAACACCCCAAACCATTTGACCTTTGAATGAAGTTGATCTACTGTTGTTAATAAATCATGCTATCATCTATTTAAAACTAAAAGTCTTCCACAGATAAACTATTCTTCACACCGAATGATAAGTAAACATTCAAATATTACATACAGTATAGAGATCCAGCAACTATTCTTAAACTGATTTATTATATATATATATATATAAAGACATTCTACAAAAGATAAGAAAAAAGAAACTTAACAAGACATTCTATATTTTACCTGAAAAACATCAGTATAAAATAATAGGAATTAAGATGGCAGTTTAACATCAGTATAAAGTATTTCTAGGTCATAGTAAGTTTTAAAACTGTAGCTTCACAAAAAATACTTAAACAGAGTCCACTTTTGGTAATTGAACTAAACAGGTCTTCAGAAATTTTTTCTCCAACATTCTTCTAAGTTAGTAACAATGTTAGAAATTGTAAGGATAGTTACCATCTCAAAGATGTCAGGTGATAATGACATTAAATCCGAAGCCCGCTCTGTCTCTTTCATAGTGTTGGTAACTGAAGGACTTTCAATAGAATGCTCATCAACTAGCAATGTGGCCTTAAAGTCAATGGCAGGAGGCAGCTCCTCAGTTTTACATGCAAACACAGGTGGATCAAGATTGTTCATTCGAGCATTGTTCTGCAACTGAATTTTGTGAATACAGTCCATATCTAGAGAATTGAGTTGAGTGATGTTGTTAGAAGATGAAATGGAATCAGAAAATGGTAACAATCATAGTATAACTATCACTCACAGATATGCTAATAAGTAGTGAATAAAATGAAAGGAAGTCAACAAACAACTTCTTAAGATTCCACCGGAACACAATGAACTTGAGTTTACCGTTAGAATAAGTTCATCAGTAGTTTCTTTGAATATATGTAGAAACTATTGTTGTAGTTATGACTCTGAAAGTCAGTGAAAGTGTTTGTTCATTGAGATAAAGATAACAATAACATTGAAATAAGGATAAAAATAACCTTTGAAATACCAGACATTAGGATTGACATAAGTGATTTGCAGTAGATATACACAGACAAGAGAATCCAACCAGGTTTTGAGGGGCTGATGTTAATATATTGTTCATTAAAATGGAACTAGAAGGAAAGTAAAAGTAAAGTATTGTTTTTCTTTATTAAATCATTAGAATCCATATACAGCAGAGCTTGTAAACTAAGCTCAAAAAGTAAGGAGGAAAGTCATCATTCACCATCTATAATGACTGAAGATTGTGCTGGAATTGAACTGCCCTGAGGTTTCACCGCTCTAATTTGCTCTTTTGTTTCCTGTTCAGAAGTTTGTGTTGAAGATCCTAGACGGTCATAATAAAGAACAAAATTAATTGGTGCACAATTGTATAAAATTAGGTCAACAAATTCTACCCTATACCATGAACTTGATGTAACATTACTAGTTTCTACCATCGTATTATTTTCTGCATCATTTTGTTATTACAAGGCATGATATTAAGAATGAGAACTAAACAGAAGTTTTTTTGACAGAATTGATTTAAATAGTTATAGAATATAAGATAGGATGCCAAATTTCATACTTAAATTCTATTTGTTTATTATGAAAACAATCAAGGTTAGAAAAAAAATTCACTGTCAGTGCTAACTTAAACTCAAGTGCAGCTTATAGTCTACTTCTGATCAAACAGGAATTCCCTACTTCAAGACCTTCATCTTCATTAAGAAAAAACAGTAAAGAAACCAACTTTCTAAAGAAACCAACAAAAGCAAGAAAGGAAAAGAGGTGGGGTACCAGAACAGAAGCTGAGGAAAGCAACCATGGCAGCTTTGTTTTTAGCTTCTTCAAGGGAACTAGAAGCACTGGAAGAAGTGAAGATGACACCATTGACATGAACAGAAGCCTTAAAGCTTGGTATATGATCTGGACCATCTTTCATGGCAGAGTACCTTGGCAAACCCCATCTTCTCTTGTGGCAAAGCTCTTGTAACTTTGTCTTGTACATTGTCACTTTCACACACAAGAAAAGAAAAATTATCATCGAATAATACATAGATGAGAGGAAGAACTAATGTTGATGATTGGATTAGTTTTAAGTAAAATCAAATTCAGTTTAAAACCTATGCATAAAGGACTTTTAAAATCAATTAAAAGAAATCATATTAGGAATAGCTTCTAAGAAAATTATTGTAAAAGACAATGAAGTTTGCTAGGCATGTGAAATCTAAGGGTCAATATACGTTAACAAGTGCATTAACACTTTATCATATATAATCAATTTTAAGTAAAATTAATCTCAAACTTTAAAGGACGATTATATGATAAGATTGTTTTTTCTTATCCTAATATTTTGTGTTTGATTAGATTCTCTAATTAGAAATGCTTCCTGCATGAAAGAGTGATTGTTGGTTGGTTGTTTATTTTCTGCTGTTTGCTTAGAAAATCATGTGGAATGTATGGTCTCCCTTTTTACTTTGAATTAGAAGAAAATTTGAAAACATGTTTTTCAAAAGGGATTGTTACTGTTGTTTAATTAAAAAATATACACTAAAAAGAATCCAGTTTTTCATAAATACTTATTTATTTATTGGAAAAATAAAAAATTTCGAAATTGCCTTGTTGAGCATCTCATATGAAGAGATGAGTGTCATTGGCAAATAATGAAACCCAACCACACATCACAAGAAACTTATCAAACGCGTAAAATATGCAGTTTCCATAGATAGATAATTACGTAGCAGACAAGACATGATTAGGTCAAAACCGACCAATTAAAATGGAAAGTGAGAAGCACATGTTTATCAAGAGAAGTGTTGATTCTTGTATGGGAGTGAATACAGTTGCACCCAAAAAACCTAAGATCAAACAATAATAAACTACGGTTGCACCCAAAACGCCAAAGAGAACTTACTGGTACAGAGTCAATGCAAAAGACCACTTTTACTTGAGATGACGAAGGATGTTCAGAATGGGACCACTTTTGCTTGAGATGACGAAGGATGTTCAGAATGGGATAGACGCAAATGGAGAGAGGCCGAATGGGAGAGAACAACAATGCTCAGTTATAAAAGAAGGGAGAAATAAAAGCTTTTAAAGGCTGAGTATCGATCGCGATCCCCATTCCAGCGCACAACAATGAAAAGCACATTAAACACTAGTCCACGAATTTTTATATAACCCATTTTTTCATCCCATTTCGAAATTTAAAATTAAAACAATTATTAATTAATTTTTAAACACCCCCTTAACACTTTTATCACCCCCATAACCTATCATAAATAAATATTTAATTTTAGAAATTATAAAAGTAAAAATAAAATGTATTTTTATTTTATCTAGATCTTACAAAGATGGCATGACAAGATTGATGATGTGACACAAGCTGATTACTCAATTTAGTGTGTGGAGGATTGTCACGTGACATGATCGGGTGAATCTGACTTATGAGAGTAAGAGAGGAGTGTATAGGAAATTTGTGATATAGGAGAAAAGGTTTACCATTGGGTTTGTTTCAGAAATAGGAGTGTATTAATGAAAAGTGTATTTAACTGTTTGAAATTTCTTTTTTTAGAATTTTGATTTTGGGCTTTATTTTACAAAAACTTTAACTTCACTTGCACAAATAAACATAAGAATATCCAAGAATAATTTATGCAATTAAAAAATCACTTTTTAAGCCTCTTTAATTTTCAAACCCGATAAATTCAATAATCACAAACCATATTCAAATCAACAATTTAATCACAATTATTTCACTAAAAATTGAAATTAAACCTAAAATATTAAATATGCATTCATCAATGAGTCTCTACCACAAAATAAATTTCAACTATATAATGCCTTCTATTTATAGATTTTCATAAATGCACAACTTGCTAGGTTGAACCTAAAATTTGTAGTTGATTTTATACTTGAAATAAACAACTTTGTTGATAAAAGATTTTGTTGATATATTATTTAATTTTTAGTGATTTTTACTTATCTAAAAAATATAAACCACATAATTATATTTTACAAATTTATTTAATAAACTCATAATTATCTAATAAAGGATAAAACACTCATATCTTCCAAATTATTAAATAAAACCCTTATTTATCTAATAATCAAAATACCAAGGTAAAGTACCTATCTTCTCTAAATTTATCTATAAAATCTTAATTATCTACATAGATAATAATTAAAATATTAGTAAAAGATAAAAACAAAACAAAAAAATATATGATAATGTCAATTATTATATTCAAAACAAAGATTTAACCTCAATTTGTGGAGGAGGTTATATGAAATAATTGCTATAGAACATGGAGAAGATGAGGATGTATGGCACAATGTGGATAATTTTAGGAAAATTATTCTAACTTATATTTTTCTTTTATTCGAGAAGTTTCTGTTATATCCTTGGGGACTTGCGCAATACACCGCGGATAAGTCCTTAAGGACAGTGATCTACACGCCTCAGGAAATTACGGTTTGAAATTTTGTAAGCATTTTTACCAACAATCTTAAGGACTTATATTTCAATCTCGTTACTTCAAACATCAAAAGGTATGGAAAGCTAACTTTATTCTATTATTGATATATGAAGTTTATAAATTGGTATGTACTGAAAGAGGGTTGAATGCTTGTATTATTTTCGGGATTCGTGCATATATGAATTTAGTTGTATAAAGTATGAATTAATTGTATAAGTAAATGGAAATTTTGGATTAGAAGTTACTGTGTCAGATTTACTCAAAGTCTGGAAAGAGTAAATTGCAAAAAATATATATGTATCTATATCACGATAGTACTAGGGTTTGATTCAGATTTTAATTAAAAGCATATTAAAATTTAAGGTGTTTTCACTGATGATGATTTGAAACTGATTAGGATTAATGTTTTGTTTATTTTAAATGTTATTTCTAAAACCTAATTAAAATTCTAATCGGTTTGTCCCTTGTTCCCTAATTTTAATTTTCACACTTAGAACCTGTTAAATTTACAAATTGGACAAATACTCAAGGCTCAACCTTTTCTCCAATTTCTTTGGTCTTCTCTCGCTGACAGGCCCAATATTGGGCTGTCTTCATGGACTTTGTTACGTAGGGAGACATTTCTCCCTTCTTCTTCTTCGGGCTGGGTTTCACGAGAGAGAGAGGCGAACTCTGGCGGCGATGACGGAGCGACGGCGCGGCGAGGGCGTAGCCAGCGGCGCAACGAAGGCGTGGCGAAGGAGCGACGGAGGTTTCTTCTCTCCGTTTGATTTGCGACGCAAGGAGGGAGCTTCTTTCCCTTTCTCCTTTTTTCGGTTCGTCTTTCAGAGTTCGCGGCAAGGATCTCTCTGTTTTACGGTGGCTGACGACGGCAACAACGACCCGTTGCGAGGGGTACCGGCAACGGCAGCGGAGTGAATTGTGATCCCATTCTTGCAATTTAGGGTTCCTGAACTTGTTTCTGAAATTGGGAAATTTGCAATCTGCTCTTGCTTGGGAGTTAGGTTTTCAAATGGGGATTTTGTTTCTGTTTTTGCGTCTCTGATCTTGGAAGTTTGAATTCTTTTGAATCTGTGCTGTTGCATCTTTGGGGTTTGATCTCGCGATCACATTTGTGGTCGGTTTCTACGTGCTAGGGTTCCGGTCTGTGGTGACGGTGGTGGTTGCACCAGCGGAGCAACCATGGGTGGTAGTGGTGAGTTGCGGCCCAGGGCTCAGGGTGACAGTCAGAGTTGGGCCTCGATTAGGCCTCTAAACCAGCAACTTTGGGTTTGTGGTCTGGACTGTGGTTAGAAATAATTGGGCCTCTAGGCCCAAACTTGACCTTGAGTGGCTGGAGGTGACTTTTCCAGAGACCCAAAACCAAAAATAAGAATAAGAAAATTTAAAATAAATCCTATCTCTTTAAAATTAAAGTAATGGAAAATAGAATTAATTTAAATTATAAATGGAGAAAGATGAAAATATTAATTTATAATAATTATTATTATAATTTTGAGAAGAAAATTATTATTATTGATTTAGTAATTGATAGACCATCAAATTAATTTAAAAGAGAAATTAATTTGATTCAAAAAGAAAATTAATGGGTTTTAAATTAAATGGGAATTTGATTTTAATGGTGGATTATAGTAATAAATGATCTATTATTTTGGAATGATATTTATTTATTGTTTGTTATCTATGAATATAACCCATTAAGCACGTTATGTTTTTGAATGAGACTTTAGATAACAATGAATGATGATTGAATAAGTCATACAGAGAATGAGAATGAAATTGTTGCTAGAAATAAACTATTTCTAGGATTGAATTTTGAAATGAAGGACATGGGTGAAGCAGATGTGATTTTAGGTATTAGAATTATAAGGAAGGAAGATAGTATATTATTATCTCAAGAACAATACTTTGAGAAACTTCTTAAAAAGTTTGGGTTTTATGACCTGAAGCCATGAGTACCCCTTATTATGCTAACTCTAAATTAATGAAAAATATAGGAGAATCGTTATCTCAGCCTCAGTATGCCCATACTTACTGCACTTGATGAGCTTTTCTAGATCTGATATTGCTTATGCAGTAGGTAGACTGAGTAGATACACTCAATGTCCAAATCAGGAACATTAGGATGCACTTTCCAGGCTTATGAGATACTTAAGAGGTTCAATGGATTATGCCATTGAATATAGTGGATTTCCCATTGTACTAGAAGGGTACAATGATGCTAACTGGATCTCTTATTCAGACGAGACAAAATCCACTAGTGGTTATGTATTCACACTTGGGGGTGGTGCGATTACATGGAGATCAGCCAGACAAACAATTATTGCAAGATCAATAATGGAATCTGAGTTTGTAGCTCTTGAGATGGCTGATAGTGAGGCTGAGTGGTTGAAAAACTTCTTAGCAAACATTCCACTAGGAATGAAACCAACCCCATCAGTGTTAATACACTGTGATTGCCAATCGGCAATAGCTATAGCTAAAAACAAGAATTACAATGGAAAGAATAGACATATACAATTGAGACATAATTTGGTGAAGCAGCTGCTAAAGAGTGAAACTATTTCCATTGATTATGTGAAGTCAGAACGGAATCTAGCAGATCCTCTGACAAAACCCATGGAAAGACAAATGATATTAGAAACATCGAGGGGAATGGGACTTAAAGCCACTTGCAAACAAACAAGTGATGGTAACCCAACCTTTGTGATTGGAGATCCCATGAATAAGGTTCATATGGGTAAAAACAAGTCACTTGTTAGTTCTGATAGCACTCAATTGATTTTAATCAATTATGTCCCTTCCTATGGTGTGTGAAAGTACTAAAAACTGCATTATGATAGGTTAAACTTTATCGTTAAAATTCTATATGGTGATAGAATTTGTTTAAACAAAGTTTTAATGATTTTCATATCCCTTATGGGTGGTGTATGATTTGCAGCATACACTTGATGAAATCACCTATATGAGTGTCAAGTGGGGCCGCTTGCATGAGATCTTGGCATGATCTCTAGAGCACTCATGAATACCGGGCACGCGCATGGCCTAGTAAGCGCATCACAGCGATAACAGCAAGAATTGTGGGGGTGTATTGTGATTGATAAACCTCTAACACACTTAAGTGTCTTTGGTTCATATAGCTTGCTATACCAACTACACTGTGTGTTAAGTTTCTTGATCTAAGATTGGTTCATATAGCTTGCTATACCAGTTCTGATGCATTACATCTTGTGAAATCCAGAATAATTTCTTTTCTCTTTCGTTTGTATATATATTTTGCAGTATGTGGGGGATTGTTATAAATTTTGAATATAATATTGCAAAATATCTAGTTTTGAACGTTATTAAAATAATAACTTTTAAGAGATATTTTAAGTTATGGGCCTTATCCACTTCCTCCACTTACTCCACTTCCTCCACTATAAAACAGATGAAAAACCATTATTCTCTAACTCTTTTCTTCTTAGTTTCAGTCTCTCCTCTCTCTTCTTAGTTTTTCATTTTCTCTCTTCTCTTTTAAAATTATTCTGGGTATAAACTCTATCAGATTGCTAGTTCTGAGATCCTCAGATACTTCTCTGAGAAGTTCCTGTTGTATCCTGGGGGACTTGCGCAATACACCGCGGATAAGTCCTTAAGGACAGTGATCTACACGCCTCAGGAAATTACGGATTGAGATTTTGTAAGCATTTTTACCAACAAATCTAACCCTATTTTATTACTGATAATTGTAGTTGTTAATTTTAAATACTTTGAAAAACAATGTGATGTCTATGCTTTAATTGGATGATTCATGATGTTTTTTTTTTCTAAACAACTTTCTGTACAAATCCAGGATTTTTTTCATGTAATCGATTACCAAGGTCTGGTAAACGATTACAACTTTGTTTTTTCTCCAGACCTTACACGACTTCAACTAACTTGTTCAAATGAAAAAAATGTTTCTTATCTAAAACATGGGGTGCCCAAACTTGATTTCCCACACTAGAATCACACTTAAACAACAAAATCACACAAAAACCATTGCATTTATGCAAAATATTCAAAAATTTAGACTATGGTCCCCTAGGTTACTAAAGCTGGCTCCTGAAATTCAACTTTCTGTACAAATCCGGGATTATGTTCGTGTAATTGTTTACCAAGGTCTTGTAAACGATTACAACTTTGTTTTTTGCTCTAGACCTTGCAGGACTTTAACTAACTTGTTCAAATGAAAAAAATGTTTATTATTTCGAACATGGGGTGCCCAAACTTGATTTCCCACACTAAAATCACACTTAAAAAACAAAATCACACAAAAACCATTGCATTTATGCAAAAAAATACAAAAATTTAGACGATGGTCCCCTAGGTTACCAAATGATAATGTCAAGACAATGATAATGTAATATTTACAAATGCATAATTTAACCTACATTTGTATAATCAAGCATGCTTTTGCCATCATATTTCTCCTCTTCATCCCAAATTTCAATAGCTTTCATCATTATTACACCACAATCGTATCCGTAATAAACTAATAGCCCCAAAGGAAGAAGTTTATTTCGAACTATTTAATATATATATATATATATATATATATATATATATATATATATATATATATATATATATATATATATATATATATATATATATATATATATATATATATATATATACCCACACCATACAAAATCTAATCAAAGGAGATCTAACTAATTAATACAATAAAATATATTTCTACACCAAATTATTATCACTAAATTACAAAAGAAAACACCGTGACCCTATATTTCTTGCGTGAGTTCTAAAACATATGCAAGATCTTAAAAATGTATATCCAATACTACCTCTATATAATACTCCAAATCTAGACAAACAGTGACACATTTTTATGCATATTTTCTAACACAATTGCAAGGTTTTCTGCAGAATTTTTAGTATAAAACAGCAACAAAAAAATTTTTCTGCCGCATTTTTATGTTAAAACAGTGGAGATTTTTGATGTAGTAACAACAATCAAAACAGCCTAATACTGCAAGATTTCATAATGCTATAACAGCAAAACAATAAGCAGTTTTACATTGATTTCAGCAAACAACAAACAGTTTTAATGCACAAATTAGCCTAAAGCCAATGCAGTACAACAAGCATTTTCACGCCAATAATTAATAGTCTAGTTAGTGCCATACACAGCAGGACTTTGGTGCAAAGTTTAACAGTCAAACAACAACGCTTTTGGTGCAAAATTTTAATCAAACAGCCCATATTTTTCTTCAATACTTTTAACCAAACCACAAATATTATAATTCATCATGCATTTTATAAAACAAATTTCAATTACTACTGATCACATATTCAACCAATTAGTGATGCTATTTACATGTATATATCTCATTCTTCATATATACAACTCATACTCAACATGTCCATACTATAAACACACAAAAAATACCATGCTTCCGCAATCAACAACTAATATCATAATTCATCCAACATTCACAAATTTTACAGAGTATATTTCATACTGAACAATATTCAATTATCATTCTAACAGAGTATAAATTTTCCCTTCAAAGCTAAATCATCATCGAATCATAATTTACCACTTTAACTTCATTCTAACACATAAAGATTCATTTTATTCTTGACCGAATCATAACAGATACCATAATTAATTTGTATAACTTATATATAGATTAACTCAATCACTAACGTCCCGACAATACCACTCACATACCAATTAATATATTGAACGAAAATCAAATCACCGATACCCTATTTTCATTTCCACCCGACATACAATTATATCCTTCACACATCACATTATACCAGAAGGTACATCAACAGAAAAAAAAAGTGCATATCATACCACATACAAGCAATCAATCAAAACCAAAATAGCTTCCCATACGAACAGAACCGAGAGCATGAAACCATCATAACTTCCCTCATACAACAAGAATATTGATAACATTGATAACATTGATAACCATCATAACATCCCATCCAAGCTCCCACATGCCACTATAAAACAGTCCTCATTGATAACATTGAAATCAGTGCTCGAAAATAACAAACACAAAAGCAACTTTAAACACATTGGAAAGTGAAATATTCATAGAAAGAATTTGGAAGTTGGAAAGGGAAAATGGGTAACCACATCCATCCATTGCACGATACAGAGTACAAACAAAGGAAGAAACCATTGACAAACCAAAATACCACATGAACGAAGCGCGATACAATGTGCGAATAAACAATACATTTCGATAAAAGATGAAAATCGCTGTTGACAAAGTCACCACTGCACCCAACCGATGAAAGGACAATGACGACGGCGAAAAAACGAAACCTTTCGACTAAAGACTTCGGTGGTGGAACGACAAACGGCGACACACACGACTTAGTCCACAGAGAAGGGTGCACGCAAGCACGATTTTCACAGCGGTGGACTAAGAGCACTTCAGTGAAGGAGCGAGAGTTTCGAAATGGAGAGCGAAAAACTGGTGAGAGAATTTCATAGGGATGAAATTCACTTTGTGAAAGGCGCCAACAGGTTTCAACTTTTTTCTTTCCAAAAACACTCTTCAAATCAAAATTAAAGTTTTTAAATAAATCATTTAAAACAACAAATGACATAACGACACGTGTCGTTGTCAAATTGTTATTAAATTTGCGTTGTCGAAGAAACGTTTTCCAATAATAAAAGAGAGAAACTCCTCTGCCAGACTGCCACTATAAGGATAACAAAACTCTTCTCCCATCCGAACAGGGTTACAGGGGTTGCCCCATTTTCATGGAATTAAACTAAACCATCAAACCAATGCCATTTAGTTAACGTATAACCGGTACATTAAGCAATTTTGAGAATTTCAATGAAATTAAAATAATTTAATTTCTTATTCACTCTCATACAATTTCTTCACCCACAACATCGACAATCAAACATTTGATATTATTAATTATAGCGATAATTGAGAATGGTATTTTTATTTAACACGGGTCTTACAGGTTGAAATTTTAATTCGTTCGTAATGGTAGGTTAGTTGGTTTGGGTTGGTCATTAGTGATTTTGGAGTGTTTTCCATGAGATTTTGTGCTGTTATTATGATTCTGCCATGGTCACTTTGTATCATATTTAACATGTTATGCATTTGCAATTAGGACACGCTTAGTGGTCTAATTTGGATTGATTATCGATTAGTTAGTTAATCTGTTCGGAGCAGGGGCTGATTAAATTGGTGCAATTCGTTTGCTTAATTCGTCTTAGGAAAACCTAATTAATCTTCGTTTAGTTGATTGATTGTTATTTGAATAGGGAGAGGGTAGAGTTTAATTTATTGCGAATCAAGGATTAGAAGCATTGTGATTGAGCTAATGACCAACCTATCTTTAATTAGTGTTCTAGTACGTTAATTTATTTATTAAAAACTATCCACATAACCACCCCCCACCACGTGTTCAACTTATTGCTTGAACCACATTTGGTCCTTGAGAGAC
The DNA here is from genome assembly GCA_027742785.1 of Vigna reflexopilosa. Lineage (NCBI taxonomy): Eukaryota > Viridiplantae > Streptophyta > Magnoliopsida > Fabales > Fabaceae > Vigna > Vigna reflexopilosa. The sequence continues at coordinate 11,607,932 of CM050926.1, forward strand.
AACCTAGGGGCCACTCTCGTAGTATACTGCATTTAAATTGAACATTAAATTTGATTCGAGTGCAACCTCGATCATACATGCAATAAATGTTTTAAAACATTGGTAATCGTTTAGTCATATTTTGTGTTTAAAACAAATTGGCACATGTTGACTCATTTGATAGAAGCATAGTTTAGGAAGAAAAACGTTTGATATATGATATTTATACGATATAAAACTTTAAACGCTTACTCTATAAAATTGTTTGTAAGTTTTTCATTACATCGTTTAGTTATCTTTTTCTAGACGATTCTTTTCTTTAAACACTTATTTGTTCAATACTGTTTAGATATAAAATCTTAAGTTTCAGTGTTTTATAAATTGTACACTTAACGTTTCCTTTGTTAGATGTTATTTCATAAACATTGTTTGTTAGACGATATATGCTGGAAAATGCTATTTTCATAAAACGTTATAAATGCTTATTTCGTTCAACGTTATTTTGATAGACGATTTATATTAAGAAACACTTATTTCGTTCAAAGTTGTTTTTAGTAAACACATGCTTTAGACGCTTCACTCAATAAACCATATTTCGTTAAATATAGTATGTTAAACTTTAAAATGAGTTGCTAGATAGTTTAGTTTATCTAGACAAATATTGTCTTAATAGTTCTTCCTATAAATTCAGAAACCATGCTTTGTTTCCTATCATACGATTGCTACAACCGTAATCAAAATACCAGCGTCCGTCCTCTTGCATTTGTTGCTCGTCGTGCACCATCAGGAGAATTTCCTCTTCATCATCAAATTCATCATAATTGGTTTTATTGTCTGAGTTAGGAACTCATACAAGAAATGCCCAAGCTTATGATACTTGAAACACGTGGCCTTGTTGAATGGTTGTCTTCCTTTCCCTCTACCATGACTACCTTTAAACCCATCACGACCTCTACCTCTGTCAGGCTTCTCCTCACGAGTGCTTCTACTGTTGGTGTGCTCATGGGTTTCTTTGAGCACATGTTATTCCTCCTATACCCCGAGCATTTGTTGCTCATGCACTAATAAACTCCCTTGCAACTCATTAATGGCGAGAACATTAATGTCATTTGACTTCTCTATAGCGCAAACGACGTAGTTGAATTTAGGGGTTAGAGATTTCAATATTTTACTCACCATAACACTCGGTTCCATTACTTCTCCATTGGACTTCATTTTACTCACTATAGTCATGGTTCGGTCATAAAGTTGTCTACTTTTTCTCCTTTTTTTCATGGTGAGTAGTTAAATTCTTTCCTTAATGCTTGATGTTGTGCACGTTTCACTCTTGTAGACCCCTGGTACTTCTGTTTCATAGGGTTCCAAATCGCCCGTGATGTACTTTAGTCAAAGATAGTCTCCAATATTTGCCATCAATGGATTGAAAGAGAAAATTATTTTACCCTCTAAGTCGTTGAGTTTGGGTGCCTTCACAACTCCCTTTTGAACCTCACCACTGGATCCTGTACCAAATACGGGTGTGGGTATACCAACCTCAACGAGACTCCATAACTCCTTGCTCTGAAGGAAATTATCCATGGTCATTGCTCAAAAGTCATAATGACCATCATATTTTGGAATGACAGGTTGCACAAATTCAGGGTTGTCATCTTACTCAGAATTGCTCTACGAACACTTACTCACATATTGGATCAAGCCTTTTACGGAACTCTGATACCAATTGTTAATGTGACAGAGTAAATAAGAGAAGGGAAATGTTTGGAGAAAACTGTCAAGCTCAATCTCATTATTCAAATAATAGAAACAAATTATATATAGTCATATACACTAAAAGAAACGGATTTAATCACACGTTAGAGTGTGATTCCTAATATATTGGAACTGCCCTAGATAATAGGAACAAGTTCTGCAACAATAAAATATCTTAGCAAAATAAACAAAAAGCTCTTAAAAAACCTGACAAATTAATTGTTGTAAAATTTATATTAGGACTTCACGAAAATAGTACAATTAATCTAGAACCATCATCCAATGGTTGAGATGTCATGATTTAAGTAGATGTCATACCTTAAATAGAAGTCATGATTTAAGTTGAGGTCATTCAAAATACCCAAAAGTATAGGTAAAGTTTTTGGTGATATATCAAACTTTCCTATGTGTTTCTTATGCATGGAAGCAAAAGAAGTGGGACAGTGAACTTGCACTTTTTTAAGGCAATGCAAGCAATCTTTGCAGCATCCTCTTCTGCCTCTTTCTTGGATCTACATCCCTTTCCATGGAATTCCACACCCTCAACTTCCAAGGTAGAGAAGAAAGTTGGCATATAGGAAGAATCAGCCTGCATAGTTTTATATGTTGGTTTGTGAAAGCCTTCTCTCTCAGTTAATTTCACTAGTGAAGCCTTGAATGAATCAGAGTCACCCTGAATAAGAGAATACAAATCCATATTCAATTGTAGCAATTTTTAATGAAGACAGAACACACGAACATACATGTGAACACAAGAATAATCTTTGAACGCAGTTGATAAATTTAAGATCTAAATGCCTTCCATAGATAATCTTTTTTTCACACCGAATGATAAGTAAACATTCAGATATTATATATAATATAGAGATCGAACGTATATTTTTAAACTGAATTTTTTTATATAAAGACATTCTACAAAAGATAAGAAAAAATAAACTTATTGATGCATTGTATATTTTTTACCTGGAAAACATCAGTATAAAACATCAGTAACAATGTTAGACATTAAAAGGATACTTGCCATTTGAAAGATGTCAGCTGATAATAAAATTAAATCAGAAGCTCGTTCTGTCTCTTTTATAGTGTTGGTAAATGAAGGACTTTCAATAGAATGCCCATCAACTAGCACTGGAGGCAGCTCCTCAGTTTTACTTGCAAACACAGGTGGATGAAGATTGTTCATTCGTGCATTGTTCTGCAGATGAATTTTGTGAATAGAGTCCATATCTAGAGAATTGAGTTGAGTGATGTTGTTAGATGATGAAATGGAAACTGAAAATGGTAACAGTCATAGCATAACTATCACATATCTGCAAATACAGTAGTGAATAAAATTAAAGGAAGTCAACAAACAACTTCTAAAGAACTTGAGTTTACTGTTTGAATAAGTTCATTAGTAGTTTCTTTGAATATATGTAGAAACTACTGTAGTTAAGACTCTGAAAGTCAGTGAAAGTGTCTCTTCATTGAGATAAAAATAACAATAACCTTTGAAATAACAGACATTAGGATTGACCTAAGTAATTTCTAAAATTAATTTTGTATGCGTTTTACACCTTATAGCTTTCTAAATTTAAAATGCTAGAATGATTTCATACAAGAGAGCGCAACCATGTTTTTGGAGGGATTGATAAGAATATATTGTTCATTAGAATGGAACTAGAAGGAAAGTAAAACTAAAGCATTGTTTTTCTTTTTTAGATCTTTAGAATCCATATACAACAAAGCTTGCAACCTAAGTTCAAAAGTAAGAAGGAAAGTCATCATTCACCATCTTTAGTAACTGAAGATTGTGCTGGAATTGAACTGTCCTGATATTTCACTGTTCTAATTTGCTCTTTTATATCGTGTTCAGAAGTTTGTGCTGAAGATCCTAGACTGTCATAAAGCACAACATTAATTGGTGCACAATTGTACAAAATTAGGTCAACATGTCAATGCTAATTTAATCTCAAGTGCAATTTATAGTCTACTTTTGATCAGACAGTTTTGGAGTTTCTCAAACCATTTCACAAAACAAATAGTTTCCAACCCAAAACCTCAAATAACTCCTGAAAACTGTTACAATAAGCTATGATTGTATATGAACACAATCACAGAACAATCTAAGGAATAAATCAGACAACTCTCTTCACATAACAGGAACTCCCTACTTCAAGACCATCATCCTCATCAAGAAAAAACAGTAAAGAAACTAACTTTCCAAGGAAACCAACGGAAGCAAGAAAGGAAAAGAGGTGGGGTACCAGAACAAAAGCTGAGGAAAGCAACCATTGCAGCTTTGTTTTTAGCTTCTTTAAGGGAACTAGAGGCACTGGAAGAAGTAAAGATGACACCATTGACATGAACAGAAGCCTTAAAGCTTGGTATATGATCTGGACCATCTTTCATGGCAGAGTAACTTGGCAAATCCCATTTTCTCTTGTGGCACAGCTCTTGTAACTCAGTCTTGTACATTTTCACTTTCACACACAAGAAAAGAAAAATGCTTACCAAATAATATATACATGAGAGGAAGAACTAATGTTGATGATTGGATTAATGTGGAATGTGGAATGTGTGGTCTCTTTTTTTTGAGTTTGAATTCGAAGAAAACTTGAAAACATTTGTTTTTAAAAGGGATTCTTACTGTTGTTTAATTAAAACATATACATTAAAAAAAGGCCTGTTTTTAGAAATTTGGCCTTTTAGATTTGTTAAAAAGAGTTAGAATGTTGATTTCACTTGTCTACTGTAAAATACATTCTTCTAATTAATTGCATATATATGAAATAACTGTAACTTTGTAAGAAAATTATTAAAAATTAAAACAATAAAAATTTAATGAATAAATTATATATATAATTTAATAATCTAATGTTTAAAGCATTAAATAATACATTGAAGACAAGTCAACAATAATCATCAAAAATAAAGTTGAACAAGTGTTGTGTGAAGTCTATGCATGCTTATCTTGTATTTATGTAACACCTTATTTAAACTTTTTGTGAATCTAAATATTTTACTAAAGATGAAATATATAGTTTATATCTTGTTTTTCCATCATTAAGTGTTGAAGAAGCAAGAAGTGTCAAAGATGACAGAAATGGAGTCAAAATCAAGAATTTATTTTGTGATAGAGATGGTGTCAGTGATGTGGAAAAGAAATATGCAAGCACTTGCATAGAAGAAATATCATCTGATCTTGAAAGCCGGATTGGGAGGCTTGAAAGAGTGGATGCCAAGCTTAAAGCAGAAAAATTAGGTTATAAAGTTTAAAATATTGGAGTCAAAGCTGAACCATAGTGTCCTTTTATGTAAATGAAGACCAAGAATCCTTTTTTGCCATTATAGAACAGAGTTCCTAAATCCAGCTAGTAGAACAGAATGTGTAGATTGCTAACTTGTATTGCTGCTTATTTTGATGTGATGGTCCCTTTTTTGGTAAAATGAGATATTTGAATTTTGTTTAATTCATTGATATTTCTCTTGACCGAAGTAACAGCATTCTTTGAAACATGAATTTCGTCTTGTACTCAGAAGCAAATTCCAATTATGTGCAGATTTGTATGGTACTGGTAAAATCCATTTCTATCTCAAGTTGTTTTAAGTTTCTATGTCTTTGGATTAACAACGATTAACTATGTTAGCATTTATACATAGTATAAATTTAAATAGGGAATTTTTCTCGTTATATACTTCTAAACTCTATTTAAAAAGAAAAAAAAAACTTTAAATGTGCATTGTATGTCATGACCTTTTTCTTTTCTGGTTTAGATGAGTCGTTCTCTCTAATTGGACCCGTTTAGAATATAAGTATGTGCTTAAATCTTGCTTCATGATTTGATTCAATTTTAATTTCTCTTTGATAGTCGCCTATTCAAGAGTTATATATTTCATTCAAGTAGATCATGTTTACCCTGTTTTGCATATCTCTCAAGTAAGACAATCTGTCACCATGGGAACCCAGGCTACCGACTTGCCCCTTGGCCTCATTTTTCAAGCAGTCGGAGTTGCCTGCCAGAAGCAGTGCTAGCAGTTCATGAAAGGCAGCAGAAGGTTCTGATAAGTTGCTAGTGTTGTGGCACTCTCTGTAGAAGAGGCTACTTGGGAATTTCCTAATTCTATTTGCTCCTGCTTTCCAGAATTTATCCTTGAGAACAATGCTAATTTTATAGAGGGTGATATTGATAAGAACCATGCCTTGAAGTGGGATAAGCCATTTTAGACTTATCAATGAAAGTCCAAGCCCAAATCTAGTTAATAGATTTGTGTTTTCTTTTGTGAAAGTTAGAAGGGGTAGAAAGAGGAATTTTGGTTGCATGGAGTGTGATGTGTGCATTTCTGTTATAAGAAATGATGTAGTGATGAAGAGGTATCTTTTTGGAGAATCATAATTAGAAATTGAAGCATAGAGTTTTTCTTGCTTGAGGGAGCTTTGACTCTCATCCACTTCCATCCTTTCTTTTCTCTTAACTGCTGCTGTTTGTCACTCATTTTTTTTTTTTGCAGCTAACTTTGATACATCAGTTGTTCATTTAATTTTTTTTTTTCCTTCTTATTTTTCTCTCCTTAAAGTTTGTCCAAACATATCTTAAGTCAACATGAGTTTTACTTATGCGTAAGATATATTTAATATCAAGTTTAGGTACTCAGCAAAGCCTTCAAGCTTTTCACTAAAATAAAAGATCTTATGTCATTTGGGAATTCCTGTCTCACACAACCTACTTATTGTCACTAATAGGTAGTATTGCAAAGACTAAACAATTTACAGGCATACATCAACATTAATCTGTGAAATGGAGATAATTTTGGGGAAGAACTGGATGCTGGTTCACAGATGATGAGCTCCTGTTGTTCATCTATTCAGGAAAGATGATTTTTGGTCCTCCTCGTTTGCAACTTTAACATCTTCATGTCATTCAAATCTAGGACCAAAAGTTATATGTTAGAACAGATTTCCATGCACATAACTTACTTTATGTTACAAAAGATGAAAAAAACATACCTTCAAGTTTGAGATTCTGAATGCATTTGACAATATTCAAGCAAAGAATTGATTGTACTGCTTTATGCTCTATTGGAGAAGATGAAAAAAAAGCATACATACTGAGTCCACCTGTGCATAGCATAACACAGCATACATAATGAGCCCACCTGTGCATAGCATACATATTATCAAAGCATAATTATTCCAATGCATATTTTGGCGATATATCAAAATTTCCTCAGTGTTTCTTATGCATGGAAGCAAAATTGGGGATGTGTACCAATGATGAGGGACAATGAACTTACACTTTTTTAAGGCAATGTAAGCAATCTTTGCAGCATCCTCTTCTGCCTCTCTCTTGGATCTACATCCCTTTCCATGAAATTCCACACCCTCTACTTCCAAGGTAGAGAAGAAAGTTGGCATGTAGGGACATCCAGCCTGCATAGTTTTATATGTTGGTTTGTGAAAGCCTTCTCTCTCAGTTAATTTCATTATTGAAGTCTTGAATGAATCAGAGTCACCCTGAAAAAGAGGATACAAATTCATATTCAATTATAGCAATTTTTAATGAAGACAGAACACACGAACATACAGGTGAACACCCCAAACCATTTGACCTTTGAATGAAGTTGATCTACTGTTGTTAATAAATCATGCTATCATCTATTTAAAACTAAAAGTCTTCCACAGATAAACTATTCTTCACACCGAATGATAAGTAAACATTCAAATATTACATACAGTATAGAGATCCAGCAACTATTCTTAAACTGATTTATTATATATATATATATATATAAAGACATTCTACAAAAGATAAGAAAAAAGAAACTTAACAAGACATTCTATATTTTACCTGAAAAACATCAGTATAAAATAATAGGAATTAAGATGGCAGTTTAACATCAGTATAAAGTATTTCTAGGTCATAGTAAGTTTTAAAACTGTAGCTTCACAAAAAATACTTAAACAGAGTCCACTTTTGGTAATTGAACTAAACAGGTCTTCAGAAATTTTTTCTCCAACATTCTTCTAAGTTAGTAACAATGTTAGAAATTGTAAGGATAGTTACCATCTCAAAGATGTCAGGTGATAATGACATTAAATCCGAAGCCCGCTCTGTCTCTTTCATAGTGTTGGTAACTGAAGGACTTTCAATAGAATGCTCATCAACTAGCAATGTGGCCTTAAAGTCAATGGCAGGAGGCAGCTCCTCAGTTTTACATGCAAACACAGGTGGATCAAGATTGTTCATTCGAGCATTGTTCTGCAACTGAATTTTGTGAATACAGTCCATATCTAGAGAATTGAGTTGAGTGATGTTGTTAGAAGATGAAATGGAAACAGAAAATGGTAACAATCATAGTATAACTATCACTCACAGATATGCTAATAAGTAGTGAATAAAATGAAAGGAAGTCAACAAACAACTTCTTAAGATTCCACCGGAACACAATGAACTTGAGTTTACCGTTAGAATAAGTTCATCAGTAGTTTCTTTGAATATATGTAGAAACTATTGTTGTAGTTATGACTCTGAAAGTCAGTGAAAGTGTTTGTTCATTGAGATAAAGATAACAATAACATTGAAATAAGGATAAAAATAACCTTTAAAATACTAGACATTAGGATTGACATAAGTGATTTGCAGTAGATATACACAGACAAGAGAATCCAACCAGGTTTTGAGGGGCTGATGTTAATATATTGTTCATTAAAATGGAACTAGAAGGAAAGTAAAAGTAAAGTATTGTTTTTCTTTATTAAATCATTAGAATCCATATACAGCAGAGCTTGTAAACTAAGCTCAAAAAGTAAGGAGGAAAGTCATCATTCACCATCTATAATGACTGAAGATTGCGCTGGAATTGAACTGCCCTGAGGTTTCACCGCTCTAATTTGCTCTTTTGTATCCTGTTCAGAAGTTTGTGTTGAAGATCCTAGACGGTCATAATAAAGAACAAAATTAATTGGTGCACAATTGTATAAAATTAGGTCAACAAATTCTACCCTATACCATGAACTTGATGTAACATTACTAGTTTCTACCATCGTATTATTTTCTGCATCATTTTGTTATTACAAGGCATGATATTAAGAATGAGAACTAAGCAGAAGTTTTTTTGACAGAATTGATTTAAATAGTTATAGAATATAAGATAGGATGCCAAATTTCATACTTAAATTCTATTTGTTTATTATGAAAACAATGAAGGTTAGAAAAAAAATTCACTGTCAGTGCTAACTTAAACTCAAGTGCAGCTTATAGTCTACTTCTGATCAAACAGGAATTCCCTACTTCAAGACCTTCATCTTCATTAAGAAAAAACAGTATAGAAACCAACTTTCTAAAGAAACCAACAAAAGCAAGAAAGGAAAAGAGGTGGGGTACCAGAACAGAAGCTGAGGAAAGCAACCATGGCAGCTTTGTTTTTAGCTTCTTTAAGGGAACTAGAAGCACTGGAAGAAGTGAAGATGACACCATTGACATGAACAGAAGCCTTAAAGCTTGGTATATGATCTGGACCATCTTTCATGGCAGAGTACCTTGGCAAACCCCATCTTCTCTTGTGGCAAAGCTCTTGTAACTTTGTCTTGTACATTGTCACTTTCACACACAAGAAAAGAAAAATTATCATCGAATAATACATAGATGAGAGGAAGAACTAATGTTGATGATTGGATTAGTTTTAAGTAAAATCAAATTCAGTTTAAAACCTATGCATAAAGGACTTTTAAAATCAATTAAAAGAAATTATATTAGGAATAGCTTCTAAGAAAATTATTGTAAAAGACAATGAAGTTTAGGCATGTGAAATCTAAGGGTCAATATACGTTAATAAGTGCATTAACACTTTATCATATATAATCAATTTTAAGTAAAATTAATCTCAAACTTTAAAGGACGATTATATGATAAGATTGTTTTTTCTTATCCTAATATTTTGTGTTTGATTAGATTCTCTAATTAGAAATGCTTCCTGCATGAAAGAGTGATTGTTGGTTGGTTGTTTATTTTCTGCTGTTTGCTTAGAAAATCATGTGGAATGTATGGTCTCCCTTTTTACTTTGAATTAGAAGAAAATTTGAAAACATGTTTTTCAAAAGGGATTGTTACTGTTGTTTAATTAAAAAATATACACTAAAAAGAATCCAGTTTTTCATAAATACTTATTTATTTATTGGAAAAATAAAAAATTTCGAAATTGCCTTGTTGAGCATCTCATATGAAAAGATGAGTGTCATTGGCAAATAATGAAACCCAACCACACATTACAAGAAAGAAATAAAAGCTTTTAAAGGCTGAGTATCGATCGCGATCCCCATTCCAGCGCACAACAATGAAAAGCACATTAAACACTAGACTAACACAGGTTCGCTGATATTCTAGTCCACGAATAGCTATATAACCCATTTTTTCATCCCATTTCGAAATTTAAAATTAAAACAATTATTAATTAATTTTTAAACACCCTCTTAACACTTTTATCACCCCCATAACCTATCATAAATAAATATTTAATTTTAGAAATTATAAAAGTAAAAATAAAATGTATTTTTATTTTATCTAGATCTTACAAAGATGACACGACAAGATTGATGATGTGACACAAACTGATTACTCAATTTAGTGTGTGGAGGATTGTCACATGAGGGTGAATCTGACTTATGAGGATAAAAGAGGTGTGTATAGGGAATTTGTGATATAGGAGAAAAGGTTTACCATTGGGTTTGTTTCAGAAATAAGAGTGTATTAATGAGAAGTGCATTTAACTGTTTGAAATTTCTTTTTTTAGAATTTTGATTTTGGGCTTTATTTTACAACTTTGGAACAATAAAACTTTAACTTCAGTTGTACAAATAAACACAAAAATATCCAAGAATAATTTATGCAACTAAAAAATTACTTTTTAAGCCTCTTTAATTTTCAAACCCGATAAATTCAACAATCACAAATCATATTCAAAATCAACAATTTAAACACAATTATTTCACTAAAAATTTGAAATTAAACCTAAAATATTAAATATGAGTCTCTACCACAATAAATTTCAACTATATAATGCCTTCTATTTATAGATTTTCATAAATGCACAACTTGTTGGATTGGACCTAAAATTTGTAGTTGATTTTATACTTGAAATAAACAACTTTGTTGATAAAAGATTTTGTTGATATATTATTTAATTTTTAGTGATTTTTACTTATCTAAAAAATATAAACCACATAATTATATTTTACAAATTTATTTAATAAACTCATAATTATCTAATAAAGGATAAAACACTCATATCTTCCAAATTATTAAATAAAACCCTTATTTATCTAATAATCAAAATACCAAGGTAAAGTACCTATCTTCTCTAAATTTATCTATAAAATCTTAATTATCTACATAGATAATAATTAAAATATTAGTAAAAGATAAAAACAAAACAAAAAAAATATGATAATGTCAATTATTATATTCAAAACAAAGATTTAACCTCAATTTGTGGAGGAGGTTATATGAAATAATTGCTATAGAACATGGAGAAAATGAGGATGTATGGCACAATGTGGATAATTTTAGGAAAATTATTCTAACTTATATTTTTCTTTTATTTCGTAGAGTGAAGTAACTGTCAAAATAGAGGGAGAATGTAAATAGATAAGTCAAATGAAAATGAGGGGTCAAATTGTGTATACAATTTTTAACAGTTTAAGAAGGCTGTGAATAGGAAAAAATGGGGGAAAAAAAATGTGAAAGTCAATGTTGATTGTAGCAAGTAGGTATTATCACTATCCAAAGTTCAAACAAAAATTTGAAATTGATTTTTAATTTCATATGGTAAAATGTTTTTGAAATGTAGAAATCAACTTAGAATAAATTTTCAATAAAAACAAGTGAATCTTAAATAATCATGAATAACATAATAATAAAATTTTAAATTAACCTAACAAACGACTCAATCCCCAACACTACAATAAATTTTTTAAATAACATCCAATTTTAAATACCAAAAATAATTTATCACAATTAATTTAGATATTAATTTTTAAATTAAAAATTATCAGTCTCTAAAATAGTTACTATTAAAAAATTATAATTAATGATGAACTAAACTTTAAATTCACCACTAATATTAACTACTAAAATTTTGGTTACCAAAAGAATTAGTGTTTAAATTTGTTACTATTTAATATGTTAGTGACCAATTTAGATGCAAACACAATGTGATGAGACCCTATATCTAATAGTCATGGTAACAGAAAATAAATAACTCAAAGAAAACAAAGATTTGTGATTAATAATGTGATTGGTAGTGTCACCAATCAAAACAGTAGACGCAGCAACAGTAAAATAATGACAATGATGGAAGAAAAAAAAGGATAATGTTTACCAAGGAAACCTGGCTCTAAAAATAATGTGGATAGTTAAAAACTATTTATATAATTAATTTTCTTATGTAAAATACTAATATAAGTAATTTATTTATAATAAGAATCATAAAGAAAATATGAACTAAATCCAAATAGAAAAATGGTATTATAATTAACCATATATAACGAAATTCTAATGACATCTAATTATATCTTAACAAGTGTCCTGAGTCATGCCTTCTAAAAAAAACTAGGAACAAATTCTAGCCGTATGTGATATGTCAACATGTCTCCTAGAGTTGTGAAAGTGTTAAAATTCCTCAATAACATGCCTTTTTTGAAAACTTTCCAATGGCAAAACATGCATTGATAACTTCATTATTGATAAAAAATTATTAACGAAATGTCTTTTAGTCAATAACTACAAACTAAGAATGTTTTGGGCAAATGTTTATCGACCCAAAATCTTGCACCCTTTTTCCTTAGTGCTTACCCATATAAATCTACTACAACAAGTTCCGATGGTTATTGTTCTTACAAGACCATATGTAACTTATAAAACCAATGATGTGTCGTGTCTCTAGCCCTTTCGTCTTCAGTCTTCTAAGTGACACTTTTCGGTCTCGATTGTTAATCTTGAGTAGTAGGGATACCTACAAAAAAGGTATTTTAACAATAAAGTCCGCACTTAGTTAAGAGATAATATAAATTCACTTAAAAAAAAAAAACTTACACCTATTACCTTGGGTATACACCTATTTATACTATTTTTTATTGTGCCTTTCACTGTTCATATGTTTGAGAAAGTTCCTAGTATAACTAATCATGATTTAGGGTGTGCTTTGCGTTTAATCCTTGTTTAGCCATGCTCAGGTGCTAACATCGATTAGGTCTCGTAACTTAATTGTTGGGATATTGAGGATGACCTTATGTCAAAAAAACTTTCAATATGAATGAAGAGAAGTCGAGTAATGCCTTTAACCCTAGACTTAGGTAAGCTCACTCTTCTTAATTTTAACTTAAAATATAATATAATTCTTAAATTTGTTTGAAATATTTTTTCATTATTGAATTAAAAGTATATCTAATAAACTAACATATATGAACTATTTAAAATGTATTTGAAAATAGTTGAATGTGATGCTCAATCTGTCATCATAGCTTTTAAATGAGAAAAAAAAAGTTGATGAACTGCTCATAATAGACTAGTTAATATATATATATATATATATATATATATATATATATATAGCTAAATTTGTGATGAACTTCCATTCATTGACAGAAGTGGCCATTAAATCTCAATACATTATCTAAAGAATCCATTTTTTTATAAATACTTGTTTTTATTACCAAAAGAAGTAATTGAGCATCTCATTTATATGAAGAGATGAGTGTCATTGGCAAATAATGAAACCCAACCACACATTACAAGAAACTTATCAAATGTGAAATATGCAGACTGTGTTGGACAAATAAAGTAGAAGACAAGACATGATAGGTTACAAATCTGGAAAGTGACGTTGAATTGGTAAGAACATTTATCAAGAGAAGTGAGTAGGATGTACAAATGAGTGTGGATTCCTGTATGGGCGTGGCACCTTCTTGAAAATAGCTCGCACAAGCTCAACATAAAATGGAAATTGCATCAGTGCATAGATAGTGATCGGAAACCAAGTGGCAATATAAACAGGGAGGAGAATCGTATTGTACTTTTCATTGAGCACAAAGAAATGTGCAGCCCAAAAGGAAACGAGCATTGAAGCAACGGATGCAAAAAGAGAACCTAAGCCAAAAATAAGCTTCAAGGGCAAGCTGAGGCGGAAATGTTGAACCTGTTTTGGAGAAGTGAGTATGGCGAGGAACATTACCAGTGCGGTGATGGAGAAGCCAAGTCCTATAAGGGAAGCAATGGCAAATACATCAAACTCAGGTTTGCCACCTAAGATAGGTTTTCCGTTCTCGGTGCTGCCGGGGACGGTGGTCGATGTTGCGAAGGAGATGCCCGCGATGAGAGCTGCCACAACTGAGCCAGAATTGGATAAGTCCTTTAGGGCCTCTGAGCAATCTTTCACTTTCTGAATGTGTTCCAGCTCATAGATTTCCCATGCAGTTTTATCATCTTTGTTGCGTCTGTAAATGAATTCTTTCGGCACTAGACCACTGATGTACTGCTCCATTCATAATGCAATTATTGTGTATACGGTGAAAGATATAATTTATAAATACATACATATATACATACATGATACCACTTGATATCTCATATCATTTGCATGATGGTACCAGCTCTTGCTTGATGTACCAGCTGCTAAGTGTAACACTGTGTTCTCTCTGTTATCCCTTTCTAAAATTAAGGTATCAAAAGTTTCCTTTTCCAAAATGTTCTGTAACATCTCAACAACATTTACTTGCTTATTCTTCACTGCCACTTTTAGGGCTAATTTGAATTTCAGATACAATTTCCGTAATGCCATTTCTTGCTGCTGTCAAATATGCAGACAACTTTTCCTCCTTTTCCTCCTTTTTTTCTGCAGATTCCAGTTTCGGATTGAGAACTGACAAGGATACATTCAACTGTTGAGGATTTGTTATATAAAACAGATAAAAGTACTTGTCCAAATTACTATGTTTTTTAATTTCTTTTTTTACAGATAATTGTCTATAAACAGTCTTATATAAACAGAAATTACCCTTGATCAATTTAATTTCTGTATCAAAATCCAGCCTATAAAAGTTGTGTCAATTGTAAGTAATAAAGCTAACATGGTTGAAATTTAAAACATTTTTATCTATGTATTATATTGACAAATAGTTAAAAAATGACATTATATTTTCCTCCTTTTGTAAATTTTGAAAAATGTGCAAATATTTGTAATTTATTTTTCCAGTATCTTAAATAAAACTTTCAAAAGAAATGATAAAACTGCATGGGAAATATTCTCTTAATCTCCTCCTTTATTCACATCCATTCCTTTTATTAACACTCATTTCCTTCACATATTTATTGAACAAGGAGACAATCTAGGAGATTTTCTTTAACTTATTGTCATTAGCATTGCTCCAAATCCATGTAAAGTAAACTAATACTAAAATTATATTTTATTTAGTATCAACTAAACTGATGCTAAATTAAAGAAATTTCAAATAAAAATATATTAGTGTTGACTCCTTTCATTAAAATTCAACTTAAAAATTAATAATAAAATTAATGTCAAAATTACTTAGAACTCAGTATTAAAAGCCTGGCGTTCATGAATTAATGTCATAACTTTAAAATGGCATCCGTGTGTAACACAAATTTCACGCTAAGAACTATTTAGTGTCAATTTTTTGTTTATTAACATCAACTTTTGATTGATACTAAATATCTAATGCATGCACTCACCATTGCAAATATATATAGAAAAGAAACGTGGAAAACTATAAGAAAAACATGTTGGGTTATTTGGCTCCCTTCCTATGTGAAGAATAGGCCCAAATAGTGTGGTCCATTATGTTTTATTAGGTTAAAATGAGATGGGTCAGATTAGTAGAGGACAAGAGAGTCATTTGAAGAGAGACAAAAGTTAAGTGAGAGAAAAAGAAAGAGAGAAAGCCATTCTCGCATAACCCTAAACCTGCACTGGTGTTTTCATTGCTGTGAAGTCGTTCACCGTTGGATCGAACTGATATTTGGACAGTAGGTTCTAGACATATGGTTCTTCATTCTGACCGTTCGGATTGTCAATCGGAGGTCTAGATTGGGAGAAATCGGTCCCACACCAGCAGCCCTGTTTTGGAGAATTTTCATTTCTTTGTTCTCATTTGTAAGCATTTGTGCTTAGTTAATTTGGCTTATTAAAAATACCTTTTGGTATTATTGTTGGAGACTCTTTTGTACCCTATTATTGATCATAGTGGATTTTTTCATTGGTCTGGACAACTTGTGGTTTTTACCCTTGCATTGAGGGGTTTTTCACGTTAAAAATTGTTGGTGTCTCTTTGTGCTTTTGATTCTATTTTTGTTCTATTTATTTGGTGCTCCTTGCAGATTCTCGCAAGAAGGGAGATTGAATTTTCGCTGCGTTATAACTCTTTGCTAAGTTGTTATATTTGTTTTGACCTTTTCCCCTATCAAAACACACATTACTGACATATTATTATTGGTGGTCTAAATCTATCCGTAAATGTTAATTATTAACCAAATCATTGATAGATAGGTATGTTACATTTATTGATGGGTATTTTTGTTGGTAAATTGTAATTATAGATAGAGTGACTAACAAATCTATCTGTTTCATATACCAACGAATGTATTTGTCAATAATGTCCAATAGTAAATTGTTCGATTAAATCAGGTTTATATTTGAGATTTCTCTTCCCAAATTTCACTTTGGAAAAATAGTGTGTTTCTATCTTCTCTTTCATTCCACCGAACGTCGAATTGCCCCTGTCCTGCATTGATGTTGTCAGGAAGAGGTTGTTACCGTGACATGCCTTGTCGTGACATGGCCTTGTCGTGACATGGCCTTGTCGTGACGTGGCCTTGTCGTGACGTGGTCCTGTCATGACATCTTTTTTGTGGTGAGCTATCTTAGTGGAGGGTTTCTACTATGGTTTTTGCCATTGCCGCCATCGAGGAAGGCTGTCGTGATTGTTGTTCATTGTTCTTTCGAGAGGTCCTTCGAGTTAGCTACCACACTAGCTATCGAGATAAGTATTGATATATCCGGTGCTCATAATTGAATAAAACC
This sequence comes from Vigna reflexopilosa, assembly GCA_027742785.1. Taxonomy (NCBI): domain Eukaryota; kingdom Viridiplantae; phylum Streptophyta; class Magnoliopsida; order Fabales; family Fabaceae; genus Vigna; species Vigna reflexopilosa. The sequence continues at coordinate 11,624,732 of CM050926.1, forward strand.
TTGTGCTTGTCCTAGTGTTGTGCTTGTCCTGGTGTTTTGGGGTGAGTGGTCCATAGATGAGTACATGGTTTGTCTCGTGGAAATCATAATCATCGTGAATCTTGCTTCCAATTGTGTTCTCACATAGTTTAAAACAATTGGACAACACTGCATTCCTCTTTATGATATTTCACATAAAATCTTTTATGTTTTGGTGCTTTGGATGAGGATTTGAATTATGACAATTTAGCTGCTGGGTTATAGGAAACTCTTCAAAATGATAAATACTCGGACCTCATATTGTCTGTGTAGAACTTAACTAGAGTATTTAGTTATATTTTTAGGTATTAACGTTTAGCATGAATTATATGATTTTAGCTACAGTGATACATAATAACATTGTTTGTTTTAGGTGTTCAATTATTCATCATTAATATTAAAGGGGACCTTCACCAAAATAACACATCAATGGGCAAGATGTCTCTTCCAACATGGAGATTAGGTTTTGATTAGGCATTGTTTAAGTTTTATTTATGTTACTTTTAGAATTAAAAGTTTAAGTTAGACTTTGTTTAGACTACAAATTTTAAGTTAGACATCTTATTGTTTATTTTTTCTTTTGGAATTCTTTATTATGTAATTAAATTGAACAATTTAAAATATATATCCCTTCTAAAAAAATTGTTATGTTATGATCACAATAGACTTAAATTCGCTGCCATTTTTGTTTAGAAATGTACACATATTTAAGTCTGTTGAACAATAACAAAGTTAAAATTTAAAGTTGTTGGTGAATAAAAGATTTCAAATTTAAATTTGTTAGTCAATAACATACTTAAAATTTAAGTCTCTCAAATCTAAGTATGTCATAAAACAGAATTAAAAAACTTAAAATAACATACTTAAAATGTTCGAAATAACATACTTAACAAGCCTATTTTGTGTCGGTGACAACACTCTTAGAGTAAAAATTGACATTATTGAAAATTGAAAGCATATGATCACATTCTTAATTCATGCTAGCAATGATATTTTCGGGTCCACTAAAATCATATAACCACTTTATGTTCACTATATTACCTTTTTTCTTTATACTTACAAAAGCATATTTATTATAATAAATATATTACTTTAAAAATAGGATGTCTTGAACTTAATTGGATGTCAAAAAGATATTTTTTTTTTCAATTTGTAAAATTCAGATTCACTTTTTTTCCAACATTTTCAAGAAAATACCAATCAAAAGAATTAACAAACAAATAAAGTATAATTCATTATTGTCAAAGATTTACTGTTATTTGAATTTTGTAATTTCATGATCACAGCCAGACATGATCATATATTTTTTTGGAATTTAGAAAACCAATCATGATATATATGAAAAGATTAAAATAAATATTACTTACTTTCAGCCGAAGATTTCCCATAATTACGGTTCAAAGCTTCAATAAAAGAAGTAATTAACAATCAATAAAATTACAATAACTCTATTTTAATATAAAAAAATATGAACTGACATTGATCAAATAATGCATATCTATAATTTGGAACTGAGCCAACCAATAACAACTGGACCGCTTCTGCATCTCTTGTCATCGATATTGCTGCAGATGATTTTAGATTCTGTGTGTCAAGCAGAATACTGGCAAGTTGCAACTTGCACCAGAGAAATAAATATACATGTAGTATGAACAAAATTTCCTCTAACGTGGAATGCAGCACCCTGTAAGCTTTGAGCAATATGCCCTTTTATACAAAGTCATTATGAATGCACCAATCAAAGATATCACGTTTCTAAAAACTTTAGTCAGTCAACGAGGCTTCTTAACATCAACAACCTCTAATCTATTTACAAGAATAATGAAAGCAAAGAAGGAAGTTAAATAAGAATCATAGGTAACAATCGAAGATGAAAATGTTAAATCAGACGTACATTCTTTCAATCAACATACAATGTCATAGGTCTATCATGTTTACTGCTACAAGTGTTCTTCAACATAACTTGCTAATTGCTACAATTGAATAAAGTACTTACGTGTAGTTTAAACTATGAACTAACATTTTTCTTACAAACTTTTTGTTAGTATTTTGAGGTTATGAAAAGAATAGTTGATGGGTAAATGAAATGTGGAGATAGTAGAATATGAAAGTAATAGTTGAAAGAAATGTATTTTGTAGTTGTCTTAGTTGTGATAGATGTTCTCTTACATCAAATGGTAGAATACATGGATATTTATATACCAATAGATTATTCTAGAACATGTTAACCACAACTTATGTGGAATGTCCTAAATTTCTGTCTATGTAGAATGTTTTTGATTTTTTCTTCCTATCTTAGGCTTTTCTACAGTATTCTAGAACTTTTATTACATTTTAGTACTTATATCTTATGATTTTCTATATTATTCTAGAATTGCATGCAGTAGTTCAAATCTTGAACTATTGCAAATCTTGCAGTACTGCATGCAAATTCGGCAACTCTAAGAATTGCATGCAGTAGTTCAAATCTTGGTCTTGGTAACGCCTTCCTAAAAATATTTGCAATTTGGTCTTCTGTTGGGTAGTACTCGAATCAAATTTTTTTATTTGTCTCTTTATCTCGAATGAAGTGATATTTAATGGTGTTGAGATTGTAATAGGGGGAACACTGGTTTAGCTGAACCTACAATCTCAGAGCTTCTGGTTTTTTATGATGACAACATATAATTAATAACACATGTGTATATGTGTTATATGTGTTACATGTTCACTGCTTTTATGATTGTGATCATATGAGAGCATTTTTGTGTTGTTTCTGTTTCTGTGATGATCATTGCAATTCACTATATTATATAATGAGATTTTATTTGTGATTGCATAACATATGTTTTAGAAAAGAAAAACCACATGCACTTTTGTTAAACTTTAATTGTGTGGCAAAACAACAATTTTAAGTCAACCTCATTATGAAGTAAGCCGATTAAAACTCGTGGCTTTGCACAAACTTTTTCAAAGTGTGCTATGTGATTTTTTGAAGAGAAAGTTTTAAAAACTGCATTGAACTGTTGTATAGTCGACTATGTGTTCGACTAAATTTGTTATGTTTTGAAATTTTGTTAGTGCTTGTCATGTCTAACGACTATATTTTTAATTTGTTTGACCAAGCATTAAATGAGAATCAACTCCATTAAATGTGTAATCAATTAAGTTGCTTTGACTGCTACTGTCTATTATAACTGTCATAGTACATTCGACTCTATTAGTAGCGAAGTCGACTTAGGAGCGTCATATTTATGAAAATCTATATATATATATATATATATATATATACGCAATTTTGAATTCTGTAAAAAGGTTTTGTGATTCTAACGATTTTGTGATTTTCTTTCAGAATTGTGCTATCTTACAGAAAATCGTGGTGTTCATCTTTGGTGATTGCTTGAAGAGCAAGAATTGTGTGCTTTGATAGTCTGCTCAATCTGCACTTGAGGTGTTTGTTTCGTTATCAGTTTTTCTCAATCTTTTGAAGATTAGTGTATTTCCCTGTTGTGGCTACAGGAAGAGGACGTGTGGCGTTCTAGACTTTGAGGGTTGCTCAAAGGATTGAAGAATGCAGGAGAGGGGACATCTTGCTGTTGTTGTTCTTTGTTATATGCCTATATTTTGATTAGAGGGTTATAAAGGTTTATATTTTTGACGTGTTGTAGCTATAAAAGCCTTGCTGTAAAAACCTTGATCATTATAATGCATTTGCTTCCTGGATTGGAAGGACACTGGATGTAGGCAGGTTGGCCGAACCAGTATAAAAATCTACGTTTGATCTCTCTATCCTTACACTTTTAAATTCAAAGTCGACTTTATTCTGTGCATAGTCAACTATATTCCGCTGCATTTAAAAATCTTATTCCTTGCATTTCAAAAAAGTTTTGAAAGATCATCCTTTTGTTAAAAAGATTTTTAAAAGACTCTGATTTTAAAGTCTCATCAATTCACCCCCCTCTTGGTGTGAGAAACCAAGCCATACTATTTTCAACAATTGGCACCAGAGCTAGTTTTCATAAGATATTTGAAAAACAAGTCGATTATTTTTTTTCTTTAAGTCGATTATTCCTAGAAAATGGCTTCTTTTTCTCAAGCAAGAAGGACAAGTGAATATGCATTTGAATTGATATCTGCTACTTGCAATGCAAAAGTAAATTCTGTTACTAATGGCTTCTATGAATCTTTTGGAACACAGCTCCTACAAAGCAAAGAAGTAACTTGTGCTGATGAGTTCAACTCCAAATAAGAAACAATGAATTTGTAGGCTGAAAAATTTACGAGATTTCTCAAAGAGAAGAAAAGTCACAGGATTCAAAGTGAAAAAAAAGAAAATGTATCTGAAAGGGATCTCATCATGATGGCAAAATCTGAGACAACATAACAATGTTTGAGACAAGGAACAAAAAGCTCCATGTGGTACCTGGATAGTGGATGCTCAAGACACATGACAGGAGATCCAACAAAGTTCATCAGCATCTCTTATAAGACTTCTGGTCATGTTACATACGATGATAACAACAAAGGGAAGATCATCAGTATAGGTAAAATCAAAACTCCCTCCTCTTATGAAATTAAAAATGTGCTTCTTGTTGAAGGGTTAAAAAACAATCTACTCAGTATTAGTTAGCTATGTGATAGAGGACTAGAGATCACATTTGAACCCAAGTATTGTCTGATCAGTAATGGTTCAATCGATGAATTGTTACTTGTGGAAAAAAGATTTAACAATATCTACATAATCAATTTTAAAGAAAATTAATTCAAGTCGGTTGTTTGCTTGATGACACAAGAAGATGATGCATGGCTGTGGCACAAGAGACTAGCTCACATCAACATGGGCCAACTAAATAAGCTAGTATCCAAGGATCTTGTCTTCCTAGTATTCGCCATGCCTCTGAGAGACTCTATGATACATGCCATGCCAAAAGGGAAAAAAAAACTAGACAATCCTTTAAGAATAAAAGGGAAATGTCAACCACTAGACCTCTACAACTCCTACACATGGATTTATTTGGTCCATCAAGAGTAAAAATTCTAGGAGGAAATTCCTATGGCCTAGTTATTGTGGATGATTATTCTCGGTTCAGGTGGACTTTCTTTATCTCTGCCAAGAGTGATACATTCAAAGTGTTCAAAAGGTTTGCTTCTATTATTCAAAATGAGAAGGAACTCAGGATAAAGTCGATTAGAAGTGACCACGGTAAAGAATTCCAGAATGAAGCTTTCGATGAATATTGTGTTGAAATGGGGATATCTCACAACTTTTATGCTCCAAGAACTCCTCAGAAAAATGGAGTGGTTGAAAGAAAGAATAAGTGATGGAAACCTAACTAGGGAAGCCATTCAAAGAAGTAGCAACTCAAGCTAAGGCCAAGAAAGGGAAGTTGAAGAAGGACTTTTAAAGGCTTTCTTTATTTTCTTTCTATAAGTCTTAGAAGGATTATCTTTTAATATGTTCATATGTTGTTTTGTAGGGTCTAAATAAAGCTTGGAGACCATGGTTGAGCCACCCAAGAAGCATGTGAAGCCAAGGAAAGCAAAAGAGCTAAAAAGGGAAGAAAAAGAGGTGACTTCTGGATTGGGAAGATTGGCTTTAGGATTAGAAGTGTGAAGGAAATTTCCTTCCGGATTCTCAAATGGCCCAACCAAAACCCTGCCTGGCCCAACCACTGCATATCAGATTTTGAAATGCACATGCTTTCCTTGTGTGTTTGAAGAGGGAAACGTGACCCAATTAGCTTGGCCTCCAAGCTCGACTTTCATTATAATTTTGGAGGGAATTTGGACCAGATTTGAGGCCCCTCTTCACCTATAAATAAGAGGGCCTCTCCTTTGTATTTTCTCACTTTTGAGCTTAGTGAAATGCTGCTGAAATTGTTTTCCAGCCCTATTGCTCTTAAGTCACTCTTTATCTTCACTTTCTCTACCCTTTCCTCTAGCTTCCTTCCATAGTAGGAAGGCCTTCTGAGTTGAGAGGTCTCTACACACACTCCTTCCATTAAAAACACCACTCATTTTCATACATTTCGATGCACCATCAATGCTGCTGTTTGGAGTTGCAACCTACGAGTTCCAAGCCTAAGCAAGCTTTCATCAATAGGGCATTGGAAGAATCTGCAAGAACCATGCTAAATGAGAGGGACTTGCCTAAGTATTTCTAGGCAGATGCAGTAAGCACAACATGCTATGTGTTGAACAGAACGATGATAAGATTAATTCTGAAATTAACTCCATATGAGCAATTCAAAGGAAGAAAGCCAAACATCTCTCACTTGAGGATCTTCGAATGCAAATGTTTTGTACTAAACAATGGAAAGCAAAACCTTGGTAAGTTTGACTCCAAGGCTGATGAAGCAATCTTCATAGGATACTCACTTACAAGCAAAGCTTATCGGGTATACAACAAGAGAACAATGTGTGTTGAAGAATCTGTTCATGTTGAGATTGTTGATTAGGGAAGCACTGGTTTAGCTAACATTAATCTCACAGTGCTCTAGTTGCTCTGGTTTTTTATGATGACAACACATTATTAATAACACATTTATTGTTATGTGGTACATGTTCTACTCTTTACTATGTTTGATATCTTATGAACATGTTCTGTGTTTTTTCTGATATATGTATGCATGTTCCCTGATCTTATACTTGATACATATCTTTGTGTTTGCATTACATATGTTTATGAAAAGGAAAACCACATGCACTTTGATGAACTTACAATGTGTGGCAAATCTGCAAATTCTAAGTCAACTTCATTATGAAGTAAGTCGACTTAAACTAGTGACTTTGCACAGATTTTCAAAAGCAGTGATGTGTGTGATTTTGCATTGAAAAGAGTTTCAAATTGAGATGAAGTGTCTAAGTCGACTACATGCGTAGTGGATCCGACTTAGTTAGTTATTTGATTTGAAATTCTGTTAAAGCTTGTGTACACTAACAACTATATTTCAAATGTCTGTGAAATCATTTATGATAGTCAACTGTATTAATTGCAAAATCAATTTGGTTGTCATGACTATTACTAATTTGCTTAACTATTATAACTGTCAAATGACAATCGACTTCATTAGTAGCACAATCGACTACAAGAGCGTCTGATTTATAGAAAACTATAAATAGACGTGACAATGTTATTCAAAGAGACTTTGGTTGAACTGACAATTTCATTTGTTGTTTTCAGATTAAGATTATGTGATTGGTTGCTCCAAGAACTCATCAAGAAGACCATGGTGATCTTTCGTTGAAGAGGTTCTGAAGGAGAAGATTTCGTGCTTTCTGGTTGATCACATTCTGCACACTATGGTGTTCTTCATCTGATCAAGATTACTGTAAATCTGTGGAAAGATTGTGTGTTATCCTGTTGGGATTACAGGAGGTAGACTCGTGGAGTTTGGACACTTTGAGGATTGTTCAAAGTGGGTTAAAGATTGCAGAAGAGGGGATATCTTGCTGCAGATCTTTGTGTTGTTGTTGCCTATATTTTGGTTAAAGGGTTAGAGAGGTGTTTTATATTTTTGACGTGGAGGTCTCTGTAAAAGCCTTGTTGTAAAACCCTTGACCATTATAGTCCATTTGCTTCCGGATTGTGGAAGGACACTGGATGTAGGCATTGAGGCCGAACCAGTATAAAAACCTGCGTTTGATTTCTCTATCCTGACACTTTTACATTCAGTTGACTTAATTGTTTACGTAGTCAACTTTGTAATTCCGCTGAACTTAAACTTTTCATTCCTTGCGATTCAAGAAATTGTGTAAAGGTTTATATTTTGCGACAAAGATTTTAAAAAGACTTTGATTTTTAAACCTCACTAATTCATTCCCCCTCTTGGTGTTGAAACTAAGCCAACCCGTTTTCAAACAATTGGCACCAGAGCTGGTTTTCAAACCTTTGGTGAAGGTGCATCTACAAACAGACCACCACTGTTTGCGGGTGAAAATTACCCTTTTTGGAAAATTAGAATAAAAATAATTCTTCAATCCGTGGATAAAGGAATTTAGGATGCAACCTTGGTCCTTTTGAGCCAACTCATACTATTGATGGAAAAACTGTTTTGAAAATTTTTTCTGAGTGGTCTCAAGAAGAGAACAGGAAAGCAAAATATGATGTCAAAGCAAGAAATATCATTGCCTCTGCACTAACTGTTGATGAATTTTTCAGGATATCTCAATGCAAATCTGCCAAGGAGATGTGGGATGTCTTGGAAGTCACTCATGGGGGCACTGATGAAGTCAAGAGAGCAAGGAAGAATTCTCTGATTCAAGAGTATGAGCTTTTCAGGATGAAGGCTGGTGAAACAATCTATGAAGTCCAGAAAAGGTTCACTCATATAGTAAACCACCGTATGGCTCTTGGTAAAGTCTTTGACAAGGAAGAAATCAATATGAAGATTCTGAAAAGTCTAAACAGAAGTTGGCAACCCAAGGTCACAGCAATCTCGGGACACTTTGAGGATTGTTCAAAGTGGGTTAAAGATTGTAGAAGAGGAGATATCTTGCTGCAGATCTTTGTGTTGTTGCTGCCTATATTTTGGTTAGAGGGTTAGAGAGGTGTTTTATATTTTTGACGTGGAGGTCTCTATAAAAGCCTTGTTGTAAAATCCTTGACCATTACAATGCATTTGTTTCTGGATTGTGGAAGGACACTGGATGTAGGCATTGAGGCCGAACCAGTATAAAAACCTGCGTTTGATTTCTCTATCCTTACACTTTTACATTAAGTCGACTTAACTGTTTGTGTAGTCAACTTTGTAATTCCGCTGCACTTAAAATTTTCATTCCTTGCGATTCAAGAAATTATGTAAAGGTTTATATTTTGCAAAAAAGATTTTAAAAAGACTATTATTTTTAAACTTCACCAATTCACCCCCCTCTTGGTGTTGAAACTGAGGCAACCCGTTTTCCAACAGTTCATGTTGCATTTGATGAGTATATTGAAATTGTCGTTAATCCTGAGCAGACTAGAAAATCTATAGGAGCTGATGACTCTGTGGAGAGGAATAAGAAAATGAGAAAACTCCAGAAGAAGAAAACTCTGAAAATGTAATCGACTCTTCCAGAACAGAATTGATCAAGGAATGGAGAGTTCCTAAGAATGTCTTGACATGCAACATAAGTGGTGACATCACTAGGGAGTTTCAACAAGAAGACAACTTAATCAGTTTTGCATGGATGTTGCTTATGTTTCAAAAATTAAGCCAAAGAAGGTGGAAGATGCTATTGCGGATGAAAGCTGGATGATGGCCATGCAAGAAGAACTGAATCAGTTTAAAAGGAACAACATGTGGGAACTGGTTCAAAGAAATGAAAACTTGTAGGTTATTGGTACTAAATGGGTTTTCAGAAACAAAATGGATGATTAAGGAGAAATCATAAAGAATAAAGCAAGACTAATTGCTAAAGGCTATGGTCAAGAGGAAGGAATCAATTACGATGAAAGATATGCACCAGTGGCTAGATTGGAAGCGATAAGAATTCTTCTTGCAGTTGCTTCTGTAATGAAGTTCAAACTGTACCAAATGGATGTCAAGAGTGCATTCTTAAATGGATATATTAAGGAGGAAGTTTATGTGGAACAACCACCAGGATTTGAGGATTTTGAACATCCAAATTATGTTTTCAAGCTCAAAAAGGCTCTATATGGATTGAAGCAAGCTCCAAGATCATGGTATGAGCGTTTAAGTGAATTCTTGGAAAAGAAGGATGGTGAGTGTCGCACCCCATGCAAATTTAATGTGCATAAAGAATGCAGTGTAGTGCTAGGAAGTGACTCTTAGGTCGTCTCTCAAGGACCAAATATGGTTGAAGAATTAGGTCATACACGAAGTGGGGGGGGGTTGTGAAAGGTTTGTAAATGCAGATGAATTAAATTAAAATACAGATGCAAACAGAAAGGTAACAACAGAAATGCAAAATGGAATCGAATACAAAATAAAAACGGTTGGTCATTAACTCAATTACTATGCTTCCAATCACAGATAAACGATAAGTACACAATACTCTAATCCAAATCTGACACGAATCATCCAACTAAGCGAAGGCTAATTTGGTCTTAGAAAATGCAAACTAAGCGAATGCAATGCTCAAATCCAATCAGTCATCCACCATGCAGTTTAATCAACTAAGCGAAGATTAAACACCGATCAGGCAACTAAGCGTATACCTAATCGCAGGCAGACAACAGATCAAAATATTGAGCCAAATCAGAGCAGCAGTATGACAATTAAAGTGCAGAGGTCTCATGAATAAACTACTCTAGCCTCTAATCCAGCACAACTAACTGACTAAGCGAAGGCTAATCATGTTATCATAAAAGTGAACTAAACGAACACAGTGTTAACAGGTAATCCAATTTGCACTATGCAGTTTCATCAACTAAGCGAAGACTAAACACCAATTGGGTAACTAAGCGTATACCCAATTGTAAGTGCAAAAATAGATTTCACATTAACCAAGTCAGAGTGGCAATCACACATACGGTCCAGAAATCTCAAAGAAGCAATGCAATATCACTAATGACCAACACAGTTAATTTAAGCTATTATGACAATTGAAGTAACAAGACCAAACATATTAGACAACATTAAAACAAAATAAAATACTAGATCCCAACAATGTGACAAGCAAATATCCAACAAAGTTAAATTAAATTAAATGCAAAACTAAATTAGAGAAACTAAAAAGCAACTAATCCTACTATGCAAATTAATTCAAAACAATGGAATAATCAAGCTAGCTTTTTCCCTACATATACCATGTGACCAAATACACCCAACAAAATAAATTAAAAATGAAAATGGCCTAACAACACCTCTTGGCTGTGAGTTCCAATGCACCAAAGTCAAACTTCAAATTCCACCTTCAATAAGCTACAAAATGTGTTGACTTCTTGTCCCATGTGCACCATTCTCCAAGACAATAAGCATGTTCCTTAAACACACCATAAAATCGTCCCCTCTCTCCTACCATGCAGCAAAATAAAATGGAATCCACACACCAAGACACAATTGTCGAGCCATAAGATGAATTGGTTGCAAACAATGCTTCAAAAAGTCCACAAGTCAAAAAGGTGCTTAAATTCTTCTACCATTGTGCCACATAAGCAAGGTCAAAGCAAATAAAAATACAAAGCATCCTATTCTCATGTGCAATTCTCGGCAGCAATGCAAGGAAAAGACAAAGACCAAAATGGAAACATTCTTTCTATGAAAATGTGCTTCATATTGTGCTTATCCAAAAGAGGTAAAAACTTAAATGCACCTTCTCTCTTCCTTTCCAATGCTATTCTCGGTTTTCTCACTTCACAACAATCATCCAAAGCTTTTTCTTCATCAATCACGAACATGAATGCACCAAGGAAACCAAAGTTCAAATTGCAAATGAACACAAGAACAATAAACCCAAGTCTACCTTCATAAATCCAACTTCAACACTCACTTTTCTTCAAACTTTTAATGAAAACAAAATGCAATCCCTAGCTACCCTTTGCAAAAACGTCCAGCCATCATCAATAAGCACAATATTCCAGCTCAAAAGATTGCTTCCAACCATCAAACAAAAGCACAAGAAGAAAATGGTTCAAGCATCAAACACCCATACACCAACTCAAGCTTTCTTCACCACCAAACTTAACAACAACTCCATTTTCATCATCCAATCCAAGAAAACTATAAAGAAACCGAAAATACTGCCGCAAGGTAAAAGAAAAAACAAAAAATAAGCCTTCATTCAAACCAAGGAACCACCATAAAAATGCAAGAACAACCCTTCAAGCTCATGCTCTCAACTTTCAAGAAGAAATGAAGGGAAATGAGTATGGTTCTCACTTCCACCAAGCAAAGACAAACAAGATTCAAGCAAGAGAAGAAAAAAATGGATCCTTGTTCATTGAATGGTCCAAAACCGTGGCACACCAAAGCTCTCCATGAGAGTTCATACAAAACCTAGAAAATGAAGTGTAAAGTGTGCTTCGAAGTGAGTGGATGGTCTTGGCACACCAAATACCGAGAGAGTCACTAAAATGGTGGGGTCCACCTCTAAAAGAAACCCTAAAGTCTTTGCCAAGTGTCCCTCAAAGTTTGGGCCCATCATAAAATTTGCCAACCTTGGCCCAATGCACAAAAGCTTAATTAAAGTTCCTAAACAACTAAATTACAATTTAATTAAAATTGAAATGACTAAATGTTGAGTCTTTAATGTGCACGCCACCATCCTAATGCTCCAAATAATGTTTTCCAAAATTTCCCTGCAACCAAAAATGCAATTAATCAGCTCAGAAAATTCAAATTAGTGAAAATACGAATTTTTGACCAAATTAAGCAGAATTAGGAAAAACGGGGAAATAATGGACAATTAAACACAATTCTCTAATTTATTTAAGTGCAATAAACCAAATATAGTCAAGAAATAACGACTCATCAAAATAGACCACACTTAGTCTTTTGCACTCTTGGGCAAAACCAAGACGTAAACCAGGGAACAACTAAGACATCAGGGAGGTGACAGACTCAACATACAGACAACTAAGACTCACAAGGACAGAAACAGAATTACACAGTTCTCAAGAAATTTGGACAGTGAAAGGAAGTGGACAGTATCCAACACAAAATCAAAGAAAACAGATACTCATGAAATCATCCAAGCAGTTCAAAGCATGACAAAATGATCAATTAGTTCAAGAGGTGAATCAAAAGCACAGAACCTCACAGATGCACATATCAGTGTTTCTCTCATGTGTCTAAGGTAAACAATGTCAACTCAATGTACTCAAGAAAGCAAACACAAACAAACATGGCAAGCCTCTAATATCAACACTCAAACACATATGCATGTTCAAATCAAAAGGTCTTTTATGGATGCAATGGGGCCAAGGACAAGGGAGGATAAATATGGATAAGAAGCTACAAACCAAAAGGAATAGAGGAGCAATGGGGAACAAGTGTAAACACATTCAAACACACCCAAAACCTCTAATTCAATCCTCTTCTTGACTTCATTATTCACACAATTTTTTTTTAATTTTTTTCTCATTTTTTCTGTATTTTTTTTTCTATATTTTTTTCATCCTGTCTCTTTTCTTTTCTCTCTTTTCAGAACATCACTCTAAGAGACAAGATACACAACATATTTATAAAAATGACGTAAGAAGAGGAGCCAACTAACCAATTCATCTGAATATCCCAAGAGACCACACTTATTCCCAAAACAATTCCAAAGCTCCAAAATTCCCTAAGGTTAAGGTAATCATGGTTTTTTTTTCACTTAGGGATAGTGTATCAGCTTCAAAACAAAGAAATGGGGAAAGCATAGGCTCAAAGGGGCTATCAATGGATCACAACAAGGTAGGCTCATCTGGCTAGAGGGGCTCAACAACAAAATTGCCTTTATCACTTCCAAACATGCATATCAATCAAGAATCATCAACAAGAGTCAAGCCAAGGCATATGTGCAAGCAATCAAGAGACATATCACACACAAGAAGGAACATCAAATGTCACACAGGGTATTTCTATCACAATCAATTCAACTCTCAAACATCATAATCATCTTCCAAACAGAGAAAAGCAAGGATTTCAAGCTAATCAGAGTATCAATGAAATGAAAGACACATCTACAACCTAAACAAAGTCCAGAAATCAAGAGAAACATGCAAAACCATGCACAAGACACAACAAAACTACCTAGAAAATAAAAAATTTAACGCAAAAAACATAAACTAACAAAGAAAGTAGAATTCTCCCCCAATAGACCACACTTAAACTACATAGTGTCCTCAATGTGTCACAAGCATAAGATCGCAATCATAATAATCAACAGATCATGGACAAGTGCAATAAAAGCGGGAAAGGGAGAAGAAGGGAAAAGAAAACTCCCCTGATCATGGTGGCAGTTGCCAATTTTGGACTTTTAGGGAGGGGTCTTCCACCACAGGATCTAGCAAGGAAGTCTTGAGGAAGAATTGCTTCAGTCTCCAAATTTGATCAAGCAGGGAGATGTCCTCCACAATTGGATCTAAGAAGCAGTGATTGTTGATGAGCGGTTTCAGCTGGTGCCTATTGATGTTAAAGCTCTTATGTATGCTTGCACCTTTGTTTTCCACTGTGGGTGTGTGTTGGTCAAATTCATGTGTACCTCCTGCATCACGGTTAGTGTAATGTGGCTCGAAAGAAATGACATGTAAGGGTATAACACCCAATCCCAATGTAACAAGCTGACCCTCAGATATACCCTCAGGACATGAATCAATTTCAAATGTAGAAACAATATCAACAACAATCTCAGATTCATGTTCAGTGCATGGAGAATAAACATTCAAATGTGATATCAAACAATGGTTCTCATCATGCAGAGAGGTAGAGTTAAAATCATGCTCATCAACATCATAATCATCAACATACCTATCAATAACATGATCATCAAGAACAGAATCAATCTTAGGTATGTTTACCTCCACTTCCCTGAATGCGGCTAAAGTGGTGGAAGATGAAAGTGGTCTACCTATCTCAAAATTGTTGTTTATACCTGCCTGGTCCTCAAAATTTTCTAAAGTCTCCTCAGGTGCAAGTGTGGGGACATAGGAGGATGGGAAAGTAGGTGGCGCAATAGTAGACTCATGACTCTGCTCCCCATCTCCTATGTGGATGGCATCAACATCATCTGGAAGCTGAACAACCTGAAAGGTGATTCCTCTAAAACATAAGACTGTTCCTCAGTAAGCTGAGTGGCCATCTGCCTCATCTGATCAGTCAAACTCTGAATGGAAGCTCTGGTCTCCTGCTGAAACTCCATGTTCTCTTGCTGGAACTGAATGTTATGAATAGTCATCTGCTCCAATAACTCCTTCAATGTAGGCTTAGAAGTAGTGGAAAGATGAGGAGTTGCTTGGGCAGGCTCATGAAACTGCGACTGCTGTTGTTGTTGGACAGGGGGAGGCACACAAGTACTCTGGAATGGTGGTTCTTGATATTAAAGTTGTGAAGTACCATACCATCCCAAGTTAGGATCATTCCCAGGATCGTTACTGTAACCATACTGAGCAGGGAAGAATTCATCCAAGAACATATGCTTAAGATCTTCCCAAGAAGTGATGGATCCTGGAGGAAGACAATACAGCCATAATACAACTCGTATAATGACTGAATATGAGGTTATAAAAAATATTCAAAGCGAATATTTGATTCAGTAGATATCAACGTATCTCTTTTTAGTACAATAAAAATAATTATAATATAAATCTTTTAACTTTTCTCATTTTGTATAATTATCATGTGTTTATAGTAATAATTACCACGATTCCTTCCTTTTCTCTGTTGTGGGTTCTACTCATCAGGGAACCTTTATTGCCTCTCTTCTTTCCTTGTTTTAGTATGGAATTCTCACAAGAAGGAAAGATCAGGTTAAGTGGCTCCGACGTGGTGTTTTCCTCGTTTTAATAGGTGTCACAGCGGCGACGTCAGACGCGTTCTCATAGTGGTAGGGTTTTCCCCTTTGAAGTAACCCGCGAAGGTGGACTTAGTTTGGGTGCGAACAATGTCGTGGTGACTGGTGAAGGCAGCAGTGATGTGTTGTGAGGGGTACCGGCAACGACAACAGAGGTAATCGTGGTCCCAATCTTGTAATTTAGGTTTTCTAATCTTGTTTTCTGATTTGGGAAATTTGGATTCCTTTATGTTTTCGCGTTTCAGATTAGGGTTTCAAATTGGAATTTGAAATTAGGCGTTGTTTTGAAAAGTCCTGTGTTCTTGATATTCTGGTTTGGGAATTTCATGTGTTCTTGATGCTCTTTTTCTTAAATGGAAAATAGTATCAAAGTGAACATGACCCAAACGATAATGTCACAATTCAAATGATCCTCGTAGCTTATTGGAATTTAAAACAGAAACAAAAGCATTTTGACCATGCTCCAATATATATAAATTGTGCTCACGCCTCCCTTTTGCTAGAATTTCCTTTGTACCCCTTTGCTGAAGCAGAAAGGATGTGTCAGTAAATATAGCATCCACAGGAAAGTCACGTGTAAGTTTGCTAATTGAAATGAGATTCTTTTGAAGTCCAGGCACAACAAGAATATCAAGAAGGTTTAAAGTATTTGTCAAACGATGAGATCCAATATGGGAAATGGGGAGAGCATTACCATTTCCAACAGTAACTGTGTGATTACTAGAATAAGGCTCAATTGAGTCTAAATCAGATGAGTTTGCTATCATGTGTGCTGAAGCTCCAGTATCGAGGTACCAATCAGACTGGTTTGAATTTGATAGAGTGCAAGAATTCGCAAATGATTCAGCAAGATTGGCAGATTGAGGTAGGCCACCTTCATAACGTTGATGGCAAGATGTGGCATAATGACCTTCTCTTCAGCAGATTTGGCAATGGATAGGACAACGTCCTCAGCCGCGACCACCACGACCTGAGTATTGGTAACCACGACCTGTTTTGCCATTTGAGAAAGAACGCGACCCAAATTGAAAACGTGTATTGGATGATTGAGAGGAACGTTGAGTAGTGGTATTAAAAACAGCTTGAGAGGGAGGAGATTCAACGGCATGTAAATACATTTCAAAACTCTTGGCAGTAGAAAGAAGATCACAAAAAATAGGCAATGGTCGCATGGCTAATTGAGATGCACCAAAGCTAGTAAAAGTGGGACCTAAACCCCGTAAAAACCAGTGTAATTTATCTAAATCATCCACTGGTCTACCCATAAGGCTGAGTTGATCACATAAGCCTCGAAATGTTTTGGAAAACTTCCTAACAGTGGATGAGCTTTTTGTAAGGTGCAATAGTTGATCTCTGATCCCAATTTCTCTTTGCTTGGAGTCACCACCATAGAGGGATTCAAGAGTAGTCCAGATATGTTGTGCGGTGTCACAGTGCAGTACTTCAGCTAGAGTCTCTTCAGTAAGGGAGGCCTGAAGAAGACTTACAAGTCTTTGATATTGTTGTTTCCACGTGAGAAAGGCTGGATTAGGAACCGTCAAAGATCCATCAGCAGCAGGCAATTTCGCAGGAGGAGTTAGGATTGAGCCATCAATATGACCATAAAGGGCTTGTCCTTCGAGAAGAGGAAGGAGCTAACGACGCCAGAGAATGAAATTGGTTGAGGTGAGGCGTATGTTTAACTTGTGGATCATGGTGTTAAAGGAAAAAACACCATCGGTATTAGCCATAGGGAAGAAAAGAAAAGAAGAAAGAGTAAGGAAGGATCGAAATTAGGCTGATACCATGTAAGGATTGTAACAAATCTGTTTTATTGATTTGGAAAGAATAACCAACGTACAATATATAGAATATACAGAATACCTAGATTCTATAATTAAGGAAAGAATATATCAATTATTTAAGACAGAATCACTTATGCAGAAACTAAATAAGGTAAACTATAATCAAATATATTATTTCCTATCATTTTATTCTCTGAACAGTGATTTTATGGTCTGTGGGTTGGTTGCATGATGCTTTTCCTGATCTGCACAAGTGGAAAAACGTTGTTTAACGTCGGTTATATTGGGCTTTTAACGTCTGATTTTTGTCCGATGTCTATACGGGTGACATTAATGAGACATTGGACCCTTTAGGTAGACGTCTTTATAGATGTCGGACCTATATAGGTCAGACGTCTATATAGACGTCCGATCCATACAGGTCAAACGTCTTTGAGGTTGCTTCTGACTGATGGTGATTCGAGTTTACAACTTTATATTTTAGTTGAAGAGAATGTATTGTATATTTTTTTTATTGGATGGTTTTAAAAACGTAGTAGAGGGAATTGGAGAGTGCAAAGAATGCTGCCCAAGGACACGAGAATAACTGCACCAAAATCCAACGAAAACACATTTTAATCGGTTCAAATGAAAGATAATGCATCAAAGAGTTATGTAATCGGAGTAAAACTAATTTAAAACGGTGCAAAAGTGAGAAAATTAACCTGAAAAGCATAACCCGTAGAGAGAAAACACGACGAAGATGATGAACAATGAGTGCGCGTAATGAGTGTATCGCGATCACGATGTTTTAATGCCGACTTTTAGAAGTCGGTTCCCCTATAATAGACGTCTAAAGGGCTTTAGAAGTCGGTTCCCGTCATAACAGACGTCTAAATGGAGTCAAAAAGTGACTTTTTAAATTTCTGGGTTTAGGGTTTAGACGTCGGTTCCCCCAATAACAGACGTCTAAAGAGCTTTAAAAGTCGGAGTGGTGGGATCAGACGTCTAAATGGAGTCAAAAAGTGACTTTTTAAATTTCTGGGTTTAGGGTTTAGACGTCGGTTCCCCCAATAACAGAGGTCTATAATATT
Source organism: Vigna reflexopilosa (assembly GCA_027742785.1). Classification (NCBI taxonomy): domain Eukaryota; kingdom Viridiplantae; phylum Streptophyta; class Magnoliopsida; order Fabales; family Fabaceae; genus Vigna; species Vigna reflexopilosa. The sequence continues at coordinate 11,643,024 of CM050926.1, forward strand.
TTAGACGTCGGGGCTCTCCCAACTGAAGTCTATATGTCTGACAGATAGGTGAATAACCATTAATTTCCACCATATAAACATCGGGAGCCCTCCTAACTGACGTCTATATGACTAAAAGAAATGACTTTTCACCCACCTATCAGACATATAAACGTCAGTTAGGAGGGTCCGACGTCTAAAATATTATAGATGTCGGGCACTTTCTAACTGATGTCTATATGGCCAACTTATTTACGAAAATGTCACCGGTCATCAATATACGTCGTGCTTACTCTTAACCGACATCTAAGAGGTGACGTTAAATAGCGTTTTTGCACTAGTGTTGGTTTGTTGTCTATGGATAATTTAATCACGTGCTTTTATTACATGAATTTGGTCCGATCTACCATGTCTTTGTATTATTAATAAATTTTTTAATGTGAAGACAAATAAGTTATACTTTGAGAGACCACTTTAGTTAAAATATAGCAATATCCAGTATGGATTTATAAAACAAACATTAATTTGTATTTCAAAGAATATGAAATTAGAACTTAATCTCACTTCTTACATCAATAATATCTGTTAGTTTTTAACCAATATAAATATCTAAAATAACCTGCAAATGTCTTAAGTCATATAGTGACAAAATTAAAGTTTTTAAAAAATTTAATTATTTTTCCATATTAAGGATAATCTAAGGAATTCGTAGATTTTTTTTTTCTAACTTGTATATTTTAACCCAATATATCGATTATTACAATTATTTAAAAAAAATATTTGAATTAATTTGCAAAACTCGTGTTGCATATGGAAGGAAATAATATAGTTAACCAAATAAAAAATAAAATTATGATAATATGGTAAAGTAGTTTATTAGAATGTGCAATGCATGATAAATGTCTATTTATAGAACTAAAATTTATAAATAATATATAATTTTGAATATATAAATTATACTATGATCAAAGTTCAATACAAATAAATATTTTTACACATATAAAACACTTTATATTGTGATCCAAGGTTGTTTAATTGGTGTTTTAATTTTTAAAATATTTAATTTAATTTTAAAAATAAAGATAAAAAAGCTCAATAATCTTAACAGATTGAAAAAACTCCAAAAGCTCATAATTGAAAAAGAACTCCTAAAATTATTCAAGATCAATATTTTAATTTATATAGAAAGAATATTAAATGAATATGCAAGCTATCACAACATTAAAGAACCATTATTTTTATTTGTAAAATGTATATAATTTAAAATGGAAGGTAACAAATAAATAATCATAATAATAAAAGAGGAAATATTAAAAGCAACAAGGAAAGAATTGTGGTATGTGAGATGGACTTTGAAATTTACCTTCTAATTCATGCTCCCCATGTTTTCGAATTTTCTTGGTAAAGGATTTTATTTCTTTCTCGGCATCTAGAGGTTCTGCCATCATACCTAATATGTAGACCTATTATATTCCCAATTTATCCGTTATAATAAGACATTTTTGTATATTATAATATATGATTTTCAGAATCAACCTAGTATAACTTACATTGTTATCTACATTATAAAAACTTGTTTTTTAAAACAAAATCATTATTACATTTGACATATAATCAATTTGCTGAATTATCATCTCATTAGTTTATAGTCAATATAACCTAACTAAATAGATTTGGTTTCATCCATTAAATTTACAATTGCTTTGACAAAGATGTAAAAGAGATGTGATTCTCCCTAAAGCTTGAGCATTTCACCAGTAAATAAAGGAAAAAATCTACAAAACATAATCTTGAGATACTTTGTTGCCTTTGGAAATGTCTTCAATAGCTAAAATGTTTCAAAAACAAATATATGGGTCAGACTGGCTGCATGATAAGATTGTACAAAACTCTCTAATATTTCCTAACTAAACTAATTTAAATGAAAGGATTTCAATAGAAGAGCCTCAGCTTCTTTTCTTCCACGAATGCAATTGAGACATCTGCGTTGCATATAATAATCAAGTAATGACGGGGAATATTTACTAAGTTCTTTGATAAGCTCTTGATTATTTCTGCAAAAAGTATAAAGAAAATAAAGTTACTATTCGTAAAGCTAGAGTTTTCGTAACTATAGTAATAAATCATAGGAAAAGACTTACAGGTAAAGAGTAGAGTTAGCGTAAATATCCGAAAAACCTAAAAATATATGCCAAGTTGAGCTTCATATGAAGGATTGCTAATCTCAAGCATCCATGTTGCAGGATTATAGCCATAGTTGATTCTAGGAACACCTGGAATAGCCTATAGAAAAATATTCATTTATATATTTAAATAAGAAAATATTGCCACTGAAATTAAAGCAAAGGTATCTTGATATCATAGCTCCATTAAAATGACAGAACAAAAATTTCAATACTTCAAAATATTCTATGAGCTGCTGTGAATGATAACCAAGAGGTCCAGCATAGATACCTTAGATTAAAAGTATACTTCTGCCAATGGTTTAGTAGCACCTTCTGCCAATAGGTCAAAATGCATACCTAGAGATGAAGTAATCAGAGAAGTCGCAAAACATCAGTAAAATTCACAAAAATAAAAAAAATCAATAAAAATAGAAACTACTAAATAATTCATTATAAAAAATTAAACAAGAGATAGGAAGTCCTAGCATCACAACACATTTCTTTTATATTCTCCACAACTTCATGGCCAAATAGATGGTGAACAATGCATGTTCCGTCCTGGCAACAAGTCACAAAAGCATATATAACCATGAAATCATGTACGGAACCATAGATTGCTAATATTAGCCTACTAAAATAAACACACTCACACACACAAGTAGATGATAAGCAAATACAATATACCAGCCATATTATACAATCAAACTTTTCTAAATTTGTTGCAGAAAACAGAGAAAGACCACAATACTGTAAATGCAGGCACTGACAAATTTCTCTCAAAGTCTGACGTTGCATAAACACAACACATGAAAAAGAAAAATGAAATTACTTAACAAAGCATACACCAATTTATGCGAAAGAAATTGTGAGAGGGACATGTACAATAAGAATGAGATATAATACTGGCTAACCAAGTATATCATTGCCACGTGGAAAATAATGTACAACAAACCGTTTTCTCTTGAAACCAGCATCCCAAAAAGATAAAACATCAGATCTCAACCAAATGTATAGACACAACATGTAAATGAATCACATCACATTCCAAATGAATCAAATTCTTTCCTGGCTTTTTAAAAAACGCGCTAAAGATCTCACCTCAAAATAGTAAAGTCGAGGTAATAATGATCTAATAGAGTCTTCATTGTGCTCGGGATGTATTGCAGCAATCTCTTCATCAGTCATCTTTGCCATTTGAACAATTCTTTAATGTTTGCACCCATGTAAGAATCAGGTCCATACCATATGCTCAAATCTGGAACTTGAGCAAATGCCTGCATAAATATGACCAACATATTATTTAAAGAAACGACTAAACGGGCTTGGTGATGATCATCAAATGATGCTTTCATATGACCATTACAATGTCAAAGAGGAATAGTAAAGGCTTGTATCTGACCAACCTGTAGGATAGTCTGGACAACATTTGATGAAGTACAGGTTATTGTAGGCACAAGCTCATGAGCAAATGCCTTTGTCTCTAACTTAGTATTAATGCATATGTTAGATATGAGTGCACACGTCATATTTACCGTTGATCTAAATCTGACAGATATAATATATATATATATATATATATATACTTTATCTTATATGTTGTTTTTGTGAGATTGAGTTAAGTAAAAATCTTTTTCTTAAGAAAATAAATTTTGTGCAAAGTTCCTTTCTTTGCAATTCCACTAATCCCCAAAGAAAGAAATAATAAAATAATATTAATATGAATAATGACAAACTGAAAACAATCACTGATATTTCAGATTGAGGACAAACAAACATGTAATGAAATCACTGACTAAACACAGAAAAATGAACCAAAAGAATAACTCCATTACACTACATACAACAAGCCGTTGCATAATAGGCAAAATAAATACTTACAAGCTAGGTCCATTCTCGTCATGGCCAGCAATGAGGAGAGATACTCCAAATGGTCGAGACTGCCAAAGAGAAAAAGAAATGGCATGTTAGAATAAATACATGATGATCCACTGCAACAGGAACATACTGATTTAGTATTGTGTACAAAAGATAAGTGTTTGTCGGCACATGCTACTGAATCAAACAGCAACAGGAATTGCACATTTAAGTATAAATGGAAAACATTCAATAGTTGAGTCATACAAGGATTTCTGCGCATAGAAAAATTGTTTAGGCATCTAACACTTGCTTATATCTCCAATCAACATCTGTCAAATGCAATATATAAGGCATCTATACATCTAAGGTATATATAAACAAGAAGCAACTTTACTAAGAAACACTCAAAAATTATTTTTCCTAAACAGAAGCATAAAAAATAGACACGAATATCAAAGTTGAGAAACTCGTTACCATGGATTCTTCATCACATTCACCAAAACGCAAGGCAAGGTCACAAAGAGCTTGGGTGGTGGACTCAACAGTCATTGGTTCACCGTAGGAGAACCTATGATTCTGTGAACAAGAAACCAAAATAAAATATATAAATCATTAGCTAATCAACTAACTAATATATGCTACAAGGTTAACAATACCCGAGTTTCAACCCGCGCATGCTCAACAAGTGTTCGAGCATCAGCAATCAATCCACTCATAGCACAACCTATGTGGTCATCAATTTCCATAATTTTCTCAACACTACTAGGCTCCTGAAAGACAATTTCTTGTAAGCAATCAATGATAGTGCAAAGCACAAGTAACAACTACAAGATAATTGTGTATCTATCCAAATAAAAACCATATAAACTAAGTGCAGCCACCATATAAGTAGAGACCAGAGGTTTATCGTGTGCAGAACCTAAAAATATATTTTGTGAGCCGTCATCAACTTCCTCGCTGTCGTTGTTTCTTCACTTCGTTGTCGACATCAGAACTTCCTCGTTGTTTCTGCCCCATTCGTTATTGCTTCCCTTCCCAGTTCACTCAATCTCAGAGGTAGTTAGGGTTTTCAGAGCGGGAAATCAAATTTCACCAATAATCGGGGCTTTTAAATAGGGCAAATTCTCGGCACCCTTATAAGAACAAAAAACAGAGGATTAAACTTGATAGAAACCCAAGAAGAAGAAGGAAACCTATTATGTACCGATTGATCGGTGTAAATTAAAGTTGAATGGGTGGAAAAGGTTTCTAACAGTGAAAACGAGGTTTTAATTATGTGAAATGAGATTTGTATACACAAAAATTTATTTTATATTTATTTCATTTGAGATTTTTAAGACATATTAAATATAAAATTAAATATTAATTTCACATTAATATATATACATCTTAAATATGAAATAAACTGTTACAATAATAAATTCAATAAATAATAAATTTTATTAAAATAAATTCTAACTCATACATTTTATAAATTTTAAATTTAATTTATATTACAAAATCTGACATGTAAGTTGGATTTGTTCCACTTATATAAATAATAATTTAATACCAATTGTATACAAAACCTACAGTAGAGAATTTTAAAATGTTAGAAAACTAGATTGTAAAAGTTGTCATCGTATAGACTCACCTTTTATATCCATTTTGAAACGAAGAATGCAGAGGAAAGGGTGATAGAAGTGAAATCTCAAATAAAACGAATGGAGGCTTACCTTTTATACTCACAAAGCTCTCCTAATTCTACGTCACAAAAACAAAGAAAAAGAGAAAAGGAAGATAGAAATCATAACAAGGGAAGTATATGATAGGATATAATATATTTGATTATAGTTTACCGTATTTTAGTTTTTGCATAATTAATTTTGTCTTAAATAATTGATATATTCTTTTCTTAATTATAGAGGTATTCTGTATATTTTATATATTGTACGCTGATTACTCTTTCCAAATCAATAAAACAGATTTGTTACAATCCTTACATGGTATCGGCCTAATTTCGATCCTTCCTTACTCTTTCTTCTTTTTCTTTTCTTTTCTTCCCTATGGCTAATACTGATGGTGCTTTTTCCTTTAAAACCATGATCCACATGTTAAACATATGTCTCACCTCAACCAATTTCATTCTCTGGCGTCGTCAGCTCCTTTCTCTTCTTCTCGAAGGACAGACCCTTTATGGTCATATTGATGGCTCAATCATAACTCTTCCTGCGAAATTGCCTTCTGTTGATGGATCTTTGACGGTTCCTAATCCAGCCTTTCTCACGTGGAAACAACAAGATCAAAGACTTGTAAGTCTTCTTCAGCCTCCCTTACTGAAGAGACTCTAGCTCAAGTACTGCACTGTGACACAACAGGACTACTCTTAAATCCCTCTACGGTGGTGACTCCAAGCAAAGAGAAATTGGGATCAGAGATCAACTGTTGCACCTTACAAAAGGCTGTTAGGGAGTTTTCCAAAACATTTCGAGGCTTATGTGATCAACTTAGCCTTATGGGTAGAGCAGTGGATGATTTAGATAAATTACACTGGTTTTTACGGGGTTTAGGTCCCACTTTCACTAGCTTTGCATCTCAATTAGCCATGCGTGTTTTTCGTGATCTTGTTTCTGCTGCCGAGAGTTTTGAAATGTATTTACATGCCGTTGAATCTCCTCCCTCTCAAGCTGCTTTTAATACCACTACTCAACGTTTCTCTCAATCATTCAATACACGTTTTCAATCTAGATCGCGTTTTTTCTCAAATAGCAAAACAGGTCGTAGTAAATTAATTTTAACTGTAAAAACTTTTTCCTGATTATGTTTTGTCTGTAGTAAACGTAGATATACTCCATTATAAAGGCTGTATAAATATATTTATGCATTAAAATTGAGAATATTAGCATTTTATTTTTGTATCAAAATGAAGTGTGGCCAGTGAAGTGGAATCAGGGAATTTTCTTGGTCGATAATCACATGCAGATCCACGGGTAAGAAAATCATAAAGTAAAATGCTTTTTCACTTGTTATATAATTTTGGCATCAACTAAAGACAAGATTGGCATCTGGTTGTCTTTATATATGAGGAAAGAATTGTTCACTTCAGAAATTCCACTCCAGTGTACACAAAGTCAGAAGTATAAAAGGCCAGCAATGTTATTCCAATATGTGATGAATATATGGATTAAAGATTAAGAATTTTGACATTAGAATAAAATTATTCATATTTTTATTTCATATTTAAATTTGTTTCTACACTTTTATTATTTGAGAGTTTTATGATTACTTTTTTTTTATTAATTGATTAGATAATTTACTAGATAAACTTAATTAGTGGATGAATTTAATAGTCTTATATTAATTTTTGCTATCCATCGTTAGATTATGCACTAATAATAACAAAAATACAGTTTAACCTTTCAATTAATTAAGCAATATCCAATGAAAGTGTATTTGGATTGGTCATTAGGAACAATATAAATAAAAGGTATTTGATCTGCTAATTGTAGAACACTTTAGTTTTCTTCTTGAGGGGATAAAGAAAAAAAAAAAAAAACAAGACTAATATGTATTTACACATACGAGGACCATGGTCCCTTTATATATTCTTTGTCGATTACTTTTTCTAAAAAAATCAATATTCTTACATGAAATTAGAATATTAGATATAATATTTACACAATTTATATTTTATAACATTACTCTTAGAATGACTCTAATATATTTAATTTTATATATATATATATATATATATATATAAATAAATGTGTTAGACGTTTAAAATTGTAATTTCATGTTGAGGATATTTAAAAGATTTTGTTAATTAATTATATTCACATATAGAACTAAAACAACCTTTAATTGCATTAATCGCAACTAAATATGACAATGATCACTAATGTTGACATAATCAAATGACATAGACGCACCAAGAAATGTGTACCATGAAAGTTAAACGAAAGTGACCTGTACACATTTATTTTCAACTTGTCTTCACTAGTGCAGAAAGGACTTTAGACATCTGTTATTTTGGGCTTTTAACGTCTGATCTCTGTCTTACGTCTATACAGGTGACATTAATGATACGTCGGACCCTTTAGGTCAGACGTCTCTATAGACGTCGGACCTATATAGGTCAGACGTTTATATAGACGTCCGATTCATACAAGTCAGACGTCTCTGAGGTGACTCCGGACTGATGGTGATTCGAGTTTACAACTTTATATTTTAGTTGAAGAGAATATATTGTATATTTTTTTTATTGGATGGTTTTGAAAATGTAGTGGAGGGAATTGGAGAGTGCAAAACGCAATAAATCACCGCCAAAGAACGCCGTCCAAGGACACGAGAATAACTGCACCAAAACCCAACGAAAACGCATTTTAATCGGTTCAAATGAAAGATAATGCATCAAAGAGTGATGTAATCGGAGTAAAACTAATTTAAAACGGTGCAAAAGTGAGAAAACGAACCTGAAAAGTGTAACCCGTAGAGAAAAAATGCGACGAAGGAATTGGAGAGTGCAAAACACAAGAAATCGACGCCAAAGAACACGAGAATAACTGCACCAAAACCCAATGAACACGCATTTTAATCGGTTCAAATGAAAGATAATGCATCAAAGAGTGATGTAATCGGAGTAAAACTAATTTAAAACGGTGCAAAAGTGAGAAAACGAACCTGAAAAGTGTAACCCGTAGAGAGAAAATGCGACGAAGGAATTGGAGAGTGCAAAACACAAGAAATCGACGCCAAAGAACATGAGAATAACTGCACCAAAACCCAATGAACACGCATTTTAATCGGTTCAAATGAAAGATAATGCATTAAAGAGTGATGTAATCGGAGTAAATCTAATTTAAAACGGTGCAAAAGTGAGAAAACGAACCTGGAAAGCGTAACCCGTAGAGAGAAAACACGACGACGATGATGAACAATGAGTGCGCGTAATGGCTGTCTTGCGATCACGGTGTTTTAATGCCGACATTTAGACGTCCGTTCCCCAAATAACTAACGTCTAAAGTGCTTTAGAAGTTGGAGTAGCGGGATCAGACATCTATATGGAGTCAAAAAGTGACTTTTTAAATTTTTGGATTTAGGGTTTAGACGTCGGTTCCCCCAATAACTGACGTCTAAAGTGCTTTAGAAGTCGGAGTGGCGGGATCAGACGTCTATATGGAGTCAAAAAGTGACTTTTTAAATTTTTGGATTTAGGGTTTAGACGTCGGTTCCCCAATAATTGACGTCTAAAGTGCTGTAGAAGTCGGAGTGGCGGGATCAGACGTCTATATGAAGTCAAAAAGTGACTTTTTAAAATTTTGGATTTACGGTTTAGACGTCGGTTCCCCCAATAACTGACGTCTAAAGTGCTTTAGAAGTCGGAGTGGCGGGATCAGACGTTTATATGGAGTCAAAAATTGACTTTTTAAATTTTTGGATTTAGGGTTTAGACGTCGGTTCCCACAATAATTGACGTCTAAAGTGCTGTAGAAGTCGGAGTGGCGGGATCAGACGTCTATATGGAGTAAAAAAGTAACTTTTTAAATTTTTGGATTTAGGGTTTAGACGTCGGTTCCCCCAATAATTGATGTCTAAAGTGCTTTAGAAGTCGGAGTGGCGAGATCAGACGTCTATATGGAGTCAAAAAGTGACTTTTAAAATATTTGGATTTAAGGTTTAGACGTGGGTTCCCCCAATAACTGACGTCTAAAGTGCTTTAGAAGTCGGAGTGGCGGGATCAGACGTCTACATGGAGTCAAAAAATGACTTTTTAAATTTTTTGATTTAGGGTTTAGACGTCGGTTCCCCCAATAACTGACGTCTAAAGTGATTTAGAAGTCGGAGTGGCGGGATCAAACGTCTATATGGAGTCAAAAAGTGACTTTTTAAATTTTTGGATTTAGGGTTTAGACGTCGGTTCCCCCAATAACTGACGTCTAAAGTGCTTTAGAAGTCGGAGTAGCGGGATCAGACGTCTATATGGAGTCAAAAAGTGACTTTTTAAATTTTTTGATTTAGGGTTTAGACGTCGGTTCCCCCAATAACTGAAGTCTAAAGTGCTTTAGAAGTCAGAGTGGCGGGATCAGACGTCTATATGGAGTCAAAAAGTGACTTTTTAAATTTTTGAATTTGGGGTTTAGACGTCGGTTCCCCCATAACAGACGTCTAATTAAAATAAAAATTATTTTTTTAACTTTTTCGTTTAGTTTTGGCGTCTATTCGGGGGAGCCGACGTATATCATGGCCTATAGACATCAGTTATAAGGACCTCGACATGTATAATATTATAGACGTCGGGGCCCCTCTTAAGTGATGTCTATATTGGTAACTTATTTACGAAAATGTAACCGGTCATTAATTTACGTCGGGCTCCCGCTTAACTGACGTCTAAGGGGTGACGTTAAAAGTCAATTCTGCACTAGTGCTTTACTTTATCTTAATGAGATCAATATAATAATATTAATATACAAAGTGAAATTTTGGAATAATAAACTACATATTTATAAAACATAATATGTCCAAAAGACAATGTATACATACATAAAAACAAACATAGAATACAAAACACATAAAAATTACTAACTCTTACTAATCAAACATTTCTCAAACAACAAAACACTCATATGAGCAACATGCTCATGAAAGACTTTAGGGGAAAAAGTCTTGTCCTAAGTGTGTGTCCTAAGTGTTTTATGGAAAACTGTCCATTTTATATTTCTTTAACAATTAGGAACTTAATTTCAATGTGCTTTGACTTGCTCAAACTCCTATTGTTGTTAGAATACAATCTAGTTGATTTGTTCTTATATTATAACTAAAGTGGTCTTTCAATTCCTTCGACAATGTGCAGTCTTGTGACAAAGTTCCTCAATCATATTTTTTTATTGATATGTCTCATAGCATAGTACAAATTTTGCAGCCATAATGGTGAAGTCTTAAGGGTTTTCTTGGCAATCTTGAATTTGAAGGAGACCATCTTGGATCTGGAAGAGACCAATATCATTAGGATTATCTTGATGAAGAAGAAGGGGTTGAAGATGAAGAAGCGATTTTGGATTCACACATTGTCACCTTCTAATGATGTTAACACCGATTTCACGGAATGAACTACATTGTCTCTATTAAAAAAAATAGAGACTTAATTAAGTAAAAAAATATATAGGGACCACATTGAATCATAAACCAAATATAGGACTCAAATTACTAATTAAACCTTTTATTGGACTAATATGTAGTGTCCTTCGAAATGAAATTAACTCCAATATGAAAGAGACTAATAACGTCCATTTTTACCTATTTTTGTGTGTTTATTGTCATGAATAAATCAACTTTCTCCTAGCTTTAATCTTGTTTCATCCTCAAGTTTAGTGTATTTTATATTGTTTTGTATTTTAGTTGTTTTATGCTTGTTTAATCTCTAATATCTTTGCTTATAAGTGTAAAATAAAAGAATAGGGAGCAATTTTGGTGGAGAAAAACAAGCTTAAACTCAAGGAAGCAAGATTGGACAAGAAATAATGGCTTTTAGATAAATACCGTCTTTAGGGGCACTATAATCACACCTAGGGCTTCAAATATGAAGAAAATACTCACTTATAGGGTTATATTGCCATCGACCACCCTCGAACGACAACAAAATCACCATTGGGTGTCGGGCTAACTTGTTAGGCGAGCTGACTGGTCGTTAGGCGAGTTTGACAGCCTAAACATCGGGTTGTTGGGTGAAAAAATGGCTCGCCCAACGAGTTATATGTCAAGGAGCATCAATGATGAAAACCCAATTAGGGAACTAAGTGGATATCCATTCAAGGAGTATCAACTTAAGCTAAGGCTAGTATAGTGGAAGTAGCACTAGTGCAACAAAGAGAAACGACAATGGTTTTTCTAACAATACGCTTTGATTTTTGAACTGAGACATATACTGGCGAGGTAAAAAGATGGGGACTTTTGGCCTTGTTTCCAACCATGGTAATATGGTGACGATTTCTTCTTCGGTTCCTCTATGCCTAAAGTAGTAAGGAAGAAAGAAAAGGGGGGGAGGAGCGGTTTTGGCCTCAGTTCAACCAAGGTAATGGGTTTATAGCATCAGTTCAAGCTAGAACCGAGGTCATAACCCTTTAATTTTTTTTTAAATCTCGTCTACGCTATGACACTGGTTGTGGCTGAATTGGCCATAGAGTGGCTTTCTACCTCGGCTTTTACCACAACCAAGGCTTATATTATGCGAATTTTTTTTAATTGCAGGTCTGTTTTTGTGATATCCACTATCACAAAAACAGACCTAGATATAAAAAACATAATATTTACAGCACAAAATCAACTCAACTATAATATTTATAGCACGTAATATTTAAAGCATGATGTAAAAGTCTAATAACTATAAATCAACTCAACTAAAATATGCTAATGTATATGATATTAAATCGTAATAACTACGCACTATTGTATAATCTAATTAGACGGTTTGCAAGTGCCTTCCTTAGGAAAGTAAGGCTTCTCAAGAAGTGGAGTAGGAGTTTTGAATCTCTGCACAAGACACATGATATTAATTAGTGTATATAAATACCAAACTATGGAGAAAAGAAAAATTCATTAAATCTAAATATTATTGTTTCCTAACCACTCGTAATATGTGCACGAATAATGTGTGCCATCCAATACATTACATACACTAGTGGAAAAACGTCGTTTAACGTCAGCTCATAGATGTCGATTAGAGGTTCACCGACGTAATATGATGACGATGGCATATCCGTAAATAACTGAAACTAGGAGACATCGACTACCAGCGAAACCGATGTCTCAAACAATACAGACGTCAGGCACACTACACATGGACGTCTAAAAGGTCTGCAGGAAGGTGAATAGTCGCCATATGGACGTCTAATACAACCACACTAACGTCTACACTCGTCCTTAGACGTCGCCTGGAAACAAGAGACGGCTCTAGTTTTGCCAGGAAGGTCAATAGTCGCCACATAGTTGGGTAGTTGAGCAGTGACGTCTGTGTCCTGACAAGTTGGTGCATGTAATTAATGTTCGTGCACATAAACGTCGGTGCCTCTTAAGAACGGACGTCTATAGCCTGATAGTTAGGTGAATTGTAATAATTTTTCCGCCACATAGACGGCGGGCAGACAGTTGGTGACGTCTATAACACTACAGACGTCGGTTAGCCATGCAATGGACGCATAAAATTCGTGCCATTAATAATATTTAAATCATAAAGACGTCAAATTAGTGAAAGCACCGACGTCTATAACATACTAGACGTCGGTGGACTAACGTAACCGACGTCTATAAGATTTTATAGTACAGAACGCGAACCCGCGAGCAGTTACCACTATTCATCGTCTTCTTCCTCGCGCTTTCTGTTGCAGCATTCCTTTCCAGGTTGATTTTCTCTCTTTTGCATCGTTCAAATTCAGTTTTACTCCGATTAAGTTACTCTTAGATGAAATATCTTCCCTTTGAACCGATTAAAATTTGTTTTCGTTGCGTTTTGGTGCAGTTTGTGGCATGTTTTGGGGTGACATTTTTGACCCTTTTTGGCCTATATTTTTGGGCGTGCAGTCCTCCATTTCCTTCCATTGCTGTTTTAATCTGCTAAAAAGGTTAGCTTCTTTGTTGAAAACTTTTATTGTATGTGTGTTATTGTCTTTTGTGTATGCATGTTATTGGCTTTTGCGTTTGCATGTTTTTTGCTTTTAGGTATGCATGTGTTATCGAGTTTTGAATTTGCATGTGATAAATTTTAGCTGTGTTATTATAATTGGCATGTTAGATTATAAGTATCAAATCATTGAGTGAAACTTAGTTCCTGTTTGAAATTTAATACAAACGATAAATTTTTTAATCGTTTGTATTAAATGTTGAATTGTCCGATTGGACAGTCTGAGAAAATTATTTTTCATAAATTTGCTATAACATGTACGTTTGAGTTTATGCATAAGATTGATGAAATTTTGGTTCATTATTTGTGTTGTTCTCCGGATGCATATTTGATTGTGGTCATTCTTGTGACTACTCTCATTTCGTGTATTTCGGAGACCAATGCGAAATGCTACCGAAATTTTATCAAATTTATGATGTAGACTTCTTTGCACATGTCTTAGCAATTTACGAAAAATATTTTTCCTGAATGGGTACGGCCTAACCTTGTGAGAGTTAAGAAATTTATACTGATGAACTATGTTACGAACATAGTATGGATCGAAGTTGGATGAATGCACGTCGCATATCTGAAGAATATGAGAAGGGTGTTTCTGTGTTCTTGCAATATGTTAAAGAAAATGCAAAGTCTGTGAATGAGACATATTTTTGTCCTTGTGTTCGTTGTCTTAATCAAATACGACAAGACTTAGGCAATTTGCATGATCATCTATTCATGTTCGGCATAACGAGAACGTATACCGTTTGGACTTGGCATGGAGAAGTACTGGACCAGCCTATGACGTCACGAGGAATAAATTATGTGGAAGAATGGATGAGTGATCATTTAGAGGACATGATACGTGATGTTGGTGAAGATAACTTTCGAAGAGCTAATTTGTACGGTTCTCTTATCAATGATTCAGAGCAACCGTTGTACCCAGGCTGCACGAACTTTACACGTTTGTCTGCAACTTTGAAGTTGTTTAGTTTAAAAGCAACGAACGGATGGACCGATAAAAGTTTCACGGAGTTGTTGGAGTTTCTGAAGGAGATGCTTCCAGAAAATAATACTCTTCCTATTCGAAATTACGAGGCCAAAAAAGTTTTATGTCCAATGGGTCTTGAATATCAGAAGATACATGCTTGCCCCAATGATTGTGTTTTGTACATCAAGGAGTTTGCTTCGCTAAAGTATTGTCCAACATGTGGTTTAAGCCGTTTTAAAAAGAAATCTGACAAAAACACTGGTGAAGAAGGTAATGATGGTGCACCTGGTAAGGTGATGTGGTATTTGCTTATAATACCTAGGTTCAAACGTATGTTCTCTGTTAAGGAGGATGCAAAGAACCTTAAATGGCACGTTTTAGGAAGAAAGTGCTATAATCTTCTTCGACACCCAGCAGATTCACCATAGTGGAAGAAGATCGATGAAACATTTCCAGAATTTGGTGTAGATCCAAGAAACTTAAGACTTGCACTTGCAACTGATGGTATGAATCTGTATGAAAACTTAAGTAGCACACACAGTTCATGGCCAGTTATGTTGATGATATATAATCTTTCTCCTTTGTTGTGCATGAAGAGAAAATATGTCATGTTGTCAATGATGATATCTGGTCCTAAACAACCTGGCAATGACATTGATGTTTACTTGAAACCTTGATGATTTGAAATTGTTGTGGGAAGAAGGTATCGAAGTGTTTGATTCAGATGTTGAAGAGAAATTTCGTTTGCGTGCAATGTTGTTTCGCACTATAAATGATTTCCCAGCCTATGGAAACTTGAGCGGTTATAGTGTGAAAGGACATTTTGCATGTCCGATTTGTGAAGAAAACACCAGTTACCTTCAATTGAAGCATGGTCAAAAGACGGTTTATACAAGACATCGTAAATTCCTTCCTCGCAATCACCCTTATCGTAGATTGAAAAAAGCATTCAATGGAAGTGTCAAGGTTGAGTTTGTGTGCAGACCCCGGAATGACGAAGAGGTGTACAACGAAGTCAAAAACATTGACATTGTATTCGGAAAACATCGTAAAAGTACATCTGCAAAATATGTTTGGAAGAAACGATCAATATTTTTTAATCTTCCTTATTGGTCTAAACTTGATGTTAGACATTGTATTGATGTGATGCACGTAGAAAAAAGTGTTTGTGACAGTGTCATCGGAACTTTATTAAACGTGAAAGGGAAGACCAAAGATGGAATAAAAGCAAGAAAAGATTTGGTTGAAATGGGAATCCGAATAGAGTTACATCCATAGACAATAGGAAGACGCACCTATTTGCCCCTAGCCTGTCATACTCTTTCTAAAAAAGAAAAACAAAGTTTTTGTAACTCTTTAAGAAGTGTGAAGGTTCCACAAGGTTATTCTTCTAATATTAGTAACCTTGTTTTTATGCAAGACCTAAAGTTAGTTGGTTTAAAGTCTCATGATTGTCATATATTGATGCAACAATTGTTACCAATTGTTATTCGAGGCATATTACCTCCTTCTGTTAGGGGTATTCTGACACGTATGTGTTTGTTCTTTAATGCCATTTGCAATAAAGTTGTTGACCCTCGATGTTTAGATCAATTGGAAAATGAAGGAATAAGACTACTATGTGAATTGGAGATGTATTTTCCACCTTCTATTTTGATATCATGGTTCATTTGATCGTTCATATAGTCCGAGAAATTCGAATATGTGGGCCGGTTTACCTAAGGTGGATGTATCCTGTTGAAAGATACATGAAAATCTTAAAGAGATATGTCAAGAATCAGTATAGACCAAAAGCTTCAATCATAGAGCGATACATTACAGAAGAAGCCATTGAATTTTGTTCAGCTTACATGCCAAGTTGTGAACCATTTATTATGGCATGTCAAGCAAGGCAAATATTCTATGTCAGTGATCCAGCGAATGAAAAATGGTCAGTGGTTTTGAAAGGAAAAAACATGCACGAGTTTGATGATGAAGAATCTCTTCATATACTTGAGACAACATGTGGCACATCAAGACCCATTGAACACTCAGTTGATGACGTTGCCGATGACATACATGCAATTCGTAGTGATCACGATGAAGGGATCTGGGAGAAAACAATGTCTTAATAAGTAACATCTTGTTTTTTGTTTAGACTTTATATGAACTTTTATTCAGATGAAAATTTCAATTTCAATTCATACTAACCTTGTATATATTTTTCAGGTATGTCGACCTCAGACTCAGCATCAGGACAGAGCAGACGTACACGAGGAGTGACACGTTTGCCAGAGGCGACAACCGGACAGGTTCCTTGGTAGAGGAGACATCTTGAGATTGACCCCAGAACCGGTGTGGCATCAGGGCCAGCTGATAGATTTAGCAGTCATCTGGGTAAGATAGCTAAAACCCATGTATCTATCCTTCATCCAACTTGGGATGACGTCCTAGAGGTTGAGAAAAACCTCTTATGGCAAGATGTTCAGGTATGGTTACTTATAAAAAATTTCCTTATATACTTATTCCTTTGATCTTATTATGTCATTCACACGTTCCTTGTTTTAAACAGCTAAAATTTGATGTTGCAAACACACTTGACATGAGGAAGAAAGTCTTATCGCAGATATGTAAGAGATGGAGGGATTTCAAGACAAGGCTGACATGTCTGTACGTATTTGGAGACAGACAACATGAGAATCCATCTTAGCATTATTCCTTCACAAAAGAAGAATGGATGCAATTTCGTCAATCTAGAGAGACTGAGGAATGGAAGGTATTTATCTTAACCAACAACGTCTTCAAAGCATTTTTTATTATTATACAGTTATGCATAAAAATGGTTTTATAGGGTAAAAGGTTAGCCGCCCAAGAAAGGCAAAGGCTAAATGATGCACCACACGTGTTATCACGAGGTGGTTATGCCAAACTGGAGAAGAAACTTAGAAAGAGTCGAGCGGATGAGTTGGGGCTTGAGTCCCCGGACCTAGCACCTTCACCTACAAGGTACGAGATGTGGAAGACTACTCGGACGAAATCAGATGGGAACATGACATCTGCCTCAGCCGTAGTGATCTCAAAGAGAATTGTAAGTTGAGATTGTAAACATTGTTTGATTGTCTTTTTATCATATCTTGCAATTTAAGTAACGTAATTTTTTTAATGTGCAGGATGAGTTGGTCGAGCAGCAGACACAGGGAACATTTACTCCCCAAGGTAGGGAGGACATTTTAACAACGGCCATTGGAAAACCGGAGCACCCAGGACATGTACGTGCAGTTCCTGGGTCGATTGGTCTTCTTGACTACTTTGGCCCTGTACAAAAAAACAACTCAATCAACGAATCAGGAGGCACTAAGGCAGATGGATCTTCAGTGGGAACAAAGAATTCGTCAAATGGAGCAACGATTCACTAAGCAGCTAGAAGAACAAAAACAAATATAAAGAGCACTTGAAGAGAAGCTGCAATCCATGACGCAAGGCACCCTGGGTGTGCCCACTGAAACTCCCACACCACCTCTTGCCAGCACTAAAGGATCATGCTCTGCTGTTGAACCTAATGACTATATTGGTCAATATAACTTTTTGGTTGATGGGGATCCTGCACGCATTGTGGCTGTCGGACGAGTAGTTGAGGGAGGCCAAACTATTCATGGTGTTCCCATATCACCCCAGCACGTGCGTGTCATGATTGATGAGGTTCAGGATCCCCAGGCTCAGGTGCCTGTACCCACTCCAGAAGTTCAATTTGGGGGGGAGGCCATAGGAAGTTTTATAGCTTGGCCTAGAGCATTGGTTATCACACACATTGTACACAACAGGTATAATATTTTCATCATTACTAATTTTATATTATCATTTAAAAATATTTGTTCATAACTTTGAAAATGTTATCTTCAGTTCACACGTCCTCAAAAGCAGTCGATGCATGAGGCACCAATACCTGAATATGATGATGGTGTGATGGTGATGACATGGCTGAAGCGGAGGATGATCACATAGCAAAACTATTGTCAAACATTCCCAAGTTCAACAAAGGATCAATACAAATATACTGGGATTTAAGAGTATTTGGTCTCCCCCCCCCCATATGCCAATATATATCACATTCAATGATGTATCGGAGATCATTGCGGGAGACAAGATGTTGAATATTTCCATTATTCAACTCTAGTGCATGTAAGATAGTTAATTTTGTCTACCATAATATTTTAATTTAGATGCCTACTTTGTAACAAGTTAACTTTGTTGTTATAGGTACATGGACATAGTCATTGTAGACCAAGGTCGGGCTTCCGTTTACGGATTTGTTGAACCTCAGACCATTCAACGTTCTGGAAACACAATTGAAACGAAACAAAATTATTTGCAAACTTGGATGGCTGAGTCAAATAGAGACATATACCTTGTGCCATACATTGATGGGTATGTGTTGTTTTATGTAAAAGGTAATTAAAGTTTACTTAATTAGTTTAATAACTATTTATGATGTTCCAAACAGGACGCATTGGCAGCTCTTGGTCCTCATTCCCAAAAAAAGTATAGTTGTATTCTTCTGTTCGCTGCAAAGAAAGATGAAAAATAACTTGAGAAACATGTTTCAAGGGTAAGTGTTTCGCCAAAAATGACTTTTAAATTCATGTCGGCCTTAATTTTTTAGGCTTAAACCCTCCATTGGTCCTCATATTTGTGTGCAAATCTCAGTTTGGTCCTCAAGTTTTCAACTGTCTCAATTGAGTCATAATTTTTGTAAAAATGCACACATTTTATCCTAACCGTTAAGTTGTCTCAAACGGCGTTAATTGATGCTGGGATGAATTTTTTATTTTAGGCTTAATCCCTCCCTTGGTCCTTATGTTTATGTGAAAATCTCAGTTCAGTCCTCAAGTTTTTCCTCAAGTCCTTATGAAATGCAAACATTTTACAACATTTTACCCTAACCGTTAAGTGTATTGAGACGACGTTAACTTTAAACTGAGCTGTAATTTTTTTTTATGTTTTAAAATCATTAAATCCACGTGGCTATGGTCTTTTTTTTTCCTTCCAATCACTGGTCACTGATCATAGTTCACTCATTCCTCCACCCTCAAACCCTCAAACCCCCCGACTCATACTTTTTCTCCCTCTCAAACTAAAAAATGTCGTCGATGTCGACAGTTCAAAAATTATGACCCAATTGAGACCGTTCAAAACTTGAGGACCGAACTGAGATTTGCACACAAACATAAGGACCAAGGGAGGGATTAAGCCTAAAATAAAAAATTCATCTCAGCATCAATTAACGTCGTTTGAGACAACTTAACAGTTAGGGTAAAATGTGTGCATTTTTACAAAAATTATGATCCAATTGAGACAGTTCAAAACTTGAGGACCAAACTGAGATTTGCACACAAATACGAGGACCAATGGAGGGTTTAAGCCTAATTTTTTATGATTTGATACTTATATTAATATTTCTTTGTCTTTTAATGTAAATAGAGTTATGGGTAAATCTTGAGGTCAACTAAATCAAGTCTTGTATCCAAAGGTTTGGTGCATTTATAGTTTTAATTCATTTACTATGTTATTCAATAATCTTAATTCTTGACTATATTTAGTTTGTCATTTTAGTGTAACAGACAATTAGATTCATGGGAATGTGGGTACTATGTGATGTCTTGGATTAAGACCATCATTCGAGCTGACATTACAGATAACTGGAATGAGGTAATAATCATGCTTACTTTGAAAACATCAGAAATCAGTTAATACTTTTGAAAACATATATCAAACTATAATCAATATTTCTTAATTGTGCAGCGCTTCAACAATTTATCTACTTTACCCGGAGACACCATAAAGCAGCTAAGGCAGGAATGGACAACTTATCTTCTACAAAAGTGGAACTAGCAAGACTTTTTGTTGTTGTTGAACATTACTTAGGTTTAGTTTAAGTTTATAATTTCATATTTTTGATCTTTGATTGATTGAATTATATCTATTTATAGCTCAAACTCAAATATTTATTATATATAATTGTTCTGGGAAAATTTTCTGATTTTTAGGTGTGGTTTTATTCGAAAAATAAAATATTTATTAAAAAAAATTACCCAGTAGACGTCGGTTAATGCAAAACCAACGTCTAAAGACGTCTGTCATTGCACAAATCGACGTCCAATAAGTTACATTGGACAAAACGTTCCAGAACGTATAGACGTCTCTTTCGTTGACGAAAGACGTCTATGGTAACATCTATTTTATCTGTAAACCGACAGAATGTCTGTGTTATTCTGACCAATGTGTGGTTAACGTTACCCGAATAGACGTCGGTTCGATAAGTGACGTCAAAAGGCCAAAATAACCGACGTAAAACAGCATTTTCCACTAGTGATAGTATCTGCACTAATAT
Source organism: Vigna reflexopilosa (assembly GCA_027742785.1). NCBI lineage: Eukaryota > Viridiplantae > Streptophyta > Magnoliopsida > Fabales > Fabaceae > Vigna > Vigna reflexopilosa. The sequence continues at coordinate 11,664,011 of CM050926.1, forward strand.
AACCCACTTTGTCTATTACACTATAATATATCATCATAGTTATAAATAGTTAGTGAAAATCATTAGAACAAAACAACTATAAAAAAGTATGACTTTAACATATGTCAAACCTTGAAAGTCAACCATGCAAGCATTTTACTGTTATCAGTTAATATCCCAGACAACATCATATGTGCTGCAATGAAACTATTAAAAAAAGGATTTAGCATTCATTTATATAACAATGAAAGTCCAAACATTGAGGTTATTACCAATCCAATAGTTGTCTGAGATGTTTGGGAGGAGACTTGTGTAATAAGCAGAACCACACACACTACAAGAAAAAAATTGAATTACATACAACCAAAATTTGTATATAAGGCATAAAATCCGTATATAACACTTGGTTACATACGAATTACATACAAGCAAAAAATCGTATATAAAATTGTCAAAGCTAAGTTATATATGGATATATCCGTATATAACTTATATACGGATAAATTCGTATATATGTATATCCATATACTTAGACACAGATATATCCGTATATAATGGTATCAGAGGAGGTAAATAAATGCCCTGCATGTAGCAGTACCCCCTGAACATGCACAATTCACACAACCAGACCTAGACATTATACATTGCACATTGACATATAAAACCAACAAGCATTTAACATACACTTAATCCACAAAGAAGCATTGTACATGAATACATAAATATTGTTTACATCAATATAAGTATCCAAATAAATAAGTTGTAAACATTAGGTAAGTTCATAAACTGGTTCTGATTCTAAATAAGTTCAAGAGTAATGGATATAAGTTCTATAAAATTCCTAATAATCCCTATAATCATCATTTCCATCTTGTGGTTGTTGAGGATTTTGGAGTTGGAAAAATTGTTGTGCAACTGCGGCTACCGAAGGCAGAAGGTATTGCAGGATGACGTTAATAAAGCCTTCAAACTGTTGAAGCTGCTGATCATGGTGTTGTAATTGCGTTCGGAGGTTAATAATTTCTTGAGAATTTTGTTGCTGACTAGAAGAAGATGCCTGTGTCTGTTGTATGTAACTATCCACACAGTCATCTTAGGAACCGACATTTCCAACGTTGTACAAGCATCCCTTGTATTTTCAACCAGCAGCCTCTAACCAACATTGGTTTCTCAATCTTTCCTCCTCCACAGGGTATAAGGGAGTACATGTTGAAGCACCAATAGATGCAATCTCAGATCTTATTTGAGAAAATTTTGCTTGAAAATTTTCCTATTAAATGAATAAATGATTATCATTAAACGTAAGGTTTAAAAACCTCATACAAAATATATAATACAAAACTTGATAGGGATAATAGAAACTAACATGTGTCCTCCTAGACCTTTCATCCCCAAATTCTCCTGTTGATTGACGAATATGTGTCTGCTGAAAGATTTCGTCAACATGCACTGACCGACCAAGCTCCTGTGACTGCAAATAAAATGAGTTGTTAATAAATATTTGTAAAGTTTATGATTACATATTTAAGAAATAAAATGTACAAGTTACATACCAAACGAATAACATGGTCCTACACGTTAATAGATCCTCTAGTGTGCAAACAACCACCCTTTTCAGATGTCTAATTCTTCTTTTCCGTTTCACACTTTTGTCTATAAAGTGGCATGTTCCACTTTTCCAGAAGACCATTCCAAACATTGTCCCCCATCCAATCGGGTTTTTTTCCTTGAGTTCTAGCTTTTTTATACATCTCTGAGAGTCTATGAGATGCCTTAGTGTGAAATTTGTTTTTTACCTTTTCCTCATCTTCAGGCTTCCATGAAACCTTTCTGTATTATAGAAAAAATAATAGGTTTGAATAAGTAGGAGTGTTGAAATCTTTATAACATATATGAAGATAACAATCAGAAAAGCAAATCAAATCAGAACTTAAGAAATGCATATGATCAATCTTTATGTAGGAAGCATGACAACACAAAAGAAGGCTTGCAAAAGTCAAGTGTTACTCATGGCTATTCAGAAGCAAACAGTAGAACCTGCCAGCCAAGTTGCAATTACTCTTTCTCAAACTATTGTGCCTCAAGTCCATCCTCAGGAACAAAGCAATCACCAGTAACATAGCTTTTTCAATTTCAACAGCCCTGGACAAACTCAAGATCTTATGCAGAAAGTACATCACCCACAACCAGTTCACAACACATTATCATGCAACTTCACGGTGCAACAACCAATATTTACGAATAACCTAATATCAACTTCAATGCAATAACATTTAACCCTAAACACAACAAGTTGAATCTAACACATTATTACATTACCTATAACATTAGTACACATAAGCGTTGCCTTTCATTTAACATTACACACGGAAATAGTATTTGAAAAAACACTCATTCAATGGCAGTCTCCAACTCACTATAAACGAGTATACTCATATTATTCATGTTGCAAGGTGCAAATACAAGATCAATTTTAAAATCATAAGTTCTTTTTGAATGCGAAACAGAAGCCATCCCCAGGTGTATAATCGAATCAAAGAAAAACAGAGTCGACTAGTTTTTCAAATATCTTATGAAAACCAGCTCTAGTGCCAATTATTGGAAAACAGGTTGGATTCTTTCTTCACCAAGAGGGGGGTGAATTGGTGTTGTTTCAAAAACAAGTTCTTTTCGCAATCTTGAAATCAAAGTCTAAATCTTTTTAAACTTTCTTGAAATGCAAGCAATCAGAATATGTATGCAGCGAAAAATACGTAGTTGACTGCGTAAAGAATAAAGTCGACTATAATGTAAAAGATAAGGGATAGAGAAATGCACACACAGGGTTTTATACTGGTTCGGCCAACAATGCCTACATCCAGTGTCCTTCCAACCCAGGAAGAAAATGCACTATAATGGTTGTGGTTTTTACAACAAGGAATCTATAGAAGACCTCCACGTCAAAAATATAAATCTCCTCTCTGACCCAAAACCAAAATATAGGCAATAAACTAGCAAGACTTGCAGCAAGAATCCCCTCTTCTGCAATCTGCTAACACCACTTTGAACAATCCTCAAAGTGCACTATCCCCTGCAATCAACAGGTCAAAAACCAGCAGTCTTCACGGATGCCAAGCCACAAATCAATTCCAGCAGTCTTCACTACCATCTTCTTGGAGAATTATTGGAGCTAAGAGAAATATGAAACAAAATTATGAAAATGTCAGTTCATCAAAAGTCTTTTTAACAGACTCGTGTTAAGTCTATTTATAGATTTCTGTTAGTCAGATGATTTCTCAGTCGAATATGGTACTAATTTAGTCAACTAGATTATGACAGTTATAACAGATCAATCAACATAGCAACTTTCAGTCAACCAAAAACAAACCACATTTAATATGGTTAACTAAGTCACCAATGCTCAACTAACTTTCAAAAATATAGTTGTTAGAGTGCAAGAGCATAACAAAATTCCAAATCAGACAAGAGATACAGTCGAATGTGTAGCACACATATTCGACTATCAACATGTAAAACATTTTGAAATTATTTTTTTCTCAAAATAACACATAGCACTGGTTCTCAAAGTTTGTACAAAGATTTTAGCAAAGTTGAATCCATTAGTAATGTAGTCGACTATACTATTACTTTGTCACACAAGAATAAGTTCATAAAAGTGCTTGTGATTTTCAGCTTTAAAACATGTGCAGTAAAACATATGAAATGATGCATAGCACATAGCACAAAAAGCATGTAAACACGTTCCAGATATATATCACTCAATCAACGTAGGAACATGTAACACAATACATAAACATGTTCAACAGATATCACAATCAATCAGCATAAGAACATGTAATGCAACAACAACATGTGCTTGTTATTAAGCAATGTGTTGTCATCATCAAAAACCAAATTGATATCGAAATTGTGTTGTCAACAATCTCAACAGTATCATCATCCAAAAATTTAACCACTAAAACAAACAATGCCAAGCAGGTTTGAACTGCCCAAAATTAGTTTCATGAATACATGTAAACTGGAACACTTGAACAACGTATACAAATCTGCCAACGTTAATATCATGAATATAACCAAAACACCCAATATTGAAGCATAGTACATTCCACATTTAAAGTGAAAGACCACATTCATACGTAAATTTCCATTCCAGCAGCATTACCCAATACTGTAACAATTACCCCATATAAACTAGTATATGACAACATCAATTCAAATCTATTCTTAATGCCGCCCTATTACCAATCCATGGGTATATATACACATCATCAAAACCCAGCCAAGCAATCTCCAGACCAAAATTAAGACACTGATATATATATATATATATATATATATATATATATATATATATATATATATATAACATATAACATTTCAACAATGTTCGTGATCATTCCAAATTCAAAATATATTCTTATGAAAACTGACTATCCAGCATCATTTAAGCAAAGTCAGCCTTCATACAAAAATATACTTCATCTAATTCTGAGTTATATTAGGTATACATTCAAACCAGAGTACTAATTCAAAGTTATAATTTCTTCAAAACTGTCATTTATTGTCATAACTACAATGTTTTTTCGTCAAGCATTCTGATTAAGTTCAGAAGAACATAATATTTTCAATGAAATACTAACATATAACAGGTACACACAAAATTTATTAACCTTTCTTCTTAGTATTCAAAGGAAACTGAAGTGTACCTTAAAACGGTCGAAGAAAACACCTTTGTTTGACTTAGGGATTTGTCCCCATGTTAGCCATGGCTCATCAAACTGTTGCTTGATGGTGGTTGTGATTGCCTTCGATGCAATTTTTGAAGGATAAAACTTAAAAAAAAATTAAACTCAAACATTAGAATAATACAACAATGAATTGTCTATATATGAGTATTGAGCTAAATTTTGTGTTACCCTTCTCCAACAAGTGTAATCATTGGACGACTGTTGAAACATTCTTCCATGTCATTGGCGGCTGAACTTGAATATGGATATGCATCCTTTGTACCAAGTGATGGTGCAATATTTGTGGGACTTGATGGGTTTAAACCAACATGGGGACAGAGTAATGCCCATCGATCAGGAGGCACTTGCTATGGAGGGGATGTCAAGCCAGACACTTGTAATGGAGATAGAGAAGATGTACCAATGGAGGTAGGTGTAGATGTAGGAACTTGTTGTGGACTGGGTGTCAAACTAGGAACTTGTAATGGAGGTGGAACAGATCTACCAGAGGAGGTGGAGGTAGGTGTAGATGGTTGACTACGTGAACCAATTTCATTATTCAAATGTGTCATCAACTTGACTAGATAAGATTTCTTCCCCTTCCCCTTATTAGAACCACCTGAAGGTGGAGGAGGAGGGACAGAACCACCTGATGCCATATTCTTGAACATAATAAATGAAATCATTGGTGATGGAAATGCACAACACATTGTATTAAACAAATTCTATAATATAACTGCAACATAAATTAAATAGGATAATTGAGACGTAAAGATGATAATTTGGGTAGTTTGAAAACACCAGAATTCATCTCTGGAATAAAACTACATTGGACCATCTATAATGCTAAAGTAGGCAAGGTTGTGTGTTGCAAAATACAAGCCTAAAAAGCCTATTACATTGGAATACTACATTGTTAAACTGGACAACATTATAAATGCAACAATAATAAGGAGGAACACGCTCTAACTCTATTCAGTGCTAGAACATTGAAATTCATCTTCATTATCATCTTCACCTTTTCCCTCTTCATTAAATTCTTCTGATTCCGTTGTATCTTCATCCATTTGCCCTTGAAATAATGAAACATTGTTAGGGTCCACTTCTTCAAGACCAACTTCTACATCTTGTAATCGGACAACTTCTTCAACTTCAATGACGTCATTAACATGTGACATTTCCTCCACTTGGTATGGCACATTGGCTTCTACATCATTAGAATCTATGCGACCTCTAAGCTTCGTCTTTATCGCAACACACCAACCTCATTTGTTCGTGCATGATGTAGGATATGGTACATAATACACTTCTTGTACATTATGTGCAATTATAAAAGGATCAAACAACATATATCTTTTATCCATTAGAAAATCCACAATTTCATACTTTGAATCCACCCTTGTACCTACTCTCGATGGATCAAACCAATCGCAATAAAATAATACACTTTTCTTTTCAATGCTTCTCGAATTGAATTCCAACTCATAGATGTGTTTAATGACACCATAGAAATCATCTTGACCTCCTTCTGTTATCCCTTTAACATGAACACCACTATTTATTGTCCTCTTGCCCTAGCTCCATGCATAGGTATGAAATTTGTATCCATTAGCAAAGAAGGTGTGCCATTCCTTTACACACCTTAAAGGAGCAAGTGATAAATCTCTAAGATATTTGTTCCTCACACTTAAAGGATCCTTATGAACCTACAACCATAAAGGAAATTAACCTATTCAATAATGTAATGCTTAAAGAATTAATCATTACATTATTTTAGAGAAAATCTTATGTACATAGCAATAGCTAGAATAAAGCTCCACATCAAGTTCTTTATTTGAATAAACAATGAAAATTATTAATCCAATATTTATTAGGTAAATCCATAGTCACTGATTAATGTTTTCTATAGCTCCTAAGTTCAAAAGAGAAAAGCATAGTCATGATTCCTAACAAGCCAAGAATTTTTCTACACATACAGGTTACAGCTTATGCTAATTGAAATTTTACAAATTTAAACCATGTAAAAAAATTTAAATTATATTGCAAACTAGTCTACATTACTAGAATATAGAAAATAACAAAGCAAAGCAGTCCATCTATAATTTTCAATAAGTTACAAAAACATAACAACATCTAGAAGCGCATACCCATAGACACACGAGTATGATATACAACTTTAACATACTTTGCAAAAGGTATAACAAATTCTGATGGGCTAGCTTTGAATAAAAAGAAAAAATATTGTCAATTTAAGTAAGGGTTATTATAAAAGATGGTGAAACGGCTGTTAGTCGCAATTGCTTGAGTGTTAAGACTCCGGCAAGTGTATCGCATCGTATCAAGTAATATAAAATATTAAGACCAAGTATCGTTTTTCCAAGAGACTCATTGGCCTAAACAGTCATGTGATTTGTTGATTATTTAAGACTTGAAAAACGAATATTATTGTGTTTAGAATGCAAAAAGTAAATATGCATGCAAAGGTTGATTAGTTGACCAATAGAATACGCAGGTGAATGATGTATAAAATATGGAATGGTTATGTTGTTGGGGTTTCCGTCTTATCCTATCCACTTTCATCTATTTACGAATTCAACTTCTTCATTAATGTTAATGCCACTTTCTAATTTACTTTAAACCCGATGTATCGGTGAAGAAAGCCTACTCTTAATTACTAGTTTACAATGTCTTGTCTCCCTAGCAATTAATTATGCATTACATTCGCATAGAAGCTTAAAGTCAATCGGTCCTCTTATTCCTATGTCTAGGTAATATTTCTCTCGAGAGAATTTCCCCAAGTCTAGATTTCCCCGTATGTGTCCATATCGATAAAATCAATGATCATGCAATTGAATGAGTTAAACAAAGCATGCATAGAGTGTAGAGGAAAAACCCTAACAATTAATGAAGTAAAGCATATAAAATAAATATCAATTAATTACATAAGAGTTTCAAAGGATTACATCATTTTCCCAACAACAATGGAGGTTTAGTTCACCATGGACATGGTGAAACTAGATGAAAATAATGAAAATGATGAAAGATGAAACCCTAAAAGTTGTAGATTGAAATTTTCGCATAAAAAATCTGCCTCTGAGGGGTGAAAAGAGTGTTTCTGCTCCTCTTTCTATCCAAAGATAGACCCTTTAGGTCATGCAAATCAATATATAGTTCATAAAAAATAGCAGAAACAGGCTGAAACCCACGAGACTGGCGTTCAACGCCCAAAATGGTGCTCAGCGGTGGGTGCGACACTCACAATGGCACCCAGCAGTGGCGCCCAAGTGCAAAACAGAAGAAAACTGGTGCTCAGTGCCACTTGTGGTACTAAACTGCACTCTGGTTGACTTTTCAACATTCTGGTTGACTGATTGACTTTTCTGGTTGACTGGTTGACTTTTTTGGTTGAATGACTGACTTTTCTGGTTGACTGGTTGACTTTTTTGCATTCCAACTATTTGATACTTCAACTCTTCTTTCAAATCATTCCAATAGCCTTCAAAATTAAGGGAATTTAGTAATAAAGTCATAAAGCATATCCTTAACTCTCATATTCACAAAACTAAAGCAAAATCATGAGTCCAAACAAGTTTCCAAGTCAAAAAAGGTGCATTAAGTATCAAAATTAAGTATAAAATAACGGTATTTCAACCGTTATCACAACCCCAAACTTAAAACTTTGCTTGTCCTCAAGCAAAACAAAATGTAACTCAATTTTCAAACAATCAATACAATAGATTAACATTTTTCAAAACTCTTTCTACCAAGACAAGTAATCACTCTCAGCTCATCATAAAAATATCAATCAAGATGTAGAAATGCATTACTTCAATTAAGCTCAATATGGTGTTCACATAATCATAGTGTTTTCAACAGATGCTATTGTCATGAATGACTAATCAACCAAGCACATATGCAATCATGTATAACTAGAACTACTCCTCACCAAGGAAAGTGTTTCACTCAAGCACACAGGTGTATATTGAGGTAACGCATTCTCTCTACTATCACAATATCACACAAATTAACTTTTCCTTTCATTTAACCAAAATCAATCATACTCACAAGCAAGTTATCATCACAAGGACTTTTCATGGCTTGTAACATGGCTGGGCTAAGAAGAACATTGGTTTTTCTGGATCACAAAATCCTTGAGTTAAGAGAGTCATTCAAAAATCTCTCATTCAAGCACAAACTCTCTTTAAACAAATCAATCTCACTCATTCCCAACTTTCCCCTTTTTGCATTGAGCTTCTCTTTCTTTTCATTCTATTTTCTTTTTTTTTCTTTTTCATACTTGCTTAACACTTAGCTCAATGTTTATTCTCTTTCTTTTTTTTTCTTCAAATTCCCCAACAACCCCAAACTTGAACCTTTATCAATACCACACAAATGTTCTCAACTTAACTCACGGTAAAAATTTTCAAAAAGGGTTTTTCTCATGTATAAGACTCAAGGTTCAAAGGGTAGAACACATTGTTCTCTTTTTATTGGGCTAAAATCATGCATTGGCTAAGAAAGGATAATCAACTAATGCCTTGATCATATGACACAAGCAAGCAAGTGATTTAATCATAGAAACCTAAGCAAATTCATTCAGGCTTTTCAAAGTAATAGCAAATCATTCAACAAAAACTCTGGAGTTCAAAACCTCACATATGCTAATTTCAAGTTCCAATACATAGATACACATCCTGCCCAGTATCACAATCACAATCATGTCATCATGCATCTTGTTCACACATATTGTGAACAACTACTTGTATATAGCATCTCATATATCATCTCAACATCAATCAATATCAAAACATCATCAAGCACACTCATCAAATCATCATCAACCCATTGCATCACACATAAGTTTTAAACCAAGTACATCAACACCTATTCTAAAACAAGAGCAAATAAAGCATAAATTAAAAAGATAGGTTTAGAAAAATGGGTTGCCTCCCAGGTAGCGCTTGTTTAATGTCACGAGCCTGACCCAATAATCCTTCAGCATCCTTCAGTAGATGCACATCTTTCTCATTAGCATCCATCAGTAGATGCTAATCTTTCTCATCTTCATCAGCATTCATCAGTAAATGTTGTCAATGACACCCATCAGTAGATGCCTAATCACATAACATCCTTCAATAGATGCTTAATCACATAGCATCCTTCAGTAGATGTTATTATTCCTTATCCTTATCATGGAAACATCCATCAGTAGATGTTGTTGCAGCATCTATCAGTAGATGCTTTCATTCGTTATCCTCATTATAACAACATCCATCAGTAAATGTTGTTATCTAAGTCCTCCTAGCATCCATCAGTAGATGTTATCATCACTGTCATCAAAAGCAACATATAACCTAAAAAAAACTCAAACACACAAACAAAAATCAAATCCAAACCACAAAAATAATCAATTAAAAAGAAAAATAAAATCAGAAACTGGGTTGCCTCCCAGCAAGCGCTCTTTTAACATCATTAGCTTGACCCAATAAAGCTCAAGTTCCATCTTCAATGTTGGTGTTCTCCTTTCTGGATATTTTTTCTTCTTCTTTTTGCTGAATTTCTTCAAAAATTTGATAAAACCAGGAACTTGTTTCAATGTCTCAATCATAGGAACTTTAATCACCAATTTCTTGAAGATTTCCATAAAGCGCTCAAATTCCTTCTCCTTCCTATGATACTTCTTTGGATGAGGAAGGAGTTTTTCATATGATCTTTTCTTTTTTTTTCTCTTCCTCTTTTTCTTTTCTCTCACTTTCTTTTTCCCTTCTCTTTTTTCACTCACTTTTTTCATCTTCACACAAATTCTCTTTCTCTTTTCTCTCTCAACCACTTCTTTTTCTTTCTCTACATCTATATCTTTTTCACTCAACTTTTCTTCTTCTTTTCTCTCTATCTTTTTCTCATCCAAAGTCTTGTCACTTCCAGTGACAATGGCTTGACATTCCTACCTAAGGTTAACTTCAGTATTAACCCCAAAATCATCCAATTTCTCAATTACTTGACCAATCTGCATCTTCATTCTTTTGATTGTTGCTTCATTCCTTTTCTGAATAGAGATGTACACTTGCAATAATTGTTGAAAGGTCTCATCCAAGCTTTCTGATCGAGAGAGTTTTTGTTGTCATTGTTGTTGTGATAACCCCTCAAATTGTTCGGCAGCTTGCCCAAATTGACTTTGATCCATGCTTGAGTGAGGTTCCCACCAGTGTTTGAGATTACCTTGGTTGAATTGAGTGCTCATATAGTTAAATTCTTGTCTGAATTGCATCCTACAAACATTAGGCACAAAACCCTAGAAAATATTTATTAGAACAAACAAAAATAAAAGAATAATAAAAAAAAAAACTCATGTCGAAGTTAATCAATAATCACATGAATAGAATAGTTAAACCACGAGTCCTCGGTGAAAAAGATTGGAAAACCGTTATTTTTATACTTAAATTTGATATCAAAACACACCCTTTATGGCTTAGAATGAGCTTAGAATCAAGTAAAACACTTAGTTGAGTCACATGAGAGTCAAAAGTTGTTTTTAGAGATATTATGCTTGTTTTGCATTGTTTTGCAGGGTTTTGATGAGAATTGAAAATGGAAGTAAAAGAGGGAGGACTTAGACTCAAGAAAGAAGGAGAGAAAGGAAGAAAAGAAGAGTCAAAGTCACCGCTCAGCGCTATTTTACAGTGCTGAGCGCCAGACTCAAGGGAAAAACCACTACTTCTCGCTTAAGCTGTGCCACTGAGTGTCCAAGCGACTTCGAGGCAAACCGCTGAGCGGTGAAATGGACCGTTGGCGGTCCTGCGATTAGAGGGAAACCGCTGAGCGGTCAAATGAGGCGCTGAGCGGTGGAATGCTGGGCTTGGGCTTAAATTCTGTTATTTTTATGCGTTATAAATAGCCCTAGTACGACCTTCAGAGTAATTCTTTTGGCAGGCAGAGAATGCCAGAGCAGTTCTACACTCCTTGGAGGCGGTTTCTTGGATGCTTAGGCTCCAATTTATCAAATCTAGGGTTTACTCTTCCATTCTTTCATATAATTCCATCTAGTTTTACCATGTCTATGGTGAACTAAACCATTTGTTGTTGGGGAACAATGTAATCTTTTGAAACTCTCTTATATTGAAATTCTTGTTTTATTCATATGCTTATATTATCAATTGTTGGGTTTCTTATCTATGCTCAATGCTTTTATCGTTTAACTCATTCGGTAAGAAGATATTTGCCTTTGTCGATACCGAGACGTACGGGGAAGTCATGAACTGATAGGGAATTTCTTGATTAAGCAATACTGCCTAGAGATAGGGATAGGATGATCAATTGTATTTGCTTCTGTGATATATGCATTTCTAATTACTTAGGGAGACTAGAGATAGTAAAGTAGTAATTAGTAATAAGCTCTTTTCGCCGAAAGATCGGGATTAGGGTAGGCAAAGAAAGTTTTCATGACAATTAGATAATAAAGGGAATTAAATAAGAAAAGTATATACAAGAGGGCAGATAAGATGAAATTATAAACCCCAACAACTTCATTCATTCATATCTTTCCTTTGCCAATTGAATCACTTCCATTTGCATGTTTATTTTTGTTTTGCATACAACCACAAAATTATTTCTTCTTTCAAGTCTTATAAGATCAATTTACATCAAAGATCAGGCCTAAGAGTCCTTTGAGAGATCGATATTTGGTCTTACCATCTATTATTACTTGATACGATCTGGTACACTTGCCAGGGGTTTAACACCCGGCAACGGCGCCAAAAACTTGTTAAGATTCCAGCAAGTGTACCGAATCGTATCAAGTAATATAAAATGGTAAGATCGAGTATCGTTTTCCCAACAGACTAATTGGCCTAAATAATCATGTGATTTGTTGATTATTTAAGACTTGAAAAACGAAAATTATTGTGTTTAGAATGCAAAAAGTAAATATGCATGCAAAGGTTGATCAGTTGACCAAAAGAATACACAGGTGAATGATGTATAAAATATGGATATGTAATGTTGTTGGGGTTTCCGACTTATCTTGTCCAATCTCATGTATTTACGAATTCAACTTCTTCATTAATATTAATGCCACTTTCTAATTTACTTTAAACTCGATGTCTCGGTGAAGAAAGCCTACTCTTAATTACTACTTTACAATGTCTTGTCTTCCTAGCAATTAATTATGCATTACATTCGCATAAAAAGATTAAAGGCAATCGGTCCTCTTATTCCTATGTCTAGGTAATATTGCTCCCGAGAGAATTTCCCCAAGTCTAGATTTCCCCGTATGTGTCCATATCAACAAAATCAATGATCATGCAATTGAATGAGTTAAACAAAGCATGCATAGAGTGTAGAGGAAAAACCCTAACAATTAATGAAGTAAAGCATATAAAATAAAGATCAATTCAATACATGAGAGTTTCTAAGGATTACATCGTTTCCCCAACAATAATGGAGGTTTAGTTCACCATGGACATGGTGAAACTAGATGAAAATAATTAAAAGGATGAAAGATAAAACCCTAAAAGTTGTAGATTGGAGCTTCTGCATCAAACATCCGCCTCCGAGGGGTGAAGAAAGTGTTTCTGCACCTCTTTCTGTCTAAAGATAGACCCTCTAGGTCATGCAAATCAATATATAGTTCATAAAAAATAGCAGAAACAAGCCCAAGCCCGCGACAGTTAGAATGGCGCCCATCGGTTGCGCCCAAGCGCGAAACAATGAAAAACAGAAGAAAACTGGCGCTCAACACCAAAATTGGCACACAGCGCTACCTGCGGTACTAAACTGCACTCTGGTTGACTTTTCAGCATTCTGGTTGATTGGTTGACTTTTCTGGTTGACTGGTTGATTTTTTTCTGCATTCCAACTATTTGATACTTCAACTCTTCTTTCAAATCATTCTAATAGCCTTCAAAATTAACGGAGTTTAATAATAAAATCATAAAGCATATCCCCAACTCTCTTATTCACAAAACTAAAGCAAAATCATGAGTCCAAAAACAAGTTTCTAAGTAAAAAAAGGTGCATTAAGTATCAAAATTAAGTATAAAAATAACGGTATTTTAACCGTTATCAATGAGCTGCAAAAACAAGAAGCCCCAAGTGCATACTATCACTGGACAAGACTAATAAAGGAATCATAGGTTGAGGACGATTAGCACGCCGAATTCCAAGAAGCAATTGATTCTTTTAATTCCAGTTGAAGAAAATACACTTCAATTAGACCAACTATCAGATAATTAATAAAAAAAAGTAACTATGCTCGATATAGTACCATTCAAGTCTAGATTATAACGCAAGTAGCTAGAAGAAATAAGAAGCAGCAACTCTTATAAAGCCTGAACCATCACAATAATCAGGACCAGACATCAACAGAAACTCAATTAACGACCCCTGGCTCAAAATAGAAACTGATAAAAATATTATAAGACATGAAATGTATTATTGTTAGGATATACGAAGAACAAAAATTAGTTAAGATAGTTAGAAGATTATTTAGTTATTTGAGGTGTTCATTAGATATAAGTAGGGGAAGGAGAGAAGAGAAAAGGATGTTAATTTTGTAGATTGGGATTAGCTTTGTGAAGGGGAAGCCCTTCAAGGATAGAGTGTTCTCCTCTATCTTGTTCTTTTCATTATATTCAATAAATCTTCCTTTATCTTTTCAAATCTGGGTTCCTAACAAACTGGTCTAACTTGATGGGTCTTTAAGGGAGAGTCAACATTAAACATGGAGGAAGCACAACTTTGGGTCATGAGAAGCTAGCATTTTTGGGGACAAATTCAATTGGTTGGATTGAAAGGGCTGAAAAATTCTTTAAAGTGCAAGATATTCATTCATTTGATAAGATGTAATGCACTCATTAACATGGATGACGTGATAATGCTATGGTTCTATAATTAGTGTCAAGATAACACAGTTCGAGTGAGAAAGACGAGGAAGAACCAAAGCACGATCTACAACCAGACTGAAGAGGGCTCGAGAGAGAAACAGCCAGACCGAAGAGGGCTTGACAAAGGGATAACGACAATGTTCGAGAGAGAAAGGAAAGCTTCAGGGTTCGAGAGAGAGAAGAAACCTCGAGGGTTTGAGAAAGAGAGTGTTGAGATTATTGATAAGGAAAGCACTGGTTTAGCTAAACCTTACAATCTGACAATGCTTCTGGTTTTTTATGATGACAACACATTATTAATAACACATGTACTGAAATGTGTTACATGTTCAAGAATTTCTTGTGTATGAGTTCTTGAAGAACATGTTTGTGTTGTTTTGTCTATGTGTGTATTTTCACTGCTTTCTACATGGGATATCATCTGTGATTGCATAATATATGTTTTAGAAAAGAAAACCACATGCACTTGGTTGAACTTATATTGTGTGGCAAAACTGCAAGTTTTAAGTCGACTTCATTATGAAGCAAGTCAATTAAAACTCATGACTTTGCACAAACTTTCAAAAACAGTGCTGTGAGTAATTTTGCAAAGAAATATTTTCAAAACTACATTGAAGTGACATAGTCGACTGTATGCGCAAGCTACTCGACTTAGTTAGTTATGTTTTGAATTTCTTTTGATGCTTGTGAACTATAACGACTATATTTTGTTTCCTTAACCAAGCATTAATTACTAGTCAACTGAATTAAATGTGCAATCAATTTAGTTGGTCTGATTGCTGCTAATTATATTAACTGTCTTAACTGTCTGACTGAAGTCGACTATGTTAGTAGCGTAGTCAACTATGGGAGCGTCTATTTTACAGAAAACTATAAATAGACATGATTCTGTGTTCTACAAAGACTTATTCTAATTCTAACATTTTCATTCTATTGTTTCAGATCTTGATCTTTGTCAAAAAGTGAAAAGCTCCAAGAACTTATCAAGAAGACCGTGGAGATCATTCTTTGATAGTTGCTTGAAGAGCAAGGTTGTCATGCTGAAAGAAAGACTTGATAATACTGCACATTGAGGTGTACTGGAAACATGATCATCTACTTTTCTCAATCTTGTGAAGATTGTGGCTACCCTGTTTTGATTACAGGAAGAGGACATGTTGCATTCTGGGAACTTTGAGGATTGTTCAAAGTTGACAAAGACTGTAGGAGAGGGGATATCTTGTTGTTGTTCTTTAGGTGT
This sequence comes from Vigna reflexopilosa, assembly GCA_027742785.1. Classification (NCBI taxonomy): domain Eukaryota; kingdom Viridiplantae; phylum Streptophyta; class Magnoliopsida; order Fabales; family Fabaceae; genus Vigna; species Vigna reflexopilosa. The sequence goes on from CM050926.1 coordinate 11,679,838, forward strand.
TGTATGCCTATATTTTGATTAAAGGGTTAAATAGGTGTTTTATATTTTGACGTGGAGGTCTCTATAGAAACCTTGTTGTAAAAACCTTCACCATTATAGTGCATTTGCTTCCGAGTACAGGAAGGACACTGGATATAGGCAATTTGGCCGAACCAGTATAAAAACTGTGTTTGAATTTTCCATCCCTCAACTCTTTAGTTTCAAGTCGACTTTATTTTCAGTATAGTCAACTATTTTCCGCTGCACTGATTTATCTTTTTCATTGAGATTCAAGAAACTTTTGAAAGTTTTATACTTTGCGAAAAAGATTTTGAAAAGACTCTGATTTTTTGTTTTCACCAATTCACTCCCCTCTTGGTGTTGAAACTAAGTCATTCTTTTTCCAACAGAGAGGAAAGCTCAAGGTTAAGAAATGAGAGTGAATATAGGGTTCTAGCTTCCACTTAATCAGAAATACAATTTTAAAAAAATTATTTCCCACATCCATATATAATATCCACAGCTAACACTTGGTTCTAACTACATACAGATAATACGGGTTATATACGGATCCTATCCTTGGGTAATTTTCCAGACACCACGCGCCAATTATACATACAAAATTTATATACAGAAAATCTGTATATAAAAAACTATATGTAATATCCGTATATAAAGCCTTTTTTAAAATCTGTATACAACTTCTGTATATAATACCTGGTTTATATATGAATTTAAATCCGTATGTACTGTTCCGTATGTAAATCCATTATTTCTTGTAGTGACAACAATGTTATTCGGTATGGGAACAATAAGTAGCTGCCAATGAAACTTTGAAGTTAACAAACTTCACTTACCCAGATATATAAGGGACCAAATATATCTCCTTCTTCCTTCCAAATTTTCTAGTGAGGTATGTTTGGATGTCATCAGATTTATTTGCTTCGTGAGTGACTTGGGGATCAATGAATCCATAGAAATCCTTGTACCCCAAATTGTTACTTACACCAAACATAAACCTGAAATCAAAAATTACAATTTGATATAAGTAACTTAATATATAAATCAATTTTATATAAATAATTGGTCATAGACTTACATCATCTATAGCTAAATTAATGTAATATTTAATTCTTTTCTTCCTGATGCAAGCTTTGTGACATCTTCCCTATGCAGGTATATTGGGATCTCAGAGCCTCTCCAAAATACATTACAATCATATTCAACCATCATCGGTTTATTTGCAATGATGTCACAAAGTTGGTGTCATGCACCAAGAGGATCGTCCTTAGATAAACAAATCTTCTCCTCTTCATGCATCTGTTGTAACATGGAAAAATAGGATAAGTTTCGACATCAATAACATGTAAACTTTAAAATTGAGATATGTAAAGTAGGAGCCCATACCTAGGGGGGTCAGAAATAAAACCAACCAAGTGTTTAGGCCAATCTCATTTGCGGGTAGAGGAATTGAGGCATCTGGTATGATAATGTCGTCTATTGATACCTTGACCTCATCCTTTGATAGCTCCATACCATGAACAATAGTTGTTGCCTAAAACATTGTTCCATGAGCCACCGACATCGTCTTGGTACCATCTAAAACATATAGCAGACATGGACTAGCGTCGTCCATGTTGTTCCCTAGGACGACTGGTACTGAACAACTTCCTTTCCCACTTCTACCTGTCAAAGTAAATGTTAGATTATACAAATAATAAATTATTGAACAAAATTATTTATTAATTTTACCTGTGGGAAGCATAACATGTTCCTGTACAAGAGATGGCTACGGGCATATATGATAACTCTAAAACTTCTGCTAAAACTGACGCATAACTCTTTCAGTCACTTCTATAGTGACATCATCATACAATTGCGCCTTAAGCTTTTTTGAGATCTTCAACATCAGCCTTTCTTCATACTCTTTGTTGTGTGCATATGAAGTGTCATGTGAGGAACTCCCAAAATAATCTCTAATGCCTACTCTAGTGCCAACAGAATGCACTCGTCCAGGGTACTCAGGTCATCCAATTGCAGTGGTAAGAATATCCTAGCGACCCTCTAGAGTGAATTGACCTTGGGAGCTCTGCTCAACCAAGGAATCTTGTAACATAACAAAATACCATTATTCTTTAAAAAGTTCAATATAATGTGTATAATGAAACTATTAATATTCTAGGAGTAGTGATATCTTACAATTCTTTCTGATATTTCTCGCCCAGTCTTAGATGTGTAGGAGCCTGATTGTTGATAGGGGGAGCACAATGTTAGCTAAACCCAATCCCTGTGATATTTGTTTTTGATGATGACAACACATTGTTAATAAAAAACACATGTATGTGTATTGTGTTATGTGTTATATGTGAAATATGCACATATTGTGATTATCACATTTGACATATTGTGTTGATTATTTCATACTCTTGTGTTTGTAATGAGATCATATTTGAGTATGAACAATATATGTTTTGGAAATATAAAAAAACCACATGCATAAAAGAATATCTACATGACTTAAATTGATTATAATGTTGTGATAATCAATTAAGGTCATCAGACAGCTTGAGTTTTAAATTGTGGCAAAACAACTAGTTTTGAATCGATTTCGTTAGTTGGTGAATCGAATAAAACTCGTGTGTTTGCACATATCTTTTTCAAATGTGTTGTGATGAGTTTTGGAAAGAAAAGTTTTCAAAAATCTGCTAAGTGTTGAAGCTTAATCAATTACATGGATTATGTATTCAATTAAGTCTGTTAAGATTCGAAAACTAATTTATGCTTATCATAATTGTCTTAACGGTCATATTTTTAAATGTGTTGACTGAGCATTTAATGAAAATCGATTACATTAATTGAACATTCAATTATGTGCTTTGACTGTTGTTAAGATGTTACATGTGTTTAATGTAACCGATTAAATTAATAAAGTAATCGATTGAATTGCGTCAGAATTGACAAAAACTATATATTGACTCATTGATTAGTTTTCTGTAAGACAATTGAGAACTACACTTTCATATCTGACTGATATTCGTTTGAGAAGTCTTACAGAGTAATCAAAGGCTCCAAGAATCAAGAACGTTAAGTGGTTTACATATCTTGAAGAATTCTTAAGAGGCAAGCGTGACTAGATTGAAGAGACTGGTCGTTCAGAACAACTAAGGTGCTTGTTGTTCAATCAGGAGAAGAAGATTCACAATCTTTGAGTTGTTGTTCCCTGTGTGTGCGGCCAGGAAGAAGAACAAGGAGTTCTTTGTACTTTGAGTGGTGTCTCAAAGGGGTGACTGCAGGAGAGGATTGTTCCTGCTGCATGGTTTTGTTATTGTCCATATTGGATTAGTGAGTTAGAGAGCTTGTTTACATTTTGACAATTTGGTCGTTGTAAAGTCTTGTTCTAAAAACTCGGATCTTTATAATGCAATTGGCTTTCAATCTCAGGTTAATTTAAAGGACACTGGATGTAGGCATTGAGGCCGAACCGGTATAAAAACTGAGTTTATTTTCTTCTCCCTATCTCTTTACATAATTGATTACTTACTGTTATTAATTGATAAGCATTTTGTTACATTGCACGCATCTTGCTTACCGCACAATAAAGGTTTAAAGAACCATACCATTTGCGAAAAAGATTTGAAAAGTGCTTAATTTTATAAAACACCAATTCACCCCCCCCCCCTCTCTCTCTTGGTGTTGAGAAACAAAGCTCATCAATTCTAACACCGATGATCTTAGACGGCCTAACTTCCACTTCTCATTCCGAGAAAGTGGTGAAGGAGGCTAGGGACTACCACCCTTAGGAAGTGGGGCTCTCTACCTTCTGTCTTTTGCTTGAGGAGTTTTTCTTCAAGCTTCCTATACCCACTACGAGATAATAAGTGGGGTTTTTTATTTGTTCATATGATATAAATTTGATATTGAAGAATTGAATAATATGAACTATATTAACCTGCCATGGAGACTCATTTTTTTTTTTGCTCCAAATACATATCTCAAGGTCAATTGAGTCTTAAAACCCTAAAAATTTTCAACAATATATGATAAACACTTAAGTTGTATCAATACAAAATTAAGTTGTATCAATATAAATAAAGTGTAAATCAAATGATTTTAATTAACTTACCAATAGATCATTCCATATAATGTTCCGATCAACCTCGGACACATGGTCAAAAGATGGAGTAAGAATAAATATTATATCACGCGTCAGTACTCCAACGTATGATCTAAAGACATCTGCATTTGGGCCAGATGCCAAACCAGTGATAACATTAACATCCACAGGTGTCATTTCACCATTATTTCTTCCAACCGTTAGTTGTCCCAACCTGGTGGCTCCTCAAGTAGGTCTAGGTAAGGAAGCCTCATCCCCTGATGAGTGTGGGTGGTCAACCATATATCTGTCAAAATAAAGAAAAACATGAAATATTAATAAAAGACTTATCTAATATCATATTATTTAACAAAACACGTAATAAGGGTCATATGAAATATTAATAAAAGACTTATGTAATATTAATAAAACACTTATACACAAATATGAAATTCATACATAAAGATATGGATTGGTCATATGTATATTCCCTCATTATGATCTTCCTGAATTAGATGTACATCGTCAACTAGAGGGTGGTCATCCAAATTTGTCGTTGTTTTAAATGAATGGTTGTCAACAATATGAAATTTATTCAGATTGTCTTCGTTAACTTCAATTTGTTTTTTGCCTTGAAGAGCGACATACCAATAATCAGATGCAAGATCTTTGACATAAAAAACTTGAGATGCTTGATGTACCATGATAAACGATTTGTCTCGAGAACCCACCTTTTAAAAATCAACTAGTGTCATACTCGATTCATCTATTTTCACACGACTCTTATTTTCAAACCCTTTATTTGAAAAATGGAATAGAAAACATAGTGTAATCAACGTCCCATATCTCTTCTATTATACCATAATATCACACTGATCCAAGTACAAGATTTTGATCTTTTGATGTGGAAAATTAGAGCGACTTAGATTCTAGAATAACTCCACTATTTTGTACTATGTTTTTATCATCCAAAGTCTTCGTATAAAATGTGCAATTATTGATTTCATAAATTGTACAACATACGACATCAAACTTTAAACCACTTTCAAGCCACAACAAAGTCTAAGAAGAATGTGGCTCTTTGTCAACCTCATATTTGAACCAAGACATAAATGTTCTGTTATGCTCCATCAACTGCCATTTCTTTGATTATATTGGATTTTTATCCTTCACAATGACTTTGTGTGCTTGCAAAAAAGGGATCACCTCATTTGTGTTGTTCAATATGTAAAGATGTGCTTGCAACAATTCTTCGCGATCTCTCGTCACCACATTCACACATAGGATGCTTTTACTTGTAGAACATCTATTGGATTTGTTGAAGTCATGTAATCTGAACAAAACTTGATACTTTCTTCAACAATATACCTTTCAATCATTGAACCTTCGGGACAATATGGATTTTTAACGAAGGCGCTCCAACAAGTGACGGGAGGCGCTATGCAACTCTTGCGAAACTTCCTATGATGAGTAAAGACGCATCAGAATGATGAGGAACTCGAGATCGAAGTGGAAACCGATAGTGAACACAACAAAACCCTAAACCTAGGTTTAATCGGTGGAAATACCTAAAAACAAGAAGGAAACCCTAACTGGACAAAGGAACCCTATATGAATAGTAGGAACCCTAGAAAAGGGGAAAAACATAAAACAAACCGATTAATCGGTTCAAATGAGTGATCGAACGATTAAAAAGAAGAATGAACGAAGAAAAAGTCGATTAAACGACAGAAAATGAGTTTAATCGGTGTAAGCAAGGTTTTAATCAGTCAAAATGATGGGAAATGGTGAAAAGGATGAAGATCTTGGTGAAAAACGCGAGATCAAAGAGTGGCTAGGGTTTTGTGGAGAGGAAAAATGAAGATTTTGTGAAAAGAATGATGCTTATCGTGAAGAAATCTCAAGAGAAAGTGAATTACCTCTGATGTGCTCGAGAGAAAAGTGGAAATGTAGTTGAGAGAGAATGCGAGATGGAAAATGACGATGAGGCGAGCAGTGATGACGCGTGCCTCAAAGAAATGAAGTGGCTTCTGATGCGCGGATGAAGTGTAGCGCTAAAGTGGCTGATGGCTAATGAGGCAGCGTGGATGAGGAGACAGAAAGCATAAATGAAAATGAAGAAATGAAAGTGGAGGAGAGTGTGCTTGGAAGGTTGTTAGAGGGAGTCTTTGGACTCTTTACCCTTGACTTTCAAGAGATAATAGTTTCTGATTCAGAAAACTCAATTCTCATTATTCTCAAAAGTGAAAATTAAAAGGGAGGAGTTGGGTATTTATAGTAACCCATGCTCCTTACAAGCTAAGATACGTATACAATAAAATGTAAAAATACAAAAAGAGGACTACATCAAGCAGGATTGCATCAGGAACTCCTATTAGATTTATTGAAGTCATGTAATCTGAGCAAAACTCGATACTTTCTTCAACAATATACCTTTCAATCATTGAACCTTCAAAATCTTCATATAACGCTCAATAGGAAGCACCATGATGTCAAAAAAAGATGGATTTTTAACGTACCCTTTCAAAATCTTCATATTACCAAATTTAATGTGCTACAAATTAGAAATGGTGCTGCAAATTATCTTGGGAGATGCCTTACTCTTGACTTAAGCCATTGTTTCTGATATTCTGACTCAAGCCACTATAATAATGTTATAGTTCCACTATTATCTCCATCGATCATCTTAATTATACTGGTCTGCACAACTTGATTTATCTAACCAAATGAACAAGTAAATGCCTCATGATGTCAAAAAAAGATGGAGGGAAAAACATCTCTAGCTTACACAAGATGATAACAATCTCACCTTGAAGTTCATCTAACTTTGTAGGGTCTTTACTACAAATTGACGAGAAAAATGAACAGAATTGAGTTATGGTTTGCCTAACTTTTTTGGACAAAATTCCACAAATAGCCAACAGCAACAATTGTTGCATTAAGACGCGGAAATCGTGAGACTTCATGCCAACAAGCTTTAAGTCTTGTATGGATATTAAACTCTTAATATTTGAATAGTATCCTTGTGGTACCTTGATACTCTTTAAACAAAGGAAAAAACATATCTTCTCTTGTCTGGACATTGTGTAACATGTAAAGGGCAAATAAGTACGTTTACCAATCTCCTTTGGTGCCAACTCTTCTCGGATCTTCATGTCAACCAAATTCAAATACGCATTCAGTCTATTTTTTGTCTTTTCCTAAATGTTGAGTAATGTACAAATCAAGCTATCACACACATTCTTCTCTACATGCATCACATATATGCAATCTCTAACATTTAACTTTGACAAATACGGAAGATCAAAGAATATTGATTTCTTCTTCCAATGGGTCGTTATAGATGACTCTTGGATGTTTTCCCAAATACATGATGTATTTTATTAACTTTTTCAAGAACTTTAAGGCTAGTAAGTGGATTTGGTGCATCGTCTTTCTCTTGATATCGATTGAATTCTTTTTTTAACCTTCAATATGGATGATTACATTTTAAAAATCTCCAATGACGCAGATACACTATCTTCCTTCTGTGTTTCAATTGATGAGTTGTAGTGTTTTCTTCACATATAGGACATGTTTTATGACCCTTGACACTATATCCTGACAAATTACTGTAAGCTAGGAAGTCACTAATGGTGCAAAATAATATTGCATGCATCTCAAAAGTTTCAGAAGTGAAGGAATCAAATATTTGAACCCCATCAACCCACAACAACTTCAAGTCTTCAACTAGTGGGCTTCGATAAACATCTATGTCATTTCCAGGATGCTTTGGACCAAATATCATCATAGACAACATCATTTACTTCCTCTTCATGAACAATGTAGGAGATAAGTTGTAAATTATCAATATAACTGGCCAACAATTGTGATTGGTACCTAAATTACCAAATGGGTTCATTCCATCAGTGGATAAACCAAGCCTAAGATTTCTACATTCTTGACCAAATTTGGGGACTTATTGATCAATATTTTTCCATTTCTTTGAATCAGTTGGATGACGAAGCAACCCGTCAATTTTTCTCTCATCTGCATACCATCTAAGGTTTTTAGCATCTTTTGGATTTTCAAACAAATGCTTAAGTCTAGCCTCAATTGGAAGGTACCAAACTACTTTTAAAGCAGAACCATTTTTTTCTATCTGGCCATTATCTTCACTGTTTTTTTTTCCTTGTATCGTAGTAACCCACATTTTGGACACTTTTTCAAAAATTCAAACTCTTACCTATATAAAATGCAGTCATTGGGACAAACATGTATCCTTTTATACTCCATACCCATCGGACAAAGAATTTTATTCGCATCATAATTACGAATGGGTAGTGTATTTCCATCTAGCAGCATTTCATTCAACAACGTCAACAATTCTGGTAAACTCTTATCAGTCCATCCATTGGTCGCCTTCAAATTCATGAGCCTTAACACCGTTGACAACTGTGTGAACTTAGTTGAACCAACATACAAAAGAGTTTCTGCATTACTGGACATCTTCTCATACACATGAGCTCTAGAAAAATTTTCTACGCCAACATCGTAGATCATGTCCTCCAATTTGTCTTCTTTTGGTCGATCTTCCATGATGGAATCAATAACATTTTCAATTTGGTAGACAGTCGAAAAATGTATTTCTTCGCCATGTCATATCCATGTTGTATAACATCATAGGAAACCATCACAGATAACATGTTTCCTAATTTGGGTTGCGTTCAACTTTCTACCATACAAACAGTTGACACACGGACATCCAAACTTCACTTCATCATCACTTCTACCCTCATTACGTTGCACAAATTGTATAAATAATTCTACTCCTCTCTCGTACTCAGCACTAATGCGTGACAATTTAATCTAATCTCGATCCATACATAAATATTTAAATTGTCTACAATATTTAAATAATCTTAAAAGATTAATTTGATTATTTTTGTATTCAAGGTTTGATCTTATCTCATTCAATCATACATAATTACATATATTCAACATACAAAAAAATTAAAATTACTAAAAGAAAATTAGTAAGCACAATGATAGGAACCTGGGAGCGTGAAAAAACAGGCAACAACGGAGAAGATGCGACTACCTGTATTTTGGAACGGATCAAATTTCACAGCAAAAACACGATACATAAACACAAATACAACAAAAAGTAGGTCTGATCATCGAAGATAGTAAAAAACGCATCAAAATGAAAAAAAAGGGCATAAAAACAATCCAAAAACGCAAAAATGAGCAAGAACGCCATAAACAGTGATGACGGCGGTGCAAAACGGAGCCAACAACAAGTGCATTGAAAGAAGGAGTCGTCGCGCGACGCTTTGAGAGAGATCACTGAAGAAGATGACACTGTTCGCGATTTCGCGAAAATTTAACCATGGCAGGGGATACAGCCTCGGTTAAAATTAAAATTGAGTAGCAGGGGGTAAATGTCCTCGGTTCCATTAACAATCGAGGCCTAAACTACGTAGAAAAAAATTAAAATTAATTTTGAATGCCAATTTTGCAATTTTCTTCAACCATTTTATGTCGGGTCCCTCCAAAACCGAGGCAAAACAACCATATTACCTCGGTTATTAAAAAACTGGTGCCAAATATAAATAGAATTATATTTTTACTATTTAAAAACGGTCAGAGAGGCCTTGATTCTACAGATAATCGAGGTCGTAGACCCTCTATTGTTTCGGTTCACAAACAACTGAGGCCTATACTATTGCGAAAATTTCAATAATGTCACCACGCCATGTTATGCTTCGGTTTCTGGTGAACTGAAGCACAATGGGCACGTTAGTATCTCCTTTTTTACCATTGTAGGAGAAGGACTTTCAATCTCATGCTTGCTTTTCTCCAAAGCTTAGAAGTATAGGACCTCTAATAAGAGTCATGAAAAGAAGAATACAAGAGGAAGAAAGATTACAAAGGACCTTGCTTTTATGGAAGATTGATTATTAATTCTTCCTTCTTTTCTATTAAAATATACATATTTTTTTATAGGATCCAATAACCTTTAAGACACGTTCCCTAGGCCCATGGACCATCCAACTAAGCCTTCTTTTGGGCCAATCATGAAGTGGATGAGAGTTTCGCCTAACGGTTATAAGGGACCAATCTTATTCTCCTATAGCTTCCTTCCTTAGTAGGAAGATTGTTTGAGCTTAAGGGACCATATACACACCATAGTTCATCAATTAGGCCTTTAACCAATTCAATTAACATCAAATCCATTGCATTATTAACCAATTTTGCTGCATCTTTGGCTTCCAACATTTGTAGTTGAGGTTCTAGACCAAGGAAACTTCCTGTTGGAAACAAGATGGCTCAGTTTCAACACCAAGAGGTGGGGTGAATTGGTGAGGTTTAAAAATTAGAGTATTTTTAAAATCTTTTTCACAAAATCTAAACCTTTACAAAGTTTCTTGAATCGCAAGTAATAAGAATTTTAAGTGCAGCGGAAATATAAAGTTGACTGTGTAAATTGTGAAGTCGACTTAAAGTAAAAGTGTAGGGAAAGAGAAAGCAAACACAAAGTTTTTATACTGGTTCGGCCTCAATGCAAATATTCAGTGTCCTTCCACAACCAGGAAGTCAATGCACTATATTAGTAAGGGTTTTTGATGCAGGTACCCATTTGAGTTTGGGTCCTTGATTGTCAATTGTAGCCAGAAGTTCCTTAGGTATCCACACATATAAGCCTTTAGGAACTCCAACTTTTTTGTAATAACAATTTCTAACTGTATGACCAATACTATTGCAATAAAAACAAGCATGTTTAACAAGTTTGCTTAAATCAGAAAATTTCTTTGTATTAGTTCTATTAGATTGAGCTTTATAACCAATTCCTTGTCTATAAATTGCTCTACCTAAAGACTTTAAAACAACATTCAAGTTATCTCTACCCTGTGTAAATTTGGCTAGCGTGCTAGTCAAGTAATCTATTTGTTCAACATGAGTAGGACATTTTTCACATTTCATTGTTGTCCATCTCAGCATTTGAATCATCCTCTCATTGCTTTTAATGCTATGGACTTTTCTCTTCAATCTCTTCTTCATACTTCAATCTTCCAAGTTCTAGCTCATGCTCTCTCAATTTTCCAAAGAATGTAGCCATGTTCATGCTAGTCAGATCCTTGGATTCAGAGATTGCTATGACTTTGGGTTGCCAGCTTCTATTTAGACTTTTAAGTATCTTGATATTGATCTCTTCTTTGTCAAAGACTTTGCCGAGAGCCATGAGATGGTTGACTATATGAGTGAACCTTTTCTGGACTTCATAGATTGTTTCACCATCCTTCATTCTGAAAAGTTCATACTCTTGAATCAAAGAATTCTTTTTGGCTCTCTTTACTTCATCAGTGCCCTCATGAGTAACTTCCAAGACATCCCACATTTCCTTGGCAGATTGAAATTATGATATCCTGAAAAATTCATCAACTGTTAGTGCAGAGGCAATGATATTTCTAGCTTTAACATCATGTTGTGCTTTCCTATTCTCTTCTTGAGACCACTCAGAAAAGTTTTTCAAAACAGTTTTTCCATCAACAGTGTGAGTTGGCTCAAAAGGACATTTTAAGGTTGCATCCCAAAATCCTCTATCCATAGATTCAAGAAAGATTTGCATTCTTATTTTCCAAAAAGGATAATTTTCACCCGTAAACAATGGTGGTCTGTTTGTAGATGCACCTTCACCAAAGGTTTGAAAACTGGAAGCCATTACCAGGAATATAATTGATTCAAAGATAACAGAAGTCGACTAGTTTTTCAAATATCCTATAAAAACCAACTCTTATGCCAATTGTTGGAAATAAGATGGCTCAGTTTCAACACCAAGAGGGGGCGTTATTAGAAGGAAAGAAAATAGAGAAATTATATAATCAATCGGTGTAAATGTCGTTTTATATGCTAAATAGCCTTTAACTTAGCAATGCTAATTTATATTTTCATTTTCTCATTAAGATACCTGTTAGAAATAAAGAGGCTTGTTTCTCAACACCAAGAGGGGGCATGAATTGGTGATTTATAAAAATGCACGATTTTCAAATCATTTTGCAAAGTTAGAATGATCTTTAAACTTTCTTGTGTTGCAAGTAAAGCGCGTTTGTAATGAAATGTAAAGAGATAATGAAAGAGATACAAAACGACAAGTTTATCCTGGTTTGGCCCCAATGCCTACATCCAGTTTCCCTCCAATCAACCTTAGATTGACAAATCTTTCACTATAATGATTTTATTTTTAAACCAACGGTTTTACAGAGCTCTCTCAAATGTAAACACGTTTTCCACTCACAATCAAATATAAGAAAGAAAACACCTGCACACACAGAACCACACGTTCTTGCTGCAAAACCCCTTTGAGAAACACCTCTCAAAGTCAAAGAGCTCCTCACTCTTCTTCCTGTCACGCAGGAACAGGGAAACAAACCAATCAATGATTGAAGAATACTCTTCTAATCAATGCAGACACACCACAATAGTGCGGATAAGATCAGTCAGTCACGTTCACAAAGCTTCTCTCAATATTCCTTCAAGTTTCTTCAAATTCTTCACTTCTTGATTCTTGGAGTGTCTAAGCAATCTATAAAAACTTTCTCATATCAAAGATATCAGATATGAAAAGGTACAAATGATCAAAAGTTATTACAATTGCATGTAATGCATCAATTTATAGATTTCATCATGCAGACACAGAATAATTTATTACATTAGTAACAACACATATTTAAAAATATGACCGTTAATACAGTTATGACTAAGCTGAAAATAGTTTTCAAAAGATAATAGACTTAATTGATTACATAAAATGTGTAATCGATTAAGCTAACCACTTAACTAGATTTTGAAAACTTTTTTCTCTTCAAAAACTCATCACAACACATTTGAAAGTGATATATGCAAAGACATGATTTTAATCAATTTAACAACTAATGTAATCGATTCAAAACTTGATGTTTTGCCACAGTTTAAAACATAAGTTGTCTAATGAACTTAATTGATTACAACAACACAATAATCGATTATGTCATGTAGATTTACTTTTGTGCTTGTGGTTTTCGTCACACAAAAACATACATATGCATACAAAGATATAAGCACATCATGATCAGTAGTATGTAGAATCAACAGTATGTCAACATATGTATTAATCACAATAAGTATTTACATATCCACATATGTATCAATCACTAATACATATTTTTGTTGTGTCATAACAACATTTATGTGTTGTTACTATCAATGTGTTATCATCATCAAAAACCAAACACATCAGGGATTGGGTTCAACACTCATATTGCTCCCCCTATCAATAATCTCCATCTTTTTTTATTATGCACAACCAGTTTTTTAATCGGTTAAAGTTCGTGAAACCAATTGTGCATAGCAGACAACGAAACATCATTCATACATATCAGTACACATTCACAAATAGAAACAATGATGCTTGAATACATGAATTAACAGTAGATGTTACCACAGAAGATACTTAAGAGATTTTGATATGTTCCATTGAAAGTTCTCCTTGTGTGCTTTCTGTGCTTTATCAACTTACTTTTCAGCAAAACTTTCAAAGGGTTTTGTAGCAAGTACCCAAATGAACTTGACGCCTTTCTTATTAGTTACAGGAGTTGGTTCTTGAGGAATCCACTTGAATTTTCCTTTAGGAACACCAACTTTCCTATAATAACAGTTTCTTATAGTATGCCCAATGGGATTACAATAAAAATAGGTATTGGTAGCAGGTTTACTAAAATCAATGAATTTTTTAGAATTGACTCTTTCACTTTTAGCTTTATAACCATTTCCCTACCTATTTATTGCTCTGCCTTGTGATCTTAACACAGCTTCTAAATTTGATCTACCAAGTGTAAATTTAGCTAGTGTGCTAGTTAGATATTCAATTTTCTCAGCATGAGCATGGCATTCTTTACAATCTTTTTCAACTATCTTAATCTCAGTTTTAACATGTTTAACAGATTGCAAAGCTTGATCAAGTTCATTTTTTAGCCTATCATTTTCATCCAAAGGTTATTTATTCTATACTACAAATCCTTTCTCTTAGAATTTAATCGACTAACTTGTATTGTAGTTTCATTGCCTCTGCATCTAGCTCTTGAAATGCATCCGGCAGTTGATCATATCTGACCTCAATTGACTTTTTCTCAAAGTTGTTATCGCTACTTTCAGAGCACATTGATCCAGCCATGAGACATAGAGTCGTCTCTTCTTCTAGACTTTGATTATCATCACTGGAGGCCTCATCATTGTTTTCCAGGTAATGTAGGCTATCCTCTTCTTATTCCTTCTCATGTCCTGAGTGTACTTCACATTAGCCTTCTACTTTGTCTTCAATTCTGGACAATCAGACTTGATATGTCCTTCCTTTTCACACTCGTAGATGTGATAGTTGTAATCTTTGCATTTCTTTTTCCTCTTCTAGAGTTTCCTATAAATTCAGATACAACATTTCTATTTTTCATAAATTTTGTAAATTTCTTTACCATCATATTCATTACTTCCTTCTCTGAAATGTCTGCATCAGAATCTGCATCTGATTCATTTTTCCTGGAGGCTTTCTTGCTGGTTGGCAATTGATTGTTTCTCTTCAGTGTCCTCCTCTTCCTTCATTCTTCCCTACTCTAGTTCATGTTCCCTAAGCTTACCAAAAAGTATAGCCATATTCATAGTGATTAGATCTTTTGACTCAGATATAGCCGTTACCTTTGGCTGCTAACTTCTGTTGAGACTTTTCAATATCTTTATATTGATTTCCTCCTTCTCAAAGACCTTGTCGAGAGCAATCAAATGATTGACAATGTGAGTGAATCTTTTCTGCACATCATAGATAGTCTCTCCAGTCTTCATTCTGAACATCTCATACTCTTGGATTAAGGAGTTCTTTATGGATCTTTTTACTTCATCCATTCCTTCATGAGTCACTTCTAGTACCTCCCACATCTCTTTAGCACTATTGCATGTTGATACCCTGAAAAACTCATCAATAGTAAGAGCATAAGATATAACATTTCTATCTTTAATATCATATTGTGCTCTTCTGTTTTCCTCTTGATTCCACTCAAAAAAGTTTTTCAAAACAGGTTTTCCATCAACTAATTTAGTGGGTTCAAAAGGACCATTGAGAACAACATCTCATACACTTTTATCTACGGACTCAAGAAAGATTCTCATTCTAATTTTCCAGAAAGGGTAATTTTCACCAACAAACAGAGGTGGTATGTTTGTAGATGCACCTTCACAGAAGGTTTGAGAAACAAAACCCATCAGGATCAAATAACCGATTTCACAAAAGGGGTAATCGATTATTTTTCAAATAGCTTTTGAAAAATCGGCTCTGGTGCCAATTGTTAGAAATAAAGAGGCTTGTTTCTCAACACCAAGAGGGGGCGTGAATTGGTGATTTATAAAAATGCGCGCTTTTAAAATCTTTTTGCAAATTTAGAATGATGTTTAAACTTTCTTGTGTTGCAAGTAAAGCGCGTATGCAATGAAATGTAAAGAGATAATGAAAGAGATACAAAACAACATATTTATACTAGTTCGGCCTCAATGCCTACATCCAGTTTCCCTCCAATCAACCTTAGATTGAAGGATCTTTCACTATAATGATTTGATTTTTACACCAAAGGTTTTACAGAGCTCTCTCAAATTTAAACATATTTCCCACACACAATCAAATATAAGAAAGAAAACACTTGCACACATAGAAACACACGTTCTTGCTGCAGAACCCCTTTGAGAAACATCTCTCAAAGTCAAAGAGCTCCTTACTCTTCTTCCTGTCACGCACGAACAGGGAAACAACACAATCAACGATTGTAGAATACTCTCCTGATCAATGCACATACACCACAATAGTGCAGATAAGATCAGTCAATCACGTTCTCAAAGCTTCTCTCAAGAATCCTTCAAGTTTCTTCAAATTCTTCACTTCTTGATTCTTGGAGCGTCTAAGCAATCTGTAAAAACTTTCTCAGATCAAAGATATTAGATATGAAAATGTACAAACGATCAAAAGTTATTACAATTGCATGTAATGCATCAATTTATTACGTTAGTAATGTAATCGGTTACATTAAAATCAGATGTAACAGAAATACAACTAACACAGTTCTAATTGAATGCATAATTAATGTAATTCATTTGCATTTAATGCTAGTCAAACATATTTAAAAATATGACCGTTAATATAGTTATGATAGTGCTGAAAATAGTTTTCAAAAGATAACAAACTTAATTGATTACATAAAATGTGCAATCGATTAACTTAAGCACTTAACCAGATTTTGAAAACTTTTTCTCTTCAAAAACTCATCACAACACATTTGAAGTGATATATGCAAAAACACGAGTTTTAATCAATTTAACAACTAATGTAATCGATTCAAAACTTTTTGTTTTGCCATAGTTTAAAACATAAGCTGTCTGATGAACTTAATTGATTACAACAACATTATAATCGATTATGTCATGCAGATTTGCTTTTGTGCTTGTGGTTTTCATCACACAGAAACATACACAGTATGCATACAAAGATATAAGCACATCATGATCAGTAGTATGCAGAATCAACAGTATGTCAACATATGTATTAATCACAATAAGTATTTACATATCCACATATGTATCAATCACTAATACATATTTCTATTGTTTCATGACAACATCTGTTTGTTGTTATTATCAATGTGTTTTCATCATAAAAAACCAAACACATCAAGGATTGGGTTCAACAATCATATTGCTCCCCCTATCAACAATACCTTTCTTTCTCCTTGCCACTTTAAAACCAAGAAAAAATTGTAAGTCCCCAAAGTCTTTAATGCGAAAAGAATCATCAAGGGTTTTCTTATTTTGTGTTATTTCTTGATCATTATTTCCTGCCAAAATCATATCATCTAGATACACTAAAATTGTTATGAATAAGCTATTAAATGATTAAACGAATAAGGATTAATAATGCATACATTGAGTATAGACGACAAAGATAAGAAATGGGGAGTGTTTAGCAAACCATTCCTTATTGGCTTGTTTGAGACAATTCAATGCTTTTCATAGTCTACACATTTGTCTTGGCAAGACTTTATTCAATCCAAGAGGTTTAGTCATGTAAACTTTTTCTTTCAACTCACCATATAAAGATGCATTGTTGATGTCATGTTGCCTTAATTTCCATCTCAACATGGAGGCAAGAGATAAAATTATTCTCATAGTGGTTATTTTTTTCATAAATGAAAAAGTCTCCAAATAATCAATGCCTTCAATTTGAGTGTAACTTTTTGCTACTAGGCAAGCTTTATATCTCTTTATTGTCCCATCTGCCTTGCGTTTGATTTTGAAAACAAGGTTTTGCCCAAAAAATTTTATTTAATCCCATATAAAACTTAGTCTCCAAAAGAATTTGGTGACAAGTTGGTCTCTTGACTCAAATAATGAGATTCTTATTGGAGGTCAGTCATGTGCATATACATGTCAATTTGATCCATCAACAAGTCTTGGACCTGAAGTATGTGGATTGGGGCCAAAAAAGCTTACAAGGTAAACAACATCATCATTCACTAGTGAAGGTTAGGGCTTCTACAATTCTTGTTTTGAAAATTATGCCTCGATTAAAAAACCGAGGTATAATAGGATGAGGTTAAAAATACATAACTTTAGGCTTTGGTTCATAACTAAAGCCTATATTCTTTACTTTATGCTTCGATTCCTTTTTTAACAGAAGCCAATTCGTATATTTTTTTAAAAAAAATTATTGTTTTAATTTCTTTTCCTACTCACGTATTTTCAACCGTAGAACCACTATGTTCCCCACCAACAAATAGAGTCACCACTTCCTTTCTCACTTCCACATTCAATAAAAGAGATTAAGAAAATATTTCCATTAAGAAAAAAATGCAAAACGAAATAGCAA
Source organism: Vigna reflexopilosa (assembly GCA_027742785.1). Classification (NCBI taxonomy): domain Eukaryota; kingdom Viridiplantae; phylum Streptophyta; class Magnoliopsida; order Fabales; family Fabaceae; genus Vigna; species Vigna reflexopilosa. Next base: position 11,697,825 of record CM050926.1, read on the forward strand.
GCCGTTGTCGAAATGGGAAGAAAAGGGATCTTGTAGTAACAATGCGACGACACATTTCACATTGACTGAGGAAGGGAAGGAAGGATAGTGGAGGAATGATGGCGAATGTGGCAGCGCGATTCGCATTTGGCCATGAGGAAAGGAGCAAAATGGTTCTGGTAGTGGAAATCTGATGGAGCGGCGATGCAAATGAAAAAACTGTTGGGAATATAATGTTAACCCTAAAAGAAAATTATGCCTCGATTCTTTAAAAAATCGTTAGCTATAGTTTTTGCAAATAATTTCAGAAATTCCACGAGTGACATTTTTGTAATTATCTGTAAAAACTATAGACATCGGTTCCTTAAAGATCCACTCTCTATAGTTATGAAGATATTTACAAAAATGCCACGGGTGACATTTTTGTAATTATCTGCAAAAATTATAGACATAAGTTCCTTAAAGATCCACTCTCTATAATTATGAAGATATTTGCAAAAATGTCACGAGTGACATTTTTGTAATTATCTGCAAAAACTATAGACACTTATTATTTAAAGAATTACTCCTTATAATTGTACAAATATTTTAAAAAATGTCACGAATGACATTTTTTAAATTATTTGTAAAACTATAGGCAACAGTTCTTTAAAGAAACGAAACATATACAAGTATAAACTTCAATTATTTTATAATAGAAACTTATAATTGTGCAAAAGATTTAAAAAATGTCACGTTTTGAAATACATTTTTCTTAAAATCGAAACAAATTGGACAATTTTGAAACTTTTTTTTGCATTAGTGATTGAAAAAGCCTGTGTGACCAAACTAGTCACAAAAAGTCCATAAGGATTTTTTAAACATGAAAGAATATTAATTTTTTAAGCAAGACCGTAAGATTGTTTAAACTAAGCATGCAGATCGTTTAATGATCAAGCGAGCAGACCGTCTGATGATCATAAGGAGTGTTAAAGGAAAAACAAATTTTAGTTATTGATGAATTTTTGTATGTTGTTTATATGTTCTGCCTTCAAAATATATTTTAAATATACTAAAAGAAGTTATTATATCAAAATAACTTTATTATAAAAGCATAACAGATGATACACCAAATGGAAAATCCGGAGTGAAGAAAAAGTCCTCTAGAATTGGCTGCTGGTAATACTTGGTTGTGGGACCTTCTTGAAAATGGCTTTAAGCAGATCAGCATAGAGAGGAAACTGCACCACTGCATAGAAAGTGACAGGCAAACAAGTGGCAATGTAGACAGGGAACAAGATGTTCTTGTACTTGTCCTTCAGCACGAAGAAATGCGCAGCGCAGAAGGAAACCAGCATGGAAGCAATGGAGACGAAGAGAGAGCTCAGGCCGAACAGGAGCTTCAATGGCAAGCTCTTCCGGAAGTCCTGCGCCTGTTTCCGGGAGGTCAGGATCGCCAGGAACATGATCAGGGCGGTCACTGAGAAGCAGAGCCCGATCAGGGATGCGATGGCGAACGCGTCAAAAGCCGGCTGCCCTTCCAGCTCCGGCTTTCCCTTGTCGGTGCCGCCAGGCACAGAGCTCGAGGTGGCAAAAGAGACGCCAGCGATTAGGGCAGCCACCACCGAGCAGGAGTTGGAGGTTTCCTTCAGCCACTCCGAGCTCTCCTTCACCAGGTCTTTGTGCTTCTGCTTGAAGATCTCGCCACCGGTTTTGTCGTCCTTGTTCGTTCTGAATGTGAAATGCTCTGGCACCAGGGCTCTCACGTACTGCATCAATGCATGCATGCATGATCATGCGATGTATGTATACATAGGTGTTTGTTAAATGTGCAAGGATTGGCCTGGATAATGTTATGAAGATTAAAACATGCATACCTGATACCACTTGATATCCCACATCATTTGCATGGCGGCACCAGCAATCTGCCAAGTTCTTTCAGTGTTGGCAACTGTGCCTGCAGCCAAATGCAAGACAGTGTTGTCCCTGTTATCCACTTCCAAAATTAAGCTATCGAACAGTTCCTTATCCAAACACTTCCTCAACACCTCAACAACATTGGTCTGCCTGTTCTTCACTGCCACAAGCAACACGTTTTCGTTGTTGGAGTTGGTTTCATGCACAGCACTGGGTATTTTGGATTGAAGTTCAAACACAATCTCCACAATGCCGTTTTTTGCAGCAGTCAAAAAGGCTGTCTCCTTCTTGTCAACGTGGTGTTCTCCAAGTTTGTTTTTGATGTTCTTCATTGCCACAACCAGCAGGTTTTCCTTCTCAGGGGTGGTACGGTCATGTGGGGCACTTGGTACTTTGTTTCGAAGCTCGTTCACAAGGTCGACTATGTCAGCTTTCGCCACCGACACAAATGTTGTTTCCTTTTCCTCATATTTTGCTGCAGATTCTGTTCTAGTATTCTCTTGTTGATTCTGCCCTGAGCTAGCTGCACCCACCACTGCATATATATACACAGAAAGAGAGAGATGGATAAGCAAAATTAACTTTTGACTAATATGTATTTTATTGTGAAGTGATTATTACTTACTTTGCAACTGTTGTTGGGTAATTTGAACCGAATTCCTGTCTCCTCTGTCAAAAGTCATGAATGGTGGACCCCCACCAATTCCCATGTAGGACTCATGAGGTCTCTGCATAAAAATATTCAAGAGCTGACGACCCCATTTGTGTTTCTGCCTTGTCTTCTTTATTGCTTTCAAGTCTTAGAAGTTATGTTCATGCAAGGAGAATGTTACCTCAATTTAAACAAAGTGAGGTAATATGATCATAAAGACATAAAGACACAGAAAACTGATTGAGAATAATATACCTTGTGCAGTGACACCCAATCCTGAAAGACTGAGAATTTTGAAGGCAAATCGAACAGCACTCTTTACAAATCGAACAGATGTGGCATACTTTCGTTCCACGAAAATCTGTGCTTTCTTGGCTTCATTTTCCAACTGTATTCTCACTGAAATACCTGAATCTTATATTAATAATTAGATAATTCCAAATAATATCTAAAATGACTAAGAATTTGAAATTATCCATACTTTCTCTCTTTTATTATTACCTTCTTCTGGATTTAGATTTTGAAGGCTGGCAAGAATTATGGAGGTCACAGGAGCAGGAAATAAAGGGAACTCGGGAAAAGAGGGAAATGGCAGTGTTTTAACTAATCATTCATATTCTATACTTTTGACTAGAACAAATACAAATAAATATTATTTTCAAATTAGATTGTTTTCTATCAATATGAATTAGAAAATATATTATTTTCAAATTAGATTGTTACCTTTGTGTTCATGGTCCTCAACTTCAACTTTCTCCATGTAGAATTTTATAGCTTTCTCAACGTCTAGAGGTTCTACAAGAATACCTTTGACATGAAACATAATAGAAATAGTATTAAAAGTGTGTCTTGATGTGGGTTTAACATGATAACAAATCAATATTAAATGTTATTTCGGTCTTCGAAAATATAAGTTTTATAGGGTTCTTGTTTTTTTTTTTTTAGCTTAATTAAATCTTTGATTTGTTCTGGTTTACATTAACATGCATATGTTTTTTACTATCTAAGTTTTTTTTTTACATAATTAAGTATATATATATATATATATATATATATATATATATATATATATTTACTTTCAAAATAATCGCAAATTTAGTTTTCATATGCCTTTATATATAAATAATTTTAAAAAAAAAACAAAATCGCTATTTAAGTTAATTAATGATGAAATTGATACATGAAATCATTTTAAAATTTTATAAATATGAAATTGAATAAAAAAACACAATAAAAAGTGTAATAATTATAAGATGAAGATTAGAAAAAAAAACTGTGATCGATAAAAAAAATTGGGGATAAAAATTTGTAACATTAATTAATATATAGAGTTGCTTAATTTTCAAAAATAGACCAGATTAGTTAATGGGTTGAAATAAAATATGCAACATTTGTTTCTGTTATAATTTAAAATCTTAATTCCGCTAGCCATGTTAAAAGGATGTATTTTAATTAGAATGTATATAAGATATATAAAAGTATAACTATTAATTAAAAACCTTAATTATGAGCTTAATCACCACACAGCACTTCTTACCATAATATAGAATTTTCTTCCACCATGGGAGATTGCTTCCACTCTTGAAAGCTGAAGGTTTACAAGCAAGAACTTTGAGAGGTGTGGCTCCATCTTTGTTTCGCGTTTTCGCAAGTTCAGGATAACAACGAATTATTATAATAGCCAAATCTTCCAATCACAAATACAAATCATTAACAACCATTAGGATCTACATCATAAAATTATTTTCATATTTTACTTTTAGAATAAAATAAAAAGGGCACATGGAAATCTTCAAAATCTTTTTAAATAAAACATTGAGAAGTGTTTTTTCAAACATAGCATTAATGTTTCACTTCATCTGGTAACTATTAGTCCAACAACATTGAGTAATGTTATATTTAAATAAGTGATAAATAGATAATAAAAGTAATTTAAATATATATTATTTTCTTGATTTTCTTTTAAACAATTTTTAAAAACAAAAACCATAATAGAATTTTAAAGTTTAAAAAAATACCTCAGGAATATTATTTGAACGGAAGAAAATGTGATCAGAGAAGATTGCTTACCCAGGAATTCTCTCCAAATGGCATGGTGAAGGATGGTGTCTCCATCAGAGTTCCTAAGAGGAACATCTAGATCTTTGGAAACATTGTAAAGGTAAACAAAGGTCTTTGTTTGGCATGTGAGAACAGCCCTGAAAAGAGGTGTTTCACCCCTGTTGTTCCTAACCCTAATCAAATCCTTCCTTTCACCATTTTCCCCAATGATGCACATACACATACCAATGAACCCTCTTGAGGCTGCAAGGTGCAAAGGACTGTCACCTCTCTCATTCGTTGATCTCAGTGCACTGTCATCCCTCAACACTTCCCTCCCTTCATGATTCAATATTGCTCCAACAAGAATGTTAACAAGCTCCACTTTCCCATCATTCACTGCAACATGCAGTGCAGTGCCTCTGCTTTCGTTGATTCTTATTTTGTGAAACTCTCTCTCGTTTCTGTATGCAGGAATTACGAACTCCCATCTTCCTTCCAACACGCACCCTCGGAACAGTGATATCTCATCCCCATTTGTAACTTCTTCTGTTCCTTCAATTATTGTTGATGATTCTTCAGAAATCAATCTTGATGCTGATTCTTGAGAAACTGGTGAGAGTGGAATCGGAATCACATTATTACAGATTGAAATCAGGAAAACAGAGTCAGTATGAATTTTTAGAATATGTAAGTTGATCAATTATATAGAGGAAAAATAGAAAAAAAAAATATAATGTGGAGATTTCTCTCTCATGTTCAATTATTAACATTATAATAATTAGAATAACTTAATCAATCTTGTAGAACACTATTAATTTTAATTGTAAACAAAATTTAGTATCAAACATAATAACCTATAATAATATCATGCAGAATTTGGAAACATTATATATAGTTTGTGAATGTTTTCATCTACATTCTATAAATTTGGACTCACCAGTTGTACTCATTCTGCTGGATATGATGATAGACTTGAAATGGGAGCTCGCTAGGTGTAAGATACTATAAGAGGAACTCAAACCTTCTTTTATAACACCAAATCCCCCACTTCTATTCACGTGTGCTTTCTATTTGTTCTAGAGAAATTATTCCATTCAAATTATTATTTTTTTTTTTATTTTATCATACTTTTATTAAATTATATATTGAGTTAGTTATCTGTTATATATACCATTATACCACTTTCCATCTTATAAAAATTTCTATAGTGTTCCTTTATGATAGATAAAATTTCTATTTTCCTATTCAACATATATAATCCTATTAAACTTCTGCTTATATAATGTAACTTATTTATTCGTTAAAAGTTAAGAACATTATAATTCTATTTATACAGAAAACCCAAAAATTTTACCACTCCTTGTAGAAAGCGAAGACTTGGTATTGAAGAAAATTTCTAGCATGGCAACCACGATGCATATATTAAAGCACAAGTTTGAGCAAAAACAAAACCAAAAAGATACTAATGGCTTTTTCGTTTTTGTTTTGGCTTTAACCAAATATAAGGCTTGGTATCGATCTTGTCACCTTTATTATGGTATTTGTCATATGATCAGTCCTTTTCTTTAAAGTATGCTATATTGAAGTGATGCTCTGATTTTGCCCAGTAGTTTTAAGATGAAGACTTTTTGTTAAGAAAAGTTATGTACACGCAGTACTACTCAAATGAGAGGAAAGTATTATGCTTAACTTCACCAACAAGATTCAAGTAGGAATGATAAAAGAGTACTATGAACATATGGGTATGTATAAAAATGTTCACAAATGGATAAAGGATAATATATTTGTTTATGTGAAGACCTGATAGGTATATCAACTTAAATTTAATGGGTGTAGGTGTGAATAAATGTATTATTGAGATGAAGATATTTGATGGGTTCAACTATAGGTAGTGTTGTCAAAACGGGTCACCTGACCCGATCCAGCCTAACTCACTACGGGTTGATCATTTAGTGAGTCAATCCAATACGGCTCATTTATTAGTGAATCTAGTTCGACCCACCACGGATTGGTGGATAAACGGGTTGACTCACTTAATTACATTTTTTTAAAATAAAAAAAATTACTAACTTTCTATAATTCAAATCTAAACAAATTTCACTCCAGGTGTTTAATTAATTTTGAAAATAGGGAACTTAAATAATTTTTTCAAGCAAAAAAAATAATAAATATTTTTTTATAAAATTAAAATTAAATTTTAATAAAATAAAATTAGGTAGGTGGATTGGTGGGCTAATCCGGCCCACCAATTTCAACCTAGATGAGCCGGGTTTAAATGAGTCGGGTTGTAATCTAACCCACATAAAAAAAAATAATTATTTCAAACCCAACCCGACCCAAACCCGTGGTGAGTCGGGTTGGCTCGCGGGTTAGTCATTATCCCATTTTTCTTTTATTTTATTTAATTCACACCCCTTTTACTTCCTACACCCCCTTATTTAATTTCTACACTAATTAAATAAAGTAAAAGACCATTTTACCCCTAAATAAAAATACAAATAAATAAAAGTTTCCTCTTAACTCTCTTCCTACTTAGAATTCAACCCACAACCATTTAATCCTAGACCACCCTTTTATCAACAAGTCATTTCATCACATTAGTACTATTAAACACACATATCACCAAATCAACAACATATCAATCATGTGTTATACTTAATTAAAATAACATCAAAAAATTAACATAATTATATTTTAACACAGATACACACAACACCTTATTAGACATATTAACTTTTAAAATATAATTCAGTTTAAGTCTTAACAAAACTTTCTTCTTTAAACTCCTATTTTCTCTTGATCTTACAATCACATTTTGAAAGAGAAATGGAATAAGGGTGGCAAAACGAGTTTAGTCATAAGCCAGGCTGCAGTTTTCAACCTGTCAACATGCCTTTTAACTAAAATTAAAATAAAGAATATTTTAATATTTTTTTTTGTATTATATTACTTGAAGAATAAAAATATATAACAATATGATAGCTTAAATTATTAACACTTATAAGATAAAATTTCAATTATTAATTATAATGAAGTAATTTATCATATAAATATAATTATTTTAATTTATTTGAATAAAGACACTAATTAATTGATTAAAAATTAAAAACTACTTATAGTATTTTTTAATATATATATATATATATATATATAATTTAAAAATACAAAATTTAAAAAAATAAAAATAAAAAAGAAGTTGGCAAGTCAACTCCCCAACTTGGGACGGACAGGTTAGCATTTTCAATCTGCTTTTCTACAACGAGCCAACCCGCCCTGTCTCACTTTTGGCAAACAAATGGAAAAGCGGGCCAAAACGAGGCGATGAACCCTTAGTATGGAGAGAATTTAAAGAAAAGTGTGTGGGTAGGAAATGAAAAATAGTGTGTGGGGGTGCAGGCCTTAAAAATCTAGTATCCAAACTTTTATACTTTTCAGTTGAGTTTTTGTTGTTTGATTTTGTTATCAACTGGAAATAAAACATTTAAGCAACTAATTTGCACTTGTAATAACAATATCATGAAAAAAAGGATTTCACAAAATATTTTGAATTAATTTCATGTATTTTTGTGGCTGAAAAAAAAATGAGTTTTTTTATGAAAAATCATGAGGTATGAGAAACTAGTTCAACTCCATTTCTTGAAGTGGATACATGGTTCATATTTTCATGGTTGTGGTCATGGCCTTTATTATGGTTGTGGTCATACTAGTAATCATGGACATGGACATGGTCATAAAAAAAATTTCAAAGAAATATTTTATCATCAGAAGTAGAACAATAATGTGAAAACGGGAAAAGAAAAAGGTGAAATTAAAATAAGATGAAAATATATGTTATAGTTGCAGTGGTAAAGGTATTAAAGCATCTTAAAAATAAAGAGAAAAACATAAAAACACACTTTGCTTTTAAAGATGGTGATTTTGATTATGACCATATGGATGTCACTCATCTTGATATTTTTGTTTTCTTTGCTAAATCACCTCATTAGTGATTAGAGTGTTAAGAAATAGGTTTTTTATATAAATTGAAAAAGAAGTCCCTACATGATTCATTTTTTAATTTATTTTTTATTATAATTGAAATTAAGGTGAATTTTCTATGGTATTTTTACTATGTATATTGGTTTAAAATATGCATGTGTGATGTTGGTATTATGTATAGGATAAGCTTCAATTTTCTTTTGTATTATAGAACATATATGTGAACTAAGTGTATGATGAGAATTTATTATTATATAGATCTTATGTCACCGCAAAAAAAAATGGTTATTACCTACCGATATTTATATATGGATTTTGATCCATATGTAACATAAGTATTACATACGGATTTTGATCCATATGTAACATAAGTATTACATACGGATTTTACATATGATCGTGAAAAATGAGTTACATACGGATTTTATATAGGATTTTACCTACCGATTTGTCCGTATGTAAAATTCGTATATAATATTGACGCGTTTAATCCGTATATATACAGATATTTATAATTAATTATTAAAAAATTAAAAAATAAAAGTAAAAATTTATTTTCATTTTCTTCCTGCCTAAAAATTATGACTTTTCGAAAATCCCACTTTAAGTCAATCCCTTTCAGTTCTCGTACAAAGCATGAAACCCTCATAGGGTTTCTTCTCCTTTCTTCATGCCAAGAGCCCCGTTAGAGCAGTCACTGCCGCACCTTCCCAAGGTTAACCACTGATAACGGTTTAAAACACTGTTATTTGTGATATGATTTTGATACTAAAAGCACCATTTTCACTTAGAAACTTGCTTGGACTCATCCTTTTTGAGTAAATTGTGTGAATAGGAGAGTTGAGGTTGATTTCAATGATTTTATGACTAATTCCCCTTGTTTTGACAGAGATTGAGGTAATACTAGAAGAAGAGATGAAAGACCAAGAAAAGGGAGCTTAGAAGGGGTCAAAAAGGCACCAGAAGGAGGGAAAACACGCAGCCCGGGCGTCTAGAAGCGCAGCTGAAGCAAAGGAAATCGATGTTCGCCGCCCAGGCGGTGGCCCTTGATGCCCGCGCGGCGGAGCATTGTAGCCTGGGTGACCATTTTCAACGCCCAAGCCTTACATGACCCTCAATTCACGCCCGGGCGGCCCCTCTGCGACGCTTGAACGAGAATTCACGTGGATCGGGTCCTGTTTTTGCTCTATTTTGATTCTTTTGGACCAGGCTTCTTTTTGGCACGCCTCTGACACTATTTAAAGGACCCTGGGGCTCTAGGTTTTGCATCCCTGGCAGAGAAGAGCATAGCAATACACTCTTAGCCTATTCTTAATCTTCCATTCTCCTTCTTTCTTCCATTGTTCATAGAGTCCCCCATGTCTATGGGGAACTAATTTCTATTTGTTGTTGGGGAATGATGTAACCTTGTAAACTCTCATGTATTTGAATTGATTCTTAATTTCATATGCTTTTACATTAACTGTTAGAATAATTCATCTATTTTATTCTTGCTTATACAATAACATTATTTTTGAATTGCATGAGTGCCGGGAGGTTCCTTTCAATTCAGGTTCTTGTTGAATTACTCGTAAGGGTTATATTTCTCAGGGATGAGGGTATGAGTCTTAGTCGTCTTAACCTCTTGATCTTCACATCTTTTTACCAGGAATGCTAGGAATTGTATGAACTGGTAATTAGGAACAGGTTATTTACCGAGGGATCGGGTTTAAGTGATTTAGTGAGGGACGTTGGCATTAATGCATAAAGAAGAATTCTTATATACATGAGAGGTAACTTGGTGAAATATAACCCCAACAACATACCCATCTCATATAAATCAACATTCGTTCATCTCTATACTCATTTGCCATTGATCAATTGCATTTTATTTTATTTTATTATTTTTTCCCAAACCCAATGATCTCTTTTTATTTTTAAGTCTTAATTAATCATGTTTTCACACAATTGTTCAGCGCCGTGAGTCCTCTGGGATACGATACTTGGTCTTACCATTTTATATTACTTGTCCGACTCGGTACACTTGCCGATTTGCCCCAACAACTACGGTTCCATTCCCCCGCTCGGCCCTCATGGCCGCCATTTCCGCCCTCATTTCCTGCATTTTCCTCTGCATCTCTTGAAGAAACTACAAGTGTAACTCTCCTGCCATTGTGATCTTGCTTGGGTTGTTCACTCTCTCTCGAGCCCCACGGTGGGTGACAAATGTTTCGGTTATGAGTCCCGAGACCGAAGACACACCACGCTCTCCTTCACTCTACCGCTCCTCCCGTATCTACTAAAGATTTCTTCCTTGATGCCGAACAGTTGTGACTTGTAAGGAAACACTCTGACGCTCAAGTCAACAAGGTCACAAGAAGGTGTAAGTGTATATGATTAGACCTCAAGTAAATTACCTGGTTGTTGGGTCTGTATTTATAGGCATTAGGCCCAATAATTGGCATTAACTGCCTGTAGCTATCGTATCTTCTATTTCCTTTTCGGTAATATTCGTCCATTAAAGTCATTAATTACTCTTCAATACTGCTTTCCACGGTCTTTCACTGCTCAGTCATGTCCCCCTTTCTTCGGCTCCCGACCGACCGGTCCTTCACTGCCCTTCGATGTGGATCCGACCGATCGGCCACCTCCTCATACTACATCTTTATAAAACGATATTGTGTGTATTGATATTTTCTAATTTTAAGTTTTTTAAGTTTTATCTTTTTTTATTATTTATTATGTGTTTCAATATGGATGTGTGGGATGAGAGACTAACCTTGCTGATGTGTCTTTATTGCTTCTGGATACTTAGGACGCTTTCTTTTACGTAATTGATACGCTCACTTCTCCGTAATTAATAAGCTCGCTTCTCCGCAATTTAGGTCGTTTGTTGGCTCTTCTAGAAGTCGCTCGTGCTCCTTCAACTTATATTGCTCGTCCTCCTTCACCAGCAGAGGGGGATGTACCTGCAAAAGGCACTCCAACACTCAAGTTAGGCGTAGGTTGCAGAGCTTTGGCTCTTTTAGAAAGTGACTTTGTTATCACTGTAGAGTATTTCTGAGTTTGAGTGAAAGGTACCTGGCTTTCAGCCTTGGTCCTGTATTTATAGACTATCACAAGCCTAATAAAATATAAATAGACTTACCTTAAATAGTTTTACCTTAAAATCCGGTTGGTTGCTCATAAAGAACCTTATCAATATCTTTAATCAAATATCTTTGGTTACTTTATTCTCTGTTGGACTATTAGTCCAATCACTTAAATATTGGCCTAATTTGCCCAATATCGTTTAATCTAGTTTGACGAACGCTGCTCTTGGTTTGACTTTTGACAAACACTAAACATGTTTTGACCTGGTTAACGAACTCTGTTATAATGAATAGACCGATCAATCTTAGATGTTAACTGTTCGATCTTAGTGTTAACCGTTGGACCTAAATATCATATTACACAATATATTTTGAGTGTATAATATCCTCAATGACTTTAGTTGATATTTTTACGTATCATAGGATAAGTAAGATTTTGGATTCTCTCGATCCGATCAAAAGAAGAAATCTCATACTTAGTTTTTCAAAGAATTTGACATTTCCCCCTTATTCCTGAAAGACTTCGATTTGTGCGTAGACTTGAAAAAAAAAGTTGTTTCACATCATATAATAATCATTTGACAATTTATAGGGAGGTAAAATAGGAGAAAAAGTAAACTTTTATATTGCATAGAAAAATAAGAATAATAAATAATAAAAGACATCATCATTGTCTTTACACATTCCTTGATTAAGGGAGTAGAGTTTGCTTTTTGTGTTGTTGTCAATGATTGAGTGTTGGTAGAGAGAAAGAGTAAGTCGGCCATATGTACAGAAATTTGTCTCTTTATAATTTTACAATTATGTGTTCATAAAATTTTCAGTGTGGACTTTTTCCTTTTGCTTTGTCAAATTGGTGAGGGTACAGTAAAAAACACAGTAATAATATATATATATATATATATATATATATTATATTGGGTTTGAGGAGTGGGGAATCGGTTTTAATTATGACAAACCGAACCCCATTGGGTTTTTGTGTGTACATATACATAATATTATTAAATAATAATAATATTAATAACAATAAAAATAAAAAATTATAGTTATAATTATAAAAGTATTTCTATATTTTAATTTATTAAAAAAAATTTGTTCTATTACAATCATAAATTTTTTTTGCAGAATTCATTTTTATGTCTCCTGGATGAACCACGCTTACAACATAATAGAGCAGTGATACTTTGACAATACAAAACGACAAATTACGTTTGTATTTGACATAAATGACCCTGTTAAATAATTATTGATTATAATTATATTATTTTTTAATTAAAATCAAAATATATTATTACATTATTAAAAGTAACGTGAAATGAATTTTTTTTTTCAAACTAACTTTTTCCAAAAGAATATACTATGCGACAAAATAAAATAATTACACAAATACTTTATAATTATCTGTTTTACTTTTAATTTTACCTAGATTTTAAAATTGTCTAGTCACTATTATATTCAATATAAAGGAATAATGACACCTTAATACTATAGTTTTATTCTTACATTTAAATTACAGTAAAATAGATCTAAGAGATTGTGTTTTATTAACATTTACGTTCACACAATTTAAATATTAGAATAAATTTTAAGTATTTATAAACTTTGATTAATTATATTATTAATATTTCGTTAATATACTTGTATATTATAATAAAATAATATTAATAAATAATAAATGAAACAAATAAATTAATTTTAATATTTTCTAGTATACGTTTTTGTACTATAGAAATAAATAATTAAAATAAAATACTAAAAAAAATAAAAAAATAATTAAGTTAGCATTTTAATAATAATTATATTTTGGGTTATAGTAAAATAAATAATTAAATAAATTAATTATTGTAATATATTTTTGTGATATCCCAAAAATTATACACTGAATATAATTTAACAGGATATATCATTATAATATGACAAAGCAGTGAAAAGATGTATATAAAGTTATAATATTTACAGTCATCCAAAAGAGTTATAAAATTATAAACTTTAAATACATAAGAAGTCTCTCAAGTGTAAGCCCTTTACCGCATAATAGGCCTCTACGTAGCACCTATTATTAGGACCTCCCACTACTCTCACCACACGCGTCAATCTTCTCTAAATGAGAATGAGAGACTGTTAGAGTGTTAGGGATAACCCCCCATGTGAAAGTCTCATATATTCATTCTAAATAGTATGAAGATCTCACCTAGAGACCCTATTTTTATACTAAACTATCACTTTGATATGATCATACTTCCCAAGATTCATCAAACGTCCCTAATTATACTTGCCTAAGTGATTACAAACGTCCCTAACATGATTCTTTAAAGATTAAACATCAATTTTCACTCAAATTACTCAATTTCATCAACCTATATACCCAATTCTAGTTCTACAAGTTAGGTACTATTTTTGCCACTTTTAAAGCTTCTAATAAGTCACAATTGACTTATCTAAATGATCTCGAATGACTAAAACCACCTGGAATGTTAATTTCAAAATATGACTACCATAGTTCCTCTAATCTGACCTTAAACTCTTATATTTTGCTTAAGTACTTATCTAGCAGCAGTTTAACAGAAAATCATATTATTCAACTATTTAATATCATTAATTCATTACATCCAGTCCAGTACAAACACTCATTCACAAATCAACATAAAATTTCTGAATGTACAGTTTTTAACAAACATAATCATCGACTTCAGTTTAAGTATCATCAAACTTAATATACCAATTACACATGTAGTAGAAAATTTCACAGCACAAGAATAAAATCCCAGTTTCCCTTACCTTTGACTTGAACAATGCAACTAACAGGATGACCGGACTCAACACCTTGTACCCTAGGAACTTGAAAGTACTTATAAATCCCTAATTTGAAAATAGAAATCAGCTTTTAAAAATCAGAAATTGAGCTAAAAATTGGAAGAAAACCTCAGTCAGCCACATGCAACAGAAGCCATTGCATCAGCGAAGCTCTAAAATTGTACGGGGAAAGGAATTTCGACTTGGTTGCATAATGGCAAAAACGATCGGTAGAACCACAGTCTTCTAAGTTGACATTTATAGGTTATCACCTAAGCAAGGATTTAGTGATTCAAAGGGAATGAGAGAAAGCAAGGAAGAATAAGGGAGTAGAGTGATAGCAGAGAGGGTGAGCAGCAAGTTTCAGAGATGAAATGAAAACAATTTTATTAATTTACGTTTTTAAAAATATAACTCATTTTTATTCATATATTTTCCTTTTTAATTAATCACCCAATTATCAACTACCACATGTCATCATTCTTAACTGATTTATTTTCCAGTTCTTACAATTATAATTTATATTTTTAAATGTTATTATTATTGTTTTAAAATATTTTAGAAATTACTTTTTAAATATATTAATATAGAGAAAATTATTGATCAAATCATCTTCTTTTTGACTCACTGAAAAAAGAGAGTTTTCCTGGGAGTTTTCCTCTTTAAGGAATGTTGATGGCTGAAGTTGCGCAAAGCATCTACATGAGCCATTTTCTTGGTCTAGGCAACGTATTGATAGTAACCACTTTTGTTTATCTGGGTTCATTTCATTAATCTCTGGCACTTTTTGTTACATTTTCACATTCCATTGAACAATCTAGAATAGAACTGAAGTTTTTGGTTTTAATTTTGAACATGGATGAATCATTGTCGAGCATCATGGAGGTGAGGGAAGATTTCATGGTTTCACCAGATGGTGACAGTAAACCAACTTTGAGATCTGCCCATTTTCTAAAACCCCTTGCAAAGTCCCTTGAAAGATCAGTTTCTGAGGTCCTTTCAACTTCTATGAATATGCCACTGCCACCTGTTTTTGAACCAAAGAAGTGGCCTTTGGTTGTCCATTTCAGCTGCTGGCGCTCCAGAAACCGGAAATGGGTTGAATGGGTGGATGCCCTTCGAGACAGGTATGAATCAGTGTGGAAGAAAGTTGGTATCTTTGAAGCCATCATGAGTACCAAGTGTTCCCTGGTGAAAGATCGGAACTTGTGTATTGGGGTTGCTGAGAAATGGTGTCCTCAGACAAATACCATTCTATTTCCATGGGGTGAGGCAACAATCACCTTGGAGGATGTTATGGTGTTGGGGGGTTACCCTGTTGTTGGTGATCCTATCTTCACCACACTTCAAAACCAGGAAATGATAGAAGTGCAGGAAAAACTGATTCTTGCAAGAAAGGAACCTTGGAAGAGGAATAAAGGTAAGGCTTCCTTATCAGCATGGATGGATATTTTTCGCAATAGTGGTAGTGAAATAGAGCATGAAGCATTCCTAGCAACTTGGTTGACAATGGTTGGTTTTTCCCCCAATGACTGTGTTAATCGACTTGTTTTCCCTATTGCCATTCATCTTGCTAAAGGGAACCCCATTGCTTTGGGACCAACAGTTTTGGCCAGCATATATCAGGATTTGTCTTTGCTAAAGGAAACAGTAGTTAGTTTGACAAAAAAACTAATACTTGGTGATAACTTGGAATTGGAGGTAACACTTCGTTCACCCTTTTACTTGGTGCAAATTTGGGCGTGGGAGAGGTTCAAGAATTTCCAACCACAGCCTTGGGTGATCAACCCTGAAAACCCTTGGTTGTATAGGTGGCATAAGGTTAAGGCCTTGAAAATTGACAATGCGAGATTGGCACTAGACTCGGGTATGGAGCATTTTCGATGGCGCCCTTATGTTCAATATGCTGATAGGTTCAATGTGTTTTATCCAGAAAATAAAACGTTGGTACCATTAGACACGGATTTGGATAAAAAACTAGTCCCTTTCGTTACATGCTTGAAAGTTTCTGTGCTTGTTGGAGTTGAATATACTATAAAGAAATACATGCCACATAGAGTTGCTATGCAATTTGGAATGGATCAAGATATTCCAGGTTGTGTGCCTGAATTTAATGGGAGTAAAGAGTTTGCTTGGAGAAATTACTGCAGGCCAATATCTAACGGTAAGTTGTATTTTCCTGCTAAGCTTTTTGAGGGAGATGTTACCACACGTTATGCAAAATGGTGGAAGCAATCAGTGCTACTGATTCAATATGACTTTGCTAAGAATATTGTGCAGCGAAAGAGAAGTCTAAGGTCACGTCGTCTTAAATATGGTAATGATGCTGATGTTCCTCCCGGTTTTCCTCCCAAACTTGGTGGCACTGTGTATTCTGGAAAATCCAATGATGATGCTTCAAATGCTAGGAAAGGTAACAGTGATGCTAATGTGCCTTCTGATTTTCTTTTTAAACGCTTGAAAACTGTTCCTTCTGGAAATTCTGCTCAAGATGGTTTCAAAGATAATGAAAATATTGATGCTGAAGTTCCAGCAAGATATAAAAATTTGTCCAACCAGAGTTCTTCAGCCTCTACTGCAGATTACGAAAATGCTAAAAGTATGTCACCACAGGCAAAACTGGTTGGGAAATATACTGTTAAACCATTGATTTTGAAGGAAGATGTTGAAGATGCAAATGGGAGCAAAGAAGCGAGACTGTCTATTGAGGGGGTGAGCCTATCTGGGGCTGAAGGTGAAAGCTATAATTGTGTATCAGGAATGAATGTAATAGATCTTCAACAGAGAATAAAAAAACTGAAGACAGTGACCGAAAAATTAAAGATAGCAAAATTTGGTCACTGTTGAAAAAATTATTAGCTTATCAAACCAAAACCTTACTACTTGTTAATATGTATTTCCTTTTATATATACTTGCAGAATTTAATGACATGAATGTTCAGAAAAAACAAGTTTAACATGATACTATAGGATCTTATTTAGCACTGGTCATTACAGGGTCAACGCATTTAGACATAATTCAGTATCCTTCTGGCTTTTTAGACTGAAAAAAAAAAACCGATATATGAATTCAGAATATGAAAGAAACATTTTGCATATTAATCTAGCCTATTGCAATGCCATGGTAGATTTTACAGATTCCAAAGTGTTCATATTCATTCTGCACTGTTAGAATGTATAAGATGGGTAGTAATTTGAGTAACTGTACTGATTGCATGGTTGAAAGTTTATTACTAATCACAATGCACTCTACTGTTATATCTCTGTCCAGACCAAAACTGGTGTGAGATGTGTGTTTTCCATGTGGAAATTTATCAATTTTTGTATAATATAGTATCGGTTCATTTAGAAGATTTTTTTTACAAGATCCCAAGTTTGGAAAATAAGTAAAAAAGAATATTTTTCTATAGAATTTTTATCTTTTTATTTTAGTTTAAATAATTTTAATCTATAAAGTGACTAATTTTAATGTTTTTTTTATATTCTTACGGAGTTGTTCGAAAGCCAACTTGAATAACTTTTAGATGTGTTTAATTTATAGCTTTAGAAATTTCTATGGTAAGGATGACAAGTATTAACCAAGTCTAATTAGAGAACTTGATGTGGATATGGACAAATTCTTCAAGAAACTCTGCTCTAAAAATAGAACATTGTCATCTTGTCAATCGTAGTTTCTATAGAAAACCACTAAGAGAGTTATACTATTTGTATAGATTAAAAATATTTGTACCTGTAATCTGAATATTATAATAAACCAAATGAGTGGAAAATTTCTTTATAATTCAACCAAATGAAGCATAAACTGAAAAAGGACAGATTTCTTAAATATCATGCTGGGACAAGTTTCTCACCTTATTTAACACCTTTAGCAATCTATTTCAGATCAATTGCCATTAAAAGATAATGTGTTCTTTAAATCAAATGCTCCTTCGTATATATAAATACTGACAGAAATTGGCAAAATTACAAACTCAGAAAATACTACAATATTGATCATCCCTATATAATATATATCAACCACATCAACTCACTACTAGTTAAGGCCTTCTTTTCCGTGTTGACTAGACCCCAGAAATTTACATTTCTGAAACTTTGAAACAACCATCAAATTAACAAAGGCCAGTAACATAAGCATGAATAATATTTTTTCATAAACAAGACAGAGAACTATTCATTACATTGTTGGGTATTTTTTACAATTGTGATGACTGTTGATGAACAAACAATAGAACTAATTATGTATTCACTGAGTAGATAGATATATGAATTCCAGTTTTTGTTAAATGTTAATTTTTTTTTTAAAGAAAGGTGTTTAGTTCAATTATAACTTATTCATAAATGTCCAAGTATTTCCTTAAAACAACTTCCATCTTATCAAGAGATTAGATAAAGTCAATTTGGACTATATATAGATACAAATCTTATTTTACAAAACCGATAAAATCAATTTATGAATACAAATCTTACATTACAAATCAGTTTTGTAAGATTAAATTACACTTAAAATTTATTTTTTAATATGATATAAATCATGAATTAAAATCTATCCTAATAAGATTTGTGTTTGTTGGACATATCTAATTTCATTAATGTGCAGTTATTAAGATCTAGTCTCACGCATGTATATACCTTAGTATGAGAAAGGTATATTGAAATCTCATATCAAATAAAAATAAAACCAATTTAGAATATATATATATATATATATATATATATATATATATATATAGATAAAAACTTTATCTTCCAAATCGATTTTATAAAGACAAATTTGGTTTAAAATTCATATCTTCTTGACAAATCCAAAGGCCATCCTCAAGATACATGAGCTACAATCTCAATAGTTTCATAATTTTTGTCATCTAGCTATTCATCCCAAGAAATTGGTAAAACGTGGAAAGTACGTACAAGTGTGTTCTACTGCAAAACAGATGATATTTCAGAGACAAGGGATATTATAACATCATACAAATTTAACCTTACTGTGTTTATTTCGTAAGAGAGCTTCATTTCCTTTCATACAACATGGCGGAAGAAATGCTTTTGTAACTGTATTCGAGCTGAAATGCTTGTGAGAATTCTTCAAGCAAGGATTTATGTGTAATATGAATAAGACTAGCATCATTCAGATGATGCAAATCCGCACTTCCATGACCAACACCCTCTCTCACCAACTCCTTAATGCTTCCTACTTGACGGTCTCGAATTCCACATGGGATGATCCATTTGAAGGGAGACAAATCTGTTGTGACATTAAGTGCCAAGCCATGATAGGTTATCCAGCTAGACACTCTAATGCCAACAGCTGCCAGTTTCTCATTTCCTGTAATGCATTACTAAGGTAAAAGAAAAATTATTTGAATCATCACAAACTCAAGCATAATTTTGATTTAATTTGTAATGTATTACTAATCTTGATTTAGTTTGGATATTTATGTATAAAACTAAAATCTTATCATCTCAAATAAATCCCTCAGGGAATGTCACATGAAATGGACACAAATGTTATAGCTAAGAGAGAAAGATCTTATTGGATCATATTTGAAAATACTTTAGGGTTAAACTAGATAACTCCAAGGCAGAACAACTATTATCTGCTAATGTTTAATAACCAAGATAATTCAGAATAGGGCAGGCGGTGCAGAGCAAAAAATACCAAATTACAAGTGTTATATAGGATTTAGAGGTTTACCAACCCAAACACCGGTTAAACCTTCCACTGTAGAAGCCTGAATTGAAAATGTTGAAGAAAGAACACGAATGACAACCTCTTCAAGAGTCCTAAGGTACCAATGAAGATCCATCTTGTGCATTCGGAGGTTGATAATTGGGTACATAACTAGCTGTAATGCAAAGCACAGGTATGTTATCAACTGCCATACATAATAAATCAAAATAGGAACCTAAACTGTAGCAAGTGATTCAGTGCAAGCACCTGACCAGGGCCATGGTATGTAACCTCTCCACCACGCTCAGTACGATAAATATTAAAAGGAGCATTTTTCATGTCAAACTTGAGGTTCTCCACAGTACTAGCAGTGCCCAATGTATAAACAGGAGGGTGTTGTAGAATAATAAGGGTGTCATTACAATCTCCTTCCTTTTCAATCTGTGCCCTCTTGTCTCTGACAATTTCCTTTTGCCAAGACCATGCCACTTCATAAGGGACTTGCTCCTGGTGCAAATCAAAGAGATCACAGCTGCAAATTTAGTTTAATGGTTAGATTTTTCAGAGTAAGGAAGAGGGATATTAATGGAAAGGGAAGATAAGAACAATGCAACTTACATCCTTCTGTGGCCATTGATTACAAGAGAGGTGAATTTGGATGGTTTGGAATATAGAAGTGGCTTGTGCAGATCAAAGTAGGACCCTAGAGGTAGAGAAGGGTATGCTGGTGCTGTTGATGGGACTGTGGTGAAACAATATGTACCTAACAAAATCATGTCTAATTTGCTATAACTAACTCTCTGAAATTATACCTACTGTATGTGTAGTGTGAAAACAATGGAGAAATCAAAGGAAATTGGACGGAATGAGGGGATCAATGGACTCAACCCAAAATCCCAAAGTCTAAACATTGCCACCTGAGTTCACAAAATATGAGCTTGCAAACAGAACATGAAAAGGGAGAGGGACAATCTTCTTCAACGTCCTTCTGCACATGATAAATATACTAATTTAGCGATCTCCTTAAAATCATTTCATGATATTTCTCAACATATTTAGAAGGGACAAGTCCAATATATCAATAACAATGACTCATAATTTGAGTTTAGAAACAACTTCCTCTCTCACATATTTAATTGATTCATCAAACATAACTTTTATATTTTCAACTAGAACAGAACTAATAAAAGCAGACACAAGCCACCAAAGTACATGCCATCAAAAAAATGAAAGTAATATTTGATGTAAGTGTCCCACTTTCTAGCTGATACATTAATCAAGAACCGAAGAAGCTGAAATCCTATCTGTTGAATCTTATGGTGACAAAGTCTTTTCCAGTAAGATCAACAGCAATAGGATAAAAGTAATGATGGCAAAAAGGGTCTATGCCTCATTAATATATGAACCAAATGGAGAAGAGGAGGAGGACCCACAAGGAAAACCCTAGTGGTAGACCTCCATAACTGGTAAGTTGATTTTGCACATCTATGACTCGAATCGCTTCCATGGTAAGAATAAAGAAGGGGCCGTTTATACATGCTATAACAGTTCATGACACAGATGAAACCAAACTGCTTATGACACAAAATACTTCACAAATTGACAATTGAATCAATAGAAATTTTTGCAATTTTTTCTAGACGCATACCATTAGGACTCATAATGGATGCTAGATGGCACAATACTTCATAAGAACATCCCTCAGATTTCATTTCTCCTCAAGGGAATTCAGTCCACTACTTTCAATATTATAAATCATCATAGGGAATTCCATTTAAGACAATAAAGGAAAATAAATGTCACCCAACTTATGTGGCCTATATATATGAAAGCAAGAAAACAGATCCAAAGTACCAAACAGAAAAAAACAGATTAAGCCATCTCCAGAAGCATCCACTTTGTAAACCCCAACCCTCACCTACATGTCCAAAGTACCAAACCAAAAACCAATATTGTCCTCTGGAAAATACTTCAATAAAAGGTCCACAACTGCAAATGTAACAGCAACAACCAAGATTTTATGATCAAAACAGCTACAACGGTAACTGCATTGTCTGCAATTTCTGAAACATAGAAGATCACAATGAATCTACAATAGTAACTAGAATTTAAAACCTTGAAAATAATCATATGGTAACCGTCAAATTGATAAAAAAAAAATAACAAACTTTTTGCATTAAAAGATAGAAAAAAAGAGAACTTGGTAGATTTTAAATTAAACATTAGTCAGTCACCCTAACACAACACATTATACTCCCCACAAAAAATGAAAAAGTAAAAGCGATATTGAGCTTGATTATGAGAGTCAATACTCCTATATCCCCAAGGCATATTACCCTCCGTGTTGATGAGGAAACTAAGCGGTATGAGAAGGTTGGTGCTCTTCCTGAACTACTTCATGATGCTGTTGCTCTTGCTGTGGTTGTTCTCCTGGCCATGTCCAAACAATGTCTTCAACTGCTGGTCTGATATCCTGTGCAAAAAGCATCAGAAACTCCATGGTATCATCATAGGACTTTCGAAGTTCCACCATGTGGAGGTGTGGGGTAATCTCAAAAGTCTCAGCATCAACACCTAAATTCCCTTTTCTGCCTTCCTTAGAACCCTCCAACTTCAACAAGCCTCCATCTCTTTTTCCTTACTTTCAAGCAAAGCTTCTTACAAATTTCTTCCAACTTAGAGATTAGGCTTATTTGACATGAACCGCATCTCTTTCATGGGAACAGTGTCCTCAAACATACCAGATAAATCAAACTCAGTCGAGAAGGCGATAATAGCAAAAGCATTCAAGTTACAAGGCGTGGTCAATTCATGCTTTGACTCTGCAAAAGGTGGACCATCATTCTTGCACTTTTCAAGTATTCCATCAGCATTCAGGGGAGCTGGTTCTTGGTTTTCGGTTGCAGTAATAGCAGGATTCTCCAACCCCACTTTAAACCAAGAACATTTCATAATTCTGGCAATTGATATTCAGGTCTTTGGGTTTGGATCCAATATTCTGGATAATAACCAGTGACATCTGGCACAAACCATTTAGGAAAGTTGAATACCCCTTTACTGATTTTCCTGTACTTCTCCATCAGATTTGTATCATGGAATGGAAGATGACCAGCCAACAGAACAAACAAGATTACCCCACATGACCAAATATCTGCTTTCATCCAATCATAACCCTTTCTGTTTATCACTTCTGGAGCTACATAGGCAGGGGTACCACATGTAGTATGGAGCAATCCATCTCGGTGTTTGGATTCAGTCAGGGCACTCAACCCAAAGTCTGAAACCATCAAATTATCATTTTCATCCAAAATTGATTTTCAGGCTTTAAGTCTCGACGACCCACACCCTTGCTATGGCTGTTGAGATGGCAGTAGTCAACAGCGCTAATCAGTTGCTGAAAATATTTCCTAGCAGCATCCACCTTGAGCCTTCCTTTGAGTACCTTGTTGAAGAGCTCACCACCTTTTGCATGCCCCATGACTTAGTAAATTTTGGTTTTAGCGGCCATTACCTCATAAAGCTCAACCACATGTCGATGTCTGATTAATCTCATCACTGAAACTTCACGCTTAATCTGATCAACCAATCCAACTTTAAAAAGAATTTCCTTATGAATTACCTTTGCGAAGGTCCCTGCCCTAATAACCTACCAAGTTCTTATTTTTGCAGAAGCACACCTCCGTTCTGTTCCATTTTCTGCAGCACTTTTTGAATAAGACCAATGCTACTTTCGATAGTATAGTATACCAAGTATTTACTGAGTCCGGGTGCTTACTTTATCAGCCATCTTCACAAACATCACGTTTTGACATCACACAATTGCTCAGATTTCCATCTTCCTGGGGGCAAATGAGCATAAAACAGATATTCAGTAGTCTAAATATCCAATCTCATCAAGGACTAATAAGGCTAGCACTGTTGGAGTGCAAACAAAGTTCCACATTGAGTAAAAAAAGGGTTGGTCAAGGGTTTATATACACATAGATACCTCCAATGGTAAGAGGCCTTTTGGAGTGGTACCAAAAGCAAACCCGTGAGGGCTTGGCCCAAAACGAACAATATCTTACCATGTGTGGAGATCTATGTGTGTGTCAAACCTCTCCAACAGTGGTATCAGAGCCCATGGTTCAGGTCTAGTGACCGGCTCAGACGAGTACGCCTCCCATGATCAGGTGAGCCAGGCGGGGAGAGCAAGAGAAATGCTCAGTGATGTGATCATGGATCGTGTAAGAAGGCAAAAGAGAAATGCTCCATGCTGACTATACTTGGAGATAAAAAAGACCATAAGACTTCCACAGCGGGAAGGAAGGCCCACATAGAGTAAAAAAAGGGTTGGTCAAGGATTTATATACACATAGATACCTCCAATGGTAAAAAGCCTTTTGGAGTGGTATCAAAAGCAAACTCACAACTTCATTAACACTAACACTAGAGAGGGAACTCTTAACTTTCAACCACATTTTTCAGCATTCTCTGGTTTTAGTAAAGGTCACTAGATAATACCGAAGATGAACTACTTGAAGCAGCACCCGCTTAACTTTCAACCACCCAAAAACGAAATATTTAAGGAAGGCACGTCAGTGAGGGGTTTGAGAATCATCGTTTCTCTACCAGTGGCTCTACAATCGGAGTTAAGCAGAGAACTGAGTAATTAGCAAGAGAAGGGAAAGAAGAGTAACAAAAATTTGCTGTGGTTTTATTCTTTGTGGCAAATCTTGAATTCCGTGGGCGCAGCTTCTTAAATAAACTCACTTGACCTGATTTTGTTGCTACCTTTAAGACCCAGTTCATTTTTCACTCTTCAGAAACTTTAATTAAAACAACCCTACTGAAAAGAAAAGAAAATCGAACCTCCTAGCTAACAAGACACACGAACAGTAAGCAAAACAAAACAATCAATAACAACGTTAGTCTCGTCCAAAGCGCGCAACACGCAAACAATAAAACAAACACACATTAAAAGAAATTATCAATGCATCAAAAGGAATTCTCAATGCATCATGACAAAGGGTACCGGTGACTTACCAGTCCCCCAGTCACCTTCTTAGAAGCGGCACAACACAAGTACATATATGAATGATTTAGTTAGTATTTATAGAAGACAGAACAAAGGGCATAATTTATTTATTTTCCACTTTAGTCCCTGAACATTTTATATAATGACAATTCAGTCCCTACTCCGGTCGACTCGGGCGTTGGACTTATTCATTCAGTATTTCACCTATTGTGTCGGTGGAAATATCAATGCAGTGTTAGAGTTAAAAGAAAACTACCCGTAAACCCAAAGGCATTTCTTCGAGAAAGGTGCCATTTTTTTGCTGTTTCTCTCTATCTCAACCATGGAAAAACAGAAGACGGTGATGGGTTTGATTCTTTTGCTTTTTGTTTTGGGTGTGAGTGCTTGGACCGGTGAAATCCATGGAAGAGTTGTTTGTGATGTTTGTGGAGATTCTTCTCTTGGACCTGAAGATCATGTGGTTGAAGGTTTTCCTCTCTCTCTCTCTCTCTCTTCAATATGCATCTTCTTTCAATTTTTGTCGTTTTTATTGAGTTTCTGGAACGATGTATTCCTTTTTCGTTGAAAATTGTTTGCTGTTGTAAATAAGCCATATCACTCTCCACCAATTGTTTAACTGGGTTGAAATTTTGACTTGTGTGTGTTATCAGTGGTGTGATTAGTTGTTAGCATTTTAACCGTTTAGCCCTTCAAATTGTTTGCTTGATTTTCTGGTTGTTTGACCCTGTGGAGTAAAATTGTCATACAGCAAAAGAATACCAAGGTTTTAAATTGCGGTAGCAGTTGCAGTTTTGTTGTGATCTTTGATTTTGTAGGAAATTTCGGATATATATAGTTACAATTGCAGTAGCGGCTGACCCGACAACCTTATAGTTGCAGTCAAAATTTTGGTTGCGGATACTGTATTGTGTTGTCACTGTTGACCAGTTTGACATGGTGGCATATGAGATGGAACAAGGAAGATGTTTCTAGAAGTTGTTTATGCACATTTGAGGATGATGATGAGGATTGATGAATTGTTTGTTTGTATATTTTTACTAATTAACAGAAGGAGAATTAGATGGGCTTATTGGTTTGATCAAAGGATTTGCAGATACTCATAAGAATGCATTACCTGATAAACCTGCTGTGGGAGTGAAATTATTTTTCTTTTCTTCAATCCCAAGTAGAATTTGATACCTGGAATGTTTGTGTTCCTGATCCAGTCGGATATATTGATCTTTGAATGATGGTGTGACTAATTGAAAAAAGATGTTTCATAATAGTCTCTTCATCCTTCTCAATTTGCATTTCCATTTTTTGAAGTTTATTTGTATCAATGACTGCTAATGTCTAATCATTTTGACGATTTCTAACTTTTCTTTCTTACCCTTTCATCTTTTTAAGATAACCATTTCATGTATTGTGTTAGTTGATTTATGTTTGTGGATATGTTGTATTGTGAATGATAATATGACTAAATGAAAAAAGATGTTCATTGAGTCTCTTCTTCCTGCTCACTTTGCATTTCCATTTCTTGAAGTTTATTTTGTATTGATGACTGTTACTGTCTAATCATTGTGATGATTTCTAATTTTTCTTTCTTATCCTTTTCTCTCTTTAAGAAAAGTGTTTCATGTATTTTGTTAGTTGATTTATGCTTGTGGATATGTTGTATGTTCAAAGCTCTTTAACTGTATAATGATATATCGTTGTTTATGTTATGCCAGCTCCCTTTATTAGGTTGCTATCAACGTGTCTCAAAATAAAGATCAAAAAATCAATTGAACATCTCTTTGCCATACATTTTCTACGAGAACCATATTTTACTCCTTAACATTTTCGTTCACATCCTTGCAACACAAACAAGGAAGTACTAAAGTAGTTTCAAGTGTTATTTAAAAGATTTTGGTTAAGAGAGATAAAAGAGATGGTGGGTGTTCGACTAAATTCCTAGAGTCCTAACTAGTGCCTCCATGACAGTATTAGTCTTGCTGTTCTGGGAGAAATTTGTATAGTAATGAAGACCAAACTCGTAGGAATAAACTCCTAGCTGTCTCTTAAACTCTTTCTCTCAAAGGGTTCAATACTTGTCGGGTGAAAACCTCTCCATTGGCTGATAGTTCTCATTTTCAAAAGTTTGATGATCCGAAATTCCTTATTTTTATCCTGAAGATCCTTTTGTATGCCACTGATGTATAATGGTAGTTCGTCCAATAAACTTATGACAACATTTCATGTTGGTTCTGTGCAACCTAATTTAATGTTGTTTCTCTAAGAAACAAGCCTTCTTTCTTATACTTCTGTATCTGGTTTTTTATGTAATCCCATTTTCAGATTTAACCATTTTGGTGATGATTCAAAGTTTCAACTTTCGTATCATTCCATTCTTTCGGGTGGTTTAATTTCGAAATTTAACAATCATACAAAAAAACTCAACAAAGGAGATTTCACTGGTCATCTTGCCATCCTCTACAATTGCTTTGAAGCTGAAGTACATTCATGCATATTCCTCTCATTGCTTGGAAGCTTACAGTTTCATTTCATGTTTTATTTCCCTTTCTTATGGGTGTTCTTTTCACCATTTTGCTGGTGCATTTTAAAATCTTGCTGCAACTCACAAATCAGAATGCAATTTCCACATATCGATTTGAACTTATTCTAACGTACTATCAAACTATTATCTCCTTTTCTTAACAAAAGGTAATTGACTTTAGTACTCTAATGTAGGTGCTGAGGTTGCTGTTCTTTGCATCACCAGGTCTGGAGAAGTTCTAAACTATCAGGCATTCACAGATGCAAAGGGGATATACACAGTGGCGGAGACAATGCCAGAGAGTGATCGTTGGGATGCATGTCTAGCTCGACCAATCAGTAGTTTCCATGAGCAGTGCACTCAACTTGGTGAGGGCAGCTTGGGAGTCAAATTCAGTTACAATCACCCATCAGGATATTCACACAATGTCAGGACCTTTGTATATCGACCCACCAGTGTTCCAACTTACTGCATATGATATATATGGTCTTGCTCCGAATCTGTGAGTGCTTATGCTTTGGTTGAACTAGTTCAAAACTAATGAGCATATGAACATATTCTCTTTATACTATACATGTAGGTGAAGTGGTGTTCCAGGTATGTGTTTCTTTAGAAACTAGACATAGTAAGCTTGATGAGACGTTTGAGTAATTGTAAATGATAATATTATACAGAGCAAAGCAAAATCATAGTAAATGGCACTGTCATTGAACAGTGCAATGAATCTCATGGCTTAATTGCATTATACTTTAACTACCAAAGTTTCACAAAGTTGATATAACTGGTTTGTGTAAACATGATGAAAAGACAAGGGTTTGGATCCCTTCACTTTACGTATTGAAGAAGATTTTGTTGAATGTGGTAAAATTCCTCTATTTGATATGAGAATTACTTTCATTACTTACATGTGATAAAGAATGTTAAACTTCTAATATTTCACACAGAATTCAAAAATAATTAATGCTACGACATCCAAGTTATGTTAATGTATATCATATGTTAATTATTACATCTGAGTTTCTGTATAAACATTTTAGAGGAGAAAAGTAAGAAATAAAAAAAATATTTTTTTTTATAAATTAAAATATAAGTGAAAAGTAAAATTGTTAAGAAATAATAAGATAGTTTATGAAAAAATCAGTTATAGAAATAAAACTAATTTCAATATTTAGTAATTTGATTTATAAACTTTAGTACATGTATTTGAAAAGAATAACAACTCTAAAATGTGAGTATGAATAAAGTTTAAAACGTTTTTAAAAATTCTGCTATGATTGTTTGGGAATAATTCTACTATTTGAAAGAATGACTTTAGCAAACATTGTGAAAGATTATTGAACCTTGCATAAATGTAATAAACAATGTGACATTTGTTTTTTATTTTAGTTCATCCTAAAAGTGAATTACATTTAGTTCTTTAAAAAGTTCAAGTAATCAAATTTGATTATAAATATTCTTCATGACACTTATAACTTACAAGGAATACACAAGTCTGCCATTATTGAGTATCTCTTGCATACCCTCATCAAATATAAAAAAACAAATACTAATTTTCATTCATAAACTTTTAACTTGATCCAGTATTATGTATCGGTTAATTCTTATTAGAGCAAATGAAGTCATTTAAGATACAATGATAAACTTTAAATGAAATGATATGTAAATCATAAGTTCATTATAGGTCAGGTTAAAATTAACACACTTTAATTTATATCATTATTTTTTAATTTGATTTAATTCATTTAAAAAACATTGGAACAATCCATTCAATCAAACATATTATACAAATCAAACCCAATCCACCAACTTTTTCCATGTGTACAATCAAATTATTTTTTACAGTTTTTCTCACCTTTCATTTAGTTTTTCTTACATTTATTTAGTCATGTCTTAAAAAAATTTGCCAGTTTTTGTCAATAAATTTTTGAAAACATTAGTCCTTTTAAAATTCACGTTATAGTATCGCGTAAGAAAGTATTCTTATTTTTTAAGAGTACGTAAGATAGTTGAAAAGTGTACTATATGGTATGGTTGAGTAGTCGAGGCTACCAGCACAACGAAGGAGTTGATTGGTAGGCAGGAGAGGAGTCGATCGAAATGTATTTAATGACATTAATGGATAATAAAAGTGAGTAATTACCATATAATGTGTATTGCATTTATGATTAATTAAGAGTGATATCAGCTAGATTACGTCGGAAATAATGAGATTGATTCATAATGAGGCACAAAATATATCACATTAAATGACATTCAATGGGCTGAATAATTGTAAAGCTTATAAATACAGAGCTAATGACCAGGTAAGGTTTGATTTTCTGATATTTACATCAAGACCTTTTGAGAACACCTCACTGACTTGAGCGTCAGAGTGTTTTCTTGTAGGTCACCCCTTGCTGACCGATCGGACGGGAACAAAGCTGAGTCACTTGTCGAAGCACTTAGGCGGAATAGGAAGCGTGTGGAGTGTTGACCTCGGACCCATTCAAAATAAACATTTGGCGCCCACCGTGGGGCCGAGGACTGCAGAAGAAAACCTACAGAAACCACAATGGCAGAGCAGCTCCAACTACAGGTACTCTATGAGATGCAGAGCCAGATGTAGGAGCTAAGAAAATAGGCAGTGGCTTTGAGAGCAGAGAGGGGAAGAGGACCGTGAGGGTGGTTGATAGGTTCCTAGATTGGGAACCTAATTCAAGAGCTCTCTTCCTCTCCAATTGGCACACAGAGATAGGGAAATCGGTATATTATTCACAATATGGTATTTCTACAGAAAAGAATACAGAGGCTTAACCCTCTTCTCAGGTATGAACCTGTCAATTAACAAAACAATCCACACCCTCTTCTATCTAATTGGCTCCTATTTATACAACCTCTCTCACCCAAAACAGTTAAGTTGTTACAGTTAGTTACCCTTATCCTTCTTCCCTCTCTCATAAACTAATCATCTCCTCTTATCCCTATCAATACCCTCTCCTTGAACACCAACCTTGTCCCCAAGGTTGAAATCGGGGTACTGTTCTCTGATGGTTATCTCAGCTTCCCAAGTGGCCCCTTCCGACCCCCCTTCTTGCCACTCAACTAGCAGCTGTGGCACACTCTCATCTCCTTCCTGTAGCTGCCGCCTCCCATTATGTTCACTGGCCAGCTGTCGTCTTTCTTCTTCACCATAATCACCGGATTCGAATACGGGCTGTGGCTTGGTCGGATCATCCCCGTGCGGAGCATTTCGGCGACCTGCTGCTCTATCTCAGCTTTCATAGCATGTGGGTATCTGTATGGTCGAACGTTGATGGAATCAGTCCCTTCTTTTAAGCTGAGTGTGGTGCTCAATCCCTCTGCTAGGTGGCAGTTTCGTGGGTTCTGCAAACACCCGTCGTATCTGTCCAGAAGGTTCTCCATTTCTCCCTTTTGTTTTTGGGTGAGGCCCAAATACCTTGGTGCCTTATTTTGGGCCTCCATTGAGCCCAACTCCCAAACCATGAACCAAGCTTCTGCCCTGTCAATCTTCAGCAAAGTCCTGGGTCCCACCACTTTACGTTCTAAAGTGGGGTCCCCCTTCACCGTCACCTCCCTTCCTCCTTGTCTATACTCCATCGTCAGTTGTCTCCAATCCATCAGAACTTTCCCCAGTTTCTTCAACCACTCGACCCCTAGGATCACCTCGACTCCCCCAAGTTCGAACGGGTAAAAACGTTCGACAAGCTTAGCATTCCCCAGCTCCAACTCTACCTATTCACAGCACCCACTAATTCTCCTCCTCTGGCCGTCACCCACGCTCACCATGTATGGTTGGGTCTCCGCCATTGCCATCTTCAGTTCCTTCACCAGCCGTCGATCAATGAAGTTGTGGCTTGCGCCACTATCAATTAAAACCAGTACCTCTCTATGTCCAATGCGTCCTCATAATTTCATTGTCTTGGGTGTAGTCAAGCCCCCCGCCGACAAGGCCGACAATTCCATTCCGGCGAGATTCACTGTTGTTTTTGTTTCACCGCCTTCTTCCTCCTCCTCATCCACCATGATCAACATGCGAAGTCCTCGTTCTGGGCACCGATGACCCGGACTAAACGGCCCACCGCATCGGAAGCATTTGCCCTCCTCCCTTCTTTTCAAATATTCAGAATACGATAGGTTTCGCAGGCCCCGATCTCTTCCTTCGCCGGTGGTTCTTGCGACACCTCCTCCTTGGGTCGTTTCCCTCCTCACAGACCCGACACTCTCAACGGTGCCCCCTCGGTTCTTCGTTTCCCTCGGTGGATCAACTTGGGTGATTACTCCCGCCGATCGCCCCCACGAGCTCTGATTTTTGAAACTCGATCCTCCTCCAGTCTTCAGCAATGTACATAACTTTTGAAATTCCCTCGCGACACGCATCGCGGTCATGAGGTCTGGAGGGTCATGCGGCCGCACGTGGTCGCTCACTTCTTCTCTGAGTCTCGCCATAAAATATCCTAGGATTTGCTCCTCCGGAATCTGAATCGTCTGACCCACTAGCACCTCGAAATCCCTAACATAGTCCTCCACCGCCCCTGTCTGCCTGATCGCCGATAATTTCTCATAAACTGTTCCCCGGGTTCCTCCTCCAAATCGAATTCCCAGAGTTCTCTTCAACCCTTCCCAAGAATAGTTCTTGGTTTTCTCCCGCCAAAATCGGAACCAGCTTCCGGTGTACCCTTCCATGCTAATAAATGCCAGTTGCATCTTCTCTTCTTCTTCCACTTTCTGTACCTTGAAGAACTTTTCCGCCTGACCAATCCAATTCCATGGTTCTCCCCCCTCGAACATGGGCAATTCCACACGCTTCCGCCAATTGACCATTACCCCAGTATGTCCTGCTCATGTTTGTCCCCCTTCGCTTCCTGACCCTCCGGCGTTATCATTTACAGACGATTCACTGCCGTCCCGACGCTTCCCTCCATTGTCGATCTTACGGTCCTTCAAGATCGTCAAGATCGCTTGAATGTCTTGGCGCATTATCTCGCAGTTCTGTCTCAACGTTCCGGTTTCATGCCGCAAGAATACTGTCTCAGCCTTCGTTTCTGCTAGCGCCACCTCCATCGCTTCAATTTGTCTCTCAACAGTCCCCACTATTCCCTCCATTTCAATCGAAACGTTGTTGCTCACCTACAGTGGATCCGGCAGGTCGGACCAATTGATAGGTTCCTAGATTGGGAACCTAATTCGAGAGCTCTCTTCCTCTCCAATTGGCACACAAAGATAGGGAAATCAGTATATTATTCACAATATGGTATTTCTACAGAAAAGAATACAGAGGCTTAACCCTCTTCTCAGGTATGAACCTGTCAATTAACAAAACAATCCACACCCTCTTCTATCTAACTGGCCCTTATTTATACAACCTCTCTCGCCCAAAACAGTTAAGTTGTTACAGTTAGTTACCCTTATCCTTCTTCCCTCTCTCATAAACCAACCATCTCCTCTTATCCCTATCAGTGGTTAATCCAACAATCGGTGAATAATGAGGCAGAAGGTCCTGGTCCAGAGGGTCGATGAGAAAGTAATCACATTGTCCAAGACAGAGGTAGAGGAACGAAGGTGAACAGTGTCAGGGGAAGGGATACTCAGAATGTGGGCCACCATGTGGAAAACGTGGTCCCCCGAGAATCCTTTGGCTCTAGTGGAGCGTCCAAATCGGGCTGAGGGACTCCATCCTTTTACTGCTGCAGTCATGAGGGCGGTAATGCTTGAAAACAAGATGTTATCGGCGATGGAAAAATACAGTGGAACATCTGACCTAATGAAGTATATGCGCTCTTTTGTAGATGCAATGACAGTTTATTTGTCGGATGACAAGGTATGGTGTCGAGTCTTTTCCTTGTCATTAAAGGGAGAGGCATTAGACTGGTTCCACTCATTGGAACCCCGAACGATTGATGGGTTTGAAACCTTGCGGGGGATGTTCAACTAGCAGTTCGTGTCCAGCAGAGCAGAGGATATGACATACTTGGAGCTGGTAAAAATGAGTCAGGGAAGAGAAGAAACACTGAAAGACTTCATGGATCGCTTCAACAGAACGGTCTGTCAAGTTAGAGATGTGGGACCGAAGTACATCCTTAGAAGTTTAACCACAACATTAAAGTCAAGCCCTTTTACTGATAGCCTTCATGCCGAACCACCTCGGACGTTGCGGAAGTTGCAGGATAGAGCCACAAGGTTCATTTGAGTGGAAGAGATGAAAGCCTTTCAGAAGAGTCAGAATGAGGGGTTATTGCAACCAAGGGGTCAAAAGTTTGATCGAAAGGAGAAGCAAAGGCTGCCGAAATTGGAGGGGAAGCATGGAGGTCGTCGTGATTTGCAAATGAGCCACAAGTTTAGCAATTATACACCGTTGGGGGCTCTCATGCCCGGATATTCGAAGAGGCAATGCAAACTGAGCAGCCTCCCCCGAGACAATCACATAAGGCTCTGGATAGCGAAAAGAATCATTACTGCAGGTATCACCGACATGGCGGTCATAGTACGAAAGACTGCTTTGCACTGAAAAATAAGATTGAAGAGTTGATAAGGGCAGGGCAGCTTAAGAAATATGTGTGAGGAAGTATGTGAAAACAATCGTCGGGAAGGGATCGCCACCTGAACAAAAAGGACGATCGGCGGGACAGGAGTAGAAGCAGGAAGAAGCCTCTTAAAGGCCACATTAACACTATTTCAAGAGGCTTCGCAGGAGGTGGTTCAACCTCATGGCAAGGAAGAGACATTTAAGGGGGTTGAGGAACATGAATAATGTGGAGGTAGCCAGACGATCGATGCCTAGCATCACTTTTTCTGACAAGGACTTCCACGCTCCTAATCCCGATCAGGACAACCCGATGGTAGTAACTGCAGTCATTGCATGGTACAATGTGAGAAAAGTCCTTATCGATCAAGGTAGCTCAGTCAACATTCTCTACTGGAAAACCTTTCAAAAGATGGACTTGTCAGAGGATATAATAGTGCCCTACAACGAACAGATTGTGGGATTTGCTGAAGAGTGAGTTGATACTAGAGGTTATGTGGATTTGGGGACGAGTTTTGGAATGGACAGGGGGGCGAAAGAGATGAAGATAAGGTTTTTGTTGGTGGAGGTGAATACACCATACAATGTGCTGATCGGGAGGCCATGTTTAAATTCCTCTGGGGCCATTGTTTCCATACCCCATTTGGCAATGAAGTATCCTGTGTCAGACGGAACTATATGCACGGTCAAAGCTGATCAGAGGATGGCTGGAGAATGTTATGTGGCAGGTTTGAGGGTGCAGCCGCTCATCCACAAGCATGAAAGTAAGAGAAAGAAGGTTGCGATGGCAAACTTGGATCCTCGAGTGGACGTGGAGGA
This sequence comes from Vigna reflexopilosa, assembly GCA_027742785.1. Lineage (NCBI taxonomy): Eukaryota > Viridiplantae > Streptophyta > Magnoliopsida > Fabales > Fabaceae > Vigna > Vigna reflexopilosa. The sequence continues at coordinate 11,732,776 of CM050926.1, forward strand.
GAGAATGGAACCACTAGGGGGAACAAGACCTTTTCAGTTGGGAAAATTGGAAGGGCAGGATACATTGGTGGGAACCAATTTACCATCGGAGCAAGTCAATACCGTTGGTTTCTTGCTAAAAAGGAACCACGATCTTTTTGCATGGACAACATCTGATATACCCGGTATACATCCAAGTGTGATTTCACACAAGTTGGCAATTTTTAAAGAGGCACGCTCAGTGGCACAAAAGAAGAGGAGAATGGGAAAAGAAAAACGTAGGACGGTGGATAAAGAGGTGAAGAAGTTGCTAGAGGCCCGGTTTATTAGGGAAGTCAAGTACACCACGTGGTTAGCCAATGTTGTGATGGTAAAGAAGTCAAATGGTCAGTGGAGGATGTGTACAGACTTCATGGACTTGAACAAGGCTTGCCCTAAGGATTCCTACCCGTTGCCCAGCATCGATGGTTTGGTGGATGGGGCCTCGGGATATACCGTGCTTAGTTTTTTGGACGCATACTCAAGTTACAACCAGATTCCTATGTACCATCCCAATCGAGAGAAGACTACTTTCATTACAGAAAGGTCCAATTATTGCTATGACATCATGCTGTTCGGGCTTAAGAACGCGGGGGCAATATATCAAAGGCTGATGGATAAAATCTTTCATCAGCAAATAGGAAAGTGCATGGAAGTCTATGTGGATGACATGGCGGTATGAAGCCGGTCGGTACAGGAGCACGTCCGGGACTTAACCGAGATATTTGGGTAGATCAAGAGGTACGGGATGCGACTAAATCCAGGAAAGTGCACCTTCGGTGTGCCAGCAGGGACATTCTTAGGCTTTATGCTAACGGTTCGTGGAATTGAGGCTAATCCTGATAAATGTCGAGCGGTCTTAGAGATGCGGAGCCCTCAGAATTTGAAGAAGGTGCAATGTTGAAAGGATTTTTGTCACCTAAAATCTCAACAAACCTTAAATTTCCCCACTAATGTAATATGGGGGTCAACCAAGGATCAATCTGTGGACTTTGGTACTTGTTAAGATAGAATTGTAGAATTAAGCCTTATTATTTAAAAATACTTATTCACTAAAAACTAGGTGGGGAGAAAATTGTAAAACTTAAATCTAAAAAGAATGAAACTGAAAGAATTAAAATCTAAGTAAAAACTAATGGAAAAGTAGAAAGAAACAGTGCATCACAATCTAAAATTAAATTAACATGAAAGAAATCCTAATTGACAATTAACTAAGTGAAGAAACGATAAAAACTAATATGGAAATGAATGCTAAGAAAGAAATTTAAATTGTAACTGTACATGAAAATTTGTAGAATCTGAAAACACCCAAAAACAGAATTGACATCTAACCCAATCACATATCAACTAACTCAGTAAACAAATCATCTACTACTATCAAAACAGATCAAAATATAGGACGTGCAACAAAAGTAAAAAGAAACATAGCTAAGTAAGTAATGAACAATGGTCAAATTTAAATTGAACATAAAAGAAAAAAATGAAAACTAGGAACATCAAGGATGCAAGAACGGTAAATGAAACAAAACTAAATTCAGGAAATGTAAATTGACAATGTAATCAAACTAGAATTAACATAGTAAAAGGCTTGAAAATTAAATTGCAGAAAAGAAAATCAAGATAAAGACAATCAAGAATGTAAAATGAAACAACTCAAAACATAGAACTTGTATTAAAATATGAAATCAACAGTACAAAATACCAGAGTCCAAGATTCCATCGTCTGTCACCCAATGGAGAGATCAAAAACCCCAGCGAAGCAAAGTTCTACTCTCTACGAAAGCTGTAAATTCTAAACTAAAGCAGAAAATTGGAGAACCCTAAAGGTATGAAAATATAGAGCGGTGTCTGTCACCCACCAGCTGTACTTTACAATGCTACAAAACCTCCCTTTTATAGGGGCAAATCCAAAGAACGAAAAAGAAAAGAAAATGGGAAAGGGGGAAGAATCTGAAAACGAACCAAGCCTCTAGAATCATCTTAAAATAACTCTGACAACGACCCGCTTTGCTCTTCAACTGTCGACCTCTTTGCACGTGCCTTCAACCTCCATTTTGACCGATCAAGCTTCTGGACCAGCTCCCTTTTGGGTCGTGAGTCTCTAATCAAGCTCCCTTTTTAATCCAATAAGCTCGCTTCTGCTTTGGTGCTCTGAAACTCCCTTTTCGGAAGAACCCTAGCTCTGAATGAAAGAGTTGGGAGAAAGCCCCCAAATGACTAGAGCTTCTCTGCGCACAAATGAACACAAATTAGAAGTCCCCTTCAGCTTTGGCAAATCTCGCAGCATGAAACATTGCGTTTCATTTAACTATCAAAAAGGCTTCATCCCATTTCATGCTTATCAACAGCTTCAGAACAGCTAAACGCTGCGTATCACTTAATCTGCTCCAAGGGCTTCAAATTAGCAACTTCACTTGCCAGGGCCCAGGCCATTCAAATCATTGTCGGCCCAGATTGCTTGGCCCAATTTCCAAGAGCTAATCTTGTAAAAAGAATGAAAATGAAGAATTATACAGCAGAAAGAAAAAAATAAAATTTTATAACAACAAAAAAAATTCTTATTTTTATTTTCTGAACTTTTTCTAAAAAGTAAAATAACATATTTATTTAAAAATCTATTTTATTTAACTAAAAAGACAAAATTAACACTATTTTAAAAAAAATCCTATTTTTTTCCTAATTACTCTAAACTACCTTAATTCTAGAAAATTAAAAGCTAAACTATCCTAACAGAATAATATTAACACACAAAAATGGGGAAAAATAGAGAGTTAACATGCAACGCCTGGTGGGGCGTTTGACTGCCTTATCGCGCTTTATCCTGAGGTTAGTCGAATGGGTTAAACCAATTATTACTATAATGAGGAAGAATTCGCCATTCAAGTGGGATCTGCACTGCGAACAAGCCTTTGCGAACGTCAAGAAAATCTTGGCTAGTCCGCCGGTCATGGGAAGGCCAGACGAGGGAAGCGACCTGCAGCTTTACTTAGCAGTCACAAAAACGACAGTCAGTGCGACACTAACTCAGGAGGCCCCAGATCTCAAGCTCATTTATTTCGTGAGCAGGGTACTTAAGGAAACGGAGGTACGATATAAGAAGAACGAGAAGGTTGCCTTAGGATTGCTAACCGCATCACGCCGTCTAAGGCCTTATTTCTAGAGCCATCGGGTAGTAATACGAACTGACTACCTCATTGCAAAAATACTAAGAAAGCCCGATCTAGCCGGTCGGATCGTTGGATGGTTGGTAGAATTGTCAGAGTTCGGGTTACGTTTCGAACCACGGGGATTTATACGTGGACAACATTTGGCGGAGTTTGCTTCAGAATTGGTACCGAATGAAGGAGAGGCGGAGCACCCTTGGAAGCTCTTTGTTGGTGGATCGGCCAGTGGAAGAGGAGGAGGCACTGGGATAGTCTTGGAGGGGCCGAATGGACTAGTGGTAGAACAATCGCTTATCTTTCAGTGCAAGATCAACAATAATCAGGTTGAGTATGAAGCTCTAATTCCTGGACTGGAATTGGCCAGAGACTTAGGGGCGGAGTTCTTGGATTATCGAACGGACTCACAGTTAGTGGTTGGTCAAATGAAGGGCGAGTTCCAAATTAGGAATTATCACCTGCTTTAATACTTCCATAAAGCTGCGAACTTGGCGAAACAGTTCAAATCTTTCGAATTAAAGCACATTCCTCGGGAAGATAATACGAGGGCAAACACATTGTCTAGGTTATCCAAGGGAAAAGATAGCGGGCAACTGACCTTGATAGTGAGGCAAATCATGACAAAGCCTATTGTAGATTGCATGTCAGTATTGGTAAAGCCCGAGTAGGAAGACTAGAGGCATGAGATCATAGCACGAATGAAGGGAGAGGAGGAAGGACAACATGTCCTTGTTAAGGATGCCAAACAGATAGCTCGATACATGTTAATTGGAGGGGAGCTATATAGGAGGGGATTTGTGATATCATTGCTCAAGTGCATTTCCCAAGAGGAGGCGAATTATGTGTTAAGAGAACTACACGAAGGTGTGTGTGGCATGCATACCGGCGGAAGGGCTCTTCGTGCTAGAGTGTTAAGGGTAGGATATTTTTGGCCCACCTTGGAGAAAGACTACACTGACTTCGTATGTAAATGTCTTAGTTGTCAAAAGCATGGCAACATGCACAACTTACCGACTACCGAACTTCACATCTTGACATCTCCTTGGCTATTTGCTCAATGGGGAATGGATATTGTAGGACCTTTCCCGATCGGAAGAGCTCCAAAGAAGTTCCTTTTGGTAGCCATCGATTACTTCACCAAGTGGGTCGAAGCTAAACCTCTTACTATTATTTCAGTGGCTCAAGTACAAAAATTTGTTTGGAAGATAGTGTGCATTATTGGTTTGTCGAGGGTTGTCATCACTGATAACGGAAGGCAATTCATAGACAAGAAGCTAGTAGAATTTTATTGGAACTTAGGTATAAAACATGTGACAAGCTTCGTAAAACACCTCAAACGAACGACCAGGCGGAAGCAGTAAATAAAACGATTGTCAACGAGCTAAAAAGGCGGCTCGAAGAATGTAAAAGTACATGGGTGGATGAACTTTCGAAGGTGCTATGGGGATACCGATGCACACCACATGGAACTACTGGAGAAACGCTCTTCAACTTAACCTATGGCACGGATGTGATGTTGCCAATAGAGGTGGGTGAGCCCACTATAAGGAGGAAGATGGCAAATTTGGAGGTTAACAATGAGCAGTTAAGGATGAACTTAGAAACTCTTCAGGAAAGAAGAGACATAATAGTTGTTTACGCCGAAGCCAAGAAAAGGTTGGTAGCTAGACGATACAATACCAAGGTCAAATCTCGTCAGTTCAGGGAAGGTGACTTGGTTTGGCGAAAAACAGGACAAGTTAGAAAGAATCCTATTCATGAGATTGACAGCAAATTGGGAAGGCCCCATCAGAATAAGGGAAAGTCTTGGCAACAGAGCCTACTGATTGGAACACTTGAATGGAAAAATTATCCCCGTCACTTGGAATTCATCACATCTTAAATATTATTTCAGCTAAGTGTCAATTTTAACTTCATTTTTGATTAATAATATCAGATTTCGTTGCCAAAAAGTTTTATGTTGCAAGTTTTAGCTAATAACTAGCATTCCCGAGCGTCATCCAACGGCGAGCACCGATGATCTTCTAGTGAGCAATTCACTAGCAATCCTGGGCGGCCAAGTGATCAGCTCACTTGTGTCTTCTAGTAAGCAATTCACTAGCAATCCTGGATGTCCAAGTGACCAACTCACTTGTGTCTTCTATTGAGCAATTCACTAGCAATCCCGGGCAGCCATCCAACGGCGAGCACCTATGGTCTTCTAGCGAGCAATTCACTAGCAATCCTGGGCGGCCAAGTGACCAGCTGATAACGATTCAAAAACCGTTATTTTGATACTTAATTTTGATATTTAATGCACCCTTTTTGACTTAGAAACTAGCTTGGACTCATGATTTTTGCTTTAGTTTTGTGAATAAGAGAGTTGAGGATATGCTTTATAATTTTATCACTAAATTCCCTTGATTTTGTAGGTCTTTGGAATGATTTAAAAGAAGAGTTGAAGTATCAATGAGTTGCAGTGCAGAAAAGTCAAACAAAATGCAGAAAAGTCAACCAGTCAACTAAGAAAGTCAACCAGTTGACCAGAATGCTGAAAAGTTGACCAGAGTGCTGTTTTGTGCCGTAGGGAGCGCCGGGCGGTGGACTCGGGACCAGTTTTTCACTGTTTTTCTCCTGGGCAGTGCTGGGGGGCCATTCTGAGTGCCGCACATACCGTCGGGCGGTGGAAACCATCGCTGGGCGGTGCACTGTTGGACTTGGGCCATTTTTCTGTTATTTTTATGATCTGTTTTGGGCTTGGACCCGTTTTTTGTTATTTTTCTACCCTATTTAAAGACCAGAACGTCTTAGAGAATGTATCTTTGATGGCTTAAGCACAAAAACATATTTTTCACCCCTTTGGGGGCATATTTAGGGATTTGACAACTCTCCTTTTCTCTTTCTAGGGTTTCTATCTCTTTCATTCCATTGTACACCTAGTTTCTTCATGACGATGGAGAACTAATCTCATTTGTTATTGGGGATGATGTAACTTTTAAAAACTCTTGTATTTGAATTAATTTTTGTTATTGATATATGCTTCTTTCATTAATTGAGATATTCTTCTTTGCTCAAATGCTCGTTATGATTTATTCATGTTTGGCATAAATCTTATGATTTGTAAGTATCATGAAGAGATATCGCACTCCTAGGGTTGGTGGATTTGGGGAAGGTGACAACTCTCCTCTTCTCTCCCTAGGATTGGTATCATGAGATATCTACAAATCACGATCTGGGGAATTCTCTTGATAATGAATATTACCTAGAGATAGGAATAGGAACATCAATTACCTTAAGCTTCTGTTCACATCAATGCATGAATAATTTCTAGGGAGACTAGAGATAGTAAACTAGTAATTGTGATTAGGCTCTTTTTACCGAGAGATCGGGTTTAGAGTAAAATAGAAAGTGGCATTGGCATTAATGAAGAAGATGAATTCGTTTATGCATGAGAGTGATTAGGTGAAATCTAAACCCTAACAACATATTCATCCCATATTATCAACATCATCCATTCACTTTTGTGTTTAGCCTCAATTGATCAAATTGCATTCATGTTTATTTTTTCGCACTTTGCATTCAAAAACCCCAAAATATTGTTCTTATAGTCTTAATTGGTTAAGCAAAAACACAATTGTTTAATGTCGTGAGTCTCTTGGGAAAACAATACTCGGACATACCGTTTATTTATTACTTGATACGATCTGGTACACTTGCCAGGGTGTTAACACCAGCTTACTTGTGTCTCCTAGTGAGTAATTCACTAGCAATCCCGAGCGGTCATCCAACGACGAGCACCTATGGTCTTCTAGTGAGCAATTCACTAGCAATCTTGGGCGACCAAGTGATCAGCTCACTTGCGTCTTCTAGTGAGCAATTCACTAGCAATCTCGGGCGTCCATCCAACGACGATTACCTATGGTCTTCTAGTGAGCATTTCACTAGCAATCCTGGGCGGCCAAGTGACCAACTCACTTGTGTCTTCTAGTGAGCAATTCACTAGCAATCCCAGGCAGCCATCCAACAACGACTACCTAAGGTCTTCTAGTGAGCAATTCACTAGTAATCTCGAATAGTTATACGAGACTAATTAGAGATTTTCAGGTATTCATAAATAAAGACGAAATGCAGGAAAAGGAAACAAGAAAAGATTACTTCATTCATAAATAATGTTCTTATACAAAAGGAACATGTCAAAAGAAAGCCAAACTGAAGAAAATTTCAAAAGTTAAACATTCATAGGGGTAGATTCTCCAATACCCACAGGAGCATCAAGATGGTTGATCGGAGTCGAAGGCACTTCCTCGATCTTCGGGAGAGAAAGATCAACTAATTCCCCGTTTACTACGTCCTTCATGACGTCAAAGTCAGGAAAGTCAAGAGGTACTTGGAAAAAATAATGCCACTGAGCTATACCCTGCTCAAAACCTTTAAGCCGCTCGTTGCCAATTTCGTCACCCAAGGCTTTGTTTTCAGCAGTTAGTTTCACCTGGGTAACAGCAAGGGCGTTTCTCTCCTTGGTAAGCTCAGCAATCTGAGTAGAACTCTTTTGAAGATCCAACTTCAGATCATCATTAGCCTTTTGAATCTGCCGAGCGACATTCCGAGTTTTGGCCAGTGTAGCAGCGACCTTCTATCCCTCGTCCTCCGCTGCCTTCTAAAGTTCTTCAACACGATGGGATAAGTCTTCATTGGATTTTTGAACTTTTCCAAATCCAACCGAGTGGCTTCAAGCTCTTCAGCAATTATCGACTTGGCTGAATCTGCAGCATAAGCTAGACACAGGTTGGATCGGAATGTATTTAATAGCATTAATGGGTAATAAAGGTGAGTAATTACCATATCATGTGTATTGCATTTATGACCAATTAACGAGTGATATCAGCCAGATTACGCCGGAAATAATGAGATTGGCTCATAATGAGGCACATAATATATCACATTAAATGACATTCAATGGGCTGAATAATTGCAAAGCCTATAAATACAGAGCTAATGACCAGGTAAGGTCTTATTTTCTAAGATTTACTTCAAGACCTTTTGAGAACACCTCACTAACTTGAGCGTCGAAGTGTTTTCTTGCAGGTCATCCCTTGCTGACCGATTGGACGAGAAGAAAGCTGACTTGTTAAAGCACTTGGGTGGAAAAGGAAACGTGTCGAGTGTTGACCTCGGACCCCATTGAACATAAAGAAAAAGAATTAAAACTAAAATATATTAATATTATTGACAATTTGAAAAAAAAAGGTTAAATATGCTTTTAGTCCCCCAACTATGAGGCCATTTTGTTTTTCGTCCCTCTTTCAAACTTTGATACACTTTGATCCTTCACCTTAAGGAAACTATAAGTTTTAGTCCCCCAAACCAAACGGCGTTAAAAATCTGGTGAGTTGGCTAACATCTAGCCACGTGGGATGACTTGTATCATTTTTATTCTTTGCCACGTGTTTTTACATTTTAAATGATGTGTGTTTATCCCAACATTGGTAAAGTTTGCTTTATTAGGTTCATTGCAAAGTGTGGTCTGAAGGTTTTGAGCAAAGACGAGATCATCGAGCTCGAAAGAAGGTTGAAAGTGAATCGCAGAAGCTTGGATGTCATCTTCTTGAGCATTGGTGTAGTTGGGCACGTAAGTTCATGTATGTATATAAGGTTCCCAGTCCTAAATCTGTGGTCACAAGTGTATGTATATAAGGTTCCCAATTATAAGATGTTGATGTATATAGAAATCGGTGATTGGAGCAAATCCTTGACTGATTCTTGTAATATAGAGTTGGAGCATAACAATTCGGACTTGACAGAATAATTAGTTGTACAATAGAGTGTGACATATTGTAATAGTCTCCTTCAAGCTACACTTCTCATAACAGGCAAATATTGCGTATTTAAACTGATGTTCTTTGCCTCCCTCAAATTGATAAATTCCTGCTTTCTACTCCAAGTTTTGCATAAATTTTGTTCTAAAATAATCTTGGCTCTTACTTTTGGTGGAAACATTTGCTAATTATATTGATGATGGGAAGAAATTAACGTTTGATTTATAATCTTGAGTTGAAACTTATCATGGACAAAATGGAAAACTGACTGTGTTCTTGGTTGTTACATGATGAAAAAAGCTTACATTTTCTTAATAATTAAAGACATCTCCAGCAGGTGAGCATACAAAGTTTTTTTGAGTTACTTGCAAGTAATTTTACCATTAAAGATGTCTCTAAACGATACTTTAAAATTGTTTTAGTAAATTTAAACTTCATTAGAATAAATTATGATATTATATTAAAGAGCAATTTTAAGTCTAACTAGTTTATTATCTTCACTTACATATTATAATTATGCTCTAAATTGGACAACCTCAAAATTAAACCTGATGTTGAAGAGAAGGCTTGATGGTTCTTAAAGAATTCTTGCTTATACACAGTGATGAATAAATGTAAACACCTGAACTTAAATATCAACACATCCAATATTTATATACATTTATTTTTATGTCAGCACCCACTTATGTCTTCAAATTCTTTCATTTAAAATGATAGCCATAATAACACAAATGCACATAACACAAACATCAGGGAAGAATTCAACTGGGCACAATTGAACTGAATTTCCACATTATATTGAACTTAAAACTTCAAAGTACATCCACAACACAACATTACCTATCTAATTACAATTTATCTTCAACACAAATATAATACAAAACATCACTGTTAATGCCCAGGACAATACAAAAAAGACCAACATCATTTTGAAATTTTTTTTCTCTCTTGCTCTACTTTCTTCTTCAACTTGTCCTTCTTCTTCCTTAGATCCAACACAACATTTTCAATACACACTTCAACTTCTTCACTCTTCCTTTGTAAGCTTCCTTCAATTTCAAAATCTCCTTCATCAACCCATTCAAAGAAGTTACAGCTTGAATTACTCTGCAAAAAAAATTACAAATCACGAATACAAACTTCATCACAATAAATAAAGCATTTATTCTCACTTACTGCTCAATTTCTACATCTATAAAATAGTCTCCCTTTGTTCTTTACTGTAGTTGCCTTCAACAACAACAATCTTTCCCCACAACCACAGTTTTTTGAAGCTAAGTAAGAGGACGATCCACATGTTTAGGACAATCCAGAACCTATGCTCCTTCGTGTGCAACCATTTTCTCCTCTATCAGCTTTCATTTCCCTTCAACAGTGATTTCGAAAGTAAATCAAGTTCGAGTAGTCCCAACAAAACCCTAAATCCCAAATCCATCCATCTATTCACACGAAAACAAAGAGGAAAATGAACTTACGTGCCCAACTACACCAATGCTCAAGAAGATGATATCCAAGCTTCTGCGATTCACTTTCAACCTTTTTTCGAGCTTGATGATCTCGTCTTTGCTCAAAACCTTCAGACCACACTTTGCAATGAACCTAATAAAGCAAACTTTACCAATGTTGGGATAAACACACGTCATTTAAAATGTAAAAACACGTGACAAAGAATAAAAAGGATATATGTCATCCCACGTGGCTAGACGTTAGTCAACTCACCAGATTTTTAACGCCGTTTGGTTTGGGGGACTAAAACTTATAGTTTCTTTAAGGTGAGGAATCAAAGTGTATCAAAGTTCGAAAGAAGGACAAAAACAAAATAATTTCATAATTAAGAGACTAAAACCATATTTAACCCAAAAAAAACATTAAACTTCTTTTAAAAAGTTATTACCTTTAAACTAACCAATTTAGTTAACTTTTCTAAGTGAATGTTATAAAATATTAAAAATATAAGTTTAATAAATATTGGAATTCACCTGCTCGTCGCAAGCTTGGCTTATAAAAAAAATTCATTCTACAAAATTTAGCGTAACGAAATCTTAAATACTATTATTCAAATTTAAAATTTGATATAAAAATATATTATATACTTTTAATATTATTTATATTTAAATTTTGGATAAATTCATATTTTTTAATATGTAATTTTACTATTATGTTATTTATTAATTTAATCTTTTATAGTGGAAATATATGTACATATGTGTATTATTTTTTATTATGATAATAAAAAGAATAAAAAATTAATATTATTATATTTTTAAAAATATATCAATTAAAAAGTAAATAATTTTTATAATTTTATTATAAGTAGTAAATTCATTAAAAAGCAATTATAAAATCTAAAAACTAAAATAATAAAATTATTTGTATTGTAAGAATAAAATCGTAACAAAATATTTACTATCCATTACAAAAGAAGTTACCAAAAAACAATGTATATAGCTGTTACCAAAAACTTTTATGTAGATCACAACTTTGCTGCTTCTTGGGCATTTCTTTTTTTTTTCATTGGTTTCTCATTCCCATTTCAGTTCTCCAAATGGCGAACCAACACATCGGTTCGGTTCACTCTCAGCGACCCGACTCATTTGGTCGGTTCGGCCGGTTTGGTGGCAAGTACGTCCCTGAAACCCTCATTTCCGCCCTCGCTGAACTCGAATCCGCATTCAACTCCGTCGCTTCCGACGAACATTTTCAGGTTTTCTACTGTCTTTCTCATTCTCATATCAGTTACCTGGCCCCACTTCGATTTTCTCTAAACCTGCAAAAGGGTATTTCCCAAAACCGATAAAGTTTCTGTCTTTCGCAGAAGGAGCTCGCGGAGATTCTACGGGACTACGTGGGTCGCGAGAGCCCCCTTTACTTCGCGGAGAGACTCACGCGCCACTACGCGCGTGACGGCGAAGGGCCTGAGGTGTATCTGAAGAGGGAAGACCTGAACCACACAGGCGCACACAAGATCAATAATGCTGTTGCTCAGGCTTTGCTGGCGAAGAGGTTGGGGAAGAAAAGGGTCATTGCCGAGACTGGTGCAGGGCAGCATGGGGTGGCCACTGCTACTGTGTGTGCGAGGTTTGGGTTGGAGTGTGTGGTATATATGGGAGCAAGGGATATGGAGAGACAGGCTCTTAATGTGTTCAGAATGCGGCTTCTTGGTGCTGAGGTGTGTACGTTAATGGCTTCTTGGTTGGTCTTTGCTTGTTCTTGGTTTTTGTTTGGTGGGCAATTGGAATGTTTATGAGAAAAAAATCGTATGTTGGTAACTTTGGTACCAGTACTTCCGAATCTTTTGTTGGTTGGTGTTTTAATGTCATCATTGGTTGAGTGTAGTAAATGGGACTGGTGCCCTACGACGTGGGGAACGAAGAGAAAAATGTCCACATTTGGAGGTGTTTATTTGTACTTTTGTTATCTGTTTCCACTTTTTAGTTACAAAACTGCCCCCTTAATTTTAACGTTTTCAAAGCTTTGTTTAGGAAATAGGGGAAACAAAAAGGAAAAGTTATTTTAAGTGTTCCCTGCACAAATCTTTGAGAACAAGAATCCGATTGAAAACAAGGTGACAATTTTGTGATTAAAAAGTGAAAACAGGAAACAAAATGGGGGTCTTGATTTCTGATTGAGGATGCATGGTTTATCTGATGCAAGACATTATCTTACTAGTTAATACTATTTTTGTCAATTTTTAACATAAATTTGGTTTTTTATAGAGCAGCTACCAGTTTGTCAATGTCTTTTCTCGTTAGTTAGGTAATTTTGTGATGTAGGTTAGAGAAGTTCATTCAGGAACTGCTACACTGAAGGATGCTACATCAGAAGCTATAAGGGATTGGGTGACCAATGTGGAGACAACACATTATATTTTGGGTTCTGTTGCAGGGCCACATCCGTATCCAATGATGGTAAGAGAGTTTCAAGCGGTGATTGGTAAAGAAACAAGAAAGCAAGCATTGGAAAAGTGGGGTGGGAAGCCAGATATTCTGGTAGCATGTGTTGGCGGTGGTTCAAATGCTATGGGACTTTTCCATGAATTTATCGATGATGAAGATGTTAGACTGATTGGTGTGGAGGCTGCAGGGTTAGGCCTAGAAAGTGGTAAGCATGCAGCTACATTAACAAAAGGAGAAATTGGGGTTTTGCATGGAGCTATGAGCTATCTTTTGCAGGATGACGATGGGCAAATAATTGAGCCTCACTCTATCAGTGCAGGGTAATTCATCTGGTTAATATTTGTGTACTTTTTCTTTTGTTTTATCCATGTTTTGTTCATTCGAGTTTTCCTTTTACATTGTATAGGTTGGACTACCCTGGAGTTGGACCAGAGCATAGTTTCTTGAAAGATGTAGGGCGTGCTGAATACTATAGTGTTACTGATGAAGAAGCACTGGAAGGTATATTTATTGCCTTGTTAAACGTATAGTGATATATCTTTGGCAGAAAAGTAGTCAAAATTTGGTTTGTCATGGTTTTCTTTTCTTTGATTTTGTCACTTTCCACTCTCTACAAATCTTTAAATACACAGGATAAGGGTTTAACTAAAAAAAAATGTGACAGAATGTCAAAGAAAGAGTTGTAACAAGTGAACTTATACATGGCGTAACTATTTTCCTTCTTTATCATGATAACATATTGTTAGCTTAGATATAAATATATGTTAATAGTGGCCATTGTTAACTTGTTATGTATCAATTCCTGGTGAACTATTCTTTTCATTATGCCATGACAAAATTCTTAATTTATTGTTTCCCTTGTTCGTCTGATCTACTATATAGAGCCAGTAGAGCTATTAGCATATAGTTATTATCTTATATTTTCCAAGATTAGAAGCTGAAGTTGCTTTAATCCTTGTATCTTGTTTCTGTGTCTAATGTTGGGGTGTTCTGTAATCTGCAGCCTTTAAGAGATTATCTCGGCTGGAAGGTATTATTCCGGCTTTGGAGACATCTCATGCTCTTGCATATTTAGAGAAACTCTGCCCTACCCTTCCAAATGGAACTAAGGTTGTGGTTAACTGCAGCGGCAGAGGGGATAAGGATGTTCAAACTGCTCTCAAGTACTTCAATGTTTGAAAGTAGGGATCATGTTCTGCTAGACTGCTGCATTGCTATGACATGATTGAGTCTCCTGCATAGCTCAACAACTTCTTGAGTGGCTTTCTTTCTTGTTGAGATTGTTCTGAAGTGTTTGAGGTCAATTTCTTGTGAAGGAACTGATTTGTGAAAACAATTGATCTGGGGATATTTCACTGTGACAGTAGCCAACATGTAATTTAGATATTTTGAAAATGTTACAAGGAATTAAGGGATGTTGTTGTATATTTGTTACAAAAGAAAAAAGGAAGAAAAATGAGTTCCAGTCATGTAGAAAAAGTATGCATGATAGATGAATGTAGATGTTGTTAAGTTTTACCGAAACGAAGCATCTACCTGTGCCTTCCTTCTTCAGATTTGTTGTGGTCCATGTTAGATATGCCTATGTCTAATTGGTATCTAGAAACTAATTTGGAGGTTAATTTCTTGTTTATTTAATAAATGAAATCATGCTTATCTGTGTCACAGATAAATAGCTGTGTAAAGTGGAATGGAAGCAGTGAAAACAAAGACAGCCGTAATTTGATTTTTGGAAAACTACATACTAACCGCTTTTTCGTTTTTTCTTTAATCTAAATAATTCATAAAAAGTGTTCTTCATTTTGTTTTCAGTTTTTTAAATAATGAATTAAATTAAAATTAATTTAATTTATAAAATAAATTGTTATTATTAATAATGTTTGACATAAAAAAGTAATAAAAATAAAATAAAAAGAGAAATATTATATTACATTATAGTTATTTGTGATAAAAATTTAAAATGAACATTTAAAATATTTTAAAAATCAGTAGAAAGTGTAAAATTCTTACAAATTTACTATAAATATAAATTTAAAATGATATTAGAAAAATTTACTCAATTATCCATGCTTATTAGTGTTCAAAAATTGGGTTTTTACTCATTTAATATTATTAATTTACCTTCTTACTCATATTTTATTATCACTTGTTTCCAGAGAATTAATTTATCCTTTTATTATTTAAAAATATTTATTCAAAACTTAATTATAAATTAAAAATATTTATTATTTTTTAATTTAATCTTTAAATTTTTAAATATTATTAATATAAAAAAATACATAAATAAACGTTGTTTAAAACTAGTTTAAGGAATTTCAAATGTTGTTACTTATAGTTTAATAAATAAATAAGAATTATCTTTTGTTAATAAAACTTAAAAATTAGAAATGTAAAACCAAACAAAAGTAAATTTTAAAAATAGTGAAACTCAATTATTTTAATATTAAAAGAGTTTTAATATAAATGATTTTGTTATTGTTGAATATAGTGTAAACTATGTCTGAAATTAGTCTCCTTTGTGTTAAATACACCTAGGGTCATTTATCTATAGAAGAAATATGAACTAAGCCCAAAATACAAATAAGAAATAATAACAAACTAACTAAAGATAAAAGATAAATATAAAACAAAGATAATATATCTAATACTCTCCCTCAAGTTAGTGCATACAAATCGTATGTACTAAGCTTGTTACTAATATAATTCATAAAGACTTAGTGAAAATATTTCTTTTTGCACTTGAGTGACACCAAATTGTTAATGATTTACGAAGATGACATAGAAGACAAAATATCAACCCAGAAGACTCTTAAGCAACAAATCTGGGAGGTTGTTCCGTGTAAATCTCTTCTTGCAAATCGTCGTTGAGGAATACATTAATCACGTCTAGTGGATAAAGAGGTCATTGTTCAAAAGTCACCACGACCAAGGTTGTCAAACTCGAGAATTTACGTAAACTCGTGAGAGTCCAGTAAACTCGACTCTTAAACTCGTAAGAGTTTACTTTGTATCCTTTTTTCATCATTTGATTTATAGTTGCTTGGACTTCCCCTTGCCAGTAGTAGAAACTTTTTCTTTTCCTTTAAAACTGAATACCTTGTGTCCTCCTTCAAGACTCTCATTTCTTCCTCGTCTTCACCAATATTTATCTTTCTTTTCTTTGATGAAGCATTCTTAGCTTCTGCAACTATTTTTATCATCAAATTTTTTATTTCATCCGAAACAGAAGCACAAGGTTCAAAATCTTCCCTAGTTCCAGCAAGATGATGCTTAAATCTAAATATGCCTCCATTTACAATCTTTGAACAATAGTTAAATTTTACTTTTCTTCTATTACCATAACATCAAATCCATGTTTTCATCCAATATTAGATCGATTTTCTGGAGCATTTTTACTTCTACTTTTAATGGATGAAGATTCAATTGGATTAGTTCCCATTGAATTTGATGTATTTCCAGACATGGTGCTTTAAATTTTTTCCCTAAAAAAATATGGTAGAAGCAGACTCAGAAAGACATGACATGATATTTTAAATTTTTTCACTAAAAAATATGACAGAAATAGACTCATGGAGACATGACATGATACTTCTCCTCACTTTTTAAAATTTTTTCAAAAAAAAAAGAAAAAAAAAAGCTAAATTTTTTCAAAAAAATTAATTTTTTTTAAAAAAAAAAAGAAAAAAAAAGGCTTGAAAGTGGAAAAGCCATGATAAAACCATTAACAATTGTCTTTTTAATAGAAATTATTTTTATTAAAAAGTAGGACAAGACATTGCAGACAATAAAAACTATTTTTTTAATAAAAAGTATGGGCTGTAACCTGTAACAACTATAATGTTTAAATTCAGAAAACACTTTTTTAATAAAAAGCATGGCAGCATGGCGGCATGGCAACATGGCAGCAGCGGTGTTACAACTTTAAAATTCAAAAAACACTTTTTTTAATAAAAAGCATGCAGGGGCTGTAACAGCTTTAAAATAAGGTTTAAACCTTTAGTTCTCCCTATTTATATGGGGTTTTCCCATTTTAATCCCCTCATTTTTAAGTTTTTCAATTCAGTCCATATAAGTGGTAATTTGAAGCATTTGAGCCCCTGCCATTAAATTTAGTTAACGGGGTTAAATTTTTAATGAAGTGGAAGGTTGACGTGTCAACTTTTAAAACGTGACATTCTCGTATATTTATACGTGGCATTTCCAATGTACGCTAGCATCAACATCGGGGGGAGTAGGGCCTCTGCGTCAGCAGCTCCTGGCTGGTTGTAAAGCGATTGACCAAGTTGCATAACTTCCTGATTGAGAGCAGCCATGGCATCCTTAATAGCTTGTGTCGAACCCCCAAAATTGCGTCTTTAAGCTCCCATAGTTTTGCTTCAACCTTCTCTTTCACAGGTCCAGGGACCTTGTCTCCAAGCTCTTTCAATTGTTTCCCTGGTACACCATAGAAATGAACCGAAACGGGGAATCATTGTTTGCATCTATAAATTGAAAATTGCATCCCTTTCGCTGAAACTCAACCTTAAAACCCTAGTTTCCTGCAACACGAGCCACTATAGCGTCATTTTAGTAACGTTGTTATGATTGGGTGACAATCGTACTGAACCGAATCAAATCGAATCGCGAAGAGGAAGACAACACCGACGTTCATTATGTACAGAGAGCGAGGAGTGGGATCCAAATCGGAGGTAACTTCCGCTGATCGGAAGCGAATCAACGACGTCCTCGATAAACAGCTCAAACGATCCTCGCCGTTCACATCCAGAGCCGCCGACATCAACGGCAAGGACCACTCGTCCTCTTCTTCACTCTTAGTCGCTGCCTCCAAGGACTCCCGCTCCGCCTCTGTCACCGCCCCTATCTCCAAGAATTCCAACGCTTTTGATGGTTCGAGATTTCTCCTTTTCTCTTACGATCTGATCTCTTTTCGATGCCAATCTCGCCAACCGAATCCCAATCCTTTTTGGAGCTGGCCGTATCTTTACACAGTCTTAGGGTTATGTTAATACGCGCTTTGTAGAACTCCTGACTTTGTTTTTACGTTTTTTTATTGCTTGAATAGTGTAGGGATGCTGAATTAGATTCCGACACGGTTTTTGAGACGTGGAAGGGGGTAAAACACGGTGATATTAATTGGAGGAAAAGTTTAGAGAGGTAAAGTTGACGTAGAGTGAATACTGAGCTGACTTTATTTTTCATGTGTTATTGGATGTAGAAGAGTCTGAAACAGACAGCGAGGAGATGAAGGACATGAGATCAGCGCGACCAAAGAATTTGGCAACGATGGTGGCATAGCCTTGAGCTTCGAAGGTTTCAATCTAAGGTTTCGATCCACTGCAAACAAGGACGCAACACACATGATTTTTATTTTTTAAATGTTTTTTATTGTCAAATTCCATGTGAGAATGCCACGTTTTAAAAACTGGCCACGTCAATGGTCAACTTCAATAAAAACTTAACCCTGTTAACTAAATTTAACGGCAGGGGCTCAATTGCTTCAAATTAGCACTTATAAGGACTCAATTGGGAAACTTAAAAAGAAGGGGATCAAAATGGGAAAACCCCACATAAATAGGGATAACTAAAGGGTTTAAACCTTAAAATAAAAAACACTTTTTTAATAAAAAGGCATGAAAGGGGCTGGGGATTATGATGTTTAAAATGAAAAACAATTAAAGTGCGAACCGGGGGAGACCAGAAGCTGCAAGATCAGAAGTTGCGAGATCAGAAGCTGCGAGATCAGAAGGTGCAAGATCAGAAGCTGCGACTGATAACGGTCTCAAAACCGTTATTTTCATGCATAAATTTGATATTAAATCACACCCTTTGTAGCTTAAAATGAGCTTTGAATCAAGTAAAACTCTTAAGTTGTGCTACATGAGAGTCAAAAGTTTTTAGAGATATTATGCTTGTTTTGAATTGTTTTGCAGGGTTTTTGATGAAAATGGAAGATGGAAATGAAGTAGGAAGGTCATAGACTCAAGAATGAAGGAGAAAAAGGAAGAAAAGAAGAGTCTGTGAACCGCTCAGCGGTCAATTCCACCGCTGAGCGTCCTAGTGCAAGGAAAAGTTGATGTCTGGCACCCAGGCGGTGACGCTGAGCGTCCAGAGTGATAAGAGGCAAACCGCTCAGCGGTCATTTCTGGCGCCTGGGCGGTGGCGTGTGTTGAGGCAAACCGCTGAGCGGCCAATTTAGGCGCTTGGGCGGTTGTCTGTTTTTATATTTTGGATTCTGAGATCTTTTCTGTTATTTTTCTAGCTTATATATAGCCCTAGTATGAATTCAAATGTAATTCTTTTGGCAGAGAACAAAATCCATAACAGCTTTACACCTTTGGAGGAGATTTCTTGGATGCTTAGGCTCCACTTTATCAATTCTAGGGTTTGCTTTTTCCATTCTTCCATTCAATTCATCTAGTTTCACCATGATTATGGTGAACTAAACCCTTAGTTGTTGGGGAACAATGTAATCTTTTGAAACTCTCATACATTGAAATTCTTGTTTACTTTATATGTTTGCATATGTTTAATTTATCAATTGTTGGGTTCTTTACCTATGCTTAATGCTTCTACAGTTTAACTCATTCGGTAGATGTTGTTTGTCTTTATTGATACAGGGATGTACGGTAATGTCATGAACTGGGGAGAATTCCTTGATTATGTTAATACCGCCTAGGGATAGGGGTAGGACGATCAATTGTATTTAGCTTCCGCTCATTATGCATTATTTTTAGGGGAGGCTAGGGATAGCAAGCCGGTAATTAGTAATAGGCTCTTTTCACCAAGGGATTGGGTTAAGGGTAGACCAAGAAAGTTTGCATGGCAATATGATAAATAAGCAAAGTAAATAAGAAGAGTAGATATATGAGAGTGGATAAGATGAAATTGTAACTCCCAACAACCTCATTCATTCATAGTTTCTCTTCGTCAATTGAATTCCTACATTTGCATGTTTATTTTTGTCAGAAGTTGCGACGGCAACACGACGATGACTGCACGAAGTGCGACCACGAGACCACAAACGAGAACACTGTGAGCGATGACCACGAACTAGAGCGGACGAAACACGACTGTTAAGTCTTTGGCAACTGTACCAAATCGTCTTAAGTAATAAACCGGTAACACCGAATATCGTATCCCAAGAGACTCGGTTAACATTTTACAATTGTATAATTATCTAACTAATTTAGACTAAAGAATAATCCCTTTTGATGTGAATTTAGTGCAATGAAAATAAACATAATGCTTAAGTAATAGATTGAACTTCTTGGGGTCAAAACACTACGAGATGAAATGATTAGAGATGATATGGAATGTAGATGTTGGAGAATGATTTTAACTATTACACTCTTATGCAAATGCACATAACTACTTCTTCATTATAATGCTCTTGTCAACCTACCCATTTACTCAAACCCAATCCCTTGGTGAGAGAGTCTAGAATTACTTGTTAAATCCCAATCCCTTGGCAACTTAACAAGTTCATCTGCATTAAGAGAAGAGGTTTAAGACAACTAAGGGTCCAAGCTCTATCCCTAGACACAAATTCCCTTAGTTGTTTAGTCCAATTCAAGGTTCACACAACATTTCCCAACATTATGCAAACCCTAGAATCATGCTATGGTTGATCAAGTCACAACAAGCTTTAAGGAAAGGAAATAAACACTAGCAAATAATGAAAGAAGCTTATATTCATTCAAAACAAGTGCATTTACAAGAGAGTTTCATAGTTTACATCATTCCCCAATAAAAAGAACTTAGCTCTCCATATTGAGCTTACAATGGAAGAAAATGGAAGAGATGGGGACTCAAGGAGGAAGAATGGAGAGTTCCCACAGCCCAAAACCAGCTCCTAGAGGTCAGAAATGGTGTTTTCGAGCTTCAGCCGCCAAGAAGATGGCACCCTCGTTGCATGGGAGCTTTAAATAGGTCTAGGGTGCCATGTCAGCAAAATTCGCGCCCAGCCCCCCTCTTCTGGGGTGCCCGGGCGCCATGATTAAGCAAAAACAACGAAGCAAAGGGCGCCCAGCCCCCTCCAGGGGCCCCCATGCGCCAACTCTTCAGTGAAAATGTGAACTGAAGGGTGCCTAGCCCCCTTTTGGGGCGCCCCAACCCCCTTTTGTGGCGCCCTAGCCCCCTTCTGTGGCGCCCCAACCACCTTTTGGGGGGTCCGGGCCTGATTTTTCTGCATTGCGTCTTTTTCACTTTCTCTGCAGATCTGCTTGCTCTTGTAGCTCTTCTTGGGCTCCCACTCTTGATAATTTGGATGCTCTTCCAAAGCACACAAATTTCCTACAAAACTTGAGGAAATAGTGATGAAAACTTCTATGTGTAACCTATGCTAAACCTATTCACAAAGTTAGATAAAAGAGAGGATTAAGCATGTTTCAAGCTTCAAGAGAGTTGATTTGGTAAGAAAATTACACCACAGATAATGGTAAGAATTACCGTTATCAACGACCACGAACGACCGTCGGAAGAAGCGCGAAAGCGAGGAGATAAAACGCAACGACGAAGGCAAATTGGAGTGAAGCACAATGAGAATGAAAAGGAACCCTAATAAGGTAATCAAATACTAAAATCAAAACAAAATCTTTCTGTTTTCATTTCTATCCATTTTAAACTCTCCAAATCGCGGAAAAATCGCGATTTTATACGTTTACGAGCCCACCGAGTTTACTCAAAAAACGAGTTTACTACCGAGTTAACTCGGCAACCTTGAGTAACAACTCAAACTCGTCCGAGTTAGCGAGTTAACTCGCTAGTTTGATAACCATGACCACGACTATAAATAAACTAATAAAAACCACATTTGCCACGGGAGAAAAAACATATATGGACAGGTCAAACACAATGGTGACAGAAGGAAGGTTATAAGAGACAATAATGGAAAAATCAATTGATGAACACACACAACAAAAAAGGGAGCAGATTCACAACTTCAAAAGGCATTGATAGCACATAGAAGCTCCAATGAAGGCGTCGTTGACGACATGATGGTTGCCTGGCCGAGATGATAAAAATCGTGTGATCTCCAGTCAAAATTGAAACTCTGGTAGCGGTAGCGGTAGATAACGACATCCCCGATAACAATAGACAGTGTCATCGTTGACAACGCTGTGTATATTGGCATAGGCAACAATTTTTTTTTTTCTCAAATAACCAGGCTTTGATACCATGTTGAATATAGTGAAAACTATGTATGAAATTAATCTCCCTTGTATTGAATATACACATAAGGTCATCTATTTATCATAGAAGAAATATTGATTAAGCCCAAAATACAAATAAGAAATAATAACAAACTAATTAAAGATAAAAGATAAATATAAATTAAAATAATATTTCTAATAGTTATGAGTGAGTTTCATTATTTTAAAACACATAATATCTTTAGAAACTACTTTTCTATACTTTTATGACTTCTCTATAGGAGTTCTTGTCTTTTGTTCATCTGTTTGAAGATCGGAGACCGTTTGAGTGGTCCTCGTGGCGAGATCTTCAAGTTTAACCGATTAGTTACTACAAAAGAGTATGTTAATTTATGCTCTTTTTCCTTAGTCTATTTGAGTTTTTTATGCGACTCTTTGCTAATTAGTGGTTTTAACGGTATATCGTGATCGTGATTCCATTGGATGTAGGTGCAGTTAGGGTCCTTTGATCTATGGGAGTTGTTTGGGGTTTTATAGAGTCGTTTGGTCTTCTGTCATGTAAGGGAAGCTAAATACATATTTTCTATTATTTTAATGTTTTGATAATTTGAGTTGGTATGCTTGAGTTTGATTAAAAAGATTGAGCTTATTGAGATTAAGTTGTGTTGTGGTATAGTTGCTTGAACTTGAATCTAAATGTGTGTATTTGATATTGAAATAGCCTTGCTGTGAGTTCTTGTTGGTTGTTACTTGTTTTGGTCACTTGAGTTTATGTAATTGAAGTTATAATTTGTTGAAAATTTTTGTTAAATCTTAATGTTGTGAAATATGAGAGTCTTGGCTGGTTTTGGTCTAATTTGGAGGTTTTGATAGATAAATTTCTAGAGGAGTCGTTTTTGGGAGAAACTTGATGTTTGGAATTTGTTTTTAGGCTATTTAAGACTTTCTTAGCCTTTTAGTTCACTAAATTATAATTTAAAATAGGCGAAGTCTGCTATATGAGCTATCAGGTTGTTTATGCATGTGATGTTGGATTTTGGTTATCTTGTTTGGTTTGGTTTAGAATTGGAGAAAATTGGTATTTTGAATCAATTGACCAAATTGGTGTTCAATCTGATATCAAAGAATTTGAACTCTCCATTGATTCAGGAATACCAGTTTGGTCATTTGAACATGTCTCTTATTCCCCAATTTGTAGAAAATAAAGTTGCTAATTTTTTTATATAGACTGAGCAATATTGATATAGGACTGCGTGATACTAATGGTTGAACAATACTACTATAGGGCTGAGCAGTACTGGTGTAGGGCTGAGCTCCAAAAAGATAGTGAGCCTTTGATTCTTAGGCATTGACTGGTGCTTCTGGGCGTTGAGCACTACCTAAGTCAATGAGCCACTAATTTATGGGGCGTTGAGCGGTAATCTAGGGCGCTAGGTATTGTCCAAGGTAGTGAGCCTCTGGTTTCTAGGCGTTGAGTGACAATTTTGGGCGTTGAGCACAACTTTCTTCTACAAGTCTGATTTCTTTTTCCTTTTAATTCGGTGGGCGAGGGCTTGGCTCGCTAGGTGATGAATCTATATTTTCTCCTATTTACTTAACTTCTTAAACTAGATTTAAGTATGGAATTGTGTTTAAATGTCCAATATTTACTCAATTTTGCTATTTGTGCTTAATTTGACCACTAATTCTTATTTTAATTAATTTAAATTATCTGAGTTTAATTATTCCTGTTATTATTTTCACGGGAAATTTTAGGATTATATTTTGGGACTCCAAGAGGGAAAAAATGTCAACAACCATTATCCACATCAGCATTATATTTCATTTTAATTTTTATTTCGTTTTTAGTGTATTTTTTACCAGATTTTGCACATTGGGCCCAATTGTTAGTGAATTAAACAAAGCCCAAAAGGGGGGTTGACCGAGGTCTTTGTGCCCATGTAGTAACCACCCCCTAAGACATTCATTCAATCATTTTACGTTTTCTGGAGAAGCTTGGACGTGAACAGTGTTCTCTCCATTAGGTTTCTTTCGTTTTCTATTCGTTTTATGTACTTAATCGGTTTCTAATATTATTGCAATTCTATTTTGAATTTTGTTTTCGTGTTAGTGTTCTTGTTCATTTCGTTTTCTTTACTTCTATTTCATTTTCGTTTGATGTTTATTGTTCTATGTGTTGTTGTTGCAATTTCTTTTCCAGTTTCCATTCAAGAGAAAAAGTGATTTTATTTTGTAATTTAGTTTCCATTTTTGTTTCCACTTAAAAATTCGCATCAAAGTTTCGTTTTCTATTTGGTTTAGCATTTTTCCAGTTTCATTTGGCTTTGCTCTGATGTTTCTAATTGCGTTTTGATGTGTTGAACTCATATTAATGAAAGGGTAACTCTGTTTGGGTTGGTAGCTAGGAAGATTGTAATGTTCCTATGAGATAATTGGAGCTTAATTGTGATTTTGTTCTTGTTAATCTGCATTGTTTTAATATGTTGTGTTTATTACTTATTGGTTTGCGCTTAGTAGTCTAAGATGTGATGCGCAAAAGTGATTAAATCTGTTGTGAGCGTTTGCTTAATTCGCAGTCATGAAAACATGTTTTAGTCTCCGCTTAGGTGATTGATTCGAGTTGGATTTGGGTTGAGAAGAACGAATGATTTATTTCTGATCAGTGATTGGGAGAATTTCAATCTGATTACTAACCAACTTGTTTTAATCACTATTTTAATCTGTGTTATTTGTTGTGTTAATTCAAATTAGTGAAACTGTCCAAAAAGCCCATCCCTACGTGTTTGACATATTTCCTAAACCACATTTGGTCCTTGACAAACGACCTATGAGTCACTTCCTAGTATACTGCACTTAATTGCATGTTAATTTGATTCGGCTACGACCTCGATCAAATTTGGTGTCGTTGTCGGGGACCAACGGTTTGGTCTTGGGTATGTGTGTGAGAGTTGTGTTCTGTTTAGTGTGTGTCCTTTGTCTTGTTTGTGTGTTTTTTGTGTGTGGTTGTTTTATGTCAAAATTAGGACAATTAGATAATGTTTGACATGTTTTCACAGGAAAATCCAACGGAACAGTGTTTTTGCCATCCCGCGTGATGACTAGTGCTTGAATAATGTCCAGTTTTTCCTAATTGATTGGAATTTTTCGTTTTGATAGCTAGAGGTGTTATTTTTGTTTGAAATTTTTTGTGCTCACTTCTTTTGGTCCACATTTTAATAGAAAAATCCCAAAAGCCCTTGTAATAGTTCCAATTCTATTTTGTGAAGAACGAGTTTGTTAAAACTTCGCGTAGACGTAACTTTTGCTTCCGAGGTCTGAATTGGTTGCAACTGGATTTTCAAAATAAAGTATAACTTTGATGGTTTTGTGGATCGTTATAAGGCATGACTTGTCGCCAAAGGGTATAACTTGCTTGAAGGATTAGACTTCCTAGACACCTTTGCATTAGTTGTCAAACTTACAACTTTTTGTCTCCTTCTAGACATTGTTGCCTCTCAACATTGGTTACTTAAACAAGGACTATTGATAACGGTTTAAAATACCATTATATGTGATGTAATTTTGATACTAAAAGCACCCTTTTCTGCTTATAAACTTGCTTGAACTCATGTTTTTGCTTTAGTTTTATGAATAAGAGAGTTGAGGTGGAACTTAATGATTTTTTGACTAATTCCCTTGATTTTGCAGGCTATTGGAATGAATTGAAGGAAGAATTAAAGTGCCAAATAGTTGTAGTGCTGAAAAGTCAAAGTTGAATGCAGAAAAGTCAACCAGTCAACCAGAAAAGTCAACCAGTCAACCAGAGTGCAGAAAAAGTCAACCAGAGCGCCAGAAATCGACGTTGGCTGCCCGGGCGACGGGGTCTTGAAGCTTGGACGAAAATTGGTCGCCCAGGCCTTACATGAGGTCCAATTCTCGCCCGGGCGACCTCCTTAGACGCCTGGGCGATGATTTTAGTTGACCGGGCCCTGTTTCTGCTCCATTTTGATTCTTTTGGACTGGGCTTTGCTCTGGCACGCCTCTGACACTATTTAAAGGACCCTGGGGCTCTAGGTTTTGCATCCCTGGCAGGGAAGAGAATAACAATACACTCTTAGCCTATTTTTAATCTTCCATTCTCTTTCTTTCTTCCATTTTTCATAGAGTTCCCCCATGTCTATGGGGAACTAATTTCTATTTGTTGTTGGGTAATGATGTAACCTTGTAAACTCTCATGTATTTGAATTAATTCTTAATTCCATATGTTTTTTCATTAATTGTTAGAGTAATTCATCTGTTTTATTCTTGCTTATACAATAGCATTATTTATGAATTGCATGAGTGTCGGGAGGTTCCTTTCAATTCAATTTCTTGTTGAATTACTCCTAAGAGTTATATTTCTCAGGGATGAGGGTATGATTCTTAGTCGTCTTAACCTCTTGATTTTCACATCTTTTTACGAGGAATGTTAGGAATTGTATGAACTGGTAATTAGGAACATGCTTATTTACCGAGGGATCGGGTTTAAGTGATTTAGTGAGGGACGTTGGCATTAATGTATAAAGAAGAATTCTTATATACATGAGTGGGAACTTGGTGAAATCTAACCCCAACAGCATACCCATCTCATACAAATCAACCTCCATTCATCTTTGTGCTTTTTTGCCACTGATCAATTTTATTTTGTTTTATTTTATTATTTTTGCCAAACCCAATTATCTCTTTTTATTTTTAAGTCTTAATTAATCTTGTTTTCACACAACTGTTCAGCGTCGAGAGTCCTCTGGGATACGATACTTGGTCTTACCATTTTATATTACTTGTGCGACTCGGCACACTTGCCGATTTGCCCCAACAACTATGATATATTAACAACTTTTTGACAATAGGCCATGTGTCACTATTTTATTGGCTCATTTGAATTTATTTTCAGAAAAAATATTTGAAACGGACCAATCACGAGCAATCACGTGGGCGTTAAAAACATTTTCCCTTAAACAATTGGATGTCAATAATGATTTCCTACATGGTGATCTTCAAGAAGATGTCTATATGAAGTGTCTACTTGTTCTCAAAACCTCTTTAAAAATCAAGTTTGCAAATTACAATGCTCATTTCATGGTCGTCAATGGTATACCAAATTATACATTTTTTTACTTTCCCATAATTACAAATGTTGTCTCTGTGATCACTCTCTTTTTCTACAACACACTAATGACAAAATCATAACACTCCTAATTTATGTCAACTATATCATTATCATTGGAAATAACAACTTGGAAATACAACATATCACCAACCTTCGTATTAAAATCGTTGGCATTTTGAAATATTTCCTTTGTCTTGAGGTCATCTGAATCTCTAGAGGCATTCACTTAGCCAACACAAGTATGTTCTTGATCTGCTTGGTGAAACTAGCTCGCTTGATAGTTCAGTCGTGCCCACTCCTATGGTTCCTAAGAAATCCTTCCTAGCTACCGCTCAACCTCTGAATGATGCTGCCTCAACTTCATATTGTCGTCATATTGGAAAGCTCATCCATCTTACCACCACCTGTCCTGATATAACCTTCGTTGTCAACCATCTCAATCATTTTCTACATCCAACTCTACCTATCAACAAGCTGTAACTCGTGTTCTTAGATACCTCAAAGGTACCCCTAGTTCTTGCATTTTTCTTACACTTTGATTGGGCCACATGCCCCGATATGCTATATCATTGGGTTCACCATTTACCTGGGTAACTCTCTTATATCCTAGTGATCCAAGAAACAACAAACATTTTCTCGTAGTTTCTCTAAGGCTGAATATCGATCTCGCGCTAGCATGGTTTGTGAACTCCAATGCTTGACCTTCCTATTTCATGATTTTCGAATTCCTCATATCTCTCCAGCACTTGTTTACTTTGATAACCAATTTGCAATAAAAATAGCTTCTAATCCGATTGTCCACGAGCGGACCAAGCATATCGAGATTGATTGTCATCTCGTTCATGAAAAGGTTGTTGTGGGTTTGATCAAATTATTTTCTATCTCTACATTCCTACAAATTATTGATATTTTAACTAAACCATTACCTCCTCCTCCTTTCCAAAAACTATTTGTTCTAAGCTAGGACTACAAAATATTTATTCAGAACTCGAGGGGGGCTGATAACCTCTTCATCCTGTATTGTTAAGCTGTAACTGTGTTGTTGTTGAGAGCTGTTGTGGGTATGTTGTGTTGGGTTATTGGGCTCCTTCCTATGTGGAGAATAGGCCCAAATAGTGTTGTCCATTATGTCTCATTAGGTTAAATTGAGATGGGTCAGATTAGTAGAGCACAAGAGATTTATTTGAAGAGAGGCAAAAGCCAAGTGAGAGAAAAAGAAAGAGAGAAAGCTATTCCCGCATAACCCTAAACTTGCACTGGTGTTTTCGTCGCTGTGAAGTCATTCACCTTTAGATCGAGCTGATTTTCGGACAATAGGTTCCAGACATATGGTTCTTCATTCTTACTATTCGGATCGTCAATCGGAGGTCTAGATTGGCAGAAATCGGTCCCGCACCAGCAGCCCTGTTTTGGAGAATTTTCATCTTCTTTGTTCTCATTTGTAAGCATTTGTCCATAGTTAAATTGGCTTATTGAAAATAACTTTTGGTATTATTATTGGAGACTTTTTTGTACCCTATTATTGATCATAGTGGATTTTTCTTTGGTCTGGACGACTCGTGGTTTTTACCCTTGCATTGAGGGGTTTTCCACGTTAAAAATTATTGGTGTCTCTTTGTGCTTTGGATTCTATTTTTGTTCTATTGGTTTGGTGCTCCTCGTAGATTCTCGTAAGAAGGGGGGATTGTATTTCCGCTGCGTTATTACTCTTTGATAAGTTGTTATATTTGTTTTGGCTCTTTCCCCCATCAGAGTGGCATTAGAGCTCTTTGGTTAAGGGACTGTTTAATTTGCGTGAGTGATGGAGGCACATACAAAATTGATTACTTTGAATGGAGAAAATTATCACCTATGGAAAGGAAAGATGAAGGACTTGCTATTTGTGAAAAATTTGCATCTTGCTATTTTTGTTTCCAATAAGCCGGAATCCAAGTTAGATGAAGAATGAGATTTTGAACATCAACAGGTATGTGGATTTATAAGACAGTTTGTTGATGATAATGTTTATAATTTTGTTGCTAATGAGACACATGCGAGAAGCCCATGAGATAAGCTTGAGTCCTTGTATGCCTCTAAGTCAGGGACTAATAAATTATACTTGCTGAAAAATTTTGTGGAGTTGAAATACAAGGAAGGAACTCCTGTTTCAAATCACTTGAGTGAATTTCAAGGATGTTATGATCAATTAGCTGGAGTGGGTATAAAATTTGATGATGATCTATTGGGCTTATTCCTATTAAACTCTTTACCGGATTCGTGGGAGACATTTCGGGTTTCCCTGATAAGCGCTACCCCTAATGGTGATATTGCTTTGCAAATGGCAAAGAGTGGTTCTCTTAATGAGGAGATGAGAAGGAAGACACATATTACTTCATCTCATTCAGAAGTTCTTATTACAGAGAATAGGGGGAGAAGCCAGAAGAAAGAACAAAGTAGTGGTAGAGATAAAAGAAGGAGCAAGTCCAGGTCTCGGTACAAGAATGTGGAGTGTCACTATTGTCATAAAACAGGGCATATAAAGAAGAACTGTTTTTTGTGGAAGAAAGAAAGCAAAGACAAAAAGGGTAAGCAAAGAGAAAGAGATAATGATGATGGTGATCGTGTTACTACTACTACATGTGGTGACCTTGTTTGTCTTTGTGATTATGACACTATTAATTTTGTATCTGATGAGAGCATGTGGATAATTGATAGTGGTGCTACACTTCATGTTACATCCAGGAAGGAGTTCTTCACATCTTATACACTTGGTGATTTTGGAGTATTGAAGATGGGTAATGATGGTGTCTAAAGTTATTGGTGTTGGTGATGTTCACTTGCAAACCAACATGGGGATGCAGTTGTTGCTTAGAGGAGTTAAACATGCTTCAGATGTTCGCTTTAACTTGATTTCTGTGCAGATACTTGATGATGGTGGATATGATAATCACTTTGGTTTTGGAAAGTGGAAGCTCACCAAAGGTAACTTGATTGTGGCTAAAGGGAAGAAAAACTATAAGCTTTACTGGACAAAAGCTTTGGTTGCTAAAGATTGTGTGAATGCTATGTATATGGAGTCATCTTTGTGGCACAGAAGGCTTGGGCACATCAGTGAAAAGGGACTTAACTGCTTAGCTAAAAATGATTTTCTCTTTGGATTGAAGAGTGTAGAGTTGGAGAAATGTTCTCACTGCATGGCTGGTAAACAAACCAGAGTATCCTTCAAGAAGCATCCTCCCTCCATGAAGTCAGAGTTGCTTGAATTGGTGCATTTTGATGTTTGTGGCCCGTTGAAGGTAAAGTCTTTTAGTGGTGCACTTTACTTTGTTACTTTTATTGATGATTTTTCCAGGAAGCTTTGGGTTTATGCGTTATAGAGAAAGGACCAAGTGTTGGACAAGTTTAAAGAATTCCATGCTTTGGTTGAAAGGCAGTCAGGCAAGAAGTTGAAGCGCATTCGTACTTGATGAGTCGATATTTTCTTGACTGCATTTAGTTTATTGTGCTAGAATTAATCTGGGAATTGTGCTTAATTGTCCGGTATTTTCCTGTTTCTGCTAATTGTGTTTAATTTGATCGGAAATTCTTATTTTAGTTAATTTGAATTATCTGAGCTTATTATTTTCATTCTTGATTGCAAGGAAAGTTTTGGAAATATATTTTGGAACGTTACGAAGATTGCCACATAACTCAAGACTCTCCACATAGGCATTTTAGATTTAATTATAGTGTAATTGCAATTTTCAAAACTTTTTGAACTAACTTGCATTTTGGGCCAATTTTTGTTGATGGATGCTAGGCCTTAATTCACGTTCCAAGGTGTTGCTGCACTTCACGGCCCAAGCAGCACTCCAGCTATAGCAAGGGATACGCTGATGGCATTTGGAGAAGTGGTGTAACGGGCAAGTGGTGTAACGGGCCTGCAAGTGTGAAGCTCGTGGATTTAATTTGAAGGGTGGCATTTCATTCTCTTGGAGAAACAAGCGGTCATTTCATCAGCAAGTAGGGCCCATGGGGCAATTGATTTTGGGAAATTTCTACATCCAGAAAAAAAAAACTTGCTAACTGGTTACTTGGAGAGAAGAAAAATAATAAAAATGCTGATGGGTTTGCTTTAAAAGATTTGGACTTTTAATTAGAGAAAGGGGGTGTCACAACCAATCTTCACCATGGCCCAAAGGGGATTGGAAGCAAAGCTGCGGGCTGGCACGGACTTACTTAAAAACAAAAGACACCACCTCCCTGCTGCACTCCTCATTCCACGGTCTAGCAAAGCAAGCAGCCCATGGATCTTTGGTCAGCAACACATGAATTAGGAAAAGATCCTTCATTTTAAGGGCATCTTTTCTTTTCTTTGAGGAGCCGCCACATAGAGACTTGGCAATGGAAGGCTACAAATGAGAAGGAGATTCATGATGTAGGATTAGGATATTTTTTTTGCTTATGGAGAGGAGCAATGATTGATTTTGGGCGGTGTAGCATGAAGCACACAGGTTACAACTAGCAAAATGGGAACTCCAAAGATGCGTTTGTTTTTATTTCGTTTTCTGAATCTCCAAGGGTTATGCGTTACTGTATTTTGTTCGTTGCATTTAAAAATGGATTCACGCACTTCTACATTAAAGTCTTATTCAAAGCTGCATTCCACTTTCTTAGCTTAAGCCTAGAAGTTTTCATTCCTCTTACAATGTGCCTTCATTTGTAGCTTATAAGCTTTGCATTTTCCAAAACCTGCACGGTGCTCCTAGATTTAATATGCAATTTATTTTGACTCAGCAATCTCATTTCAGCTTATGCGTTTCTTTTTATTTATTTATTTATTGCATTTAAATGGTTCACGCAACTTCCATTAAATTTTCTTCTCGCATTGTGCTTCTACGCGTTGCTTTTAATTCATGGAAGATGCATTTATGATTTAGCAATTTCAATTCAAGTGAGTCACGCAAGTTTAGTTAATTTAACTGTCATGTTAGCTTAGCTTAGTCGGGTTGGTCATTGATAAAGTTACTTTGCTTCCTTGAGATTTCTTGGACTGTTCTTGTGTTTATTCTGCTCTGCCTGGCATTCTATGAAATTCGATTGTGTTCTTGCAATGTGTTTACGCTTAGTTGCCCAATTGGTGATTCATCTTCGCTTAGTTGATCGATATGTATAGAACACATAGGATGGAATAGATGTATTGCGTTCGCTTAGTTCGTAATTATGATAGCATGATTAGCCTTCGCTTAGTCGGTTAGCTGTGCTAGATTAGAGGCTAGAGTAGTTTATTCATGAGACTCTTGCACTTTAATTGTCATATTGCTGCTCTGATTTGGCTCAATATTTAATCTTTTGTGTGCTTACGATTAGGTATACGCTTAGTTGCCTAATCGGTGTTTGGTCTTCGCTTAGTTGATTAGATTGTATGGTGCATGACTGATTAGATTTGTGCATTGCATTCGCTTAGTCTGCAATTTTGAAGACTGAATTACCCTTCGCTTAGTTGGGTGATTCGTGTTGGATTTGGATTAGAGTAGTGTGTACTTGTCGTTAATATGTGATTGGAAGCATAGTGATTGAGTTAATGACCAACCGTTTTCATATTCCGTTTTTACATTTCTGTTTACCTTTCTATTTGCATCTGTGTTTTAATTTAGTTCATTTGCATTCACAAACCTTTCACAAACCCCCCTCACTTCGTGTTTGACCTGATTCTCGAACCACAGTTTGGTCCTTGAGAGACGACCTAGGAGTCACTTCCTAGTACTATACTGCATTTTATTGCACATCAAATTTGTATGGGCTGCGACAACCCATCAGTATTGATAATGGTGGTGAATATTGTGGGCTGTTTGATGCTTATTGTAGAAAATATGGTATTGCACATGAGAAGACTCCTCCAAAAATTCCTCAGCTGAATGGTTTAGCGGAGAGGATGAACATGACATTGATTGAAAGAGTTAGGTGTATGCTTTCTGAAGCAAAATTGCCTAAGCATTTCTAGGGTGAGGAATTGTTTACAGTAGTGCATGTTACTAATCTAAGTCCTACAGTTGCTTTGAACTTTGAGGTGCCAAACAAGATTTGGTTTGGCAAGAATGTTACTTATGATCATTTGCGTGTCTTCGGTTGTAAAGCATTTGTTCATGTTCCAAAGGATGAAAGATCCAAGTTGGATGTGAAGACAAGGCAATGCATCTTCATTGGTTTTGGTCATGATGAATTTGGCTACAAGTTGTATGAGCCCGTTGAAAAGAAAGTTGTTAAAAGCTATGATGTGCAATTCATGGAAGATCAAACTATTGAAGATATTGATAAGGTGGAGAAGTCTACACCTAAGGAAGATGGTAATGTGGCTGATGTTGATCCAATTCGGTTGTCTGTTAATGATTTAGATATTGATGTTCATGATGATGAACAACATGGTGATATTGATAATCAGTAGGTTGGAGATAGCTTGAATGTTCCTATTGATAATGTTGATGAAGAGGAACATGAGGAGAGTCTTGGCGATGTACATGAGCTACCTCAAGCTCAACCCAAAAGATCTAGCAGACCAAAACAACCTTCTAAGAAGTAATCTACCGATGAGTATGTGATGTTGACTGATGAGGGAGAACCTGAATGTTATGAGGAGGCCGCTGAAACTGAAGAAAAGCAAAAGTGGTTGGATGCAATGCAGGATGAGATGAAATCTCTGCATGATAATCACACTTATGACTTGGTGAAGTTGCCTAAGGGTAAGAGAGCCTTAGAGAACAAGTGGATCTTCAGGGTGAAGCAAGAGAGCAATTCTACATCTACCATATATAAAGCTAGATTAGTGGTGAAAGGCTTCAGACAAAGAAAGGGTGTTGACTTCAATGAGATTTTCTCACCTGTGGTGAGGATGACATCTATCAAAACTGTGTTAAGTTTAGCTGCTACTCTTGATTTGGAGGTTGAGCAGATGGATGTGAAGACATCTTTCCTTCATGGTGATTTAGAGGAAGAGATTTACATGAAGCAACCAGATGGTTTTATTGTTGAAGGCAAGGAAGACTGTGTGTGTAGGCTACGAAAAAGCCTATATGGTTTGAAGCAAGCTCCAAGGCAGTGGTATAAGAAGTTTAAGTCTGTTATGTGTGAGCAAGGCTACAAGAAGACTACTTCTGACCATTGTGTTTTTGTTAGGAAATTTTCTTAGAATGATTTCATTATATTGTTGCTATATGTTGATGACATGCTTATTGTTGAAAAAAGATGTATCCAAAATTGACAGGTTGAAGAAGCAACTGGGCGAGTCATTTGCTATGAAAGACATGGGAGCTGCTAAGAATATTCTTGGTATAAGTATCACTCGTGATAGAAAAGAGAAGAAACTTTGGCTATCACAGGAGCATTACATTCAAAAGGTGTTGCAAAGATTCCAAATGGAGAATGCTAAAGTTGTAAGTTGAGAAGTTGAGTGTTAAACAAAGTCCTTCAAATGAAGTTGAGAAGATAGATATGGGCAAAGTTCCTTATGCTTCTATGGTGGGTAGTTTGATATATGCAATGGTATGTACAAGGCCTGATATTGCACACGCTGCTGGTACAATTAGCAAATTTCTGTCAAAATTAGGTAGAGAGCATTTGAATGCTGTGAAATGGATTTTGAGGTATCTTTGTGGTACTAGTGGTTTGAGGCTTTGTTTTGGAGGTGATAAGCCTACTTTGGTGGGTTACTCAGATTCAGATATGGCTGGAGACATTGATTCCAAAAAGTCCACTTCAGGCTATTTGATTCAGTTTGCAGGGGAAGCCTTGGCTTGGCAATCAAAGTTGCAAAAGTGTGTAACGTTGTCTACTACTGAGGCAGAATTCATTACACTTACTGAAGCATGTAAGGAGTTGTTATGGGTGAAGAAATTCTTGCAGGAGCTTGGTTTTGTGCAAGGTAAATACTTGTTGTATTGTGATAGTCAAAGTGCTATTCATCTTGGTAAGAATCCAACTTTTCATTCTAAATCCAAACATATTGATATGAGGTATCATTGGATACGTGATGTTTTGGATGCTAAGTTGTTGGAATTGCCTAAAGTTCATACAGATGATAATGGTGTTGATATGATGACCAAGGCATTGCCAAGAGGAAAGTTTGAAGTTTGTTGTGAGATCGTTGGTTTGGCGGATATCTCCACATAGTCGTGAGGGGGAGATTTGTTGGGTTATTGGGCTCCCTTCCTATGTGGAGAATAGGTCCAAATAGTGTGGTCCATTATGTCTCATTAGGTTAAAATGAGATGGGTCAGATTAGTAGAGCACAACAGAGTTATTTGAAGAGAGGCAAAAGTCAAGTGAGAGAAAAAGAAAGAGAGAAAGTCGTTCCCGCATAACCCTAAATCTGCAGTGGTTTTTTCGTCGTTGTGAAGTCGTTCACCGTTGGATCGAGCTGATTGTTGGACAGTAGGTTCCAGACATATGGTTCTTCATTCTGACCATTCAGATCGTCAATCGGAGGTCTAGATTAGGAGAAATCGGTCCCGTATCAGCAGTCCTGTTTGTGAGAATTTTCATCTTCTTTGTTTTCATTTGTAAGTATTTGTGCTTAGTTAAATTGACTTATTGAAAATACTTTTTGGTATTATTATTGGAGACTCTTTTGTATGCTATTATTGATCATAGTGAATTTTTTTTTATCTGGACGACTCGTGGTTTTTATCCTTGCATTGAGGGGTTTTCCACGTTAAAAATTGTTGGTGTCTCTTTGTGCTTTGGATTCTATTTTTGTTCTATTGGTTTGGTGCTCCTTGCAGATTCTCACAAAAAGGGGGCTTGTATATCTGCTGCGTTATTACTCTTTGATAAGTTGTTATATTTGTTTTGACTCTTTCTCCATCATGTTCATAACCATTTATGTTTATTCTGTTTTGTCTTGTATATGATATAATCTTTATTTTCCTTTCTTTTAAATTTCTTATATCGTTCTTTTTTTTCTCTTGAAAATCCTATGAGATAGATTAAAATTTGTGAAAGAGATTGTTCTCTCTAAATTTAGAAGCATATAATATATACAATAGATATTTAAAATATATTGTAGAGTTAATTCAACTATAATAAAAACAAATGGAACTTCCAAACAATTAGACTATCATTTATGACTTTAGGCTGATGATAATATAACTTCTCTAAATATATATTATTAAGAAGTAGATAGTCTTTCTCTTAAGTTAAAGAAGGTGCAATCATACCAAATATTTTATTTTAATTATTTAATGATAGATAGCTGTAATCCATGTGTCTATTTAAATATAATGAACGCCTATTCAACGCATACTTAAAAATTGTTGACAAACTAAAAAAAAATCTTAATCAATGTGCAACCGGTCATCGTCAGATAAAAGTACATTTATTATTTATGCTTCGATTCATGTAAAGTAAGTTGATACTTTAAAATGTGATATGATACTTTTGTACCTCATAAAATAATTGATTTTATATTTTTAATAAAAGTTAAAAAGATATTGAAGTAGTAAGTTCTAAAATATCATAAAATAATGTTTAATAGTTTTTAAAACACTATCAAAAGCTGCGTTAGTATTAAATTAAAAGTGTAAAATTCTTGGCTACTTAAGAAAGTAATTTTATTTCCAAGAGCTAAGAATATAGAAACTAGAGTATTAGAGTTGGTAGGTGTACTAAAATAATGACATATAATATTTTATTATAAAATAATTTCATAATATAAATAGAATTTTCTAAACTCGTCTCATTACTTAAAGACACTCTATCTTTTTAGAACTATTTCTCTTTGTTTCCCCTCACTTCTGTCTAAGCGTTCTTGATCTCAAGTCATCTATTTGATGATCAAGAGGTGCCTAGATGATCACAGCGTCAAGGTTTACATATCTACATGATCAATTTGCTGTTTAGA
Organism: Vigna reflexopilosa; assembly: GCA_027742785.1. Taxonomy (NCBI): domain Eukaryota; kingdom Viridiplantae; phylum Streptophyta; class Magnoliopsida; order Fabales; family Fabaceae; genus Vigna; species Vigna reflexopilosa. The sequence goes on from CM050926.1 coordinate 11,769,779, forward strand.
GCAAATAAGTTATCATCCATTTTCTTGGTATTTTCTTTATTTTGGATCATGCAAAGGAAATCTGCTCGCATGTGTCAAGCATCTTCCTTCTTCATTTCTTGGTTCAATTTAGTTTATAAGGTTTGTCTCCAATCACCAATTGGTGATTTGTAGGTTTTTTTAGAGGTTCCTTGCGGTGAAAGCAACTGTTGGGGTTTTCTACAAAAGGTGAAAGTTTTCTAGAGGTAAGGGAAGATAGAATTTTCTTTAATTGATATAGTTGTGCAAGTTAGAAGATTTTTTGAATATTGAATTATTTTAATGAAATTTTCGCTCTATGTTAGATGTAGCTTGATTAATTGAGTGTAATTGAGTATGTGGTGATGAACTGATATTGTGAAGTGTATTGAATGATGATTGGATTGTAATTGGATGTTAATGTGTTACAATTCTGTTTGGAATATGTGATATAGGGTTTATTGAACAATAGTTAAAAACTTAGAAGTTTTGGTAGTGTTTTGAAGGAAAAATTGAGGTTTTAGGTAGTGAAGTTGTGAAATAGGGATGGTGAACTAGTTTGATGTAGTTGTGGTCTGTCATGAGATGTTTTGTGAGTTGTTCAAGCATTTAAAATAGAAGAAATTTGAGATATGAGTATGTGAGGGTGGATAGGCATAATTTAGTTGAGTTAGAACTTGTTTTCGAGGGGTTTGGACTAGTGAAAACTTGACTTATGGGTTTTGTGCATAATTGGTCATTTTGGTTGGTGTTCATAAGTCTTTTGGAACTTGTTGGAGTCCCTAACTTGTTTAAAAACAAGCTAAAACTAGAAGAATTCAAGTTGGGTCTATAAAGTGAGGTTTGGTAAATTTTAGAGTGGAATCTTGTAAGCAATCACTTAAAAATGAGTTTAGGATGGGTTGAAGGAAGTTGTTTAAGTCTAATTGAGGGTATAATATGATCTAGAAGTGTTAGAAGTTGGGAGAAATATATCAAATAGGTCAAGGATGGTTCATGGTGCAAATTTTGCAGTTTTGGTGCTGCATAATTATGCAAATTCGCTGAGCGAGTGTAGTCATTCAATGAGAGGTTGAGGGGTTTAGACCACTGTCTGGGTATTCATACAACAAGTTGTTCGTACAAATGGGTGAGCGCAGCAACACCCTAGGCATATCTATCACACACGTATACGTCTCTAAATAACAGTAGGTAAGTCACACGTATAGAAGTGACACTTTTATTTGAAAAAATTGTGCATCCTACTAGATGTAATAGATATGCTCTGGCAGCATAGTCCCAATGCTACGACTGACATCTTTGAACATATATCTCTCTAAGCCAACTGAGTCTGACTTTCGGACCACGTGCCTCATCCATCTCAGCATCAGTTGTGCCACCATCAACGCCAAGTAGGTCTACAAGGACTGTACGAGCCTCCTCAAACTTCAACTCCTCCAAATCACATAACTGTCCTAGCATCGGGAGGTGAAGTAAAGTAGAGACATCGTCAAGAGTGATCGACATCTCCCCTACAGGGAGATGGAAACTACTAGTCTCAAAGTGTCATCTCTCTATGAAATCGAGCAACAAGCTCTTATCAACGTAATCATAGCAAATCTCTGTGAGAGGCATCAAAGAGGAACTCAACATGTTGAATTCCCTCGGCACGCGGTCCTAACTTATTAACTTTTTTTCCTTGAGAGATCAACTTCGGCATCTCTCCTCGATCCTACACAACAATATTTAATATAAATTGTATTCGAAAAAAATTAATAATTAAAATTTAAGTTATGTACTCACCTGGCCCTGCGAAATACCATAAGCAACATGTTGAACATAGTGCGTCAACAATGAAGCATCATGTGGACCTCCAGGAAATCCACTGACATCCTCCTCCTGTATGTCAAGAACATCTGCATGTTCCTTCTCCTCATCATCGTCGTCAGGGGCCTCAAATGCCTCCTCCTGAACAGGTCCCTCATAAGCATGATATGCCTCCTCCTTAAACGCTCGGTCCTCAGCTATATGGTCATCTTGAATAGGAGTTGCACGCCTTCTCTGAGCTGAAGCTGTAGGTTGGCTCCTAGCTTCGCCCTGTGCAGAACTCTCTCGTCGAAAACTCTCTCCATGATAACTAAAAGATGCACCTCGTGTTCTTGCCATTTCTGACAAAAACATTTTTAATTAAATTAATAATTGTTTCATTAAATTAATAATATATTTTTCGTTAATTTAAAAATAATTATTTCATTAAATAAAATAATTTTAATTTAGATATAATTTAATAACAAATTATAAAAAAACACTAAATTTAAATACTCTATAAATTAATAAACTAAAAAAATAAAAATAAAATAATTACGTAACAAATTAATTGAATTTATTGTATTTTAAATTAATAAACAAAAAACTAAACAAAAATAACAAAGAAAAAAATAAACATCCTACACGGATGTTGCATATGCGTCAACGGATGTACCAGATCCGTTTAAGTAATTAAATAAACATATTTAGATTTATATAATAATTTAATAACTAAACACAAAATATACTAATTAAACTAACAAATTAAAAAAAATAAAATTAATAATAAACTAAAAACTAAAAAAAAAATTAAATAAATGTGACCCTAGAACGGACGTGGATATCAGTTGATATCAACATTTTTAATTGAAGAAATATTGTTTTGAGATGAGCTTATAGAAAAAAAAAAATTATTCGGTAAAAATGAATAATTAAAAGGAATGTTAAAGTATGAGAACTAGACGTTTCAACGTAAAGAAGATCAGTCAATACAAATATATTGGCCAATCAAAGGCCATTTTAAGAAAAAAGTCAAATTGTCACTGTCATTTTCCAGTGGGTCCCTGTTGCAAACGTGGCAAAATCTGGTTCGACTCATGAACGTGTAAGTCATACAACTAGATTACGGAGATAACCCCGTTGAAGCGAACTTCAAACGTAATGGGAAGGGACAAAACCGTCAAAATAAATAACTCGCATACCTGTTGAAACCGTTGGGAGGGAAAACGGAAATTGTTGTCTTGTCCCTGCTTTGAAACACAACACTGGAATGAATCAGCACCATCTTCGTAGTGAGAACTGAGAACACCCAAGAAGACACAAGCAAAAGGGTTCCGAAGAGTGAGGTTTTGTGTCGACAATGATCCAATGGACGAAGCAGTTGAATGCTGCATTTGGGGCTGTCTTTCTTTGGCTGATTTGCTTGATTTACTTCACCCAGGTCTCCATTCTCCACCCTTTGTCTTCTTTTCATCTGAATTTTTATTTTTTTTGTGGATTTGATGGTGGTTTTAGTTTACTTTCCCCTTTTCTTTAAGATCTGAATTCTGACCGTTTCGTTTTGGTTTTGTTAAAATGGATATTATTGGTCAATTCATTTGTTTTGTCCTTTTTCCGTGGACAAAATTTCTCTGAACCAGGGTTTTTTTTTTTTTTTTACGTTTTCTGAGAAATGGTTATTTTATGATTTTACCCGCTGATATTGGATTGCTAGAAGGGTAACTAATATCTTGCATTTTTGTTTTAACCTTTCAATTAATTAATGCAGGGTTTTAGGTCTTTTGTGTGGACAGCGATTTCCTACCAGCTTAAAGATAATCTGAAGTTGTCACCTTCAGCTTCCCAATTTGTGTTTTCAGTAGCGTTTTTTCCATGGAGCATTAAACCGTTATATGGGTATGGATCATTGCTTTTTCAAATTGATTAGAAACACTAATACAGAGAGGGAGGTTTGTCATGCATAGAAAGTAGTAATTACAAAACTAATGTATTCTCTATCTTATGGTAGATTTTGTAATTTTTTTTTCCATTTCATTAAAACAAAGAACTTGAGGTTTTCAAAATGACAGATCTTCACATCAAATGGGAAAAAAATGTGACACAGATGCACAATGCAATATCCTAAACTATGGATGAATAAGTAACCTCTTAATTCAGTGTGAAGAGTAACTTCATCATCAGAAATTTTACTATTGTTTTTATGTACCTCTCCAATCTACAGAAGTTTGTTGACTGTTAAAAGCTGCAGTTTAATTAGCCTTTGTATATGTGTAACTGTTAGTTTACTGAATCAATTTTACACTATCTCCTTGCAATCTGATTTGGCTACTGATACACAGAATACTTTCTGATTGCATTCCAATTAAAGGAAGAAAACGGAGTCCCTACTTAGTGATTGCTACCGTGCTTTCCCTAGTGCCATGGTTGGTTTTAGGCTTAAATTCAACCTTGAGGGATTCAACATGGCACCTGATGGTATTGTTGACTGTACAAAACTTGGGCTCAGCCATGGCGGATGTTGTTGTTGATGCAATGATAGCCGAGGCTGTAAGATTTGACCGGTATGTTTGTATCACAGGTTCCTTATTCTCATTTTCTGCAGACAAACTTCATATTGAATAGTGTTCCTACCTATAGAGGTATTGATAAATAAAAAATATGGAACAACAAATAAACAAAAGTGCAGAAACAAAAAGATGCACAGAACATTAGAATTGTAGTTCAAAATTTGTAGCCTGTTTGCAATTTTTTCAATCTTCAAAACAAGGATAAAAGACAAAATCAAATACTGTGTGATCAATGGTGAACATGTTAATGTCAATGGTGTGCGTGTTGATTCTTGATCACTTAAATGAAATTTTGAAAAGGAACAGGGAGTGAGTGTTTTTTATAATCATTTCTAATTGTTTGCTACCATGTTTAACTTAATAGACACTGAAATATTTTATGCTCTTTTGCAAGAAACTTTTATATTGATTTTATACTAGCATGTCACCCATCTCACTGAAACTGAATTATATATAGTTAGTTAGCTCTTGCTGTGAACACACAAATTTCTAATCTTTCAATATAATGGATTAATTAAGGCTGTTACCAATACAGATTTAATTTTGTAAGTTTTGTTCCTTACCTTTAACTTAGCCTTAGTTTAGTTATCAGACCCATAGATAAGGTTTGACCTAGAGGGTTTCTGAACCTTAATGGTGGATATTCTATATCTTATATTGGTATCTAACCTTGGGTTTGACTCTGGAGTATGGTCATTGTTCATGTAATATTTCTGAATGCTTTTCTTACAGCCTGATTAAGTTCATGCTTTGTTGGTCAGGGCCTCCTTTGGAGGAGATCTCCAGTCAATATCATGGTTTTCTATGGCTTTGGGAGGAATATGTGGGAGTTTGTTAGGAGGATATGCATTATCCAATTTGCGGATAGATGCTATTTTTCTTCTGTTCTGTGTGCTACCATGCATACAGTTATTATCATGCTGTTTTGTGGATGAGAACTCACTAAATAGGAAAATTTCACAAGAGGATTCAACTGTAACAGATTTACATATGAATATTCTAGATGAAGGTAGTCCTGTAACGAAAAAGTCCCACAGCAGCACAAGAAGAAGAAAGAAGAGCAAAAAGAACGCAAAGGGGAGATCAGTAAATAGCAGAAATTTAAGGACTTTGAAGAAAGAGGACTCCCTGGTATCAAAGTGGTTCCATTCTTTGAAAGAAGCTATTTATGATTTGTGTCGTGCATTTAGACAGCCAATGATTTGGAGGTAACTATCGTATATTTAAAGTTTTTGTCTGGTGTGAATATTTTCAATTCTGAGTGTTTTATTTATCTGTATAGTTTGAGTAAACCTGCAACCTGAATCCTCTTACCTCTTTCTTACTTCGGATATTAAACATGTTCACCCTAGTTTCTGCAACCATCTAACTACATAGACACGGAAGGTTACTTATGTAAACTGCAGCCTGTTAAAATAATTATCTCCATCTTTCTTCACATCATGACCTTTATATCTTTGAAAGAAGAGTACTATTAACATAATCTCTAGCACCCTTTTTCCTATTGACTCTACAAACAAAGAGATGTTACCACCAAATGATTTTCTGCAATGGTTCAGAACTGTGAATTAATTTGGGTGAATGATTTTTTGAAGAATACTGAACATTTGATATCATTTTTATCCTAAAATCTCTAATATAAGGTACCCCGAATTATATACAGAAATGCATGGGAAAGAATCCAGGAAACGGAGAACCTAATAACTCAACAATATTTAATGAACCAAGTAATCTGAACTTGGTAACCTGAATTTTTTTCTACACAAACTAACAAGTAATTTAACAGAACACTAGTAAAACCATGTGAGATATTTATGCTTTACATTTTTATACTCTTCTGCATGTGTGCGTTTGTGTAAGGCCTTACCTAGTGAAGCTAATTCATGTCATACATATGCTATAACATGGTCATTGGTCACTAATAATCTTTGTCGTATGTTGTTGAGTGCAGACCTATGTCTTGGTTTTTCCTTGCTCACATTACCATTCCGGATCTTTCAACTGTCATCTTCTACTTTGATACGGAGGTTTTAAAGTTAGGAGCATCTTTCCTTGGGACTGCAAAGGTTGTTGGTTGGTTGGGACTTATGCTGGGAACCTTCATCTATAATCGTTTCCTAAAGTATATGACCCTACGAAAAATCCTCATGTAAGAAACTAAGGATTATTTTTCTTTTGTGGATGGCTAACTTATGAATATTTAACATACTGATATGGTTTCATCCTGATAACAAACAGGTATGCCCATATTGGGTTGGCCTTCTTGAGTCTTCTGCAGATTGTGGTAGTTTCTAGGAAAAATATTGCCTTTGGCATCTCAGACAAGATTATGGTGCTTTTTGGCTCTGCTCTTGTGGATGGAATCAATCAATTCAAGTTAGTTACTGCTTCACTTTTTATTTAGTTAAAGATGCATATGTGAAAATTACGTCCAAGAAAAACATAATAAGCTTGAAAAACTTGTTATTTTATGCATATAATTTGAGTATGTTGAATACCCTTTCAGATCCTCAGTAGTATATGGGGCTTTCTGTTTAGTCCCTAAATGTGTTGAAATTCAAAATCAGTGTCTGAAAATAAGACTCGTTAATGAAAAAAAAAAGGAAGGGGCAAGAAGAAAATGAGTATGTTTTATTGAGATTTTAATAAGAACAAGAACATTAAAAAGATGAAAAAAGAAGAAGAAATGGGAGAATATACAAAAGAAAAAGAAAGAAGAAGATGAAGAAGGAGGAAGAAAGTCTAGTTTCAAGACAAAGAAAAAGGAAAGCTTGTTTGATCATTAAATATTAATTTTAATTATAATTTTGTTTGGTCCTTGCAAACTTGACACTCCTGTGAAAGACATGGTGGAAGGTTACATGTCATTTAACATCCCATGCCAACAAAATTAAGAGTTAGTTAACTCCATCCATTCAAGGGACTAATGTGAATAATATTTTTTATTAGACAAAAGACGACATACACTTCAAGGATCTGAAAGGGTATTCAACTGCTAGAATACACTGATAGTGTAAATGTTTTTGCTGCTGGAATCACAATGATTTGAACTACTTTTTGAGTTACACACTTAGTTTCAATTTCTAACCGTGTCATTTTTTCTGAAAAAAAAAATATTCTGCAGGTTTATGCCTTTCCTGATCTTATCTGGACAACTATGTCCTCCAGGAATTGAAGGGACTTTATTTGCCCTTTTCATGTCAATAAACAACTTGGGAACCACACTAGGGTCTTTCATGGGTGCTGGTTTGGCTTCTGTGTTGAACATTGATTCAGGATCATTTGACAATCTTCTATTGGGCATCATAATTCGTGCCTTGTGCAATTTCATCCCAGTTGCTTTTCTGTTTCTGATACCAAAGGAAGCTACTGGTTCATCAACATAGATTATGACCATTGGCTTAACTTCATTAGACATTCGAGGACTACCATAGTTGATAGTTTACACATGTAAACGGGGAAGTTTTAGAAGAAATGAGGGTAACATGTTAATCTGGTTTACACAGACTTGGATCATAGTGATTGTATATACTATTATACTGCAATTTTGGTCAACAAGACCATTTTACATGAAAAATTTGAAATTTGGTTGGTTAATACTCATACTCGTTATTGTACCTAAAAGCTTGTTGATGAATAATGAGGTTGGTATGGTAAGCGTGAAATAGGTTTCGATAGTTTAAAAAGCAAGGAAAAAAATAGCAGAAGCCACTCGAATTATCAGAGCCTGGTTTCGATCCAGGGACCTGTGGGTTATGGGCCCACCACGCTTCCGCTGCGCCACTCTGATTTGTTGATATAAGCTTGTAATAGAATGATAAAGTTTAAAGCCAATTTATGAGACGTTAAGACTGTTTTAAATATTTCACATTATTCTTTTTATAGCGGTTTTATATCTGTGTTCTGTTTTTATGATTTTTAAATCAAATATTTATTTCTACATTTTTAATTTGAAATACATATATTTTTTTATAATGACTTTAGATGTATACAGTGAATGGTAAATCAAGTTATCATTTTAATAATGTTGATTGTTAATGTGATATAATATAAATATCTGACATTCTTAAAATATGTATCATTTTTTACATCTTAAAATGAATATTAGGACTTAGAATCTCTATTTTAAAATTGTAAGAAAGAAAGAAAAAATAAAAGAAAATAAAAATTTATATATTATATAAAAATAAAAAAAACTTATTATTTCAAACTTTACAGGGATAAAAGTTTAAAGAAAAAATTTATTACATAAAAATAAGGCTTAATACTTTCATTGGTCCTTTTATTTGTCTGCTAATCTCATTTTGGTCCTCAAGTTTTAAATTGTCTCAATTGGGTCATAATTTTTGTAAAAATGCACACATTTTACCCTAACCGTTAAGTTGTCTCAAACGGCGTTAATTGATGCTGGGATGAATTTTTTATTTTAGGCTTAATCCCTCTTTTGGTCCTTCCTTATTTTTGTGTGAAAATCTCAGTTCTGTCTTCAAGTTTTTCCTCAAGTCCTTATGAAATGCAAACATTTTACAACATTTTACCCCAACCGTTAAGTGTATTGAAACGGCGTTAACTTTGAACTGATCTGTAATTTTTTTTTTATGTTTTAAAATCATTAAATCCACGTGGCTATAGTCTTTCTTTTTCCTTCCAATCACTGATCACAGTTCACTCATTCCTCTACCCTCAAACCCCCCGACTCACACCTTTTCTTCCTCTCAAACTATAAAAAATGTCGTCGTTGTCGACAGTTCAAAAATTATGACCCAATTGAGACAGTTCAAAACTTGAGGACCAAACTGAGATTTTCACACAAACATAAGGACCAAGAGAGGGATTAAGCCTAAAATAAAAAATTCATAAATTCATCCCAGCAACAATTAACGTCTTTTGAGACAACTTAACGGTTAGGGTAAAATATGTGTATTTTTACAAAAATTATGACCCAATTGAGACAATTTAAAACTTGAGGACAAAAAATGAGATTAAGAAGACAAATGTATCAAGCCTAAAAATAAAAAACTTCCCCTTTTCAATATAAAGAAATAAAAATATATTTAATTGTTATTTTGATTCTTTCTCTGACCAGATTCCTCACTTCCTTCAAAATTTGATCAACGAAATCCGCACCCAGAAAACCCGATTTGTTAGAAGCCATAAAATTGGAACCACGAGTCGGCGAAGGATAAAGGGAGATGAGAAGAAGGCCAGGAATTGGAGGTTTGCAGACGCACGCTGCTGCAAGGGATCAATTCCGTTTGCTGGGTGAAAATGTCGCAAAGATCAGAACGGATTTGATGAAGGAGCAGCTTGCCACCTTTCGCTCTCAGCTCGAAGATTTCGCTCGCAAACACAAGGTCCTCTTTTATTTTTGTTTTCTTCTCCCCACCTTTTTTCCTCTTGGTTTTTTATTGTGAACAGTGAAAGCCATATTGTGGTGCTATGATGAGTTGGTTTTTTATGCTGAACATGATGCTTAGTTTTCATTTTTGTCTTGATATAATTGGTATAGTTTCTGAATTGTATATTTTGTCTGATATGTCATCAAGTTATTTGTCATTTGTGTGTCAAATTGTTTCATTCTTCTGCTGCGCCGTTTTTTTATGATGGGTGTTGGGAAAACTCATTTGGGTTTCTAGAGCTGGATGGTTTAGGTGGAAAAGGAGTTGCTTTTGGTGTTTTTAGGTACTTAATAGAGGACAAAGTTAAATGTTGTTGCTCCTGTTCTTCAATTAGGATTACAGTAATCTATGTAGACCTCTAATAGGACCAACAATACTTAATAATTTCGTTTTTATAAAATGCATTGACTTTGTTGATTTTCTTTTATAAAAGTTGAAAAATGTTTAACTCATCCTAATAGGGGGACGGAGGAATAAGATGAATTCGAAATACCTTAGCTATGTTGCTTGCTGATTGCTGACTTAGCTGTCGCTGGAGGTCTTTTAAAGGGCGTGTATGACTAATTTGATAGCCTTGAAACTTTGGGGCTGTGGTTACCTAATGAAAACCAACACACATTGCTCATGGTTTCTAGTGTGGGTCTTATAATGAAATATCACTTTAATTGTCACTTATCTTGCAATTAGATTAAATTTAATGTTTCTAATGGTTGATTTATTTGTTTAGAATGACATACGCAAGAATCCTGCATTCAGATCACAGTTTCATGAGATGTGCGCTAAAGTTGGAGTGGATCCCTTGGCCTCAAACAAGGGTTTCTGGGCAGAGCTGTTAGGAATTGGTGACTTCTATTATGAACTGGGTTAGTGATATATTTCTTAACCTTGTGTGAAATAAGTTTGATATGCATGTCTGGATCTTTTATGTTACAAGTATTTGTATTATATTGTGATAATTAGCATAGAATACCGGAGAAAAAAGAAATAATGGATAAGAGCTGCAATGCTAAAGTTTGTAGTGTCTGAAACTATTCAGAATTTGAACTATAGGAAAATCTGAATTTAGTACTGGAGATTTTATTCCAGTAAATAAGAATAACACTTTAAATTCTGGGAGAACGTATAATAGAATTTGTCATCCTATTTACCAAGTCCACTTTTAGGGTATCAGACTTAGCATCAGGAAGATTGTTATCAAAACTGCCAGCTATAGGCAAACATATCATACTTAGCAGTGCACATGAACACGATACTTTGATTGATCTGAATTATATTTAGCACATTCCCATTTATCTCCACTGGTGGTTGCTATTATGGTTTTATTCACAAAACATTTTAATTCACCTTGTGGCAAACTTATGATTGTTGAAGTGTTTATCTTTTATATTTTATAAATTGGCACTGATTTTATACTTTTAATTAACTTTAAATCCAAGTTTGTTATCTTCATCATTTTCTTAGTATGTATGATCAGACAAGCTACTTGACTAGACAGGAGTTCAAATAGTGGATATTTCCTTGGCTACTAGAGCACACAATGGAGGACTGATCAACCTGCAGGAACTCTGCCATCTCCTTCGCCAGAGACGAAAAAGTGATCGAGGAGTTGTTTCAGAGGATGATTGCTTGCGAGCTATTAGTAAGCTGAAGGTGGTTGCCCATAAACTAGATCATGCACTTTTTGAGTTTGATGTAGATAATGTATGCTTGACTCAAATCCTTGTGTATAAGGTCTCTGTTATCCCATATGTATGCACATCAATGCATTTTTCAACGTAAACGTGCTACTAATTTTACAGCATGCTCTCAACACTTTCCCATTAATTAGTTCTGCGCTGGATTGACCATAACTGAGCAGCAATATCTCATTCTTCCCAGTTCCATTACATTAGATTCTTGATTTGTTTTAACTGTTGTCCACCTTACAACATTTTGGTTTGGGACAGGATTTTTGATTCTCCCCAAGACTTACTAAATTTGATGATGGTATGAGCAGAAATCACAAATGGTAAGGGTCAAGCACGTGTGTATCAGAAAAGCATAAGAAACTTCATAATACTAGGGTAAACAGGGAAGTTGAGATTTTGGGATGTGGAAGGGTTACTTGTGGGAGGAGTCCTCTTCTTTTAACAAATTTGGACTTGCTTGGAAATATGGCCCTAAGTTGTAAGAATGTCCTTCAGTTTTCTTAGAGTAAACTAGGGAAAATTTATAGGACAAAACTCTTCCTTAAATCTGTGAATTGTGAATGGAAGATAAACAACTATTGTTTATTGGTCTTTATGTTTCAAAGTATTTCATATATAATAAATCATTTTGGAAAAAGAAAAAAACAATATTTTCAAGGTCTTAGCATCTGTGCAACCACTCTATTTACTGAATATCCAATAATGGATCCCAGTGCTTATCTAAAGACGCCAGTGTTATAATGAACCAATCTTCATCATTAGTGCCTTTTTCAGTAAAAGAGGACGACTATTCTTATGGTTGGATCAACTAAATTACACACAGTGAACCTAACTTGCATGTATATGTTAGAAGAGCATTTGAATTGTGGAATGCATGTGTGTTTGAGCTGTATATTTTCCTTCTTTATAGTTTGAAACATCTTTGATACAAACCACTTGTTGAGAGATGTATTACATGTGTCCTTTTGGAGCCCGCGGTGTTTCATACTGATGTGTAACCAAAATTTCAGGTGTTGGGTAGTGGTTTTGAAGTAATTTCTGTTGGAAAGAGAAAACTTGTTCGTTCAGTTCCAACTGAGTTGAACAAAGACCACAATGAAATTCTAGAACTTGCCCAGGTAACAACTATTTCTTCCTTTTTGGATTATGTATGTGTTTTTTTCATTGGATCCTCACGTCTATGACCCTGGTTTAACTTTTAAGGTGTAATCACTATTTACTACTGTTTACTTGTTCCTTTCATGTTTTCTAAGAGCCGTGAGCCTGTGAACTTACTTGATCTTGCTTTTTGATTGCTTGTTGAGGATAAGACTGAATATTTTGAGTGGCTTAATCAAATAGGAGGATAGCAATCTAGTTTGTTGATGTTCTCTTTTGGCTTAGAAAAGTGCAAGTTGCTTATGGACTTCATCTTTACTAAGTCTGGTAACATGTAATTTATTATTAATAGAAGAAAAAAGTTGTCACTCGGCGAATATAGGTTTAGTCCCTAATAATTTATATATGATCCTTTATTTCAAATTTCAATCTATATTTTTAATGGTGAGGGGTTATATGATTTAATTTTAATTTTGTTACCAAAATTCATCATGTAGTCAAGAAACTTGACGCATGGTGTGGTTTAATATGATAGATATTAGTTAGAACTTGGATTCCTACCTGTGAAGAAAAGACTTCCCTGTTCATTTATCTAATGTAGCAAAAGTAGCTATGCATCATTTTGCTATTTGAACATAACATTTTCTTTACTTCAGGCTCAAGGATTTGTGACAGTCGATGAAGTAGAGAGACGATTATCTTGGAGTTCTGGCCGAGCCATTGATGCCCTCGATACATTACTTGATGTAAGATAACCAAAAATTATACAAGAAAAATCTTTTCCTTTTTCTTAACTTATTAATATACAATAAAGAATCACTGTTGGCTGATGCAGGAAGGACTTGCCATGATTGATGACGGCCATAGAGATGGTAGACGGAGGTACTGGTTTCCTTGTGTGTCTCCCATCTCATCTTCAACAGCAGTTGATTCCTAATAAATTTAGTGGAAAGGAAACTTTGGTCTGATTTTTAAAGGCCTGTGTATGTTTAGATTGTTTCAAAATTGGATTTATCATTGCTTTTTCTTTCTCGAATTCTGTCCTAAAATGTGATTAGTTGTATGTTAATCTAGTATATACACTTGTATTTATGGTAATTGTTGAACTGGAATATATACTAAATTTTCTGTAATGTTGCTTGCATAAAAGCAGTACAATTATTTGGACTTTGTTCAGTTTATTTCCCCATTTTTTTCCACTTATTAAAATCATGGAAGCATTGATCACGTGCATACTTATATCCAGTTACAGCACAAGGATTTATGACCCACTTTTGCTTAGATTGTCTGGTTTGCAAACCAGTATGATTAGTTTTGTTTAATATGTTTTTCGTTTATTCCATGACAAATAACTTCATGATGTTGTAAAGCATTGCAAATTGAAGCTCATATGTTTTATAATGCGCAATAGGTTCCCAGTTAATATTTGATTCGAAGATGTAAATGATATAATAGAATCCAGAGATGTTGGTTTTTATTATCTCTCAAGTTAAATATAAATAAATTATTTATTTGATATTAATTGCGGTAGTCAAATGATCTAATTTTACTACCTCTATTCAAAATAGTTCTGTTTATATCTAAAAATCCTTTTACTCGAACTTGATATCATAAAAAAAAAAAACCCAGAGTGAAACAAATTTTTGAATACACATGTATTGTCATCCGTTCTTACTTTTAATACAAGTTTTTAAAAAATAAAACAAAGGTGAAACAAATTACTTCTATAAATTATGAAACTAAGAAACATTCTCAATAACTATACAAATTTATACTTAAAGCTCAACCTGCAACCAGAGATCACATGTTAACATAAACTGACATAAAGTAACAACATAAACATCCCATTGTTTCATATATTTAACCTTTAAAAAACAATAATTTGAATATAGAGTAAATTACATGATCCAAAAGCTACCCATTCACACACACTTGTGTGCAATAAATGATTTAGAAATTAATGGAGAAGAGAATAAACATCATTGGGTTTGGATTTGAGAAGAGGTCTCAATCTCCTCAATCCACTCAGGGGCAGGTTCAGTCCATGACCTAGGCCTAACCCCAGTTTTAAAATACAATACCATTTCCATGGCTTCAAAGACCTTATGCTTGTCCAAAAATTCATTCCACACTCCACTCACTATACAGTAATTGTTGTTATACGGTGGCCGGTGGTGTGCAGCATGCTGTGACCGTGACACGAGCACGCCGGTCTCTTGCAACGCCACCACGAGCGGCGGAAGCCGGCTCTTCGTGCCATGTGCCCAAGCATGAAACTGTTGGCTAAACATGATGCAGCCTGAACACACTCCAACAAATCCTTCAACAATGGGGTCATGACAAAATATAGCTATAGGAAGGACAGTGAAGGTCACTGCACGTGCCAATGCATGCAAATTGTTAGCAAATTCACGTCTGGTAATAGTCCAAGGCCATTTGTGATGACCTTGGAAGGCTTCAATCTGAGCTCCAACAACTGGGGTTGAGCCATCACCATAATTGTCAATAGCCCAATGGTAAACCCCAGATCCAAGATCAGCTAAAATATAACCAACCCAACTTGCTATAATCGGTTCAACCCACATGTTTGAATCCATTGCACCCTTTATAGACTCTCCCAAGGAAATGAGCAAAGTTGTGCACCCAACTGTCACCCATGCTCTGTGAGACCATGTTGACTGCAAATCAGTGTCTTTGTTAATTGGACGATGTTCATCAATGGTGGTAATGACCCTTGGTACCACAGGCACGAGTCTAGGTTCAATGACCAATGGCTTAACATTGGATTTTGGTGTAGAAGTGGTAGAACAACACACCCGAAATGGGTGAAAGGGTGAGCTATTCTTGAAAACTTTATGGTGCAAGTTTGATGTATGCTTGTGTTGAGGTAAGGAATACATTGGAAGTGTCGAGGAATGAAGAAGAATCAAATTGTTGAGTGGGAAAGAGCAAGATATAACAAATTTGGAGGTACTCAATAGTGGTTGTGGGAAGAAAAGCTGATTTTGTGGAAGTAGGAGAAGGCTAAATGATGTGGTGGGAAAGAAGGATTCGTGGTGTTGTTGAATTCTCAAAGAAACTTAACATCAAATTTGTGTCACATATTTGACCATGGATTCCCTTCTTTAGGTTTCATGTGGTAGAGCAATTTCCAATGCTTTGGACTAAAAGAATTGCTATTTTTTGGTGGTCCATTTATTTCATTAGATGGTGTGGTTGGGTGGCTCACACAAGTGGAAAATTTGAAGTGTGTGGAACATTACTTGTACACCTTTTTTAGGATAACTTAGAAATAAAGATAGACATGTGAGGATGGGTTTCTTCCACGAATAAATTTTTGTAGAAGCACCTTCTTGTAATAAATAGTCAGAGCAAAATTCATACACTACTCGGTTTCAAATTCGTGAATGTTTGAATCAGTTTTAACATAATTATTTTAAAATAAAATAAAAGGAAAAAGAATAACTTAATTTTTATGAACATGTAGAAATTCTCCTATATATTTTTTCTAAATTTTTATTCATGAAAATAAATTAATTTTAACGGATAAAAAAAATTATCTTATATTTTAAAAAATATTTATAGAGAGAAGGCATCTAAATAAATCTAAGTCCAATTCATACATTACAACACTCTTTAGTTGTTCAACATTTTGATTCTGAGT
Organism: Vigna reflexopilosa; assembly: GCA_027742785.1. Taxonomy (NCBI): domain Eukaryota; kingdom Viridiplantae; phylum Streptophyta; class Magnoliopsida; order Fabales; family Fabaceae; genus Vigna; species Vigna reflexopilosa. Next base: position 11,785,977 of record CM050926.1, read on the forward strand.
CACATACATAAATCAATCATAATTTCATATTCATAAAATTATTAAAAATGACTTTCAATAAGTACACATAATTTTTTTTCTTGTTGAATATGTGATTTTATTCTTTAAATTTCCATCCAAACATTTGTTTTTATTTGTCATACAATTTAAGTTCTATAAATAGATAAAAAGAATAAAATTTACATTATATATACATTTTTATAATTTATTCTATGAGACAATTCCAGTATGCAAATCATATATATATATATATATATATATATATATATATATATAATAAATGATTTATAAATTTAGGCTTCGTAGTCTACTAGTAAAATAAGAAATTCTTAAGTAATAAAATTATCTAATAAAAAGTATATATAAAACTATGACATTAAAAACATTATCACTGTTGCGGGAAAAAGCGTATTGGATTAACCTCAAAATTTCATGATCAAACAATGTAACAATAATATAAAAATAGAACAGTAGCGGTTCCAGAATTTATTTAACACGCAATTAGAATTTTACCTGTTAAACAACTCAATGCATAAAATAAAAAATACATCAACATAATATTCTGTTAAAATCAAAGAGAAAGGGAGCTCATCAAACATTCTATCCCTGCAATTGATAAATATGAGGTAAGAAAAGAGAGGTTAAGAAAAAAACTGAATTATGATAGAAAAAAATGTTTAAGAGAAAATCAGAAAGTTCAATACCACATAATGATAATTCTTCATCACGTAATCATGCCATTTAGCGTTCTCTTTCTTGACGCAACAGTCCATTCTCTTTTTTTTTTTATACGTGGTCACTACTTTCGACTAACTCTTCCTCTATTATAACACCAATCCTTTTGTTTGGTGCATTACTTAGAGCAACCTTATCCTTGAGGTTGAATTGTAGATAAGCTCTTTTCATCTCTTCAATTTGCTCTCACGAATTATCAACTTCTAACAATGAATCACATTGTATCAAGACTTTCGAAATTTTTGTACCATGAATCTAGAATATTATATGACCACACTCATTAGTTGTCAACGGTAGAGGAAACTATTGTTGAGTAGGATCACCCTTCAACTCCTTCAACAATGATATATGAAATACTGGATGTATTTTCACTATCTTTGGTAATAGTAGTATATATGCCATGCTTCCAATCTTCTCGCAATCTAAAAGGGCCCAAATGCCTCAAACTCAATTTTTATTCTTTCTTAAGACCACCAAATGTTGTCTATATGATTTTAATTTAACCAATACCAAATCCCGATTGAGCATCCCCCTTATCATCCTGCAACTTCATATAATTTTGATATTACTACAATTTGGTCATTAGCTTAGTTAAAAATGCATCTCTAGCTTTCAAGCACTCTCTCAGATAAGGTGAATCTTAGTCATTGTTAATAAAAGGTTTAAAGAATAATTCTGATGTATTATTTCTAGGAATAGAGTACCATATATATACATACAAAGATCTTATAATCCTTCATCTATTAAAGGAAAGACATGTGCACAAATATGCACAAATTATAATAATATCTAAAATATAACTAACATAATATTTGATTGCCTAATATCCTTTAATGGAATATTTGGCATATCTTAACACCCTCACTCAAGTTGGTGCATAGATATCACACATTCTCAACTTGAACAGAGACTCATTAAACAATCTTCTTGACACTCCTTTGGTGAGAACATCAGCCAACTGTAACTCTGATCTTACAAAAGAAAAGGAAATTATTCCAGCTTCAATATTCTCTTTGAAGAAATGTCTATCAATCTCCACATGCTTTGTTCTATCATGTTGAACAGGATTATGAGCAATTGCAATAGCCGAAGTATTGTCACAGTACAAACTCATAGCTTCATTTGGTTTGAATCCCAAATCTGATAGCACATTTTTAATCCACAAAAGTTCACATACACCTAGTGTCATGCCTCTGAATTCTGCTTCGGCACTAGATCTTGCTACTACAGGTTGTTTTTTACTCCTCCAAGTTACAAGATTCCCTCTTACAAAAGTAAAGTATCCAGAGGTAGATCTTCTATCATCTTTTGAACCTGCCCAATCTGCATCAGTGCACCCTTCTACCTTTAAGTTTCCATTATTTAAGAACAAAATTCCTTTTCCAAGAGCAGACTTCAAATATCTCAAAATTCTTTCAACAACATCCATATGAAGCTTTCGTGGGTCATGCATAAATTGACTAACAACATTCACTGCATAGGTGATATCTAGACGTGTATGACACAAATAAATTAATTTTCCTACAAGCCTTTGGTATCTTCCTTTGTCTATGCTTGCTGAATTTGAGCATTGAAAGAGTTTATGATTTTGTTCAATTGGTGTATCAGTTGGTTTACTCCCAAGCAGCCTAGTTTCCGATAGTAAATCAATAGTATATTTTCTTTGGCATAGAAAAATACTATGTTTTGATCTAGCTACTTCAATAAACCAAAATATATTTGAGGTTTCCAAGTTGTTTCATCTCAAATTCAGATGCAAGATATTGTTGTAAACTAGAAATCTCATCTTGGTCATTTTCTGTAACAATCATGTCATCTACATATATAATCAAAGCTGTAACTTTTCCTTTTCCTCTGTTGAAAAATAATGTGTGATCAGAATTACTTGCTCTATAGCCAAAAGCCTTCATAGACTTGGTAAACCTTCCAAACCATGCTCTTGGGGATTGTTTTAATTCATACAAAGCCTTCTTTAATTTGTAAACCTTCATTCCAATTGAATCTGTCATGCCTAGTGGAGAATCCATATAAATTTCTTTTGAAATTTCTCCATGTAGGAAATCATTTTTCACATCAAATTGCAGAAGAAGCCAATCTTGGTTTGCAGCTAGCGACAAAAGTATATTCTCACAGTATTGAGCTTGGCTACTGGTGCAAACGTCTCTTATTAATCTACACCATAAGACTGAATGTAACCTTTAGCCACAAGTCATGCTTTATACCTCTCAATAGTTCCATCAGCTTTATGCTTAATTGTAAAGACCCATTTGCAGCCCACAATTTTCTTCCCTCTTGGTAAGGACACAAGATCCTAAGTGTTGTTTTTTTCTAAAGTTGCCATCTCCTCAACCATTGCTTCGGTCCATCTAGGATCTGCCAAAGCTTCCTGTATATTACTAGGAATAGAAATTTAAGATAATTGAGATACAAATGATGCATATGACTGTGATAATCTATGAGATGACACATATTTACTAATGAGATATTTAACTTTGGCTTGGAGGTCTGGTTCATATTTAGTTGGAGGTTGACCACGGTTAGAACGAGGTGGAAGAATATATTGAACAATAGTAGACTCAGTGTTTGATGTGTTAGTGGTCTCACGTAGAGAAGAATCAATTCCATCATCAATTTGATCTAAATTAGTATTATCAGAGATAGGATCAGAAGGTACCTCTGAAGAGTCAAGTTGAACCTGTGGAGAAGATTGAGTCAATTGGTTATGATTAGAAGACACTGTATTATCCAGAAAAGAAGTGTCCATATTTGGGATTGGCTCACTTGCTGCAGAATGATCCTCACACAATAATATATCTTCATAATCAAACATACTAACATCATGATTATGCACTTCACTTTCATTTCCTCCCTGAAGTGGAGAATCAACATAAAAAAATTCATGCTCATTAAATGTCACATCCATAGATATATAAAATTTCTTTGATGGTGGATGGTAAGCACGATAACCCTTTTGAATTGATCCATACCCAACAAAAACACATTTGATCGCTCATTCTTCAAGCTTTGTACGTTGATGTGGGTGTAAATGAACATATATAACACATCCAAAAATATGAGGTGGTAAATAAACTATGGGAGGAAGGATACAGTGATCAGACAACACATCATAAGGCCTTCGAAAGTTCAGCACACTAGAAGGGGTTCAATTAATTAAATAAACGACAGAGCTCACAGCCTCACCCCATAAATGAGATGGGACATTACCATCTATCAAAAGTGATCTTGTCACCTCTAATATATGTCTATTTTTCCTCTCAGCCACTCCATTTTATTGTGGTGAATAAGGACATGTAGTTTGATGCAAGATGCCTTTAGAGTTCATGAACTCTATTAATTCAGTCTTAAAATATTCCCCTCCATTGTTTGATCGAATGACCCTAATAGATGTGTTAAATTGTGTAACAATCAGATGATAGAATGAACGAACAACATCACACACATCACTTTTATGTTTAAGTAAATATACTCAGGTTACCCGAGTACAAGCATCAACAAAACTGATAAACCATTTTTTTCCATTATGTGTAGATTGCGGGGCAGGGCCCCAAACACCTGTGTTAATTAATGAAAAAGGAAAATCAGTTTTGTTATTGCTTAAAGGAAACACAACACGATATTTTTTTCCAAAATACAAGTTTCACAAAAAAAAATCAGAAATATTGCATTTATGAAATAATGATGGAAATAATTTTTTTAAATAACCTAAAGAGAGATGTCCCAACCATTTATGCCACAACCAAATCTCTTTTTTGTTTTTATCTTGTATGTGATCATTCGCAAGACAAGCCAATCCTCTTTTATGGTTTTGTTGTGAGACATTTTCAAGATAATACAATCCTTCACTCTCTCTACCATTGGCAATCTTCTCCTTGGAATGGATGTTCTGAAAAAGACAATGGGTTGGGTAAAATACGGCAACACAAGAATGTGATTTGGTTAACTTGCTGACAGAGATAAGATTACAGTTTAATGAAGGAACAAATAAAACATCAGGAATCGATAAGGAGGGTGAGAGAGATATAGTACCTATACCTTCAATAGGAGATGAGACCCATTGGCATTAATAATAATAGTTTTAGAACAATTAGAGGAAAAAATAGTAAATATATGAGGATCACAAGTCAAATTATCAGTAGCACCTGAATCAATTATTCAATCACTACCCTTGGTAACAACAGAAAGATTAAGAGCAGAGTAGTAGAAATATAACTCTTGGAAGTAGCGGAAGTTCCAGAATCATGTTTCTCCGATTGATTGTCATCGGAAGAAGCCATCAGAAATATTCAATGAAAAAAGCACTGATTCCTATATTGTAGAGGATATTTGTGTTTGGTTCTTGATACCATATTAGAAAGTGGATTTAAGCCTAACTCAACCCTACAAAATCGGCTTGTAAGGTGAGGTTTGCACCTCACTTATATATTATAAATTGGCCTTATCTCTAGTCGATGTGGGACTCCAACACACCCCTTTCACGCTGAGGTATAGACATCTCGTGCGTGATAGTAGAAATTGGGTGGTCCAATAGCGGCCCGACAATGGGTGGAAACAGAAATGCCCACTTAGAACTCGTTAGGATAAGCTCTAATCATGACTCTGATACCATAATAAAAGGTTTAAAGAATAATTCTGATGTATTATTTCAATGAATAGAGTACCATATATATATATACAAGGATCCTATAATCCTTCATCTATTAAAGGAAAGACATGTGCACAAATCTGCACAAATTATAATAATATCTAAAATATAACTAATATAATATTTGATTGCCTAATATCCTTTAATAGAATATTTGACATATCTTAACAATTGTGTTCATAGCAAAATACAAATGACGGTAATTTCCTATAAACTTATAGATAATGAGACATGGCGATGCTGTGATGGAAGAAAGAGTTGTACTTATACTGAGCCCATGGTAGCATGTCTAGCCAATCTTTTTGATGATCAAATACAAAAGATCTTAAATATATTTCCAAAGTTTTGTTTAAATTCTCTATTTGACCATCTGATTATGGATGGTAGGCTGAAGTCATTTCTAAATTTGTGCCCTGTGTTTTAAACAGTTGCCTTCAAAAATAGCTCATAAACACCCCATCTTGATATGATACAATAGCTTTTGGAAATCCATATAGTTTAACAATGTTTTGAATAAAAGCTTCAACCACTATTTTGCTATTGAATCCAAGCTTTAATGGTATAAAATGAGCAAGTTTTGATAGTCTATCAACTACCACGATAATATTAGAGCATCCACGAGATAAAAGCAGTAAGATGATGATGATGAAATCCATAACAATATCCTCCCAAATCAGATTAGGAATGAGGAGCGGTTGAAGTAATCCCGCTGACAAGGACTGAGTTACTTTGGCTGTTGGCAAATAACACATTCTTGTTGGACAAATCTTCTTATATCTTCTTGCATTTTGTGCCAATAAAATTGGCCACTAATTCTACCAATGGTTCGGTGAATACCAACATGATCACCAATTTTAGAGTTGTGAACTAGGCAACATAATCCTTCCTTTGCATATAAGCATCTCCTACAATAATGAATACTCTCCATTTTTCCATGCATTGTTCAGACAACCAATATAGATTTTCATCAATTGCTCATCCTTCTTCACTGCCAATGCTACTACTTGGAGCCAATTGTTTACTGGTTATGACCAAGCCATATGAAGAATCCTCAACAAAGCATCTGCTGGCACATTTTTTTTTTCTAGGAGAGTAGTGAATTGTAAAATCATACCCCAAGAATTTCGATCGGGAGCCATTCTTGCTGCTTCGGAGTTTAAAGTCGTTGCACAAGAAGCTTCTTTAAACTTGTTTGATTAGTCTTAATAATGAACATGTGACCCAACCAATAATGCCAAAATTTGGATAATGATATGTGATCATAGAATTTTTTTGTGTAAGCAGATTGCTTTTGCTTCCTTGGTGATAACATTTTTGAAAAGTAAGCAATAAGAAGCTTATTTTGGCTTAAAACAACACCAATTCCCAAACCTGAAGCGTTAGTTTCTAAGACAAAATGGTTTTGTAAAATTAGGAATGGCAAAAATAGGAGCCCTAGTAAGAGCTAACTCTAATTCTTGAAAAGACTTGTCCACGATTGTAGTCCACTTGAATGCATCCTTTTTGAACAAGTCAGTGAGTGGTGCAGTAATTTGGTCATATCCCTCACAAAATGACTATGATAGCCTGTGAGGCCTAAAAATGCCCTTAACTATTTGATTATTATTGGTTTAATCCATTTGGTAACAACTTCTAGTTTCTCATTATCCATGGTTACTCCAACACCCGACAATGTATGACAAGACAGCCAATCTGTTGAACTCGATTTGGTAACAACTTCTAGTTTCTCATTAATTAATTCATCCATTGTAGGAATCGGAAAACTATCTTTAATTGTAATGACATTCAAGGATCTATAGTCATTACATATCCTTCAACACCCATCTTTCTTCTTGACCAAAATATTTGGAGAGTAAAATGGACTTGTGCTTGGGTGAATCCAACCATTATGAAGCATGCCCTCCACCAATTCTTCGATTTCTTCTTTTCGACTATGAGGATATCAGTATGGTTTTACTTTGACTGGATTGAATCCTTCTAACAAAGGAATTGAATGCACATGAAACTTGCTATGGGGTAGTCTAGTAGGATTAGAGAAAACCATGCTATTTGTGTGTAATATAATGGACAATTATGGTTCCATATCATGCGGTAAGTTCAGCAATGGAAAAATATGAGTATCTCCCGAACAACTTGCATATTACTAATTTTAGCAATAGCTTCTTTATTCAACATTCTTCTTTATCTGTTACAATTGAGAAATATGAGGACCATTGTCACATTTACTCTACAGAGCAGTGGATTTTCCTTCATGTAAAAACTTGATCCGTAAAGAGTCATAATTTGTCAAGCCAATTGTCCTTAGCCAACTTGTCTTAAACTTAAATTTTAAGAGTTTATTAATAATTATTTTAAATTTTATTTTATAAGTTTTGTATCTAGTAATATTTAGTTTGATTTTGATACAGATAAAATAAGGATAAGTAGTTTTGATTTTCCATTTGTTTAAGAGCAGCATTATTTTATTTTAGTGATATAAGATAAAAATTAATTAATTAGATTTTATTTTAAATTAGTTGATATTTTATTGTCAGTTTTTATTATTTATACTTCGTCCAAAATCCTATTTTCACCTATTTAAAAATTGCCAAGGTTCAATGAAAATATTTTAATAGAATATGGAAGGAATTGTAGTTAGGACTGGTTGCCAATTCATCCACTTTTTTAGAGTTTCCATTACACTTTCCAGTTCACCTACTCTACAGAAATCACACAACATTAAATTCAGTATAACTACATCATATTTATTAGAGGTGGTTTCAAAATCCTTTCTTAACTTTTTGCTTTCCGAAAAAGATTGGCTCGACATAATGCCTAATATCATGATACTATGAGCATAGCCGTCTGCACATATGGGAAATAACCAATAGCTTAGAATAACCAGATATTTATACGGATATTTATCATGTCAAATAATTTCATTGAATACAACTTACCTTATCTGACATGGTTTTTCTTACTTCATCAAAGATTAGTTTGACTTCATGTATTTTTCCTGTCTTAGCTAGGCCATCCATCAATATACAGCATGACATATGCATATAGGTTCAGATAAATAAATAGTGGTAATTGGAAAAGAAGACATGGAAAACAAAAAGGTTAAAAAAGGGATATATAATTTATGATATGAAACAAATTGTAGGTCATTAGTTAAGAATATATAATATGAAACAAACATGATTTGAAGTGGTTTGATTTTTGCTCAGTAAGTGGTTATTTGAACAGTATAATCTACATTTGTATAGTGAGGACATATTACTAATTTTCCATCAATGAAGTCCACTAACATAATTTATGTTCCCATGCACTAAAAGAAAGCTTAATAGCACCACTTCCTTCACTTATTATTGGTTTTTTTAGTCAGATTTGGAAAATAGTTCTCCCAAAATTCTACCACAAGGAAAGGTGCAAGAAAGGGAAAAAGAAGCCAACTACGTGAAAAAGGAAAAATAAATAAAATATGTTTTCAAAAAGGCACTTATCCATGGAAATTAATACTTCCCTCTACAAAGAACATGCTCTCTTAAGCCTAACTTTATGTTCATTTGCATTATAAAAGATAGTAATTACTAATATACTAATTGAGGTTATTAAACAAATCCATAAAGTGTTTGAATTGATCTCATTAAACCAAAAATAAGATCAACCAAATTTCTTGAAGTATTTCATAGTTGTTTTCTGTTTGGCTTTATTCATGACCTTGGTTTAGGAATTAATTATGCAATTCGTTCAGATGACAGAACTGTTAGGAGAGATATGTTTTCACAATCTTTTATACAAAACATAAAACTTTACAAACTTTCTTGAATCACAAGTAATAGAAATTTAAGTGCAGTGAAAAATCAAAGTTGACTACGTGAAATGTAAAGTCTGACTGAATGTAAAAGAGTAGGGATAGAGAATTCAAACGCAAGATTTTATACTGGTTCGGCCTCAATGCCTACATTCAGTGTTTTTCCAATACTAAGAAGCAAATGCATTATAATGGTCAAGGTTTTTACAACAAGGCTTTTATAGAGACCTCCACGTCAAAAATATAAAACACCTCTCTAACCCTCTAACCAAAATATAGGCAAACCACACAGCAAGACTTGCAACAAGATATCCCCTCTTTTGTAATCTGCAACCCACTTTGAACAATCCTCAAAATCTACCAGACTCCACAAGTCCAACCCCTGTAATCACAACAAGTACGACAACAATCAGCACTGAATGCAACACGATTCTTGATCAACCAGAGAACACCTCAATTATGCAGATTCTGATCAAGCAGTAAGCTCAGTATCAATCTCCTTTAGAAACTCTTCAAAGAAAGATCACAATCGTCTTCTTGATGAGTTCTTGGAGTTCTAAATCACAGAAAAACAATCTGAAACAAAATATGAAAATGTTAGATTTCTAAAAGTTCTCTTAAACCACTCAGGTCTCGTCTATTTATAGATTTCTATAAAACAGATGTTCATGTAGTCGAATACGCTACTAATACAGTCGATTATCCCTAACAGTTATAACAGATAAGTCAAATTAGTAGATGTCCAGTCAAACAACTTAATTTCATATTCATTACAATTGACTTTCATTCAATGCTCAACTAACTTTTAAAAATATAGCTGTTACTATTCATGAGCATAACAGAATTTCAAATCAAGCAACTAATACAGTCGAATGCGTGGCACACACAGTCGACTTCGACACAACAGATCATTTTGAAATTCTTTTCAATGCAAAATCTCACATAGCACTGTATTTGAAAAGTTGTGCATAGTCACGAACTGAATTCGAATTCCCCCATAATGAAGTCGACTTATAACTTGCAGTTATGCTACACAATGTAAGTTCATAAAAGTGCATGTGGTTTTCCTTTTCCAAAACATATGTAATGCAATCACAACAGATGTCACATATATTAGAATATTGAATATGCATTCATATATCATATTTCACACAAACATGTTCATCAAGATAACATTCAATATTAAAGATTGAAACATGTAATACATTACAATACATGTGTTATTAAAAATGTATTGTCATCATCAAAAACCAGAATGATATAATTAACCATCACAACAAGCTATTAATGTTTGAGAATGAAATTGAAAGACTAAAAAGCCAAATAAGCCAAATTCAAGCTGATTTGAAACATGAACAAGAAGTGACCAAGGAATCGAAGTCTAAAACATGGAATCAAGGGAATTTCAGTAATTCTAACAATCACTTATCAACTTCTCCAGTTCCAAATCCTAGCCCTATTCCCCAAAAGTGTTCAAGAAAGGATGACCTTTGCTAAAGTCATCGCATCTTAAAACTCACTAAAGTCAACACATCTCAAAACTGAAAATATTTACAAATTATTTATTAAAGACGTAGTATTAATAAAACAACTAAATGTTGTAAACAACAGTATATTCATAACCCTAAGAGAAACATAGGTTTATAGATTCATCAAATATTAACACAACTTAAACAAATTAGTTCAAGTTAGCTTCCCTATAACTGGAATTGGACCTTCCTCACGATCCTTGCCGCTGTACCAAAAATCCCCTTTTTCCTTGACCTACGGTTTGTGCTTCTTTAACAAAAAGAATGAATAACCAAAGACGAAGAAGAAAGTAACGGATAACCTTCACCGGAGAAAGGAAACATGTACAAACTCGAAAACCTTCATACACAAGCACCCATTAAAAGTAGCGTCTGCAAAAGAACTATGGGAAAGAGAGAAAACTTTCTAAACAAATGAAATGTTTCAAACAAGGAGTTTACGAATTTAACCTCCAATGTCAAATAATCACAATGCACCATTTTAAAATTTAATGACATGGTAGCTTGTGAAATGAATATATTTGCCAAGTCTGCGTATCAAGTTATTAGGACTCTTTTTTTTTTCCTACTCTTGTTTTTTTTTTATTTATTTACTCATTTATTTCATTTCTATTTTAATTTTATTATATTTTATTATAATTGTTTTTTCTCCTGGTCAGAGTCTGTCAAACTTTTCTTCACCGATTTTAATCTTTGGTTTCATTAGATTTTTTTTTATGTTTTTATTTTACTTTACGCAACTCTAATATATCACTACAAAAATAATGAATTTTAGAAGGAATTATTTTTCAACTACTCTAAAATCCTCAGAAATTTTCGACGCTTTATAATAGAAACCGTTCCTAAATTGTTTTTTTTTTATAATAATTTTTCAAAAATATATACCTGACCCATTCACTTTGGAAAGGTGTAGGAAGTATTTAGATTTTATTCTTTAATGCCTATTCCTTCATAATATGTTGGCAGTTTAGTCCAGTATCAGAATAACTACTGCAAAAGCTATCTGTGTGGCAAATAATTTTCATTCATTTTTCCTTCTGTTCATAGTGTTTTCTCCAATCCTTCAGTTTTTGTTTATAGTTCTTGATAAAATATAATGGTGGCGTATGTGCGTCTTTGATTCCATAATCGAGTTGTATATTTTACATTAGTTGGTCATAATTACTTCATTGCTCATAATTTTCTGGTGCTCTATGTTCCTCAGTTGTATATTTTACATTAGTTCGTCATAATTTCCTGGTGTTCTATATTTTACATTAGTATTAAACCGTTTCATAGAATTAATGATTTAATTTAGAATCTAATAAATATTTATTTTTGTGCAATGCTATTATAGATGGTACTGTGTTATTCATTCAACATTTACTTTTAATATTAAGTAGGTGTACTACTTAGTTAAAAGTATTAAACGTCCTATGTACTTTGAAAAGGTACCTATACATGCTATGTGATGCAGTTCTTTCTTTTGAGGCAATACCAGTGCAGTGCTCCCTTTGGTCACTCTAGCACTATCCACTTCGTAAACATTTACACCTCTCTGTTTGCCAGGCTTCAACTTTTAAGTCATGTGATTTAACTATCATCAGTAATAATTATTAAATTTATTTATATGATTTTTTTATTAAATATATTACCGATTAACTATTATATTATATTGTAGGTATCTGATCAAGGAAGTGTGCCAAAAAATAGATGTAATGAAGAAAAAGATAATTATATATTGTTATTGAATATCTTTGAGTCATATTTTTAGTATTGAATATATGTATTAAACATCTATATTGAACATATGTAATGAACATCTCTAGAACAACGTACTTTCTTCTCAGGCCTCTATGAACACCCAAATTCATCTACAACCTTCTGGTAGCTTCAACGGTTTTCTTTGGAAATGAGTAGTAATGATAATAATCAAGATTTTGTCGTTATGTAACTATGGTTTTCTTGTGTGATTATGAAATGAGTAGTAATGGCTTTTTGTCTCTCTATTTTAGATATAACACTTCTGCATGGCATCTCAGAGAATTACAATCAACTCACTTATAAAATAACATGGGGTTTTCTATCAGGGTGTAAAGAAATTTACATCGCAATCTAATTATTTTAATGTAGCAAATAAACATACTTTCAAGTTGAAAGGTTCTTGAAAATTAAGTGAAGTATATATAGCTTAATTTTGATTGACCATGTTAACTTAAGAAAAAAAATTGCTTAATAAACTATTGTTAAAATAATGGGATTTGTTAGGTGAAAGATAAAGGAAATAATAGTCAAAGTAGACATGTTAATTTAACTCTGTTCTGATTTATGTAGGTTGGGATAGAAAAATTCAGAGTCAAAAAAGTTTCTTCAATAAGAAAATATTTAATTATTATTACAAATAAGAAAAAAATGAATTGTATGCATTTCTGACAGTTTTAAAACCCCGGGTATCTAAACAATGCAAAATAGGGGCGGTTTTGAGAGAACCCCAGCTAGTTTTGGCGGTTTTTGAGTAACTCTTTGAATTACCAACGGTTTGGAAAAAACTCCTTAAATTTTTGGCGGTTTCTGCAAAACCCCCGCTATTACCGGCGGTTTCTGCAAAACCCCACTATTACTGGCGGTTTTCAGAAAACCCCCTCTAATTCCAGCAATTTTACCAAAAACCGTCGGTACTTACTTAGCATCGCAGGTTTTCCCAATGGTCTTTCCAACTGCGGGAAAGGTACTTACCGGGAGTTAAAACCGCCGATAATATTGAAAATAACCCCCAGTAAAATTCTCGATTTTTGTAGTGTATTAAGCCACGTTTTTCATTTGTTCATCACACATACATTTTATCGGTATAATTTATTTTACTATTATGCTAATATGCATTCTTTTTTATTTCAGACTTTTATTTTTCTCTAAATATTTATCTAATTATTATTTTGTCATAAATATAAGAAGGTATAAAAATTAAAGAAAACTACGAGAAATACATTTTATGCTTTTTAGTCTTTAAAAGTCTTATTTCATTTTAAACATTTATTTCTATATAATAAAATTACATAAAAAAGACAAAAATAAAAAATTTATAAAATATAAAAATGATAAAACTATAAAGTCAAAAAATGGATTTCGAGTATTTTAAAAATACAGAAAAGTACTCGTGCGATCGTCCGCATCAGCCTAATACTTAATACCTTTAATCTAATAATTAAATAATGGTATGAGTGATCGTTAGATCGTCCGCATCAGCCTATCACTCAATACCCTCAAGTCTAACTAAATAATTAAATAAAGGTATGAATACTCGTTGTGATCGTTTGTATCGTCCTAGTGCTTAATATTATCCTTTCTCTTTCAAAATAATTAAAAATATTTAAATGTCGTTTTAAAGATATGAGCACTCGTGTGATCATTCGCATCGTCCTAGTGTTCGGTACATTTCTTTGACACCTTTTAAAATAAATAAAAATAACAAAAAATAATGTTTTCAAAGTATAAGCACTTGTGTGCTCGTCCGCATCGTTCTAGTGCTCAATATTTCTTTCTCTTTTACAAATAATAAAAATAACAAAAATATCGTTTTGAAGGTTGAGCACTCGTGTGATCGTTCGCATCGTCCTCGTGCTTGACACCTTTTCTTTCTCTTTGAAAAATAATAAAAAATGTTTAATTACTGTTCTAAAGGTATGAGCACTCGTGTGATCGTTCGCATCGTTCTAGTGCTCAACAACTTTCTTTCTTCTTAAAAATAATAAAAAATATATATATATTAAATACTCTTTCAAAGGTACAAGTACTCGTGTGACCGTCCGCGTCTGTCTAGTACTCATTACCTTCTTTTTCTCAAAAATACCAAAATGTATAAAATCTTCAAAAACTAAAAGTATTCACATTTTCAAACAAATATTTCAGCTAGAACTACGTGATCCTTGATTCTCCATCCAGAAATGGAGATACGTAGGAGCAAGGCTAGTCATTGTCAGGTTCATTTCCCAAAAATCCAAAACTTTCCAAACAATTCTCCAAACAAATTTTCCAAACAAATTTTCAAAAGAAATATGTAACCCTAATTTCTCATTTTGAATGAGAATACGTAGGAGTAAGGTCACTCCTTGTCGAGCCCAAAAAACTGAAAAATATATTTTGTTTCTATATAGTGTCTTTTTTGGGGACGTTGTAGGGTGCTAATACCTTCCCTACACGTAACCAACTCCTGAACCTAGAATCTGATTTTCGCAAAACAGGTCTTTCTTTATAGTTTTTTCGTAGTTTTTCAGAATAAACTATGGTGGTGACTCCAAATCTCTTTTCTTAACCTATATCTTTTTTGGTTCGTCGTTCTGTCGCAATTCTAGTTACGACACTTATTAATTAAGAAAGTCATGTATATCTTTTAAAATGTTTATTTGATTTTAAAGAAATTAAAACCTAATTAAGACAAAGAAAAGTCATTTTATGTATTTAACATGAACTTTTTTTTACAAAGACTACATTTAGTTAAAGAATATGTTAGAAGTGATAACTCAACTTTTTTTTTTTTTTTGCTTTTTTTACCAAAGTTAGTAATTAATAAAATTTAGAAATATTTGACGTGGTCGTGTAGTGATATGAGAAATATAAATGAAGTGTTATTTCATATATGAAGATTGTCATATATGAGTATAATGTAAAAATATATATTTTATTTAATATATAAAAACTCAAAAAGTATAAAAGTGTTATTATATGTTTTATTTAATAATATAATAATAATATGATATAAATGTATTGATTTAAATATAATAAATATAAAATATTTTTAAAAGTTAATTAATGTTTTGGAGTGAGATGAAGCTCATTTTAATGGTGATCCTAACTCACTTAAAATGGGACTTTGAGAGTTAGATTTCTTTTTTGAACCCCACTTAAGAGAGAGAGATTTTCTAAAGTGAGTTAGGACTACTCCATAGTCCATGGGTCAAGTTAACAATTCTACCTATCCCATCTTACCCAATCACTTTTCCGGCACCCTTCCTTTCCTCTTCACAATAATATGTTCTTAATTAGTCATTTTTGTCAACCCCAGCTGGAATCTTAAATAAAAGAAAGGAAACACAGAGAAAACACCAATGGGCCAATACTCCAACAAAGGTTTATTTCTATTCTACAAATTTCAACCATCATCACCTCTCATGATACAAGAAATAAAGCATATCCACAACAATTACGTAATTGCATTTGCATAAATGAATCGTTTTATGCATGGAGTTAGTTTCACCTTCACTCTTCAAGTCTCCATTCCTGGAAAGAACGATTCAGGACCTTTGTTCTTTCTACATACCTTAGTGAAGGAAACAACTTGTGCAATTTTCGCTCCTCAATTTGAAGTTGCTTTAGGTACCTGAGACGCAAAATCTCCACATGCCACTTATGGCAAATCTCACCATGATCTAGACTTTTGAGTTTTCCTCCATTTATATACAGCTTCCTCATTGACCCCGGTACCCTGCTAGGCTTCAACCACTCTGGAATTGCTGATCCTGGAAAGCCTTCAAGGTCCAACTTCTCCAAACTTGATGGAAAAATAACCTGAATATCACTGTACTTTTCTCCAGACACACCCCATGATATTTTCAGACACTTAACTGCTGTCAAATCCATCAGCCTTTCAAATTCCATCTCTTGTATCACAGCCTCACTTCCAATATGTACACTGAATCTCTTTAGTTTCTTCAGATTTGCAAGATCTGATATTCTGCATGGTGTCTTCATAGAACTGCCTATTACAAACCCTTTTAGTACTTGGAGCTGAGTGAGCTTCTCAATCCCCCTTGGCATGCTGTCCAGCAAGTAACATTCAGATACATCCAAATGTGTGAGACTTTTCATTGATGCAATGTTTTCTGGAAGTGCTTCCAAACTGTGGCATGCTTTGAGGTCAAGGATTTCTAAGTTCTCAAGTTGTGCAATGGAGGGTGGCAACTCGGCTATTCTTGATATCCCTCGCAGACTAAGATACTTCAATTTCTTATCACCCCTCAACTCCTTCAGGAATTCTTCACTCGCCACTTCAATGTGATGTGAAGGTGAATCTTGCCAGCGACCAAGTTGAAGCACTTCTAAACTCTTCACTTTAGCCAACCATTCAGGCTCGAAACTCAGATAGCTCGCCCCAACATTGAATATACTTTTCCAATGGTTAGGTTTTAAATTATCCTTATCATCACCTAGTACGACTTTGCGTTGCTTTAACCAAGTTCGTTGATTCCAGAATTCTTGGAAAGACAATCCAAGATGTTGTAAAGTTTTTTCTGAATCTAATGTCAACAACTCACTACGGATGCGAGGATTGACTTTGAATTTTTTCACAACGGGATTCAAGCCATTACCATGAGCTACAATCATTTGACAATTCAGAAGCTCATCAACCACTCCCTCACCTACTTCCTCTGCTGTTTTCTCTCCTGAATTTCTCACAAAACCCTCTCCAATCCACCAGTAAATTGTGTGTCTTTTGTTTATGACAGCATCTTCAGGGAAAACTAGGAGAGACAACAAGCAAGGTTTTAGATGTCCTTCAAGTTTTTCAAAACTGACCTCAATGTTCTGACTCAAGTTTTCTTCATGCAACTCATCCTTGTGTTGGCTTGAAGAGGGAAGTGAGTGCAACTTTCCAGTCTTGTGATCCTGATATGTTGTTACTTTTGGTGAGACAGATGCTTGTGTTCCTCCTTGACTAGCCCAGCCCTTTGGCAGCAACTTCTCAGTTGAGTCCTTGATTCTTTGAGAAATAGTTTCCATGGCAGTCTCAAACTTCTCCTTCTCTATGTTACCTATGGTGCGGAGATGGCGATCTAGGAGTGCTAAAGTGTCAAGGAGTTCATCTTCATTCCACTTCACTGCCATGAACAAATCCTTGATTTGGTCTAGTTGGGAAGTCAACTTTTCCAACTTGTCATCACATGATTTGTCCAGTGTCTTGGTGGTCCTTGTCATCCTCAGACGCTTCAGCACAAAAGGAATGGCTTTCTTAGGGTTTGTTCGGAAAGACATATTTCAGCAATGAAACAAGGAGCACAGTGTTGCCAGATTTTGTGACTTCAAGTTGATGTTTTGTGTGTCAAAATGACCGTTGGAGCTACAAATGTATTTGATACCAAACAAGACAAAGAGACAAAAGAGAGAACATTAGTAAGTGGTATAATCTAAGAGACACTGAAAAGTGATTAATGAAGTGTTTATAGTAAACAAGGAGCATTGTTGTATATATAGAAAGAAAAGAAAAAAGAACTCACAGGTTTGAGTAACTATGTGATCAACATAAACTTTGTATACTTTGCAAGGAAGGAATCAATAAACCAGAGCTTCACGTTATTCTCTATCTATGGTTCCATTATTTGATGCAAAAGTTAGGTCATATATATGCAAAGTAAATTCTCTTGATCTAATGGTAAAAAATTGAGAGGCTAGAGTTAATAATAACTGGATATTGAATAGTGAATTTCTGAAGTAGGGATGGTATGAATTGGGGCTTTATTTAGTTTAATTTGTTTAAATTTGAAATTAAATTACATCTATGTCAAGCAAAGAATCCAATAATAAAAGTTTCTCATTATTCTTTTCTTCCATTCGAAACCTATCGTTTCTTTAACAAGTGAATTCTATTTCTTTGCAATTTGATCAGAATCTTCTTTTCAATTTGTTCATTTTGTAAGAAGAAAATAAGAAAAAATTATTTTATAATTAAGATAAACTTAATTCATGCTCGTAATTAATAATGAATAATGGAATAGTAATATCTAGAAGCTTTTTTTTATTAGTTTACACAAAAACTCCTTTTTAAGTTTTATAAAAGCTAATTTCAAGTTATTAAAAGGTCTAAGTAACTCAATAACAACGTAAAGTAGACATATTTTTCTATTTGATAATTCCAAGATGAGGGACATAACATATGTATGTTCGTGTGTACTTCTATTTGAATCAAGTTGAAATTTTGTACAAAATCATTTAAATTGATTTGAACTTTTGTAATTTATTTTATCCAATTTGAAACAAATCCATAACTTTTGTTAACGACTACTATTGGGATAAGATTTTTATTTCAACTAATTCAAATCACACGTGGATATTTATGTTACTCATTTTATTATAATTCATCACGATATATAGAAAAAGCGTGTCATGACAAAAGAGCATTTTTATTACGACAATTTTACTGTTGTAGTTGATCACGTTATCATAAAAAATTTAATTCAAATTATGATTAGAAGACAACTGTTATGATGGTTAAGAGTGCTATCACCGTCGTTATATAAATACATTATATTAAAATAATTAAAATTTAAAATTAAACTATCACGACGGTCCTTTCTTTAACCGTTGATATTCAAATAATTTGACATATATATATATATATATATATATATATATATTAAAGATGTCTTTGTCATAAATGTTGTAGAAGTAGCGTGTATCACAACGTTTTTTCCATAACTGTCATGGAAGTTAAATTTTTTTTTAAATAACTTGTTTATATTTTTGTTTTACTCAAAACTTATCGAAAGTTTAACAAATGCAGTTGGTCCAAACAAGTATAATAATTATCTAATCTTTGAACAAAGTTCTTAAATATTTAAAACTATTAAACTAAATTTAAGTCCTATATCTAAAAAGAAAATACTCTGTCCACGTCTTCTGAACATAGGATGGTGCTTTTAAATCTATTGGTTATTTGTCAATAAAATTCTGCAAAAGTAAATTAAAGTTAAAATTATTCCATATGAAAATGAATTAGGACATATGTTTAAATGATATATATATATATATATATATATATATATATATATATATATATATATATATATATATATATATATCATATTATCTCATCCCAACTATTTTCATAACTGGCTTCCACAATAGTTGTCATCCATTGCATAATATATTAGTCACACTTAAAGCTACTAATTTGTTTATTGCATTACAACATATTGCAAACTTGTTTATTTCTGTTGCGAAGTCCCACATCGACTAGAGATAAGGCTAATTTATATTATATATGTGAGTGCAAACCTCAATTTACAAACTGGTTTTGTGGGGCTTGAGCTAAACTTTAAACTCCACTTCTTAACATGGTATCAGAATTATAGGTTAGAGTCTATCCTAGCGAGATTTGTGTTTGTTGGGCATATCATTCCACCCACTATTAGACCACCCATTAATGTCTAACCTCATGCACAAGATGTATATACCTCGACGTGAAGGATGTGTGTTGGAAAGTTCCACATCGACTAGCTATTGGGTGCAAGATAAAAACCACAATAGAGTGAGGAGACAACAATTCCTTAATGGTGTGAAGAGGACGACGACAAACAAAGTAGTGAATAAACAATGAAGAAAGGGTGGTGGTGTGGTTTGCTTTGACGACGAGAAGATGAGAGAAGAATTGTGCATGCATGGGGAAGTGAAAAGGTAAACCCTTTTAACCCTCGTCAGCTATATCACAATAGTTAAGTAACTAAACTGTCATTATTTGTTAGTTCCACTATGGTTTTATGTCTAACTGTAGTGATTTTTTAAACTTTCACGATGATTTCTAAGAAAACTGTTATGATTTGATTTTTTTTTTCAAAATTTTAACTTTGATATATTTATGAACATGCCACCACATTTTGATTTCAGTACTTTAGTGCGATAAACATTGTAATCAATGTCATTAGAGAAACTTTTAACACTAGTGATTTCACTATTGGTTAATTTATGTAAAAAAGTTATTATAATATGTCTTATTTGTAAAGTAATTATATATATTTTTATAATCATGACATAATTATATATAAATTTCTGGAATAAATTATGTGTTTTTTTTTTCAAAACAAAACTTACATTTGTATATCATGGAACCTTATCCAAAAACAATTAACATTTTTTTATAGGATTGGTTGGTTTTAAAAGAATTGAAATATCTAAATCAGTGTAAAGTATAAATATTGTTTGGTTTAAATTTAGTGTTTTCTAGATTCTATGTACACCTTGTTAGTTATTTTTAATCTTTTAAGGTTTTAAAATAAATCTCCTAGCTTGTATAAGCCTCGTTTTTCTATTCAATAAAGTTCTCTCAGATTAATCTTTATACTATGTATATAGTTTATAATAATTGGTATCAGAGCTTCGTAAGGGTGTTAAGACTCCGACAAATGTACCGAATCGTATCAAGTAATATAAATGGTAAATTCAAGTATCGTTTTCCCTAGAGACTCACGACCTAAACAGTCATGTGATTTATTGATTACTTAAGACTTGAGAACAAAAACATTTGGTTTATAATGCAGGAAATATCCATGAATGCACGTGTTTGATCAATTGACAAGAAAAATGCACAGGTGATTGATGTGTAAAATATGAATGATTATGTTGTTGGGGTTTCCGACTTATCCTATCCACTCTCATGTCTATGTTGTTGGGGTTTCTAATTTACCTTAAACCCGATGTCTTGGTGAAGAAAGCATACTCTTAATTACTAGTTACAATGTCTTGTATCCCCGACAATTAATTATGCATTACATTTGCATAGAAGCTTAAAGGCAACCAACCCCCATATCCCTATGTCTAGGTAATATTGCTTTTGGGAGAATTTCCCCAGTTCTAGATTTCCCTGTATGTGTCCATAACGACAAAATCAATAATCATGCAATTGAATGAGTTAAACAAATCATGCATAAAGCGTAGAGGAAAAACCCTAACAATTAATGAAGTCAAGCATTTATAATATAAATCAATTCAATACATGAGAGTTTCAAAGAATTACATTGTTTCCCCAACAAAAATGGAAGTTTAGTTCACCATAGACATGCTGAAACTGGATGAAATATGGAAAAGAATGAAAGATAAAACCCTAAAAGTTGTAGATCGGAGCTTTCGCATCCAAAATTCACCTCCCAGAGTGAAAAGAGTGTTTTGGTGCCTCTCTCTGTCAAAAGATAGCTATCTAGGTCATCCAAATCATTAACTAGTTCGAGAAAAACACATAAAATAGGCCCAAGCCCATGTTGACGGTGCTCAGCGGTGGTTGCGGCACTTGATTGTCGCTCAACGGTGGCGCTAAAGCGTGAGACAGGAGGAATTGGCGCTCAGCGCCCCAAAATGGCGCTCAGCGCCATCTGCGATTCTTCTATGTATTGCTTTTTCAGCTTTTCCTGACTCCAACTCCTTGCTACTTCAACTTCTTCTTCCAAATCACCTTAATTCCTGTCAAAACAAGAAAAACCAAGCATAAAACCAATAATACCACCTTCAACTCTCTTATTCTCATGAATTAAGCAAAAACATGATTTCAAGCTAGTTTCTAAGTCATAAAGGGTGTTTTTAGTATCAAAATTAAGTATAAAAATAATGGTATTTCAACATATAGGAGTAAAACAGGGGTAAGAAAAGTGTAATCTGACCGTGTCTAGAGAAGAGTGAGTAAAGAGAATGACTAAAAAGTTTGTACAACCAGCCATCCCAAGATGGTCATTTTGATTTCTGGGCCATGACAATGGAGAATTTTATACGAAGAAAGGAGTTATAGTAGATTATAGAGGAAGAGATTCCAAAGCCTGGAAGCGCGCCAACAAAAGCACAACTTAAGAATGTATCTGTGGTTAATCTTAAAGATCTCAAAGTGAAGAATTATTTGTTTCATGCAATTGAGAGGGAGATTCTTGAAACTATATTGGACAAGAGCACGTCCCAAGCCATATGGTAGTCGATGCCACAAAAGTACCGAGGGTCCACAATAGTCAAGCGTGCTCAACTTCAAGCTTTGTGTTGTGAATTCAAGCTACTGGGAATGAAGGAGGGTGAGAAGGTGGACACTTATTTGGGATGAATGCTCAATATTGTTAATAAGATGAAATCCAATGGTGAAGAGATTAATACAAGCATGATGGTTAGCAAAATTCTCATATCATTAGCTCCAAACTTTAACTACATTGTGTGTTCAATTGAGGAATCCAATGATCTGCCTACCCTCAACCTTGATGAACTTTATGGAAGTCTACTTGTTCATGAGAAAAGGATGCAATATAGTCATCCAAATGAATAGTTGCAGAAATTTATTCATGAAGATAAACCAGCAGTTGGTCGTGGTCGCGACAAAGGTCGCGGAAGTGGTAGAGGATGTGGAAGATATGTGCAAAATAAAGCACACATTGAGTGTTTTTACTCTCATAAGTTAGGGCACTATCACTACTGCAAAAAAAGGCTTTTAATGTTTGTTATTTTCAACATTCAACGTCAAATACAGATCCGACATCTTATTGGGAAACTTCAATTTGACGTCTGATCCCCTTCCCCGGATGTCAATTTTGACGTCGGACTCCTCCTAAACCGACGTCCACTTTTTTTAAAAAAGATAATTTGTTTTTACAATATTACCACACCTGAAATACAGAAAACGATTCCAACACATCACAAAATTGTATATATTATGAGTTTCAAGCAATGGAGATTGGACACTTAATGTCGCCATCGAGATTAATTAACTTGTGCACAAAATTGCATCATAAGCCAAAATTAATCAGTGCAAACTAAAGTTAATTGGTGTAAAATAAATTTATTGGAAGAAAATCAATCAAACATACCTTGCAATAACAATCGGGAATGCGAACGAAACGGAAACGTGAAAGAAAGTGAGGCTTGTGTTCTAAGTTTTTGGGGTTTAAAAGGGCATTTGACGTCGACCCCCCTCCACCACTAACGTCTAATTGCTAAAAAAAGCCATTTTTGCACTACTTTTGGGGTATTTTCGTAGCTTGTTGACGTCCGAGAAAAGGGATATGACATCCAATGTCTGAAAAAGTGACCTTGCACTTTTGATTTTGCAGCTTCTAGTAGAGAATTTAACGTTTGGTTAAGGGGTGGCCGACGTCTATGCCGAAGTCTGACCTTAGGGGAACGACGTCTATACCTTATTTGACATCTAACCCTAGGGGAATCGACGTCTATAATGACGTTTTATTTACAAAACTCCCACCGGTCATTTTTTATATTGGATTTTCTTTCCGTAGAAGTTAAATGTGTGACGTTAAACGCTATTTCTACACTAGTGTATCAATATGAATGCCCTGAATTGGAGAAAAGGATCACTACACATCATTTGGAGAAGAAGGAGAGACAAAAGAAGAACTTCTTTTGGTTGCATATGAGGAAACACTATTGATAGGGGGAGTTAAACCTACCCTTTATATCTATGTTTTTTATGATGAACAAAAGAATAATTTTATAGTTTCTTGCACAACAAATGGCATAACAATTGCTTTATCTTTATTGTGTTTGTGCTTCGTATATGAATTCATTGTTTGTACTTGAATAATGCTTTAAATAGATTAAACATATCATTTTTGGTAGAAATAATCGATTTAAAAAAAGTGTATAATCTGTTACAACTAATCGATTTAACAGAGGCAAACAACTCTGTAGTATTCGATTACATAAGTTGTATAATCAATTAAAACACGATGTTATGCCAATATATGTTTCATTAGTGTATTGATCTGTTTAGAAAGAAAATTGATTTCAAAATTTGCTTTAGTGTTGACATAACCGATTACATAAATTTCATAATCGGTTAAGTATGTTTCATATGTCAAAATCAATTTCATTTAATAGCATGAACTGTTTTAACGGTCAAATGAATTTATTGCTGGATTATGAGAATTATATAATCGATTTCATACTGATGAGTGCATATTTATCTAAATCTTTTAATTATTTGGAAGATATAAGATAAAAGATCTTATCAACAGCATATCTAGAGTCCAAGCCCAATCAAGCCCTATATATAGAGACCCACTCCTCCACTAGAAGCAAGCATCCACCACTCCTCTCACTTTTATTTTACCATGTATTCTACTCCATTCATGGAGGGCTAAGAATTTAGTTAGGGTTATTCCACTGTAATTTTATTATGGATTTTGAGGTTTGCACCTGTAGCTAGACTTGATATAGTGAGAGTTTTGATAGCACTAGCTGCACAAAATGCATGGGATGTATTTCAGCTTGATGTAAAGAGTGCCTTCTCTCATGGTGATCTTCAAGAAGAGGTATATGTTCAACAACTAACAAGTTTCATTCAAAAGGTTTGAGAAACTCAAGTTTACCAGTTGCAAAGAAATATTTTCAAAACTACATTAAAGTGTTACAAAGTCGACTGTATGCGCAAGCTACTTGACTTAGTTATGTTTTGAAATTATGTTAATGCTTGTGATGTCCAACGACTATATTTTATATCTTTGACCAAACATTAATTGTTAGTCAACTGTATTAAATGCTTAATCAATTAAGTTGGTCTGACTGCTACTAAACCGTTATAACTGTATGTGGTAAGTGCATGAGTATTCCATTCTTCCGTAATGATAAGGATGAGGAAGTGATCAGGCATAAGTGCATGAGTATTCCATTCTTTCGTAATGAAGGCTTTACATTTCAAGAATGGTTTGAGAGAGTTGGTTTGACAAAGTTTATAGAACTCCAAGGGGATTGCTATCCAAACCTAGTGAAGGTTTTCTATTCAAACCTAAAAAAAATGAAAACAGTCTTATATCAAAGGGTTTAAACATCTGCATCGACTATTTCATTTGGAAATATGTTGCAGGACTTCAACAAGAAGGATTGATGGCACATCAAGGTATTCCTGGTTTCTACAAAACAGAGATTTACAACAATCTTCTAAAGAGTCATGACATGGTTAGAAGATATGAATCCTTTGGCATTAGAAACTTAAGCAAGGAAGAAAGCCTGTGCGCATATATGATCACATGCATACTACTGCCAAGAGATGAAGATAATTCACTGCTGAATGGGGAGGATATATACTTATTGTATGCCTTGCAAACTGGTACTCCAACAAACTGGGCTTCCGTGATTAGTGATTATATGTTAAAGTTTGCAAAACGAAAAGGGCATTATCTACCATACAGTGTCTTCATCAGTAAAATATTAAGAATGCAAAATGTGTATCTCACGAATGAAAGAACTATTTCTTGCAGCAAGAAGAATAATCTGGAAAATTGTTCTTGGAGAATGTAGGATTCAAAAAGGGTAAAGAAGGTTGGTTCTTCAAGGATGATTATATTCATGGTACTGATGAGATGAATCCTATAAATATTGATTCATCTAGATATAAGTTTCGCCCCCAAACAATGTTTGAAGAATTTGTCGATGAAAGGTTTAAGAGACTTGATGAAAAGATGATAATGCTGCAAAAATCATTTTCAAAGCTGCATAGAAAGATGGACTATGCACTAAGAATAAATGCTTTTGGAGATACCTCAGTGGATGATTCTGATAGTGGAAAGAACAACGCTGACAAAAAGATTGTAGAGTCTTCCGAAACTGAAATAGGGTCTTATGTTTACAGCCTTGTGTCATGAGTCTTGTTTGATGAAGTGTTTTGTTATTTTAGTTTGAGTATTTTAGGTTGTTTGTTTTGATGTTTTAAAGTTTCTTTTGTAATAGGCTTTATAAGCCACGTCCTTATATATTTGATTGTAATATCTTTTGGAATATTAATGAAATCAGATTTTACTTTTATTCGATCAATATTGACTTTATATTTGCATCTGCTCATATATGATTAAAGTCGACTCTGTGTTGAATGAAGTTGATTTGCGTTTGTTTACTGTTACATCAATACTTCTGCATATTCAACTCTTGTATAAATTCTTGCATTAAAATGATTATAAATTGCTTGATCTAGAAAAGATCTTGAAAGGTTTTACAGGAACATTTCTTCTGGATAAACAACTGGAGATACAATTCAATTGGAAAGCAATGAAATCGATTGCAACTGGAGAACAATCGACTACTGGTTTACAGGGGTTATACATTTCATTTATAGGAATTTGGTTATTCTGATTGTTAATCATATATTGTTTCTTATTCAATATATCTCTGTTATTTGATTGATTGAAGTTAATTGCGAGATTATATTGTAAGATTGTTGATTAACATTGTATCCATGCTTCATTGATTTGTTTGCAAAATTTTCTGATATGATACAATGTTGTCACATGCCTACATTTAAGGGGGAGATTACATCTTTATCATGTGATTATCTGTGACAGGGGGAGCATCATGGTTTGATTAATATGTTTTACTGATGCATCTCTGATTAAATGTTTTACTGCATATCATTATCATAGAGCATACCTTTTTTGTTAATGCACAAAGGGGGAGAATAATACCAAAATGGTATGATATACATTTTATTAATGTTATGATAAATGCTCTCATATACATTGGGAAAAATGCTCTGATATACTGTTTATACAATCTATTTTGATTTACTCTGATATGAAGTGATAAGCTTTTTCTTGCTCTGATACAAATTGAAATAAGAATTGCTTTTGATTGATATACTTGATTGCTCTGATACAATTTGACTGGTATACTGTACAAACATGGTTGATATTAATCATGGTTGTGGATCATCAAAAAAGGGGGAGATTGTTGAGATTGTTGATAAGGGAAGCACTGGTTTAGCTAAACCTTACAATCTTTGATAACTTCTAGTTTTTGATGATGACAACATATTATTAATAACATGTGTTATTACATGTTCATATGCATTACATGTTCATTACTTTCATGTTTATGATTATTTGAGAACATGTTTGTGTTGATTTTGTCAATATATGCATATTCACTGTATTTTACATGCGATATCATCTGTGGATACAAAACATTTGATTTAGAAAAGAAAACTACATGCACTTTGGTTGAACTTATATTGTGTGGCAAAACAACAGTTTTAAGTCGACTTCATTATGAAGCAAGTCGATTAAAACTCGTGATTTTGCATAACTTTTTCAAACAGTGTTGTGAGTATTTTTGCAAAGAAAGATTTTCAAAACTGCATTGAAGTGTTACAAAGTCGACTGTATGCGCAAACTACTCGACTTAGTTAGTTATGTTTTGAAATTCTATTAATGCTTGTGATGTCCAACGACTATATTTTATATCTTTGATCAAGCATTTATTGTTAGTCAACTGTATTAAATTCTTAATCAATTAAGTTGGTCTGACTGCTACTAAACTGTTATAACTGTCTGTGGAATATCGACTCTATTAGTAGCATAGTCGACTTGAGGAGCGTTAATTTTGTGATAAACTATAAATAGACGCAAATTTGATTTCTACAAAGACTTTTGTGAATTTAACGAGTTGATTGATTCTTTTCATATTTGTAGAACGTGCTAGAGCTCCAAGAACTCATCAAAAAAGACCGAGGTGATCATTCTTTGGTGGTTACTTGTAGAGCCAGAATTCATGCTCAAGACAGATTGATCATACTACACATTGAGGTGTTTCTAATACGTGATCAAATTCTTCTCTCGTTATTGTGAAGATTGTGGCTGCCCTGTTGTGACTACAGGAAGAGGACGTGTTGCGTTCTAAGACTTTGAGGATTGTTCAAAGTGGTTAAAGACTACAAGAGAGGGGATATCTTGCTGCTAACTTTGTTTTGTATATGCCTATATTTTTGTTAGAGGGTTAGAGAGGTGTTTTATATTTTGACGTGGAGGTCTCTATAGAAACCTTGTTGCAAAAACCCTAATCATTATAGTGCATTTGCTTCCGGGTACAGGAAGGACAGTGGATGTAGGAAGTTTGGCCGAACCAGTATAAAAACTGCGTTTGAATCTTCTATCCCTGCATTTTTACATTTCAAGCGACTTTACTTTTCACTTAGTCAACTATTTCCGCTGCACTTGAATTATCTTTTTCCTTGCGTTTCAAGAAACTTTTGAAAGTTCTCTCCTTTACGAAAAAGATTTTAAAATGACTCTGTATTTTGTATTTCACCAATTCACCCCCCCCCTCTTGGTGGTTGAAACTAAGCAATTCTATTTTCAACAAAATCAAACCCTTACGCTACCTTCACACGACGTAGCCCTTCCCCTTAGCGCAGCAACAAACTCGTCATAGTATAGCCCTTCATGTAGCATACCCTCTCCTTCCCCTTTGTGAAACCCTTGTTGTCCTCTCAAATATCTCAGGTAAACAACGATTTTTATTTATAACTTTCAAATCTCGTTTGCTCATGTGTTTTTTACCATAATAAAGTGTATTGTGAGGGGTGCTTTATTTTGAGAGTGAAACGTGCATTGGGAATGGGTTTAGTGCTTGAGTGTCATCAATTATGGTTATGAAGATATGACAGAGTTAGGGAAAGTATAATCAAACACTTCTTCTTGTATTACCGTCTAAATTCTAATTGTCTTTCTGGTTGGTCGGATATGTGGTTTTGTTACACAAGATTTATCAACAAGTTTATAACATCAGGCTCTCTGTCTTCTCACTGAAAATTTCACAATCAAAGATTAGTTGTATTTTAGAATGTTAATTTTGATTTACTCTTAATGTTTGAGATATGATGGAAAAATATATTTAATATTTTTACAATAACACGGAAAAATCATATAAATCATCCTATATATACAATATTTCTACAATATTTAAACATATACAATATTTTTACAATATTTAAACATCCTATATATACAATATTTTTACAATATTTAAATATTCTATATATACAATATTTTTACAATATTTAAACATATACTATATTTTTACAATATATAAACATCCTATATATACCATATTTTTAGAATATTTAAAAATCCTTTATATACAATATTTTTACAATGCTCTTAATAATTAATAACATAGAAAAATATATACAATATTTAAACATATACGATATTTTTACAATGTTTATATAATATTTTTTCAATTTGATCGATCAAAATAATATGTTATAAGAATCTCATAAGAAGAGGGTGAAAAAAAGTTAAGTGAGTCAATGAGCCAACTCGTTTAACCCACCAACCCGTGGTGGGTCGGGTCGGATTCGAATTTTTTTGGCTCGCTAATAAATGAGTCGGGTTGGGTTGACTCACTAAGTGGCCAACTCATGGTAGGTCGGGTCGAGTCGGGCTGGGTTACCCCTTTTGACAGCTCTAATGTGTGTGAAGAGTTTAAAAGTTCAATGACGCTAGAATTTGATATGACGGATCTTGGCAAAATGAAATATTTTCTTGGAATAGAATCCATACAAAGAAAGGTAGGAATTTTCATTTGTCAAAGAAGATATGGATGGGAGATATTGGCTCGGTTCAACATGACGGATAGCAATCTAGTAAGAAATCTTATTGTACCAGGAACAACATTGTCTCGATATAAGGAAAGGGTCCTAATTGATGCTACAAAGTTTAAGCAATCAATTAGTAGTCTTATGTATCTCATAATCACTCGACCTGATTTGATGTATTGGGTAAGTTTAATTAGTAGGTACATGGAAAATCCAAAGGAATCACATTGGGCTTAGTAAAATGGATCCTAAGTTATCTTAAAGGCACAATTGAGTATGAAATGTTTTATCAATAGAGTGGAAGAACTAGTCTTATTTCCTACAGTGACAATAATTATGCAGGTGACTTAGATGATAGAAGAAGTATTTCTGGTTCAGTTTTTTTTATAGATCTGAGAGCTATCTCTTGGGCCTCAAAGAAATAACTTGTGGTGAGCCTATCTACAACTGAAGTTGAGTACATTGTAGTAGCATTTTGTGCATGTCAATGTATTTGGCTTTGCAGAACTTTAGAACATCTCAATTCAAAAGAAGGTGTAACAAGAATTCTATCTAATAACAGATATACTATTCAGTTGTTAAAGAATCTCATCTTTCATGGGAGGAGCAAGATTTCATTTCCTTAGATATTTGATTAAAAACCAAGTTGTTTGTCTTAGTTATCGTTGCTCTAAAAAACAATTGATTGATATAATGACCAAAGCATTAAAGTTTGAATAATTTGAGAGTCTACATCACAATGCTTGGAGTTGTGGACAAAAGTAAAGTAAACTAAATGTAACAACTGCATATAGCTTAAGGGAGGAAATGTTAGTTATTTTTAAGCTTCTATTTATTAGGGAGAATTAATCATTAGTCTCTTGTAGATTTTATTTCTAGATAAGTGTCATTTTTATTTCAATAAATGAATTATGCAGAACAGTTTTGATGTATTGGCTTATATAAGTCTTGCTTTGCTATTCAATAAAGTACTCTCATATTAATTTTTATACTAGGTACTTGGTTTGTAACACACGTGTCCTTATAATATTTTTGATATAATTGTTAACGTGATATAATATAGGAGTATGGAAAACACGATGAACATGAATTGTGTTTTGAAACTTTGAAGTAATCCATCGCACCAAAACATTAAGTTATACAAAGAATAAGCATTTGGTTAAACTACACATTTGTTTAAATTTATGAAAATTGATAAACTTAATGATAAAATATGAGACAAGACATAAAGAATACATTCATAATGTAATAATAGTTTAGTAGCAAGAAGTACAGCTAAACATATATGTATATAGGTATAAAATTCTCAATCTCAAATTATGAAGACACTACATATAGACATTAATTAATCTTCTGAGAGTTCTTATTTGCACTGCCTTTGATCTTTAAGTTCCGATAATTTTAGTTAAATGTCTTGGTAATCTATTTTTCAAATATAATTATATGATCAGAATATTTCTAGATTGCTCATAGCATCAATTTCTTTATATTGGTCTCATGATCCTTTAAACAGCATGAATGGTTTGAAGTTAGTCTCCAAAAATTCATATTTTAGTTTATAATTCTAAAATAAATTTCTTACAAATTCTTATATATTCATTTTTAATAATATGTAATATTTCATTTTATTTTTTTATTGTAACAAACATACTCTCAACTTAAATGCTTCTTCATACATCCCAAATGTTTGCTTTTTATTTTACTTTATGGATTGGCTAATCCAAAAGCTATTAATTTATGTCATATAACATTCCAAACGATTTGGAAAGAAAAAGTGGTGTAAAAAGAACTTGATGGAGTGCAGAAACTTACTGTCATAATTAGTGATCTTAACAGTTTGGCCTGATTTGGTTATCGTGAATTCATGTTTTTTCAGCAACACACTCCTTTCCTTATCATAAAGCATAATCAGTTCTCAAGAGAGCATTATACATAAGAAACTTCACCAACTTTCCATGCTCCACAAGCACAAATTAATATCTGGTTATCAGTTTTAAAATACTGCTTGAACTTATCCATGGACAAAAGTTTCATCAACTTCCAAAATGCAAAACACAGGTTCATTCCCTTTTTGGATATCACAATCTTGGCCAGTTTTTAATATGAAAAGGTTTTAGCCAACATTCTTCATGATCCAAAATATTAAAAGTTTTCTATTTTCCCATATCAAACACCAGCACTGTGCTACAGAGAGTGAGAAAAGCCAAAGCTATGTTTATATGTAATTCTAAACCATGTATTTTATAGTACATACAAGAGAAAATGCTAGCGAAGTATTGATATATCAGCCTCTACTCACTCCAACCACACAATGTCAACTCACTCAAGCTGCTATCACTAAAGAGTTACTCATGTCATAGCAAACCATAAAAACAAATCACCTGCCTTATACTTAATTTATAGAATATGCACTTAGACTAAATACAGGGAAAGATGTAAAGACAAGAACTGAAATATCACAGTTTACTCACTCCCTCGACAAAACAAGGTCAAACCAATCAAGTTGCTACTGTGCCATTACTAATATGAGGCATTGCTTCATGATTTGCATTCAAGACCAAACTCTTGCTAATCTGTTGTTGAGGAATAACAAGACCAGGGGATTTTAAGGAGTCATAAGTTTATTCCTGAGTTCATTTCTCTTCTGATCAACACATCCTGAGCTGATCAAAGAGGTTATCCAGATATCGTCTGATTTTACCGGCTCATCATCATCATTCCTGTGCCAACTCCAGAAAGCATGGGTAGAGTTTACAATCTTTAGCTCGCCGTGACCAAAACTGGCTTCACGGAATTCTGACCATATTGGCTGTGGATTTATATATCTGTCAACAAACAATAAGGTGATGTGACGACAAAAATCGTAAGAATGACAGAAGATATATACAAGCAGCATGCATGTTGTGTTTTGACAAATTGAGTTTACATAGATTTTTTGGGAGAACAAATGGTTAAGAGAAAGATATATTTGGTTTATGCCGAATCAAATTTACCTATGAGCTAAGCCTTCTTTGTTTCCTCCATCACCAATGGTTATATGGACTGAACCACAAGGGTCAACCCTTCCATTGTATACACGTTTCTGCCAACAAGACAAAGCACAGTTTTAAATCCTAATACAATCAAACTTAAAAGAAACAAAACTCTGTAGGCATACCGAGCGTTCATAAGCATGCACATGACCAGCAAGAACTAAATCGACGCTAGCAGCATTAAGTAATGGCTCCATAGCTGCCATCATATCAGCGCCTTCACCTTGATGAGCAGTGTTACTATTATACCACGGCACATGAAATAACACAAGCAACCAAGGTGTCCTTTTCCTGTCCACCTTTGAAAGATTTTCCTACAGATTATTGACAAGAACATTAGGTTTGTGTACATAAACATATTTCAGCAAGACAGGTTAGGATTCAAGTAAAAATGTAAAATCTCTGGAAATGTTTATCATAATATAATGTTACAAGAATATCAGCAGAACACCAAGAATGACTTTATCGTCTAAATCTTTCCTTCTCTTCATACATATACATTGAAATGTTCAACTATGCATAATGGAGGATATTTAAATTCACAATACTTAAGATCTCCTTTATCTGAGTTAAAGACATGACCACAATGTTGGTTTTATGAAGCCTTATCATTTTTAAGTAGGTTGTTTTGCCAAAGCCATCTGAAAATATAATGCATGCCTCTGTTACCACGTATTTTTAACATCAGTGTGCTCTACATTAGGCTTCATACTCGAGTGTAAGCAGTAAAAAATGAAATCGAGGAAGGAAGAAGCAATTGTGTTTTTAATTTCTTCATAATTCCATTGAGAGATTTCAAGGCAACAGGATGGAAGAAATACAGATGCCAGTCATTGCTTTTTAAATGAATATTTAGTCTTGTGACTGATGACAAGACAACAATTAAACCTTATCTCAGTTAATGGAATTGGCTATATGGATCAATTGATTTCATTTGGAAAATCTGTAACAAGATAAATAAAGAACAATAAAAACAAGGACATTGTGACAGTTGAAAAGTAATATAACATATTAAGGCATGAAGAATACAGGAACCAAAAGCAATCTTGTCCAAGGCATATATATTAATGACATATTCTCATTGGAAAAAAAATATGAAAACTAACAGTCTAAAATTCCAAAGCAAGAATTCTTCTACATGGCCATGATGAATCATGAGTTAAATCCAAGAGTCCAAGACTGTCACAGATCAAATTTAGTTTTCCCCTGTGGATGTGATACATGCCATTCCTAATAATAAAAAATCATACTGTGCTTCTAACCATTGCTGAGAATGCTTTTCATTAAAAGTGTAGACTAAAACCAAAAACTAGAAAATGAAAACCTAGCACAGAAGAAGCTTTTGTTTTCCACATTTATTCTCTCCAAGCACTTACAGTTAATGGTGGCAATAGATAAAGCAACACTTGTCAGAATATAGTAACTACTAATCAGTTAGAGAAACCAACAAACCTTAAGCCATCTATATTGTTCAGAGTATTCATCATAATCTGCATAGGACCCAAGCATGATAATGTGAGCACCTGCAACTTCAAATGAATAAAAGAGATTTGAATTTGATCCGCTTTCCTTAAATGGCATTTTCCATCTGGAATTATAGGACACAAACCCATCCTTTAACAAAGGTATGCTCTCTACTTCATGGTTCCCTTGTGTTACCATCCATGGTCTTGCACTAGCAAGTGGCTGCACTAGCCTACCAAAGGAGTCCCATCGATGCTGGATGTAATCAGCATATGCTAGGTCTCCTGGAAGTAGGTGAACATTATACTTACATTGGTCAATGTGATCCAATGTTGATTTAGTCCATTCAGTTTGACCCAAATCCCCAGCCACAGCAAAAGTGATTGGAAGTTGAGCTGGAGGAGTTCTGAGCTGGAACTCGGGACCTTGTCCACCACATCGATAATAGTACACAGAATCATGTTCTAAAGGACCAATAACGGCATGGTGTATCTTTCCTGAGTTATAGAACACATAACTGTACGAGGTGGTCTCTCCTTCAGCTACAGAGCCATATTGCCCTGGCATTGTTCCATATTCTACAATTGAAGGTGCAGAATTATCATCAGTAATCCAAGTAACTCTCATGTGCTGATCTCCTGCTAAAGAAATGTGTACCTGGAATATAAACTTTGATGATAAGAATCTGAATCAATTGATACTAATTGAGTAGTTCAACAATTAGCATAGAATTCACTAAAATAAAGGAGGGCAGTTAGTAGAAAATAAGACTGAAATTTATTATTCAGAATAATTGAAAATACATTCTCATATCCTCTATTTGTAATAATCTAATTCTCCTAAAAAGGGAAATAGGAAAACTAGAAAAACAAAATAAAATAAATAAAATAGAAGATTGTATATCTATTTTCTCTAATTAGGAAGATTCTAAAGATATCTTCTCTAATTACAACAAATTCAAATAAGAAACATTCAATGAAAGCGTTTAGCAGAGTACAAGCATTACAACAAACAAACGATCACTACAAACAGACATCATATAATGATTTCTCACCACTTAAGACACCCTGTTTTAATGAGGAGTATAATCACAAACATATTGAGGGTGCAAATTGAATACCATCCACATTGCAGTGCCAACCTCCCAAAGAAATTTTCATCATAACATAATCAAGATCAAATATGACTCCAATCACAAAATGCTGCTAATCAATTAGTCTAATGTCATGGACCTCAACCAAGTAGTCACAAATCAAAGTAGTGGTGCTTCACTGAATTTCACTTCAAACTCTCCATATATCACAATTTCTATTACATAAAATCCCTAAGGGAAAAAAAATATCAAAGAAAGCATTACAGTAGCAGGGCCGAAACCGTATAAGAAAAAAGAATTGCAATCAAAGAGGACGAACTTTGAAATACCTCATTCATTTATGTAATTCACAAAGTAAAGGGAAACCATTCTAAATTAAGACACACCAGAAACATAAACACTTAGGGTCCGTTTTTATGAGATTAAAAACTATTTTCTACAACTACTTCAAACTACTCACCAATTAATCTCCCATCAAAATACTATTATGTTTTGGAAATTCTATCCAAAACAAGTGGTCTAAAATTCTAAAACCACGAACACTTAGATGCTTTCTCTCATTCTTCTCTTATTTTCGTCTTATTCAACCTATCTCCCAATTCTACACAGCCATGTGCCACCACTCTGCACCAACTTTCGGGACAACCTTTTCGTCCGCTAAACATTGTACTGGTATAGATTATCCATTAGATTTCTCAGTGACTAATCTTTATCCAAAAATCTGGTTAGGTCACTGGAGTCTCTCATTCGAACTAATTTTATTACACCTACAAAACTTAAAACCGAGATCATACTTAAAAGGCACAAGTCCATTCCACCCAGTTTTAAGTGTGATCTTCTTGGTTGAACATTGTTTACTTGCATGTTCAAAGTTAATAACAGTTTTGAAATAAAAATGAAACACACCCATGTTAATCTTTCTTTTTCTTTCCTTACAAAAACCCAGATTCTGAACCAAAAGCACAAGAAAACAAAGAATGGAAAAGAGTAGCATTGATCAGCTATAAGCAAAAGGGTATATAAAAAAAGTGATTTAATTGAATAATACAGAGTGATGAAGAGTGTGACCTGTTGAGGGTAAGAGGAGGGTTGAGAATGCCATGGAAGATGCAAAGCTTTTCGAGGCGGAGGTCGAATGTAATCAGCCGCAACAGTTGCAGACCGAATCAATAAAACCGTTAGTAGTAGTTTCAGTTCCATTTGTGTGTCAACACAAACCTCTGCCAATAACGTTGGATCAGCACGATGACAATGTACTTCTGGAATCTATCATCACTGTTCACCACGCCGGGATTCAAGGCCGTGGATTTTGGCAATTGTGCACCACTTTTTGTTTTGTCACTGTGTGACTAATTAGTTTATAATATTCACTCCAGCAACTTTTCTTTAAATAAACCACTGGTTTATGATTTATTAATGATACCAAGTTTTATTTTGAGGAATGATAGATATACATATTTATATTCATTTATATATATTATAAAAATAAATTTTTATATTTTTAAAAAAGAAAAAAATAAAAAGTGTCAAATTAATATAAAAAATTTATGTGTATTAATTTTTTTTAATATTTGTAAATAAAATACCTGTTACAGAGTTAATATCGTACAGCAAAAATTCGTTTTGTAGATAAAATACCTGGTGCAGAGTTAATATCTTACAGCAAAAATTCGTTCAGTCGTTATTTATTTATGACATTCAAATTCATAGTAATATTAATGATTTTTGAGAAATTATTTTTATAATTTAGTATGAAATATTCCTTGAAGTCAAATTTTTATATATATATATAACTTAATTTGTATAAGTAGCGTTTCATACTAATTTCTTTTTAAAAAACAATTCTTTATTTATAATATAATTTAACTTTCGTTTATGAGAAAATTATTGAATTTCTTTTTGTAACATTCCATTTTAGTAAAATAAAATTACTAAAATAAAATATTATATAAATGATAACTCATCAAAAAATACTGACTCCTAATAAAGAAAATATTACAATTAGAGAATAACACTCTATTTATGTAGTTGCTTCACTCTTAATTTCACCCTAAAACGACTGAAAAGACATTTAGAAGTTTCCGCTACTCTCATCACATGACTCACCCTTCTCTACTTGAGAATGGATGATCATTAGAGTGTCGAAAATAGACAACCAGTCCAAAGTTTCATACATTCATACAACAACAACAACAGACACGATTATGCAACCTCTCCACAAGTCATAGAGTTACGTCCAACAACCATTCACTTTAATCACAAACTTTTCATCACAATATTCATATGCATAATTTTCATTCACATGTAAATCATATACAAATCCATTCATTTACATTGACTAACATCATATAAGATCACTAATTATAATTCAAAGAACCAAAATCAACCAAACAAGTCATCAGAAGTCACATAATAACACAATTTTCTTTAAGGCATCTTATTACCCACATTTAGGTAAGGAAAACAGCTTTGAAACCCTCATCAACAGTTCCGAAAGGGTCCAAAACCCTAGAATGACCTAAAGAACGTCTAAAACTAATACCCAGAATCTTGAATTTGGTATTTCCAAAACCTGAAAAAAAAACCAAAATTGGTGAGCTGGCGCTCAGTGCCCAAAAGCTACCCCTTAGTGCTAGAGCCACTGGAATGATAGCTCTCAGCGCTAAAAAGCTTACACTCAGTGCTGGTGCTCAGCGCTGGCGCCATTGGAATGGTGATGCTCAACACCATATTAGTTGACAACACACTGTTTTCATAGACTTTGATGCACTTGAAACTTGTTCTAATGATCAAATGGATTCCTTAAACACTAGAATTGATGCAAAAACATATTTAGAATTAAAACAAAGTACTTATTTGATCATTAGACCCGATATTAAGGGCACTAAGTCCACTTGACAGCTCCAAAAGTACCTAAGCTCAAAACAACACTTTCTAATCCCTATATCAAATTTACAACTACATATTCAAGTCTAATTACACTTGTTAGCACCTTTCAATACCTCAGTTTCCTTCCAACCATCCTACTTTTTTCCAACACCTAAACCTCCAAAATGAACTAATAAACTCAATCTATGACGCAATTATCACTTCCATGATAGATTTTTTTGATATAAACCCCTAGAAAAGTCCTAATTGACCTCATAAAAGATTCCAAACTCTCCAAAACAGTTTATATCCCTTGACTCAAAATGTCACTACTCAAAAACCCATTTTTACACTAAAAACACTCTAAAACTTCAACAAATCACTATCCCTTTATTCCAAAACAAATTTAAATCTATCAACACCTCTACCAAGTCTTAAATTACTCAATAGCGGCCCCAAGATAGTAGTATTCTCACATCAGCCCATATTTCTCAAATTCACTCATCAAAAACCTTATTTTTTTACCTTGACCAACTATTGATTTGATCCCTCTTTACTTCAACCATTTTGAATTCAATTTATCACATCAATATAACTTCATCACACATTAACATAACAGTATCAACATGAATTTAACATAGTACCAAACATTCAATCATCAAACAAACATTGATCATTATTCAAACTCAAACATTACTAGAACAATCATTTCAAATACATGCAATTCAAATTATACTATATAAAGATATTAAATTCAAACCAACAAAATAATCTAAAACAAGGTTTAGCTTCCCTTACCTACAAGAAAACTACCCAACTCAAAGAAATGTTCCGCCAATTGCTTGAAACACAAGAAATATCTAGACAAACCTACGAGACACCAAATTAGAATTGGACAGAGTCCTTAGAACTCTAGATCAACCAAGAACTAGAAAGGAAGGCCAATACATGCAAAAAAGTTTCCATGCATGATCATGAACCGAAACTAAACGGTAAAAATGAGTAAAAACTTACTTGTTCTAAGATAGAAATTGATCCGTTAGATTTATAGGCCTTGACGCCGTGATCGTCTAAACACCTCCTGATCGTCAAATAGATGACTTAATAGTCAGAACTCTTAGAGAGAAGGTAGAGAACTCTAGGAAAATGTTTTCTAAAGAAATGATACGTTTTAAAATAATGAAACTCGTTTATCATAAAACTATTTATAATAAAACCATTTAATGTTAAAATAACCGAGTCTTACTATTTTTAAACTACCACAACTCAGCATTTTCTTTTCCATAATTATCAGTGACTAAATTCATGATGATATATGAATATTATAGACTTTCAAAAGCTAAAATTATATTTATTTTTTTATTTTGGTGTTTCCACTTTAATGCTTTATAATTATTACTTCGTTATTTTAAAAAAATATTTTGTATATGCAATTAGTCTCTCTAATATAATATTTCTTTTTATTTTAATATTTATTATCTATTTGAAAAAAAATAACCTATCAATTTTTCAAGTGAACATACTTATGGTCAAAGTAAAATGATAGTATTACTAGTAGTTTTGAAGGTTAATGTATTAATATACTAGTATTTTAAACATTTGTATCACTAATTTTTTTTTTCAAAATTTTAGAAATCATTGTTTTCGTCTTATAAAAGATGAAAGGAATATTATAAAACTTTAAAGTTGATAACTAATTAGTAGTTTAAAAATACGAAGGTCGGTAACATATTTAATTTTACCAAGGTTGGAACTCACTTATTTATGGTTAACAAAGTGTTTTTTGTAGATGAAACAAAGAAAATTATAATAATTCTTACAAGTAAGTTAAGTTTATTAGCTGTTAGTAAAAATTGAAATAATGATATATAGTCGTTTCTCTTCAAATTTGTAAATTAGAATTTAATTTAAATTCTCAATATATCGAAATAATTCATAAAAG
Organism: Vigna reflexopilosa; assembly: GCA_027742785.1. Taxonomy (NCBI): domain Eukaryota; kingdom Viridiplantae; phylum Streptophyta; class Magnoliopsida; order Fabales; family Fabaceae; genus Vigna; species Vigna reflexopilosa. Next base: position 11,826,186 of record CM050926.1, read on the forward strand.
ATATATTTTAGTTTAAAAAAGTGTGTTTCCAATTACAAATTAAGAACTTTGTATGTGCGTGTGAAAAAAAGTAGGTTAAAATATGTTTTTAAAGTCATTCTAAAATTATTTAAATTCAATTTTAATCATTCTAAAAGAAATTTACCCGTTTTTAATCATTTCAATTTTAAAATGCAAATAGTTTTAATTCCTTAAGCGATATAGAAATATACAGAGACAAAAAATGAAATAGATAATAACATTTAGAAAAATAAAATTATTCAATTTAAAAATTGAACAAATAAAATATTGACAACTTTTAAAATAATTACAATTTAGTTCAAAACATTTTATAACATCACAACAAATTAATTTATCTGAAAAAAAAATGGAAGGTATTGCTCATTTCTCAAGAATGGTGGCTGTCACGGGTGCAACATGGCTCAGAAAAAGCCAAACTAAACGATGTGTATTGTAGTTATTCTACTTTTGTCACTTTCCCATTAAGTATTTATGATCGATGTTCATCCTCAATTCTAAAATAGCGTGTATGCAACTATAATTGAAATTCATGAATATGACAAAGATGTCTTTGAAAAAGAAGTAAAAACCTATAATTTGAAATTGTAAAGAACAGTAAAACATTTCTGAATTATGTTTTGGTGTGAAAAAAAGTTATTTTGGTAGCTTTGATTTATACGATTGAAAAAGGGGCCCACCCAACTTGTTTTTATTTAAGTTATAAAAGAGATATGTACACACTCATTTGGGATGCTTGGCCAATTCCAAAAAAAGAAAAAACAAATAAGGGAATCAAAGGAATGAACTATTTAATTTAAATTTTGGAAAATGAATCCAATAAAAGAGAAATGCTAATAATAATAATAATAATAATAATAATAGACTCGTTTATAACATTTTATTACCGAATAAAATGTGGATATTATAAACTAATGAAGTGATACTGAATGGATCTCTCTCACATGACACGAGAAGAGACAAAAACTTAATTTATATTGAAATGTTCTAAAAAAAGTTATTTTTCCTTTTCTTTTTCTTTTTTTATTAGAAATTGTATTGTATACAGGACCGAAAGGTTAACACTCCCTTCATGACCGTTTGGTTCATCCGCTGTATTAATGTTGGGCCATAATTGGACCAACGTTTATTTTATCATATGACAAAATGTTTAGCAGATGATAAAATAAGTAAGAATATCTGATTAAAGATATTGATGAGTTGCTCAGGAGCAATTAACTAAATCTAAAGGTAAATATGTTTTTATTTTATTGGATCTGTGTTAGTTTATGATCCATCAAATGACCTATAAATATGAGGTTAAAGCCAAAAGTCAGGTACATTCAATTCAAGTTCTACTCACGCTTCCAAATACTCAATAGTGATAATAATTCACTAAATATTCAATTGTGAGAAAAAGCTCCTCAACACACGCCTAACTTGAGCGTCAAAGTTTCTTTTGCAGGTACATCCCCCCTTCATCTAGACTGAAGGTAACCGAGCGGTCAGACTGAAGGCAACCGAGCGGTCAGACTGAAGGCAGTCGAACAATCCAGACTGAAAGCAAGTGAGCGGAGTAAGAGATTCAAGCGTCAGAAAGGTTAGTCTCTCAGTCCTATAAATCCCTATCGAAACAACGGTAGGAAGCTTATGCAGGTGGAAGCATGAAGGAAGGAAAATGATCGATCGACAATAATGATCAGAGTGGGGCGTTCCCCGAACACTTAAGTTTAACGATTATACAGCCCTCAATGCACCTAGGGCAAATGTTCTCGAAGAAGCCCTTAATGCTGAACTTCTCACACTCCAAAAGAAACCATCTCCAAAAAACACAGACGAAAGGAAGAGATGTCATTTCCATCGGAACTATGGACATACTACAGAAGAATGCATTACACTGAAAAATAAAATAGAAAGTCTCATTCGGGCATGACATCTCTGTAGGTACCTAAAAAAAGCAAGAAGAAGCCCCCTCGGGGAAGGATATTTGCAAAGAAGTCCTGAACGGTCATATCGGAAGGACAAATGAAGGTGGGGTCATATAGGCAAATTGATCGCGTGATGGCCTGGGAAGCATCTCTTGCATATAGGCAAATTGATCTATCTCAGATGTATGTACAACAGTATTCGAACCTGATGCAAGCCGATTTTGGTCTACATTGGAGGTCGAAGGAATCTCTTCACCATGAAATGTCCAAACCGTGTAATTAGGCATGAACCCTTTTTGGTATAGGTGAACTTTAACTTCTTCATCTTTCAAAATCCTTGTACATTCGCACTTGATGCATGGGCATCAAATCCCTCCATCAACAGCATAATATTGACATCATCGAGCCGTCTCCACAAACTCTTCAACTCCGATGACAAAAGATTCCTTCAAACCTCTCCTTCCGCTATAACAATGATCGTACATCCATGCACGATGGTTGAGAAAATGGGCCATGTTCTGTGACAAGCCAAACAAAGGTAAACTTAGCGAAATCAACAACACTCCATGTAACATAAGTAATAAACCTATTACTACTTAAGTCTAACATGAAAGGCAATTTGAATACTACTGTCATAAGCATAAAATAAGTGTATGCAAAGAGAAGTCCTAAGTATTGAAATACATTACACATCCTAAGGGCCTGTGTATTAAAGTTAGGGGAGACAACTTATTAATATTGAAGTTCTCTTTTATAAAGTACTTCCAAATATTTTGTAGGTTCTAAGTGTTTATAGTATTTTTACCATTCTCATTGCATTGAGAATGTGTGTAGTACCATAGGATTTTAAATGACTACTTAACTTAATCAAGAAGTAGCCTAATAAATTAACATACAATATACAGAAACATACATATATATACATCAACATACAATATCACAAACTTTAGAATATCTCAGCATTCATGCCAATACAAAAGAGCAAGGTGGCAGCCAACCAAAAGTTCAACCATGGTCTAAATGCCAAACAGAAGAAATGGAAAAACTGAACGCAAACAAAGAGCCAAAAGTTGGTGATTTGAGATTCAAAATTACACAACAGCAGCTCTAGATCGAAACTAACTACTACAACAACTTTGTTTGATGAATTGAAACATTTGGAAACTCAAATTTTACTCAAAATTGTATTGCTACTCAAAATCCCCTTTCTACTTCCCAAAATTGACTCAAAATTGGAGGTTTTGGAAGTGATTTTGTGCCTAAGCCATTTTGACACTTTGCTAATCATTTCAACAGTTTTAATTCATCAAAACACACTTGTTTCAACTCTAATTAGGCACAAAACATAACTGCAACTCAGATTCACTTTGCAAGTTCCAAAAATGGCTCAAATATGATGGTTTGACATACTAAATTGCATACATGTCATTCTAACATCATATGAATGGTTCTAACAGCTTTAATATAATGTACATTAGGTCTAATTGTCAATTTCTCACCTATTTAGTAGACATTTTTACGTTTTAAGGAGTCAAATTTTATGTTTTAGGTACTTGATCCAATTTGACATCTTTCTTACATTCATTTTACTAATTTAAACTTGTTAGGCTATGAAGATTAGACATTCTTAGGCTAATTTAGGTGAATTTCGAATTTCTCACCTACTTTAGTCTATTTATAGGTGTTCAATAGTCAATTTTTTTTTCTTGTTATTTTTCAATTGAGACTTCATTTTTATCTTTCTTTTATCTTTTAAAAGTTGTGTAGATAGTTAGCTTACTGTTTTGGTGAGTACTTTAAGAGACTTTGCATTTGTTGCACTTTTAGTGTATTCTAGGTACTACTTTTAGGTTCTAAGTTGTCATATTTTGAGTTTTAGGTTTTTTTTGTAATGTGAGTTCTTAATTAGGTAGTTTTTACCATTCTAAACTTGTTAGGATTGTTTATTTGTAGCTTATTTTCCTACTTTATTGCAGTTTGCAATTGTAGTACACCTTTTTTGAGGTTTGAGTAGTGATAGTCCACTTTTTTTAGGTTTCAAGTAGGCAAACTTTGAGAAGTGATAGTCCACTACTTCATCTAACTATCATACAACATCTACATATATCAAACTAATCCATGAACAATAGACCTACATCCATCCTGTAGCAATTTTTTAATTCAATAAGATAACTAGTAAGTTTAACTATGTTCAATCAACCTTAAACTCACTTCCATATCATATATGCTCACATAACAGCAACCCATAATCCACAAAAGCATCAATTTTTTTAAAACCAAAACCATGACAGTTTTATTCATGCCAGCAAGTGATTTATCGCAAAACAAGTTCAAAAAGCCAAGTTTTGAATATAGAAATTACAACAAAGACAACAAAGGTTTTATGTAGAGTTTTATTCTAAAACAACAACTGTAATATAATTCCTAATCATGTAATTTCAATTTATGTTCTCATACCTTTGCCTTTGCTTTCCTAAACTGTTCAAGTCTCCTCCGTAGACTCTCTTCCTCCCTTTCTGGCCACAATTCAAACTCCTTTAAAAGATCACCCTAACACATCAAATGGAAGTGTATTTAAAAATTCCTTTAAAACTCCTTTGTATGTCAACACAGAATTGAATCCAGTTTTAGAAAGTACAACCATATTGAATCATACACGAAACCAAGAATACAATGCAATATTCGACCCTTCTCCAATGGGTTACCAATGCACAACACTTTTAAACAGTTAAAGCTAATACCAACCACATTTGAACATATTAAGCTAATACTACTGCAGAGAAAAAGGTTTCTGGGAAACTAACCAAAGCTAATACTACTGCAGCCCTACTAAGGAAGCACTATTTAAGTGACTTTCTAAATGACCAGTTAAGCCTTTATATAGGCTAAAGCAAAGGGCTAAAACTAGAAAACGAATGAACAACACATGTAACTTTTTCATTTCATACCACTTAAAAACAACTCTTAATCAGTGATAACAATAAGTTAGGTCAGCATACAATCATTCCAATCATCTTCATTATAGTACATGAAATTCAAAAGCATTCACTCTTTCTTTTTAATAGGGCAGCAATAAAACAGAGTGTTCACTTTTTCTTTTTGAAAATTCCTCTAATTTCAATGCATGCAAACTTTAATTCAAGTTTATGAAACTTCTAATGTGAATTACACAAGTATCCCAAAACGAAACTTCTCCATTTTAAACCACCAACAATCAACCTTTTCAGCATTCAACTAAACATCAGCAAATAATTTTGTTTTCTGTATACCAATTTTAGTGCTACCAACACACCCCAAGACCAATCAGACCATATATCATTCATACCTCTGGTGAGAACCAGCGAACATGAAAACTAAAGAACACAACTTGTTTTTTCATTAGATGTTGTGCTAACTTAAAAGCTCCAAAACCCTCAATATAAAATTCTCAACAAAGTCTTATTGACTCCACTCCTTAATTTGACTTCAACACACATATCAAACAAACACCTTAGATACTTTCATCCCTCTCCCATTTCGGTTCTAAGTTTGAAATTTTATTCTAAAGTTGGCCGAGAACTCAAGAAACATCAAAGGCTTGGATGCTTGCTCAAATAGATGATCAAAATCAGGAACAAAAAAGTTAACAAAATTACCTAAATTCAATTTGAGCATAACAACTTCATTGTAAAAATCATGTATCTATACATTTAGCAAAAACCCATTCACACGAACACATTAGAACACTAACCTTGAAGAAATCCCTAAATGCACCACGACAACACCAATAGCCTCCCTACACGACGATAGCGGGAAACACAACATAAATTGGCGTCGACGAACACCCTTCAATCACATTTGCTCAACCGCAGCACCAACCAGCTCATAAATCCCTCAACGCACCTCGAATAGGCACGAACCCTACGACTGACACCGTCAATGGGGTTCGCTCAACCACCTGAAGACCAGGAATGCAAGAACGACCTCAATGTTCACTTCGGTTGGCTTCTCAGAAGAAATGTTGCAGCTATGGCTGGGAACCCCCAAGACACGAGAGGAAGAAGAAGGAATGCAAGAAGCCCCAAGACAGCTCTTTGCTCGACGAAATCAAAATAGAGGAGAGAAAAAACCAGCGATTGAGGAAAAATTTAAAAAAATGGGGAAGGGTGGAACAAACGACAGTGGTTGGGTGACAGAGGAAGAGTAAAGGGAAGAAGGGAGAAGCTTTCGCGAAAAAATATTTTGGCAGAATGGGAGACTGAAATCCCAAATTGTTATTTCATTAAGTCTGACCAATATACCGACGGTCATAAACCTTCAGTAAAGTCACTGTGCCAATACAGAGGGTCAAAGGCCCTCGGTAATCTACATATAACATGACCGTCGAAAAATCCTTCGGTAACTCAGAATTACCGAAGGCTTAGAGGCCGTCGGAATTTATCCTTCGGTATTTCATAGTTTTCTAGTAGTGGTAAATCCCTCTCGTCAACCAGAAAGTTGATGTCGAAGACTGAGAGGTAAATCCCTATTGTCAACCAGAAAGATGATGTTAAAGACCAAGAGGTAAATCCCTCTCGTCAACTAGAAGACTGATGATAAAGACCAAGAGGTAAATCCCTCTCAGCCGAGAGGTAAATCCCTCTTGTCAACCAGAAAGATGATGATAAAGACCGAGAGGTAAATCCCTCTCGGCCGAGAGGTAAATCCCACTTGTCAAACCAGAAGGCTGATGATAAGGACTGAGAGGTAAATCCCTCTCGGCCAATAGGTAAATCCCTCTCGTCAACCAGAAGGCTGAAGATAAAGACCGAAACGTAAATCCCTCTCGTCAACTAGAAAGTTGATGTTAAAGACTGAGAGGTAAATCCCTCTCGTCAACTAGGAAGCTTTGAGGACAATGACCGAATCACAAGTATTCGACCTCACAACCATACAGTCATTCAGCCTTATAATCGTTCGACCATTCGGCCTCACAGGTACTCGACCATTCGGTCTCGCGACCATTCGGCCATTTGGCCTCATAAGTGCTCGACCGGTTGGCCTCACAAGTACTCGACCATTCGGTCTCTCAGGTATTATGCCATTCGGCCCCTACTGCTCGGCCTTCTATGACCTCGGTCTAGAAGAAAGTTCCAAGAGAACTTTTATCACTCAACGCTCGGTTCAGTCGTGCCAGGTTCGACTCACCACCCGGTTAAGCCCTTCTAGGTTTGGTCAGGATCTTAGCAACTGCTGCTCCACGTAGGAAAAAGTTCTAAAAATAACTCTCATTATCTACTGCTCGGCCTAACAAAAAGTTCAAAACAAGAAATCATAAAGTCCACCGTTCGGTCAGAGATGAGCAACAACTAAAAGCAACCTCCCTAATACAAGAATTCTTCGTTAATGTCAACGTCACTCGCTAAATTACTTGAAACCCAATCCCTCGGTGAAGAAAGCCTATCCTTAATTACTAGGTCACAAACCCTTGCATCCCTAATAATTAATTCTGCAATAAGTTTAGGAGCTTAAGACGACTAAAAATCATACCCCCATCCCTGAGAAATACTGCTTTTGGGAATAATTTTCCAGAACCTGAATTGTAAGATACCTCCCGGTACTCATGCAAATCATACATCATGCTATGAATGAGTTAAACAAAGCAAGCATTGATCACAGAAGAATTACCCTAACAAGTAATGAAAGAAGCGTATATAAATAAGAATCAATTCAAATACATAAGAGTTCACAAGATTACATCATCCCCCGACAACAAATAGAAGTTAGTTCACCATTGTCATGGTGAAACTAGATGTACAATGGAAAAGAATGAGATAGAAAAACCCTAAAAGTTGAAGATGGAAGCTCCTACATCCAAATCCGCCTCCAAAGAGTGAAAGAGTGTGTTGCTGCGCCTCCTCTGCCAAAAGATACAAAACCTAGGGTGTCTAGGTCCTTTAAATAAAGCGAAATCATATCAGAAACAAAGTCCATGCCCGTCTCGCTAGTGCTCAATGCCCACTTAGGGCGCCTAGGCGTGGTGCAATGCTAGAACTGACGCTCAACTTCACTCAGAGGGAAAACATGTGTGGTTGTCTGGAAGAGTGGTGCTCAACGCCTCAAAAAGGGCGCCCAGGCGCCAACCAGTAGGTTTTGGCGCTGAGGGCCCCTAAAAGGGCGCTCAGGCGTCCTGCGTTCCTCTTTTATGGTGCTTTTTCAGGTCTTTCTGAGTTCCATCTCCTTGGCACTTCAACTCTGCTTCCATATTATCTCATTTCCTGCTAAAACAAGGGAATTTAGTCATAAAATCATTAAGTTCAACCTCAACTCTCTTATTCACACAACTTAATAAAAAACATGATTTCAAGCAAGTTTCTAAGTCAAAAAAATGTGCATTTAGTATCAAAATTATATCACAGATAACGGTATTTTCAACCGTTATCACAAACCCAGAGACATCATAAAACACAGAAATAGAAACCCATTGCGAGTTTATCTCTCTAGCGCAAACAAAAACATTAGAAAACCCCCATTCTTGAAGGAGAAGCCGTAGGAGACATTGGACTCTACTCTAATATCGAACTCTATGAATCCAGGATTTTTTGCGTCTTTAATCTCGAACCCAATTTGATTTCGATAAACCCTAATTTGGTGATGAACCCCGAGTATCAATCGCTAGGGTTGAAGATGATGAAGGGAGCGGTTGAAGATGATGAACCCTAATTTGGGTTTCAATTCTTAGAAACGTTTTTTTAATTATATATTCCACATAACCTGCTTTGAATGTGCCACATCATTAAATTAATCCACTTCACACTGACACGTCACCTAAAAATTAACTCTATTAACCCAATTTAACGGCATGGAGTCAATTGCTTCAATTTTTCACTTTTAGAGATCCAATTGGAGAAAAAAGATTAAGAAAATGACCTATTTAAGAAAATCCAAGAGAAATAGAGAAATGGTTTAACCTATAAACTAATGAAGTGATACTAACATTGAATGGATCTCTCTCACATGAGAATAGACAAAAACTTAATCTATATTGAAATGTTCTAAAAAGGAAGTTCTTTTTCTTTTTCTTTATTAGAAATCATATTAGTTCATGTAAGCAATGCAGGTAAAGATGTCATAGTGAATGATGTTAGCATTATTTTAATTATAGAATAAATATTATAACATTTTAAGTTCCTATTTTTTAAGGAAGATAAAGTGGTCCATTAAGCTATTATTTTTATCCTTTTTAACTGCATAAAGGTTATGGAGCAGTTATTATATTGTTTAAAGGTAAAGCCCAGCCCATTATTTTTGAACCTGTGATGACCAAACTTTATATAAAGGGAATGTGTTACTCTCAGTTTTGATCACTAAGCCTACTCCTCTATTCAAAAGAACACACCATCGAGATTGAGTGAGTTAAGATTTAGAAAACAAAGCTGTCTTTGTGTTGGGATCACAAAATTGCAATGCCAGGAGGTACGCACATTATTCTTTCATTTTTGCTTCCACTGTTCTTGATCTGAATGTGTTACTGCGATAATTATATAACATGTTTAGATCAATTTTACTCTGCTCTATTTTTATCATTTGGTATTAGAGCTAGTTCATTTCTCTGCCTTGCATGTTTTCGTTGATTTGGATTTTTGATTTATGGGCTTTATTATTTTGATGCTTTTAATCCAAACAAAATTCCCAAATTAACGTTAAACCTGATTACAATTTTTTTTTATAGTCCTAAACGAAGCTTTTATGTTTAAGAGGAAACCCTGTTTCTGCATTTCAGTTTTTGGATCAATTCATGACCTGTTACAGTATTGTTATTTTTCAACCCTGCGTGTCTCCCATCATCTTTCCCCTTTAGGAAGTTTGCAGGCTTGGTAAAAGACAATTAATCTTTGAACGTGATATATATATATATATATATATATATATATATATATATATATATATATATCCACAACATCTTTAATCAATTAAAATTGTATATAAAGTTTTGCTACATGAGAAACATTAGTTGTAAATAATTATATTTAATATGATAAAATCTACTCACAGGAGTTTTTTCATATTTATATGATTAATTAGGATAAAATATTAAATTATATTTCTTAATTTACCCATAGAAATTAAGAAAAGGAACATAATTTGATAGTTTTATCATTAAGAGAATGAGTCTAATTGAGTAAGACTTTAGCCCACAGGTAAGTTTTATGTTAATAAACTCATTGGTAAAGACATGTTCTGCATTGGTGAAACATGACATATAATTTGATAGTTTTATCATTAAGAGAATGAGTCTACTTGAGTAAGACTTTAGCCCACAGACAAGTTTTATGTTAATAGACTCATTGGTGAAGACATGTTTTACATTGGTGAAACATGACATTTATTTTAGTCTCAAATTATATAATAAGCATGTAATTTTGAATTTGCAGTTTCTCAATCTGTGAATTTTTCTGATATCAAGTGTGGTATTCCCGAGTTGAAAGATGATAATTATAAGGTTTGGAAGGAGAAAGTTCTTCTTCCTTTAGGTTGGCTGGACATTGACTATGCTATTAGAGAACCAGAACCACCGGGTATTAATGAGACCAACACTCAAGATGCCATTGATCTTTATGAAAAATGGGAGAGGTGAAATCGTCTCTCCGTAACGTTCATAAAAAAACAATATTTTCATTGGGATCTGCGATTCAGTTGATCAGTATGAGAATGTCAAAGATTTACTGAGGGCTCTTGATGAGCAGTTTATGACATCCAATAAATCTCTTGCCAGCACCCTCATAATGCAGTTTTCATCCTTAAAGCTCACTGGAATTAAGGGAGTGCGTGATCATATCATGCACATTAGGGACATTGTGGGTCATCTGAAAGCTTTGAAAGTTACCATGTCTGATTCTTTCTTGGTACACTATATTTTGTGCACTTTGCCTCACCATTATGCCCCCTTCAAAATCTCTTACAACACACATAAAGATAAAAGGTCTATTAATGAATTATTGACCATGTGTGTTCAAGAAGAAGAAAGGCTATTAATAAAAGAAGGGGAAAGGGTGAACTTGACTACTTCTTTTGAGAATAAGAAGAACCAAGTTAATAAGAAGGGAAAGATTTCTTCTAAGCCAGTTATTAAGAAGGAGTCCAGCTGTTTCTTTTGTACAAAGAAAGGACACATGAAGAAAGACTGCTTAAAATTTAAGAATTAGCTTGATAAGAAAGGTACTCCATTTGCCTTATTTTAATTATAGATAGAATAAATATTATAACATTTTAAGTTCCTATTTTTTAAGCATTAAGCCATTATTTTTATCCTTTTTAACTACATAGAGGTTATGGAGCAGTTATTATATTGTTTAAAGGTAAAGCCCAGCTCATTATTTTTGAATCTGTGATGACTAGACTTTATATAAAGAGAATGAGTTACTCTCAATTTTGATCACTAAGTCTACTCCTCTATTCAGAAAAACACATCATCGAGTTTGAGTGAGTTAAGGTTTAGGAAACAAAGCTGTCTCTGTGTTGGGATCACAAAATTGCAATGGCAGGAGGTACACACATTATTCTTTCATTTTTGCTTCCGTTGTTCTTGATCTGAATGTGTTACTGTGATAATTATATAACATGTTTAGATCAATTCTACTCTTCTCTATATGAAACTTGAAGAAATGAAAGAGATTAAAATTCTAATAATACGGACTTTTAACTTTCTTTATTTTGTTTTAGGTTCATTAAATTTGAATAATCATTTGAGTTTTATTTATTTTTATTCAAGTTATTTTAAGACTTCATCATATCATTTTATGTATTTAAATATTAGTTAATTGTAGTTTATATCAAAAGAATGTCCAATATTCTAAATTTGAAATTTAACACATGAAAAGAATATTAAAGAATGTAAAGATAAAGCAAGGATGTGGAAAAGTGAAAAGTATATAATGGATAAAGAATTACGTGGAACTTTTGCACTTTGGTTCCTTCACTTGCTTGTGTATAATGTTTAATCTGATGCCATAGTTTACGAAAACCTTTGTGTGTGTATATATATATATATATATATATATAACATTTCATTTTGTCTTAAAAATTTGTGAGAAAGCAAGAAAAGTTGTGTGATTGAGGAAAAATGTCTATCAGAACAAACCGAATGAAAGCAGTGCCATCACTGCAGAGACGGTTGACATCGGTTAAGAGCAGAGAAGAGCCTAATATTTCTGCTAAGCTTGACAGGTTAATGTCTGATCTAACAGCCATAAAAGATTTGTTTTCAACAGTGAAAAGTAACGAAGAAGAACTCCTTGACACGTTAAAACTTGTCGATGATTTTCTTCGCAACTTCAAAACAGAAAAGAAGTTCGACCAGATTTCCAGTCGAATTTTGGAAACAGAGAAAGCCACAAAAGCTGATCCACAAGAGGGTGAGCTGCTAAATTTCTATATATATATATATATATATATATATATATATTCAAGTCTTTTGTATATTATGTTTAATCTTTAATATTCTTTACCATTACAAATATGATGTTAGTTCGGAATGAGATCATGGTATCTGATGTTTACATATATATGAGTAATTTGATTTGCCCTTACAAGTTCCAATTTGATGACTGCATGAACGCACGAATTTGGTGTACATTTCTCTATTTTTGGTTCTGACTTATTAGGGTTTTGGTTGCTATTACAGCCATAGAATAGTATGTTTGGAGTGATGTATTTATTTAATGAATTTGAAAGAGGGGATTTACTAGAGTAATTTATTTATTTAATGAATTTGAATTATTTTTAGATAGCCTGAATTGTTTGGATGGGAAATTTAAAAAAATTAAAACTTACAAATTTTAATAAAATATTTTAAATAATTAAAATAATGGAATTTGAAACTTATTCCAGAAAAAGAAAGAAAATTAAAATTTCACAAGTAGTCGTCATTCCTCCTTGTACCTTTTTATACACATATATATTTAAAGAAAAAAAATTTAAATTGTTAAATATTATTTTATAATTTAAATCTGACTAACATTTTTTTAAAATTTAAATTTTAAAATACATATTTTTAAAATGAAATTTTATCTTAAAAGAAAAAATCAATTATTTTATCCAAAAAAAAAAAATTACTCTATCCCAATAATATTTAAAAATAAAAGAAATTTTAATTACAAGTACTTTAAATATAATGTATTTTAAGTGTTCAGAATTATTAAAATTCTTCATCCAACAATTTTCTTTTTCCTCTGAGACAAATACTTTTATGAGTTTGAGAAAACCAAAATAAGTGATTGGAGAATAGAAGAGTGTTTTTCAGTACCAACATTAAAATCCTTAAAATTTCTGTGAACACTTGAGAATTTCATTGTCTATTTTGATTTTCTTAGATTATATTAGAAAAACAGGCTATGAAAATTGGCTTTATAATTACAAAGGAAGTATTGTTAGGGAAATGGTATCATATTATTTGATATTATTATTTTGTATGGACTTGTAGGGAGTGATGAGGCATCTTCAAGTGAAAAGGCAGAAGAAAAGAGTGGGATAAAAGATGAAACGATTGATGAAAAGTTGGAGAATTTGGAAGGCACGTTTAAGAACTTGAAGGCCAATTTTTCCACTCTGAAGAAAAACGAAGAACTACGAAGAAAGTTAAGGGAACTGGAAAATTTCCTTCAGAACTTCAACTCTAATCTCGCAGAAGATGCAAATGAAGACGAAACAAAAGGATTAGAACAACCAAGCCAAACATCAATGGAGGATATGAATCAAGACTTCACTGGAGCAGGTGCTTCTCGGGAAAAAAAATTATTTTCTTAAGAAACTTAATTATTCTTTTCTCTCTTAAAATTGTTTATAGAAATTCTGCTACACCCATCACATTGATATTCGTATTCTATTTGTGTTCATAGGAACTGATAAGCCATCTTCAAGCCAATTGACAAAAGACAACAAGAGCATAGTAGAAGAAGTTAAAAGTTCATCTGGGATTGCCAAAAGTGAAACAAAAAGTTCAGAACTACCAAGACAAAAATCAAGGGATGAATCACTAGATCAAGACTTGAAAGCCACTGGTAAGAACATCAGTTTTCTTTTATTTATGTATTGACAGAGAGGAATTGAGAATAAAGTTTCTAACGTAATCTACAATATATTGTTTATTATTGGTTAAAAATTGTTAAAAACAGTAAAATTATGTGTTCAATCTATATAAAATACGACTCACAAGATTTTAACGTATAATAAAGTGCATATTCAAAAAATGATTTGTGTGTACAATGTTCTTGAATTTTTTATCGTTTATGAATTGAAATTCCATATTTTATTTGTGCTCATAGGTGTGGATAAACAAGCTTCAAACCAAGAGCCAAAAGACGAAAATTTTCAGGAAAAATATGTACCCGTTGATGAAAAGTTGGAGAGTTTGAAGTTGGAACTAGACAACATGAAGGGCAAGTTTTCCCCAGCCAAGGAAAATGAAGAAATGAGTAAAACGTTAAGAACCCTAGAAGATCTTCTTCGAAGCATTGATATTCCTGCAGAAGATGCAAACCCAACTGAAACAAAAGGTTCAGAGCTAACAAGCCAAATATCAAGGGGAGAGTTGGAGAATCAAGTCCTTAAAGGTATTTGTATAAACATCAGTGTCATATAATTAGTAATGTCCATGGTTTTAGGTTATGGTTGCGATTGCAATTTTTATCTTAATCTTTTATACAGTGAAACGTTGCCCAGAAATGTAATTGTAAAACTTTCATCGTTTGATATAATGAAAAACTAGAGAAAAATATGACTACAATCACGACACGACATATTACAATAGCTTGAAAAGCTTACATTTTTCAATTATAATTGTCGTTTCAGTCCGTAATTTGATCATACATAAAATCGCTTCTCATTCGATGCCTGTAATTTGGAATCTGTGCTTGTAGGTGTTGATAAGCCATCTTCAAGCCAAGAGGTACAAGACAAGGAGAGTTTGAAGTCTGAGAGAGACAACAAGAAGGCAGATTTAGTAACGTTGAACAACAATGAGGAAAATCTTCTAAAAAACACCAACAAAAAAGTCTCAGATGAGAATGTCAAGCGTAAAGATTCCAAGGAGGAGGTGGTAGAAAAAGTGGTGGAGGCCATTAATAAAAAGATCAAGAAATCAACTAAAAAGCTTGGTGTTAGTGAAATTGAAACAAAAGCTAATGAATCATCAGAAAAAGGAAAAACATCGAAAACAGTGCATTACCCCATACTGTCTTTAAGCCGAGACAATAAGACTTTGGAGCTAGTCTTGAAAAGGTTTCAAGCCAGTTATGATGCCCTTAATTCTCATTCAAAAGTTTGCTGTTTGTCTCTCTCAATTTTCCCAGAAAATGTTGTTATAATGAAAAGACATATAATTTACTGGTGGATTGGAGAGGGGTTTGTAAAAAGGTCAACAGAGAAAACATCTGAGGAAGAAGGTGAGAATATTTTTGACGAGCTTCTGAATTCTAATCTGATTGTAGCACATGGTTCAGGCAAGTGTCCTGTTGTCAATAAATTCAAAATTAATCCTTGGATCCGCCACATGTTGGTATCATCTGTTCTGGGAGAAAATAAACAACCCTTTGGATTTTATTCACAAATAACAACCTCTTCTCACCGCAATCATGCTGATTATGGTTTCCTAGTACTTGACCGACAAAATGCTGAAATAGGTGGTGACTTTGATTGGAAATCTGTCCATTCGAGAAGTGTTTTCAATCTTGGTGCAAGATATCTTACTATTGAACCTCAATGGATGGCTAAAATGAAGAAGTTAGTGGTGCTTCAGCTTGGTCGTTGGCAAGAGTCTCCTGAACATCATATTGAAGTTGCAGGTACAGAATTCATGACAGACACAAAGGCTCAAAAGCATCTGAAATATCTCAGCCTTCGTGGTATATCAAGAATATCAGCTTTGCCACCCTCCATTGCTCAACTTATTAGCCTAGAAATTCTTGACCTCAAGGCTTGTCACAATCTCGAAACCTTACCTAATGAAATTACTTCATTGAAAAAGCTCACACACTTGGATGTGTCACAGTGCTACTTGCTGGAGAGTATGCCAAAGGGGATTGGGAAGCTCACTGAGCTCCAAGTACTCAAGGGATTTGTAGTAGGCAGTTCCAACAAGACTCCTACAATATCGGATCTTGCAAACTTTAAAAAGTTGAAACGATTGAGCATACACATTGGAAGTGAGGCTGTGATCCAAGATAAAGAATTTGAAAACCTGAGAAACTCAGAAGTTAAATGTCTCAAAATATCATGGGGCGTGTCATCTAACACCAAGTACAAAGATATTGATATCGTTCTCCCACAAGGTTTGGAAAAGTTAAACCTTGAAGGCTTTCCTAGTGAGAAAACTCCAACATGGTTGAAGCTTAACCTCCTACCTTCTTATTTGAAGAGACTATACATAATAGGAGGAAAACTCAGCAGCATAGAAGAGGAAAAAAGCATTAAAATAAATTGTAACGTGGAGACCTTGCGTCTGAAATATCTAAAGAATCTTCAAATTGATATTCACCATTTGAGAAAGTTGTTTCCTTCACTGAAGTATGCCGAGGTGAAAAAAGTCTCAAATGATAACTATGAATGGAGCGTTATGGATGGTTAAAGTACACCCATTTCATAAATGTTCAATGTATTTTATTTGAAGGGAAATTTAGTTCACCCGAATATTTATTTGTACATATATATGATTCCAACCATGTATATTTGTTCAGTGTGTTCCAAGTCAGAGTGATGAAAAAGTTCAGAAAAAGATATATATAAGTTCTGTGGTAGGTTAGTGATTATTGTAACTGAACTTATGTTGTGTCTCTGATGTCTCTCAATCTTTTTTATTTTCTTTGATATCTCTCAATCTTTTTTATTTTTTAGATTGAATTTATCAATTATATTTTAGTTCTAGCGGCATCTCATCGTCTCGACATGTCATAATTAAAACCAACACTTACGAAACAATTTCTGATCTGAAAATAGAGGACACATGCATCACTAGTGGAAAAACGTTGTTTGACGTCACCACATAGACGTCTGTTGTTTGGTCAACTGATGTAAAATGATGACCGGTGGCAACTTCGTAATTAAGTAGGGCAATTAGTCGTCGAGGCAAGATCTAACCGATGAGTGAAGAACTATAGACGTCGGGGCCCTTCAACAGAAACGTCTAAAGGTCTGCCAGGTAAGGTGGAGAGTCGAGCTATAGACGTCAACATGACAACCACCGACGTCTAAAGGTCTCAGAGGTGGTGAACAGTCGCGAGTTAGACGTCGGTGGGCACACACAGACGTCTATAACCTGACAGGTAGTTGAGTGTCATTAATGGTCTGAGACATAGACGTCGGTGCCCCCTCCGAACAGACGTTGGTGCCCCCTCCGAACAGACGTCTATAACCTGCAGTTAGGTGAAACTGTAATGATTATTCTGCAAATAGACGTCAGTTGAGCACATACCTGATGTCTATAATCCGCGCCAATATTAATACTTAAATCATATAGACGTCGAATTAGTGAGAGGACCGACGTCTATAACCTTACAGACGTCAGTCGCGATAGCTAACTGACGTCTATAGTAACATAAACTTCAGAACGCGAACCCGCGAGCAGTTTCCACTATTCATCGTCTTCTTCGTCCAGAGATTTTCTCCGCCGCGCCATTAAAGGTTCGTTTTCTGTGTTTTTGACCATTTAAATTTAGTTTTGCTCTGATTGAATTAGTCTTTGATGAAAAAACTTTCATTTGAACCGATCATAATTTCATTTCGTTGCTTTTTGTTGCAGTTTCAAACGTCTTGTTGGGTTGCGTTTTCGACTCTTTTTGGACTGCTTTTCTGACCTATATTTGGGCATGCACTACGACATCTATCTCATTTGGTTATATATAATCTGCTAAAAAGGTTAGGTGTTATTTCTTGAAAACTTAATTTGTATGGATATTATTGGCTTTTGTGTATGATGTTGGCACTTTAAATTTGCATTTTATTGGTTTTTTTTTTGTATGATTTCATATTGACGTTTAGGTATGCATGTGTTTGCAGATTGTTAGTATATGCATGTGATTAAGTTTAGTTGTGTTATTATAATTGGCATCATTAGTATGAAATCACTGAGTGAAACTTAGTTCCCGTTTGAAATTTAACATAAACGATTAATCTTTTAATCGTTTGTATTAAATTTTGAATTGTCCAATTGGACAGTTTGGGAAAATTATTTTTCATAAATTTGCTATAACATGTACGTTGGAGTTTATGCATAAGAGTGATGAAATTTCGGTTCATTATTTGTGTTGTTCTCCGGATGCATATTTGATTGTGGTCATTCTTGTGACTACTGTCATTTCGTGTATTTCGGAGACCAATGCGAAATGCTGCCGAAATTTTATCAAATTTATGATGTAGACTTCTTTGCACATGTCGTAGCAATTTATGAAAAATATTTTTCCTGAATGGGTAGGGCCTAACCTTGTGAGAGTTAGGAATTTTATATTGATGAACTATGTTACGAACATAGTATGGATCGAAGCTGGATGAATGCATGTCGCATCTCTGAAGAATATGAGAAGGGTGTTTCGGTGTTCTTGCAATATGTTAAAGAAAATGCAAAGTCTGTGAACGGGACATATTTTTGTCCTTGTGTTCGTTGTCTTAATCAAATACGACAAGACTTGGGCAATTTGCATGATCATCTAATCATGTTCGACATAACGAGAACGTATACCGTTTGGACTTGGCATGGAGAAGTACTGGACCAACCTATGACGTCACGAGGAACAAATTATGTGGAAGAATGGATGAGTGATCATTTAGAGGACAAGATACGTGATGTTGGTGAAGATAACTTTAGAAGAGCTAATTTGTACGATTCTCTAATCAATGATTCTAAGCAACCGTTGTACCCAGGCGACACGAACTTTACACGTTTGTCTGCAACTTTGAAGTTGTTCAGTTTAAAAGCAAGGAATGGATGGACCGATAAAAGTTTCACGGAGTTGTTGGAGTTGCTGAAGGAGATGCTCCCAGAAAATAATACTATTCCTATTCAAAATTACGAGGCCAAAAAAGTTTTATGTCCAATGGGTCTTGAATAACAGAAGACACATGCTTGCCCCAATGATTGTGTTTTGTACATCAAGGAGTTTGCTTCACTAAAGTATTGTCCAACATGTGGGTTAAGCCGTTTTAAAAAGAAATCTGACAAAAACATTGAAGAAGGTAATCATGGTGCACCTGATAAGGTCATGTGGTATTTGCCTATAATACCTAGGTTCAAACGTATGTTCTCTGTTAAGGAGGATGCATAGAACCTTAAATGGCACGTTTTAGGAAGAAAGTGCGATAATCTTCTTCGACACCCAACAGACTCACCACAGTGGAAGAAGATCGATGAAACATTTCCAGAATTTGGTGCAGATCCAAGAAACTTAAGACTTGCACTTGCTAAAGTTAGTTGGTTTAAAGTCTCATGATTGTCATATATTGATGCAACAATTGTTACCAGTTGTTATTCGAGGCATATTACCTCCTTGTATTAGGGGTATTATGACACGTCTGTGTTTTTTTTAATGCCATTTGCAAGAAAGTTGTTGACCCTCGATGTTTAGATCAATTGGAAAATCAAGGAATAAGACTACTATGTGAATTTGAGATGTATTTTCCACCTTTTTTTGATATCATGGTTCATTTGATCGTTCATCTAGTCCGAGAGATTCGAATATGTGGGCCAGTTTACCTAAGGTGGATGTATCCTGTTGAAAGATACATGAAAATCTTAAGGGGATATGTCAAGAATCAATATAGACCAGAAGCTTCAATCATAGAGCGATACATTGCAGAAGAAGCCATTGAATTTTGTTCAGCTTGCATGCCAAGTTGTGAACCAGTGGGTCTACCAAAGAGCATACATGAAGGAAAATGTGAAGGTAAGGGTCGTGGTGTGAGGATTCAACGTGTGAGTAGAAAAGAAGTTGATCAAGCTCATTTGTACATCTTAAACAACACTGATGATGTTATTCCTTACATTTCTGAACACGTTAATGAAATAAAGGCATCACACCCAAGAATGAGTGAAAAATGGCAGCTTAATGAACATGTCAAAACCTTCTTACCATGGTTTAAGAAAAAGATTTATGCGACTCCAAATGTTTCTGAAACTCTATTGAGGTTATCTCGGGGGCCGAACACAGATGTAATTACATATGGTGGGTACTATATTAACAATATCTCTTTTCAGACAAAGGAAGAAGATGACAAAAGTAGAGCTCAAAATAGTAGGGTTACACTAAAAGCTAAGTCAGTGCACTTCTCTAGTTCTAAAGACAAAAATCCAATCACTGCATCAATTAGTTATTTTGGAGTAATACAAGAAATATGGGAGGTGGATTATGTGAGGTTTAGAGACCCCGTTTTCAAGTGTAAATGGGTTGATATAAATTCTGGAATCATTACAGATAGCTCTGGTTTCACATTGGTAGATCTTAAAAAGATGAGTTTCACTGATGAACCATTTATTATGGCAAGTCAAGCAAGGCAAATATTCTACGTGAGCGATCCAACGAATGAAAAATGGTCAATGGTTTTGGAAGGGAAAAACATGCACGATTTTGATGATGAAGAATCTCTTGATGTACTTCAGACAACATGTAGCACATCAAGATCCAATGAAGACTCAATTGATGACGTTGCCGATGACATACATGCAATTCGTTGTGATCATGATGAAAGGATCTGAGAGAAAAAAATATCTTAATAAGTAATGTCTTGTTTTTTGTTTAAACTTTATATGAATTTATATTTAGATGAAAATTTCAATTTCAATTCATACTAACCTTGTATATATTTTTCAGGTATGTCGACCTCAGACTCAGCATCAGCACAGAGCAGACGTACACGAGGAGTGACACGTTTGCTAGAAGCAACATCCGGACAGGTTCCTGGGTAGAGGAAACATCTTGAGATTGACCCAAGAACCGGTGTGGCATCAGGGCCAAATGCTGATAATTTTAGTAGTTATCTGGGTAAGATAGCCAAAACCCATGTTTCTATCCTTCATGCAACTTGGGATGACGTCCCAGAGGTCGAGAAGAACCTTTTATGGCAAGATGTTCAGGTATGGTTACTTAAAAGAAATTTGATATAATTATTTCTTTGATCTTATTATATCCTTCACACGTTCCTTGTTTTAAACAGCTAAAATATGATGTTCCAAACACACTGGACATGAGGCAGAAAATCTTATCGCACATATGTAAGAGATGGAGGGATTTCAAGACAAGGCTGACACGTCTATATGTATTTGTAAAAGATGAGAATCCATCTCAGGATTATTCCTTCACAGAAGAAGAATGGATCTAGTTTCGTCAATCTAGAGAGACTGAGGAATGGAAGGTATTTATCTTAACCAACAACGTCTTCAAAGCAGTTTTTATTATTATATAGTTATGCATAAAAATTGTTTTACAGGGTAAAAGGTTAGCTGCCCAAGAAAGGAAAAGGCTAAATGATGCACCACACGTGTTATCACGAGGTGGTTATGCGAAACTGGAGAAGAAACTTAGGAAGGATCGAGCGGATGAGTTGGGGCTTGAGTCCCCGGACCTAGCACCTCCACCTACAAGGTACGAGATGTAGAAGGCTGCTCAGATGAAATCTGATGGGAACATAACATCTGCCTCAGCCGTAGCGATCTCACAGAGAATTGTAAGTTAAAATTGTAAACATTACTTTATTGTATTTTTATCATATCTTGCAATTTAAGTAATGTAAGTTCTTGCAATGTGCAGGATGAGTTGGTTGAGCAGCAAACACAAGGAACATTTACTTCCTAAGGTAGGGAGGACATTTTAACAACGGCCATTGGAAAACCGGAGCACCCAGGACGTGTACGTGCAGTTCCTGGGTCCATTGGTCTTCGTGAGTACTTTGGCCTTGTACAAAAAACAACTCAATCAACGAATTAGGAGGCACTGAGGCAGATGGATCTTCAGTGGGAACAAAGAATTCGTCAAATGGAGCAACGATTCACTGAGCAGCTAGAAGAACAAAAACAAATACAAAGAGCGCTTGAAGAAGCTACAATCCATGACGCAGGCCACCCTGGGTGTGCCCACTAAAACTCCCACACCACCTCCTGCCAGCACCAAAGGATCTTGCTCTGTTGTTGAACCTACTGACTACATTGGTCAGTATGACTTGTTGGTTGATGGGGATCTCGCACGCATTGTGGCTGTCGGACGAGTAGTTGAGGGAGGCCAGACTATTCATGGTGTTCCCATATCACCCCAGCACGTGTGTGTCATGATTGACGAGGTTCGGGATCCACAGGCTCAGGTGCCTGTACCCACTCCTGAAGTTCAATTTGTGGGGGAGGCGATAGCAAGTTTTTTAGCCTGGCCTAGAGCATTGGTTATCACACACATTGGTACACAAAAGGTATAATATTTTTATCATTACTAATTTTATATTATCATTTAAAAATATTTGTTCATAACTTTGAAAATTTTATGTTCAGTTCACACGTCCTCAAAAGCAGCCGATGCATGAGGCACCGATACCTGAATATGATGATGGTGATGACATGGCTGAAGCGGAGGATGATCCCATAGCAAAGTTATTGTCAAACATTCCCAAGTTCAACAAAGGATCAATACAAATATACTGGGATTTACGAGTATTTGGTCTCCCCCCCCATATGCCAGTATATATCACATTCAATGATGTATCGGAGATCATTGCGGGAGACAAGATGTTGAATATTTCCATTATTCAACTCTGGTGCATGTAAGATAGTTAATTTTGTCTACCATAATATTTTAATTTAGATGCCTACTTTGTAACAAGTTAACTTTGTTGTTATAGGTACATGGACACAGTCATTGTAGACCAAGGTCGGTCTTCCGTTTACGGATTTGGTGAACCTCACACCATTCAACGTTGTGGTAACACAATTGAAACCAAACAAAATTATTTGCAAACATGGATGGCTGAGTCAAACAGAGACATATACCGTGTGCCATACATTGATGGGTATGTGTTGTTTTATGGAAAAGGTAATTAAAGTTTACTTAATTAGTTTACTAACTATTTATGATGTTCCAAACAGGACTCACTGGAAACTGTTGGTCCTCATTCCCAAAAAAAGTACAGTTGTATTCTTCTGTTCGCTGCAAAGGAAGATGAAAATTGACTTGAAAACCATGCTTCAAGGGTAAGTGTTTCGCTAAAAATGACTTTTAAATTCATGTCGGCCTTAATTTTTTATGATTTCATACATATTTTCATATTACTTTCTGTTTTAATGTAAATAGAGTAATGGGTATATCTCGAGCTCAGCTAAATCAAGTCTTGTATCCCAAGGTTTGGTGCATTTATAGTTTTAATTCATTTACTATGTTATTCAATGATCTTAATTCTTGACTATATTTAGTTTGTCATTTTAGTGTAATAGATAGCTAGATTCATGGGAATGTGGGTACTATGTGATGTCTTGGATTAAGACCATCATTCGAGCTGACATTACAGAGAACTGGAATGATGTAATAATCAGGCTTACTTTGAAAACATCAAAAATCAATTAATTCTTTTCAATATATATCAAACCATAATCAATATTTCTTAATTGTGCAGCGCTTCAACAATTCATCTGCTTTACTCGAAGACACGATAAAGCAGCTAAGACAGGAGTGGGCAACTTATCTTCTCCAAAAGTGGAACTAGAGCAAGACTTATTTTTGTTGTTTTTAATTACTTAGGTTTAGTTTAAGTTTAGAATTTCATTTTTTTGATCTTTGATTGAATTATATCTATTTATAGCTCAAACAAATAATCATTTATTATAAACAATTGTGCTCGGAAATTTTTTTGAATTTCAGGTGTGGTTATATTCGAAAAATACAATATTTATTAAAAAATAATTACCCAGTAGACGTCGGTTAACGCAAAACTGACGTCTACAGACATCAGTCAATGCACAAAGCGACGTCCAATATGTAACAGTGGACAAAACGATCCAGTGCGTACAAACGTCTCTTTTGTTGACCACTGACGTCTATGTTAACTTCTATTGTGGCTACGCCTGACATCTATGTAGACGTCTGTCATTACCTGACTGATGTAAAGTTAACATTACTGGAATAGACGTCGGTTCCATAAGTGACGTCAAAAGCCCAAAATAACCGACGTTAAACAGTGTTTTTCCACTAGTGTGTGTCATGAACTAAAAATATGGGATTGAATTTAGACCATCCTGCATATCTCATTCATACAATGAAGTCAACAATATTTCTTGACATATTTATAAATGTCATAACTCTTATAACAACGCGGGTGTAATTGTGTCTAACATTGAAATTTACTCTAACAAAAATATAAAAGAAAAACTATTATTGACATACCCCATTAATTTCCCTCTTTAGTGGGAAACAAGTGTCACGTTTTTGGAGTTCTCCCATGTTACTGGGAGACAATGTGGCAGCCGCATTTAATTCCCCGCCATCGTGAACCGTGTGGCGGCAGGGAGAGGGTGAGTTTCTAGAAAATGGAAGACAAGTGGCAGGCAGAGAGTGGACCGAACGATTTTAGTGGAGATGGTATTTAAAGTTGAAACCCGAAAACGGTACCACTTTCTGCATGCAAACTCTTCGTCTTCAACCTCCAGAAACACCATTTTCTCCTCCTTCTCTCTAGAACTTCCAAACTTCTCCCTATATTTCTAACCACTTCTTCTCCTTCGATCATCAACCTCCTTCCAGATTAATTGTTCCCGGTGTCAAGCTCTACAGTTTGCACCGATCAGATTTTCGTTTGGACAACTTAGGATTTTTGAAGGCTTAGAAGCTAGCTGAGATTATAAGGTAAGGGAAGCTTATAAATTTAATTATGAGTATTTTGTATGCATGATTTTATGAGTATATGTTTGTGGAATGTATGATCTTGATGTTGAGAAATTGCATGTTTGATCTTTGGTATGAAATTAGTTTATAAGGTTATGTAACTTAGTAGAAATATTGAATCTGTAATCGAAGGGTCATTAGGACCGTTCGATTTCCCCTATTTTAGAGTGTTCGGTCTCATACCGAACGATCAATAACTCAAGGTACTCGGTCATAGACTAAATACTCGGTTTTATATTAATCCATTTCTTTGAATAAAATGTTCGGTTTTTACACGTTATAGTTATAACTAAGTACTCGACCGTTAGAGGTGCTTAGTCTTGAAGAGTACTCGGCCCTGAAAAAGTACTCGGTCTTGAAGAGTACCCGGCCTTGAGAAGTGCTCGGTCATATACTAGCCTTCGGCTAATAAAGTGTTCGGTCTTAGACTAACACTTAACTTACGAAGCATTCAGTTTCAGATTCTCATTATTTGTTGGAAGTACGTTCGATCATACACTGAGCGTTTTGCCTTACACGTTGATAATATTTCTTCAAAGTACTCGGTTTTAAAATTTATATTTCTTATTTTAAAGAGTGCTCGGTCTTACATTGACACTTAACTTAACCACGGAGTGTTCGGTCTGATACCGACACCCACTTTCTTGGAGAGAACTTTTGTCATTCTAAAGCATTCGGCTAAAATTATAAAACGTTCGGTATTCTTCTTCATTCGACCGTTCGGTCACTTTCGAATTTTCTTTGATGCTTGGTTTTCTTATCCTTGCTTGGTAAATTATTTGATTTATTATGATTTTAAGAGTATTCCAGGGATGAATATCTCATGAATTGGAAATTTATTTGGTAAAGTATGACTATGGTCAGACTCGGGTTCTGCTCAATCCTGATATTCCGTGAGTACGCCTTCTCAGGTAGAGAAGGGTAATTCATGCGTGGGAATGGCAGGAGGTCCTTTAGCCTCAAGGTATTTCTATACCGAGGTGGTTCCACTAGACTAACCTCGGGTGGCGGTCTGTTGAGTGTACCACAGCCAGGTCCACCTGGGTGCAAAGAGCGGCGAGCTACATGGTTCATACCGTCCGGACAGTGTCTTAAGGAATTTGATTATTATGATGTTACCGTTCGGTTTCTATATGGATGTAATGACTTGTGATTTATGGATTGGAATATTGATGTGCGTGAATTATATGTACGTTTTAAAGCTATATTGAAAATGATTAATTAAATTTACATAAGCTTACCCTTATTTTCCTGTTTTATCCATGTGTCGTTCGGTCTTAACCGTTCGGTTGTTTCCTTCTTTGCAATGATCATCCTTTGGGGTGTGAGCAGAGGGCGGTCTCGAAGATACCTTGGAGGATGCTCTGCAGGCCGAGCTACCCATAGACGCAATGCTGGAGAACTGTGCATGACCGTCGGGTCCTTAGATTAGTTTTTTTTTTTACTTCCGCTTAGTATAGATACCCTTTTGTAATACCGTGCAGTCTTGAAGTATTCCAAGACCGTTTGGTCGAATTCTGTAAATTGTATCAACTTCTACGCTGTGTATAGTTCATTTCTTTCATGTTATCTCTCATTCTTTTCTCTTTATTTTGGCCCTTTCTCCACTGTTCTTTATGATTATTCATGTTAACTCCTTAAATAAGTTATAACTATGGTTATATATTTATTGGGATGTTACATTAATGGTATCGGAGCAATTTTATTCCTTAGAATGCCTGTAGGTTATGAGTATGTCTTGCTTGTGCTGTGTACTCACATGATCGGTTAGATTTTCTAATCTCTTGTTGCAAACTCATGAACCTTTCTTCTTGTTGAAAGCAGAAGATGGCTCCAAGACCTCCTCCTCAACCTGCCGATCAGGATTCTACGACCAACAACAACAACATGTAGGAGCAGGTCATAGCCGCCCTTCAATAGCATAACGCATCTCTAACGCAGCAGAACACGATCGCTCTGCAAAGTTTAGAAGCCGCTCGGGCATCAGCCAAGAACACCCAACGACAGATGATGGAAATGATGAGGACGGGGACGCAGTCTGGCGGACCATCCGGTTCCACACTAAACAACCAGGCCGAGTGGAGCTTAGAGAATTTCCTACAGCACCGTCCGACCAAGTTCGACGGAAAGTGTAGTGCTGACGAGGCTGATCGTTGGCTAAAGGACATGGAGAGGATTTACAATGCCAAGAGGTGTCCGAACGAGAACAGATTGGCCTACACCGAGTACCAGTTGACCGGTGAGGCCAGTCATTGGTGGGGTGTGATGAGGATGATGTTAGAAGACAAACACGTTCCTATCACGTGGGAAGTGTTCAAAAACAAGTTTTACGGAGAGTATTTCCCGGATAGCGTCCGGTTCGCCAAAGAAGTGGAGTTCCTCCAGCTGGTATAAGGAGGAATGACCGTGTCGGAATACACCGACCGGTTCAAGCACCTCGTTCGGTTCTACACTATGGGAATCAACGAAGAATGGCAGTGTAGGAAAAACGAGAATGGGTTGAAGCCCGACTTGAAGGTGATGATTTTCAGCCTATGCATCAAGTCCTTTCCAGCATTGGTTGAGTTGGCCAAAATGTTGGAAAGAAACATGTTGGAAGCCGAACGACTGAAGAAGGAACAGCAACCGATCGGAAGAGGACCAATTCCATCTCGGAGTGGTCAAGTTATGAGAAGAACGCCTTACTCTCGGCCTCTGTCGTCCGGATCAGGTTCTTCCTCCCAAGGATCGGTATCAGCCGATCGATCCGGACAGCAGGGATCGGTCACCTGTTACAATTGTGGAGGACCACATTACCGGTCTTCTTGTCCGCAATTGGGAAGATCCAGGTATTGCACTCGATGTGGACGAAACAAACACTCTGATGCCGAGTGCAACATGGGAGGTCGAGCGGTCATGAGACCTCAGGTTGGTGGACGAGCCCCACAAAGGAGTGGTGGAAGGGCCCAAGCTGTGGGCCGAGTATATGCGTTGACTGGAGTGGAGGCAGCAAGTTCAGGAAACCTTATCGTTAGTACTTGCTTGCTGTTTGGTGTCCCTTGCTGTGTGTTGTATGACTCGGGGGCAACACATTCCTTCATTTCGAAGGCATGTGTTGAAAAGTTGGGTTTAGCCGAGAGTGAGATGCAGCTGGATTTGGTGGTTTCAACCCTGGCAGCTGGTGAGGTTAGGGCGTCTACTGTTTGTATTAAATGTCCTATTGAGGTAGAAGGGTGCAAATTTAAGGTAGACCTCATCTGCTTGCCTCTTCAAGGCTTGGAAATAATTTTAGGGATGGATTGGTTGACCACCACATTCTTATTGATTGTGGAAAGAAGAAGCTGATTTTTCCAAGAGAAGAGGAGAAGTTAACCTTTTCGCTTGGGCAAATACGAGAGGATCTTCTTGAAGGTGCCATGTGTTTCTTAATACTGACGCACATGGACGTGAGTGAAGGAAGCCGCTCGGTAGGAAACCGTTCGGTCATTGAAGACTTCCTGGACGTTTTTCCAAATGAAGTGCCCGGTCTTCCTCCCCCAAGGGAGATTGAATTCTCTATTGATTTAATATCAGGAGTATGACCGATATCCATAGCTCCTTACCGAATGGCCCCAGCTGAATTGGCCGAGCTCAAGAAGCAGATTGAAGACCTCTTGGAGAAGAAGTTCATCGCCTTGGGGAGCTCCTGTTTTGTTGGTCAAGAAGAAGGATGGAAGCTCTCGACTTTGCATTGACTATAGGCAACTGAACAAACTGACCATCAAGAATAAATACCCATTGCCGAGAATAGACGACTTGTTGGATCAGCTTTATGGGGCAACGATCTTCTCCAAGATAGATCTAAGGTCAGGATATCATCAGATTTTGGTCAAGGAAGGAGACGTCCAGAAGACCGCCTTTCGGTCTCGGTATGGTCATTACGAGTATGTAGTAATGTCGTTCAGTGTTACTAATGCTCCAGCCATTTTCATGGATTACATGAACCGAATCTTTAGACCCTTCCTAGACAAGTTCGTGGTCATCTTCATTGATGATATCCTTGTTTACTCCAAGAGTAGAGAAGAACATGAAGAACACTTGAGGATAGTACTCGGTGTACTGAGAGAGAAGCAACTTTACGCCAAACTATCCAAGTGCGAATTTTGGATGGAGGAAGTACAATTTCTGGGTCATGTGATCTTGGCAGGAGGAAATATTGTGGACCCTGGCAAGGTCCAAGCGGTTTTATAGTGGGATACACCCCGCTCGGTCACGGACGTAAGGAGTTTTGTTGGTTTGGCCGGCTACTATAGGCGGTTCATTGAAGGATTCTCTAAGATAGTAGCACCGCTGACCCAACTAACTAGAAAGGACCAACTGTTCGTCTGGACCGATCGATGTGAGTTGAGTTTCCAGGAATTGAAGCAGAAGCTAACGAGCGCCCCAGTGCTAGTAATTCCAGACGTCAGTCGACCGTTCAAAGTCTTTTATGATGCTTCCTATCAAGGACTAGGTTGTGTGTTGATGCAGGAAGGGAAGGTAGTGGCATACGCCTCTTGGCAACTGAAGGTACACAAGAAGAATTACCCAACACATGATCTAGAGTTAGCGGCAGTGGTGTTTGCCCTAAAGATTTGGAGGCATTACCTTTATGGTGCTCGGTTTCAGGTGTTCAGCGACCATAAGAGCCTCAAGTATTTATTTAATCAAAAAGAGCTGAACATAAGGCAGAGAAGGTGGATGGAGTTCTTGAAGGACTATGATTTTGAGCTCCAATACCATCCTGGGAAAGCCAATGTTGTTATTGACGCCCTAAGTAGGAAGACCGTCCACATCTCAAGTATGATGGTCCAAGAACTAAACTTGGTTGAGAGCTTTAGGGACTTAAAGTTACAGTGGGAGCTGGAACCGAACGGTATCAAGTGCTGCGGTATGTGGTTTTCAAGTAATTTATTTGATCGTATCAAGAGGGAACAAGCAGCTGATGAGCAATTGCAAAAGATGAGAGGACCGATCGGTTCCCAGCAAGAAAGGAATTTCAACACAGGGACGGATGGTCTCCTAAGGTATAGAGGTAGGACGTGCATTCCCTTTAGTGGAGAATTGAAGAGATTGATTCTTGAGGAAGCTCATCAAAGTCGTTTTAGCATACATCCCGGTATGACTAAAATGTACCAAGACCTCAAGCAATCATTTTGGTGGCCTGGAATGAAGAACGACGTCGCTCGGTTTGTATCCTCGTATTTGACCTGCCAAAAAGTTAAGGCAAAACATCAAAAACCGAGCGGTCAGCTACAGCAGTTGGAGATTCCCGAATGAAAGTGGGACAGCATAGCCATGGATTTTGTGACCCACTTGCCCCGAACGGTCAGAAACCATGATGCTATATGGGTCATAATCGATCGGTTGACAAAGAGCGCTCATTTCCTCGCTATCAACTTGAAGATGTCCATGTCAAAGCTGGCACAACTATACGTCAAGGAGATCGTTCGGTTACATGGAGTGTCGTCTAGCATCATCTCAGACCGAGACCCCAGGTTCACCTCTCGGTTCTGGCAAGCATTGCAACAGGAGATGGGAAGCAAATTGCAAATGAGCTCAGCCTATCACCCTGAGACGGACGACCAATCCGAGAGAACCATCCAAACTCTGGAAGACTTATTAAGGACGAGTGTCCTGGACCACTTAGGAGTTTGGGATGAAGTACTACCATTAGCCGAATTCACCTACAATAATAGTTTCCAGTCCAGCATTGGTATGGCCCCTTTTGAAGCTCTTTATGGGAGAAGATGCAGAACGCCCTTGTGTTGGTTCCAAGACGGAGAAGCGATTCTTACCGAACCAGAAATCATCCAACAGATGACCGAGAAAGGGAGGCAGATCCAAGAAAGACTCAAAGCAACTCAAAGCCGACAGAAATCGTATGCTGATAAAAGAAGAAGGCCGTTAGAGTTCGCTGAAGGAGATCATGTGTTCCTCAAGCTTAACCGAACGGCTGGAGTTGGGAGAGCCGTTCGACCAAAGAAGTTGTCTCCCAGGTTCCTCGGTCCGTATCAGATCTTAAGGCGTATAGGACCGGTCGCGTACGAGTTAGCGTTGCCACCTTTGTTGTCCAACCTTCATCCGGTCTTCCACGTCTCTCAACTCAGGAAGTATATAGCCGATAGGTCTCACGTGCTGGAAACTGACAACATTAATATCAAAGGAGACTGTTCGGTCGAGCTGCAACCGGTCAAAGTTGATGAAGTAACGACCAAGAGGCCGAACTGTAAAGCTACTACTCTCGTCAAGGTCATCTGGGATGACCGAACGGGTGATTCTACCTGGGAAAGAAAGGAAGTCATGAAGGAGTCTTATCCTCACCTATTCTCGGGTAAGTCCTAATTTTCGAGGACGAAAATTTTTATTTGTTGGGGGGAAATGTCACACCCCATTAATTTCCCTCTTTAGTGGGAAACAGGTGTCACGTTTTTGGAGTTCTCCCATGTTAGTGGGAGACAATGTGGCAGCCGCATTTAATTCCCCGCCATCGTGAACCGTGTGGCGGCAGGGAGAGGGTGAGTTTCTAGAAAATGGAAGACAAGTGGCAGGCAGAGAGTGGACCGAACGATTTTAGTGGAGACAATATTTAAAGTTGAAACTCGAAAATGGTACCACTTTCTGCATGCAAACTCTTCGTCTTCAACCTCCAAAAACACCATTTTCTCCTCCTTCTCTCTAGAACTTCCAAACTTCTCCCTAGATTTCTAACCACTTCTTCTCCTTCGATCATCAACCTCCTTCCAGATTAATTGTTCCTGGTGTCAAGCTCTACAGTCTGCACTGATTAGATTTTCGTTTGGACAACTTGGGATTTTTGAAGGCTTAGAAGCTAGCTGGGATTATAAGGTAAGGGAAGCTTATAAATTTAATTATGAGTATTTTGTATGCATGATTTTATGAGTATATGTTTGTGGAATGTATGATCTTGATGTTGAGAAATTGCATGTTTGATCTTTGGTATGAAATTAGTTTATAAGGTTATGTAACTTAGTAGAAATACTGAATGTGTAATCGAAGGGTCATTAGGACCGTTCGGTTTCCCCTATTTTAGAGCGTTCGGTCTCATACCGAATGATCAATAACTCAAGGTACTCGGTCATAGACTAAGTACCCGGTTTTATATTAATCCATTTCTTTGAATAAAACGTTCAGTTTTTACACGCTATAGTTATAACTAAGTACTCGGCCGTTAGAGGTGCTCGGTCTTGAAGAGTACTCGGCCCTGGAAAAGTACTCGGTCTTGAAGAGTACCCGGCCTTGAGAAGTGCTCGGTCATATACTAGCCTTCGGCTAATAAAGTGTTCGATCTTAGACTAACACTTAACTTACGAGGAATTCAGTTTCATATTCTCATTATTTGTTGGAAGCACGTTCGGTCATACACTGAGCGTTCTGGCTTACACATTGATAATATTTCTTGAAAGTACTCGGTTTTAAAATTTATATTTCTTATTTTAAAGAGTGCTTGGTCTTACACTGACACTTAACTTAACCACGGAGTGTTCGGTCTGATACCGACACCCATTTTCTTGGAGAGAACTTTTGTCATTCTAAAGCATTCGGCTAAAATTATAAAACGTTCGGTATTCTTCTTCATTCGACCGTTCGATCAGTTTCGAATTTTCTTTGATGCTTGGTTTTCTTATCCTTGCTCAGTAAATTATTTGATTTCTTATGATTTTAAGAGTATTCAAGGGAGGAATATCTCATGAATTGGAAATTTATTTGGTAAAGTATGACTATGGTCAGAATCAGGTTCTGCTCTATCCTGATATTCCGTGAGTACGCCTTCTCAGGTAGAGAAGGGTAATTCATGCATGGGAATGGCAGGAGGTCCTTTAGCCTCAGGGTATTTCTATACCAAGGTGGTTCCACTGGACTAACCTCGGGTGGCGGTCTGTTGAGTGTACCCTAGCCAGGTCCACCCGGGTGCAAAGAGCGGCGAGCTACCTGGTTCATACCGTCCGGACAGTGTCGTGAGGAATTTGATTATTATGATGTTACCATTCGGTTTCTATATGGATGTATTGACTTGTGATTTATGGATTGGAATATTGATGTGCGTGAATTATATGTACGTTTTAAAACTATATTGAAAATGATTAATTAAATTTACATAAGCTTACCCTTATTTTCCTGTT
Organism: Vigna reflexopilosa; assembly: GCA_027742785.1. NCBI lineage: Eukaryota > Viridiplantae > Streptophyta > Magnoliopsida > Fabales > Fabaceae > Vigna > Vigna reflexopilosa. The sequence continues at coordinate 11,859,108 of CM050926.1, forward strand.
TTATCCATGCGCCGTTCGGTCTTAACCGTTCGGTTGTTTTCTTCTTTGCAATGATCATCCTTTGGGGTGTGAGCAGAGGGCGGTCTCGAAGATACCTTGGAGGATGCTCTGCAGGCCGAGCTACCCATAGACACAATGCTGGAGAACTGTCCAGGACCGTCCGGTCCTTAGATTAGTTTTTTTTTTTACTTCCGCTTAGTATAGATACCATTTTGTAATACCCTGCGGTCTTGAAGTATACCAAGACCGTTCGGTCGAATTCTGTAAATTGTATCAACTTCTACGCTGTGTACAGTTCATTTCTTTTATATTATCTCTCATTCTTTTCTCTTTATTTTGGCCCTTTCTCCATTGTTCTTTATGATTATTCATGTTAACTCCTTAAATAAGTCATAACTATGGTTATATATTTATTGGGATGTTACATTGAGAGAAAAACATGTACAACATAATAACTTTCTCAATATTTCAGTGAAACCAGAGCACGTATTCATATTAGAAATTTTACTTTAGCTACTTTTTGACCTCTTTTTTTAGCCTTGATTTGAAACTGCTGGGCTAGGCCTAAATGAGTCATCAATAGTCAAAACAAGGGAAAGGAGTTCCCCACCTTTAGTAAGTTGTTGGACATGGGTGATTGGTATGCAATTTGCTGCTGCATATGATAATAATTCCACCCTTACTTCTGCCATCAGTTTCCATTTGTTTGTCCCTTTTAAAACACTCGCCAATTTATACGCATCGAATAACAAAGATTTGCGCCTATATCCCTTCACATAAGAATGTTCATATTCAACGCACAGTGCCTTGCATGCCTCCTGCATTTTACTCTCTGATCTTCATCATCTTCTTTTCCTTTGAAAAGAATTCGACCACAGCGCTTGCTACTAAACACCTAGGCAGAAAAAAGTTAGCACATTAAAAGAAAAAAAAATATATAAATGTAATGAATGATATAACATGATTGAAACTTTTAAAACATAATTACTACGGATAAAAATTTCAACCATATTTGATACAAGTAGTTTAAATATAAAATATAAAATATATATATATATATATATATATATATATAAATATTGATGAAATCTAGGATGAGTGACAGGTTAGAGTTTTTTGTTTTTGACAGTGGTGTTAAATTAAGAATATTTTGGTGTGTATATGAATGTATATCCTAACTCTAAGGTTTTGAGAGGAGATTATTACCTTTTGAAGAACTGAATGAATCTTCTCGAAATAAAATCTATTTTTAACAACTTTTTTGATAATTCTTTTATAACTGTTTATGTAAAAGTTTGTGATTGATTCGTATTAAATGTACAAACTAATAAAATAAAATAGTAACTTTTGAAAAATTGTTAAAAAATATTAAAATATCATAGTCCATTCTGGAATGCTCTCGCACGTGTCCATTGCTCGAGAGAGAAAATTAGATGTGGGCCTCCTAGTGTTCTTTTCAAGCCTCATTTTTCTTCCTTTTTCTTTTTCCATTTTCCTTTCTCTAAGCAATATTTTTCCTCATGCTAAAGAAGTCAATGGCCTCATCACACGTGTCTAGGAACCTTTTCCGCCCAGTTCCTCTAACTGCAGACAGTATGGTAGGTTGCATGATCAAGACGTACAACATGTAACCCGACAAAATCTTACTAAAATGCCGCATTTCAATATCACCATTTTCACCATCATCATTTTCGTGCTCGAGATCTTCAGCATTTTTTTCTTTCTTTATCTGCTCATCATTTTCATTTTGCTCCTCTCTCTTTTTTTCTTCTCATCTTTCTCTTCCTTTTCATAGAACAAGAGATCAGTGGCAATATGCCACAGAATTAGGCCCTCGTCAAAGGTGAATTCATTTCGTTCCAAATAACGCATCAACTTGTTCAGATCCTCTCGTGATAGATCACCCTCCTGGATAACCCACTCACCTCTAAAGGAACATATTCTTTGAATACTTTGAACATCTTCTGCATCCCTTGATTTTCTTTTCAACTCGTTAACTATAAAAATCCAAAGCTTATGAAGCAATGGCTCTTGTGGTAGTATTTTGTAGCATGATTTAGTCCCACCTTGTTTAATATTGTAAGATGAAGCTCTCCATTTTGCTATATAAACAACCTTATGTAAAGTTTACAACAACACCAAACAAATATACTTTTTAGTGTAGTGTAGACGTAGGCATACACATTATAGCTGAATCACGTTAAAGTGTAGTGTTATTTATTTTTCTTTCCCATTCGTTTAGTGTGGTAGGATTGTCTGATCTTCCACACCATAAAATATTTGGTTCCGATAAAATTGTAGATGCACTATTATGTAGTCTAGATAGTTCCATAGACTTATGAATTATGGACTTATGTGCATCATTTCATACATCTTTCTTAAAACTATTGTCTAACTATGTTTCTGGAAAGTTTACCTTGTAGATGAAAAATCTCTTGACATTATGGGAAGAGGTGATATTAACATACATATTCTTGCCTTAAAGAGAAACTTAATATCTATTTGTTGTGTGATGAGGGGCATTACACCACCTTTGGAGATGGACATTGGAAGGTAACAAAAGGTAATCTTGTTGTTGCTCATGGAAAGAAGCAATGATCTCTTTACATGATTGCAAACGAGGACATGATCTCGAAAGGTAAAATATCAAACTTGAAACATGTTAATGTTGGACCTTGTGAGCATTGTATCTTTGGAAAGCAGAAAAAGGTTACCTTCTCAAAAACAAGAAAGACTTCTAAAGTTGAAAAAACTAGAACTAGTACTTACAAATGTTTGGGGCCCAACTCTAGTGAAATCCCTTGGCGGTTCAGTATATTATGTAACTTTATTGATGGTTCTACAAGAAAGGTATGGGTCTATTTTCTTAAGAATAAATCTGATGTGTTTTATGTGTTTAAAAGGTGGAAAATGGAGGATGAGACCCAAACATGTTTAAAAAAGTTAAATGTTTGATAATGGTGGGGAATATGATAGTAGTGAATTCAAGGAGTTTTGTTCAGAGAATGGGATCAGAATGATCAAGACAGTTCCAAGAACACTAGAACAAATCGGTGTTGCAAAAAGAGTGAATAAAACCTTGAACGAGAGAGCAAGATGTATGAGGATCCAATCAGAACTACCCAAGGTGTTTTAGGCAGATGCAATAAACACAACAGCCTATCTTATAAATAAAAGACCATCAGTTCCTTTACATTGTAAGTTATCTGAAGAGGTGTGGTCTAGAAATTAGGTAAATCTTTCACACCTAAAAGTTCTTGGTTATGCTTCATATATTCTACTGGACTCTAATAGTAGAGATAAAGTAGATCCTAAGGCAAAACAATGTTATTCCATTGGTTATGGATCTGACATGTATATAGCTATAGGTTTTTGGATGACCAAAACAAGAAAATAATCAAAAGTGGAAATGTTACTTTAATGAAAGCATGTTTTACAAAGACAGGATAGAGGTGCAAATAAACCATTAGAGCAAGTATCATTAGAAGAAATTTCAGAGAGTGGTGTAGCCAAAGGAAGATAATAATTAGAGGTAGAGCCTAAGTCAAAACCTGAAGATATAAAGCCAAAAACTCTTGAAGTCTTAATCTGAAGATCTAGTAGAACAAGTGTAGCACCACAAAGATATTCTCCTTCATTATGATAACGATAATTCTTACCATTATCTAAGGTTCATTTTTTAGACAAAATTAGCTCCCCTCTAGCTTACTACTTGCTTAAATCCTCTCTTTTATCTTGTTTTAGTGTTTGTCTTTATTTTGGCTACATTGGTATATTATCATCACTAATCCCCTTATTTTGTAGCTAATATTGTCCTTTGAAGAACCTCCACCAATGTAAAGAGCTAAACCAGCCACAAAAGTAAGGAAATATGCTCTCAAAGGGAAGAATTAGAAACATCACAACACCTGGCGTTGAGAGCCCAGGCTTCGCGTTGAGCGCCACTCCTTATGAAAACCAAATGGTGATTCCAATGAGAGGGTTCTAAGCGCCCATTTCTAGATAGCATGGCACTAGAGATTGTAAACAAAACTTTTCAGCAAGCAGTAGATTAGTGATGTCATTAACTGATTTAATACATGACATATTAGATCAGTTAAGGCCATAATCAATCTAATATGTGTGATTTTTTTTAAATGGATGCAAATATTAGATTGGTTATGATATTAATCAATTTAATAGTCCTTTCAAAAAATATCGTTTTGACCTTTTCGGTTAAAGGTATAAGATCAATTTCTTTGAAATCAATCTAATAGTTAAATATATTAAATCAGTTCTGCAATCTATCTAATATATATATATATATATATATATATATATATATATATATATAAAACATTACATCCACCTATAGTAAATCTGGTTTTGGAACGCATATTAAATCAGATTACATTTTTTTTTTTGCATTAGTGGTAATTACGTGTAACATATAAATTTACTTTAAAGAAGTTGCTTTTTACTCTTCATAATTTGGACTCATCGTGTATTATGTTGTTTTTAAATACCGAGTGTTGACGTTGCTTTTTTTTAAGTATTATATTTTTTACTTAATAGATATGTAAGAAAATGTAATAGCATGGATTCATGTTGACTTAATTTCCATTCCTTCCTTGTGCTGGACTTGTTTATTACAGTACCTCAAGTCCTCTCCAATAGAATAAGTATATAAAAGATGATGAAAGGATCATCATATTGCATCTCTCCCAAGCATCGAATAAAGCATTTGTTCTTTGGGGTTTCTTTATAGACTCATCAATGAATTTTATTTTGTTTTTGGAAAACAGAGCTCTTCTCATGTTTCTGTTCCAAGAAGAGTAGTTGTTTTCATTTAAAATCTGAGTGATGAGGGTGAGACTTGGGTTCTCCCCTGGGTGTAGGTAGAAAGGGCTGGTTGGGTTGGATGATTGATCCGTCTGATGCATGGAGGAAAAAGATAAGGAAAGAAATCAAGAAACAACCCAAGAGGATACCAAGAACGACAACAGAGGCAACAGAAGCAGAACAGGTACTAGACCCGCTCTGATAAAATATCAGAATATGGCCTAGCACTGTGCACTTATGAGAACGGCCCAATTCATGTTTGGCCAAAAGAAGAGATAAAATATCTCTGATATTCCTTAGCTGGCAGACGCGACAGAAACCCACTTTCGGAAAGAGAGGAAAGAGAGGAAAGGCTCCCGATGCTTCTCCTGGGCGATGGAGGAAGAAGGTGAGCTATGGCTTCCGGCGGCTGTCAGACACGGCGGTTGCAAGTGAGGAAGAAGACAAACATGATGAGGACAACGAGAAAGGTAAGAAAAACACTATCTTCTTTTATTTCTGTAAACTGGAATTATCATTCTTTTCTTCTCTTACAAAATGGAAAGAGGAAAGCTCTATTTATAGAGCTCCATAGAAATTACGGGAAAAACCAAAACTAACAAAGAAAACCGAACCAAGAGAAACCGTAATACTGTCCTATTTACAGTAATGAGAACAGTAAAAATCTCAACACAAACATAATTGAATATATAAATTTGATTGAAACATTAGAAGAGTAACAGAAAAATAAAATTTTTCAAGGTGATGTAGAATATAATTTCTTTTTAAATTAAACCAACAATGTCAAAGTGCTTGGATTGGAATATCTTAAGCAGTATGGAAAATGGAAAACGTTACTTTGACAACGTTATTTGACAAACAACGCCATGTGGTGTTGTCTCATTCGTTATGTGATAATAATTTAAAAAAATGCTTTTCAGAATTAGTGAGGGCATTGTTGGAAAAATGAATTGGGGGTAAAGTGTTGGTGCCTTCCATTCTGAAATTCATTCATCTGAAAAACGCTTTCCGCAGAAAGAAGCTCTCTCTCATTCACGAAGTCTTTGAAAAACGATCTCTGGAAAAGATGCAACGATCCCTCTCAAAAACGGTGTGTCTGAAAAAGGTATCTCTCTATCCGCCATTTGAACGAGTTGGTGGAAGTCTGGGTTTTTGGGCGAAGTCTGGCTTATTGGGCAACCGTCGAACGGATAGGTTTCCAACGGAGAGGTTTTTTCGATGTCTTTATTGTGCCTTTAGTTGTTTTGTTCGTTGCCTTTATTGTGCGTTTCTTTTGCGTGTAGCTGTGAAAGGTGAAAGGTTAGGTTTTTTTTGCTGTTGCCGTTGCGGTGCTTTCTTCTGGTGCACTGTTGAGTATCTCTGCATCGTCTTTTCGTTTATTATCGAAAGGTAAAACGTATATTCACACTTTTTAGGTTGCTTTGGTTATTTGTCATTTCATCTGTGCATCGTGATTTGGTTATTTGACATTTGATATCGGGTATAAATTTGAAATCCTATGTGCGCTCTACGACCACTCAGAATCTCTAGCAAAACCACCCCATAACTATAGACATCACTCTTCTCAGTTATGTTCATGGAGTAGCCATATTCTGCGTTAGTGATAAAAACATGGTTAGTTTTAAACCAATAACATTTTCATCCTTCAAACAATCCTTTTACACAACACCTAAGCAACCATTTCCAATAACATTTTCATTCTTCAAGCAATCCAAGATACTATCGATGCTGAAGTTTATATAATCACTTAATTAGGTGAACCAAGTTAGCTAATCATGTTTAGTGAGATCTCCCTTTTAACCATAATTTCACCATTCATAAAATTTAAATAGGAAACCTTTTAAAGACTTTGAATTGCATTGTATTTGGACCAACTACTCTTTAGTGCATTGTTTCATCCAATCTTTTTGGAACCAACACTGAATAGAGATTAGTTCCACACTTAGCCTTAGTTAATCAGTTTCCGGTATAAATTTTATGATCGATAGATTTGTTATTAGCAACTGCATTGAAGTTAATATTATCTCCTTTTGTACTTTGTGTTAGGTTAATATTTGATTGACTGAATTACAACAACTGAAAATGGTTGCATGTAAAAGCAATGTAAGTAGATTTTGAAGTTTTGTGTTTTGTTAGTTGTTTTGGAGCATTGTTTTATAAATTGATTTTGACAAATTTGAACTGTTGGACAGTGGTGCATGAGGGCTTGGATGGATACATCATATATTACCCAAATGAATTCCTTATTGCAATTGAGACATCAGAACCATATTTTTCGAAGTCCATTTAAGATGTGTTTAAGAATTCAAGATCATATAGGGCTGAACCTAAAATTGTTGAAACTCATGGTTCGTCGATGGATTCCCCACCATCAATATTTTAGAGTTAGGCAACAATTGGTTCCTTTTAATGTGCATGATGTGGTCATGAGTTTAGGCTTTGGAGTGGGGGGATTGGAGGTACCTTTGGATGAATCATTTGTGGGTAAAGTAGGTGAACATTTTATTGATTGTAAAGAAACATCATTGAAAGAGCTATTTAAGATGTTTAATGTCCTTGTACAGAATCATGATGTTGATGTTGATGTTGTTTGCCGTTTGTACATATTAATTTGTTTTGTGGTGTTTTTTTTTCCTAGGAAGACAAAACATGTTTCTAACATGCCTTGTTTAGTTCTACATGAGTTAAATAATTTGTCTAAGTATGATTAGAGTAGTGTTGTACATTCATATCTTGGAAAGAGTCTAAATAGATGTAACAAGAAAATACTTATTGGAGACATTAAGGTTCTTTTGAGCATAACTGGCAGCGCTGTTGTTTTACAGGTATTACTAAATTCTGGTTGTTTGTTTTATTAAGTAAGTTCATTGTTAGATCTTTTTGTAATGGTTTTAATGCTTTGATTGTAGATTTGGGCGTATGAATGCCTTGGTTTGTATGCCCATTCTTTGCACAAGGTTTTTCTGCGCATTTTGCGATTTCATTCGTTAAATTATGACATGAAGAAATTGATGCTTTGTTAAATAGAGGCGAGGCTCGTAACTTTTTGAACATGTTATGTTGTTATTTGAGTGATTTTTGGAGTAGTGATTTGGTTGAGGTAATGGTTTTCCAATGTTATACACTAGTGTAGTCAGGAGAAACGACAACGGTTATTTTTGCTGATAGACACCAGTTTCTGAACCGAGGCATATTCAAACGAGGTACAAAATGATAGACTTTATGCCTCGGTTTAGAACCGAAGCATAAAATGGTAAGATTATGCCTCGGTTCAAAATTAACCGAAGCAGTAACAATTTTTATTTTCTTAAATATTTTTTTCGCTGGACTTTATGCCTCGGTTACTGATGAACCAAGGTCGTTTCTTCCCCCTCGATTTAAGCTTGAACCGAGGCAATAGGATTTTTATTTTTATTTTTTTTCTTCTTTAGCTTTTTTTACTTTTTTTACTTGCCTCTTTTACTTTTTTTACTTCTTTTACTTTTTTTTTAATATATGAGATCAAGCCTTTATCCATCATCTCAAATAATGTAATTGGGTCTTGAGCCTGCTACGTATGGATTTGATTTGATAGGTCTTCCAGATCTTTGAATAGCCTGTAAAAGTAAATAGCAACTACTTAATACCACAGTTCTGATTTCCCAAAGAAGCTAAGATGTAGACCAATTACCCAACTGTTGAGAAATAATCTCAAGGACTTGCGCAGTTGAATGAGAACCCATTTTACTCCACTCCATTTAAAGATGCAAGACTTTACATTTCTCTTCTGTTTTGAATGAATTGTTCAACAATATACCTGTTATCATCATAACACCAACTGTTATACAAAAAGAAAGGAGAACATATAACTAGAGGTTTGTTTGAGATAATCGAAACAACTCACTAATCACGAAGACACCTCCTCTGCCTCTCCAATCCGTCCCAAAAGGGTTTGAGAAATTACAACATTCACAACTCTTTCCTATTTCAAGTGCTTCAAGAACACAACACAATAACATGATCCAGAGAAAAAAACAAAACAAATGACAACAATAATCATATACTAATAATGCCAACAAAAGGGTTACCTTTTCCTCGAGAGGGGTTCTGATTACCCAAGCTTCAACCTACAATGAGAAAAGCACCGTCTGAACCCTAGAATTGCAGTGAAGAGGGGGAACCTAGACTTTTTTGGTGTTGACACCGAGGAAGGAGCCTTTGCCGTGGAAGGGTCCCAAGCTCTGACAAGCCACTTAGAGCCACAACCTAATTTCGAAATCAGAGAAGAAACCCAAAATTCGCAAGCCCTAACCCCCAAATTGCAAAGCAATTTGCAAGCACAAAAACCCCAACTTTAGGCCACCCATCTGCAGAGAAAAACAGAAATCCAGAATCCCAAAATCAAAAACCCATGCCGCGAAATCGCCTCCCTCCTTGCGAGACCGAACCAAGAACGAGAAGGGAAAGAGATTCTCCCCTCCTTGTGAAAGGTGCGTCTGAACAGGAAAAGAAAGAAGGGAAGAAGAGAGCCTCCCCTCTCTTGTCAAAGACAAACTCAAAACGGAAAAAGGAAAAGGAAGAAAAACGGTCAGTGCGCCACTGCGAGTCACAACGAACGAACGCCGCCTGGTCGTGTCATCTCCCCAATGCTGTCTTCATCACCACGAGGCCATTGCACGAGCCAGAGATAACCCCCAAGATTGGGTGGTCCGCAAAAAGAAGAATAAGAAACCAAAATCAAGGAATAAAAGAAAACTTGAAGGCCAAGGGTTTCCAAAGTTCTGATGGCTCTTGGGAGGAAACAAAGAAGATTACATAGGGTTAAAGAGATCCAGAAAAGTCCTACTACCTCGGCTCTTAGCTTGACCGGTGCTTAAACATTTCAGTAATGCCATATATGCCTCGGTTTCAAGCAACCGATGTCGTATCTAATTGTATTATACTAATTTAAAAGGTAGTATCACAGAAGGTAAAAGGTAATATCTTAGAGGGAGTAGGTTTTTAGCAGGCATATATGCCTCAGTGACTCTAAGAACCGAAGCAGTAGCTTCTTTAGTCATTTTACAATAGCAGCAGGGTATGGTAGAGGTGTCAGTCGAAAAGCTTGAGTTATAGGCCTCGGTTTTGGTGATAACCGAGTTAGTATCTCTGTCTCTCAAAACGTGACAGTTGAAAGAGGGGTTATATACTTCGGTTAGCCTTAGAAACCGAAGCAGTATGGGTTTTAGGTTGCGGGTATCTTGGAACAAAGGCATATAGAGTAGTCAGAATTACAGGATTGCCACCGCATTTTGATACGCTTCGGTTTTGGTGAAACCGAAGCGTAATGTGCGAGTTTGAATCCCCTTTTTTTACTAGTGTATAGGTACATTTTGATTGGTACCTTTCAGCCGAAGATCGTTTAAATCCCACAATCTGTGGAACGTTCAATTTGGATGGGGTTGGAATGGTTGAAGGTAGCAGCCGTGAAGGAGAAGCGTTTGAAAAAGAAGGAGATGAAAGTTCCCAATTAGCAGCTGTGGATAAAATTAGAAGAAATAACCAGAGGATAAGAAGTGTAAGGAATGAAATAACTGCTGTGAGGAAGGAACTAAGTGATCTTAGAAACTTGCGAAACTTTGGATATGTTGATAACGAATTTGTTGAGGGTGAGGGGAAAGAAGGTTGTGCAGGTGAAGAAGTTCCAGGTGAAGCTCCTGATGAAGCTGCAGGTCAAGCAAATGAAGCAGCTGCAGTTGACGGACCTGCAAATGAAGGACCTGTAAATGAAGCAATTGCAGATGAAGTACCTACAAATGAAGGACCTTCAAATGAAGTAGCTGTAGATGAAGTAGTTGCAGATGAAGCACCTGTTGATGCAGAATGTGGGGAAGAAGGTCATGAAGAGATTGCACATGAAGGAGTTGCACATGAAGGAGCTGCACATGAAGGTTCTGAGGCACATGAAGAAGCTTTAGGTGATGCACATGCAGAAGGTGCAGATGAAGAACCTGTCGTGGAAAAACTTGTGCATCAACCTCCTATGATTGACATAGGTGATGATGATGACGATGGTCATGTTCAACCCAAGTTAGTAGTCCCTTTGCGTACCTATAATGGTTATCCAAGAACAACCGTTGATTTGGATACGTTATACAATGCAGTGACGCGAAGAGACATTGAAAGGAGGTAAGATAACAATAAGTTGTTAATGAAATTACTGATGAATGATATTAGTACCTAATTTAATATTCTTGTTATTTTAGCTATGTGTCTGAAATAATGGATCAATTGTTGACCAGAGCTGAATGTAACGCTTTAGGGCCTCGACAACATGTTGACAACATTGTAATTATACACTTGGTTCAAATGAATGTTTTAATTCAAGTTTCGAAATATTAACAGTTGATGTTAATGTTGTTTATTGTTTTGTAGACTCTAATTTTTGCAGCAACAATATTTATGTATTTTGAGAAAAGATCCTCTGGAGTCATAAAGAGGATGGTATTCAGTCCAAATTTTGCGGTAAAAGCTTGTACTTTGGTAATTTTTGTTGGATGGTCTCATTTCATATTGACATGGTTGTTTATTGATGAAATTTGTTTTTTTATCGAAGACACATGTACTGATTGACTATAAGAGAAAACCAGCCAATCAACATGTGTGGGATCTTCTATATTACCAACAATATTTCTGGAACGATCTCGTAAAAGTTGAAGACTTATTGACTGCTGATTGGGTTAGTCAAGGTTATTTTGGAAAAGTACATACTTGTTATTGTATTGTATGTGGTTGTTAGTAGTTTTACATGGTTGAACCATTTTGTAGGTGTTCATCCCAGTTGTTAGCAGTGAACATTGGTGGTGTTATGCACTTAAGGTATGCACCTTTCAGCTTTTCGTCATTGACTCACTGGAAAAGGGTATCAAAGGACGTTGTCAGATTGATAGAACAATTGTAAGTTTTTGACTGATTGCAGATTTTTTTGTTTATGAATGGTTGCACTTAAAATGTACTTATATTTAATTAAGAGGTATTGATATTTGTACAAAAAAGGCTCAAAAGATTCAACAGCTTTAGGGTCTGTTGACGAATTCATTTGAAGATTCGAAGTGTCCTTTATTAGTTCAACAAGCTAAAATCCCAGTGCAACCAAACACGTAAATATATATATTATAATACTCATTTGTTCAATTATTGGTTTATTTTTGATTTTTTAAAATATTGGTTTTTGTTGAAATATTGTTGTTCGTATTAATAAAACTTCTGAATGGTTTTCATTTAATTGTAACAGTTATGATTGTGGTGTTATCATGATGAAAGCTATTGAAATATGGGATGGAGAGGACAAATATGATGGCAAGAGCATGCCTGACTACACAAATGTAGGCTAATTAATGGATTTGTGATATATGTCATTATCTTCTTCATGACATTGTATTTAAATTACAAAATGTTCTTTTCTGGAGGAGTTGCATGGCTTTAGGAAGAAGTTTATATGGGACTGGATAATGGATGAGGAGAACGTCAGAAGAATTGAAACGCTTTACGATCTTGGATTGATTTAGCACTAGGAATAAACTGTTGTTTTGGTTAAGATTGTTATTTACTTTGAAAACAATAGACATTGATGAGAACTGTGGCAAATTGTAAATGATTTTTGTAATCAAAAGTTATATTGGATGTATACATCTTATGTGTTATTTAATAATTATTGTTCAATTTGTTTATAATTTTTGTCCCTGTATTGATGAGGCATTGAAGTCCAAGAATAGGTATACTGAATTGGTTGTTCATGAATTGCTGGAAATTGTGTCTGTATAACAAAAATGTTTCCAGCTATGTGCGTGTGTAATCGATTACACATAGTCTATAATCGTTTACCAATTGAAGGACAAGATTTTGTACTGAAACTTTCCCTCTGCTCCCATGTTTTTTAATAATAGCTCCCCATGGAACGTTTGAACGTGAGTTAGTCAAATGTATTTTCAAATGTTGATTAGGTTGATTTTTTAACTTTTGAAGTTTGTGAAGGATGCTGGAATTAGGCTGTGATTTGCCTGTGTTAACGATTACACAAAGGATGTAATTTCTTACACAGTGTAAAAAAGGAATTTGTACCAAAACTAAAACACTACTCCCACGTTTTGGATGCATGGCTCCCCATGGAGTGGTTGGACCTGTTACTGGTGAAAATTTTTGGAAGTTTGTTTATAGTTGTGGTTGATTCCAAGGTTTAGGGAGGTGTGGGAGGATTTGTTTATGGTTGGAAGGATATAAGTGTGTGCACAAACAGTTGGGTGTTAGTGGTTTCATGCAATGGTGGTGTCAAGAGGTTGTGATGTGCGTGTGTAAGCGATTACACCAAGGCTGTAATCGCTTACAAAGGAATTTGTACCAAAACTCCATCACTACTCCCACGTTTTGGATGCATGGCTCCCCATGCAGGGGTTGCACCTGACACTGCTGAACTTCTTGGAAGAATGTTCATAGTGGTGGTTGATTCCTAGGTTTAGGGAGGTGTGGGAGGACTTGTTTATGGTTGGAAGGATATGAGTGTGTGCATACAGTTGGGTGTTAGTGGTTTCATACATTGGTGGTGTCAGGAGGCTGTGACTTGCGTGTGTAAGCGATTACAACAAGGCTGTAATCGCTTACAAAGGAATTTGTACCAAAACTCCATCACTGCTCCCACGTTTTGGATGCATGGCTCCCCATACATGGGTTTCACCTAACACTGCTGAACTTCTTGGAAGAATGTTGATAGTGGTGGTTGATTCCTAGGTTTAGGGAGGTGTGGGAGGACTTGTTTATGGTTGGAAGGATATGAGTGTGTGCACACACAATTGGGTGTTAGTTGTTTCATGCAATGGTGGTGACAGGAGGTTGTGACTTGCGTGTGTAAGCGATTACACCAAGACTCTAATCGCTTACAAAGGAATTCTTGATGACGCATTTTCTGAACCTGGGGAATTCGAATCCTACGAGATCTTGAAAAATGTTGGTCTAAGTGATTTCGTTGCTTTTAGACGCCATTACTACCTCGAATTGGTGCGAGTTTTCTACAGCAATATGCGCATTTCCGATTCGGGAGTTATTCGAACCGAGGTTAAGAAGGTGAAAATCACAATAAAACCTTCTCTTTTTTATAAACTAACTTCCATTCCTTGTGTTGGTGTTCGTTTTGAAGGAAATTTGGTTGACAAGTGGAAGGAGGAATACAATTTTGTTCTTGCTAGGCAATCCATTTGTAAACCAGGTCCAATAAGAGGAGGTAGATTATTGGCTAGGAAAATGAAGTTTGAATGTAGGATACTTCATTATGTACTCTGTCGAATCTTAGTTCCACGTTCAACGAATGTTGCATAGGCAACCGAGGAGGACATTATGTTCATGTGGGCACTAATGAATTCTGTTCAGATTAACTGGGGGCATGTCCTTCAAAACAGGATGAAAAGGGCTACATAGGACAACCTCCAACTACCACATCCCCATCTAATTACACATTCATGGAACACTTTGGTGTCCCTACAGAAATTGATCCTTCCACCCAAGTCAAGGTTAAACAAAAGATTGGTTTGGAAGTTTTAACATCATTTGGTTATGAAAAAAATGCTGAAGGAATATGGGTTTACAAAGAAGTTGCTGACATTTCAGAATCAAAAGGTAATGAAGAACCCCATGTTGGTAATGAAGAGCACGTAGAAAGACAACCCTCTCCAATTCCAGAACATTATACTTCTGCAACATTGAGTGAGGTCATCAAACAAATACAAGATCTTCAGTTGTTCCTGGGTGATAGATTAGACAGAATTGAAAATCGAGTTCCAGTTGTAGAGCAAGAACTTATTAACTTCCACAACCAGTTTGATCGATAGTCGCGTTCCTAGTTTACATTTCATTGTTTAGTGTTATGTAGATTTTAATTTTTGAAGTTGTTGTTCACTGAACCTTTGTTAAGTTTTTCTATTAATGTGTGTGCCTATAATTATTGTTATCAATTTTTCATTACTCAATACAGTTCATTATGCCCTATTCGTTTGTTTAATATTGAACTAATCCAACTACAAGTATTCCATTAATCATCCAGTCACAAAACACTCAAAAAGACACTCCTGCACACTTCTTTTCCACACCCTCATCCATGGTTAATCACTTCAAAAAAAACTGAACACAGTCCTGCACACAGTGGGGAGTTCTTCAGGAAATACTGGGTAGCAGTAGTCAACTTTTGGTACAAAATGCCATTTTTCCAATTGTAAGCGATTACAAGCACGTGTAAGCGATTACATCTGCATGTCAAAGCCTCTTCATGGTCACCTGTACTTGGCCTTCCATCAACAAAGGACTCACCCAACTTGAAAATCCTTCTTTTCCACACCTTCATCCATGGTTAACCACTTCAAAAAAAACTGAACATAGTCCTGCACACAGTGGGGAGTTCTTCATGAAATACTGGGTAGCAGTAGTCAACTTTTGGTACAAAAATGCCATTTTTCCAATTGTAAGCGATTACAAGCACGTGTAAGCGATTATAGGTTTAAAACATCCAAACCAATCTTCTGTTTAACCTTAACTTGGGTGGAAGGATCAGTTTCTGTAGGGACACCAAAGTGTTCCATGAATGTTGTAATTTGATGGGGATATGGTAGTTGGGCGTTGTCCCTTGTAGCCCTTTTCATCCTGTTTCGAAGGACATGCCCCTAGTTAATCTGAACAGAATTCATTAGTGCCCACATGAACATATTATCCTCCTCGGTTGCCTGTGCAACATTCGTTGAACGTGGAACTAAGATCCGACAGAGTACATAATGAAGTATCCTACATTCAAACTTCATTTTCCCAGCCAATAATCTACCTCCTCTGATTGGACCTGGTTTACAAATGGATTGCTTAGCAAGAACAAAATTGTATTCGTCCTTCCACTTGTCAACCAGATTTCCTTCAAAACGAACACCAACACAAGGAATGGAAGTTAGTTTATGAAAAAGAGAAGGTTTTATTGTGATTTTCACCTTCTTAACCTCGGTTCGAATAACTCCCGAATCGGAAATGCGCATATTGCTGTAGAAAACTCGCACCAATTCGGGGTAGTAATGGCGTCTAAAAGCAACGAAATCACTTAGACCAGCATTTTTCAAGATCTAGTAGGATTTGAATTCCCCAGGTTCAGAAAATGCATCATCAAGAATTCCTTTTTAAGCGATTACAGCCTTGGTGTAATCGCTTACAGCCTTTACACACGCACATCATAGTCTCCTGACACCACCATTGCATGAAACCACTAACACCCAACTGTGTGTGCACACACTCATATCCTTCCAACCATAAACAAGTCCTCCCACACCTTCCTAAACCTAGGAATCAATCACCACTATCAACATTCTTCCAAGAAGTTGAGCAGTGTCAGGTGCAACCCCTGCATGGGGATCCATGCATCCAAAACGTGGAAGCAGTGATGTAGTTTTGGTACAAAATCCTTTGTAAGCGATTACAGCCTTGGTGTAATCGCTTACACACGCAAGTCACAGCCTCCTGACACCACCATTGCATGAAACCACTAACACCCAACTGTGTGCACACACTTATATCCTTCCAACCATAAAGAAGTCCTCCCACACCTCCCTAAACCTAGGAATCAACCACCACTATCAACATTCTTCCAAGAAGTTCAATAATGTGAGGTGCAACCCCTGCATGGGGAGCCATGCATCCAAAACGTGGGAGCAGTGATGGAGTTTTGGTACAAATTCCTTTGTAAGCGATTATAGCCTTGGTGTAATCGCTTACACACGCAAGTCACAGCCTCCTGACACCACCATTGCATGAAACCACTAACACCCAACTGTGTGCATACACTCATATCCTTCCAACCATAAACAAGTCCTCCCACACCTCCCTAAATCTAGGAATCAACCACCACTATCAACATTTTTCCAAGAAGTTCAGCATTGTCAGGTGCAACCCCTGCATGCGGAGCCATGCATCCAAAACGTGGGAGCAGTGATGGAGTTTTGGTACATATTCCTTTGTAAGCGATTACAGCCTTGGTGTAATCGCTAACACACGCAAGTCACAGCCTTCTGACACCACCATTGCATGAAACCACTAACACCCAACTATGTGCACACACTCATATCCTTGCAACCATAAACAAGTCTTCCCACACCTCCTTAAACCTAGGAATCAACCACCACTATCAACATTCTTCCAAGAAGTTCAGCAGTGTCAGGTGCAACCCCTGCATGGGGAGCCATGCATCCAAAATGTGGGTGCAGTGATAGAGTTTTGGTACAAATTCCTTTGTAAGCGATTACAGCCTTGGTGTAATCGCTTACACACGCACATCACAGCCTCTTGACACCACCATTGCATGAAACCACTAACACCCAACTGTGTGTGCATACACTTATATCCTTCCAACCATAAACAAATCCTCTCACACCTCCCTAAACCTTGGAATCAACCACAACTATAAACAAACTTCCAAAAATTTTCACCAGTAACAGGTCCAACCACTCCATGGGGAGCCATGCATCCAAAACGTGGGAGTAGTGTTTTAGTTTTGGTACAAATTCCTTTTTTACACTGTGTAAGAAATTACATCCTTTGTGTAATCGTTAACACAGGCAAATCACAGCCTAATTCCAGCATCTTTCACAAACTTCAAAAGTTAAAAAATCAACCTAATCAACATTTGAAAATACATTTGACTAACTCACGTTCAAACGCTCCATGGGGAGCTATTATTAAAAAACATGGGAGCAGAGGAAAAGTTTCAGTACAAAATCCTGTTCTTCAATTGGTAAACGATTACAGACTATGTGTAATCGATTACACACGCACATAGCTGGAAACATTTTTGTTATACAGACACAACTTCCAACAGTTCATGAACAGCCAATTCAGATACCTATTCTTGGACTTGAATGCCTCATCAATACAAGGACAAATATTGTAAACAAATTGAACAATAATTATTAAATAACACATAAGTTGTATACATCCAATATAACTTCTTATTAGAAAAATCATTTACAATTTTCCACAGTTCTCATCAATGTCTATTGTTTTCAAAGTAAATAACAATCTTAACCAAAACAACAGTTTATTCCTAGTGCTAAATCAATCCAAGATCGTAAAGTGTTTCAATTCTTCTGACGTTCTCCTCATCCATTATCCAGTCCCATATAAACTTCTTCCTAAAGCCATGCAACTCCTCCTGAAAAGAACATTTTGTAATTTAAATATAATGTCATGAAGAAGATAATGAAATATATCACAAATCCATTAATTAGCCTACATTTGTGTAGTCAGGCATGTTTTATCCATCATATTTGTCCTCTCCATCCCATATTTCAATAGCTTTCATCATGATAACACCACAATCATAACTGTTACAATTAAATGAAAACCATTCAGAAGTTTTATTAATACGAACAACAATATTTCAACAAATACCAATATTTTAAAAAATCAAAAATAAACCAATAATTGAACAAATGATTATTATAATATATATATTTACGTGTTTGGTTGCACTAGAATTTTAGCTTGTTGAACTAATAAAGGACACTTCGAATCTTCAAATTGATTGACTGGTTTTCTCTTATAGTCAATCAGTACATGTGTCTTCGATAAAAAAAAAATTCATCAATAAACAACCATGTCAATATGAAATGAGACCATCCAACGAAAATTACCAAAGTACAAGCTTTTACCACAAAATTTGGACTGAATACCTTCCTCTTTATGACTCCAGAGGATCTTTTCTCAAAATACATAAATATTGTTGCTACAAAAATTAGAGTCTACAAAACAATAAACAAGATTAACATCAACGGTTTATATTTCGAAACTTGAATTAAAACATTCATTTGAACCAAGTGTATAATTACCATGTTGTCAACATGTTGTCGAGGCCCTAAAGCGTTACATTCAGTTGTGGTCAACCATTGACCCATTATTTCAGACACATAGCTGAAATAACAAGAATATTAAATTAGGTACTAATATCATTCATCAGTAATTTAATTAACAACTTATTGTTATCTTACCTCCTTTCAATGTCTCTTCGCGTCACTACATTGTACAACGTATCCAAATTAACGGTTGTTCTTGGATCACCATTATAGGTACGCAAAAGGACTACTAACTTGGGTTGAACATGACCATCGTCATCATCATCACCTATGTCAATCATAGGAGGTTGATGCAAAAGTTTTTCCGCGACAGGTTCTTCATCTGCACCTTCTGCATGTGCATCACCTAAAGCTTCTTCATGTGCCTCAGAACCTTCATGTGCAGCTCCTTCATGTGCAGCCTCTTCATGACCTTCTTCCCCACATTCTGCATCAACAAGTGTTTCATCTGCAACTACTTCATCTACAGCTGCTTCATTTGAAGGTCCTTCATTTGCAGGTACTTCATCTGCAGCTGCTTCATTTGCAGGTCCTTCAACTGCAGCTGCTTCATTTGCTTGACCTGCAGCTTCATCAGGAGCTTCACCTGGAACTTCTTCACCTGCACAACCTTCTTTCCCCTCACCCTCAACAAATTCTTTATCAACATATCCAAAGTTTCGCAAGTTTCTAAGCTCACTTAGTTCCTTCCTCACAGCAGCTATTTCATCCTTACACTTCTTAGCCTCTGGTTATTTCTTCTAATTTTATCCATAGCTGCTAATTGGGAACTTTCATCTCCTTCTTTTTCAAACGTTTCAACTTCACAACTGCTACCTTCAACCCTTCCAACCCCATCCAAATTGAACGCTGCACGGATTATGGGATTTAAACGATCTTCGGCTGAAAGGTACCAATCAAAATGTACGTATAACATTGGAAAACCGTTACCTCAACCAAACCACTACTCCAAAAATCACTCAAATAACAACATAACATGTTCAAAAAGTTACTTACCTCGCCTCTATTTAACAAAGCATCAATTTCTTCAGTGTCATAATTTAACGAATGAAATCGTAAAATGCGCGGAAAAACCTTGTGTGAAGAATGGGCATACAAACCAAGGCGTTCATACGCCCAAATCTACAATCAAAGTATTAAAACCATTACAAAAAGATCTAACAATGAACTTACTTAATAAAACAAACAACCAGAATTTAGTAATACCTGTAAAACAACAGCGTTGCCACTTATGCTCAAAGAATCCTTAATGTCTCCAGTAAGTATTTTATTGTTACATCTATTTAGACTCTTTAGAAGATATGAATGTACAGCACTACTCCAATCATAATTAGACAAATTATTTAACTCATGTAGCACTAAACAAGGCATGTTAGAAACATGTTTTGTCTTCCTAGGAAGAAAAAACACCACAAACAAATTAATATGTACAAACGGCAAACAACATCAACATCATTCGGTACAAGGACATTAAACATCTTAAATAGCTCTTTCAATGATGTTTCTTTACAATCAGTAAAATGTTCACCTACTTTACCCACAAATGATTCATCCAAAGGTACCTCCAATCCCCCCACTCCAAAGCCTAAACTTATGACCACATCATGCACATTAAAAGGAACCAATTGTTGCCTAACTCTAAAAGATTGATGGTGGGGAATCCATCGACGAACCATGAGTTTCAAAAATTTTAGGTTCAGCTCTATAGGATCTTGAATTCTTAAAGACATCTTAAATGGACTTCGAAAAATGCGGTTCTGATGTCTCAATTGCAGTAAGGAATTCGTTTGGGTAATATATGATGTATCCATCCAAGCCCTCATGCGCCACTGTCCAACAGTTCAAATTTGTCAAAATCAATTAATAAAACAATGCTCCAAAACAACTAACAAAACACAAAACTTAAAAATCTACTTACATTGCTTTTACATGCAACCATTTTCAGTTGTTGTAATTCAATCAATCAAATATTAACCTAACACAAAGTACAAAAGGAGATAATATTAACTTCAATGCAGTTGCTAATAACAAATCTATCAGTCATAAAATTTATACCGGAAACTGATTAACTAAGGCTAAGTATGGAACTAATCTCTATTCAGTGTTGGTTCCAAAAAGATTGGATGAAACAACGCACTAAAGAGTAATTGGTCCAAATACAATGCAATTCAAAGTCTTTAAAAGGTTTCTTATTTAAATTTTATGAATGGTGAAATTATGGTTAAAAGGGAGATCTCACTAAACATGATTAGCTAACTTGGTTCACCTAATTAAGTGATTATATAAACTTCAACATCAATAGTATCTTGGATTGCTTGAAGGATGAAAATGTTATTGGAAAGGACTGCTCAGGTGTTGTGTAAAAGGATTGTTTGAAGGATGAAAATGTTATTGGTTTAAAACTAACCATGTTTTTATCACTAACGCAGAATATGGCTACTCCATGAACATAACTGAGAAGAGTGATGTCTATAGTTATGGGGTGGTTTTGCTAGAGATTCTGAGTGGTCGCAGAGCGCACATAGGATTCCAAATTTATACCCGATATCAAATGTCAAATAACCAAATCACGATGCACAGATGAAATGACAAATAACCAAAGCAACCTAAAAAGTGTGAATATACGTTTTACCTTTCGATAATAAACGAAAAGACGATGCAAAGATACTCAACAGCGCACCGGAAGAAAACACCGCAACGACAATAGCGAAAAAAACCTAACCTTTCACCTTTCACAGCTACACGCAAAAGAAACGCACAATAAAGGCAACGAACAAAACAACTAAAGGCACAATAAAGACATCGAAAACACCTCTCCGTTGGAAACCTATTCGTTCGACGGTTGCCCAATAAGCCAGACTTCGCCCAAAAACCCAGACTTCCACCAACTCGTTCAAATGGCGGATAGAGAGATACCTTTTTCAGACACACCGTTTTTGAGAGGGATCGTTGCGTCTTTGCCAAAGATCGTTTTTCAGATATTTCGTGAATGGGAGAGAGCTTCTTTCTGCGGAAAGCGTTTTTCAGATGAATGAATTTCAGAATGGAAGGCACTAACACTTTACCCCCAATTCATTTTTTCAACAATGCCCTCACTAATTCTGAAAAACATTTTTTTAAATTATTATCACACAACGAATGAGACAACGCCACGTGGCGTTGTAAAAAACGTTGTCAAATAACGTTGTCAAAATAACGTTTTCCATGGAAAATATATGTTTGTCAGATAAAATCTCTACACGGAATAATTTTTTTCTGAGAAAAAGATAAAAAAAAAATATATATATATATATATATATATTATAGATATATACAAGAGACACTTAGGGTAATGATATGGGTATTACAATTAGATCAAACACTTTGGTTCTATATAGCAGAAAATCGTGCCGTAACTCTCTAATTACCATCCTGACGCTTGTTTTTTAAGAATTCTAACTATTTGTTCTTTTCAAATAGAAACCAAATTTGTTTTAGATTTAGCAAATGCAACACAACTAGGTCTTGAGGTCATTTCAAGATATATATTAGTTTAGTGGTAAGCCATTTGTTACTGTGACAATATACAAGGTATATTATTATAATATATAGTATTGTTACTAATATCTAAAAAATTATAAGGTTGACTTGATGGATTCGGAGAAAAAATGATTATGGATTCAACTTCTCTAAAAGTAATTTTAACTTACGTAACTCATTCTTATATTCTTAAGAAATACAAGTAAATTAGGTTTACCTGCACCGTGAATGCAAGCATGTGCCTGAGCCAAAGTTCATTGTCATCGAGAGAAAAAGCAGTAATGGTGTCAGGGCCACCCAAGTGCAGCAGCAGAAAGGGTGTCCAGAACGCTTGCAAGTAGTCATCGATGGTGGAAACTGTCGTGTCTTTATCACCATATTTGTTGGAGATGAGGCCAACACAGAATAGCGCAGTGACATGTGCAACAAGGTACGTGAACCAAAGCACCGAAACGAACAATGTATTTCTCGAGCATTTTCTGAAAGGAGCTATCAAGATGAGAACCATTTGCATGGTCAGACTCAAAAGGACAACACCC
Organism: Vigna reflexopilosa; assembly: GCA_027742785.1. Classification (NCBI taxonomy): domain Eukaryota; kingdom Viridiplantae; phylum Streptophyta; class Magnoliopsida; order Fabales; family Fabaceae; genus Vigna; species Vigna reflexopilosa. Next base: position 11,881,867 of record CM050926.1, read on the forward strand.
TGAATGTTCCATTTGCCCCAAATGTTCCTCGCAAAGTTTGGGATAGAATTTACCATTTCCTTGTACCTTCTTTATTCTTCTCTCTCCGACCAGAACTCTTTCTTTTCCTATCGTGTTTGATCGTTTTAAATACAACAGCATGCATGCATGGAGGATATGCCTTTTTTTTTCTTCCCTTAAACTAAGAAATTCAAATGAAAAAGAAAAAGTATATATATTGTTGTTAATTAACATATTTAACACCGTAGAACGACATGCAAACGTTCTTTTATTCTTAAAGAACAATTCATCAGAGGTAGACAAAAGAGCTATAGTTTCTCTTTAATTTGCTTTTGCTGACAGATTATTCTTTGCACCTTTTCTCTTTTGTTACAGTTAAGGTTTGGAGTGGTTGTGATGTAGATCTTCATCATCGATAAGGAAACAAAAGATGAAGGTTCCGGCTCTTGTCATATACTCTTCCTTTTCATATGCTGTTCTCTGGTTTGTTTCTTTTGCTTTAGTCTGTATAGTCCTTTTGTTGGGGAAAATGCTTCTCTTTTGCTTTGGCTGGAGACAAGTTACATATCCTGAAAGAGAAAGCACAATAGAGGAACATAACTTTCCGTCTCAATTAGAAACCATTGTTGATTGATGACTATTGGAAATTAACAAATTAAAATAATATGTTATGCTATTTTTTAGGAAAATAAAAATCATGTTGACTAGTAGAATTTATTTGCTATTTTCTAGGCACTAAAAACACTACTTTGTTAGTGGTTATAGAGGCCAATATTTTCGTACATTTACGTTCACTTATTTGTTTTATAAAAGCAATTGCACTCCTCAATAAAAAAAATTAATGCAGTTTTATAGTTTTCATTCCTCTGTTCCACTCTCTCAATCTTTCCTTCAATAAAATAACCAACAAATTGGTATCTAGAGCTACATCTTACGGGACCTGAAATGGATGCCGAAACAAGTTTCTCTCAAATTGCTCCTCCTATCTTTGATGGAGATAACTATGATCTCTGGGCCATAAAAATGCAGAACTTCCTAGAGACTTTGGATCTTTGGGAAGCAGTGGAGGAGGATTACGAAATTGCTCCGCTACCCGACAACCCCACTATAACCAGATGAAAACCTACAAAGAGGAAAAAACCAGGAAGGCAAAGGCAAAGGAATGTTTATTTTCTGGTGTTTCAAAAATAATTTTCACCAGGATCATGTCTCACAATAGAGCAAAAGCAATTTGGGATTACTTGAAAGAAGAATATGCAGGAGATGAAAGAATTAGAAGCATGCAAGTATTAAATTTAATGAGAGAATTTGAGCTGCAACGAATGAAAGAATCTGACACCATCAAAGAGTACTCAAATACGTTGCTTGGCATTGCCAACAAAGTAAGATTGCTGGGCACGACTTTTTCTGATTCAAGAATTGTTGAAAAAAATTCTTGTATCAGTACCAGAGAGATATGAAGCTTCTATAGCTACCTTGGAGAACACAAAGGATCTATCTAAGATCACTTTGGCAGAGGTGCTGCATGCCTTACAGGCACAAGAGCAAAGAAGACTTATGAGGCAAGAAGGATCTGTGGAGGGTGCTTTTCAAGTCAAATTCCAGAGCAATGGCAACAAACAGAAGAAGAAGCAGAACAATGATACCAGACCTGGAAGATTAAACAAGATCAACAACAAGAGTAATAATACTCAGGTTTTTCCACCTTGTCCTCATTGTAAGAAAACCAATCATCCACAAAAAAGGTGTTGGTGGAGACCGGATGTAAAGTGTCATAAATGTGGACAGCTAGGGCACATGGAAAAGATTTGCAAATCTCATCAACAACAAGGAGAAGTTAAGGTTGTTGAGGATCAACCACAAGAGGAACAATTGTTTGCTGTTACATGCTTTGCTACCAATAGCTCCACAGAAAGTTGGATCATAGACAGTGGTTGCACAAATCACATGGGTTATGATCGAGAACTCTTTAAAGAACTTGACAAAAGTGCACTTTCTAAAGTCAGAGTAGATAATGGAGCTTATATTGCAATAAAAGGCAAAGGAACAGTGGCAATTGAAGGTCAAACAGGTTTGAAACTGATTTCAGATGTTTTATATGTTCCAGAAATTAACCAAAACCTGTTGAGTGTTCCTCAATTGCTTGAAAAAGGTTATAAGGTATTGTTTGAAGACAAAAACTGCATGATTAAAGATTCAGCAGGCAAGGAAGTATTTAAAGTTAGAATGAAAGGAAAAAGCTTTGCTTTGGACTTCATGAGTGAAGAACAGGCTATAGTGCACAAAGAGGTCAACAGTACAATACTTTGGCATAAAAGATTGGGCCATTTTCACCATAGTGCTCTAATATTCATGAAGAAGAATAACATGGTCAGAGGCTTACCTGATATAGAAGTATTTCCTACATGCATTGCTTGTCAATATGGAAAGCAAACAAGACTCCCATTTCCACAAAACAAGACTTATGTAGTAGTAGTAACACGATCACCATCATCATTATCTCTTTCTCTTTGTTTACCCTTTTTGTCTTTGTTCTCTTTCTTCCACAAAAAACAGTTCTTCTTTATATGCCCTGTTTTATGACAATAGTGACACTCCACATTCTTGTACCGAGACTTGGACTTGCTCCTGCTTTTATCTCTACCACTGTTTTCTTTCTTCTGGCTTCTCCCCCTATTCTCTGTAATAAGAACTTCTGAATGAGATGAAGTACCCTGTGTCTTCCTTCTCATCTCCTCATTAAGAGCACCACTCTTTGCCATTTGCAAAGAAATATCACCATTAGGGGTAGCACTTATCATAGAAACCCGAAATGTCTCCCACGAATCCGGTAAAGAGTTTAATAAGAATAAGCCCAATAGATCATCATCAAATTTTATACCCACTCCTGCTAATTGATCATAGCGTCCTTGAAATTCACTCAAGTGATTTGAAACAGGAGTTCCTTCCTTGTACTTTAACTCCACAAAATTTTTCAGCAAGTACAATTTATTAGTCCCTGACTTAGAGGCATACAAGGACTCAAGCTTATCCCATAGGGTTCTCGCATGTGTCTCATTAGCAACAAAATTATAGACATTGTCATCAACAAACTGCCTTATAAATCCACATACCTGTTGATGTTCAAAATCTCATTCTTTATCTGACTTGGATTCTGGCTTATCGGAAGCAAAAACGGGAAGATGCAAATTTTTCACAAATAGCAAGTCCTTCATCTTGCCTTTCCATAAGTGATAATTTTCTCCATTCAAAGGAATCAATTTTGTATGTGCCTCCATCATTCACGCAAACTAAACAGTCCCTTAACCAAAGAGCTCTGATACCACTCTGATGGGGAAAAGGGCCAAAACAAATATAACAACTTGACAAAGAGTTATAACGCAGCGGAAATTCAATCCCCCTTCTTGCGAGAATCTGCGAGGAGCACCAAACAAATAGAACAAAAATAGGATCCAAAGCACAAAGAGACACCAACAATTTTTAACGTGGAAAACCCCTCAATGCAAGGGTAAAAACCACGAGTCGTCCAGACCAATGAAAAATCCACTATGATCAATAATAGGGTACAAAAAAGTCTCCAATAATAATACCAAAAGGTATTTTCAATAAGCCAAATTAACTAAGCACAAATGCTTACAAATGAGAACAAAGAAGATGAAAATTGTCCAAAACAGGGCTGCTGGTGCGGGACCAATTTCTCCCAATCTAGACCTCCGATTGACGATCCGAACGGTCAGAATGAAGAACCATATGTCTGGAACCTAGTCTCCAAATATCAGCTCGATCCAACGGTGAACGACTTCACAGCGACGAAAACACCAGTGCAGGTTTAGGGTTTTGCGGGAATGGCTTTCTCTCTTTCTTTTTCTCTCCCTTGGCTTTTGTCTCTCTTCAAATGACTCTCTTATCCTCTACTAATCTGACCCATCTCATTTTAACCTAATGAGACATAATGGACCACACTATTTGGGCCTATTCTCCACATAGGAAGGGAGCCCAATAACCCAACATGGTCTTTCCCGTGCCACACATTCCATGAACACCAATGGCCTTGAACCCATTATTGGATTCAAGCCATTTCACAATCTTTTCCATTTCTCCATCGAATACTGAAAGGTCTGGTGCATCATTTCCTGTGGGGTACCTGCATGAAGAGAACAAGGGGGAGGTTGAGTATTCATTAATATTATTTTTGGAATTCCTCATGTCATGGAGATTCTTCTTGATATTTTTCAACACGGTCTCGTTGGCACGTTCTACTGGATCAAGACGTGAGAACATGGAGAAGGTTTTCTTGTTTGCACGACACTCGGCAATTGCATGATCCAGTTGGTACAAATCACGTAGGGACTCAACAGGTGGAGGTGACCAGAATCCTTTGTACTCTGAGAATTCTGCTTCTATTTCTTTCAGTATGGAAGAGATAGTAGGTGATAGGTTAAAAGACTCGTTATCTTTGAAAAATTCCAAGAAGTTTTCTTTAAGGATTTCAGCAGTGTCTGAGGCCATGATTGAAGGAGGGAGCTAGGATGGTAATGAAATTCAGAGTACAGACAATGGTGAAGTGTTTCTTTTTTCACTTTTGTTCTATCACCAAGAACTATAAGCTTGGAATTAGATTCTTTTCTTGGAACGATGTAACAGATATATCATCTTTTCTCTTCGAGGGAAATGAATGATTCCATTTCCACGTTTGAAAACCAAACCAAACTGAAAGATTCTGACTACAGGAGCATTTTCATAAATATATTTAATAAAAATGTTACCAATATTGTAATATTTTCAAAAACATATTACTTTAGATAAATTCATTTAATGTGTAATATTATTTTAACAAACTGTTACTAACAATATAAGAAATTAATTAAATATATATTACTTTAGAGATTAATAATAATTAGTTATTATAGTAATTAAATTAAAAATTATTTTATAAACTAAAAATTACTAATATCTAAAATGATTTTTATTATTAATTAAAGTTTATAATATAATTAGAAATTTATTTTTAATAATTAGTGATCATTAAAAAGTATTTATTTATTTAGAAATAATTTTTTAATCCCTCATTGTGATATAATTGGAAATTACTTTTTAGTCATTTTAATCTATTTTATTGACTAAATTTTGGTCAATACAAATAATAATAAAATTAAAATCTAAATTTTTAGTTTTAAATTATCATATTATTAAAGACTTAAATCTTTTTCTTTATTGTCTAGATTTAGACATTGATTTTGTATAACAAAATTTTATGATTGGGAGCCATCGCAATGGAAACCATGCAAAAGAAGGACAAGGAGATTTCATAATGGATGCTTGAAGTTGCAATAAAATGTTTTTAGAAATTTTAGAATATCTATTTTAATTAGTCTTTAAATACGAGGAGTAAAAAATATATTAATAGAAAATATTTGAGTAAATCTTTTTACATAAATATAAGAAAAATAATGTTCAATAGGTTAAAGATACATATGAATGAATTACTCAAGAGTAAACCTAGTCATCTTAAATTCTATGCTATCTTACTTCTCCTCGTCTAGATATATAATATCCTTCAAAGGTCCAACACTAGCACAGAAAAATCTTTTCATACCAATTATAATTTATGAAGTATAGAAAGTGATACAATGATAGTTTCATAAATATAAGAAGTTTTTTGGTATTGGTCGGACTTAAAATTAGTATAGAAGTGACACAATAGCAAAATTGTAATAAATTACAAAGTTTTTCTATACTGGTTAGACGTAAAACCGATATAGAAAGTGGTGTGGTGACAATTTTAATAAATTACAAAGATTGAACCTAGAATAATCGGTATAGAAAGTGATGAGGAAGATTTTCTATACCAGTTGGTCATTATAACCAATATAGAATGTTTAATCTTCTTCTCCTAGGTTTCGCACTTGACCTCATTGCCTCTATAGTGACTTCGATCCCCTCCCTTCTCCCTTCTCTAGAGAGCTCGACTTCACATTCTCATGAGCAATTTTCTCTCCTCCTTTGATTTCTTTTCGTTCTCATTCCCTTTCCTCCATTCCTCGTGTTCTGTGTTGCTACAAGAACGTCTCTTTGTCGTAGCTCCTCCTCCGTTGGTCTCCTCCAGTTTTTGTTAATCTCACATCTACTCGCTCATCCTCGCATTTATTTTTCACCTTCTGCAGTCACTGTTCAATTAACTATATTGGATATGAATATATGATAACTTATTTGGCCTAAAAAAAGGTATATGAACACTAGTGTAGAAAGGACTTTAGACGTCAGTTATTTTGGGCTTTTAACGTCAGCAGCAGAACCAACGTCTATACGAGTGATGTTAATGGGACGTCGATTTTTCGCAGGTGCGACGTCGATATAGACGTCGGTCCGGTTCAATAGCTCAACGTCTACAAATACATCCGACAATGCGCTAACCGACGTCTACTCTTACCTTAGACGTCGGTCTGTAAAACCTCGGATGTCTATAAAACCGTCAAACATTGCATTAACCGACGTCTTTGGGACATCATTGACGTGGGTTTGTACATTAACCGACGTCTATGAAGTGATCGTTGTGTTTTGGTGCGATTTTTGTCGTGTCTTGGGGTAGCGTAGTAGCACCTCCTTCCTTTGCTAGTTTCTTTGTAAGAAAAAGTTGCGTCTTTTCATGGCATTTCAACCCTAAGACGTATTTGGGTTGTTGCCTAGGTCCATTCCGACTGCCAATGAAAATAAATACGGTGAGAATACCGTATACTTTCTCGTTGGCGGTCGGAATGGACATAGGCAACAACCCAAGTTCGTCCTTGGATTGAAATGCCTTGAGAAATCCAAAAAAACGCAAGTTTTCCTTACGAGGAAACTAGCAAAGGGAGAAGGTGCACTACGCTACACAAAGACACAACAAAAAAACCGCACCAAAACACAACGAAAAGTCATTTTAATCGGTTCAAATGAGAGATAATACATCAAAGATTACTTTAATCAGAGTAAAAACAACTTTAAATAGTTAAAAGGAGAGGAAACTTACTTGGAAATGCAGAGCAGCGGAGAGAAAAGGCAAAGACGATCAAAGTGTTGGTTCGCAAACTTATTGGTTCGCAGTGTTATTGAACAAGAAATTAGACGTTTGTTGTACACAGAACCGACGTTTAAAATAGCAAATACGTCGGACGCCTGACTAATATGACGTCCATCTGATTTAAAAATTAATATTTCTGTTGTATATAGACGTCGGCTTGGCGGGATGAGACGTCTAATGGGCGGAAACGAATGACTTTTGACATACCTGACAGGACTATAGACGTCGGTACCTGAGGCAACTAACGTCTACAATTGTATATAGATGTCAATGTGGCGGAATCCGACGTCTATATGTCTGACAGGTTGGTGAGTAGCATTAATTTCTGCCACATAGACGTCGGGGCCCCGTCAATGTGGCGGGATCCGTCGTCTATAAGGCTGGAAAGAGTGACTATTCACCTGCCTGGCAGACATATAGGCGTCAGTTTGTAGGAGCCCGACGTCTATATGTCTGATAGGTAGGTGAACAACATTAATTTCCGCCATATAGACATCGGGGCCCCCAAGGAACCGACGTCTATAAGGTGAAATGAAATGACTTTTCCCCTAACGGTCAGAAATGTAAACGTCAGGTTGGAAGGGGCGACGTCTAAAATTCTATAGACGTCAGGGATCTACTTAACGGACACCTATATTGCCAACTTATTTACGAAAATGTCACCGGTCATCAATATACGTCGCTCTTATCCTTAACCGACGTCTAACGTGTGACGTTAAACAATGTTTTTGCACTAGTGGAACTTGCTACCTTCACATGAGACAAAATCAAGAAAGGTAAATATACTTATGGCCATGGATCTGTTAGTAAATGGTAATTACCGATGGAATTACTGGGAGAATCATGGGTTGTATTTACCGATGGATATTTTCGTTGGAAATTTGAATTTACTAACGAATTTACCGATGAATGATGGTATTGCATTTACCGATGGATATATTCATTGGTAAGGTAGATGAAAATAGGTCAGATATTAGGATTTCCTTCCCCCAAATTCACCTTGGACAAACCTTTTCTCTTTCACTCTCCCTCTAGTGCTCTAGTGTTCCACCTGTTGGCGTTCGTAGTGCTCTTCCGCAAGTTCCATTGTCTTTCACTACTGTTGTGGTCTTCCCCTACCTTCATTGGCGTTCAATCGTGTCGTGGTGATTGGGAACAACATGCTTAGATAGAACTAGCCTAAGGAAAATTAAGAAATAGAAATTGAAAAGATTTAAAATGGAAGAGATAAGGAAGAGAGAACTTATGAACTTGAGGACACGCCACTTGAAATTATCCAAGATAAGTGCCAAGGTTGGATTGCCACTTGCTTCTCACAAGATAAGACCCAAAAGGTGACTTAGAGACAAAATTCTATCTCAAAGAAGATAAGCAAATTAATGCAAATCACTCTTATATTCATTTAATCAAAGGGTGTGTATAAAGCAGACCCTTAGGTTGCTTATATAGCCTTAAGGATGAATTAAGTGGAGAGTTTTAAGGGATATGGGACTTGGAATGCTTCCAAGTCTGACCAGCTTAATACATACGATTTGTATGGGGAGTGTTAGATATATTATCTTTATCTTTTCTTTATTTTTTATCTTTAGTTAGTTTGTTATTATTTCTTATTTGTATTTTGGGATTAACACATATTTCTTCTATTATAAATAAAGGACCCCATGTTTATATTCAACACAAGGGAGATTAATCTCATACACAGTTTTCATTATATTCAATAGTAAGGTTAGAATTTCGTATATAAAGTTTCGTATAGGTAAGAAAGAATAGTTTGGATAGTTTGATTTAATCTTGTTTGGAGTGGTATGAGCATATAATTTACTTGATAAATTGTGTTATTATTGTATAAAGTTGTTATGATTTTTATTCTGTTAGCTCACCCTTGTTTTTTGTGTTTGTGCAATGATCGTATAACTCGTTTCATTATACAATAGGAGATGATTCTACAAATTCCAACTAGTAAGCAATTTTATTTTTCATAATATAATGTTTTTTTTTGTAGTTTTACTTGGAAGATCAGACTTTGATTTGTTTTTATTCAAAAAATACGATTTTATTTCTTTTATTGATACAAAAGTTTTGAAAAAGTTTAATTAATTAATTCACATTTCCACAAGTTAGAACGTTTATACCTTATTCGTGGTATCCTAAATTGGGATGTTACATTGAACTCACTCACTTTAGCTATTAGGTAACTAATTTCAAACCATTAATTAAATTTCTTGTTTAATAGGTATCATTGAAAATTAATGATTATTTGTCCAATAAACAATACATTTGGTTATTTTCATTGCATAAGAACATGCTCATAGCCATGAAAGTACACAAACATGTGGTAGTTACAAAAATAATGTTATTTATGTCATTAAATATGGTGTAAACAACTAATGACTTATTTTTTTAGTGCGATGAATGTCTACAATATCTTGAGAGTAAAATCCAATTCAACTTCACATAACTTCCAAGTGATTTCTCCTAAGGTATTAGTTCTCGTTAGGTCTATTTTATATTAGTGTAATAAGCAACAAGGAAGATTTGAGTGTAGATACTATGTTATGTACTCAATGTGCACCATAGCTTGTGCTGGTCTCAAAGATTCTTAGGATGAGATAAAACATAAAAATATTTATTTTTGATATATGTTGTTATAAAATAACTAATATATACATTCCTTACTATAACTTTTTGACAATGTTGAACCAATTAGATCTGAGACGATTGAAGAAATTAACATTGAATGGGTCAAATACTTCTTGCATCATAGAAATTAGTTCATTATGTATCTTTTCTTTTGTCATTTGGTAAAATTCATTGTTAGATTTAAATGACTGTCCAATTTTGTCTATTTGGGATTGTATTGTTTTATTTTGAATGCAACATGTTTTAGTTTATTGCAATTGTAAACAAAACATTTCAGCAAAGAATAGATTGGTTATGTCATTAAACGATCTAGTACATGTCATATTAGATCGGTTAAGACTATAACCGATCTAATATGTGTGATTTTTTTTTTTGTTAAAATGGATGCAAATATTAGATCATTTATGGCACTCCATTAGTTTTTTTTTTTAAATGTTGTTTGGACCTTTTTAGTTAAAGGTATGAAGACTCAATCTAATAGTTAGTAGAGCTGTGAATTTACTTTAGAGCCCCAAGTCAGCCCTCACCTTTGATAGAGCTAGACCGCATCTTTTTGCCCATATTATAAGGGGCCTATTCAAAGTCTTTAGACCCAATAGCCCCATTGGCATTGAATCAGGGTCGCGTTAAGCGCCTAACCCCCAAAACTTATGTTCAAACCAATCTTCTCCAACGTGGAGCTCATCAATAGCTGGAGCTTGACAACAACACACCCGTTGGAGCTCGACAGCAGCACACGGTGGCACAAGAGGAAAATCTTTAAGGCTAGCATTTCTTTGGAAAATCGTCAATTAGGGTTTGTGGGTGAGATGCGTTTTGGTTAATCGTTTGCCTTTTGTGGGGTTTAAAAGCATCTTTGAAAAATCCTTATAATTAGTGATTTTAGCCATGAATAGAACACTTCTGGTAAAGTTGAGGTTTCATTGAATAGGAGCACAGTAAAATTTATATGTTGAAATGGTATGTAGGATAATATAGGAAAAGGAAAGGTATTATGTTTCTTGTGATTATGATGGTAGGAGTAATTACTACCCGAGCAGTTACATATCTGTAGAAAAGAGGATTATGTTTTTTCTCTTAATTTATCTGAGATTGTCTGTGTGGAGAGTATACTACAAGGACTTAGTGTCTCAACTGATTCATTTCATTTATTGTTCGATTCTTACTTGCGTTTTGTGTAAAATTAAGACTGTATTCAGTTTAACTTACATTCTAATTACCTTTTACGGCAGATTTTCCTTAAGCATGGTTATTGTGAATTAGAGGTGCATTCACAAATTGAGTAAAAAAATCCTTCTAAAAATTGAGTAAAAGAAATTTAGAGCCCTCAATCTTAAAGATTTTCTTAAGTTCCCATTCTCTTTGAACCAATACATTAAAAAATGGGGTTTAGCTAGGAAAGAAGGAGATTTTAAATTTTGAACTTGAACTGTGATGATTAATGGTTAGGTTTTTATTTTTTAGTGGTCAACAAGTTCTTTCGGTATTTTTTGTTTCATTATCCTTAATATCTTAGACTCTAAAGAATATGGGGTATTAAAAGCTAGTTTAATTTTTGCTCTAAAATAAGTTTAATAGATAATTGTTCTTTATTAATAAGTCATCCGTACAAGTGTAATGCATAAATGATGTTTAATAGAGATGATAACGCTGGATTCTATATTGTGTTTTGGCTCTTTTCATTTAATATTTCAAAAATGAGTTGGTCTGTTGATTTAGTTGATCTGCTGTATAATATTTAGGAAAATGATATGTGAACAACAGATTTTGACAACATTTAGATACGGGACACGTGTCTAAATACTATTGGCCCACGCGGAAATTAAATTTAAAATGAAATGTTGACGTGGCAAGAAGAGAAAGGCGCACAATTTGAAATTGGGTTTCTTTCATTTGAAATCTGAAGGAGAGAGTCTCATCTGAACTAACGAGAGAGAAGCTCGCGATCGTGCCACTACCGTCGCCTAGTTCTCGTACTAACCAGCCACCATCGTCGTCGGAGAGCCACCGTCCATCGGAAGAGGTGTCTTCCCTCCATCCAGCCACCCAGTTCCGCCGTAGTGCCGCCTCATTGTCGGTGTTAAAAGGCCAAACCCTAGACGCTTTGGTCTGCCGTGTTCTGTCCTCCCATCCCACCGTGCCGTCGTCGTTTGAAGACAAAATATTCACATTTTCTTCAGTGCTCCCAACCACCCAGTACCGTCGGAGTGTTGTCGGGGTGCCGTCGGAGCTCCGCCGCAGTGCCGCCGGAGCTCCGCCGTAGTGCCGCCGGAGTACCTTGATAAAAATGTATTTTCTTCACTTTTTTCCTCAGGTAGATGATGAATAATTGTGTTTTGCTTTCTCTTTGTTGGTAGCACGATTGTCTTGCAACACTCCTGCTTGATCTGCATGTCAAATTTTATATTATGCATTTGGTTCAACCTTTCTCTGCATTGTTGATGATGAGACGAGCCAAAATAGAACACCTTACCCCTTTAATTGAAGAGAAGCTCTTGTTCGAGGAATAGGGGTCTGCATCGGAAGAGAACCTGGTCTCGGATTTTCTTGGTTTCCTTTCTTGTTTCTCTTATAAAAGAGCATTTGGAAGGCAAATTTGGAGACATTTAGTGTAGAATACGATGCACTTAGGGTGACATTGAGTGACATAGTGTAACCTAGTGATATTCGGGTTGGTTGACATGCTTTGGCTTTGGTTAACCGACAAATATTCTAGACAAGTACATAGTTTTCTCATATAATTGGAATTTTGGTGTTTAAGACCAATAATTCAGATTTGGAAGACATCTTCTTCTTCCCGGAGTTATTATAGAAAATAGGTAGACTAGGTGAAGTTCTTCATCTTTTTTCCCCTTGAGGGGCATTTTGTAAGAGATTTGCTAAGGTTCTTTTCCAACTTCAATTCTGGTTAAAATTTCTTTTCCTTTCTCTTGTAATTTAAGATCTTTGATTGATGAATAATAGATTGATGTTTTGTTTCTGCTGTAATTTAAATTTTTGCTGCTACAATTTAATTTGTGCTGCTGATTTCATTTTGAATTTCTGTTTTCTGCAATCTGTTTTCTGTATTTTTGTATTCTGTTTTTTTGTTTCTGTCAAAAGTTGATATTGCCTCAAGTCATGATAGTGACTTTGTTGTAGCATCATTTCAATTAATTAAATAAACTCCATTATGCATGATTACTTGGTGATGTTTGATTGAATATATGTTTTTGCTCTTGTTATTGCTATACGGTAGTTTCACTTCCAGATTTACATTTCATCTTATCTTATATATATATATATATATATATATATATATATATATATATATATATATATATATATATATCCTTTCTTACCATATGTGTGAAAGTTTGCCATGAGTGGTTGCCGTGAGTTATGCTTGTTGTCAACCTCGGACTATATAGAACAAGTTTGAATTTGGATGCCAATATTAATTAAGCTTTAAGGCCTTTACGGTATAATGCATTATTTTTTTGAGCCGTGAGTCTTGTTCTGGAATATAAATGTTAGTGGATTCAATTATTTATTAAACTACTTCCTTTTTATGTATATGGTTTTGTTGAATCGTTCCACTCATTGCAAGTTGCATTAGATTAGTAAAGGATATTGTTCTAAACCATGTTTTACCTTCTAGGAAAACATAGTAAATTGTGTGGAATGACTGAATTAAATCACTTTATTCCATCTCTTTTAATTATTTTAAAACTACAACCAAATAAAAGCCACCTCTTCATAAATGAATTTTTATTTAAGATGAGATGAGATTTCATGACACTTAATGGAATTAGTTTTGGTGTATTCATATCTAATGTAAAATTAATTTTAATGTACCTGAAATTTTACTTTATTTTTAATGGGAAAACCTTTTCTCAGGATCATGCTACAATTAGACCTGGTTAGGATGTTTCTTGAAGCCAAAACCTTTTATCCATTCCATCTTAGGAAGACTATGACGTTGTAAAATGCTATAAGAATACATTTTGGGCCTAAGATAGCTAAGCCATCTCAATGTGCAACTTTTTCCACATCTCCTTAGACCTACAAACATATATCAGAGTCAAAGTATTGCAGACATAGAAAGAAAAAGAGAATACATGCATATGAAAGGATATATATCTAGGTTTAGAGTGTAACACTGTGTTTTTTACTAGCTTTCTAAGGAAGAGCAATCCAATTCCCTCCAGTTCCATGCTTGTCTATGTAATCCTTCAGCTTTGAGTCTTCTTTTGGTGACCACGGTCCTCTCTTCACATTTGCCTTGTCACAGCAAGGAGCTCTTCCCATATTCTCTCCTCTCTGCAAGAATTTCACAAAACCTGTCTCACGATCCGAATTCCAAACCCTGACTCTTTGTAATGAAACTTTAGTGGGGACTGCTTAGCCTTATAACAAGAGACCTAGCTCTTGAACAGTTAAAATATTACGATTTTATTCTCCCAGTAAGAGGACTCATTATATATATATATATATATATATATATATATTGAAGATATTGATGGACTTGATTATATGGTGTATTATTTAACTTGTCAGAAAATCATTATGTAGCAGTAGGTGTATCTTTTGGAACTGCACACGACCACCTCCTTAAACTTTACAACAAAAGAACCAGAAAATGAAATATAGTTGGATATGCATTAGTAGATGCTAAATTACACAACTTTGTGATGCATAAAGAGTTGTCTCTCCTTACACTCTTTCCCTAGTAATATAACCTTATCTTCGTTTTTTTGTGTAGTTTCATGTTGAATTTTGGTTATCCGTTTGAATGTTTATGAAATATGCAATTTTGCTGCATCATTTAGAATTGATAGGTCCATTTGAAATTGCATATAGTGAAGAGAATTCTCTTTGAAGTGCTTTCATTAGAATAAAATTTCTAAATTTATGATTTTAAGCATATTAGGATACTCAGTTAGGCATTTCGTTTATTTTTGTTGTTTTCTTTGCATTAAGCCATTCATACACATCCATTTAAGGTTGTTTTCCAACTTTCATCATGGTTTGTTGACTAAGTCAATTTAGTTAATCAATTTCGTTGGATTCACAGTGATGGATTGCATAACATATGAAGGTTATAAAAATGTAAGTAGATTTAATGTTTTGAAAATTGATATCTTTGATTGAAAAGAATTTGTTGATGGTTTTTTGATTTCATAATGCTTTGTAGTTGCGAGTGTGGGCATGGAGCGACACAAATGTAAGTTGCAAAAATTTCCATCTTGTGGACCTTTGATATAAATGTTGCATTTTATTCAAATGTTGTGCATTTTTGTTTTTGCAGGATGAACTCCAACAGTTTAGGGAGCAATATATTTGTCAATGGATTTTGGATGTTGCGAATGTGCGAAGGAATCAAGTGTTGCAAGATTTAGGCATTTTGTAAATATTTTGGACAATAGTGATTTATTGTTTGTTTAGAATTTTTTTAATATGTATTGATGCTGAATCTGCATTTATTTTCTTACGAATGTTGAAGGAGAAATACTTGTTATATTTATTGGTAAAAAAATTAGAAGATGAAAATTATCCATGTTTTAAATCTTTGCACTGCAGTCCACACAAAATTTGGATGTCAGGATTGAAGAAATGTTTGTAGAAAGAAATATGAAAATTAATTCGTTTAATTTTTAATTTTGGAAATTGGTTCCAAATTACTTTCAATTGGAAAAAAAGGTTGAAAAATAAATTAGGTTGTCCTTAATGACCATCATGTTTACAGTCTACCTATCGGTACAAAAACTTGACCTGAAGTACCCACTTATTCAGGCTTGGGTACCACTTGTTTTCCTGCACAAAGGGTTTTAATAAATATGGATGTTTGGTCACGTGTTTGTTCATAAATTGTTTGGAAATTGGTTCCAAATTAATTTCAATTGGAAAAAAAGGTTGAAAAATAAATTACGCTGTCCTTAATGACCATGATGTTTACAGTCTACCGCTCGGTACAAAAACCTCACGTGAAGTACCAACTTATTCAGCCTTGGGTACCCTTTGTTTTCCTGCACAAAGGGTTTTAATAAATATGGATCTTTGTCCACATGTTTGTTCATAAATTGTTTGGAAATTGGTTCCAAATTACTTTCAATTGGAAAAAAGAGTTGAAAAGCAAATTACGTTGTCCTTAATTACCATCATGTTTACAATCTACCTCTCGGTACAAAAACCTCACCTGAAGTACCCACTTATGCAGCCTTTGGTACCACTTGTTTTCCTGCACAAAGGGTTTTAATAAATATGGATCTTTGGCCACGTATTTGTTCATAAGTTTTTTTGAAATTGGTTCCAAATTACTTTCAATTGGAAAAAAAGGTTGAAAAACTAATTAGGCTATCCTTAATGACCATCATGTTTACAGTCTACCTCTCGGTACAAAAACCTCACCAGAAGTACCCACTTATGCAGTCTTTGGTACCACTTGTTTTTCTGCACAAAGGGTTTTAATAAATATGGATCTTTGGCCACGTGTTTGTTCATAAATTGTTTTGAAATTGGTTCCAAATTACTTTCAATTAGAAAATAAGGTTGAAAAACAAATTAGGTTATCCTTAATGACCATCGTGTTTACAGTGTACCTCTCGGTACAAAAACCTCACCTGAAGTAGCCACTTATGCAGCCTTTGGTACCACTTGTTTTCCTGCACAAAGGGTTTTAATAAATATGGATCTTTGCCCACATGTTTGTTCATAAATTCTTTGGAAATTGGTTCCAAATTACTTTCAATTGGAAAAAATGGTTGAAAAACAAATTACGTTGTCCTTAATGACCATCATGTTTGCAGTCTACCTCTCGGTACAAAAACCTCACCTGAAGTACCCACTTATGCAGCCTTTGGTACCACTTGTTTTCCTACACAAAGGATTTTAATAAATATGGATCTTTGGCCACGTGTTTGTTCATAAATTGTTTTGAAATTGGTTCCAAATTACTTTCAATTGGAAAATAAGGTTGAAAAACAAATTAGGCTATCATTAGTGACCATCATGTTTACAGTCTACCTCTCGGTACAAAAACCTCACCTGAAGTACCCACTTATGCAGCCTTTGGTACCACTTGTTTTCCTACACAAAGGGTTTTAATAAATATGAATCTTTGGCCACGTGTTTGTTCATAAATTGTTTGGAAATTGATTCCAAATTACTTTCAATTGGAAAAAAAGGTTGAAAAACAATTAGGCAGTCCTTAATGACCATCATGTTTACAGTCTACCTCTCGGTACAAAAACCTCATGTGTAGTACCCACTTATTCAGCCTTGGGTACCACTTGTTTTCCTGCTCAAATGGTTTTAATAAATATGGTTCATTGGCCACGTGTTTGTTCATAAATTGGTTCTAAATTACTTTCAACTGGAAAAAAAGGTTGAAAAACAAATTTGGCAATCCTTAATAACCATGATGTTCTCAGTCTACCTCTCGGTTCAAAAACCTCACTTGAAGTACCCACTTATTTAACGTTTGGTACCACTAGTTATTTTGCATCAAGTATTCTAATAAATATGGATCTTACGTGCTTGTTCATAAATGGAATTCCAAATCTTTATTTTGTCCAGTAACGACACATTACAATATAATAGAATAATATATTATAATATTGAAAGACTTACATGACGATATTTTAAATAAAATACTAAAAAAAAATCCATAAATATACAAACTTTGTTCTTTTAGTCAATATTTTGTTGTTGCACCTTAAGCTGGAACACTTGGTTACTTAGAATGGTTTGAAAGAGAACGTTGGTGTGAGAGATTGACAAGTTTCCTTAGTATGTCTTGTATTTTGTTGGCATCAATGGTGTATAATGGAATGAACGTTTTGTACTCAGTTTCTTTGAGATCAAGGATCTGCGATAGATCCAATTCCAAATCCTGTAACCAAAGGAAGTTAAGCCTTCTGTTCAGTATTCAAGCGTTGATTTAAAGCACCTATGAAGTTGGTCTTGCAAAAGTGTCTAAACACTAACTGCATAAAAAAACATACTTACTATTTAAATACATTACAATACAACACTAATTGTATGCAAATCAAATGTAACCCTACATACCTTCTTCCTAGTATCAGAAGTTTTACTGTGTTCACCCAGTTTCTCCATGACACTGAACCAAAACCAAACAATGATAACAACAAACAATTCAAAAGTACAAAGCATACTGGAATGTTTTTGCAGCAATGAAATTGGACTGAATAAGGATTATTATAAAACCAACGTAACAAAAACAACATACATGGACAAATCAATGCTAATCAATGCGTCACTTTCATGTTAGCACTATCCTTTTTTTACAGAAATTATTATTGCAAATAAGATCATTGTAGACCACTTATTACAATTTTCTTTTAATTTCCTCGTCCAAACAACTTATTTTATTCCAAGAAATTTGAAATTCATTAAATAAATAAATTACTCTCTTAAATTATCTCATTGAAGCATACTATCAAAATATTCCTACCATCAATCCAATCAGCTTACCACAAAAACAACGTCAAAAGCTTCTTGATAGCATCTGAGTGAGTTCTCAATGTTGTGGTTCCTACAACAATAATTTTATACAGTAGAGCATCTGTATTAACTACAATTTATCATACTACCTCAAGAACTAGAGAAAGAAAGATGTATGTTTTCAGATAACGCAAGAAGTTAAAAGCTAAAGATCATGGAAGGAGATGGGAGGGACATAAAAAATACAATTACCATAACTGAAAAACTGCTATGGTAATAGGTGCAATTACAAATTTCCAATTCCCTTCTATTGTATAAGCATTTCTTTACTTAATGAAAAATTAACAAAGTAATTAAAAAATCAATAAAACTAAATACACACTTACATATGTGCCGGCAAAAAGTAACATACTCAAGTCAACTAATCCTCTTTTCTCACAAGTCCCTCTAGAAGAGAAAAATATGAAAAATTTAAAATAAGTTCGATTATTAGTATCAGAACCAAGGTCATCCATTAAGGAGTACGAAAAGATATTCATGGCTCACACAAACTCATTTCTCCCGGTCATAGTTTTGGTTTTCAAATCATATGAAAAGTTTATATTGGATAAAGGAAAGAAATAGAATAGATGGTAAATATAAATATAAATAGATAAAAAAAATGAAAAATAAAGTAATAGTTAAATGTGTTTAAGTGAAAAAAAGGACAAAAATATTAATACAAGAATTTAACAAATAAAATAGTAAATACTGGTGAATCTCGTTTCTTTAGAATATATATATTTTTAATTCTCTTCAGTCTAACTTCCTTATTTTTATTTACTCATGTACTTTATTTTCACCAACCAAAGGAAAACTTAAGGTAGACCTGACTATATCACTTCTTTTATTTGTATAGTTATCTTCACAGCCATTGAAAGCTAACTAGTTTCGTTATCTTTTCTCTCTCTTTTTATATATATATTTTCATAACCAGCAAGTAAAAAATAATTCAGAATCGTCGAGTGAAGTGTGGGTAGAGGTGGAAGAAACAAGTCTTTGTAATATGACACATTTATGTATTATTGGTTATTGTGATTTCCATCACAACAAAATGTTAGAACAAAAATGAGAAGATGAAGAGGACTAGAACATTGAATAATAGATCACACGGACAAAACTTGGCGAGTTAAAAACGACCACTCCTAAAGTTGGAATTTAATTTCATTAATACACAGAGCATGTTTGGAAATCCATTGAGAATGAGAAAATTTGCATTCAGAATGTGGATAGTTTTTTTTTTATATCGCATTCAATACGTGAAAAATCACATCCAATATGTGAATCCAAACATGCTAATGCATAATGAGATAGAAGAACCACCACAGAAAACAGTTATTGCAGGCAAACATATGGAAAATAGAAATAGAAATGGTGATCTTAGCCGTGTTAGCCTGTTCTGCGACGAGCCTTTAAAAAAATTGACCTTAAACCCTCCCATAGATGAGGCTACTTAATGAATTAAACCTCATTCGACTGTGCGTGTGCATTATCATATGTACCAGTATAGGATAATGGTAATACCTGCCTCGTGTAGCCAGCAAATAAACCCAGACTAAGCCTACTGGATTATTTCAAAACAGGAGAACTACAAATTTTCTTTGCCATCTGGTACAAATCTGTTCAATGTGCCTATATAACCAGAAATTAAAAAATTCTACCACATCAAAACTTGATTATTCTAATTCAAACCATGCAATATCCTTTCAAGAAAATCAAGTGGCAAATAGAGAGAATTTTTCTAAAAACAGTGCCTAAGTAACTTGATCAATAATTTTTTTCACAAAACAGTTTTACACTACTAACAACAATGACCAAATTCTAAATTACTTTTGATAGAAAAATTGAGGTAAAACGATGGACAAGGTCTGATCTTACAAGGAATATGGGATAAGTTCAATCAATGTTCAAGAATATTGAAGGGGTAACAAAAAACATATTTAAGATTCAGTACAACACTCTCGTCATCGAGTTTCACAAAAGAGCATGATTCCTAAAATCATCTATGATACCCATGTGGTTGAGGCGTTACTATTAATACCCTTCGGTAGAAAACATTAAAACACATATGTATGCTCGACAAAATCATGTTTTAAAATAGGTCAAGCACCTGCAATTAGTTCATTGGTAAATGATACAAAAACTATTTTTATTTTTTTTATTGCAACAAATTAAGCTTTGCTTCTAACCATATAACAACCACAACAGTGCTTCAAAACACAATCAATGAAAGGAGATACTCATGCAAATCTGAGGAAAAAAAGGGAAGAAAATACCTTTTAATCAAGGTACTCCGGCGACACTACGACGGAGCTCCGACGACACTCCGACGGTATTGGGTGCTTGGGAGGACTAAAGAAAATGTCAATATTTTGTCTTGGGACGGCAGCGGAACGGTGGGTTAGGAGGAGACAACACGACGGCGGACCAACGGCGTCTAGGGTTTTCCCTTTTAACACTGACAATGAGGCGGCACTGCGTCGGGACTGGATCGCTGGGTGGAGGGAAGACACCTCTTTCGATGGACGGTGGCTCTCCGGCAACGGTGGTGGGTCGTTAGCACGAGAACTAGCCAATGGTGGTGGCTCGGTCGCAAGCTTTTCTCTCGTTAGTCTAGATGGGACTCTCCTTCAGATTTTGCAAATGAAAGAAATCCAATTTCAAATTGTGCGCCTTTCTCTCCTTGACACGTCAATATTTCATTTTAAATTTAATTTCTGCGTGGGCCAATAGCATTTAGACACGTGTCCCGTGTCTAAATGTTGTCAAAATCTGTTGTTCAGATATCATTTTCCTAATATTTAACCTGCAAACCTTGGGTTGGTTGTCACAGCTACTTCCCTTTCACCTATTTCCTTTTTCTCCATGTTGTCATTGTTTTGGGCTTTCCAGAATCAATGGATCACTCCTGAAATTCTCTTGCTGTAAGGATTTATGGTGTTAGGGAACACCAAATTCGATAGATGGAACTTTCTGAATTTATCTCTGTTGTTTGCTCCCTTGTTGATTTGGTTTTGGTGAGTATAACAGCTTATATAGGAGAATTTTGGATATACTCTTCAATGAAATAGAGTCTTCATAGAGGTTTTAAATTGTGGTCATGGTTGCAGTTTTGTTGTAAGGTTGGATATTTGGGGAAATGGCGGACAGATGCAGCTAGAGTTATGGTGTTGTCTTGTACTAAATCTGATAAATGGAACATTGTTTATTTTTGTCTTAGTAGTAATTTGATGGATGGAACATGGTGGTGTTTTTCTCTTGGTACTAACCGGTTGCTCCTTGGTATCCATATGTACAAAGAAAGAATGGAGGGTTGGTTTGACTAGATTTTTTATTCTTCTGTGTGTGCATAATGCCTTAGGCGAGTGATCTGTTTCCTATAGTTTGATTATTAAGGTTACTTGTACGATGATTTTATATTTTTGTGCATAAAATTTTGTAAAAAGGAAAGCTCAAGACTTGACCTTAACCCATAGGGTTTTGAGAGTCTTTAACCTGTAGACTTTTTAATAAAAGATTTTTTTTTATCCTGTAGGTTTTTTTTAGGCTTTTTTAACCCCAAATAATTACAACAAAATAAATCAATATATTATGAAACCGGAACACATTTATATTACAAATTTTTCTTTAAAACTTGTAGTTCTATAATATCACCCCTTCTATTATTTATTTACCAAAGAAAAAAAAAAACTAACCATATGATACCACAAACAGGAAATAAACAAGGGCTCTACATCTTTTAGTCTTGAACAAGAAAAAAGAAGCAACAAGTTATATTGAAGTTATTCTTTTAGCTACTTTTGTCCTCATTTTTTTTCTCATATTCTTCACTTACGACCAATTTTGCCCTTGCATGGCCTTCCTTGATTTGAAACTGCTTGGCTAGGCCTAAATGAGTCATCAATAGCCAAACAATAGAAAGGAATTCTCCACCTTTACTAAGTTGTTGGACATGAGTGATTGGTATGCAATTTGCTGCTGCATATGATAATAATTCCACCCATACTTCTGCCATCAGTTTCCATTTGTTCGTCCCCTCTAAATGTCTTATAACACTCGCCAATTTACACGCATGGAATAACAATGATTTGCTCCTATCTCCCTTCACAGCAGAGGGTTCATATTCAACAGACACACTATCTAGTGCCTCGCATGCCTTCTTCATTTTACTTTCTGGATCTTCATCCTTTACTTTTTTTTTGAATAGAATTCGACAACAGCGAGTGCCACTTAACCCCTAGGCAGAAAAAAGTATAAATATAATGAATGATTTAAAATGATTGAAATTTTTAAACCATAATTAGTGCTGATAAAATTTTGAACTATATATATATATATATATATGTGTGTGTGTGTGTGTTTATTATGAAATCTAGGAAGAGTGATAGCTTAGACTTTTTTTATTTTAATAGTGGTGTTAAGTTTAGAGCATTTGTAATTGGTGTGTGTGTGTATAATTTGAGAGGGGATTATATCTTACCCTTTTGATGAACTTGATGAATTCTCCAAGCTTGTCCCACTTGTCCCTTACCTGATAGGGAAGCCAATTCGATCTGGTCGACGTCATCATAGTGCTCTCTTTTTTAAGCCGCCTTTCTCTTTTTTCTTCTCCCTCTTTCATTCTCTCTTCTCCAGCAGCAATACTTTTCCTCTTGTTAAAGAAGTTAGTGGCCTCTTCACTCGTGTCTAGGAATCTTTTCTGCCCAATTCCCCTAATAGCAGACATCATTGTAGGTTGCATGATCAAGAGGTACAACATGTAATCCGATAAAAGCTTACTAAAATGCCGCAGTTCAATATCACTATATTCACAATCACCATGATTTACTTGCTTGAGATCATGAGCATTATTTTCTTTCTTTTTATTCTCTTCCGTTTTGTTTTGCCCCTCTTTATCACCATCATCATGATTTCCTTTCTCAAGATCTCGAACATCATTGTTTTTCTTTATCTGCTCCTTATGTTCTTCTACATAGAACAAGAGGTCAGTGGCAATGTGCCACAGAATTAGGCACTCATCAAAGGTGACTTCGTTGCGTTCCACATATCGCATCAACTTGTTCAGAACATCTCGTGATAGATCACCTTCCTGAATAACCCACTCTCCTCTAGAGGAACATATTCTTTGAATAGTTTCAACATCTTCTGCATCCCCAGATTTTCTTTTCAACTCGTCAAATATAAAAATCCAAAGTTTCTGAAGCAATGGCCTCTTCTTCTCATACATCCATTTTTCCACAAACTCTTCGACTCCAATTTTTCTAATCACCCAATCCAACCATTTATTCTTCTTGTCTAAGCAACGTGATATCAAGTTGAATGCCGACATGGTTTCAGACCATCTACGAAACAGTACGCATCTTTTCAAAACATCGTATTCCACTTTTTCTAACCATTTTGGCTTGTTATCCTTGTGTTTTGTCCATTTGGGTTTCTTAAGCTTCAGGACCCAACTGAAAGTGGTGGCTAGTTTTTTTGCTACCGTGCCAACTCTAGTGCCACTATCAGAATCACTGATTTTCTGAGAGCCGCGAGCGTACAATATTGCAAATGAGTAGTCAGAGTAAATGAACATGAAAATGGACACGACTTCCAAGGATACAGCACCATACAACAATATGTAGGTGACTGTAACATCAAAGGGTTCGCAACCCCTCTTTTCGTCAAAAATGAAAACAACCAAAGCTGCTACGACTGAAGCAATGGACAGAAATCGAAAGGAAAGCCCTACCCAGCTCTCTATAATGGTTGTCTTGGTGTAGAAAGCTTGGTAGATGAAGTTGAGTTCAACCTCTATCACTCTCAAAGCATCCAATGCTGTTCTTTGGAGAAAATAAGTGCGACTCTCATTGCGTTCCTGGAAGCTGAAGATCATGTCAACAACGAGCCCTTTGAATTTGTTGAAGTAGACATAAGCACCCTTCATTACTTCCAAATCCGATAGCTCATCTCTCTGAGTTGAAGAATATCCCTCTTTACTAGGGAGACCTAAATCAAAGTTTGAAAGTGGTTATTTTCAAAATAAATTTGGAAAAACGAAAAGCAAATTAGTCCAAATTTCGTGGAGTGAAAACATAATTAATCTAAAAATTATAACAATGAATAGTATTCTGTTGATGTTGCTGAGCGTAAGCTTTAGATGGCTTACTCTTGGGAGTGTCTGGTTGTGAGTCGGCACTAATGGGTGTTTCTTTCACTTGAGATTGTATGTAAGGGTTATTGCCATCATTTTGCTCATCACTTTTGTCTATAGAAGGTGTCTTGGTGTGTTGATCATCTGGTTTGGCAGGACCTAGTTCTGACTCATCAAAGTCCAAATATTGTTCTGAGATTTCTGGCATGGTTACTATTTGTGCTGGAAGTCCTGCATCCTGTCTTGATTTCAGCTCATCCATGAGCTTTGCATAATTGGGACCTGGATCAGCCTTTTGAATCATAGATTGTCGGAAGTTGTCAGCACTTGCATGTTGAAGAGAAATAGTTCGTTCTGCAAATTTGATGACCCCTGCCATGAAAACTAGGAGTGTAGGGATCAACAACGTGTTTTCAGGAAGTGTCAACAGAAACACGTAACCCGTTAGACATACCTGTCAATATAAAAGGTCAGATATTTATATATATATCCTCGAATAAATTAATGTCTCTTTTCATGTTTTCATCTCATGTAGGACGGATTTCAAAACCTTTTTAATTTTAATTAATTCCATAATCATTAATGTGATTCTCGTGAAATAAGATTGAGAAATATTGTACAATGGTAAAGTATTGTGATTATTTAAAGGAATAATATATTAATATTACAATAACAGTATCTTTTTTTAAGCATATTATTATACTAACTAAAAACTAAAGAAATTAATATAACTTCTTAGTTAAAATCTGTGGAAAATCAGAGACAAAATTTGTAATACTATGTACTGCAGGAGAAAATTATAATTAGGCCAAATATTATCGATAAAAATAAAATTTAAAGCAATACGAAAAATGTCAAAATGAACTTGAATTATATAATGATGTGAAATTTAAATTCATCTTTGATGCACATTAAATATAAGCTTTTAAAGTCTAACTATCATAGCTTACCCAGTTGGATTGTCATATGATAATACATAAAATATTAATACGAGTTTTAAGAGATCAACTATAAACTTAACAATAACAGGAGAGAAAAAAAAGGTAAAAATAAAAATATTATTTCTTCCATACTCGAATACTTCCAACACACTACTCTTTTAATGACAAATTAAAGGAAGAGAGAGGCTACACTTTATTCTTCGAAAGCCAGACCTTACTATGGTTTTCACATCTTCATAATTTGGACTCATCTTGTATTATGATGTTTTTATATATTAGTTTAATGATAAGACATTGTTACTATGACACTACACAAGGTATATACAATAGATTAATTATTAATGAAACGGACGAGTTAATTTTACACACCAATGCTACAAATGGTTAGTAGGAAATGCCATCATAACACATTGTCAAAGTTAAAATTTAGATAAACTTTCTGGTTTAGTGACAAGTGCGAAATATCTTAAAATTTGGTGACTTTTACTTGTATAGCTGAGTATTATTATTTCGAAAAAGTTTATGTGAGAAAGGAATTATAAGGTAATTCAGTAGTAAAATTGGAAAGAATGGTTGAAAATATTTTAGATTCAACTCCTTTTACTACTACAATTAAGAGTTATAAGGTTGAAAAAAACGTTTTGGATTAAATGTTGACTCATAATCATATTCTTAAGAATTGAAAGTAAATTAGGTTTACCTGCACCGTGAGTCCAAGCATGTGCCTGAGCCAAAGTTCATTGTCCTCGAGAGAAAAAGCAGTAATGGTGTCAGGGCCACCCAAGTGCAGCAGCAGAAAGGGTGTCCAGAACGCTCGCAAGTAGTCATCGATGGTGGAAACTGCCGTGTCTTTATCACCATATTTGTTGGAGATGAGGCCAACACAGAAGTCCGCAGTGACATCTGCAACAAGGTACGTGAACCAAAGCACTGAAACCAACAATGTATTTCTCGACCGTTTTCTGAAAGGAGCTATGAATATGAGAATTATTTGCATGGTCAGACTCAAAAGGACAACACCCTGAATGTTCCATTTGCCCCAAATGTTCCTCGCAAAGTTTGGGATAGGATTTACCATTTCCCTTTACCTTCTTTCTTCTTCTCTCTCTGACCAGATCTCTTTCTTTTCCTATCATGTTTCATCGTTTTAAATACAACAGCATGCATGCATGGATGATATGCCTTTTTTTTCTTCCCTTAAACTAATGCTCTCCTTAATAATTAAGAAATTCAAATGAAAAAGAAAAAGTATATATATTGTTGTTAATTAACATATTTAGCACCGTAGAACTACATGCAAACGTTCTTCATCACGCTGTAGCACTTGTTATTCTTAAAGAACGATTCATCAAAGGTAGAAAAAAGAGCTATAGTTTCTCTTTAATTTGCTTTTGCTGACAGATTATTCTTTGCACCTTTTCTCTTTTGTTACAGTTCAGGTTTGGAGTGGTTGTGATGTAGATCTTCGTCATCGATAAGGAAACAAAAGTTGAAAGTTTCAGCTCTTGTCATATACTCTTCCTTTTCATTCTCTATCTTTACGTAGTAGGCAATTAACTGGCGTATGAAAAAACTACATGTGCTGTTCTCTGGTTTGTTTCTTTTTGCTTTAGTCCTTTACATATACTCTTCTCTTTTGCTTTGGCTCGTGACAAGTAACATATCCTGAAAGAGAAAGCATAATAGAAGAACATAACTTTGCATCTCAATTAGAAACCATGTTAATTATCTTTCAACGTGACATCCCAAATATATATAACAAACATACATGATATGATAGTTCACAATTATAATATAAGAGAGTAGTTAAGAGTTAAACTTGCAATTAAAGACGAGATTACAGTCATCCCCGAAGTACCAGAATTTAAAACTTTAAGATAAAAGGTCTAAACCTTAAACTCAGACATAAAGAGTATTTCAAGATACATAGATTCAACAAAGAAAGGAATTCCTAAGAAGACTAAGCTGCAGCATCATCTCCATCCTCTTGTAGAAATATATTGTTTGGCCGTAGAAAACTCTCAAATGGGTTCTTTTCTTGCATTTGAATCAAAAGGAATTGTTCTTACCTCAAAGGGAGTGCAGCCAGCCTATCCATCACAACATAATATAGGAAACCCTCTCCCTTGTTAACATCTGCTCACATCCAAGTGGATGATCATCGGAAAAAGAAACATACAAAAGCAACACAAACAAGCAAGGGTGAACTAGGTATAAAAAGCATGTTATCAATCACATACAACTTACGAAGTTCAAACAACTATACAGGATCACACAACATGACTTGTTACACTTTAAACCGACTCGTCCAGACTAGAATGATTGTCGAGCTATGGCGGGTTATGCACTCGTGGTGGCCTCTACTGCTTTGCAAAGCCATTGCCAATGGGTTCCACCCTACCACACTCACGAGGTTAGTCCGTTCCGCGCCCTGGAGCATACTGGAAGCCTCCAAGACTAGGACCATCTACTACTACTCACCACATGATTCAATCCTCTCTACTTGAGAATGATTGATCATTGTAGTTTCAGGAAAACCCCCAATGTTGAGCTGCCATGTAATCATTCTACACACTACAAGGGCACCACCAATATGTATCCTCTCCTTGAGGATCATGGAATTACGTCCATGAACCATACTTGTTACACTTACACCAATCACCACTTTGTTACATTGAATCATCAAACATGCCTCATCCTTTCACATACTTTGTACATACATACCTTCAAACTATTATTCACACACAATATAACCTACTCTTAATCATGTTGCACAATCAAGCCACCCAAATCAGTTATATAGACATACATACACCTTAACAGTCAAACAACATCAAAAAGATGAGGAGAAGTGTGAAACTCACTGAACCGGGTCGCACAGCACACCAGGGTGCAAGGCAAGACAACAAAAATTCGCACAGCGCACCACCCTTGGTGCGCTGAGCGAATTTTCCTGATAAGGGAGGCAAGGCATGACAGCAAAAATTCGCACAGCGTACTACCCTTGGTGCATTGAGCGAATTTTCCTGCAGGGGCAGCCTTTCAGCTAAAATTTGCATAGCGCACAGGGTGCACTATGCGACTCTACATAATCTACAAAACGAAATTCTACAGATTTCAAGCAATCACCACTCCATAACTCGTTCTAGACCTCTTTCTCAACTTCTAATGATCCTAGATCGTAGTATAAGCCTAATTAAACTTGTCTAATTGATCATAAACATTATTAACCCCATTCCAAAGTGATTTAAACTCAAATTCACTTTTAAAACACAAATTTTCATGACTTGTTTACACTACCTAAATCATCCAATTTCACTCAGAACCTTCACAGCCCAAAACCACTGCCTCACTTCCTTCACACAGCCTAACTTTTCCTAATTTTTTTAGAATATCTATCTAATTAAGAGTACAACAGGATCTTACCCCAAGCACTCCTTACTAGCCCAATTGGTCATCAGAGAAGAATCAAATGTTTGACGCATCAAACTCACCATAAACGCCAGTACATATGACTAGTAACAACTTACTGGACCAGGCCAGGGCTGCTCTATGATCAGGGATGTACCGACTCCGGTTTTTATGATTCCTCTATCCTACCAACAAAGTGCTCTCATCCAGATACAAGTAATTTATCTAAGTTATCCAAACTGTCCTGCGGTGTTCTAGACCCCAATTGCCCAATTTCAATACTTCACTTCCACTAACAGAACCTGAAACAGTATCTATGCACAAGTTTTCTACCTATATCCATGTTAATTCATAACCCTCACCCAAGACCTTTCCAAACATACTCAATCACAGTCAATAAATTCATTCAAGTGCTCCACAAGAAATCCAATATAGATTCATCATTTGCAACTTCAGTTCATACCAAACAGGATGTGTACAACCAAAAATATAGTCTAAAACCACACAATAGTTCAGAATACAACATGCATACATTTATCAAACAGATTCAAGCAATAAATTCAAAGAAAGATAACTAGCTCCCCTTATCTTTTTGGTGCTCACAGAACAACTTACTTGAGACGCCCTAACAGTAACTCCACACAGAGGCAAACTCAACGGTACTTATAAGTCACCAAATGGGTGTAAAGCACGATTCTTAGAGATTGATTGGGTAGAAACTATGAAGAGGAAACTTCATTAGCAACATGCAACAAGTAAAGTTGCATGCCCTAGACTTTTAGAACAGTGGAGAAGAGGGGAAATTTCTTACCAGGATGAAACGGAGAAACTAATCGGTACGAAAGAAAGCGCTTCATGTCACGAACTCTTGAGTACCTTCAAAACGAAGATTGAACGATTCAGTTAACTGGAAATCTAAAGAGAAAACAGAGAAAATTTAGGAAAAAGAATTTTTAGAGAGAGAAAAGAAACTTGGCTTATGAAATCAAATTTTTTGAAAATTCCTTCTAAGACTAAGATATCCTTAGTTTATGGGCCTAGTTGCTTCTACATAGGACCCAATAGCCTTATATTTTTGAGGCCCTTACAACACACGCCCTTGAATTAAATTTATTTCTATTTTCGGAAAGTGTAATTGTTTGCTACGAAATGGAATATTAGCTATCATATGATGATATTGCGAATTATAGTAAATTGCGACAAAATTTTAATTTTTTATATATAGCTATGAAGTGCAAAATCGCTGAAACAGTAAACTTCGACAACTTAAAACAGTTTTGTTATTAAATGTTAGAATAAACTATAGATTTTGTGAAATTAATATTTTTAAATTCAGTTTTAATTTGGATATTGAATTTCTAAATTGATTTAACCGTTTCTTTTAATTTCATATTGGCCGACAAAAAATTCACCAATCCCAAGATTGTGGAAGCGATTGATGCAGATTTGCAGACTACTTTTCTTAACTTTCTGCTTTTGCTCTTAGCCTCTTTTAGTTTAAATTTAGATTGAGAGTCTTCCTTCCTATCAATTAAGTGAGTGCATATACTGTAAGACCTAGAAAAAAAAAAAAAAATAATAATAATAATAATAATAATAATAAAAAAAAGGATTAAAATAAAGAGAAGAGTTTTTTCTTTATTTTATAAGCAATTTTACCACTCATTTCTTTTAAAATCACACACTCTCTCTATAAAGTTGTTTCTCATTCTCTTTATCTTTCTTTATGCGGTAAAACGTACAAATTAGTAACTTTACCAAATTCTGCTCACTTCTTCTAAAACCACACTCTCTCTCTAGAAAGTTGCTTCCCATTCTCTCTGCCTTCTCTCTACCACTACCTCACATTCAACCATTGCATGTTTGATTAGGAGGTGCTCAAGTGACCGCGGCGCAGAGAGTTTCGCAACCATCCGATTAGATTCTCGTTCTTCAGCGGGTAAGTAGTTTCCTCTTTTTCTTCGCTATTTTTGAAACTTAGGGCATGCCATTCTACAGGCTGCAGGCAACTAGAAGTATCCTTCATCTTATTTCTGTTTAAAACGTAGCTCTAAGAGTTGTTCTATCACTATAGGGTGGTTTGTAGGGTACTGTTTAGGTTCTTCTCCGTGAAGGGCACTAGAGAAACTGTTTTGTATGTTGCACTACTGTTACTAAGGTAAGGGGAGTTAGATATTGTTTCCAATTTTCTTGCATTATTGGTAAGTATGTTAAATTCTTTAATTTGTGTGCTGTTTGGTTTGCTTGTTTAAGCTCTAAAGTAAGTGGGTCATATATGTTGATGCGTGTGATGTATGAAATTGTAGAGGGATGTTGGTAAACTGAATTGATTGAATCTAGCTGCTGTAATTGGGTGGGTGGGAAGTGCTTTGAGTGATAAATTTGTTACAGCTTGAATGGAATGGAAAGTTAAGTGAAATTATAGTGTTTTAGGGTAAATTAGGGGAAGTAAGGTAATGATTTTGAGCAAATGGGGTCTGCGGCGTTTTTGGACTGTTGGGGCAGCCTAGGTAAGTCCATTGTGACTTGTTAGAATCATAAAAGTGTTCTAAAACAGGTGCCAAGTAGTAGAATTGGATTTGGGTCCCTAAGTTGTTGAAATTGGTGTTTTAGAGTTGAAATTGAGCTTTAATCACTTTAGAATGGTAATAGGAATGTTTAGAATCATCTAGATAAGTTTAATTAAGTATAAAACAAGAATTTAGGGTGTTAGAAGTTAGTAAAAAAAGTTAGAAATGGTTATGTTAGGCGTTGTTATTAATTCTGCAGAATTCTGCAAAATTATGCAGAACGCTACAGATGGTTAGTGTTGACCGTTCGGCCTTGTTCTGCTCTCGGTCATAGCGGGGTCGGTCTCTTTTGAGTCTTACCATTTCATGACCGTTCGGTCTCTTAAAGATTGTTCGGTCTTGCACTGACACTCAGTCTTTTAAAGAGTGTTCGGTCGTGTACTAACACTCGGTCTCTTAAAGAGTGTTCGGTCCTGTAATGACACTCGGTCTCTTAAAGATTGTTTTGTCTTGTACTGGCACTCGGTCTCTTAAAGAGTGTTCGGTCTTGTACTAACACTCGGTCTCTTAAAGAGTGTTCGGTCTTGTACTAGCACTAGGTCTCTTAAAGAGTGTTTGGTCTTGTACTGACACTCGGTCTCTTAAAGAGTGTTTGGTCTTGTACTGACACTCGGTCTCTTAAAGAGTGTTTGGTCTTGTACTCGCACTTGGTCTCTTAAAGAGTGTTCGGTCTTGTACTAACACTCGATCTCTTAAAGAGTGTTCGGTCTTGTACTGGCACTCGGTCTCTTAAAGAGTGTTTGGTCTTGTACTGGCACTCGATCTCTTAAAGAGTGTTCGGTCTTGTACTAGCACTCGGTCTCTTAACGAGTTTTCGGTCTTGTACTGGCACTCGGTCTCTTAGCTAGTGTTTGGCCAAAGCTCTAAGTTCTCGGCCAAATCTTATAGCGTTCGGCCTATGCTTTAAGTGCTCGGCCAAATCTCATAATGTTCGGCCTATGCTTTAAGTGCTCGGCCAAAGCTCCTAGTGTTCGGCCAAGGCTTTAAGTGCTCGGCCAAAGCTCCAAGTGCTCGGCCTAAGCTCTAAGTGCTCGGCCAAAGCTCCAAGTGCTCGGCCTAAGCTCTAAGTGCTCGGCCAAAGCTTATAGTGCTCGGCCAAAGCTTCTAGTGTTCGGCCTAAGCTCTAAGTGCTCGGCCAAGGCTCCAAGTGCTTGGCCAAAGCTCTAAGTGGTCGACCTAAGCTCCAAGTGCTCGGCCTAAGCTCTAAGTGCTCGGCCAAAACTCAAAGTGTTCGGCCAAAGCTCTAAGTACTAGGCTAAAGCTTTAAGTTCTCAGCCAAAGCCTAAAGTGTTCGGTTCAAACTCTTTAGCTATTTGTTTTGGGTAAATTAAGTGTGTGATGATTTTATTGCAAAGTGTGATTGTTGTAATTTGGTTAAATTGAAAGTATGTGTATGTAAATGTATGGTTAGTGTTGAAAGTGAAAAGTATCAGTATTGGACGTAATTCCATGATCCTCAAGGGGGGATACATGGTGGTGCCCTTTTAGTGTATTGGACGTAGTTCCATGATCCTCAAGGGGGGAGTACATGGTGGTGCCCTAGTAATGTGTAGAATGATTTGCATGGAAGCTCAGTCTTGGGGGTTTTCCTGAAACTAGAATGGCCAATCATTCTCACTTAGAGAGGATTGAACCTTGTGGTGAGTAGTAGCAGGAGGTCTTAGTCTTGGAGGCTCCTAGTATGCTCCAAGGCGCGGTACAGACTAACCTCGTGAGTGTGGTAGGGTGAAGCCATTGGTAATGGCTTTGCAAAGTAGTAGATGCCACCACGAGTGCATAACCCGCCATAGCTCGACAATCATTCTAGTCCGGACGAGTCGGTTTACAATGTAACAAGTCTTGTAGTGTCATTTAGCATGTTTCTATGTTGTGTGTGATTGTATAACATGATTTTATACCTAGCTCACCCTTGTTTTTGTGTTGTGTGTTGCTTATGTATGTTTTTTTTTGTGATGATCATCCACTTGGATGTGAGCAGATGTTGAGGAGGTTCCCCTGGAGCAAGAGCTAGAGGATGTGGACGCTACAGTTTAGTCTTCCCTAGGTCTTCTTTCTATTCCAGCTTATGTCATTTGAAATACTCTGATAAATTGTACCACTTTGCAGTACTCTTGATGTCTAAGTTTCAGGTTTAGACCTTTTACTTAAAGTTTTAAATTCTTAACCTTTTTGAGGATGACTGTAATCCTAACTTATTTGCCATTGTATTTCTAACTGCTTTCCTATATTAAAATGTGAACTTCTAGATTATAACACTAGTACAAAATTCGGTTTATACAGCGCACATTATGCCACGGTTAGGCAGAAACCGTTGCATAATGGTGCGCGGTGGCAGTTTTGTAAATAAATGTCACTTATATGCCGTGGTTCGCCTAGCAACCGCGACATATTCTCCTGTCACGTACTGACATTCCCCAACAGTCAGCCCCTGCAATAAATTGGCAGGGGGTATATGTCGCGGTTCCAACAGCAACCGCGGCATATACCCCCTGCCAACTACTGACATTCCCCATGAGTCAGCCCATGCATTAAATTGGCAGGGGAATATACCGCGGTTCATGGCAGGACCGCGGCATATTCCCTGGCAATTTAATGCATGGGCTGACTCATGGGGAATGTCAGTAGTTGGTAGGGGGTATATGCCGCGGTTCCCCTGGGGAACCGCGGCATATACCCCTGTAACCTCCCAACTGCCCTTTGGGGAGGCAGTTGGATGTTCAGAACGACAGGGTATAGGCCGCGGTTCTCATTGTAACCGCGACATATACATGTATATGCCGCGGTTTAGCGGGAACCGCGACATATAGTTCAAAAAGAATTTCAAAAATGCCATTTTTATTATTTTTTAAGCAGTATAGGCCGCGGTTATCTGATGAACCGCGGCATATGCGCTTTAGAAAATAGAATACACAGAACAGTTTCTTCTTCTCCACGATTTTTCTCTCTGAACGACGAACGCCAAAACGCTGCTGCCGCCCATCCTCGTCAAAGAATCTTTGCCGCCGCGCCATTCCGTCGTCCGTCGCGCCCCTGCAGCCATCTCGCGTCCTCTGCCGTCGCGCAAGCCACTGCCGCCGTCGAGCCATCCTCTCCGTCGCGCCATCTGCTACTCCGGGTACGTTCCATTCTCTGATAATAGTTTTGTTTTATATTGAAATGCACGGTTTGAATATGTTGTTGTGGCTTTGATGGTTTTTGTAAAATTTGTTGTGGTTTTGGTGGTCCAATAAGAGACAAAGTATGTTAATTTGTATGGGAAAGGATTGGTCCAATAAGAGACAAATTTTATTTAATTTATTAATATGTTATGAAATTTTTTTAGTAGATTTCTTATAAAATCAAAATTATGTTTGAATGATTTCTATAGACAAGAGATCATATGTAATTAGTTGTGATACAATGTCTGAATTGATCATTTCAATGATTATTAATTGTATGATTGTATGACTGAATTGACTGTATGATTGAATTGATAATCTTATATAGATATTCTATAATTTTAATTTTGTAAAATTTAGGAATGGATCGAAATTGGATTAATTTACCACGTATTAGTGTTGAGTACGAGAGAGGTGTAGAGTAATTTATACAAGTTGCACAACGTAATGAGGGGAGAAGTGATGATGAAGTGAAGTTTAGATGTCCTTGTGTGAACTGTTTGAATGGGAGAAAGTTGAACGCAACCCAAATTAGAGAACATCTTATCTGTGATGGTTTCCAAAGATGTTATACAACATGGATATGGCACGGCGAAGAAATGTACTTTCCGACTGACTCGCAAACTGAAAATGTTACTGATTCCACCATGGAAGAAGATCGATCGGATGAAGACAAATTGGAGGACATGATCCGCGATGTTGGCGCAGAAAATTTTGCCAAAACTCATGTGTATGAGACGATGTCGACTGATGCGGAAACACATTTGTATGTCGGTTTAACTAAGTTCACACGTTTTTCAGCTGTGTTAAGACTCATGAATTTGAAGGCGAGCAATGATGGACTGATAAGAGTTTTACAGAATTGTTGACGTTGTTGAATGAAATGTTGCCAGATGGAAATACACTACCCACTCGTAATTATGATGCGAAGAAAATTCTCTGTCCAATGTGTATGGAGTATAAAAGGATACATGTTTGTCCCAATGATTGCATTTTATATAGGAAAGAGTTTGAATTTTTGACAAAGTGTCCAAAATGTGGCTTATCACGCTACAAGTCAAAAAACAATACTGAAGATAATGGTCAGATACAAAAAAATGGATTTGCTTTGAAAGTAGTTTGGTACCTTCCAATAGTGCCCCGACTTAAGCGTTTGTTTGCGAATCCCAAAGATGCTAAAAACCTTAGATGGCATGCAGATGAGAGAAAAATTGACGGGCTGCTTCGTCATCCAGCTGATTCAAAGCAATGGAAAAATATTGATCAACAATTCCCCGAATTTGGTAAGGAGTGTAGAAATCTTAGGCTTGGTTTAGCAACTGATGGAATGAACCCATTTGGTAATCTGAGTACCAATCACAGTTGTTGGCCAGTTATATTGATAATTTACAACTTATCTCCTGCATTGTGCATGAAGAGGAAGTACATGATGTTGTCTATGATGATATCTGGTCCAAAGCAGCCTGGAAATGACATAGATGTTTATCTAAGCCCACTAGTTGAAGACTTGAAGTTATTGTGGGTTGATGGGGTTGAAATATTTGATGCATTCGCTTCTGAGACTTTTGTGATGCGTGCAATGTTATTTTGCATCATTAATGACTTTCCTTGTTATGGTAATTTGTCAGGATACAGTGTCAAGGGTCATAAAGCATGTCCTATCTGTGAAGAAAACACTGCAGTTCATCAATTGAAACATGGAAGAAAGACGGTGTATCTGCGTCATCGGAGATTTCTAAAACATAATCATCCATATCGAAGGTTGAAAAAAGCATTCAATGGAGATCAAGAGAGGGACGAAGCACCAAATCCACTTACTGGCCTCAAGTTCTTGAAAAAGTTAATAAAATACATCATGTATTTAGGAAAACATCTAAGAAGTCATCTGTAACGACCCCTTGGAAGAAGAAATCAATATTCTTTAATCTTCCATATTGGTCAAAGTTAGATGTTCGACATTGCATAGATGTGATGCATGTAGAAAAGAATGTGTGTGATAGCTTGATTGGTACACTACTCAACATTCAGGGAAAGACAAAAGATGGAATGAATGCTCGTTTGGATTTGATTGATATGAAGATCCGAGAAGAGTTGGCACCCAAGGAGATTGGTAAACGTACTTATTTGCCCCCTGCATGTTACACAATGTCTAGACAAGAGAAAATAAGTTTTTGTCTTTGTTTAAAGAGTATCAAAGTACCACAAGGATACTCTTCAAATATCAAGAGTTTAGTGTCGATGCAGGACTTAAAGCTTGTTGGCATGAAGTCTTACGATTGCCACGTTTTAATGCAACAATTATTACTGGTGGCTATTCGTGGAATTTTGCCCAAAAATGTTAGGCAAACCATAAACAGGTTGTGTTCATTTTTCTCGTCAATATGTAGTAAAGCCATCGATCCTACAAAGTTAGATGAACTTCAAGGCGAGATTGTTATCATCTTGTGTCAACTAGAGATGTTTTTCCCTCCATTTTTTGACATCATGGTACATTTACTTGTTCATTTAGTTAGAGAAATCAAGTTGTGCGGACCGGTATACTTAAGATGGATGTATCCTATTGAGCGTTATATGAAGATTTTGAAAGGGTACGTTAAAAATTCATATCGTCCTGAAGGTTCGATGATTGAAAGGTATATTGCTGAAGAAAGTATCGAGTTTTGTTCAGATTACATGACATCAACGAATCTGATAGGAGTTCCTCGCACATCATGGTTGAATAAATTTTCTACAAGTAAAAGCATCCGAGGTGTGAATGTGGTGACAAAAGATCGCGAAGAATTGTTGCAGGCGCATCTTTATATATTGAACAACACAGATGAGGTGATCCCTTTTTTGGAAGCACACAAAGCCATTGTTAAGAATAAAAATCCAAGACAATCAGAGAAATGGCAGTTGATGGAGCATAACAAAACATTTATGTCTTGGTTCAAATCTGAAATTGACAAAGAGCCACATTCTTCTCAAACTTTATTGTGGCTTGCAAATGGTTTGAAGTTTGATGTCGTGTGTTGTACAGGTTATGAAGTCAATAATTGCACATTCTATACGAAGACTTTGGATGACAAAAGCACAGTACAAAATAGTGGAGTCAGTTTAGAAGCTGAGTCACTTCAATTTTCCACATCAAAAGATCAATCTCCTGTACTTGGATCAATGAGATATTATGGTATAATAGAAGAGATATGGGAGGTTGATTACACCAAGTTTTTTGTTCCATTGTTCAAATGTAAGTGGTTTGACAATAAGAGTGGTGTAAAAATAGATGAATCAGGGATGACACTGGTTGATTTTCGAAAGGTGGGTTACCGAGACGAACCGTTTATCATGGTTCATCAAGCATCTCAGGTTTTTTATGCCAAAGATCCTGCGTCTGACCATTGGTATGTCGCTCTTCAAGGCAAAAAACAAATTGAAGTTAACGAAGACAATCTGATTAATATTCATATTGCTGACAACCATTCATTTCAAACTACAACAAATTTGGACGACCAATCTCTAGTTGACGACGATGATGTACATGCAATTCGATCAGATCATGATGAGGGAATATACATATGATGAATCCATATCTTTATGTATGAATTTTCAATTTCTGTAGCGGTATTTTGTTAATATCACATAAGTTTTCCTTTTATATATTTCCAATGATTACCATTACATGTTTTGTTAAATTAATATTTCATGTTGCTATTTATTTTGACAGATATATGGCTGATCATCCACAAACTTCAGGGGATGAGGCTCCCCCTACCAGATCCACTAGAGGACCCACTAGAATGAAACAACTTTTGATCAGAAAGAATAGTGGTGAAAGAACTCCAGTGAATGTGAACGTGGTCACGGGTGTGGCAACTGGCCCCTATGCAGATGACTTCCGATCATACCTTGGAGTAGTGGCACGTGATAGGATTAGTATTCTCACTCCATCTTTTGATAATGTGTCCGAGGTTGATCGGAACATTATATGGAACGATATATTGGTAAGTTAGTTAATATCATTTGAATTAAAATTTGTTTATATTGATAATTTTGTACTAATAAAACTTTATTATGTTTATTTCAGCTGACATTTGACATTCCAAATGTCGCAACACTTAGAAATAAGTGTTTGTCAACTGTTGCTGAAAACTTCAGAAACTTTAAAAGTAAGTTGACATCAAGATATATCTTTGGACACCTTAAACATAAGTCTCCATGTAGTTCCTATAAGTCCATTGATGAGGAGACTTGGCGGCTTTTTAAAGAGAGTCGGATGTCAGAGGAATGACAGGTTAGTATAATTGATATTATTCAATTCCTATTAACAAGTGCTCATAATTGATATATCATATGAACTAATTAATTAATGTGTATGTGACAGGCAATTAGAAGCAAAGCACAAGGAACAAGTGCTCATAACAAAAACCCCACCTATTATCTCGTGGTGGGTATAGGAAGCTTGAGGAGAAAATCCTCAAGAAAAAGGCAGATGCTAGACCACCATCTCAGGGTGGTAGCCCCCCTCAGCCTCCTTCTCCACCTTCTAGACATGAAAAATGGAAGTTGGCTCGTATGAGACCATCGGGCACCTACTCTTCCGACACTGCACGGGAAATTTCTGAAAGAATTGTAAGTAATCACTGTTCCTAAAATAAGAATAATTGTAATTATACATACTACATTGAACTTTTTAAAGAATAATTGTGTTTTGTAATGTTACAGGACTCCTTGGTTGAGCAGAGCTCCCAAGGTCAATTCACTCCAGAGGGTCGCCAGGATATTCTTGCTGCTGCGATTGGACGACCTGAGCACCCTGGACGTGTACGTGCTGCTGGTCCTGGAGTAGGAATTAAAGAATATTTTGGGAGCTATTCTCGTCATCCTTATGCATACAGCGAAGCAGAAAGAGAAAGGATGACACAAGAGATCACAAAAAAGGTTCGAGCCGACCTTACGGACGAGATCACAAACAAGGTTAGGTCAGAGCTCAG
This sequence comes from Vigna reflexopilosa, assembly GCA_027742785.1. Lineage (NCBI taxonomy): Eukaryota > Viridiplantae > Streptophyta > Magnoliopsida > Fabales > Fabaceae > Vigna > Vigna reflexopilosa. The sequence continues at coordinate 11,921,237 of CM050926.1, forward strand.
GCTGAATTGTTTAGTGAGTTCAGCTCCATGTTCCAGCAGCAGTTTGAGACCTATGGCATGCGCCCGGTGCCATCTCCTGTACAGGAACAGGAACATGTTGTGCCTCCCACAGGTAAACTTAATAAACATTTATGTGCAATTATTTCTATCTTTTGTATAATCTAACATTTACTGTGACAGGGAGAAGCGGGAAAGGAAGTTGTTCTGCACCAGCCGTCCCAGGGGATGACATGGACGATGCTAGTCCATGTCTGCTATACATTTTAGACGATATCGAGACGGTCCTGGTAGCTCGTGGAACAATGTTTAAGGCAGCGACTGTTGTTCATGGTGAAAAGCTATCAGAGGATGAGGTGAAGGTCTCAGTGGACGAAATGATATTACCTGATGCCTTAGTTCCTCTGGCCACAGATGAGATTTTCACTGTGGAACAAGCATTCAAGTCCTTTATCGCTTGGCCTAAACATTTGGTTGGTTCAGTTTCTGACCCCCCGGTATGGAATTCTTCTTTACACTTCTCAATATTAAAGTTTGCATGTTATTGATGTCAAAACTTATCTTATTTTGGTTCATTGCAGGCAGAAGAGAAGATTCCTCTATCTGAGGATGATCCTATTGGTTCATTGCAGCTACTTGCTGACATCCTTGAAGATAAGCCTTTGGAGGTTGAATATGATTCTAATGTATTTGGGAGAGTCTCTGAGGTCCCATTATACCTTCATGCCTCAGATGTTAGAGAGCTTGCTTCGGGAACACAAGAGTTGAATATTACAATTATTCAGCTATGGATGATGTAAGTCTATGAGCAATTATATATATATATATATATATATATAATTGATTTGTATATCAAGTATCATTTTCTCAAAGTTACCTTTTGATTTCAGGTATTTGTGTGGGACCAGGAACAAGTTGGGGCACTCTGATGATTATGGATTTATTGATCCCCAATCCATTCACGAATCAACTGATTTTGATCACATCAACACAAATCTCATCAGAAATTTTGCAACCGGCAAAAAAGTATATTTTTTGCCTTATATATCTGGGTAAGTGAACTTTGTTAACATAATAAAATTCCATGTGAGATTTTAAAAAATAATAGTTAAGTTATTATGAATTTCAGGCGCCATTGGCAGCTTCTTGTTATTTCTATGCACGAGAGCTATGCTTTATGGTTCTGCTCATTGCACAGGCCTCCTCCCACAAATCTCAGACAACTAGTTGATTGGTAAGAACCTCATTGTTTGGACTTTCTTTTTTATATAAATGAATGCTAAAACCATTTTTTTTATATATAGTTCTATTCCAGCAAGTATGATGATGGTTGGGAGATCAATTACACACACTAGAAAGATTGCATGGATTTCTCTCAAGGTTTGACATATGGCAAAACCATACTTTCTTATAGTTGTTTTGTTTTAATGTTTTTCACTAACTATTTACAACTGTGTTGATATGTTGTAGTGTAACAAACAGAGTGGGTCATATGAGTGCGGATACTACGTAATGTATTGGATGACCCAAATTATTCGATCTCATATCACAAGAGGCTGGGAAACGGTAATATTTAACTTTAACAAATGTTGATTTTTTCCAAAATTTAGAATTCAAAACACTAATTAATATAAATTGTCTTGTGCAGAGGTTCAAGACGACTACACCAGTTCCTGAGAAGCCACTATCATTCATCAAAAAAGCTGCTGCAAAGTATATAGTTAGATTATATAATAGTTCTTAGTTACTAGATTTAAAGATTGCATTTGATTAGATTGTATTTAATTAGACTTTGTACTTTATTTAAAGTTCAAATACATTTCAACATGTGATTGATCTGTTGTAAATGATATAGACTGTTTATTTGATATGCAGGTCTGTTTGTGTGGTAATGGATAGCACATAAACAGACCTGCTATTTTAAAAAATTGCAGGACAATATGCCGCGGTTGTTACCACAACCGCGGCATATAGTGTCTCGTTTTATTTTTTTTATTTTAAATACACTTTTGGCCGCGGTTGTGGTATGAACCGCGGTATATTCCCTACATTTTACCGCGGTTCCAAACGCGGCATATAATGCTACGATTTATATTTTTTTTAAAAAAAGGGGTTTAGGCCGCGAGTGTGGTACAAACCGCGATCTATTCCCCATACTTTTTACCGCGGTTGCAACTGCGGCCTAAAGTCCCAGACTTTTTACTGCGGCTGAATATGCCGCGGTTCGGGAACCGCTGCATAAGGGCGAAAACAACCGCTGTCGTTTCCCCTGACTGCACTAGTGTAATATGCTTTATTCATAATTGGGATGTCACATGTATGAACCTATGAAATTTTATTTCAAAATAAAACTATATGAAATAAAAAATATGTGGAATTGCACAGAATTTACTAAGGTAAAATATAAAATATAAAATCACCTGCACGTATAAATCGTCATATATTATTCATATCTTACATTCTTTAGTATGTAAACCTTGGAGAAAATATGTGAAAGAATGAAAAATACATTGGTTTAGGGTTTAGGGAACTGAAATATATAGGTTTTACAATATTTATTTTACGACTAAGTTTCATGTGTATCAAAGAACCCTAATGTAGATAGCATGTGAAGCTAAAACTTTGGCCAAATATATCATGAGCCCATTGAATCAATAAAATGTCAGAGAGCGGAGGGAACAAAGGATAAATGCTAACAATCCTAAAGCAATCACTGTAGCTATGACTTTCCATAGGAACTTCTTCTAATAGTAGATAGTGATCGGTAAAAAATAAAGATTAATAAACGCATATTCAAGTATTAATGAATGCCAAATGGTTTGATCAAAACCTAAAGTTAAATTCTAAGGAATATAAGAGACATTTAATTTGAAATGTAACATTAATGTCCTTTAGGAGTACAGTGGGAGAATCATTTCCAAATTATTGTGCAGTCTATACAATAAGGAAATAATGTGCCTCTTACTAAAAATATATACATTCTTTTTTTTTCTCCTAACACGATTTTTTAGATTAATCCAACATTAATCTTATATATAACTAATTATACATACTTTATTATGTTAAATTAAAAGTTATTAAATAATTAGAAGTTAATTAATTGAAACAATAAGTTGACCACTCTTATTAAATTAAATTTATTTTACAGATAAAAAGGTTATGAGATTAAGATGTGTGTGTAGGATAAATATTACATGTAAAGAAGTGGGATAACTATATAATATTATTCTGCTTTTATGTCTAAATATTAAATTATCCTAAAATAAGATTTATTATATTGGATCAATATATATTATTAACATTTTATCTCTACCACAAAATATCAATGAATGAGTAAAATGATATTATATCTAAAGAAAAAATATTAATGTATTATTGATATCTCTTGAAAACATATTTATTTAAATTATATTTGGACTAATGTGAGTCTATTTTGTATTGTTCTTAATTAAGTTATGAATTATTTTAATAGTTAAGATTGTAACAGGATGGATGCGGGTTTTATTATTCAATCTTGATTTTTAAAGTAAAATATTTTCTTATCCCGTCTCTATAACTATATCTATTAGGTAGGTGTATGATTTTTGTCTCATTCTCATCTCTACTAGATTATATTCGCCTTCTTATTATTCTAATTATGAATTAACAAAGATTTAAAATACCTTCAAAGGGATGTTGTTGTAAAGATTGTGAAATTGGTATTTCTAAATATTGATCTACATTTTTTTCTCTCTCTCTATATATTAACATTTGATTTAATGAAGATATGAAAATACATAATTTTAACATGGCCGCACACGATGAAAATAAATGTGTTATTAAGGTTGTTTTAAGAGGAACAAAAATATTAAAGATACAAGTAACACTAGTGCAAAAACGTTGTTTAACGTAACTTCTTAGACGTCGGTTAGGGGTAAACACGACGTATATGGATGACCGGTGATATTTTCATAAATAAGTTGGTCATATAGACGTCAGTTAGGAGGGGCCCCAACGTCCATAGGATTATAGACGTAGGGGCCCCTCTTAACTGACGTCTATATGGCGGAAAGTAATGGCTATTCACCTACCTGTCAGACATATAGACGTCAGTTAGGAGGGGCCCCGACGTCTATAGGATTATAGACGTCGGACCCCTCCTAACTGACGTCTATATGTCTGACAGGTAGGTGAATAGTCACTTTTTTCCGCCATATAGATGTCGGATCCCGCCACCTTGACGTCCATATTTGATTATAGACGTTACTGACCTTAGTAAGCGACGTCTATATGCCCCGCAAATATGAATATTTAAATCAGAAAGACGTCATATTAGTGATAAGCCGACATCTATAATATTATAGACGTCGGTTCCCCACAAAAACCGACGTCTATAGGCACTTATACTGCACCAGGAAGCCGCAAGCAGTTACGCTCACTGTTTCATCGTCTTCCTCACGTTGGAGCTCTTCGCCATTGCATTTCCAGGTTCGTTTTCTCTTATTTGGACTTTAAATTTAGTTTTACTCTGATTAAATTAGTATTTAATGAAATATCTTCCATTTGAACCGATTAAAATTCATTTTCATTGCGTTTTGGTGCAGTTTGTAGCGTGTTCTTGGACGACGTTGTTGACACCTTTTGGCCTACGTTTTTGGGCGTGCAGTCCTCCATTTCATTCCATTGCTTTATTAATCTGCTAAAAAGGTTAGCTTCATTCTTGAAAACTTTTATTGTATGCATGTTGTTGTCATTTGTGTATGCATGTTATTGGCTTTTGCAATAAGAAGTTTTTGGGTTTTAGGTATGCATGTCTTATTGGCTTTTGAATATGCATGTGATAAATTTTAGTTGTGTTATTATAATTGGCATGTTATTGCGTTTTGGTGCAGTTTGTAGCGTGTTCTTGGACGACGTTGTTGACACCTTTTGGCCTACGTTTTTGGGCGTGCAGTCCTCCATTTCATTCCATTGCTTTATTAATATGCTAAAAAGGTTAGCTTCATTCTTGAAAACTTTTATTATATGCATGTTGTTGTCATTTGTGTATGCATGTTATTGGCTTTTGCAATAAGAAGTTTTTGGGTTTTAGGTATGCATGTCTTATTGGCTTTTGAATATGCATGTGATAAATTTTAGTTGTGTTATTATAATTGGCATGTTGGTTTATAAATATGAAATCATTGAGTGAAACTTAGTTCCCTTTTGAAATTTAACACAAACGATTAATCTTTTAATCATTTTTATTAAATTTTGAATTGTCCGATTGGACAGTTTGGGAAAATTATATTTCATAAATTTGCTATAACATGTATGTTGGAGTTTATGCATAAGATTGATAAAATTTTGGTTTAGTATTTGTGTTGTTCTCCGGATGCATATTTGATTGTGGTCATCCTTGACTACTTTCATTTCGTGTATTTCGAAGACCAATGCGAAATGCTGCCGAAATCTTATCAAATTTATGATGTAGACTTCTTTGCATGTGTGTTAGCAATTTATAAAATATAATTTTTCTGAATGGGCGGGGCCTAACCTTGTGAGAGTTAAAAAATTGAAACTATTGAAGTATGTTACGAACATAGTATGGATCAAAGCTGGAAGAATAAACGTCGCATCAGTGAAGAATATGAGAAGGGTGTTTCGATGTTCTTGCAATATGTTCAAGAAAATGGAAAGTCTGTGAACGGGACATATTTTTGTCCTTGTGTTCATTGTCTTAATCAAATACGACAAGACTTAGGCAATTTGCATGATCATCTATTCATGTTCGGCATAATGAGAACTTATACCGTTTGGACATGGCATGGAGAAGTACTGGACCAGCCTACCACGTCACGAGGAACGAATTATGTGGAAGAATGGATGAATGACCATTTAGAGGACATGATAGGTGATGTTGGTGAAGATAGCTTTGGAAGAGCTAATTTGTATGGTTCTCTTATAATTGATTCAAAGCAACCATTTACCCAGGCTGCTCGAACTTTACACATTTGTCTGCAAGTTTGAAGTTGTTTAGTTTAAAAGCAAGGAACGGATGGACCGATAAAAGTTTTACAGAGTTGTTGGAGTTGTTGAATGAGATGCTTCCAGAAAATAATACTCTACCTATTTGTAATTAGGAGGCCAAAAAAATTTTATGTCCAATGGGTCTTGAGTATCAAAAGCTACATGCTTGTCCCAATGATTGTGTTTTGTACATAAAGGAGTTTGCTTCGCTAAAGTATTGTCCAACATGTGGTTTATCCCGTTTTAAAAAGAAATCTGACATAAACACTACTGATGAAGGTAATCATGGTGCACCTGCTAAGGTGTTGTGGTATTTGCCTATAATACCTAAGTTGAAACGTATGTTCTCTGTTAAAGAAGATGCAAAGAACCTTAAATGACACGTTGTCAGAAGAAAGTGCGATAATCTTCTTCGACACCCAGCTGATTCACCACAATGAAAGAAGATTGATGAAACATTTCCAGAATTTGGTGCAGAGCCAAGAAACTTAAGACTTGCACTTGCAACTGATGGTATGAATCCTTATGGGAAGTTCAGTAGTAAACATAGTTCATGCCCAATTATGTTGATAATATACAATCTTTCTCCTTTGTTGTGCATGAAGAGAAAATATATGATGTTGTCCATGATGATATCGGGTCCTAGACAACCTAGCAATGACGTTGATATTTACTTGAAACCTTTAATTGATGATTTGAAATTGTTGTGGGAAGAAGGTGTCGAAGTGTTCGATTCAGATGTTGAAGAAAATTTTTGTTTGCGTGCAATGTTGTTTTGCACTATAAATGATTTTCCAGCCTATGGAAACTTGAGCGGTTATAGTGTTAAAGGTCATTTTGCATGTCCGATTTATGAAGAACACACTAGTTACCTTTAATTGAAGCATGGTCAGAAGACGGTATATACAAGACATCGAAAATTCCTTCCTCGTAATCACCCTTATCGTAGATTGAAAAAAGCATTCAATGGAAGTGTTGAGGATAAGGTTGTGTCCAGACCCCGGAATGGTGAAGAGGTGTACAACAAAGTCAAAAACATTGACATTGTGTTCGGAAAACATCATAAAAGTACCTTGGCAAAAAACATTTGGAGAAAACGATCAATATTTTTTAATCTTCCATACTGGTGTAAACTTGATGTTAGACATTGTATTGATGTGATGCACGTTGAAAAAATGTTTGTGACAGTGTCATTGGAACTTTATTAAACGTGAAAGGGAAGAGCAAAGACGGAATAAAAGCACGACAAGATTTGGCTGAAATGGGAATCCGATCTGAGTTACATCCACAGACAATAGAAAAACAAAGTTTTTGTAACTCTTTAAGAAGTGTGAAGGTTCCACAAGGTTATTCTTCAAATATTAGTAACCTTGTTTCTCTGCAAGAGCTCAAGTTAGTTGGTTTAAAGTCTCATGATCGTCATGTATTGATGCAACAATTGTTACCAGTTGTTATTCGAGGCATATTACTTCCTTCTGTTAGGGGTATTCTCACACATTTGAGTTTGTTCTTTAATGCTATTTGCAAGAAAGTTGTTGACCCTTGAGGTTTAGATCAATTGGAAAATGAAGGAATAAGACTACTATGTGAATTGGAGATGTATTTTCCACATTCTTTTTTTGATATCATGGTTCATTTGATTGTTCATTTAGTCCAAGAAATTCGAATATGTGGGCCGGTTTTCTTAAGGTGGATGTACCCTGTTGAAAGATATATGAAGATCTTAAAGAGATATGTCAAGAATCAGTATCGACCAGAAGCATCAATCATAGAGCGATACATTGCAGAAGAAGCCATTGAATTTTGTTCTAGTTATATGCCAAGTTGTGAACCAGTGGGTCTTCACAAGAGCAGACATGAAGGAAAATGTGAAGGTAAAGGTGTTCGTGGTGTGAGGATTCAAAGTGTTAGTAGAAAAGAAGTTGATCAAGCTCTTGGGAAGACATCTGTGTTCGGCCCACGAGATAACCTCAATAAAGAAGTTGATCAAGCTCATTTGTACATCTTAAACAACACTGATGATATGATTCCTTACATTTTTGAACACGTTAATGAAATAAAGGCATCAAATCCAAGAATGAGTGAAAAATGGCATCTTAATGAACATGTCAAAACCTTCTTACAATGGTTTAAGAAAAATATTTATGCGACTCCACATGTTTATGAAACTTTATTGAGGTTATCTCGTGGGCCGAACACAGATGTCATTACATATGGTGGGTACTATATAAACAATATTTCTTTTCAAACAAAGGAAGAAGATGACAAAAGTAGAGTTCAAAATAGTGGGGTTACACTACAAGCTGAGGCTGTGCACTTTGCTAGTTCTAAAGACAAAAATCCAATCACTACATCAATGAGTTATTTTGGAATAATACAAGAAATATGAGAGGTGGATTATGTCAGGTTTAGAGTCCCAGTTTTCACATTGGTAGATCTTAATAAGATGAATTACACTAATGAACCATTTATTATAGCTAGTCAAGCAAGGCAAATATTCTACGTAAGTGATCCAGCGAATAAAACATGGTCAGTGGTTTTGGAAGGAAAAAACATGCACGGGTATGATGATGAAGAATCTCTTGATATACTTGAGACAACATCTACCAATGAAGGGATCTGGAAGAAAACAATATATTAATAAGTAACGTTTTTTTTTTTTACTTTATATGTAGTTTTATTCTGATGCATATTTGAATTAGTACTAACCTCAGACTCAGCATCAGGACATACTAGACGTACACGAGGCGTGACATGATTGCCAGAAGTTACATCCGGACGTGTTGATGGGCAAAGGATACATGTTGAGATTGACCCCAGATCAGGTGTGGCATTAGAGCCAAATGTTAATAGGTATAATAGTTATCTGGGTAAGTTAGCAAAAAGCTATGTTTCTATCCTTCATGCAACTTGGGATGACGTCCCAGAGGTCGAGAAAAACCTCTTATGGCAAGATGTTCAAGTATGTTTACTTAAAAGAAATTTCATATACTTATTTCTTTGATCTTATTATGTCATTAACATGTTCTTTATTTTAAACAGCTAAACTATGATGTTACAAACACACTTCAAATAAGAAAGAAAGTGTTATCGCATATATCGAAGAAATGGAGGGATTTCAAGACAAGGCTGACACGTCTGTATGTGTTTGGAGACAGGCAACATGAGAATCCAAGTAAGCATTATTCCTTCACAGAGGAAGGGTGGATGCAGTTTCGTGCATTTAGAGAGAGTGAGGAATGGAAGGTTTTATCTTAACATCTACAACATCTTAAAAGGAGTTTTTATTATTATATAGTTATGAATATACATGGTTTTACAGGGTAAAAGGTTATCCGCCCAAGAAAGGCAAAGGCTAAATGATGCACCACACTTGTTATCACGAGGTGGTTATGCGAAACTTGAGAAGAAAATTAAAAAGAGTCGAGCGGATGAGTTGGGGCTTGAGTCCCTGGACCTTGCACCTCCACCTACTAGGTACGAGCTGTGGAAGACTGTTCAGACGAAATTAGATGGGAACATGACATCTACCTCAGCTGCATTGATCTCACAAAGAATTGTAAGTTCAAATTCTATACATTGTTTGATTGTGTATTTATCATACCATGAAGTAACAAAGTTTTTTCTTTTTTTATGTGCAGGATGAGTTGGTTGAGCAGCAGACACAGGGAACATTTACTACCCAAGGTAGGGACGGCATTCTAACAACGGCCATTGGAAAACTGGAGCACCTAGGACATGTACATGGAGTTCCTGGGGCAATTGGTCTTCGTGACTCCTTTGGCCCTACACAAAAAACCACTCAATCAACGAATCAGGAGGCACTGAGGCAGATGGATCTCCAGTGGGAGGAAAGACTTCGCCAAAGCATGAGAAACATGGAGGACCGATTCAATGAGCAACTACAAGAATAAAAACAAATACAAAGAGCGCTTGAAGAAAAGTTGCAATCCATGACGCAGGGCTCCTTGGGGTTGGCCACTCAAGCTCCCACACCACCTCGTGTCAGCACTGAGTATAGCGGTCAGTATGAGCTGTTGGGTGATGGGGATCCCCCACGCATTGTGGCTGTCGGACGAGTAGTTGAGGGAGGCCAGACTATTCATGGTGTTCCCATATTACCCTAACACGTAGGTGTCATGATTGACGAGGTTCAGGATCCCCAGGCTCAGGTGCCTGTACCACTCTAGAAGTTCAGTTTGTGGGGGAGGCCATAGGAACTTTTCTAGCTTGGCCTAGAGCATTGATCATCACACACATTGCTACACCATAGGTATAATATTTTAATCATTAGTAATTATATATTTTCATTTAAAAATATTTATTGATAACTTTTAAATTCTTATCTTCATTTCACACGTCGTCAGAAGCAGCCGATGCATGAGGCACCAATACCTGAAGATCATGACATGGCTGAAGCGGTGGATGATCCTATAGCAAAACTAGTTTCAAGAATTCCCAGGTTCAACAAAGGATCAATACAAATATACTGGGATTTCAGAATATTGGTCTCCCTGCCCATTTGCCAGTATATATCACATTCAATGATGTATCCAAGATCATTGTGGGAGACAGGGTGTTGAATATTTCCATTATTCAACTATGGTGCATGTAAGATAGTTAATTTTGTCTACCATATTAGTTTTATTTAGATTACTAGTTTCTAATAACTTAACTTTGTTGTTATAGGTACATGGACACAGTCATTATAGACCGAGGTCGGTCTTCCACGTACAAATTTGTTGAACCTCAGACCATTCAACGTTCTGGTAACACAGTTGAAAGCAAACAAAATTATTTGCAAACATGGATAGCTGAGTCAAACAGAGACGTATACCTTGTGCCATACATTGATGGGTATGTGTTGTTTTATGTAAAAGTTAATTAAAGTTTACTTAATAAGTTTACTAACTATTTAGGATTCATGTTAGGTCTCACTGGCAGCTGATGGTCATCATTCCCAAACAATGTTCAATTGTATGGTTATGTTCGCTACATAGGAAGATGAAACCTGACTTGAGAAACATGCTTCAAGGGTAAGTGTTTCTCCAAAGATGAATTTCAAATTCATGTTGACCTTATATTTTTATGATAAATATAGTTATATTAATATTACTTTGTGTTTCTAATGTAAATAGAGTAATGGGTAAATCTCGAGCTTAGCTAGTTCAAGTCCTCTATCCAAAGGTTGGGTGCATTTATAGTTTTAATTCATTTTCTATGTTATTCATTGATTTAAATTCTTGACTATATTTAGTTTGTCATTATAGTGTAACAAGCAGCTAGATTCATGGGAATGTGGCTACTATGTCATGTCATGGATTAAGACCATCATTCGAGCTGCCATTACATGTGACTGGAATGAGGTAATCATGCCTACCTTCAAAACATTACAAATCAAATTTATCTTTGAACATATATTTCTTAATTTTGCAGCGCTTCAAGAATTCATCTCCTATACTAGATGACACAATAAAGCAGCTAAGGCAATAGTGGGAACATATCTTTGAACTAGGAAGACTTATATTTGTTGTTGAACATTACTTATGTTTAGTTTAAGTTTATAATTTCATAGTTTTGGTTTTGGATTGTTTTTTAGATTAAATAGACCTTTCTTTAGTTGAAACGCAAATATATATATTATAAAAAATTGTTCTAGGACAATTTTCTGTTTTTCAGGTGCGTCCCTCAACCTCAAGAAGACATCTGGAGCACACACTAGTTGTCTTAACTAGCCTAACTGCTAGTGTAGACACTACTAGATCACATTGAAGCTCTCTGACTACTAAGCCCAGCCTCTCCACACAAGCCTCAGACACAAAGGAATGTGTCGCCCCCGAATCAAACAAGGTCATAATGAAGCTCCAAATAACAAGCAACTGCTAACTATCAGATTACCTGCATTGGCTGCCTTTACTTCAGTCAAGGCATAAACTCTCCTAGCTCCCTGTGGTCTGACACCACCTCTCTAAATAGCTCTCCCGACTAGACGAGTCTGAGGGCTAGTCCTCCTAACAGTAAGGCAATCTCTGGCATAGTGGCCCTCACCTATGCAAATGTTTCACCTCCGGTAGTCTCTCATTTGAGGGCAAATGGACTGCATATGGGGCCTCCACAAGTAAAACACCTCAAAGGGCTGACAAAACTGGACTGCCCCGATGATTGAGAGGAAGAACCCCGGGACCCAAAAGAAGTAGGTCTAGAGAAAGGGGTTCTCCTAAGGCCCTTCTGGATACCCCGGGACCCAAAACTGGACTGAAGCCACCTTTGGATACCGCTGGTCCACCAATTCTCAATGGTTGGCTCAACTGTCTCTAAGGCCCTTCTGGCTCTCCCTTGGTCTTCTCCATTTCCTGGGCCATCTCCACTAAAGTGGAAAACTCCCTGATATGCAGCCCTTTCACAAGTAACTTAATATCCTTTCTCAAGCCGTTCCCAAACTTACGGCACTACCATTCTTCATCTACAGCCATGGTGTTGAAGCAAATCAGGTGTTTAAAGCGATCTGCATACTCAACAACTGATTGGTTGCCCTGTGCCAACTCCAAAAACTCCACTTCCTTTGCAAACCGAATGCTGTCTGGAGTGTACTCTGTGTAGAATTTGGCCCTGAATAACTCCCAAGTAATAGGAGTCTTGTTCCTCTCCAGGATCATCTTCATATTGTTCCACCAATGTCCAACCTCTCCTGTTAGCAAGTACTGGGTGTAGGCTAGTTTCTTCTCATTCGGACATCCTTTTGCTTCATAAATTCGTTCCATGTCTTGGAACCAGTGATCGACCTCATCAGGGCTGCATTTGCCAGTGAACCTGGCGGGATGATGTTGGAGAAAACTCTCCAAACTCCACTCCTGAACCGGAACAACAGAAGAAGAAGAAGCACCAGGAGTGGGTCTTCCACTAGCCATCATCTCCATGAGGTACCTCTGAGTGTCCTCAACTGACGCTCTTGCAACCTCCAAGTTCTGAAGGGCTATGGTGTTTTGTTGCACCAGGGAAGCATTCTAATGCTGCATAGCCCCAAGCACAACCTCTAGTCTTCTGGTGTTCTTAGAATGTTCAGGCTAGGGAGGAGAAGGTGGAGGAGGCTTAGGTGCCATTTTTCTGCTTACACAAAGACCAAAGGCCATTAGTTCAACTCAAGGAAATCAAGGTAATTACCTATACATGGCTAAAACGCACAATCATAAGCAATGCACACTCACAACCTACAGGTTCTCTAAGGAAGAAACTGCTCTGATACCATAAATGTGACATCCTAAATATATGATAAAGATATATATAATTAAGACGTCATCATGAATAATACTAGAAAGTAGTTAAAGAAGTAACTAAGGTACTTAGGATTACAATCATCCTTAAAATAGTACAAGAATTTAAAACTGGAGTATTAGAGTCCTCTTGCAAAATGCTAGGGATTTAAAACTTTAAACATAGAGAAGTTCTTCACAATAACTTAGGCTAAAAGGAATAAAGCGTAGAGAACTAAGATGCAGCATCTTTGTCTCCTTCCAAAGTTGTCTCCAAGGAAACCTCATTCTCCTCTGCTCACATCAAAGTGGATGATCATTGCAAAAGAAAACACATACAAACAAGACAACAACATAAGCAAAGGTGAGCTAATTATATAAAAAACATGCATCATAAGAAAACATATATATACAAGAGTTAACTTAAATCAAACAAGATAAAACATCCATCCTAACATGTTGAGTACTAGACATGACTTGTTACACTTTAAACCGACTCGTCCGGACTAGAATGATTGCCGAGCTATGGCGGGTTATGCACTTGTGGTGGCCTCTACTGCTTTGCAAAGCAATTTCTAATGGGTTCCACCCTATCACACTCATGAGGTTAGTCTGTTCTGCGCCCTGGAGCATACTGAAAGCCTCCAAGACTAGGACCTCCTGCTACTACTCACCACATGATTCAATCCTTTCTACTTGATGATTGATCATTGTAGTTTCAGGAAAACCCCCAATGCTGAGCTACCATGCAAATCATTATACACACTACTAGGGCACCACCATGTATCCTCTCCTTGAGGATCATGGAATTACGTCCATGGACCATACTTGTTACACTTACACCAATCACAACTTTGTTTCATACATACTTTCAAACTATAATTCACACACAATACAACATACCCTCAATCATGTTGCAAAATCAAGCCACCCAAATCAGTTATATAAACATACATACACCCTGACAGTCAAACAACATCAAACAGCTCAAACAGATGAAGAAATGTGTGAAACTTACTGAACCGGGTCGCACAACGCACCAGGGTGCAAGGCAAGACAGCAAAAATTTGCACAGCGCACCACCCTTGGTGCGCTGAGCTAATTTCCGTGAAGGGGGAGGCAAGGCATGACAGCAAAAATTCGCACAGCACACCACCCTTGGTGCGCTGAACGAATTTTCCTACAGGGAGAGCCTTTCAACTAAAATTCGCATAGTGCACAGGGTGCGCTATGCGACTCTGCAAAACAAAATTCTGCAGATTTCGAGCCTCTCACACCCTTCCTACCAACTCTAGGCTCCTTTATCAACTTCTAACACCCCTCATTCGTGTATTAAGCTTAATTAAACTTGCCCAAATGATCCTAACTCTCCCTAATGCTAATCTAAAGTGACTAAGAAAAGTTTTATCTTTTACACAACAATTTCTATCACTTAAGGACCCAATTTCGGTTTTAGCAATTCTAACGGGTTTTAGGCCAATTTTATGATCCTAACAAGTCACAAATGACTTGTCTAGACTACCCAAACACACCAAATGCACTCAATACTCCAAATGCTCAAAATCACTCTCTCACTTCCCTTCAAACTATTTAAAGTGTTTTATAAGTACTAAACTATTTATCTACTCACTATTACAATGAAGATCTTACCCTCCCCAGCGCTCCTTACCATCCCAATTGGTCATCGGAGAAGAATCAAATGTCTAAACGCATCAGACTCACCATAAACGCCAGTACATATGACTAGTCACAACTTACCGGACCAGGCCAGGGCTGCTCTATGATTAGGGATGTACCGATTCTTGTTTTTTGTATTCCTCTATCCTACCAACAAAGTGCTCTCATCCAGATACAAGTAATTTATCTAAGTTATCCAAATTGTCCTATGGTGTTCTAGACCCCAATTGCCCAATTTCAATACTTCACTTCCACTAACAGAACCTGAAACAATATCTATGCACAGGCTTTCTACCTATATCCATGTTAATTCATAACCCTCACCCAAGACCTTTCCAAACATACTCAATCACAGTCAATAAATTCATCCAAGTGCTCCACAAGCAATCCAATACAGATTCATCATTTGCAAACTTCAGTTCATACCAAACAGGATGTGTACAACCAAAAATATAGTCTAAAACCACACAGCAGTTTGGAATACAACATGCATATGTTTATCAAACAGATTCAAGCAATAAATTCAACGAAAGATAACTAGCTCCCCTTACCTTTCTGGTCTCACAGCTTACTGGAAAATGTCCTAACAATGCCCCTCCTCACAGTACAAGACGCAATGGAACCTATAAACCACCACATTGGCGGTAGGGAATAGCTCTTAGAGCTTGATTGGGTAGAAAACATGAACAGAAAACCAACCTAGTTACATGCAACCAGTAAAAATGCATGCCCTAGCTTCAAGAACAGTGAAAGAAAAGGGGAAAATCTACTTACCAGTCCAATTGAAAATATAATCGAATCAAAAGGAAGTCTTCGATGTGGCGAACGTTTGAGCACCTTCAAATCAAAAATTTAACGGTTCAGTGAATGGGAAATTTAGAGAGAAGGCAAAGCAACTTTTAGGGAAAAAGGGTTTCTAGAGAGAGAAAGGAAAACTGTCTAGTGAACTTGGATTTCTGCAAAGTCCCTTCTAAGGCTAAGGTACCCTTAGTTTGTGGGCCTAGCTGCCTTAACATAATGCCCAATAGCCATAAAGGTTTTCAGGCCCTTACAAAAAGTCCTTGAAAATATTAGTAAACCTTATGGATTAAGAAAAAAAAAGTACTGAGAGATGAGAAAAGAGTGTGACCGGAAAGAAATAAAAAAAATTAAGATTTTTTAAAGAGAAAAAAGACCTTGGAAATATGAGTAAACCTTATAAATTACTATTGTGGTTGAGGGGACATTGCACGTATATAGTACATTAGTCCCTCAAACTTAACATACTATATATTAAAGACTTGTAAAGAGTTTTGTGGTGTTGGTTGTCAATAATCGGGCTTCAATACTCATTTTGTTGGTCTTGATATTAGTATTTTGTTTCCTTGTGCTTCTTTTAAAGAAAATTTGTATTTCTTTGGTTATGTAATCTTTTAGGTATAGTAGGCCCCAAGTCTCGAAAAGCGTAGCAATAAAGAGGTTGCAATGATGAGGCATTACATCTCGTAAGGTGGGAAACTGATAGGTTGTTAGATGGCACCAAAATCAAAGAGATATATAAGAGGTGAACACTAGTGCAAAAACAACGTATAACGTCACGTGGTTAATGTGGAACCACTCAATAACCAACGTTAAAAATGACTGATGGCAATTTTGTAAATAAATGCAATTATTAAACGTCGTTTAGAATTGTAATTCCACGTAAAAGAATAAAAAACGTCGAATGCCCCAACGTTAGACGTTAAAAGGTTAGTGAATTCAAAATAAGTCTGAGCGGAAGATTGAAAATTCATTCACTTTATCTTAGCACGCGAAACCCTTTTCTCTGCTCAAACTTTTTTCGAACGAAGTTTGACGACCATCACATGTAATCTTTCTTTCATTTGATAAAAATGCATGTTAATTAACTACTCTAGGTATGATTTTCGTTTATTTTCACAGATTATTTTCGTGTTCTTGTCCTTCATAGGCGCATTCTGTTTTCTCTCTCACTGGTGGCAACACTTCATTCCGATGAACCCAGGTTACTTTTCGTTTTGATTTTAGTTTTCGGTTTCGTTTTCGTTTTCATTTTCGTTTTCATTTTGAAGAACTTATTTGTTGATAACTTGTTTGTTATTTTTTTTTTTGAACTTGTTTGTTGTTGTTGTTGTTTGGTTGAACTTGTTTATTGTTATAGCTTGATTAAACTTGTTTGTTGTTTGATTGAACTTCTTTGTTGTTTGTTATTGTTCTTTGATTGATCCTATATTACTGTTCATAGTTCATGCTTTATAAAATACCAAAAACTGAAAATTGTTGTTTTTTCTACTCTTCAGGTCTCGTAGAGCTGTAAAAAAGGATCACAATTAATTAAAAAAATTAAAAAAAATTGATTAACGTCGTATATTGACAAAATTCGACGTTAAATTAATGTCGAAATTTTTAGATTCGACATCAATTTAACGTCTCCTAATATGACGTCGTTCTCGAATTTGACGTGAAAGGCCAAAAATATTTGACGTTATACGCTGTTTTTGTACTAGTGGAAGGGTAATGACCTTTGGCCTTGAAATTTAAATAGATCTAATGGTTGAGAGAAAGGGTGGGAAGGTGAAAGGTCATGAGTTTTCCTATAAATAGGGGTCTCATTTGTCAAATTTGAGTACCAAGTTTTTCGAGAAATCTCTTTATTGTCGATATCTTTTGAGAAATGTTAATCACTTCAAGAGCCAACTACACAAAGGTATGTGTCATAGTAAGTCAAATATGGGTTCTAGGAGGACTCGAATAATAATAGTAGTTGGATATCAATGGCATCTGACGGTAATAATCCAAGGCCATGGAGTTGGAGATGGGGTGATTATTGAGAATAGGGAAGATCCTACAGAAGCACATGTTGAGTCCCCATTACCTCGAAAAGAGGAGTACGAGTGGGCAAATTAGTGAGAAGTTAGTTTTCCAAACTTTAGGTTGTTAAGAATATTTTATTATTGAGTGAATAGTATTTATGTGTTTGAGAGTGGAGTATCTGAAGATATAGTGCCGCTTAGGAGGGTAAGTGTGGTAGACAATGTTTGTCATGGCCGGGAGGGGTATGAAGAGGAGTTTATTTATGTGTACATAGCTTTTTTCTACAACTTTATGTCTGATTACCTTTTAATGGGTTTACGATAGGTGTACTTCAACTTCTAAATGTTACACTAACACCACTTCCTCTAAGTAGTTGAGGGTGCCTTCAAGCATTTGGATTAGTATGTTGAGCTCTTTATTTATCCCTTTTGCCTGAATGTTTATTTCACTTTTATCTAACACGACCAAGGGATCCAATAACCTAGATGTCTTTATTGAGTAGGTAGGGTACTTACTTGTTAGGTGTCTATTCCCAACCATTTAAGAAATTCAAGAATGGGTTATTTAGGGTAGTGGTGAACCTAGTTGGTTGATCACATTTTTATGATGAAAATAAAAACTCAAAATTTCCCTTCTATTGGACTAATAACCCCCTTAGGCATAAGGAGTGGTTGAAGGAATATTGTCCGTGGAGGATTAGAGGATAATTGTGTTGAGATTGTTGAAGTAACTACAACTTTGTCTCACAGTGATTAGTTCACTCTGTTTTTGATGATGACAACACATTATTAATAACACGTGCTTTGTTATGTGTTACATGTTATGTTGCTTATTGATTAATATCTTGTTGAACATGTTTTGTGTTGATTTTGATATGTGAATGCACATTTACTGAGCTTGTATATGTTACATCATTTCTGGTTGCATTACACATAAATTCGAAGAAGAAAATCACATGCACTATTGTGAACTTAAACTGTGTGGCAAATCTGATAGTTCAAGTCGACTTCATTATTCATTGAATCGATTGAGACTAAAGACTTTGCACAGATTTTCAAAGATAGTGCTATGTGAGATTTTGCATTGAAAAGAATTTCAAAATATACAGTTGTGTCAAATTCGACTGTGTGCGGTTTGCATTCGACTTTGTTAGTTGTTTTATTTGAAATTCTGTTATGCTTGTGAACGGTAACGACTATATTTTTAAAAGTTAGTTAAGCATTGAATGAGAGTCAACTATATTGAATGTGGAATTTGTTGAGATTGTTGACAATACAATATCTATATCACTTTGATTTTTGAAGATGACAACACATTGCTTAATAACACACATATGTTGTTGTTGTGTTACATGTTCTTAAGCTGATTGTTTGATATATCTGTTGAACATATTTATGTGTTGTATTGCTATGTGAATGCATACATATTGAGCTTGTACTTGTTACATCATTTCTGGATGCTTTGCATATGTTTTCAAGCACAAAAACCACAAGCACTTTTATGAACTTATAACTGTGAGACAAAGCTGTACTAAAGTCGACTCCATCATTAATTGATTCGAATTTGCTAAAGTCTTTGTACAAATTTTAAGAATCAGTGCTTTGTTAGATTTTGAGAAGAAAAGAATTTCAAATTGATCTTATTTGTCGAAGACGACTATGTGCGCCACAAATTCGACTATATTAGTTGTTTGATTTGAAATTCTTTTATGCTCTTACACTATAATGACTATATTTTCAAAAGTTAGTTGAGCATTGAATGTTTGGTCAACTGTATTAAATGTGTTTTTATTTTGGTTCACTGTATGCTACTTGTTTGATTGAACTGTTATAACTGTCATAACTCAAACGACTGTATTAGTAGCTTATTCGACTCAGAGAATGTCTGTTAAACAGAAATATATAAATTGACTAAACACGAAGATGTTGAGAGACTTTTGATGAACTGACAATTTCATTTTTGTTTCAGATTGATATCTTTGATCTTAGTGCTTCAAGAATTCTCCAAGAAAACGGTGGTGATCTTTCTTGAAAGAGATTCAAAGGGAGATTGACTACACACACATTGCTTGATCACATTTTGCACATTGAAGGTGTTTCTGGTTTGATCAACAATCTTTTCTGGCTTGGCATCCTTGAAGCTTGCTGTGTGTACCTGTTGTGACTACAGGGGATAGACTCGTGGAGTCTGATTCACTTTGAGGATTGTTCAAAGTGGTGATTGGCAAATTGTAGGAGAGGGGACATCTTGCTGCATTTCTTGTTGGGTTTACTACCTCTATTTTGGTTAAGGATTAGAGAGGAGATTTATATTTTTGACGTGGAGGTCTTCTATAAATTCCTTGTTGTAAAAACCGCAACCATTATAGTGCATTTGCTTCCTAGGTTGGAAGGACACTGGATGTAGGCATTGTTGGTTGAACCAGTATAAAAACCAGTGTTTGATTTTCTCTATCCCTGCACTTTTACTTACAGTCGACTTTAATATTTGCGTAGTCAACTGTGTTTTTCTGCTGCATATGAATTTTCATTACTTTCATTTCAAGAAAGTCTAAAAAGCGTTATAGTTTGATTTCAAGATTACGAAAAGACTTTGTCTTTGATAAACCACCAATTCACCCCCCCCCTCCGTCCTCTTGGTGTAAAAAGAAGCCTACCTGTTTTCCAACAATTGGCACCAGAGCTGGTTTTCATAAAATATTTGAAAAACTAGTCGACTCTGTTTTTCTTTGATTCGACTATATATCTGGGGATGGCTTTCTGTTTTCAAACTTTTGGTGAAGGTGCTTCAACAAACAGACCACCTCTGTTTGCTGGCGAAAATTATCCATTTTGGAAAATTAAAATGCAAATCTTTCTTGAATCGCAAGATAAAGGAATTTTGGATGCTACTTTAAATGGTCTATTTATGCCTAGCAAAACTATTGATGATAAAATTATTTTAAAACCTTTTACTGAGTGGACTGCTGATGAAAATAGAAAAGCTCAGTATGATATTAAAGCTAGAAATATTATTGTCTCTACACTAACAGTTGATGAATTTTTCAGGATATCTCAATACAAATCCGCAAAGGAAATGTGGGATGTCTTAGAGGTAACTCATGAAGGCACAGATGAAGTAAAGAGAGCAAGAAAGAACTACCTGATACAAGAGTATGAGATGTTCAAAATGAAGCCTGGAGAAACCATCTATGATGTACAGAAAAAATTCACTCATATTGTAAATCATCTCATGGCTCTCGGGAAGGTGTTTGATAAAGAAGAAATCAACATCAAGATTATGAAAAGTCTGAACAGAAATTGGCAACCAAAAGTCACAGCAATCTTTGAATCCAAAGATCTTACAACGATGAACATAGCTACCTTGTTTGGCAAGCTACGTGAACATGAATTGGAACTTGGTAGATTGAAGGATGAAGAGGAGATTGAAGAAAAGAAGTTCATTGCTCTGAAGGCTACAAGCAAGAACAAGTCAGAAATAGACATGGACGAGAAAGAATTGCTGACCTTGATGGTAAGAAAATTTAGCCGACTTATACAAAATGATAGTCAACTGACTAACCATGCAGGTCAAGGGAAAAAGAGAAGCTTCAGTACAAATGTTGTTCAGTGTTACGAATGTGGAAAGGAAGGACATATCAAACCTGAATGTCAGAATTAAAGCCTAAGCTGAAAGGCAAGAAAAGATTTCCTCAAGGCACAAACATGAAAAGAAAAGGAGCATACATTGCTTGGGAGAATACAAATTCTGAAAGCTCAAGTGATGAAGATGCTGGTCATGAGGAAGAATCCAACATCTGCCACATGGCTGGAACATTACAAGATGACAGTGATAGCGATGAAGAATTCGAGAAGCTACCAATAGAAGAGAAATATCAGAACCTAATGGAAACATTCAGAGAACTACATGTTGAAGCAATGCGACTACAGTACAAGGTTAATTGACTGAACTTTGAGAGAAGAGATTATGAATAGAGGATTAACAACCTTGTTGCTGAAAATGAAAAATTAGAGAAAGAATTAAATGATGCTTTGTTATCTGCTAAGGAAATTAAAATTGAAACTGTCACAATTGAAAAATCATGTGAAATTTGTCCTACTCATATTGAAAAGATAGATTACTTGACTAGCACGCTAGCAAAGTTTACTCAAGGTAGAGACAATTTAGATGTTGTTTTGAAATCCTCTGGCAGAGCTATATACAGGCAAGGAATTGGATACAAAGCTCAATCCAACAAAACCAATACTAAGAGATTTATTGATTTAAGTAAACCTGGTAGAAATGCATGTTTCTATTGTAATTGTGTTGTCCACACTGTTAGAAATTGTTATTATGAAAATGTTGTTGTTCCTAAAGGATTGTGTGTATGGAGCCAAAGGAACAAGTGACAAAGACTGACAATCATGGACCCAAAATTAAATGGGTACCAGCAACCAAAACTTGAATTGTTTTGCAGGATACATTGCAGGTGTAGTATGAACTCAAGGATGAATCACTTTGGAAAAATCAAAATCTTGAGTATCTACAACTGGTAAAACTGTATCAATCTGCTGCATTATGCTTAAATTGATTGGTTGTTGTTGTTTGATTGCATGAATATTGTCTGATTTTTTGATTGATTGAATGAGTATGAAACTCTGTTTTCACGAGTCTTAGTCGACTGCTTTATTAATTCATTTGACTATGTTATGTGTGTGCTTTAAACTCTGTTTTAAAATTTCTTATGACATACAGTAGTCAACTATGTGTTTAATGAATTCGACTAAGTCTCTGTCTTGGACCGTTAAAATTTGATATTTTGAATTTAGGATTTATATGTTATATTCTTGGCGCGTCTATCTGTATATAGGTGTGTTAGACTCCTAAGCTCTATACTGTGTGCAACGAAACCCTTATTCTGACTCAAGAGTGATCTGTCTCTCTATGAAATGGCATCATCTTCCTCAAAACGTCAAAAGATCATTCCATCTTCTGAAAGAAAAGTGAATCTCTCTGGATGGATCAGTGATGACGATACTAGAGAAAGGTTTCTGGGACTGAGAATGCTCAAGAAGGTTGTCAGACATAAAATGGCTTTACAAAGAAGAAAAAGTTATCGCATTCATCATTGGACATATTCTCTTGCCAGGAAGACACAGTCTCATTAAGCTAACTCCTACGGATGTTTGTCTACTATATGCCATTGTACAAAAGATACCAACAAATTCGGTGCCGTTTTTAAAAAGACATATCCTAGAAGTAGGAACAAATGACTGGCACATGCTTCCATATATGTGATAGCCACTCTGACTTGCATTGGACTGAAGAGGACAACTCTCGGATGGATTTTCAGTGATGAAGTAAATCCTTTAAAAGGAAAGGAGACTTTAGTGGATTATGGCAGTGATCAAGAGTTTGCTCCATCCAACTCTGAGTTTGAAAATCGTGTGAAAGAAAAATATAAGAAGACTTCCAAAAGAGTAATTGACTTTAGCAAATCACTGACGACTTTGAATGAGAAAATGAATGAAATATTCAAACACTTTGTTGAGATCTCATCATCATCAGAAGAATTTGAAAGAGAAGATGTTGATGATATAAGTGAATAAAGCACTACTGGAACCTCTGAGTCAGAATAGTGTTTTGGGTGCTCAACAAGTTTTTGAGTCGTTTGTTGTGTCTTTGTTTTTATCTTTTATTTTTTAGTATGGCTTGGTATGCCATCTTTTTTGTTTTTGTTCCTTGTTTGCTTCTTTCATTGCAATATCTCTTTTAACAAGGAAATAAAATTGTGTTTGAATCAATTTCAACTGCATTGATCTGCTTAATTGAAATCTGATCTGCTGTGTTGATTTATTCATTCAACTGTGATATGTTTGAAGTCGATTATGCTTGACCTATTACACATCTTTACATATTGACTTTTGTTTACTTTATATTTCTTGCATAACTAAAATGCTTTATCTATAAAATATCTTTGAAAGGTTTTGCAAGAAGAACATTGCCTTAGACACTACAAGCGGAACTCAACAGCTTTGGGAAGCAATGTATTCGACTGGGAACATAATTCAATCGACTGCATATTAACAGAGTTATAAATTCCAGTTCTGGAATTTGGTTATCTTTCGTTGATTGATTATTTTATCTTGATTATCTGCAATTATCTCTAATCTAAATTGATTTTGCATATATTGCTTGAGATAACTATTGTGAGATTGTTGATGTTTGTATCATTGCATGACTAAACTGTTTGATATCTTGTCTTTCATACAACTCTGTGCTATATTGATTGTATACTCTGATTATCTGTACTGCATTGTGCATCTGATCTGGTTTTGATATATATGCATAATGATAGGGGGAGTATTACATTTATACACATTTTACTCACATGCCTGCATTTCAGGGGGAGTTACTTGTTACATGTGATTAAATGTGATAGGGGGAGCATCAATGCATGTTATATCATTGCACATTTTTACTGATGCATCTCTGTTTCGAATATCAGCATATTATATCTAGAGCATTCCTTTTTTGTTAATGCACAAAGGGGGAGAGAATTTATGAAAGCTTTATGAAAGGGGGAGAACATTTTTTATGTCTCATATTCTGCTTGATATTGTTGATTGGTTATGCTAAATGCAGAGTATTTGAACTGTGTTATATCTTTTGTTACTCTGTTTTGTATCTGATTGTACAAACATGGTTAGTTATTAATCATGGTTGTGCATCATCAAAAAGTGGGGAGATTGTTGAGATTGTTGACAACACAATATTTATATCACTTTGATTTTTTATGATGACAACACAATGATTAATAACACACATATGTTGTTGTTGTGTTACATGTTCTTAAGCTGATTGTTTGATATATCTGTTGAACATGTTTATGTGTTGTATTGCTATGTGAATGCATACATATTGAGCTTGTACTTGTTACATCATTTCTGGATGCATTGCACATGTTTTTATGCACGAAAACCACAAGCACTTTTATGAACTTATAATTGTGAGACAGAATTGTAGTAAAGTCGACTCCATCATTAATTGATTCGGCTATGCTAAAGTCTTTGTACATATTTTGAGAATCAGTGCTTTGTGAGATTTTGAGAAGAAAAAAATTTCAAATCGATCTTATTTGTCGAAGTCGACTATGTGCGCCACATATTCGACTCTATTAGTTGTTTGATTTGAAATTCTATTATGCTCTTGCACTATAATGGCTATATTTTCAAAAGTTAGTTGAGCATTGAATGTTTGGTCAACTGTATTAAATGTGTTTTTATTTTGGTTCACTGTATGCTACTTGTTTGACTGAACTGTTATAACTGTCATAACTCAGTCGACTGTATTAGTAGCTTATTCGACTCAGAGAGTGTCTGTTAAATAGAAATTTATAAATTGACTGAACACGAAGATGTTCAGAGACTTTTGATGAACTGACAATTTCATTTTTGTTTCAGATTGATATCTATGATCATAGTGCTCAAAGAATTCTCTAAGAAGACGGTGGTGATCTTTCTTGAAAGAGATTCAAAGGGAGATTGACTACGCACACATTGCTTGATCACATTCTGCACATTGAAGGTGTTTCTGGTTTGATCAACAATCTTTTCTGGCTTGGCATCCTTGAAGCTTGATGCGTGTACCCGTTGTGACTACAGGGGATAGGCTCGTGGAGTCTGATTCACTTTGAGGATTGTTCAAAGTGGTGATTGGCAAATTGTAGGAGAGGGGACATCTTGCTGCATTTCTTGTTGGGTTTACTACCTCTATTTTGGTTAAGGATTAGAGAGGAGATTTATATTTTTGACGTGGAGGTCTTCTATAAATTCCTTGTTGTAAAAACCGCAACCATTATAGTGCATTTGCTTCCTAGGTTGGAAGGACACTGGATGTAGGCATTGTTGGTTGAACCAGTATAAAAATCAGTGTTTGATTTTCTCTATCCCTGCACTTTTACTTACAGTCGACTTTAATATTTGCGTAGTCAACTACGTTTTTCCGCTGCATATGAATTTTCATTAGTTGCATTTCAAGAAAGTCTGAAAAGCGTTATACTTTGATTTCAAGATTGCGAAAAGACTTTGTTTTTTATAAACCACTAATTCACCACTCCTCTTGGTATAAAAAGAAGCCTACCTGTTTTCCAACATAATTAATTTGTTTGACCTGACAGCTACTAATTTGATTTAACTGTTATTACTGTCAGAACACAGTCGACTATATTAGTAGCTTAGTCGACTACAGAAGCGTCTGATTTATAGAAATCTATAAATAGATGAGACCTGAGTTGTTTCAAAGAACTTTTGGAAATCTAACATTTTCATATTCTATTTCAAATTGTTTCTCTGTGATTTAGAGCTCCAAGAACTCATCAAGAAAACCGTGGTGATAATTCTTTGAAGAGGTTCTAAAGGAGGATTCTGCTGTGGTTCCTGCTTGATCATTATCTGCACAATTGAGGTGTTCTCTGGTTGATCAAGAATCGTGTTGTATTCCGTGGTGATTGTTGTTGTACCTGTTGTGATTACAGGAGGTGGACTCGTGGAGTCTGGTACACTTTGAGGATTGTTCAAAGTGGGTTACAAATTGCAGAAGAGGGGATATCTTGCTGCAAGTCTTGCTGTTTGTATTGCCTATATTTTGGTTAGAGGGTTAGATAGGTGTTTTATATTTTTGACATGGAGGTCTCTATAAAAGCTTTGTTGTAAAAACCTTGACCAATATAGCGCATTTGCTTCTTAGAATTGGAAGGACACTAGATGTAGGCATTTGAATTCTCTATCACTACACTTTTACATTCAGTCGACTCTGCTATTTACGTAGTCTACTTTGATTTTTCGCTGCACTTAAATTTTTATTACTTGCGATTCAAGAAAATTGTGCAAAGGTTTCTGTTTTGTGAAAAAGATTTTGAAAACTCACCAATTCACCCCTCTCCCCCTCCCTCTTGGTGTTAAAACGAAGCCAACCTGTTTTCCAACAAGTTGAGATCTTAGAGCAGCTTCCTCTCAAGCTACCTACCAAAAACATCGTTAGGATTTATTTGTCTCCTAAATCGGTTATTGACTTGTGTTGTATGTATAAAATGAATTGTAACAGGTATTTTTTGCTAATATGAAGATTTTGTGATGTTTGCAGGTTAAATGGCCCAACATATTGCTAAGATAGGGACTAACGACTTCATGTTTTGAAACCATAGGAAGCAAATGGCTGAATAAGTGAAAAAGGTAAGGGCAACCCAAGTACTCAACTTGAAGGGTCGAGTGGTAGAGACACATCGGGCCCAAAGTGGCACAAAAAGGATTATGCCTCCCAAGTCATGGGGCACTACCAAAGATGGAAAGAGGGCAAGGGCCAAAATCCTTTCCCAAGCTGGAAGTTTCAGTTCTAGGACAAGACCATTGACTTGGGTGGTTTAGAGATCCCATTCATCAATAAGCTAAAGTGTGTGCCAATTGGCTTGAGCGAAAGTGAGCTAAAGGCAGTGAAGGATATTGAGTTGACCACCCTTGTGCTTGCTCTTTGGAATTCCAAAGTTGCTAAAAAAGGAAATGGTTGATAAGAGAACTTGAAGATGGTCGAGGACTTAGCCAATTTTAAGAAGAAGTATGAGACCAACAAGCTGGCATAACCAAAGATGAGAAGGCTCTTGAAGAGAGTGAGAAAAAGATGAAGTCTTGGAGGACAAGACGCCTAAATTAAGAGAAGAAGTTGAAGAGGGAGAAGAACAAGTTTCAAAAGGAAAACGAGGTTTATAATATCTAAGCATACCAATGACTTCAATAACCCACTCGGGCAATCCGAGTACCTATGCCAAGTAGTTTATAATATCTAAGCACACCAATGACTTCAACAAGGACATTTATGATGGTTGCATGATGAACGTGGATGACATAACGACTGTTAAGGTGGCTAGTAAAATGGCAATGACTAAGGATGTTGTTCATGAGATATCTCACGAAGAGACTGACAGAGTGAGCCCTTCTACTGCCATTAATCCCATGATTGAGGATGAAGACGTACCCAACCTTGACGATAAGTTAAGCAATAAATTACTTAAAATGTTTATTTTTTGTGTTGCTTGTTTTGTTTTTTTTCTTTGTTTTTTTCTTTATGGCCGAATATATTATGGACACAACTTGTACTTGTCCAATATAAACCAATTTCAATGAAAATGACCTTTTGCATATAAATGTCTCTCTTTCTTCCTTTTTTATAAATAAAAAAACCTTCAACCAGAATAGCCTATGTAGGAGGCAAGGAACTGCA
Source organism: Vigna reflexopilosa (assembly GCA_027742785.1). Classification (NCBI taxonomy): domain Eukaryota; kingdom Viridiplantae; phylum Streptophyta; class Magnoliopsida; order Fabales; family Fabaceae; genus Vigna; species Vigna reflexopilosa. The sequence continues at coordinate 11,949,214 of CM050926.1, forward strand.
TGAAAGGTTCAACCAAGACCACCTAGGTAGGAGGTAGGGAACTACATGAAAATTTCAACCAGGACCACTTAGGTGGGTGACAGGGATTTGCATGAAAGGTCCAACCAAGACTGCCAAGATAGGTGCCAAGGAACTACATTAAAGGTTCAAACAGGATCTCCTAGATAGTTGACATGGAACTACATGAATGGTTCAACCAGAATGCGGCAGGGAAGAACATGAAAGGTTCAAGCAGGACCGTCTAGGTAAGCAGATGAAATCTGCATGAAATGTTCAACTAAGATCGCCTAGGTGGCGTAGGGAACTGAATGAAAGGTTCAACTAGGACCACCTAGGTAGGGGGCAAGGAACTTGTTTAGTTGGTGCAATAATTTTCCAAGTTAAAGATATATAAAATAACTTACTCATATAGAAGAACCCCCTAGTACAAAAATCGCGTACAACGTCGAATATTTTGTGCTTCTAACGGCGAATTTACGAACGTCATATTAGGAGACGTTAAATTGACGTCGAATTTTTTAAAATTCGAAATCAATTTAATGTCGAATTTTGTCAACATACAACGTTATCTTAACGTCAAATTTTGTCAATATACGACGTTAGTTAATTTTTTTTAATTAATTGTGATTCTTTTTTACAACTCTACGATACTTGAAAAGTAGAAAAACAACAAATTTTAGTTTTTGGTATTTTATTAGTATCAACACCAAATAATAAAAACCAACAACAAACAAGTTCAATTAAACAACAACAACAACAAACAAGTTCAACCAAACAACAACAACAAACAAGTTCAACAAAAAAAAACAACAAACAAGTTCAACAAATAAGTTCTTCAAAACAAAAACGAAAATTAACCTTCAAAAGGTGGGTTCATCGGAATAAAGTGTCGTCATCAGTGAAGAGAAAACAGAATGCGCCTATGAAAGACAAGAGTACGAAAATAATCAGTCAAAACAAATGAAAATCATACATAAAGTAGTTAATTAACATGCATTTGTATCAAATGAAAGAAATATTACCTGTGATAGTCGTCAAACTTCGTTCAAGAAAACTTTGAGAAGAGAAGAGGATCTCGCGTGTTAAGATATAGTGAACGAATTTTCAATCTCCCACTCAAATTTTTATTGAATTCATTAACCATTTAACGTCTAACGTTGGGGCATTCGACATTTTATATCCTTTTACGTCAAATTACAATTATAAACGACGTTTAATAATTGAATTTACTTACAAAAATGCCACCGGTCATTTTTAACGTTGGCTATTCAGTGGTTGGAGTTGAACGCGTGATGTTATACGCTATTTTTGCACTAGTGACCCCTTATTTTATTGATCAAGTTCCTCAGTAAAACATTCTCAACTAAAACCCTCATAAGGGAAAAAAAACCGAGTAAGGAAATAGTACACTACGGGCTACAAGTGTTCAACCATTTACAAGCATCTATATAAAATAGAATTTCAAATGAGTTACATTCCAACTTTTTGGTAGAGGTTTCCCTGACAAAATTTAAATTTGTAAGCACCATTGTCGACATATTCTAGTACCTGGAAAGGACCTTCCTAGTTTACAGAGAACTTGTCATCACTCTTCCTAGCATTGTTTGTCATGCACCAGACTAAATCACCATTTTTGAAGGATCTGGGTTGCAACTTGTAGTTGTACCTTCTAGTTACCTTCTGTTTGGTGGTCATCTTCTATATCTGGACTTTATCTCTTTTTTTATTAGTAGGTCCAAGCTGATGATAAGGCATGCTTCGTTGTGGTTTTCTTCTTAATGCTCTCGTTAAGGAGATGCCTCTCCAATTTCCCCAAGGATCATGGTGCTAGTGTCATATACTAAACTGAAAGGTATTTCTTAAATGGAAGATGGGGAAGTCAACCTATAAGCCCACAATACTTCTAAAGAGGCCATTTGGCTACCTACCATTAGCTGAATCCAACCTCTTCTTTAACTCTATTAAGATGACCTTGTTGGTGGCCTTAACTTGCCCATTAGATTGGAGATGCTCTACCGAGCATGTCACGTGCTTAATGCCTAGATAGGCATAGAACTCAACCAACCCTTTATTTTTTATCTGCCTTTCATTATTAGTAATAATAGTGTGCACCCCATATTTTCATATATGTTCTTCCAAACAAAATGCTCGCTTGTTGAGTGATAATTGCTACTAAAGACTCTGCCTCAATCCACTTAGTGAAGTAGTCGATGTTGACATGTAAGAATTTAACTTGACCCTTGTCAAGTTCAAAAGGTCCAATGATATACATATCCCACTTCATAAACGGCCACGGGGAGCAAATATGGTGCAGCTCCTCCTGCTTTCTTTGTATGATGTTGTTGCACTTTTGACATGGAATACACTTCTTTACATACTCGACACAATCTACTTCCATGGTTGATCAAAAGTAACTGGCTCATAGGACTCACGCTACCATTGTTCTTACTCTAGAATGGTATCTACAAGTTTCTTCATGTATCTGTCGTATAACATAATCAACTTAATCAAGGTTAACTCATTTTACTAGTGGCTTTATCCTTTCCTATAAAGCTCTCCACCTAGAACGTGTGTCAAGAAGCTTTTCATACTTATCCTTTGTCTTTACCTCCAATCTTAAGATATTAGACAAAGGGTCTCATCCAGGTCAACTCTCCCTACTCTACTTGCAATACATTTTTCCATGAATGTGATGACAACACTTGTTTTGTACTTGCCAGCTTAAAGAGCACATCAACTCTCATGTTATCTCCTCTAGAGATGTGTGTTCAAGCTTCACTCAATAAATCTATCAATCATATTTTTGACCAAGTGATAATACTTCAGCAGTAAGGCATCCTTGACCTGGTAGTGTCCTATCAAAAGTCTCACTATCAGTCAAGAATCAGTCTCGTATATCATTCTATTTACTCCTAGTTCTTTTGCCAAAGTAAGGATGACTATGATTGCCTTGTATTTGTCCTAGTTGTTGGGTGTGTTGAAATTGAAGCACAACAACATCTTTATCAATACATCATTTGGTCGTTTTAAGACTATGCCAATTTTTTCCCCTTTAGGACTAAAAGAATCGTCTATGTACAAAGTCCCTCATTCTTCCTCCAAAACATGTTCTCCTTGTAGTTCACTAAAAATCTACTAAGCATTGTGCTTTTTTCATCCTTCTTGACTGATACTGAATGCTAAATTTTGACAATTCCACATGCCAAGATGACATCCTACCTATTAGGTCCAGCTTTTTCAAGATCTTTTGTATCGAGTAGTCGATTTTGACGACTATAATATGGCTTTGGAAATAGGGTCTCAGTCTTCTTGCTACGGTAACAAGGGATAATGTGCCTTTCTCTACCATTTGGTATCTAGTTTCGGCATCTTGAAGGGTTTTACTTATGAAGTATATGGGTTTTTTTTTCTCAATATCAGTCTTTTGAGCAAGAGTTGCATTAATGGCTTTTACAATAGTCGTTATGTAGACCAAGAGTGGTCGATTAGTATCTGGCTTGCACATGATTGGCAAGGATGTCAATATTTGTTTGAGTTGCTCATACATGTCCTTGCATTGGTCATCCCAAACAAACTTTGTAGACTCTTCAGTTTAGGAGGAAGACGGTCAACCTTCTTATTAGGCATTGGACCTTTTTTATACTCTTAGTGTTCTTCATATCAATCATAGCTTGGAATTTATTCTACTATTCATGAATTCTTATTTGGATGGGCTTGGACCACGTGGCCAAATAACTCTTTAATCTTATATCATTGTAGTCAATTATGGATTAGTGAATAATAAGTGATTCACGTGATGTCATCCTGATTGAATATATATAGGACGGATACATGTTGACTTAGTAAACCAACATGTATCCGACCAAGAGCATGTCCTACTGTCGTGACCAATAAGACCTTGAATGTATACAAAACATGTTTGATGTGGTCTTCCATGCTTTTTGCATTCTTTTATCTTTATTTTAATAATATTTCAAGAAATGGTTAATGATAGATGAACTTTAAGATAGGACAGTAATAGGTTGACACGCCTACGTGTCACCTAAACTCATTTAACACGTCACCTACACTCATTTAACACGGCCAGGTCATTTTTTTTACAAAAAAATGCATTCTGATCCAAGGTAAAAGTGGAAAAATGAAAATTGGGTTTTGATCAGGTTCTCAATTCAAAATCTCATTTAGGTTTCGTTTGAAAAAAGGGTCTCCATCGTTCTTCATTGCACAGGTGCTTCCCATTTCTTTGTTTGAGGCGGTTCAATCATTGGTTGTAGAGATTTTTGGTGGCTGTGAAGTTGAGGGTTGTGGAGACTTCGCTGGTGCCGCTCCTAATCGCATTTCTCGATTGTCAGTTTGAGGTAGGGGTTTTCTATTTTCATATGTCCTAAGTGAAGGTTTTTGATTTTGATTTCGCGTGGTTAAATAAAAGAAGAAGTCGTGGTCGTGCATATATATGGTTGATTTAGCGAAAATGGGACCCTTTTGTTGGAAATTTAATTCCTTTCATGGGTCCTATGTGTCTGTGAAGTTCCTGTTTGAAAATAGAAGATGTGTAAACGATGATGCATGACAAAACAATAACGGAAAAATAACAGTAGTAAAGTTGACTGTACTTTTTACTTCTTAAATGTGTAGATGAAGCTTCATTGCCATATTGACACTATCAGTTGATGTACATATTGTTGGGTACTGATTTCATCCCCATACGTATGAAAATTAGAAATTTCAGCAACCATGAACAGAAAAATTGTACATGTGTGTCCTTCTTCACTATTCATGTGAAACCAATTCCGAAAATAAAAAATAAAAAATAAAACAAGGTGATGGTTGAAGTGCTTTGTCATGTTTGAGTGTGTTAGTTATAGTCATCCTTTTTGGAATAGAACTAGGTCCTGAATTGCATGTCTGATGTTTTACTACACTAAAATATTGGTACATGTCTGCTTCATGACACTGGGTTATAATTTAAAAAGAAGTTTGATGCTTAATTTAGTGTTGTCATATTATAGAAATTTAGGATATGGTTGCTCATATTTAAAGTTGCTTGCTGTATTGTGAAATACATTGATAATTTTGTCTGGGATATATAATTGCTCTATTTTCACGAGTTTAAAGACAACATGATTGTTGTTATATTTTGTTATGTGTTGGGGTTTGATTGGTACTTATAGTTGATGCATCTAGGGCAATATATTCTACAAAGACGCTACTATTAAGACTGCTCTGTTCTGGGTTGAATTGAGGTATGTTGTTGTAATGAGTTCATGTATTTTTGGGCTTGTCATATGCTTAGGCTATCCAAATTAGCTTGTTGTTATTTATGTATATGGTTATTTCAATATGATTTTTGATAAAATATTTTTAAATGTAATATTTAACAAGAGTATTGTTATTGGAGGAACAATTACAAGTTGTCTATTTATGTATATGGTTATTTCAATATGATTTTTGATAAAATATTTTTAAATGTAATATTTAACAAGAGTATTGTTATTGGAGGAACAATTACAAGTTGTGCGACAACAGATGATTTGTCAGTGGGTATTACACGAAGATAATGTTCATTGCAGTAGGGTATTGAAGAAATGTGGGATGCTTTAGGGTATGATAATCATGTTGGTATGAAGAAAGAATCATGTTCATTTTTCAAATGTTGTTACTTCAGCTTAAATGCAAATCTTTGGACTTGTTCATGCATAATAAATTTTGTTTATTATGTTCCTTTTTTTTTCAGCTTGACATAAGAAGGGATCCATATGGTCTTCTAGCTGCACACCCTTTGGTACCACTTGTATGACTCCATCACCTTGACGAATTGAACTCCTTGTTCCCCAACCAGACTCAATTTCACTCAATGGAAAAGTGGAAGTGTCACTATCTACAACAGACATGAAGGCAGTGAAGGGAAGTGCTTATTTGATTTTGAGTTGTGAGTGATTGAATTGAATTGACGTTTGCCCAGGACGGAGTGGTGTTGAAGTGATTCTTACATTTGTTATCCCTATTGTTGCTGCGATGGTGCTTTTCACTTTTGGGATATGTACTGTCATGAGAAAGCAAGCAAAGAGTGTGATACAATTGTGGAAGCAAACGGTAACAAAACTTGAATTATTCCATTCCAATTTAAGTAATTGTTTGATAGTTTCATGTTGTGGTCGATGCTGACTGTTTGATTTTCGGGTTGAAAAACAGAATTATTCTGAGGTGTATATGAGACTGATGCTGCAAAGAATAGCAAAGGTTGGGGACAAGAGATAGTAACTATGAGTAGTTTAATGGGGAATACAATACTGTTAATGTTGAATATTTGGATTTTGTATGCTTAATTAGGAAGGGTATAATGCAAGACAGCCTTGATTATCGTTTTCGTCTTCCGAATTCGTCAAAGACACATCACTGAAGATGTCCATCTATATGTTTGCTGTTGTGACTTGGACAGCTTGTTTTAGATGTAAATATATCAACGGACCAGAAGTGTGGATACTGTTTCTATTTTTATTTTTATTTATCTTGGTGAGTTTGTATAGATATATTTCCATATAAAACGGTTATTCATAACCTATTAAGAAGTATCATTAGGCCACTAAATTCTTCAAATGTTGGTGAAAAATTCAATATTAATCTGTGTTGATATGAAATATGATTTCATAGAATATCAGTATTCCACATCTAAATAAGTAGATAAATAACCATCTTGATTCTCAAAGATTCCCATATACTCATACAAAAATATAAGCGAAAAAAAAAACGGTTCAAAATGGTATATTTAAAAATAAACTTGAAATACACTTCAAAAATCATAAAAAAAAAAAACAAGAAATGTGAAAAACATTATCACAACAGTAAAACTTGTAATAAAAATCAAAGTTTATTATTTATGGATAACTATGTAATTTGCATAAATAATTATTTTTTTCTTAGTTCATAAAATATATTTAATTTAAAGATTTAATTACAATTATTTATTATTACTATTATTACTTGAAAATTAATTTTTAAATATTTAGTACCTAAATTAATTTCCTTTCAAAGGGTGTAATTTTTATTTTTATTTTTACACTTTTATAAAATGGCATCACTCTGTTATAGATTTAATAGATAAAACATGTAAAATAATATATTATAATTTGGAAAACACTTTATATTGTTGTACAAAACATTGTTATGAAATAACCACATTGGACTTAAGACATAACCACTTACTGCACCAAAGAAATGTGGTAATTGGGATTGAATTAAACCACTTGTACAAAACACCTTTCTCAAATAACCACAATGAACTTAAGACATAATCACTTACTGCACCAAAGAAATGTGGTCATTGGGATTGAATTAAACCACTTTTATTGCTCTACAAAAATCTTTTCCGAAATAACCACATCAGACTTAAGACATAACCACTTACTGTACCAAAGAAATGTGGTCATTTGGATTTAATTAATCCACTCTTATTGTTGTACAAAACACCTTTCAGAAATAACCACATCGGACTTAAGATATAACCACTTATTGCACCAAGGAAATGTGGTCATTTGGATTCAATTAAATCACTTTTATTGTTGTACAAAACATCTTTCAGAAATAACCACATCAAACTTAAGACATAACCACTTACTGCACCAAAGAATGTGGTCATTTGGATTCAATTAAACCACTTTTATTGTTGTACAAAACACCTTTCAGAAATAACCATATCGGACTTAAGACATAACCACTTACTGCACCAAAGAAATGTTGTCATTGTGATTGAATTAAACAACTTTTATTGTTGTACAAAACACCTTTTAGAAATAACCACATCGGACTTAAGACATAACCACTTACTGCACCAAAGAAATGTGGTCATTGGGATTGAATTAAACCATTTTTATTGTTATACAAAACACCTTTTAGAAATAACCACATCGGACTTAAGACATAACCACTTACTGCACCAAAGAAATGTGGTCATTGGGATTGAATTAAACCACTTTTATTGTTGTACAAAACACCTTTTAGAAATAACCACATCGGACTTAAGACATAACCACTTACTACACCAAAGAAATGTGGTCATTGGGATTGAATTGAACCACTTTTATTGTTGTACAAAACACCTTTCAAAAATAACCACATCCAGCTTAAGACATAACCACTTACTGCACCAAATAAATGTGGTCATTTGGATTCAATTAATCCACTTTAATTGTTGTACAAAAAACCTTTCAGAAATAACTACATCGGACTTAAGACATAACCACTTACTGCACCAAAGAAATGTGGTCATTTGGATTCAATGAAACCACTTTTATTGTTATACAAAACACCTTTCAGAAACAACCACATCAGACTTAAGACATAACCACTTACTGCACCAAAGAAATGTAGTCATTTGGATTCAATTAAACCACTTTTATTGTTGTGCAAAACACCTTTCAGAAATAACCACATCGGACTTAAGACATAACCACTAGCTGCACCAAAGAAATGTGGTCATTGGGATTGAATTAAACCACTTTTATTGTTGTACAAAACACCGTTATGAAATAATCACATCGTACTTAAGACATAACCACTGGCTGCACCAAAGAAATGTGGTCATTGGGATTGAATTAAACCACTTTTATTGTTGTACAAAACACCGTTCTGAAATAACCACATTGGACTTAAGACATAACCACTTAATACACCAAAAAATTTTATAAAATCTCAAAAAAAAAACCAAAAGTATTCTTCTTCATAACCAATTCAATATATAACCATATAAGCACCACAGAAATCTGATCATTGGTATTGAATTTGATCACTTCTATTGTTGTACAACATTTATTTCATTTGTATATAACTAGCTTCTAAAATAACCACGTAACCCTTAAACCATAACCACATACTAGACCAAAACTTGTAAAATCTATTTTCACTCACTTGTGGCAAATATATGTGATGTGTGCAGTATGCTCATGTTTATTTCCTTTAATCATTATAATTTCTTATTAATCATTTTGTCAGTTGTACATAACCACTATAATATATAAGCACATAGTGAACAAGTTATAACCAGTTACTCCAGGAATTTGACAAATTTTGTTTCTTTATAACAACATCATGTAAAACTTAGAACATAACATACATTACATTACCACTTAATGAAGCAACACATTCATGAAGCTGATTTTAATACCTCACTAATTGTAGTACATAACAAAGCACAATATTTGAAACTGACAACAACAATATAACTAAAATTCAAATCAACAAATTATGAAAGTCCTTAATTTGTTCCAGTTTTAATTATTTTTGTTTGCTCCACTACCTTCAGGTTAGGATTTAATATATGTTAAGATTTAATATCTTGTTAGGATTAGATAGGATTTAATATATCTTAAGATTTAATATCTTGTTAGGTTTTAATATCTTATTTGTTATTATTTTTGTTTGTTATTATTCTGTGTATATTGCTGATAGATTAGATAGAGTTATAACTAATTCTGTTATAATCTTGATGTATAAATATTTGTATCTGCATTATGCAGAATCAAGATAATACACAGATCATTCTTTGCTTCTCTGTTTTTCCTCTTAGCATGACTCTCATTATTTAGGATGGTATCAGAGCTCTTCAATTGAAAAGTTCTATTGTGCCTCTGATCTTCATTCGATGCTTTCCCCTTCTTGATTTCTTTGTGTTTTTTACCAAACCAACTTATGGTTGTCATTGATCATTACCACACGGCTGAAAATTGTTACAAAAGGAATGACTATCCATCAGGATCTTCAGGATTCTCCTACAACAAAGGGATAAGAGGAGGTCAAAACTATTCATCAAATAAAGGAGGCTTTGGCAGAAGATCAAATTCAAGTTCATACAACTCAAAGGTTTGCACTTTTTGCAATATCACTGGACACACTCTTAATGAATGCTTTAAGAAGCATGGTTACCCTCCTGGGCATAAACTGCACATACCTGTTATCACTCCTCAGCAATATCAACATTTGATAGCCCTCCTGCAATAGCAAACACAATTAGGATCCTCTACAACTACTTCCCACATCAATCAAACTGGTACAACTTTCTCTCCAAATACTTCTTTTATTGGTAATGTGCTACCAATTTCTCATGCTACAGACCATGTCATGTGGATTATAGATTCAGGAGCCAGTGATCATGTAACTTATTCCTTACATCTATATTCATCCTATAAGGCTATTGATCCCAACACAGTAAAACTACCAAATGGACAACAAACCATAGCCTCATATTCTGGAACAGTAAAGATTAATGATTCTATTTCTAATGTCCTATATCTTCCACAATTTAATTTCAATCTTATATGTGTTTCCAAGCTTACCACAACCCATAATTGTCAACTAATATTTCTTGACAATCAATGTTTTATACAAGACAGACACACCAAGAGGATGATTGGTATAGTTGATGCTCAAGATGGGTTGTATACACTCAAAACCTCTTTTATCTCCATCAACACCACAATTTGTAATAAGGAAGCCATTGATATTTGACATTACAGATTAGGCCACCCCTCCCATGAGAGATTACGTGTAATGCAACAGTTATATCCTGTGATTAATTTTGATCACTCTTTTATTTGTACTCCTTGTCATATGGCTAAACAAAGAAAACCTTCTTTTCCTCATAGTACTTCTCAAGCTTCTTCTATTTTTTCTTTATTACATGTTGATATTTGGGGCCCTTGTACTGCTACTTCCATTCATGGTCATAAATATTTTTTAACCATTGTTGATGATTTTTCTAGATATGTATGGGTGTTTCCTTTAATCTCAAAAGCTGAAACTCAGTCACATTTACAATCTTTCATTACCTATGCTGAAAGACATTTTAAAACTAAGGTCCTAAGCATTAGATCTGATAATGGAACTGAGTTTATTAAGGCCGAATTTTATAAAAATACTGGAATTGTTCATCAAACAACTTGTGTGGAAACCCCCCAGCAAAATGGCTTGGTTGAGAGAAAACACCAGCACTTATTAAATGTTACCCGCTCTCTCCTTTTTCAAGCACACTTACCAAACATTTTTTGGTCTTATGCTCTTATTCATGCCTCTACCCTCATAAATTGCCTTCCACTCCTCTCCTAAATAACCATTCTCCACACCAAAAGTCAGTTCTCCTTTTGATATTACCACTCTTAAAGTTTTTGGCTGCCTTTGCTTTGTCAACACCTTGTCAAACAATAGACATAAACTTGATCCAAGAGCCTTACCCGCTATTTTCCTTGGCTATAAACCGCACAAAAAAGGCTTCATCACCTTCAACCTCAAAACCAAGGCCATTGAGATTTCTAGAAATGTTGTCGTTCATGAAAGTTGTTTTCCCTACCACAATGAGTCATACACCACTCCTAATTCCCACCTTGTCACCCACCCACCTTTGCTCTATATTGACCAATGTATGCCCACATCTCATACAGATACTTCACATCCTTCTCCACCCGGTTCACCTCCCACCCTACCTGATCAATGTATGTCCACATCTATACAGATACTTCGCATCCTTCTCCACATAGTTCACCTCCCACCCTACCTGCTCCTAATATTAGAAGATCCACCTGACAGAAATACAGACCTTCAAGACTATCTGAATTTGAAACGTCTTATGCATCAATTATCACCTCTCATTCTTCAGGTATCAAGCATCCTCTTGCTTCTGTCATTTCATATAAGAAACTTGCAGCACCTTACTACCGATTTATTATGCCAATCTCTACTAACATTGAGCCTAGATCTTATTCTGAGGCATCCAAGTATCCTCACTGGGTTAGAGGCATGGATGATGAGCTTGCTGCATTGGCCAGAAATGACACTTGGAAAATCACAGATTTACCTACTAACAAAATTGTTGTAGGCTGCAAATGGGTTTTCAAAATCAAACACAAGGATGATGGAAGCATTGAAAGATATAAAGCTAGATTAGTAGCCAAGGGCTACACTCAAATTGAAGGTCAAAACCATCTAGATACCTTTTCTCCCGTGGTTAAAATCACAACAGTTAGACTGGTTATAGCTCTTACCGCAGTACATAATTGGCATCTTAAGCAACTAGATGTTAATAATGCTTTTCTTCATGGTACATTAAATGAAGAAGTTTATATGATACCTCCTCCCGGGCTCAATTGTATCAAACCAAATCAAGTATGCAAGTTACAAAAATCACTTTATGGTCTTAAACAAGCAGGCAGACAGTGGTATGCTCGTTTATCTGATTTCCTTTTGTCTAATGGCTTTCTCCAATCTGCATCTGATCATTCTTTGTTCACAAAACATTCTGATTCCAATGTCACTATTTTAGTGATTTATGTTGATGATATAGTACTCACAGGCAATTATCTAATAGAAATCACTCATATTACTCATCTTCTTGACGCAACATTTAAGATTAAAGATCTTGGAAATCTTAAATTCTTTCTTGGTCTTGAAGTGGCTAGAAACAAAGAAGGTATTTGTATTTCCCAAAGACAATATACTCTGGACATTCTCAAAAATGAAGGTTACTTACACTCTAAGCCTGTTTCCACTCCTTGTGATTACCGTACAAAGCTCAGAACAAATTTTGGCCAACCTCTAAATGATGTAGCTTCATCTTCTTATAGACGATTGGTTGGTAGATTATTATATCTCACCAACACTAGACCAGATATTTCATTTGTAGTACAACAACTAAGTCAGTTTCTCTGATATCCTAGCACAGATCATCAACAAGCAGCTTCCAGGATTCTTAGATACCTTAAAGGTGCCCCTGGAAAAGGGATTTTCTTTCCCAGCGATAACATCATACAGTTGAAAGGCTTTAGCGATTCTGATTGGGCAGGCTGCATTGATACCAGACGAAGTATCACTGGTTACTCTATCTATCTTGGTTCTTCACTTATTTCATGGAAATCAAAGAAACAAGCCACTGTATCCAAAAGTTCCTCAGAAGCTGAATACAGAGCTCTTGCTACAGCTACTTGCGAAATTCAATGGTTAATTTTTCTTCTATAGGATCTTCACGTAACTTTTCAACAACCAGCAGTCTTGTTTTGTGATAACAAATCTGCCCTTCATATTGCTGCAAATCCAGTTTTCCATGAACGCACGAAACACATTGAAATAGATTGCCATATTGTAAGGGAAAAGCTTTATTCTGACTTACTTAAACTACTGTCAATTCCTTCTGCATGTTAGTTAGCTGATATCTACACCAAAGGACTTCCTCCAGCAGCTTTCAAATTTCTGGTTTCCAAGCTGGGAATGATTGACATTCATTCTCCAGCTTGCTTGAGGGGGCTGTTAGGATTTAATATATGTTAAGAATTAATATCTTGTTAGGATTTAATATCTTGTTAGGATTTAATATATGTTAAGATTTAATATCTTGTTAGGTTTTAAGATCTTATTTGTTATTATTTTTGTCTGTTATTATTCTGTGTATATTGCTGATAGATTAGATAGAGTTATAACTAATTCTGTTATAATCTTGATGTATAAATATTTGTATCTGCATTATGCAGAATCAAGATAATACACAGATCTTGCTTCTCTATTTTTCCTCTCAACATGATTCTCATTATTTAAGAGGTTCGTTGTTGTGAACAGATGGAATCAATTTGCTAAGGATCTCATCAACGGAGTACTTCATTTTAACTAGAACAAGGCATAAGAAAAAAAATGTTCAAAAGAAAACTCAATTAAGAAGATATAAACAACACTATAGGACAGGCCACAATAAATATGGTTTGCATAACTTTGAATCAAGTAAAGAAACTTACATGGCTTGGAGGAATATGTTTGCCACTAAGAAGGTCAAGCAAAAGTGTGCCAAAGCTATAAGTTACACTCTCTGGAGTGACTCTGCCTGCAAAACCAGGGAATAGAAGGGCAAACACAACGCTATTATATACTTATATTTATTACTTATGATGATTTGAAGTTAATATAATAATTAAACCATCATCACATCATATAAACAAATTTTGTTTTTATATTTGGGGGAGATGAGAATTATATAATCCACTCAAGCAAATTCACCGATGAAAATAAAGAAAAAACTCAGGGCACACTCAAGTTTGAAATATATCACAATAAAAACAAAACTATATGAACATGTTAATTAGCCATCACACTAATAATCCCCCAAATTTGCTGAAATATCACCCACGACAATGTGAAGATGAATGTCCCAAGAATCTGGTCCATATGTCGTATACGTGCAAAGATAAATCAACCACATATAATGTTGAAAAGATCACCTTTATAGCATGATTCTGGTGTAATACATCCTAATGAACAATTTAAATGTAGTTAGGAATGCCTTCCACACACTGCGATAATCAAACAGTCACTAGTTCATTATATCCAATTGAAATAGGCTTTGCAAACACAACAAAACAAAAAGAAGTAAAACCAAATCTGTATGGATTATGCTCTCTTGATTAACCAGAACTGCATCACGAAGAAAATTGACCTTAGAGGCCATCACCGTCACTTAACACCCAACAAAAGTGAAATGTGAGTTGATAACTAGTAAAGTAATAAACGTACAGAAAAATTCTGTGTAGATACAACAAAGTACTAGGAACGCACAAAATAATGATCTTTAGCAGTGAAAAGAAATCTTTCAAAGCAAATGTTTGTTTTGCAATAATATGTAACAAAACCACACTAACCCGTATGGAGGATAAACTAATCCTTGTTGATAGCTGTAAGAAAGCGGTTGCTGGTACCCAAAGCCTCCAACATAGCCAACCCTAGTAGAGTAGAACATTCGCTCTTCCAAGATGAAATTGTGGCAAAATGAGTCAAATGAAATCAGAGACAGCAAAGTGAAATAAGCCAAAACAAGAACGCAACGTTTAATTTAGCGCAGAAATGACTAAATTACCCTTGTGCACATTCACAGTATTTGGGTCCTACTGCGTGTCAAATGAATGTGAATAACTTTGAGCGTGTCAAATTATTTTTTTCCTTAGGATATCAATATTACATGTCAAATTTTGTAGTGATATTTAAGATAGTTTATATGTAAGAAATTTAAATATCTTTTAATATTTGTTCGTGAGGTGAATCATTTATTATAAGAAAAGAGCTCAATTTTGATAACACACAGTCTTACTAGTTCCACGATTTTTGGAAGATAATAATAAAGAGGGTTCATATAACATTCAGCAAATATGAGTAGAAGACTGTTGGGTACAAACAAAGTCTCACGTCAGAAAAAATAAGAAATGAACATGGGTTTATATACACATAAGATAGAGGCCTTTTGGAGTGGTACCAAAAGCAAATCCGTGAGGGCTTAGCCCAAAGCGGACAATATCTTATCAATGTGGAGACTTATCAGAAATTTTGGAGTGGTACCAAAAGCAAATCCGTGAGGGCTTAGTGTTGAACCCCTCCCTACAGAGACTACACGAAATTGGTATTATATTGAAGTGATGATATATAATATGATTTTCTTGTATCTGAGTTATTTTATCAGTATCTTTTACTAACTTATTAAATATTTTCATCCCATAAACACATAAGAAACATCTTATAATGAAAGTATAGAAATTTATTTTTTATTCATATTCCATAAACTTAAAAAAAATGTGTAATATTCTTATTCTGACTTTAGTTTTAAGCAAAGAATGACTAGAACTTGATGGTTATTGAACGAATATATATAGAAGAACTGAAGGAATAAGCAACGAATAACCTGTTTGGGTATGTAAGGTGTAGAAAGGGAAAAAAATGATATAAGATAGTTTTCGGTTCTTTCAAGTAAGAATTTTTGTTTACATGAGACACATTACATTTGACAAAAGATACGACCCCCACAAGTTTATACCTATAAACCAGGTAGTACATTCACTCATATTTTCTGTAAATTTATGTATTATTTTCCTACAAATTTAAATTTGCAGGAAATTTCAGAAGAAATCTGAGCAAATGATAGAGACTTTTATACAGGTAGTTTTTCTGTGTATTTTTCTCATGATTTGTTTATTATTTGAATCATTTAAAAGGATTGCTGCAATATCCACAAAATGTCATTTCCATTAAATTTCAAGAGATTTTGGAATTTATCACTAAATAAAATTAAAAAACTGTTTTTAATTTTTTCATTTAATTAAATATTGTTATTGATAGTTCTCTTGATTTATTTCTGAAGTTTTACCCAAGCTTAAGAAGATTATCTGTTTTCCCATAAATAGGTTTTGTTCTTCCTTTGTCTTTCAGGGTCCTAGTTTGTCTTTCTTCTTCCTCTCCTCCTTCAGGTAATTTTTTTTTATTTAAATGTATCTAAATCTGGTTTTTTAATCTCCTTTTTAAATGATTGAAGTATTTATCTATTAGAAAAAAATTCTTAAATAATGATTAATTTTATTGACTAAAAATAATTAATTATTATAATGAATAATTTAGATACTAATTCATAAATTAAAAGTTATTATTAAATAAAATAGTTTTTTTATAAATAAAAAATTATAATTAGTTTTTAAATTAGTAGTTAAAATTATTTTTATTATGAATTTGGTATTTAAATTAGTTATTAACATTAACTACAAAGTTTTGGTTAAGAAAAAATTGATCTCTAAATTAATGTTTAATTAAAAAATTAGTCTTTAAATACATTTTTTTGTCATTTCAACATCATATAATTAATTAAGATTATGGATCCATATTTCAGGAACTTTGAAGACGTCATTCACTTCAGGTACTTATTCTTTTTTTCTCTATTATTAAATTAATGAATTTTACCTAGGTTTTTATTTTAAATTTTAATGGTTAAGACTTTCTATTTTCCAACCTTCATGCCCCCGTCCATGAACAAATCTTTTGGATTTTGTTTTTCCAAGATCTACTACTACTGCTATAATATACATTCAGAGGTGATTAATACAGGTATAAAGGTTATAACTTTATTAAGTAAACTCTCTTTACCAAGGGTCAATACCTACCTTTCCATCTTGTTAGTCTTTTTCTAATTTAGTGATCATTTAACGTGATCAAATTGATGCTATTAAACATTCGCAATTAAGATAATAGTCAACAAAATATTAAGAGAGTAAAGTCAATCTAGTCGTTTTCTAAATAAGGAATTGATTTCTAAGAAATTGATTTTTATAAACTCTATACACTACAAGATTAGTTAAGTAAGATAAAAATAAGATAAGAAAATAAATATAAAATAAAAAGATTAAATAATAAAATAATGATTTAATCATTCTAGTAATCCTCCTTTACACTGAAAGTCACATATTGGTCCCTTAATTTCTTTTTGTCTCAATTGAGTCTCTAATTTCGAAAAATTGAAGCAATGTGGCCCTTGTTGTTAAATTTGTTGAACAACATTAAAAAGATAGTGACTAGACACACTTGTGTGAATTTTTTAAATGACGTGGCTTAAGAAAGAAGTTTGATGGAAGCACGGCTTGAAGTAGAGCTCGTCCTACACAGCGAGGAGTCGGTCTACACAATGAGAAGGTCAATTTGCACAATGAGGAGGTCAATCTGCACAATGGGGAGCTCAGCCTGTACAATGGGGAGGTTAGTCTGCACAATAGGGAGGTCGGTTTGTTTAGTGGAGAACTCAGTCTGCATAGTGAGGAGCTCGACTGGAACAATGAGGAGCTCAACCTCCACAGTAAAGAGGTCGGTTTGTACAATGAGGAGGTTGATCTATACAGTAAAGAGGTCGATCTGCAAAAGTGGGGAGCTTGGCTTGCACAATGAGGAGGTAATCTTCACTATGAAGGTTGGCCTCCCCATTGTGCAAACCGAGTTGGTCACTGTGCAGACCGAGCTCTTCATTGTACTGACTGATCTTCTCACTTGCATGTCGACCTCTTTAATGTGCAGACCGACCTCCCCAATGTGCAGGTCGAGCTCCCCACTATCTAAGCGAGCCTCCCACTGTCCAGGCTGACCTCACCATTTGAGACTGACCTCCTCATTATGTAGATCGACCTCCCCACTATGTAGGTCGAGCTCTGTTATAGTACGTGCTTCCACATTAGACTTATTTATTAAGTCGTGTCATTTAAAAAATCCAAACAAATGTGTCTAGTCACTATAATTTTAATGTCTTTCAGCCAATTTAACTGCAAGGACTACATTGCTTCAATTTTTCAAAATTAGAAACCCAATTGGATCAAAAATAAATTGAGTAACCGATATGCAACTTTAAACCTAAAACGGGGATAGTTGGAATGATTGGAACCTAAAATAATAAAAGAAAGAGAGACATAGAATTGAAAAGATAAAAAGAGATAAAATAATAATAAAAAAAAGGTTCATTTGTCTTTTTCAAAATATGATTCATCATTTATTATATTTGAATATTATTGTTCAATTAATTATTGTCTTATATTTTCATATTAATCAATGTAAATTATCAATTAATTTGTTGGCATTATCACTATTTTAGAGTATATTCTTAATTAAGAGATTGAACTTTTTAGATTAATCATAGAAAATTTAACCAAAACATATTCTCAATTAAAAGAAAGAGCTTTTTAGATTAATCATAGTAAATTTAACTAAAGTATATTCTCAATTAAATATTACTATATCTAATCATGTCTATTGTTTTACCACTTTATCAAGTAAAAACTAATCAACCAAAATAAATTTTTGATTAATTATTGTTAAAAGTTTCACCTTTAATCAAAGTACATTATCAATTATTGGCAAAAATCTCATTCAATCACATAAAACTTTCTAATTTTAATCAAAGTACATTCTCAATTAAGAAATTAATGCAAAATCAAGCCTAGAGGCTTAACACTTTATGAAATGTAGAAATAACATTAAAATAGAAGGAGAGAGGGTAGACATCGCGAAAGATTTGAGAGAGAACCAAATTAACACCCCCCCCCTCCCCCCCCCAAAGGGTTCCTAAGCCCCCAAAGGTGTTTCCCTATGTCTCTTTCTTTAGAAATTGGATTAAACTTTGTTTCGAGTTTTTATGTTGTTGTAATATTCTTTCGAATAATGTAAGCTTATCCAATTATGTTCTAACTAAATCCAATAACTTCAAGAAATGTTTGGTTGTTATAGAGATTTAAAAAATATTTAAGAATATCTTACCAAATTTTAAAAAAAATGATAGTTATTATCTTTTGATGTTTAAAAATATCAAATAAAATATCTAAAGATATGTTTGTCCTAAATTATCTTTAAACATAAATATTTTTGAAATATTAAATCTCTATTGTGGGAATAAGATATAGAAAACTACAAGATCCAGTTTTTGTTGCATGTTTCTTTTTTTTGGCTTAACCAAACTTCTTCACTTTTTTCATATTTTTCTTGCCTTTTTTATGCAATGTTTGGATTGAATTTTTGTGGTTTTGATTATTTTTTATTTTTGGATTTATTTTCAACTTAGTTGTAACTACACTAACACGCTTCAAAATATTCAAAGAACCTTTAAATAACTAAAAAGTTATTTTTAACATGTTTTTGTATCTCATCCTATATAAACTCAATTATAAGAAATCCTAATTAAAACAATCTTTTAAAATACAAAAATCAATTAAGAATCCAAGATTAAAGGTTAAATAATGACATAAATATGCATTAATCGTTTAGTCAGGACATCATTTTATAAATTTATTTTCCTTGGATTTACCTCACTCGCAATGTTAAGGGTAGAGTCATAATGTTGTAATTCAAAAATTTTGAAAACTTATGGGGATTCTGCTCTTGAATTCGCACACCCCTTATTTTAAAAGTTTACTATGAGACCTGATTTTAGTTTGAAGCATCTTATAGTGTATTTTACCACAAAGACAATTTGCATATTTGTTTCCCATATAAACAAGGTATCATTTGCAAATTGCAACATGTAAACTGATACCTACTCTTCTATTACCCTCACCTTGTTTATCAGTAGTCTGGGTTATTATTCTAGGTAATCCTTATCCTACTGTTTCGGGTATAAGGTTTAACTCCTTCAGAATTTCCTCCTAAATCGTTCGGGTAGCTGAATTCTTGTCCTGTGTTCACCTTCGTTCCAATCGTTCGGAGGGGTATCTGTCAAAGGTTTTCTGATGCTTAATTCAGTGCGCAACCTGTACGGTGGTCAGAGCAATAGTATTAAATGCACAGTAAATGCAATCACCTACCTTTTACTCTTGATCTCTATTTATAGTTTTTGAGATTAGTTTGAGATTAGTGAAATCTTAATCTCGGCCCAATCTCGATCCATTACCTTTAATCATAAGTACTTACCATAATCCTTGCTCAAGGGTCGTTTGGTCTCGAATACGCCCGATTGGTGTCCGTGCATACATATTGCGGGTCGTCTGGCCCTATGGTACACCTACTATTGTAAACAATAATAGGGTTAAAAGGTCTCTTTGTTGTGCACCTTTTGATGGTTTAGTTTCATGATTTGGGCTTCCAATTACCAATAATGAGATTGAGGATGATTCCAAGCATTCCCTGATCCACCTTTCGCACTATACAACTCTTCTTTTTCCTTCTAAACACATATACTACATTTCACTCTGTTATCATACTCTCCAGCATACCTCTTCCTTTTATGAAAGATAGTTGGGAAACATAAATGATTTTACTGTTTACTACTCTCTTTCCATAGATGCTTCCATCTAATGTCAGATGGTCTAGCTATCTAACTGAACTCTTCATTATATTGTTTGTTGCACATGATTTAGAGTCAATCTTCAAAATTCTCCACCTTGATTGCAAATCATGAAATAGCTATCAACATCATCTTTTTCTTTATCCTCAACGAAAAATTAATTTCCTCCTAGCTCCATTTTAACCTTAATCTTGGCAAGTTCTGTAGACACATGTGCATGATTGTCATTTGCAGCTCTCTTCTCAACTTTGACCTCCCTAGACTCAACAACATCTCTAGAAGAATGATAATTTGACTATCATAATGAACAATCACGCAGTCTTTCACAATTCTC
The DNA here is from genome assembly GCA_027742785.1 of Vigna reflexopilosa. Lineage (NCBI taxonomy): Eukaryota > Viridiplantae > Streptophyta > Magnoliopsida > Fabales > Fabaceae > Vigna > Vigna reflexopilosa. Next base: position 11,970,138 of record CM050926.1, read on the forward strand.
CACTCTCCAATCACCCTCTTCAATCGTAGTGCCTTATTTATCCTATCTATGAGTGTAGTATACTTTGTTTAGGTAGTAATTAAATCCACAATTGATTACTAATTGGATTACCAACAAATTGTAGTACCAAACAATGTAAAAGCATACCCAAAAAATTACTTTCTTGTATTAACATTATTGCATAATCAACATACCTTTCTATAAAAGCTTTGTTATGGGTAAATTATCTATACACTAGATCAGATGATATTATTCCTCTGAAATATCTTAACAACAACCTCAAAGCTTTCTAATGAGCAAGTCCTGGATCTACCATGAATCTATATACCGACCACACTAATAGAATGTTTCAGATCCTTTTTATCGCAATATCTCATACACTATGCCAACATCATCAAAACGGTCTGATCCATCAACACAAGGCTCCACCTCAACATGAAATTTATCCTTCCCTTTCTTCGGATCTTTGCACATTATTGTCATTCAAGTTTCATCAAATGCAATGTCTCTACTAACAAAGAATCTAGCCTCTCTAAGCTCTAACCTCCATAACTTGTACCCCTTTACACGTATCCAATGAAGATACACCTACCAACCCATGCCTTTAGTTTATTGTTCTTGAAATGGGCAAATGTCAAGGGGCCAAATACCTTTAAATTCTCATAATCTGGAGGCCTTCTACTTCATTTCATAGGGTATTGTAACTTAAGTAGACGATAAACTTCTATTTATTAGGTACAGAAAAGTTTTTGCAGCTTTCCTCCACAAGGACTTAGGCAATCTAGTGCCTAGCAGCATACATCTCTCACCCTTTTCAAAATGGTTTTATTCATCCTATCAACCAACCCCATTTTATTGTTGTGTACTACAATCGCCTTATGCTTATTTGTACCTTCTATATGTATGTTCTTTCTTGTACAGTGCTATTAAGACCTATTCATACTCAATGGAGCACACTCATACTTAAAATCATAACTTGGATGATGTGAAAAAGAAATTACCAACAGTTATTAGACCCAATCCTATCACGTGAGAAATAACCAAACCATTACCATATTAACGTAGCATAAAAGGAATTATGGTATAGATTCTTATAAAATTGATGTTGTATATAATTTTTATATCAATATAAAAACCAACTAATAAATTGGTAACATGAGTAAATATATTTGTAGTTTCTTTGTTTTTTTTTTATGATAAAATTATGGAAATTATTCTTATTATTAAGCATTCTCAAGAGGTTTATTTAGACATGTTTGTTTAGAAAGTGATTATATACTATTATGTAAAACTTTTTTTTTTTTCAAAATTTTCCTTCGTCTCTAATATAGAGAGATGAAAACAAAATTGCTTAGAGATATGTAAAAGAACGAAGTTTAAGGGTGTGTTTATTTGGAGGTAATTGAGAAAGAGTGATTGGGGGAGAGTGATTGAGTGGATTTGAGGGGATTTGAGGGTGATTTTTTTTTGTGTTTATTTGAGTAGATTTGAAAGTAATTGAGGGTAAATTTGGGAGTGAAGTTTGTGAGAATTAGTGTAGGATTTGATTGATATGACAGTTTTAAAAAATTTGTTTAATAGGTATAAATTGAAGATTACCAAAATGCCCCTGAGTATTAAAGTAATATAAATTGATATTTGTTAATGTTATATTTAATTAAAAAATGTTTATTAAGAGTTAAAATTTTGGAAAAATTATTAAAAATAAATATAATAATTTAATTAAATTATACTTTAGTGAAATGAATGTTTTTTAGTTTAGTACTTGTTTGTGATATAATTTTTTGTAATTAGTATAAATTGATTTGTTATGGAAATGAGATTTATTAAATTTGTAGACCGCCGATATCGAACCGAAGTTATAATTATCCATTACATGAAATAAAAGGTCCAAACATAATCCCCGAGTAAATATAATTGTAATACATCATCATGCAATATAGTGAAGTCAAAGTCAGCAACTTAATCATCTAAATGGTGAAGAATTAAGTTAACATTTTGATTCAGTTGAGCAAATTGTCGGTTCATGTCGAGAGAAAGGTTTGCCAAGTTATCTTCAATACGTTCAACCCGCCCCTGCGTTTGTTCCATACCCTGCATTCTGTGTTGCAAGTCTTGTACCCCCTCCCATATTTGAGTCATCATAGTAGGATTTGAAAGATCTGGAGGAGGTTGCACAGGGTTGTCATCATGTTGTGGTTGTTCTTCATCTTCATTATCGCCAACATCATGTTGCCAAACACCATTGACATTAACTATATTCAACCTCTTCAAAGAATTAATTGAAAAATGATGTCTGGTCCCAATATGAGTGTTGGCATCGTCATCTACATGCACTCCACAATATTGCATGATTTGGGTGATCAATACACCATATGGTAGGGGTGCGTCACTGTCCTTGCATTTGAGCATATGCTGCATGATGTGATGAGGCCAATTGATAGGTATATTATTTTTAAGCACCCATATCATAAATATATCCTCCTGCAATACCCTTGCAAAATTTCCAGGTCGGGGAGATAACATGTGGACAATAACATAATGCAGAAGTCTATCATTAATATTTAAAGAACCAACTGTTCTAACATGTTGACCCTGCATTTTCTGGTCTCACCATAGTAGCTAATGCCATCTCCCGATCATAAGGAAAGTCGTCTGGGATAGTCGAATAACACAGCTTTTGACAATCGTACTTCATATTAACAATATTCAACCAATCGGCAGGTTTCAATTTGATTATTCTCTTGTGGACCTCAGTAATCAAATATCCATTCCCAGAAATCTTGAGATTTGAATAAAAAACTTTGATTAAATCCGGATAGAACGGTGCCTGCAGTGTCAGAAATTCGACAACCCCTTGAAATATAAGATGATGTTGGAAAAATAACCCTGAACCGGCAAATGATTCGAAATTCATTATTTTAGGCACGACAATATTTCTCGTATAAAAATCAGCTGCATAGTTTTCCATCTGCTCGCTATGAGTGAAGAAACGACGCTGATCTAATTGTTCCGCAAGAGATTGTCTGACATGTGCTGCATCTTCTGACTCAGTTTGGGTTTGTTTTCCCTTACGACTTTTTCGGGACCTTTTACTTGATGATGACGCCATTTTAGAATTTCTTCAACAAAGGAATAAATGAAAACATATTATTCAATATTATAAACAATAACAACCAATGACAATTAATTACAGCATAAGCATAAACATTCCATATAAAGTTAGGATGGATGGAAATCATAAGTCATCATACATGAAACAACATACATGCAAATCATAAGTCATCATACATGAAACAACATTCATGAAAATCATAAGTCATAATACAAATAGAGAGGTAGATCTCATAACATAATACTAATACAAGTAGTCATATAAGACATCCTAGCAATCTCCTCCCGATATCATTTTACACAATTTATTCCACCGCTTATGCAGTGGAAGCCCCATTAGCCTCTTCACACATGTCGGGTTTGCACACAAGAAGTCATAGCATTGCTCCAACAAAGACTCATCAGGTATGTGCATCCCACCCAACATTTCATAAATGTCAGATTCTGTATATGTGTAGTTCTGCGTCCGACGAAGAACCTCGGTTTGTGAACGTAATATTTCATTCCTCTCTTTCATCGTCGAGACTTGATCTATGGCTGCATTAGAAATGACCCCAAAATGCACATTTGAAGAGGTAAGTGCAGTTGTGAAACCCTCCAGACTGGTCGACATCCTTTCAAAATGGGAATCAATTACATCGACTAGGGGTGCCTTTCTCTTGGAGCCTCTAGAGGATGACGTTCCAGCAGATGGAACGGAAGGCACAAACTGAGTGTTCCCGGGACTATATTCATCTACCGAAGGAGAGGCGATGACGGAGTTGGGTCTCTGTACCCCGTCCAGTCAGGCTGCTCAGGAATGTAATCTATGTTCTGATTTAAATCAACACTGACACGAGGGCCAACCCGTTGACGACGTTGACGTGCGGTGCAAACACCACTCCCAATAGCTCTATCAACAGCCCATAACTCCATCATCAAATCATAATGTCTTATGCTGGTAACTTTCCACTTTGATGCAGTGGGCCTCGACTGAAACAACATACATGAAATAGTTAGGGGTTATAGTTATGTATTTTAATAATCTACCAAACCTGAATGTTTAAGAAATACCTGAATGAGGTCAGTCCAGACTTCGTCTTCAGCCTCAAACCTCATAGTGATGGCGTTCCATGCAAAACCACTCAATGATCCAAAGAGGTCATGAACCTCACGCCATCTGTCTTTCAATACCTTTTGACGATTTTTTACATTAGTTTTACTGACATGAACATAACCTGAGTTATGAAGGTATTGAACCATATTATTATACGCTTGCGTGGTCTAGCTGCCATCAACTCGGTTACCCAAACGATTCTCTTCAATCATTGAATGCAATAGCCTTGCATCCATGTCCTCAGTCCATTTGCAAAACTCTCTCATACCACCGGAGGACTCAGTCGCAGCACCCTTACCCCTGTCCATGATAAACCTATTTGATAAACAAAAGTGTAAGAACTGAAGTTCATTTATTCATAAAACCTTGAAGATGTCATTTTCAAATAAGAGAGTCATGACAAAATATTAATTACAATAACTATGAATTTTGATAATGTCGCCACATTTCATCCGCTATGGCATCCCTAATAGTACTACCAACCCTATTATCATCTTCACGAACTTGAGAGGATGACACATTCTGCTCTTCCCTTTCATTCAACTCATTATCAACCTCATTAAGCAATGGGTCATCCCTATCAACTCCACGGATGAAGTTGTGTAGGATACAACAAGCTAAAATAATATCCGTCATCGTTTCCAATCCATAATGTGGTTCAGTGCCACTTGCAATGATAGGGAACCGTTTCTTCAATACACCAAATGTTCTTTCAATAACATTTCTCAGTGATGAATGTCGATGGTTAAACAACTCTCTTGCATTTTGTGGTCCTCTACGTGTAAATTCTTTAAGGTGATATCTGACGCCTCTATATGGTGTCATGATCGTACTTTTCAGCATAAACTTAGCGTCGCCGAGATAGTATTTTCCTACATGATTTTAGACATCAGTATTGATTATGTAATAAAGAACCAATAATTATATCCCAATGAAGACAGTTACCTTGGGGGATGACCAACGGATCATCTCGATCAAGAGCATTTTTTAAGATTCTAGAATCAGATGTTGTGCCTTCCCATCCAGCTAGAACGTATGTGAATTTCATATCAAAGTCACATGCGGCAAACACATTTTGAGTTGGCCAATCTTTTCTACCACGAAATCTCGGTGCATCTTCTCTTGGCACCCTTACACGAACGTGAGTACCATCTATAGCCCCTAAGCAATCCTAAACAATAAATTAAGAAGTCATGATACAACTGCATAACATTAACATCGTTTCATAAAATAACAGTCTGATTGACACATTTAAAGCATTACCTTGAAGTAAGGGTAAAACCGACTGTTGTTCAAGACATATGGATGAACCTCATCTCTTGATGGCTGAGTTAAAAATTCTGATTCTAGAGTTATAATAGCATCTAACACATTGTGAAAGTGTTTGCTTACCGTCGCCCCAGATCGATGAAAGAAAAATGCGACACTCCGATTCTTAACATTATGTCCAATTATTTGAAGAAATTGAGCTACTTGTTCCTCGACTGTGGAGCGAATAGCGTCTTTAACTAACCCAGTTGCTCTTAATCTCTCACAAAGATTAATAAATGCCTCGGGACCCATCCGAATAATGTCACGACATCGAGTAGTATGCACCAGGTACGACATTAACTATTGTCTGCGACGGTCTTTGTCGGGAACGAAATTGCTAACACTACTTGCATCACTCGAGAACATATTCAATATGTTCAAGGCATACGAAACAATGCATAACATTGTTAGTGCAGCCATGAAGGTGGTTATTTGTAAGTGTTGATGTAGCATTACGACTATATTAAAGTCAACACCCACCACATCATCATCTATATCTTGACCGTCCAAGTACAACAAGTTTAATCCTTCTTCCATCTATTTTAACTTAAAAAATTAATCATACTATAATTAACATCATGCATTCATACATTGATTAAACATAATTCATTCCTATATTCATACATTCATATATCATATCATATATTCATACATAAACAAAATACATTAATACATTCATATATCAAATATTCATACATAAACAAAATACATTAATACATTCATCATAGGTATAATCATACATAAACAAAATATATTAATACATTAATATATCATATATATCATATATTCATACAAAAACCAATTACATTAATACATTGATATATTAAAAATAAATAACATACATGAAAAAACATTTGTATATTTTAAGTTAATATTAACAAAAATAAACAACCAATATCACTAACCTCTTGAAGATCTCTGTATGTGGATTTTCAACCCACAATAAGACAAAATATTGCACTCAAACTCCAACCCACCCAGCAAAGATATTTACTGATGCTTCACAATTGAACTTGGATGGCAATTTTCAGCAATTGTCAACTATGCTACATCAAACCTGTCAATACCATCATATATTTAATTTAAGTTACAATAAATGTAGCAAATTTGTAAATGTGATCAAACATACTTGGACATAAGTACAACCACCAGATAAAAGGCCAACCAAAATAGTTATAATCCTTTCATTCGTGAAATAACCTGCACTCAAATGGGGAAGGAAATTTTATGACAGTTATGTATACATAGCATGAAAGGCAGAGTGTCAATAGTCACTAGTAATGCACACCGTGAGAGATTTTTAGAGCAAATGCAAGCTGGACATTGCCATCATCATAGGTTACGACATGAACTAATACATTCAACACCTGTTTTCACAAACATTAAGCACAATTTCCTACTGGACTTAGTTCCTATTTTTACAACATTATTATGGATATATAATTGCAAGTGTTTTCATAACTATGGCACATCCACTGAAGACAATATTAGTTTTACATGAAAAATTATAGCGGGTAACTAAGCACCACCTCAGCTAACGTTGAACCTTCTCCTGCACCACCTCAGATAACGCCGGAAAAGCTTGGAACGTTGAACCTTGTCCTGCACCACCGTCACCTGCATCACAAACCATCACAACCAAGCGGTTAGGCATATCATATTTCATCCTATAACGACAGATCTCCATTCTTGTCAACATCCTCTATGACCATCGTCTTCCTTCGTGCACTGCTATGACGGCCATGGAGCTACTGTCCATTCACCACCATCAACGTCCATGTCATGCTCGCTGCATCCTCTACCACCACAGACACCTCCCACCATCGTCACGCACAGCTTCGTCCTCGCTGCATCGTCCACCACCACAGAGAGCACCGTCCACCACGACGGACATCTCATCATCACTACGTCGTCCGGATTCAAGGTTCCAACTGACGCCTTCCAACGCTGCATCGTCCACCGTGGTCCATCACTGCAACTCCACCGTACCACGAAGCTTGCAAGGATGCCACCGTCGACAACCATGGTAACCAAATACCACCACCGCCTTCACCCGCCTTCATCTTCTTCATCGTGTAACTGGATACGTGCGCGTTGTAACCGAATAACGTTCATTGTTCATGTTACTCATCGAAGCGTAACCGGATACGCACAGCCTATAACCGGATACAGCTGTGTTGATGTTTTTCATACAAGCGTAACCGAATACGCTCACGGTGTAACCGGATATAGGTCTGTGTTCATGTTTTCAGAGAAGCGTAACCGGATACGCTGGTGCTGTAACTGGATACAGCTGCATCCATCTTCTTCCAGAGCTCGTCTTCTTCGTCTTGTTCTGCATTTTGTTTCATTCAATTACCTCCTTTCTTCATCTTCCACCGAAGCTTCTTCATACAGCTTGCAAATATTACAGAAACAAGGCATATTGAATAAACAAAACACTCCTATGTGATCCTCACCTCACCTCAGCTTTCTCTTCTTCAAACCTATACGACCAAGGTTTGTCTTCGTTCTTCTGTTCAGCACTCAACGCATGCACAGATGTTCTCCTTCTTTTCGATTTGAACCAATACAAGAACCAAATATCAACCACCCCACATATTAATAATTCTTCCGTAAAAAAGGCATTGGCTATGTCTCAGTGTATTGTCACTGCTGCTGCTGCACGAAGGCATCTTTTTTCTGTGTGTGCAAGGCTGGAATCTTCACTATTCCATGGCTGATTTGAGGAGAAGCAGAAGCAGAAGGTCAGGCGGCAAGAATCTTCACTATTCCATGGCTGAATCACGCAGAACGTCAGGAATCTGCACTGTTGAATGCGTGTTCTCGTGAATACACAGTGAAATTGCTTGGAAGAAGTGGCTGAGGGCAAGGCGGGTTTCTTTAAAATGATTAAGGTATTTTAGACAATACGTGATTTATCCCCTCAAATCCTCGCGTCTCAGCGGGTGAATGAACAGTGCACTGATCTCGCAATTACCTTGCATTCATCGCCCGCAATTCTATCAAAGTAAACACGTTTTTGAATAAATTACTTGCTCGTTGTACAGTGAGAATAGTAAATTACTTCGAAGTAAACACAGTGTAAGTGTTCTCATATATCAAGGAAGACAATTATTATGTGGATAAGTTGGCCTTTAAGATTTAATAACAAAATTCATTATAAATAGCATGATATTATATTGTATAAGATTTTGCTTGATTATTTTCATGCATAAACTTACTATGATTAGAGTTGTTCTTTTGAAAGTTTAATGTGATGGGTGTGTTTTGAAACAATACAGGAAAATCTTTAAATAACAATCAAGTTTAGAAATAAAAAATAAATGGTCATTTTAGTAATTAATTTATATTCTAATTTATAAACTAAAAATTATTACTATCTAAAATCATCTTTATTCTTAATAAAAAATTATAATTATTTTATGAATTTAACTCTAAATTGATCACTAACATTAATTATCAAGATTTTGAATATCAAAAAAATTATCTAAATTGATTATTAATATATCAAAAACTTTTAATTTATAAATTGACATCTAAATTAGTGAATAATTAATTATTTTTATTTTTAAAATTAGTTACATTTAAAAGAAGATTTCTGTGAAATGTGAATCTAAGCCTATCTTTTATATAAAAAAGAAAAACTAATATAATATTGTCTTTTTATTTATAAAATTATAACTATTCAAATTGTTTTATTCATGACAAGAAGTACAGTTGAAGAAAAATTGCTCTTAAAGTCACATCCTTTCTGTTTTCGTCATTATCTAAAAGAGGGTTAGTCAATAACCAATTATTTTTAAATAAAATTAGTTATATTTAAAAGATTGTTGTGAAATGTGAATCTAAATTATATGTAAGATGTGATAATACATACCCATGCCTAACTTTTATATAAAAAAAGAAAAACTAATATAATATTGTCTTTTTATTTATAAAATTATAATCATGTCTTTTCTGTACCGTTAATAATAATAAATTAAATAGTCTGTTCAATTTGTTTTGTTCATGACAGACAGGAAGTACAGTTGCTCTTAAAGTCACATCCTTTCTGTTTTCGTCATTATCTAAAAGAGGGTGAGCCATTTGCTTCAAATTTTGCGTCGCTTCATTAAAGTTGTTGATTCTATCTATTATCCTATCCTATATAAAACTAGGATCAATTCCTTTGCAGCAACCAACACAAGAACAAAGAAGAGAAAGATCATTTGGTACATTGTTTCAAAAGATGAAAGCAGTAGTGGTTGCACGTCAACTTGGCAACCTAATTTCCAACAGAAGCATTTTGGAGAATTTCAAAACTGGCCTCGAGACTCTGCAAGATCAAAGGAAAAAAGTGCAAGAAAATCTTATTTGGGAAGATGAAGAATTCCAGACTCAAAGTAACTGGCTCAAAAGAGTGGATGAGATTCTTGGACAAGGGGATAAATTATTGAACTCCTATGAAGGCAAAAGTACTTGCACAAATATTCTTTCGCGGTACAAGGTTGGTAAACAATCAAGAAAGATGCAACCAGAGATTTCAGCATTAATTCTTGAAGGAGACTCTCATGTATCAGCGAAAACACGAAAACATTACGAAAGACCAGAATCAAGAGATGAAACGATAGAAGGTATTATGGAAGCCCTAAAGAACCCTGATATCCAAGCAGTTGGAGTATGGGGGCTGGGTGGTTTAGGCACAACCTCATTAGCCGAAAACATTAGAGAGAAAGCAAAAGAACAGAATTTGTTTGATGCAATGGTTTTCATAACTGTAACTGATAAGCCAAATCAGGAACAAGTTCAAAATGCTATTGCAGATGAATTGGGAGTGCAGTTTACCAATGGAGAAAGTCTTGTGAAAAGAAGAAACAAATTGCGTCAGAGAATAAAAAAAGAGCAAAGTACTCTCATCATAGTTGATGATACATGGGGGGAATTGAACCCACAAGAATTTGACTTGGAGGAATTTGGAGTTCCTCCGGGTAATGAACATGAAGGGTGCAAAGTATTGTTGACATCAGGAAATTTGAATTTCATACAATATTTGAAGGGTGCCTCTAAGCTTAATAAAGTGTTTCAATTAGAAGAATTACAAAAAGAAGAGGCTCGGATGCTGTTTGAGAAGATGGTTGGAAGTTTTGATGAAGATCAAAGTTCCATTGTAGAAGAAATAGTGAGAAGTTGTGAAGGTTCCATTTCTTTAATTTATGCTCTAGCAAAGGCATTAGAAAATAAGGGCATAGATGCCTTGATACAGCTCAAGGAAAATATTTCACCAGCAAAACTATTGTCCTATTGTTTGGAAGAAAATGAGGAACACAAAGCATTGTTGTATCTTCTTACTATTAGGGGAAGAAGATTTATTAACAGTTATAGCATCTACATAGACATGTGGACAGGTGTGTATTCAAAAATCTGGAAACAGCAGATTCTGCAAGAAAAAAGCGTGAGTCATTGATTAGTGATCTGAAGGCCTATGGTCTTGTGGTTGAAAATGGAAAGGACTGGGTCAAAGTAGATGACTACATATATCAGACTGCTTATCGAATGGCCCTACATGATCGAAGAGCTTCAGTGATTTCGAGAGAATGGCCACCTGAAGAATTGCTAACAAATCTTCACTTCTGCAACTTACATCCTGTTGGTGATTTGAAGCTTCGCGCAACGTTGCAATGTCCAAACTTGAAACATCTTCTGATAAGTAGGGAAAATTCCACAATAGATGTTCCAAATTCCTTTTTTGAGGAGACTAAACTTCTGAAAGTGCTAGATTTTGTTTCCTTTCATTGCCCAAATCTGCCTCATAGTTTTGTTGTTTTAAAGGACCTTGAAGCATTATCCACGTATAAATGTGGATTGGGAGACATTACAGAAGTTTGTGAGCTCACAAATCTGCGAATGCTAGGCCTCCTTGAAAGTAGGATCCAACAATTTCCTTCGCAAATTGTAAAGCTTCAGAAGTTGTTATTCTTGGATTTAAGAGACACAAATCTCCAAGTGATTCCACCCAATGTCCTGTCCAAATTGGCAAGCTTGGAAGAATTATATTTGAGAAACTCCTTCTGTAATTGGGAGATTGAAATGTCTACCAGTGAAAACAAGAATGCAAGCTTGAAAGAGCTTACAGACTTGGAACACTTGGCATACATAGAAGACATGTATGTTCCTGATGCACAGGCATGGCCTGTGGACTTGTTCTTGGGAAACCTAAGATCATATACAATTTTCATTGGTAAAGGGTGGGAGCGAGCACATTATGGTGATCATGAATTGAAGACATTGAAACTGAAGCTGAACAGGAGGTTTCAGTCAGAGAATGGAATAAAAAAGATGCTGAAAGAAGTTCAGGTTTTGTACTTGGATACATTAAATGGTGTCCAGAATGTTGTTAATGATATGGAGTGCGATGGGTTTCCACAACTGCAGTCTCTTTTCATTCAACACAATGCTGAAGTCAAATGCATAGCCACAGGGTCAGGGTCAGGTATCGATCCTCTTGATATTTTCCCGAACTTGGAGTCACTGTCTCTCACCATTTTAAGCAATTTGGAGTACATATGCCATGCTGGTTCCTTATCTAAGAAATCTTTCTTCAAACTGAGAGTCATCAAAATAGAGAAATGCAATGCAATGCGATGTCTCTTCTCAGTATCAATGATCAATGGTATTCCTCATCTTGCTACTTTGGAAGTTTCACAGTGCACATCCATAAAGACAATTGTACTAGTTGAAGGTGCAGAGAATCGTCCCATAGAATTTCCTGAATTATGCTCTCTAAACTTACAAGGACTCCCAGCATTAATCAGTTTCTGCTCAAGTGAAGGATCCTCTTCTGCTACACTTTTCCATGACAAGGTATTAAAATATTTCCAGCACTGATAAGGCATTAAAGCATTAAGCATGTCTAACTTGTAGAACAATTACTGCATTCATCCTCTCATCTCTTTCACTATTTCATATGATTTTCTACTTTGTCTTTGTTGCCGCCGGTGGCCGCCGCCACCAACGCCGTCCCCCCTAAAAGTTTCTTTTTCAACCTGTGCCTTTATACTTCAATGGACAATCTCTAGTTTTTGTCTCGCATCTGTCCGGTGTTGCTGTTCGCCACTGTTCATTGCCGCTCGCCACCAGCCGCCACCTGCTAGCTGTCCACTGCCGCCGGCCACCGTCACCGGCCATCCGCTGTCTCCAACCGTCCGCCGCCGCCGGCCACCGTCACCGGTCGTTCGTCACCGGCCATCCGCCGTCTCCGACAACCGTCTTCGGCCACGGTCTCCGGCCACCGTCTCCGGCCGTTGTCTCCGGCCACCGCCTCCGGCCGTCGTCTCCGGCCGTCGTCTCCAGCCACCGTCTTTGGCCACCGTCTCTGGCCACCGTCTCCGGCCACTGTCTCCGACCACCGTCTCCGGCTGTCGTCTCCGACTGTCGTCTCCGACCGTCGTCTCCGCCACTTGTGCCACTGATGCACCAACACCTAGTTCTACCTCTACTGCTTCCGCTATCTTCTTCTCTATTCTGAAAGGTCTTCAAGGACAGTTAGTGGTTAACACCAAGAAATTTCAACACTAAAATTATGGGTTGAAACAATTTCACCCACCCAGAAGACTCCCCCTGAGCAACAAATCTGGGAGGTTGCTCCATGTAAATCTCTTCTTGCAAATCGCCTTTGAAGAATGCCACCAGTGGATAAAGAGGTAATTGTTGGAGAGCCACCACGGCTATAAATAAACTAACAACAAACCATCTTTTCCATGAAAAAAACATATATGGACGGGTTAAACGCAATGGTGAAAAGAGAGGTCAGAAGAGACAGCAGCGGAAGAAGTCATGGATAAACAGGAGAGAGAAACTATAAAAAAAAATTCTCCAATCAAGGCACCTGAAAAAGGAAAAAGAGCAAAAAAGGAAAAAGAACAACCTCGATGCTCTAAATAACTACCAAACATGCCACAATGCACGACGAAAAAGGGAGCAAATCCATAACTTTGAAAGGAACTCCGATGAAGGCGTCGTTAATGGCATGGTAGTCACCTGGCCGAGACGATCAAAACTCTGTGATCGTCGGTCGAAATTGAAACTCTGGTAATGGCAGCAATAGACAATAGCGGTAGACGACCCCGCCACCGGCAGCGGTAGATGGCCCCGCCGCCGGCAGCGGATGTAGTGGTAGAGGTACCAAAAACTTTTACCTCAGAGGAACTTAGGCTCTAGATACCATATTAGAAGTCGTTTTTAAGCCTAACTCAACCCCACAAAACCGGCTTCTAAGGTGAGGTTTGCATCTCATTTATATATTATAAATTAGCCTTATCTCTAGTCGATGTGGGACTTCCAACATATTAGAAGTCGTCTTTAAGCCTAACTCAATCCCACAAAACCGGCTTGTAAGGTGAGGTTTGCATCTCACTTATATATTATAAATTGGCCTTATCTCTAGTCGATGTGGGACTTCCAACACACTCCCTTCACGCCGAGGTATAGACATCTCGTGTGTGATAGTAGAAATTGGGTGGTCCGATAGCGGCCCGACAACGGGTGGAATATAAATGCCCAAGAAACAAGAAATATAGCTAGGATAGACTTTAACCATGACTCTGATACCATGTTAAATATAATGAAAAATATATATTGGAATTAATCCCTTGTGTTAAATACACACATAAGGTTCTCTATTTATAATAGAAGAAATATGGGCTAAGCCCAAATACAAATGAATATGTAAGAATAAAATAAAATAAAATAAAATAAGAACAATGTTTCCTTAATAAACATATAGGGACTATGTTTCCCTAATTAACATAAACATAATATAAACTAAATATAATATCTCTAACAAAAGCATTAAGCATGTCTAACTTGTAGAACAATTACTGCATTCATCCTCTCAACAACCCTACATCCCATTCACACGTATACATATTAAAGTGTAATGCAAATTCTAGAAGAATGTAGAAGCACCTTAGATAGAAGAATTCAAATGTAATACAAGTTCTAGAATATTATAGAAAAGTCTAAGATATGAAGAAAAATCAAGAATATTCTACATAGGTAAAAATCTAGAACATTCCACATAAGTTGTGGCTAGCATGTTCTAGAATAATCCATGGGTCTATAAATACCCATGTACTCTACCATTTGATGTATGTAGACAAGAAGCCAACATCTACAACAACTAAGACCACTCCAACACTTTTTCCAACTACTACTTCTACATTCTACTAACTCCACATTTTCTCTACATTTTCTCTACCTCATCAACTATTCCTTTCACAACCTCAATATACTAACAGTGGTACCAGAGCTACGTTCGGTCATCTACTAGGCGTAGATAAAATTTTCAACTACCTTAAACAAAACTATAACTCCATTTTGTAGTACCGCAAAAATATTTTCTCAACTCATGGCAATTACCAATCAAACATCATCAATTCCAGTACCTACTTTCACAGGAGAAAATTATGATTTCTGGAGTGTCAAAATGAAGACATTTTTCCGCTCTCAAGATTTATGGGACATCATAGAAGAAGGATTCACTATTCCAGAAAACACCTCCACTCTTACTACAGCTCAAAAGAAGGAGTTGAAGGAAAACAAGCAGAAGGATTCAAGGGCTTTATTTGTTCTTCAACAAGCAGTTGATGACACAATTTTTCCAAGGATAATTGGTGCCACCAGTGCAAAGCAAGCTTGGAACACAATACAAGAGGAGTTTCAAGGAAGTGACGAGGTACGCAATGTTAAACTTTATTCTCTAAGACGAGAGTTTGAATTATTAAGAATGAAAGAATCTGAGACCATCAAAGACTATTATTCTAGAATAAAAGAAATAGTTAGTCAGATGAGAGCCTATGGGGAAAATATTCTTGACAAAAAGATCGTTGAGAAAATTTTAATTTCTATTCCCCAAAAATATGATGCAATCGCAACTGCAATTGAACAAACAAAAGATTTGGCTATATTGTCAGTAACACAACTAATGGGCTCTCTTGAAGCTTATGAACAAATATTGAAAAGGCATGAAGAAGACTCAGTTGAAAATGCCTTTCAATCAAAACTAAAATTGCGGTCTCAGAAAGAATATGAAGGAAATAAAAGTAAAGGAGAAATTTCTAGAAATAAAGAAAATTCTAGAAGCTTCTCTATGACTCATCAAGGAAAATATCCTCCATGTGGCATCTGTAAAAAGACAAGTCACTTGGAAAAAGATTGTTGGCATCATGGAAAACCTCAATGCCACTATTGCAAGAAATTTGGTCACATAGAAAAGTATTGTCGTAATAAAAATAAACATCAAGCAAACTTTGCAGAAGAAGATAATCAAAAGAAACTCTTATTCTACGCCAATCAAGAATCTCCTAGTAGAGAAGGAATTTGGTACTTGGATAGTGGATGCAGCAATCACATGGCGAAAGATCAAAGCATCTTCAAAGACATTGATAAGTCTGTCAATGTCAAAGTTCGGCTAGGAAATGGTACCACAGTGGAATCTCGAGGCAAAGAAGCTGTCATGGTGGAGACAAAGAAAGGTACGGAATTCATCAAGGATGTTTTACTAGTTCCTAATCTTAAAGGGAATCTTTTAAGTATTGGCCAAATGATGGAAAATGGATATTCTCTTCATTTTGAGAAAGATACATGCAAAATTTATGACAGTAAAATGATAGAAATTGGCCAAGTAAAAATGGAGAAGAGAAATAGAAGCTTTCCTATAAGATTCAAACCTGGAACTAATATTGCCATGAAGGTAGAAGTTGATGACTCATGGCTTTGGCATAAGAGATTTGGCCACTTTAACACACATGCCTTAAAGCTTCTATATCATAAAAACATGATGAGAGATCTTCCATGCTTGAAAGAGAATAATGAATCATGCGAAGGATGTCTCCTCGGGAAACAACACCGATTACCATTCTCGACAAGCAAAGCATGAAGAGCAAAAGACTTATTGGGGTTGATTCATATCGATGTTTGCGGACCAATGAGAACGCATTCACATCACAACAACAAGTATTTCATCCTCTTCATTGATGACTTCTCTAGAATGACATGGGTTTATTTCTTAAAGGCAAAATCGGAAGTCTTTGGAGTATTCAAGAAATTCAAGGCCCTTATTGAGAAGCAAAGTGGGAAACAAATAAAAGTACTCAAAAGTGATCGTGGCAAGGAGTACACATCTCACGAGTTTGACAAATTTTGTGAAGATGAAGGCATAGAACGACAACTTACAGTTGCATATACTCCACAACAAAATGGTGTGTCAGAAAGAAAGAATCGCATAGTTATGGAGATGGCAAGATCAATGCTAAAAGAGAAAAACATGCCTAACACTTTTTGGGCTGAAGCAGTCTACACTGCAGTTTACATTCTAAACAGATGTCCAACTAAGGCAGTCCAAGACAAGACTCCTATTGAAGCTTGGAGTGGGAGAAAGCCATCGGCTAAACACCTATGAATATTTGGGTCTATTTGCTACATACATGTTCCTGATCAAAGGAGGCACAAGCTTGAAGACAAGACTATACGAGGAATATTCTTGGGATATAGCACACAGTCAAAAGGCTATCGAGTCTACAACCTACAAACAAAAAAGCTCATCATCAGTCGAGATGTTGAAGTTGATGAAAATGCTTCTTGGAATTGGGAAGAAGAAAAAATTGTTAAAAGCAACATTTTACTTCCAATGCATCAGTCTCAAGAAGAAACTCAAGAAGAAGCAGAAAATTCATGTACGCTTTCTCCACCTCCACAACAACAAGATTCTTCACCTGAATCTAGTCCAAGAAGAGTAAGATCTTTGGTAGACATATATGAAACTTGCAATATGGCCATGATTGAACCTAATTGTTATGAAGAAGCATCAAAGCAAGAAGTATGTGTCAAGGCTATGGAAGAAGAGATTAAAATGATTGAGAAGAATAACACTTGGGAACTCGTAAATTGCCCTCATGGAAAAGGTGTCATAGGAGTGAAATGGATATATAAAACAAAGCTTAATCCTGATGGAACTATACAAAAGCACAAGGCAAGATTAGTTGCTAAAGGCTACTCACAGCAACCAGGAATAGACTACAATGAGACATTTGCTCCAGTTGCTCGCTTAGATACAATTAAAGTCTTAATAGCTCTTGCAGCACAAAAAGGATGGAACATCTATCAACTAGATGTCAAATCAGCCTTTCTAAATGGAGTGCTCGAAGAAGAAATTTATGTTGAACAACTACAAGGCTTCATCAACAAAGGAAATGAAGGCAAAGTACTAAGACTTAAAAAAAGCATTATATGGCCTGAAGCAAGCTCCTTGAGCATGGTATAGCAAGATTGATAAATACTTCATCGATCAAGGATTCAGGAGGAGTAAGAGTGAGCCAACACTATATATTAAGGCACAAGGTCAGTACCATCTCATTGTCTCTTCATATGTTGATGATCTTATCTACACAGGAAACAATATAGAGATGATCAAAGAATTTAAAGAAGACATGATGAAGACATTTGAAATGACCGACCTTGGCTTGATGAACTATTTCCTCGGTATAAAGGTGAAACAACAAAAAGAAGGCATATTTATCTCTCAAAAGAAATATATTGAAGCTCTACTAAAGAAGTTCAAGATGAATGGTTGTAAACCTGTTGCTACTCCGTTGGTGGTAAACGAGAAGCTACAAAAAGATGATGGAGCATAAGAAGCAGATGCATCACGATACAGAAGTTTAATTGGAAGTCTCCTCTATCTCATAGCCACACGACCAGACATTATGTATGCTACAAGTCTTCTATCAAGATTCATGCAAAAGCCAAGTCAAATTCATTATGGAGTAGGAAAAAGAATTTTAAGATATCTACAAGGCATAAAGGAGTTTGGCATATGGTACAAAACTATGACTAACTCAAGGATGATTGGCTACACAGATAGTGATTGGGCAGGATCAATGGACGATATGAAAAGTACGTCAGGATACGCTTTCTCACTAGGATATGGTGTTTTATCTTGGGCATTGAAGAAGCAAGCAACCGTGGTACAATCAACAGCAGAAGTAGAGTATGTAGCAGTTGCTGAAACCACAAGTCAAGCAATATGGCTACGAAGAATACTTGAAGAAATGGGTGAACCACAAGATGGGCCGACTACTATCTATTGCGACAACAAATCGGCAATAGCAATAGCAAAAAATCCAGTCCATCATCAAAGAACAAAACATATAGCCATTAAATATCACTTCATTCGAGATGAAGAGACAACTAAACAAATTCGACTCGAGTACTGCCCAACAGAAGACCAAATTGCAGATATCTTTACGAAGGCATTACCATGACCAAGATTTGAACTACTACGCACTATGCTTGGAGTTAACGAATTTGCATTAAGGAGGAGTATTAAAGTGTAATGCAAATTCTAGAAGAATGTAGAAGCACCTTAGATAGAAGAATTCAAATGTAATACAAGTTCTAGAATATTATAGAAAAGTCTAAGATAGGAAGAAAAATCAATAATATTCTACATAGGTAAAAATCTAGAACATTCCACATAAGTTGTGGCTAGCATATTCTAGAATAATCCATGGGTCTATAAATACCCATGTACTCTACCATTTGATGTATGTAGACAAGAAGCTAACATCTACAACAACTAAGACCACTCCAACACTTTTTCCAACTACTACTTCTACATTCTACTATCTCCATATTTTCTCTACATTTTTTCTACCTCATCAACTATTCCTTTCACAACCTCAATATACTAACAATACAAGTTTGATGAACATAACTCACTGAAAATCTTGTTATCATCATGTAAAGATAGATGAACCTTTATAGTCTTTTTCTTTACAAAGCAAAAGCAGATAATTTTATCAAATGACAAATAATTATTCAAAGAAAACTATAGATTGGTCGCACAGCTCATCACTTTCTATATATTACGATAATATGATACTCTCTTTAAAATGAACAAAGCACACAAAATTTAACTTTTCATCTGGTTTGGGATACTGTTTAATTTGTTTTTTTTTCTTCTGGTAACTATATTTATAAATTACATATCTTAGTCTTTATACAGTCACTTCTAATTATATCTTAGTCTCTATCATTAAGTCTCTTAAAACCGTTAGCAAATATGGCCACGAAATAGAAATTGGTGATGTAAAATAGCAACAAAATTTCTGGAAGTTATATATGAAACTACCAGAAATTCTATCATAAAGTAATATAATAGATAATTGGTGTGGTGTAAATTTTGTGACAGTATTAGCGCTAAGGATTTGAAGAGATAGCAGACTGTAGAAACCAAAAGCGTAACTAAAAGTTATTACACAGAAACTAAAACATGTATTTTATAGATATAAGAGCCAAAACATAGCAAGATTAAGTATAATACTTAAACCTTTTATATGTATACCAAAGCATAGCAATAATGTAAGTACAAAAAACCAAACAAATACTGAAACCCTTAGATAATTAGAGTAGTAACAATTATCTGGTAAAAAACTGCTAATAGTATTGATCAATGTCATATTATTTATGCAGGTTTCTTGCCCTAAGCTGGAGACAATGGTGATTTCCGAGGTTAGTGAATTGACAACAATATGGAATGAAGAGTATGATGCTGAAAATTCATTTGGGAAACTGAAAAACGTAATTATCAAAGATTGTGAGAAATTGAGAACTGTTTTTCCAGTTAATCTTTCCAAAAATCTTGATAATTTGAAAACGTTAGAGGTTAGAAATTGCAGTTTAATCACAAGCATTTTCACTGTGATGAGGCAAGATAGCACAAAACCAGGGCTTCAATTGAGCATTCCAATGATTGAAATAACTTTAACTGGTCTTCCCAAATTGGAGTATGTGTGTGTTACTACAGGATTTGAAGCCTTGAAGAAAAAATTCGAGGAAGAATGGTATGCTGGCCTTCCCGGATTATCAGGTAACGCACGTATTGAACACGGAAGAAAAATGAAAAAATATTTGGAAGAATATTTGAATATGTAGGTGTCCTTGAACAATAGCATGAACCTTAAATTGTAAATATCATTCCTTCTTAACTTAGACTAAAGTTATGTATGTATGCATTTGAATTTTCATTGTCCGTTTAAAGGTGGCTGAAGTGATTTCTCACAGACAAAAATCTTGTGGTTATTTTTAATATAAAATTAATTATTAGTTTTTAAAAATATCTCCCATTCTTTTACAAGAAAAGATATTACATAAACTACAGTAATGGAGGGCATTACCGGCGGTCGTAATCCCTCGGAAAACGACATAATCCCTCGGAAATCATGATTTACCGACGGCCTACCGACGGTCAAAATGCCGTCGGAAAATCCCTTGTCCCTAACCATTACCGAGGGCTATCGCCCTTCGGTAATTACGGACGGGCAAAACCCTCGGTAATTACCGAAGGGCCGAAGCACTCGGAAATTACCGAAGGGCAGAAGCCCCCGGCAAATACCGAAGGGCAAAAGCCTTCGGAAATTACCGAAGGGCTGTAGCCCTCGGTAAAGCCTTCGGTTTCATCCACTAAAGTATAGGTTATATTTGTCTTTCTTATCGAACCACACATACCTGCATAAAATGTTCACAACACAGACAAACCTGCCTAAAAGTTTCAAACCATAAACAGACCTGCATATTATGCATCCCAAAATCATCCATTCATTGATGACAAAGGCTAATGTACATTATGTTCTAAGAATATCATAATGTAGCAAAATAGTTCATTTCTAAGCAAAGATAGTCACCAAATCATAATGTACTAATAACATCCAAATGTACCAGTGATCCTAATGTAGCAAAATCAGTACTATGTTCTAACAACTATGATGAATAACAAAATCAAGCTAAAATTCTACAAAGTCTTCAGATTGATCTTCATCATCTTGCTCCTCCACAGATGGCTGGACTGGTGTGGGTTGAACTGGTGTGGGCTGGACTGATGAGGGCTGGACTGATGAGGGCTGGACTGATGAGGGCTGGACTGATGAGGGCTGGAGTTGATCCTGTGCACTTTGAGGCAAGACACTCATGACCATGGCCTTAAAATTTGTAAACTCTGCTTTCAAATCCATCATCTCCTGGTCACGTCGCTGCAGTGCCTGCGTGAGGCGGACAACTGCCTCATCAGCAGTACTGGTGGAAGAAGAAGGTTGGTGCTTGAGAGTACCTCCTGTCGATGCTGTATAGTTTGCAGCAAGTTGTCCTGCACCATACACTCGTCCCTTCTTCTTCCCACCAACGATGTCGACCCAGCACTGTGTCCTACGAATGTCGTCTTCTGCATTACTCGTATCATCCGGTGTAGGAGCTGACCCTTGTTCAGATCTAACCTGTGAAAGTCTGGTAGAAAATTCTTCCTGTTCAAACATTAAAAGCAATGTTAGGGAATGATACAATAACATAATGAAAGATTACTAATAGTAGCAATCTTATATATTTGCTTACATGAGTCTTCCGAGATCTTTCATCAACAAATTGAGTAGTGCCCTTCCGAACATGGGTATGTGCAAAGACCTCATCAACATGGACCGCCCGTCCCAGAGCTTGTGCCTGTAACATAATTTAGTTTTAGAAGTGTATATGAAATATAAAATAAATAAGTTATATATGAAAGAAACAGAAAAGTAAAGAAAGTTTACCATACGAATGGCATGCTCATGGACCGTGATCGACCCACCAGTATGCAGGGTGCCACCCTTTTCAGACGCTCTGTTCCTCTGGGCTGTAGCACACTTCTTGCGAAACTCTGTTGAATTCCAATGGGCAAGTAAGGAGTTCCAAATGTTCTCGCCCAACCAGTAAGGGCGCTCCCTTGCAAGTCGGGCATCCCTAAACATGTCTGAGAGCCGATGAGATGCTTTCATGTGGAAATTTCTATGTATTTGTGTTTCATGTTCAGGTTTCCACTGCACCTTCATCTGTACATTCATTGATAAACAAAACAAACATTGATTAATGACTCAATTATATAATAGGAATGACAATTACTTTAAAGTTGTTTACCTTAAAACGCTCCCAGAATGGCTTTCTGTCGTCTTTAGGTATTGCTCCCCAAGTAGGCCATGGACTCATATATTGTTGCTTAATCGATCGCGTGATGGCCTGGGAAGCAACCCTGGATGGAACAAACCTGCATACAAAAAAATAAAAGTCATTTCAATTTAGACAATCTTTAAAGAACAAAATAAGTTAAAAAAGGATTAAAGTCTTACCCTTTGCCATATGGCTCAATCCATGGTCGATCATGGAGGGGCGGATCAACACCATCATCATCACCAACTGAATCTACATCAGCAGATGGTGTGGCAGTCTCAGAAGGTGGTCTAGTAGATGAGGAAGGTGTAAAAGTAGGGTCGGGGGGAGGAGTGGGGGTAATAATTACAGGGGGTGGAAGAGGGTCTGCTGTAGGGGTAGGAGGAGGGTGTACTGCAGAGGAAGGAGGCGGGTGTACTGTAGAGGAAGGATGCAGGTGTACTGTAGGGGTAGGAGGAAGTTGAACTGCAGAGGTAGGAGGAAGGTGAACTGCAGAGGTAGGAGGAAGGTGAACTGCAGAGGTAGGAGGATGGTGTACTGTAGAGGAAGGAGGCGGGTGTACTGTAGGGGTAGGAGGCGGGTGTACTGCAAGGGTATGTAGTGTAGTAGGCACCCTAAGTACATACTTTGGGGCCTGTCGTTGCCTCTTTTTAGGCCTTGCTACCCCCTTTCCTTTATCAGGAGGGTCTGAACCTTCTCCCGTCATTGCTGCATTGAAATGGTTACAAATAAAGTGAAACAATACAAAAGAATAAGGAAGGATCAGTAGAGATTAAAGTGAATTTATTGAATTGATAGTTCAATTTGCTACAATAGATGTCCAACATTCAATCATCTTCATCTTCATCATCATCTTCTTCTTCTTCTTCATCATCTTCATCATCATCTTCTTCTTCTTCTTCATCATCATTTTCTTCTTCTTCTTCTTCTTCTTCTTCTTCTTCGTCATCATCTTCTTTTTCATCATCATCACGTTCTATGGGTGCTTCTAATTCATCTCCATCACCATCAGGATCGCGCAATCCGGTTATAAGTTCAACGTCAATAATTTCTTGTGGTTGTGACATTTGATCAAGTTGGTAGGCAACATTTTCCTCAACCTCATTTGAGTCAATGCGACCTCTAGGCTTAGTTTGTATTGCTACAGCCCAACCACGCTTGTCAATATTGCAGAATGGTGGATATGGCACATAATAAACCTGTCTGACATTAGTCGGTAGAATGAAAGGATCAAACGGTCCATATCTGTTTCTCAAGTTGAGTTCGACAATGTTAAACCTAGGATCCACTCTAGTACCAGCTCTAGAAGGATCAAACCATTCACAATAAAAAAGTACTACTCTGTTTGGAGAAGCATTGCTGTTGTACTCTAACTCATATATTTTATGAATGATGCCGTAGAAATCATCATAAGAACCCTCTATAAGGCCCTTGACGTATACACCACAATTTGTTGTTTTCTTTCCCTTAGACCATTCATGTGTATGAAATTTGTAACCATTGATGAAGTATGTGTGCCATACTTTCACACATCTCATTGGCCAATTGGATAGATGTCTTAACTCTTGAACCGTGGGAGTTAACGCCTGATTAAAAACCTACAAAGATACCAACAAAATTTTCAAGCAAGAGTCAAATTAACCTTGCTCAAAACATAAGAAAAAGTACGGACCTGATTTCTAAACCATTTGGGAAACTCTGAGTGTATTCTAGCAGAAGCATTTCCTTCTGCGACTTGCTCAGCCACAAGAAATGAGCTGGTACAAATGAAATGAATTAGTGTATAAGAATTTAACCATTGCAAAGGTAAGAGTTGGATGATGACATACTCAAGGTACGACTTAACTTCACTGCAATTGATTAAGACATGGACATGAGCAGAGTTGAATTCAGCATCAGTTAACCAATGAGTGAATTCTTTTCCCGCATGACGGCCTGATTGTCGAAAAACTGATATTGCACCTTGACGTGGTTCACCTTGCCATTGCATTTCGTTTCTGACATTAGTGGGGGACAACATGAAGTTTTTGAAATAATGTGAACAAACATACGTTGTCTCTCTATGCAAGTAAGCTGCACAAATTGAGCCTTCTACTCTAGCTTTATTTTTAACTGAACGTTTAGATTCTCCCATAAACCTTTCAAAGGGATACATCCACCTGTATTGCACAGGTCCCCCAAGCCAAGCTTCATATGCAAGATGGATTGGAAGATGCTCCATTGAATCAAAGAATGCAGGAGGGAATATTCTTTCTAATTTGCAGAGAATAATTGGGATATTTTCATCCATCTTTCTTAGGCAATTTTCCTCTAGTGTCGTGCAACACAAATTTTTAAAGAAGTTACTAATTTTATCAGTGGATGTAACACGTGTTGTGGCAAACAACTAAACGCAAGAGGGATGAAAGTCTCCATGAATACATGACAGTCATGACTCTTCAACCCTTGAATAGTACCGTTTTGAACATTGACACATCTGGACAAGTTAGAAGAATATCCATCTGGCATTCTGAGCTCTTTGATCCATCCACACACTATTCTTGCCTCATCTTTTGAGATGGTATAGTTTGCTTTTGGTTTGAAGAATCGACCGTTAGCTTGCTCCTTCAACTCTAAGTCTTTTCGTGCACATATCAGAGGTAAATCTTTTCTTGCTTTGTCATTATCTTTTGTCTTACCAATAACATTCATAACTGTGTTCAAGACGTTGTCAAAGAAATTTTTTTCAATGTGCATGACATCTAGGTTATGTCTTAGCAAGTTGTCTTTCCAATAGGGAAGATCCCAAAATATGCTTCTTTTAGTCCAATTATGCCATTCTCCAAACCCATCGATCCTAGTCTGTACAGATTCAGTGACTTTTGGATAGTCTTTAACTCTTCTCCAAACGTGTGATCCGGTCAACTTCGGCGGGGGCATATCCGTTTCAACTTGCCCTTTGCGAAATGCCTTTTTGTTTCTTCTAAAGGGGTGATCAATAGGCAAGAACCTTCGATGACAGTCAAACCAACTACTTTTTCGACCATAACTCAATTGGAATGACTTCGTATGTTCCATGCAATGTGGACAAGCTAATCGACCATGCGTGCTCCAACCAGATAACATGCCATAGGCTGGAAAGTCATTTATAGTCCACATCAAAGCTGCCCTCATAAGGAAATTTTGCTTCCTTGAAACATCATACGTCCAAACTCCATTCCATAGCTTCTTCAAATCATCAATCAGAGGCTCCAAATAAACATCAATCGCTGATTTGGGATTAGATGGACCTGGTATTATACACGTTAAAAACATGTAAGGCTTTGTCATACACATCTCAGGAGGTAGATTGTATGGGGTAACTATCACCGGCCAGCATGAATATGGTGATGCAGACGCCTGAATGTATGGGGTAAATCCATCAGAGCATAGACCAAGTCTCACGTTAAGCGGTTCACTAGCAAA
Organism: Vigna reflexopilosa; assembly: GCA_027742785.1. NCBI lineage: Eukaryota > Viridiplantae > Streptophyta > Magnoliopsida > Fabales > Fabaceae > Vigna > Vigna reflexopilosa. The sequence continues at coordinate 11,996,113 of CM050926.1, forward strand.
GGACGGATGTTTACGATTGAAGTGCTTCCAAGCTTCACCATCAGAAGGATGACGCAAAACTCCTTTAGTTTTGTTACCATCATGCCATGTCATGTGTTGTGATGTTTGCATTGAAGTAAACATTCTTTGTAATCTTGGAATAATGGACAAGTAGAACATTGACTTTAAGGGAATTGGTTTTTTTTGCCTCCGTCCAGCATGCATCGTATGATATCGAGGAGAGCCACAAAACTTGCATTCAACCAACAATGCATCATTTTTGCCACTGTCATTGTCATAGAATAACATACATCCATTAACACAACAATCAATCTTCTTGGCTTCCAATCCCAACATTGAAACACATCTTTTGGCTTGATAACAATTCTTCGGAATAGAATTGTTTGGTGGTGTCAAATCTAAAATCAATTTTGTATAGTGATCCACTGCTTGATTGGAAACGTTCCAATTAGATTTACCAGCCAAGAGTCTAATGGACACTGACAATTTTGACTGAGATGAACCTTCAAATACAGGTAGATTTACCTCTGTTAGTAATTTGTAAAACCTCTGGGTGGTTTCATTTGGAGACTCTTCATCATGACTATCGTTTGCTTCTTGTTCGTCATGTCGACGAAGACCATTGTCGACCATCTCTTGCATATAGGCAAATTGATCTATCTCAGATGTATGTACAACAGTATTCGAACCTGATGCAAGCCGATTTTGGTCTGCATTGGAGGTCGAAGGAATCTCTTCACCATGAAATGTCCAAACCGTGTAATTAGGCATGAACCCTTTTTGGTATAGGTGAACTTTAAGTTCTTCATCTTTCAAAATCCTTGTACATTCGCACTTGATGCATGGGCATCGAATCCCTCCATCAAGAGCATAATATTGAGATCGTCGAGCCGTGTGGACAAACTCTTCAACTCCGATGACAAAAGATTCCTTCAAACCTCTCCTTCCGCTATAACAACGGTCGTACATCCATGCACGATGGTTGAGAAAATGGGCCATGTTCTGTGACAAGCCAAACAAAGGTAAACTTAGCCAAATCACCAACACTCCATGTAACGTAAGTAATAAACCTATTACTACTTAAGTCCAACATGGAAGGCAATTTCAACACTACTGTCAAGGCATACAATAAGGTCATGCAAAGAAAAGTCCTTAGTATTGAAATGCCATAGACATCCTAAGGGGTTGTGTATTAAATTTGGGGGAGAGAACTTATTATTACTGAAGTTCTCTTTTGTAGAGTACTTCCACATATTTTTCGGTTCTAAGTGTTTAAGGTACTTTAAACTTGTTAGGATAACATCAGTATACATTCTTAGGTTTAATTAGGTTAATTTTGATTTTGTCACCTATTAAGAACACTTTTTAGGCTTTAAGTAGTGTAATATTAGGTCCTTAATAGTCAAATCTTTAATTTCTTTGTATTTTGAAATTGTGCCCTTATTTTTATCTTTCTTTGATGTTTTAAAACTTGTGTACATAGTTTTTTTACTGTTTTGGTTAATACTTATAGACACCATGCATTATGACCGTTTTTAGCCTATTCTAGCAACTAGTTTTAGGTTCTAGGGTGTCATATTTTGAGTTATAGGTTGTTTTAGATGTGTGAGTTTCTAATTAGCTAGGTTTTACCCTTTTAAAGTTGTTAGGACAGTTTCTAATTAGAAAGGGTCCAACGGAAGGGTACTCATAAAGGTCATGCCTCAGTTCATCACAATGCTCATCAATAGAGGTAAAAGATGCAACCCCACCACCACTCACAACAACTTTCTCTGCAGTACTCCTGAGTTGAAAAAACACTACCAAATGCTTGTGAAGTCTAAGGATCAGGTTTGGTCACCTAAGCTTGAAACTATTTCGGAGCACAAGGTTCGGTTTTCACCATGTAGATTTATAGGTTTAGAATGGAAGGAAAAGGAAAAGACAGAGGTTGTGTCTTCTTGATAGTTTTCATGTATTTTCAGTAGATGTTTCAAATTTGTACACTCATACATTACAAATAGATACTTCAACTAATTATGGCACCAGTTTTGTTCATAGTGTTTGTGGAAGGGATATGCTAAGGAAAGTTGTTTGGAAAGTAGTCAAAATTGATGTACTGAAATAAAGCTTTTGATGACTAATTCATGCAACGTTGGATTTTGGACAGAGAGGGAGAGAGGGACAGAGTGAGATCAAGTTTGGAGCATTGTGATTGTGTCTATTACAGAGGGATTGGAACTAAGCAACCCAAGAGAGTAAACCAAAAGCAGAAATTAAAAAACATTTTCATACAAATAAACAAACAAAGTTCATGCAAAAAAATTAACCTAAGGCAGCAATAACAAGACTTTAAAAAATACAATTAAATATCATTAACTACATACCTTTTTCAGATGCTCAACTTCTCCTAAATTGCAACCCCTCCTAAATTTGGCACCAACTTCTAACAATTGAACACTGGGTCTTCCTCCAAAAACCTACATTTGTAACATATAATAATTCAGTTTTTTAATTGCCTTTAAACTTTGAAATGAGTTATAAACAGGTTACAATTCAAAATCACCACTCTACTTCCATTTTAACTCAAAAAGTGATGGTTTAAAGACCAAATCTGCATATAAGCTAAAATATGACCAAATGAACAGTGATATATACTTTAGTACACCAATTTAAGCTTGTTCAACCTTTCAAATAGCATAAAAACATCAAAATTCGAAGATCACCCTTGCTAGAGCCAATTTATGCAGCAAATTACACCATTATACAACTAAAATCTCTTTTCCAAAGAACCATCAATTAATCTCTGCCAAATCAATGAAACCAAACCAATGTTACTGCAATTTATCACTGAATCATGTCAATGACATGCTAAATCTACCCTGGTGATGAATTAGTCCAGCCTAACTCATTGTTCAAAGTTCATTTATGCTGTGTAGTTGTTTAATTTGCTACATTATTAGCCATTATAAGGTCAAATTTCGGAATCTGGTTTTTCTATGCCAAATAATAGGTCAAAAAGGTTTGTTTTGATGATTTAAAGTTGTTGTAAAATTTGTTTTGGACTTATAACCACTGTTGTGCAATTCCACTACTCAAAACCTCAATTTAGAGTTCATTTGTTGTTCTTGTAAGACAAAGGAAACTCGGACAAAGCCAACAGTGGCATCTGAGACTTTCATAGCCGCCCCATCATTGATACATCACTGCCTCATTTCACAGGAGGTTATGTTATCCTATTCTCAGCTACCCATTATTAAATGCTCTTAGACGGATGTTTACAGACACTACTTCTAATTGGTCATAGACTAAATCTTTGTCTCCAATTTAGTTGCTCATTGGTTTATGCAGACTAAATCTCTATTCCAAAACTGTGCAAGCTGCAAATTTAAAAAACTGCCTCATTTCTCATCACTGTGGAAGATGCATTCTGTCAAAGTTGTTTGATTTTCATACAATGGAACCAAAATTGCACAGCTATGGCCAACTCAAATTACAGTTCCGATTATTAAACTCATCAGAAATAACAGGGTAATCAACTAACCTCGACAACAATGCTTGAAGATCCCACACTCTGCAGACCACCAGCCCTACCTCGTCCGAAGCCAATATCCACGACCCACCAACAGCTAAATGCTTGACGATGCCACACTCTGCAGCACCCCTACGTCGTCCCGAAGCCAACCTCCACGACCCACCACCACTGGCGCAAACGTCAGCTACCACAACCCACCACCCTGTCGCAAACGTCATAAAGCCGACCCACCCAAACTGCAAACCACCGGCCACCACCGAACAAACCTCACCGTCAGAATCGTACGAGAAGAGCTTATGGCAAGCAAATTCGACCTCTCCCAAGTCAAACGAACTTCTGATTGCAACCGCGAGAGAGACGACGACACAGGGGTACGAGATTTCTGAGATTGGAGGAAGGGAAATTTTTTACTTAAATCTATCGTCGACATTACCGAAGGCTTAAAGCCCTCGGTAATTTATTTGACCAAATCGTTACCGAAGGACTATAGGCCCTCGGTAAATACCCCTCGGTATTTAGCGCATTTACTGTAGTGTTAGGAATACCTCAACCTTTATACAAACAATAAAAGAAGTGAAAAAAATATGTAATTGACTTTTAGATATGAAAAATTCTGAACATTAATGTGGTTGCCATTTCATAATTTTGGAATATAAAAAATCTTCACATGAAGTTTCTTTCCTTCTTTTTTTTACGATCATCAGGAAATAGTATGTGTTTTATGTGAAAAATAAATATTTAAATTTAGTTTTTTTAAATAAAAAAATTATATATATAAAAGGAATATTGTTTTAACCAATATATAAATTTTGAAAGTTTCACATCAAGATAACATTAGTTTATAATATATATTAGGATGCAAATCTCATTCTAGAAGCTAGTTTGATTGGAGTTGAGTTAGCTTTAAGGATTCTTTTGAGAAAAATCATTTTCGTTGTGTGTGGTGTCTTGATTGGAGAATCTTAAATTTTTAAAGTTTCTTTATCTTGTTCATCAATGGTTATTTTTGTTGTTGTCTCTTCTAATCCCCTTGTGTCACCCTTGTGTTTGACTTGTTCATTATGCATTTGCTCCTATAGTAAAGATGACTTTTATTAGTTTATTTATAGTCATTATGACTCTTCAAGAATAACCTCTTTAATGCATTCCTCAACCGCGATTTACAAAAAGAAATTTATATAAAGCAACTTTACAAGAAGAAATTTATATAAAGCAACCTCCTAAATTTTTAAGGTGCCTTGATTGGAGAATCTTGGATTTTTAAGGTTTCTCTCTCATGATCATCAATGACTTCTTTTGATGTTGTCTCTTCTGACCTCCCTTCTGTCACTATTGTGTTTGATCCTTCTATATATGCATTTTCTCGTGTAGCAAAGATGACTTTTATTAATTTATTTATAATCGTGGTAAGTCTTCAATAATGACATCTTTATCCACTACATGTGAACAATGCATTCCTGAACATTGATTTGTAGAAGAAATTTATATGAAGCAACATCTCATTCTTGTTGCTCAAAGTTGTCTTCTAGATTAATGTTTTGTCTTCTATATAGTCTTTACAAATCATTAACAAGTGAAGGACAGAAACAAATATTAATAATAAGTTTGGTATGCACCAACAAATCTTTTATTTTTATTTAGTATGTTATTATTTATTATTTGAATTTTGAACTTATTTCATATTTCTTCTATTATAAATATATTATTCTCTCTCTCTATATATATATATATATAAAACAAGATAAAATTAATATCATTCATAATTTTTACTATATTCAACAATATATCTAACACAAATAAAACATCATATAAATATAATGATACCCTCCTCACTTAAAAAAAAATGAGCAGGAAGTATCTATGATAAACTTATATGGAACATAACAACTTGAGTAAGAGATAAATATTATGATAGCTTCCTATCTTTTCCACAAAGTTTTGTTGGTCAAAATAATTCAATCAGTGTATGATACGACCCACCCATCAATATCATAAAGATATTATTTTCTTTGAAAAAAAGTGAACAACAATGGGCCATGTATCATGTTAAAAGATATATATATATAATCATGAAAATTTTGGATAAGATATTCACTCACGTTGACGACAATGTGACACATAGTTAAATTAAATTATTGATGGTATGAGGAGTTTAAAGCTCTGCCATGTTCTCAAGTTATTGTTTGATCCGTTATGTTTTACAATTGATGACGTTGAAAAAATCTATAATCTATATAATATTTATAAGATTTATGAAAATCAATTTCATATTATTCAAAATGAAGATTATTAACTTATAACCAAATTTTATCTTTGACGCCAAACAACCAAAAAACCAATTAGTAATCATATCATAACGAAAAGAACCACCCAATACAAAAATTACCAAAAAAATGGTTTTTATTGTCAAAAGCAAAGATAATAATAAAGAGAATTGTCCATTTATACAATAAAATTTCATCTTCTGCGATATTTACTTAGTCATTTTATTACAGTTTTAATCTCTTTTACTTTCTTTTTTTATGACTTTACACTATGCTTTAATTTCAAAATATTGACAAACCTAGTGTTATAAGCTCAAGCTTATAAAAAAAATTATACATATTACCACCAATTAATTCAATAAAAATATTCACAAATTTATATTTATATCTGTGGATACAAAAACTATTGATTGTATAATTGTAAAAATCTTCTTTCCAGCATCGTAGACTTCAAATAAAATACCTGCTTATTTCCTTAATTTCATCATTTTTTTAATAATCTAAAACTTATACGTTATATTTATATTTTTCATAAACACTTTTACAAAGTTATAAACACAAAAATATAAAATTTAATTAGTAATATAATTATATTTAAGCCTTTGATTTATATTGATCTCTATATTTTATTTACTTAATTTTCTATTATTCTAAACAAACTCAATGTGATTATTTTTGTTAAATTGATAACATGGTTTAAAAAATGTCTACAAATTGTTAACCTATATCTTAAGATTATAAAATATTAGATTAGATCAACAACATCATTAGAATATGTTAAAATTGCTTTTGGATCTCACTTTTTATCACATTTTAGATAAACCATTTTAGACAAATCCTAGACGTAACTTAACAAGAGAAAAGAAATTATGTTAAGAAGTGAACTTTAAGCCTAACTCAATCCCATAAAACCGTTTATAAGGTGAGATTTTCACCCACTTATATATTATAAATTGATCTTATTTCTAGTCGATGTGAGACTTCCAACATAATCCCCTCACGTCCAGATATAGACAATATCACGAGCATGAGACTGGACATTAATGGGTGGTCCGGTAACGGTTTGACAGCAGGTGGAACAACATGCCCAACAAACAACAAATATGACTAAGATAGGCTTTAACCATAGCTCTGATACCATGCTAAAATGTTTAAAGAATAATTCTGATGTATTATTTTAAAGAGTAGAGTACCATAGAATCGTATAATTCTTCATCTATTGAAGGAATGACAGGTGCATAAATCTGCACAAATTATAATAATATCTAAATTATAACTAACACAATATTTGATTGCCTAATATTCGTTAATAGAATATTTGACATATCTTAACAACAATCACCAAAGATTACCGGTCATGCAGGATTCACCAATCACCACATCTATGACCACAACCTCAAAGCAATACTAATGTTATATTTCGTCTGTCAAGATGCAGCTGGAGTAGGATAAATGCAAAAAGCGAAGATTCTTAACCACGAAATTACAATGGACAGAGTATAATATCTTGTAAAATAAATTTAAAAATAAGAATTTGATATTAGGAATGCTCGATCCTAGTGTCATTTAGCCCCTCTAACCTTATTCTTGCTCTTCCACCATTTTTATTAGACAACCTCAAGGACTATTTTGTCCCTCCAATTCTATAGTGAATTTTTTCGAGTGTTGATCCTTAACCGATCCGTGTGGTTTAAAAGAAAGGCCAAAATTCGATAATTCCACTGACCAGTTAGCCATTTGATCGGCCAAGTTTGATTTTCTCAAAATTTTTGTAATAGAATGGTCCGTTCGGACCACAACATGAGTATGAAAATAAGGCCTTAACCGCCTTACTACTGTTAAAGTGCTAAAACCACTTTTTCAATATGCTGATATCAAGTCTTAGCATCCTAAAAGACCCTACTGAATATACAAGTTTCTGTTCAGGAGCCTCCTAAATCAGCACTGCACTTATGGCTTCTTCTATTCTACCAAGTATAGCTACAATTCATGACCGATGACTAATATGACCATTATAGGGGGGTGGCCAATATGGTTTTGACTTTGGTGAAGGCTATTTCACACCGTTCATCCCATTTTTCTGAGGCTTGTTTCTTTATAATCTTTAACATCGGCCTAATGTACTCTACTAGCCGGGGAATAAAATTTTGAAAGGGATGTCAACCGATCGACTAAGCTTTGCACTCCTTCAAGGTTCTGTGGGCTTCTCATGCTCAAGATGGCATATCCAGGTTTTCCTTTATACCTCTTGTTGTCAACATAAACCTTAAAATTTTGCCCACTCCTACCCAAAAATTCATTTCGAGGAGTTTAACCACATATTGTACCGTTTTATCTGGCCAAACACCTTCCTGAGATCTTCTATGTCTTTATTTTTGATTAAGACCTAACCATCATGTCATCAACATAGACCTCCATGGAGTTTCCTACGTGGTGGTGGAAAATCTTGTTCATAAGTCGTTGATAATTCGCTATTGTGTTCTTGAGACTAAAAGTCATAAATTTGTAGCAATAATTAGCACATTTTATCCGGATAATATATGGGTATTTGATTGTGTTGAGACAAGATCGTTTAGAGAATAGACCGTGTAACATCTCGAATTTTGAAGTTTAACAACAACATTAAATAAAATATCGTCTTAGAAAGAAAAATGTCTAAGAGAAGAGAACATAAATATATCTTGGAGAAAAAATAAGTATATCTTTAAGTGATCATAAGAAAGAACACCTAAACATTATATATTAACAGCCTCTACCCAATAGGATCATCTAATTGACTAATTCATTCAAGAACAAAAGTCTAAAAGACCTATGCTAAAAAGCTTTTAAGCGTTAATCTACAAGTCTTATTAGAACAAGTACTTACAAACAACGTTTTCCTAGAGTTCTATATCATCTAACAGGTTAGTTATAGGAAGTGTTTAATCAATATGAAAATCCTACATAAGCTTAATATGACACAATGCTTAAAATATCTATTTATGAAATGAAAAAGTGTTTAAATGAACCTTGATAAATAATGAGCTGAAAGGTCTCTCGCAATGAAGAAAAATGTTTTGTAATAGGCATCGTTTAATGAATATTAGCTCATGTGATCCAAAACTTGTTATAAATGAAAAACGTCTTACAAAAAAGATATAATCTAAGGAAGATGTTCAAAACAATAAGATGTGTTCTCATACCTTCTGATTGAAACATCTATTCTTGAGAATCATAAAAGCATTGAAGCCTAATATTTTATATCCAATCAGTGTTATAAGAAATAGTGCTCCATGAAGAAACAATTGTCTTATGAAAAGCACGCTAAAAACAATGTCTCAAGATTACTTTTTATTTATAAGCATGTAATTCTTAACATTGTTTGTCAATATTTGAACGTTGTACTTGAACATTAACATTTATTATTGACAAGACAAATGAAAAAAGTGTTTTGAACAAAGAAAATGATATTTAATGTATATAAACGTCAAAACATTAAATTTCCATTAATGCATGTACTACAAAGTCCTTTTTCACTTGTATACTTTGTCCTTGTTATCTCTGTAGATCAAGTATAAATAATGGATTAATCAGAACAAATAAACACGATGGTTAAAGACATTGAGAAAACTGAAGAACATTTTGAGAATGTTTCTATTGATGACTTCTGCTCTAACAAACTGTATAAGTCATTCTTAATGCAAAGCTCTACTAAAGCATCGAACATCTATAGAAAAGACTTGTGTTTGACTTAGAAGCAAAAATGGATATCAACCTAATCTGCTTAAAGTCAACTCAAAACTCAACGGGCATATTCTTGAGAAGGCTATAAATAGTCAAACATATGAAGAGAAGACAAGAAGAATAACGAAGTAAATACAATTATGTTTTCTTGCTCTCATCTTTGTGCATAAGTTCATATAGCATCTAAAGCTTTCTAGTGAAAGAAAGATACACTTTCAAGTGTTACAAATTATACCAAAATGAGTTTAATTCAATTCAAAATTTGCTCAATTGTCCAGTTTCATACACCATATCTAAATCAATACATTTACTTATATCTATTTCTATCAAAATAGTTTAATCATAACATAAAGAATTAATTTACAAAAAAATTTCAAAATCTCATCCTCTTCCCACAATCTTATCATCGTCATCATAAACGTGAATCACTAGTATGTTAACATTCACTATTCTTACCTGAGAATAACTCTTCTTCATTGTCAAATTCTATAGACCAAGAAGCATTATTCCCCTATTAGATGTTACTGTGTCAAAGAAAATAGCATTGTTGTTATGTTTTTTATGATGTTGATATGATAATTGATGATGTCCAAGTGGTAAAAGTGAAATATGTATTAACCGATTTTGCGCAGCGGAGTTTTAAAACGATATGGATTGTTAAAAGTGAAAAACGTGTTCGATCAAATACAATGGTTCCTTTAATTTTCTTATAAAACTTTTATCGAGCAGTTGATGTGCTAAAGGTTTAAAGAGTGTAGGGAAGAGAAAAATCACACAGATGATTTTTATACTAATTCGAATCAACAGATTCTACGTCCAATTGTTAATCACTATAAAGAGTGATTAACTATTTCATTAAAATCAGTTTAGCAATTACAAAAATATGAATAGATATTAAGAGCAGCAAAAACCTTCCTTCGACAAACAAAATGGAAAAACCTTCCTTTGACAAACGAACCGGAAGAACCTTCCTTTGACAAACGAACCGGAAGAAACAACTCTACCAACTTGAAGAGAACCGCTCTGACCTTTGACACACAAGACGCGAGCTTCTTATATTCACAAGACTTGACAAGAGTATCACTATCACTTGAGAACTTCCTCAAACAAACTATATTCTCAAATGGCATAGTTAAACCCTCTAAAGGGTTTGACAAAAGTATATATAACCTGCTGGTCTGAAACTAAAAAGACATATTACAACTACCAGTAATAATCGATTATTGTAAGTAATAATCGATTATTCAAGTCTGTTATAGGGTTTTCAAAAGTGTGATAATCGATTATCCTGAGGAATAATCGATTATCTACACAACTTGGGCAGTCTTGATTCAGGCCAGAATAATTGATTATTTCGAGCATTAATCGATTATCTACGTGAGCAATGATTTTTCAAATGAGCTCGTGATAATCAATTATTACACCAAATAATCGATTATTTGCGTAGACTTCCTAAAAACAGGAACACTTCTAAGTGATTACATGATTAAAGTTATTTCTATAACAATGTAGTTTATAGAAATGTTTTTAAATAAATTACAACTAAAGTCTTCAAGTTCTTCACTTTGTATCATCATCAAAATCATTATCTTTAGGATACCAATGCTCCTTATTGGTCACACTTAATCCTTTTTAACTCAAAATTAATTTATTAGTCTAAGATTTGGTGCAAACTTATTTAAGTTTGAAATAAAAACTATACCAATTGTTGTATTAATCGATGAAGTAAAATATTAATTGATTAAGTGAATGTAATCAAACAAAATAGTCGATTAATCCAACAAGAATTTAAAAAAGGTGGCTAAGGCATATTAATCTATTAAGTTAGTAACATATTCTATTAATACAATCTGTTTTCATTTTCTAGGTTTTGCAAAGAAAGTTTTAGTTGATTAGATCACTAATATAATCAATTAATATTGACAATTTCCTTGTTTTTCTTTAAATTTTACATATTCTCTCACTTTAATGGAATCTTTGATATTCTAAAAACATTAGTATGTGAGTGAGAGATATTTGTGTTGGGTCTATCAAGGAGGAGGTTCACCGGGGAGATACAAACACCAATGAGATATAAGCCCAACCATATAAAGGATTGACACCACTCTCTACCAAAAACCTTAAGGCAATGGGTTAACGGGTCTTTCATCTTTATATAGTGCTCTATTTTCTCATTTTTATCCAATGTGGGACTCTGACTCGCAGTTGCATTCCCAACAATCTGCCCCTCAAGGGTGAGTCCCTTCCACATTGGTACACTCCCCCTCCAGCGGAAGCATTCCCATCTAACCACAACCACAAGTAGTCCTTCATACCGTCGTTCATCTTAACGGGACACGCTTACCTGGAACCTTTTGCCAGGAAGACTTTCGATATAGGGATCATTATACTCGTCTGAGCCGGTCACCAAGACTAACCATCGGCTCTGATACCACTGTTGGGTCTATCAAGGAGGAGGTTCATCGGGGAGATACAAACACCAATGAGATATAAGCCCAACCGTATAAAGGATTGACACCACTCTCTACCAAAAACCTTAAGGCAATGGGTTAATGGGTCTTTCATCTTTATATAGTGCTCTATTTTCTCATTTTTATCCAATGTGGGACTTCGACTCGCACTTGCATTCCCAACAATTTGAACGACTAAACATTGCAAAAATTATTTTTGTTCAAGAAGATTACAGATTGAAGGGTTTTTCTCGTGACTATAGGTTATAATTATAACATCTTCAATCAGGTAATATTTTTCTTATATTTTTTCTTTGTATTTTCATTTTTTATGTTGTAATTCACTTATATGGTGTAGTGTGTGGTGATTGTGTGTAACATCACCTATTCTTGTATTTCTTGAAAGGTTTCTTCAAGAATTTATTTAAGTCTAGAGTTTAGGATTATTTAGCACTTCTTGTAATATGAAACTTTGGATCTTTAGGTTAGGTTGTAGAAAACTTGAATGTAGATTAAATTGAACCAATATAAAAATTCTTTGTCTTGTTCTTTTATTTATATAAAACTTTTTCTTTGTAATTGACTTGAACTTTAATAATGCATCTCACACCAATCTTGTTAAATTATTCATGGAAATTCTTTTAAAAAATTATCAATTTTACTTAAAAACCAATTCATTACCAATTCATCGCTTTCATGCCTCTTCGTTTAATTGTACTCCTTTTTAATACGAGAGATTTAGAATTTTTAAATAAAATAGAAGTTCAATATATAGTAAAATAAGTTGAAAAAATAACTTTTTTTCAAGAATAATTTCTTCTAAGTGAATCCATTAAAATTGACACTAAACTAAAACTAAACTAAGAGAAGAAAGATTTTATATGTAAAGAAAAACTTATTCAATTTATAAATCTAACCTATTTAATACGTTCTTTAGCTATTCAACTACAATAAGATGCGGTCAAATTCTAGAATAGATGGAGACTGAAGTTGAATTTAAGAGAAGAAAGGGAACAAGATGGCTTCTAAAGACACATGAGAAAGAAAGGAAAAGATGAGATGAGCTTTTTCTTTTATTCTTTGTTGTTTTTACTACTCTATACTACTTCTCTAATGTCGGTTCATCTTTAGATGCATAAATAATGAAGTGTTAAAGGTGGTAAAAGCATAATATCTTAAAGTTAAAAAAAGTATTAGTTTTTGTGGATGCATAAGGCAAAGATTAACTCATGCTTAGTAAGATGTGCATACTGGTAGATGTGTTAAGAAAATATCACGTTATACATTCAGATATTTTCCTAAAATTGAGTCTGTTATTCATTGATAATTGAAGGGCTTTAAATAGTCGTGGCACTTACAATATTACGGGAATAAAAACTGAAATCCTAACAAATAAAATCAGATTTTTCCTTTTTTATCCTAATAAAATAAAAACTAAAACCACATATCAACATATCCTCTACCACTCTTCAATTTAAAATAAAAACAAAGAAAAATTACATAAACACTCTTTTCTTAAATTTTTCGTTCCCTTTTATTCCACTTTCCATGTGCATCACCCTACACCGGGTATACTTGTTTCAATTAGATTCAAGTTAGAGTTATTCGAGCTCTTCCTAGTCATATCTTGTTTCAAGCATCTTCTCTCCAAGATTTTCAGCTCTAGTTCATACAACTGGTTCTTCTTTGCTTTTACCTGGGTTGTTAGACGACCGTGCTTATCTTTTAAATATAGTACATGATCTTTCATAAAAACTTAATTACCTTTTTCAATTATTTCACCCATGCTTAAAATATTGCTCTTCAGCTCGGGAAGATAGTAAACATCCATAATCTCTCCAACTCATCCATTCTTCGGCATATGCCAGATTGTACCACGCCCTTTCACGACTACCTATTATTAAGACCTCAGCAAGTGTACAGAATCGTATCAAGTAATAATAAGTGGTAAGACCAAGTATCATTTTCCAAAGAGAATCACGACACTAAACAGTTATGTAATTGCTTAGCTAATTAGGACTTTAAAAGAACATTTTGTTGGTTTTTGAATGCAAATACAATAAAAGTAAATATGCATGCAATTTTGAACAATTGAAGAGAAACGAAAAAGGGAGTGAATGATATTGAGAATATGAGATGAGTATGTTGTTGGGGTTTAGATTTCACCTTATCATTCTCATGTATATAAGAATTTGTCTTCTTCATTAAATGTCAATGTCACTTTCTAAATTACTTAAAACATGATGTCTCGGCGAAGAAAGCCTATCCTTAATTACTATACCACTATGTCTTGCATTCCTAATAATTAATTCTGCATTACGATTAGAAGCTTAAGATAATTAAGCATTCTACCCCTATGTCTAGGCAATAGTTCCTGATGGAGGACCATCTAAGATACAAATAGGACCTCTAACAAGAGTCATATCTAGAAGGATTCAAGAAGAAGAAGGATTACTCACCACTCTACTCCTATGGAACATCACTTATTAATCCTTTCTTCTCTTTACTAAATACATTTACATTGTTTTGTAGGCCACTAATAAAGGTTGGAAGTCATGCCTATGCATCCTAGGAAGCTTGCCAAGCAAGAGAGAGCAAAGGAGGAAAAGGAGAGTGCATTTAAGTGTTTTCCGGATTGTAGAAATTGGCTTCCGGATTAGACTACCAAGGGGAATTACCTTCCGGATTAGAGAGAGCGCCCAGCCACCTGCAGATCGCGCCCAATCACTACGAACCAGCTTTTTCATTTACACATGTGTTGATTAGTTGGCCTTTGAACCTTGTGTCCCTAGCTTTGTAGCTTCTCCAACACACTTCTTTTGTATTTTTAGAAGCTTGAAAGGAAAGTTTCAAAGTCCTTTCTTCATCTATAAAAAAGAGGCTCTTTCCTTTGTAAATTCAACTTGAATGCTATAAAGAAACGTTGTTGAAATCCTTCCAGCCATCTTTGCTTCGACTTCATTGTCTTGTGCCTCTTTAACACGTCATCCTCTAGCTTCCTTCCCCTTTGGAAGGTTGTCTGAGCTTGAGATACATCATACACACATCCAATTTCCACAAAACCTTACATCAAATACCTTGCGTGCACCTTCTTCATCAATCATCTCTTCATTCCGCTACATCATTTTGGATCGTGGAGCACTCTCGCTTGAAGTGTGGATTCGCTTCCATCAGTTTCCTTGGGAGAAATTATTCAGATCTAGGTTTCTAGGTATTTGTCAATATTAGAGAAAACCACAAATCATGTCATGAATGAGTTAAACACAACAAGCATAGAGAAAAGAAGAAAAACCCTAACAATTAATGGAAGAAGCATATATAAATCAGAATCAATTCAAATACATGAGAGGTTTAGAGGTTACATCTTCCCCAACAACAAAAAAGGTTTAGTTCCCCATTATCATGGAGAAACTAGATGTACAATGGAATAAGAATGAAAGATAAACCTTAAAAACTAAAGAGGAGAGCTCGCGCACCAATTCTGCCTTCAAGGAGTTGAAAAGAGTGTTATTACATCTTTTCTGCCAAAAGACACAAACCCTAGGACCAACAAATCCTTAAATAGAGCAAAAACAAAGTCCAAGCCCACGTCGCCAGTGCTCAACGCCCCAACTTAGGGCAGTCATGCAGTGGTGTGAGAGGATGACGCTAAGGGCATTGAAAGAGGCAACCAGGTGATCTACGACACAAGGAAAGCTGACGCTCAGCGCCCCACAAAGGGCGCCCAAGCATTGATGCGAGGCTTTGACACTGAGGGCCTTAGAAAGGGGCAGTCAGGCGCCAATGCGAGGCTTTGGCGCTGAGGGCCTCAGAAAAGGGGAATCATGCATCCTGCGACATCTGTAGCCTTCTCTTCTGGTGCTTTCTCTATCCTTTCTAGGTTCCAACTCCTTGGTACTTTAACTCCTCTTCCAAATCATTTCAATTTCCTACAAAATCAAGGGAATTTAGTAATAAAATCATAAGTTCCAACCTCAACTCTCTTTATTCAGAAAATAAACTCAAAACAAGAGATTAAGCAAGTCTCTAAGTCAAAAAGGGTTCATTTAGTATCAAAATTTAGTCACAGATAACAGTGAAATCACCCGTTATCACAACCCCAAACATAGAACTTTGCTTGTCCTCAAGAAAAACAAAATGTAACTTAGCTTTAAAAACACTACAATGGTTCAACATATCACAAAGCACAAAGCACTTTCTTCTAAGACAAGTAATCACTCATATATGCTCATCATAAAAATGTCAGTCAAGGTTTACTGATACCTTAATCCAATTGAGCTCAACAATGGTGCTCACATACTCATAGAATATACAACAGATGCAAACCTCATGAATGATCAACAACCAAGCAAGAATGTAATCATAAAGTGCATGGAACTATTCCTCACCAAGGAAAGTGTTTCACTCAAACTCAAAGTTGTATAGTGAGGTGACTTATACACTCTATTATCACAATGTCACATAAATCAACTTTGTATTTCATTTAAACACCATCAAACCCACTCACAAGCAAGTTATAATCACAACGACTTTTCTAAGGCTTGTAATGTGGCTGGGCTAAGAAGAAAATTGGTTTTTCTAGACAACAAAACCCTTGAGTTAGAAGAGTGAACAATTCACAATTTCATCATTAAACATCAATCTCTCTTTTTCTTTTACAATTGAGAAACCATTTTCACTTAATCCCAACTTCCCATTTATTGAACTTTTCCTTCTTTTTCTTCTTCTCTGTTATTTTCTTTTCTTTTTCTCAATACTCAGCTCAATGCTCTTTTTCTTTTTATTTTCACAATTTTTCAAATTTCCCAACAACCCCAAACTTGAACCTTTCTCCATGCCATAAAAAAATACTCAACTCAACTCAAGGTAAAGATTCCAAAAGGTTTTTTTCACAAATTTAAGCTTAAGGTTCAAAGGATAGAACAAACATTGTTCTTTTGTTGGGTTAAAATAATGCATTGGCTTATATGGGAGAAGAACAAATGGCTTTTATCATTTGTAACGAGCAAACAAGTGGTTCAATCATAAAAACTTAGGCAAAGTCAATCATGATTTCAAAGCAATAGCATTCAATCAATCAAAAACTCTGGAGTCCAATCCTCTCACAGGCTAATCAAGTTCAAAACTCAGATAAACATCCTACCTAACATATCAATCACAATTTAACCTCATGCATTTGTTTCAACCAATTATGAGCAACCACCTGTTTATAAGGCTAACCATGCATCATCTCAACATCAATTAATACAAATAAGCATCACAAGACATATAACTCATCACAACAACATATTATAGTCAAACCATTTCAGCACAGTTCATTTAAGCCAAGTACAACACAAGAACACAATTCAAAACAAAATAAAAACGAACGTAAACTAAAGAAATAAGTTTAGAAAGCTGGGTTGCCTCCTAGTAAGCGCTTTGTTTAACGTCATTTGCTTGATACCATTAAGCTCAATCTGGATCTTTAATGTTGGCATTTCTTCTTCCTTCATGACACCAACAAAAACTCAGCAATTTTCTTGTCACCAACTTAACTCTCCTAGTAAGGAGCCTAAATCTCAAAAACTTTGTTTGCCTTAATAGTCTTGACAACCCATAACCTGTTCTTGAATTTCACTGGTGTGTCAGGTTTGGGTTCATCACTTTTCACATCAGGATGTTGGTGAACCAATTTTCCTACATTCTCTTCTTCCTGTCCTTCCACTTTTGTAGAGAAACAATTAATCCTCTTCTTGACCATCTTGGCAGCTTTATCAGGTAGACTAGTCACTGATAGAACTTCATCTATTGTTTTAAGACTAATATGCTTTTTCTTGAATTGGCTGCCCATCTTCAAAGACATTAAAAGTTACCTCTCTCTCTCTCTTGGTCCTTCAATGTTAGAACTATATCATCTACATGAATGACAACCTTGGCTGTCTTCATGAATGATTGTCCAAGGATGAGCGGTATCTCTGTATTTTCCTCCATCTCTATCACTACAAAGTCCACCGGGAATTGGAGTTCATCAATCTTCACCACCACGTCTTCTACCACACCATATGGGTATTTTTAACAGACCTATCTATCAACTGAAGCATCATTTTTGTTGGCTTGACTTCAAGACTACCAATCTTTTTAAGCATAGACAGGGGCATCAAGTTGATGCTGATGCTAGCCCCTAAATCAATAAGATCCTTCCCTGTATTATGATTCCCAATAGTGCAAGAAATGGTGAAACTCCCTGGATCTTTAAATTTTGGAGGGAGAGTCTTCTACATGATGGCACTACAATTGCCCTGTACTTCAATTGTTTCCTCATCTAGATATTTGTTCTTCTTGCTGAGGAATTGCTTCATGTGTTTTACATAAGCAGGAATTTGCTGCAGTGCTTTGGTCAAGGGCATAGTAATCTCCAATTGCTTGAAGATCTCCATGAAACTCCCAAATTGTTTCTCTTTTTCAGTCTTTGAAAAGCTTTTTTGATAAGGAAGGGGCTTCTCAACAATTTTTTCTTTTTTCTCGCCCTCTTCTTTGTCAGAGCAGCTGCAGCGGAATGGTTAGCGTGAAATAATAAACTAAGAGGATTTTTAATACAAACGTGTGCCTTTTAATTTCTACTTAATTTATCTTACTACGCAAATAATAAATATAAATAAAAGAGTAAGGTTGAGAGAAATTTGCACAGATGATTTTTATACTGGTTCGGATCTTACCAATCCTACGTCCAGTCGCTTATCTCAAATCAAGATAAACAATTCACTAATCACAAAACAATTACAAATAATGATCACACAGAAAAATAATTACCAGCACCACAGACAAGAGTTTCCTTAGCTGAGCAAGAGCACACAATTCTCAAAGAGTTATGAGTATTTTAGCACAAGGGAAGAGTTGTTTTTGATAGAAATAGTGAGCCAATTTATAGACTCAAGCCAATACTCTTCCATTCTTCGAAACTGGCCATTTAACGCATTTAATCGATTAATATTAGTATTAATCGATTAAAATGAGTACAATGGCTAGTTTTACAAATCTGAAACCTCCAACGGCTAGTATTAATCGATTATTCTTGATTTTAATCGATTAGCTAATCGATTAAAGCATCTATTAATCGATTATTCCAGAGCCACTTGGGTTTTCAGTGCCAGTCTCGTTTTAATCGATTATAACTTGGTTTAATCGATTAAAACAGCTTGTGTTTGATTCTAAACAACAAATAACACGTATTAAGTACAAGAATCAAACCCTACTACATATCAAAATAAAAGCACATCAACTATGATTATTACAAAAGCTTTCCATAACAAAAACGAGTCTTAAAAGGATCTTCATGAATCTTGATATATCTTGACTTGATTTAGGCATCATCAAAACTTCATCTTCATCATTTTGCTAACATTCTTGTTCTTTTCTCTCCCCATTTTCATTCTTCTTTCTTTTTTTCTCTCATTCTCATCTTTCTCCTTTTCTTTTTTTCTCAACTTTGTCTTTTTCACTCAACCTCTCTTTTTCTTTTCTCTCTATTTTTCTCCCATCTAACATCTTGCCACTTCTAATCATAATGGCATTGCACTCCTCCTTAGGGTTAACCTCAGTATTAGCCCCAACACTTCAGTCAGGCATCTCCTCTAACTTCTTAGCCAGTTGGCCAACCTGTATCTCCAAAATCCTTATGGCAGCTTTAGTGCTTTTATGATTGGAGATTGACACTTGCATAAATTGTTGGAGTGTCTCCTCTAGCTTTGCAGTTCTGTCATATAAGGAGGGTTGTTGTTGTCATTGTCGTTATGGTGGTCTATTGAATTGTTCAGCTTGCCCTTGACCCATGCTTGTTTGAGGTTTCCACCCTTGGATGTAATTACCTGAGTGAACCTGATTACCCATATAGTTGACTTCTTCCTGAGTATTATATGGCATAGTACATTGACCATTAATATGATCTCCACCACATAGTTCAAAAAGTTGTTATTGAACCTGTGAAACATTCTGCAACTCTTTTGGCAATTGAGAGATTTTCTTCATTAAAGTCTTCAGTTGTTGAGTCATAATCTTATTTTACGCCAACAAAGCATCCTGAGATTGTAATTGTAGAACTCCTTTATGTTGAAATTGAGCTCCTCTTTCACTATGCATTTCATTGTCATTGGTAGCCATGTTTCCAATCAATTCATAGGCTTCCTCTAGAGTCTTTCATTTGATATTACCTCCACCTGAGGCATCCAACTTCGTTTTAGTCTGCGAGCTAAGTCCTCCAAGGAATAGAATGACCAATGTAGGTTCATCGAAGCTATGTGTGGGCATCTTCCTCAATAAGCCTTTAAATTTGTCCCACGCTTGACCTAGAATCTCCTCCATGCCCTGCCTGAAAGAAGAAATTTCTTGTTTACCTTTATTAACTTTTGACTACGGAAAGTATTTGTTCAGAAACTTTGCAACCATGGCTTCCCACTCAGTAAAGTTGTTCTCCGGAAAAGAGTTCAACCACATCTTAGCATTGCCTCCCAAAGAGAAAGGAAACAAGCTAAGTCTTATAGCTTCATCTGGCACGCCATTTTTCTTTACTGTATTGCAAATCTCGTTGAACGTCGTTAGATGCTCATATGGATTTTCATGTGACAATCCATTGAACTGCCCCCACACATCAACACGAGGCTTTCCAATGTGTTTTGTCCTCACTCGCACACTTTCAGGGAAAACTTCCCAGAAACTTCATGCAACAGACCAAAAACTTCATACAACAGATTTGATGATCACATCACTATGCCATAATAAATTTATTTTACTACACCCATTATTTAATAACCCGAAATTATTTTGAACTTTTAAACTAAAAATCATATTATTTAATATGATATCAAATATAATTTTCTGAAACCTATGTACACTACCACTTATTATAAAATAAAGTAAGTAATATATTCAACCTTTAATAACTATTCATAACTACTTTGATATTAAACTTCACCACATAAAGGTTTATTCCCATAAAATAAAATTTAAGTATTAGCAAAACACTTCATACCAATTCTCATTTATATATCACATATAACAAAACAATTATAATAATACAATTATCAATTAAAGTATAAGCTCACAACACTCCTACTTAGATCAAATTCACAACACAATAACACATTGTTAATCTAACTCCAACCCATACAAACCATGCCAACACTCTCAATCAGTATCGCCATATGTTTTCTTCCGTACTCCAGCAAACACAACTTGTTCACCTAAACAGGGCCTACTGTTAACATCCTGGCAAGTGTACCAGATCGTATCAAGTAATAATAGACAATAAGTCCAGATATCGTTTCCCAAGGGACTCTTAGGCCTAAACATTCATGTGAATTGATTTCATCAAACTTGAATGGAAATTGAATTTATGGTTTGTAATGCTAAACGAAAATAAAGATGCAAATGCAAAAGCTTGATCAATTGGCAAATAAAGATATGAATGAATGGAGTTGTTGGGGTTTATGGTTTCATCCTAATCCACCCTCCTATATCTACTATTCTTATTAAATTCAACTTTATTATCAATGTTCATGCAACTTTCTAATTTACTCTAAATACGATCTCCCGGCGAAAAGAGCCTATTACCATAATTACTAGTTTACTATCTCTAGTCTCCCTAGTGATTACTAACGCATTAATGACAGAAGCTTAAAGCAATTGACCGTCCTATTCCTATCTCTAGGCAATATTTCATAATCAAGAGAATTCTTCTCAGTTCTACATTTCCCCACACGTCTCCGTATCGACAAAATCAAAGATCATGACACTGAATGAGTTAAATAATGTAAGCTTTAAAGTACAGAGAAGAAAACCCAAACTATTGATAATACAAGTATATGAATAAAATAAGAATTTCGATATAAGAGAGTTTTAAAAGGATTACATCGTTCCCCAACAACAACGGGCTTAGTTCACCATATTCATGGTGAATGTAGATGAATTAAATGGAAAGAATGCAAAGATAAACCCTAGATTTGGTAGATTGGAGCTCCCGCATCCAAAACCCACCTCCAAGGAGTGTAGGAAGTGTTTTGACGTCTCTCTCTGCCAAAAGATTACCCTAAGGGTCATCTGGGATCTATTTATAATACAGAAAAATAACAGAATTTTGGCCCAGGCCCATAAGTGCACCACTCAGCGCTGGTTTCACCGCTCAGCAGTAGGTGCAGCACTCCACTGGACGCTCAGCGTTCACGCCCAGGCATTAAACAGTGTTGTCTCTAAGAAGGTCACCACTCAACGGTGGATTCTGGCGCTCAGCGGTAGGCGTGATACTTCATTTTCCCCTCAGCGTTGGTGCTTAAGCGTCAGGCAGTGGCTTCTCCTCTAAGGTTGGCGCTCAGCGTTGGAATTGGCGCTGAGCGGTAACTGCAATTCTTCTTTTGCACCTTCTTCATCTCTTCTTGAGTCCAACTTCTTCCTTCTTCACTTTCCATCATCCAATTCTCATTAAATCCTATCAAAACAATGTAAAACCAAGCATAATATCTCTAAAACTACCTTTGACTCTCTTGTAGCCTAACTAAAATGTTTTGCATGACTTTAAGCTCATTCTAAGTCATAAAGGGTGTGTTTTGATATCAATTTCAAGTATAAAAATAACGGTTTTTAAACCGTTATCACCTACGCACCAACGTAGGACTTTTCGGTTCACCAAAACTGAGCCTACGTACCAACGCAGGACTTTTCGGTTCACCAAAACCGAGCCTACGCACCAACGCAGGACTTTCCGATTTATCAAAATTGGGTCCACGCACCAACGAGGACTTTCCTATTCACCAAAACAGGGCCTACGCACCAACGTAGGACTTCCTCGTGTCATCTACCATTGAGTACATAAGAAAACATAGGATTCTCAGTCACCCACTAACATGGTTTATCAAACAACCCTTATGGAAAATAACAACTTAACCAACTCATGTTCCACTCGACGCACAATCCAATTTATTTTGCAATTACACCATGCAAGAACAACATTAAGGATCATGTCTCTAACCATTACAACTCACCATATAATTGTCCTTACAACCAACACACATCATGGTATATAAGTTCACAACATTGCACTCATCAGCAATTTCAGAGAACATTAAAAAAACGCACATTAAGTATTTAACACCACCATGCATTCGGAAAAATATCACAACATCATAGAAAATATTAGGACTTTCTGTAAAATACCACGACAATATCACAACATCATAGAAAAATATCACAACACCATAACACCATATAAAATATTACAACTTCATATTCAACACCAAAGTATCATAAAAATAATACTACAACTTTCTATAAAATACCACGACAATATATAAAATACTAATGTTATCACCACTAACCACTATATTTTCACTGTACTCTGACCTCTTAACCTGTTTACAAAATCAGGGCATGTTCACCCAATCAGACTCTCTTAATTATTAAAATAGGGTCTACTTACCAAAACAGGACTTCTACGAGTACACCACCAAAATATAGAAAGATGATACATGAAATATTGTGATCGCAATTCAACACCATTGTTATCCTCATCAACCACCATGGATAATATTTAAAAATTGATTTCTTAACGCCTGATCTCAACCACCCATAACAATAAAACCATTAATCATAGTACGACCATTTTTAAACAACTCATTGCATACGAAAGTCTTTATAGGCATTCACAGTATCAAATGCGCACTACCAATACACGTCACACAAAATATAATATTAGATATCATTTATAAGAACATAGGCCTCATGTGACCTCTATCGCAAACCAACCCAAAGTGTCCATCAAAAATCCAAAGCATCTCAACATAACATGTTAAACACATCCGATACACATATAAGTTATAACAGTAGACTCATGCACCATACATTACCTTATTGTATATACCCTATGCACCACGATGATTTGTCCATGAGATACTAAAAACGAAAAATTGTATTGATTACCATCACACCAATTCACTAAACCTGAAACCTTCTACTTTTGTTTCTAATAACATTCGAGAAAACAAATTGCAACTATTTTTATAGAACAAAACGTCACATGAGTTGACAAATAAAATAATAAAAAAAAATCTTGATTCTATTTATAAAACCAAGGACTACCTTTACATAGTCCACATTCCTAAAACATCATCTGTCAATTCTTCTTTCACTCCCCCAAAATATAATAAAAACGCCAATTAACAATGCTTATAATCAAAATAATAAATTCACATATCTCTACAATCTTATATATTATTATATTATATTATTTTATATATATAAAACAAGCAAATTCATATTAAAAAATAAAATGATATGTACACATAATATATAATATACTATAATATATTATTTATAAGCACGTATACACGTAATTGCATATAATTTAAGGAAAAGTTAATTAGCACATCCGAATTACTGTACGCAGAAGTTAGAAGTTATGAAAAATAACCAATGAAATAAAAGGAGTGAAATATATTAATTCCTAAGCACTGTGAACAATAAATATATTATTGACATGTCAAATCAGATTTGAAACAAAGACAATGCATCTATTAATTCAAAGAAAAATCTAAGCCATATGGCATGGTAAATTATACGCATAAAAAAAATCACTACAGCATCAATTTCCCATTTATGGCTTTCTTCCAGTTTATGATTAAGTCATTTTTACCTTCTATTACTTAGTATTATCATTCTGCACAACAGTAAACCCAATTTAATTTTTGCGTTCCGATATTTGGACACCACATTTTTTACACCATTTTGACACTGTCAAGGGGCGGCATGGCATTGGCTGTTAAACTGAAAAAAAAAAAAAACTGGAAATCAGACGTTACAATGGATGAGGAATTTTGAATTTTAGGTTTCCATTTCTACCCTTGTCCTGTTTCATCAGAATTCCACATTCCCTTTGTTCTCATTTCTCCATCTTCGTTGTGACCATCCTCGTCCCTTCCTACCTGTTGGCCTTTGATTTCGTTCTCACCATCTTGGGTCTGCAGTCTCTGACGCTTCTGTTGCATCTCTTTGTTGTTGGTTGTCTTTGTCCTCGATGTGCAAAATGGACGCTTCCACTCACCAGGGTCCTTCGACGAGCAAGGTAAGTTGGTTCTTTCGTTCGTCCATTTTGCTTTTGGCTATTTCGTTCTTTGTTCCTTCGTTCGTCCATTTTGTTATTTGCGGTTTCGTTGTTCGTTTTTCGTTCCTTGAACGACTAAGGTAGATTTGTTCTTCGTTGTCCGTTTGTCGAAGGTAAAATGGGCTTTCCCTTTTGCCTTACTTATGTGTTAAGTTTGTAGTTGTTTTTGTTTTAGGGTTTTTAATTTTGTTGTTGTTTTGTTTGTGGTTGATGCAGTTGACGGTTCGACACTCCTTTTCCATAAAGTATATTTCAACTTTGAACAACCAATTGACACAGGAGCACCGATCAGTGATTTATGGGACTCCTTTTCGTTGGTTCTTAGATTTGAGTCCTAAAGTTAGAATAGGGAGGAATATATTGAGTGAGTTAGTGGTTAAGTGGGTGGACTCGAGTGGTTATTTTTTAATCGGAGATAACCTTGTCCTTACTGAGAAGGACTTTTGTTTAGGTCTGGGGTTTGAACTTGAAGGAAAATTTTAAAAAAAGTTCATGTGTGAAGTTTGTAGGCAAAGAAACAAATGATTTGGATTTGGTATACAAATGTTTGATGAGAAAACGTAAGAAGAAAATTCCTTGTTCTGATTTTTGTAGCTTGTATATATTAGTTGGGATATCTGAGTTATTATTTTCCAATCGTAGCGGAAGAGTGTTTCCACTTTTGTTTGAAATTGTTGATGATTTAAGTGGTTTGGATAATTTTTGTTGGGGTAGTTTAGTCTACCGTTATTTGGTACGTAGTTTGTGCAAAGCTTCAGATGGTTTGAAGAAAGGAAAAGGCACAAGCAACGTTTATGTCGATGGTTGCACTTACATGCTGCAGGTAATTTGAGTTAATTCATTTCTTATTGTGGGTTGTGACTTGAATTGTATTTTTGAGTACCAGTTATGATGATGAATTTTGTGTAGGTTTGGTTTTGTGAGAATTTTATACCTCCCAAAGGTAAAATAGATAAATTTCCTAGAATATTGCATTGGATGAATGTACATTTAGGAGACAACGTCGTGAAAGGAGCTTTGGAGAGTGGTGTGGTATGATATTTATTGTTTGAGTGATTTATGTTATGATATATGTCTTCGTAGTATCATATGATTTGTTGAATTTCAGGTTCATCATGATGTTGATGATGGTATAATGAAGGATAACAAGGATGACCAACCAAGACCAAAAATGAAAGATGACAAACCTTCAGCAAAGAAGCTATTGAAAAGAAAAATGAAAGAGAGTGTAATGTGTACCATAGAGCATCAACAAAATCTAGTTACAGAACTTAAAAGTAAGGTTGTTGCATTGGAGCAAGAGGTTGCTTATGAGAAAGCTAGACGAAGAAGAGCACAGGATGGTGGACAGAGTGTTCCACGTGAAGAACCGTCCATCCCCCCGGGAGGCATGTCCACTAATGCAGCTCCAATGAAGACTTTTGTGAGGATGGGGGTAACGAAGGCGTTACAAGACCGGAGCTCTTAAGATTCCTTACACTGGATCTCTTAGAATAAAAAATCAGTGATATTATAATATGTTTGTTGAGAGGATGTAATATGTAATTAGTCTTACATTCAATTTGAGAGATGTTTTGTAATTTGGATTTTAATTACTGTTACATTCAACTTTGGGAAATGATGTTATAATTGAATTGTTAAATTTTAAAGT
The DNA here is from genome assembly GCA_027742785.1 of Vigna reflexopilosa. Classification (NCBI taxonomy): domain Eukaryota; kingdom Viridiplantae; phylum Streptophyta; class Magnoliopsida; order Fabales; family Fabaceae; genus Vigna; species Vigna reflexopilosa. The sequence goes on from CM050926.1 coordinate 12,022,841, forward strand.
TGGTTTACTGTTTTAGTGTTGATGGATATAGTGGACAAAAAAAAACAATGCATTTGGACATAGGAAACATTTTGTGTTTGTCGCAAGCGGAATCGCGACGGGACGACGATCCAAAAAAGAGGAAACGTTTAGAAAAAGTTTTTGGAGTCGCCACCATAGTTTATTCTGGAAAACTACGGAAAAACCATAAAGAAAAAGGCATGGTCTGCGAAAACCGGATTTTAGGTTCGGGAGTCGGTTACGTGTAGGGAAGGTGTTAGCACCCCCACAACGCCTGCCCAAAGGCAGTACCTTTAATTAAATGCGTGAATGTGATGTGGTTTTCAAAACGTTTAATTATCCCCAAAAATAAAAATAAAATAAAACTCTAAAGAAAAAAATATATATATATTTTTTGTGTTTTTTGTGCCCGACAAGGATTGACCTTGCTCCTACGTATTCTCAGTCAGACTGAGAAATCAGGGTTACGTAGTTCTAGCATTATGTTTAGATGATTGTTTGAAAACATTATGTTTTATATTTTTTGTTAATTTTTGAAAGAAGAAGAAAAAGGTTTTTAACACAAGGCTGACGCGAATGGTCGCACGTGTGCTTAAACCTTTTAAAATAATTTTGTTAATTTTTAAAAGAAGAAGAAAAAGGTTTTTTTTTAACACAAGGCTGACGCGAATGGTCGCACATGTGCTTAAACCTTTTAAAATAATTTTGTTAATTTTTAAAAGAAGAAGAAAAATGTTTTTTAACACAAGGCTGACACGAATGGTCGCACGTGTGCTTAAACCTTTTAAAATAATTTTGTTAATTTTTAAAAGAAGAATAAAAAGGTTTTTAACACAAGGCTGACGCGCATGGTCGCACATGTGCTTAAACCTTTTAAAAAAAAATTGTTCATTTCATTTTTTTTTAAGAAGAAGAAAAAAGTTTTCAACACAAGGCTGACGCGAATGGTCGCACGAGTGCTTAAACCTTTTAAAATAATTTTTTTTTTGTTTATTTATTTTAAGAAAAAGAAAAAGGTTTTCAACACAAGACTGACGCGAATGGTCGCACGTGTGCTTAAACCTTTTAAAATAATTTTTTTGTTTATTTTTTTGAAAATATTTTTTATTTTCCTAAATATTATTAATGTATTTTAAAATAAGTAGATGTTAAAAAATAAAATAACAAATAAAAATAATAAATAAACAATTAGAATAAAAAAAAAGAAAAAAAAAGGTGTGGAGACCTAATTCGTTTCTAGTAGCAGATTGGGCCCAGCCCAATAGGAAAGGGGTGTGTGGTTTAGCGAAAATTGGGGGTTGCAAGGAAGTCTTAATTTTTTCCAAGGCCATCATCTCCATCAGTCGACCTCTCTGCCACAGACCGCCATCAATGGCGTCCCCGGTGACATCGCGTGCCGCCAGAGACACTGTCGAACCCGACGTCAGGCCCCTCCTCCATTTCCTCTCTCACGACGATGGCCACCCATCGAACCAGCACCGTCGCGCCCTGAGACGCTTTCTGCCCACCGCCGACGAGGTCTGCAGATGCCGATGATCGCGACCTTCGCCTAAAGCGTCGCACGAACCCCCTCTCCTCTTCTTCGAATTCGAACACGCCGCTACCGTCAGAGAATATAGGCGTTGCCGCCGCCGTCGACCTCACCGCCTTCAACCACTTTGATGGCATCTGCCTCTTCCTCGACGACTTCAATTCTCGGCTCAACCTCCCCAACGAAAAGCTTCTCTCCCATGCCATTCGTCTTCTACAATCCCAAGCCGAGAAGAAACGCACCCAACCCCGCTGGCCTATACACTCATCCTTTCCACCTCTCGCGGGTCGAATCTAGGTCAAAGGAGTTCCTCGCTGACGGCAAAGGCAAACCAGCTCGTCCTATTTTATTTCATTGCTCTAAACGCACTCGAATACCAAACCACTGCAGGCTAGGGGCTCATGTAACTCCAAAACAAAACATAAAGGTACAAATCCGGTTTTGGTTGTTGGCTTCAACTAACGCAAGCGAATGTTGGTGTTCAGGTGTGAATCTGTGTGAATTGGGGAATGAGGGTGACACACTGGTTGCGACGCAGGGGTTTATGAAGAAGAATGGATATGAAATTTGTTCTCTGTCTTTACGGGTGCTTCTTTGTGTATTAAATGAAAATGGAGATTGGTATTGAGTGGTTGAAGGTGTGGTGGATGGTGTAACGGTGAGTCTTTGTTGTGGTTCAGTATAAGTAGAATACGGGTTTATGTGTGGGTGCTGGAAATCAATTTTTGTTCTTGATGACTGGTTCTTATTCTTGTGGCTTTGTGTAGTGCAAGTTGAAGATGATGGTGTGATGCGTGAGTTCAGATATGGCGGTGGATGAAGGCGTGGTGATACCCGCTGATTTGGGTGCTGGGCGTTTGGGGTGGAGGAGAATAGAATGGTGATTGGGGCTGGGAATTAGTTTTGGCTCTTGGTGATTGGTGCCTATCTCTGTGACTTGGTGCCTAGTAGGTTGAGAGTGATCAGGCCATATAAACTACACTCTGCTTTTGTCCATTTCTAGACTTTTGGTTAGAGTTTGATAACTGGGTTTTATATCTCAAGTCTCTGCTTGTGTTATGTCTATTAAGATGTATTTATCATTGTGAACTTAACTGGTTGGAGTTAGCTCTCTCTTTCTCGCTTGGTGAAGAAGGACAGGGTATGGGATGTTTTCTTCTGGGTTGCAGGGAAGCTAGGAGCAAGGGGTGTAACGAGAAGATGACAATGGAGATCTTAAAGGCAGTAGACTCGACCAAAGATAAAGTGCTTACATATTGGATGATGGAGAAAGAAAAATGCTTACAACGCAATGTCATATTCACACAGAGCAATATTGAGTGCAAACATTTCATACAATGTAGCAAACTTTGAGAAGTGAAGACGCTTACCTCTTGGAGCCTCGTTGGTTTTGGCTGTTTTCCTGCTTCCGGTGATGGTTTCCCCCCTTTTTCTTCTTTTGCTTCGTTCTCTGTTTTCTCTTTTTGTAAGGGAATCCCCCAACAGCCACCCCCACAGATGATGATAAGGAATCCGTTTTTATCGCCCCCTAACACTCTTTTTCTCTTAGGTTCAAATCTCTGCTCCACGATTTTTTTTTTCTTGCTCCTGCGAATCGTGCTTTTTCTTTTTCGTCGCGCCAAATGCAGAAAACCGTTTTCGCTCTGCACATACCCTAAATCGTGACCTGCCTCTCAGCCTTCCTTGTCCCCCCTTGTCGCGTTGCACACGTGGCCTCCCTTCAACCAAAACGTTTCAAGCTTTTTGCTCCTCTTTTCTCTTCTTTTTTTTTCTTTTTTTTTGTTTTTTTTTTACTAACTTAATTATATATAAAAAGTAAAGACAAAACTAAAAGTGAGGATTATGAAAAGAAAAATAAAAAGAAAAAGAAAAATGAAAATAAGATAGGGTACTTAAAATAAAAATAAAAAGAAATAAAAAGAAGGAATAAAAATTAAAACAAGTAAATGAATAAATAAAATGAAAATCAGGATAAAAATGTAAGACCTAAAACTAATCCGGACGTAATTTGGTATTGACAGCTGCCCCTCTTTACTTAGATTTTACTGGATAATATGACAAAGTGATGTTTTCATATTATATAGTAAAAAAGTAAGTAAAGATAGAAATACTAATTTCGTCTGGATTTCAAAAGAGAAGAGAAATAAATAACAATCGATTCAAGTAGATATGATAATAATAAAAATCAAAGAAGAGTGTCATGAAGTAACAAAGAGCGTCCGACCATTGCCTAGAAGAGGGCCGATGTAAAAAGGAAAGCTGGATTCGACCATTGCGTAGTAAAGGGCCGAAAATTATAGAAAAACTAAAGGTTCCAGATGAAACTGGGTTTAAAAATGCTGGACCAAAGCTGTGCTTGAGAGAAATGAGGTGTAACAACCCTATGGATGAATGAATGAGGTGTAATAGCCTCATGGAGGGTGTAACAACCCTATGGATGAATGAATGAGGTGTAATAGCCTCGTGGAGGGTGTAACAACCCTATGGATGAATGAATGAGGTGTAATAACCTCGTGGAGGGTGTAACAACCCTATGGATGAATGAATGAGGTGTAGTAACCTTGTGGAGGGTGTAACAACCCTATGGATGAGTGAATGAGGTGTAATAACCTCGTGGAGGGTGTAACAACCCTATGGATGAATGAATGAGGTGTAATAACCTCGTGGAGGGTGTAACAACCCTATGGGTGAATGAATGAGGTGTAATAACCTCGTGGAGGGTGTAACAACCCTATGGATGAGTGAATGATGTGTAATAACCTCGTGGAGGGTGTAACAACCCTATGGGTGAATGAATGAGGTGTAATAACCTCGTGGAGGGTGTAACAACCCTATGGATGAGTGAATGAGGTGTAATAACCTCGTGGAGGGTGTAACAACCCTATGGGTGAATGAATGAGGTGTAATAACCTCGTGGAGGGTGTAACAACCCTATGGATGAATGATATGAAGTGTACTAACCTCGTGGAGGGTGTACCAACCCTGCGGGTGAATGAAAGAGTGACCATTAGGTGCGACGATTGTCTTATAGAGGGGTGCTATCGTAGAAGAAACATTTGGGTTCGGATCCATTGAAGAAACATTGGTAAATACTGAGCAAAACGTTGGAGACACCTAGATGTAAAGGTCGTGTTAACCCTTTTTCCAACTTCTCTTTTCCTTTAAGGATTTTTTTTTTTTAACAATTTTCCTTACTTTCCTTGAAATGATGCTATGTCATGATGGTGCATGAATGCATAGACACATGAGACACTTGATTTTTTTTTTTTTTATTTATTTTTTTTTTTTGCTCTCACTTTCTCTTTCTTCATTTTCTTTTTCTTCTTCTCTCTTTTTTTTTCTTTTTTTTTTTTTTGAAAATCCCATTCTTGGAATTCGTTGTCAATATTGTCGTGGAACACGGTGTACATTTAAAATGCATTTGTTGAAAATAGTGTCAAGAAAAAGTAAGTTCTTTGATGAACAGTATAACCATTAGTTCACTTTTCCTTTACCGCTTTTAGCAATCCAAATTAACTTGAACCCGAGAAGGTGTGGGAAAATAGTTATGAACGGTAGATGGCTAAATGATTATTTGTGAGCAATATTAACGCTTGTGTGTCTCTCATCTGGGGGCAAGTGCGGTTGACATGCCGGGCTCACAAGACTGCCCCAATTTTGCACAATAAGTATGCTTTGGAGAGGTGGGAAGGTTTGGTTAGAAAGGATTGCCCCAAATTGGTGATTCTTGATTGACGGGGAGACTTCACATCTTTTTATTTTTCCTTTTCGATGCTTTTTTTTTTCTTTTTTTTTTAAAAGTGATTGTGTCATTCACCACATCATTTCGTTCCAGAGTTAAATTCCTGAGGAAGATCAGAATAAACATTCTTCAGTCGGCGTGGACTTTAATTGGCTTGTATCGTGGCTAAAAGGCAAAGGGTTATGAAAGAAATGGATAATGAAGGCCCAAGTAAATGCTTAAGGGTTAAATCATTTTGACAAGGATCATTTGCAAGGTGTCGAGTCAACTGTCTCTAGGAGCTTGGAACTTCGAACATCCTTTTTTCCATTGTTTGTTTTTCTTTTCTTTTTCCTTTCCCTTTTGGGTCGTTTGCTTCATTGCCTCTATTGTGGACCTCTTTGAAACCTTATTTTTCATTTATTTTTCTTTCTTTTTTTTCAGAAATTTTCTCCTTGATTTTAGATGCCCTTGATGTACCCTTTAGGTTGACATCGATGTGCTAATGATTCTTGTTGAGGGTGACGAAAGCAATTATAATTTATGGCTCAAAAGGGGTGCAATTGGATAAACTTCTTTTGTCGTTTGAATAAAGAAAAATGGCCACATGTCACTCTGAATCTTGCTTCCTTTACTTTCTCACGACCTTGAACCTGAAACAAAACTATGTAGTGGTTGACACATCGGCTTCATTTTTTATTTTTTTTTATTTATTTTTTTTATCTCCCCGGTGAACAGATCATCGGGCACGGGTACCATGATGAAAATTGCCCCAGCATTATATCCATGACAATCCTTTGTTTTAAGGGGAAACGAAAAGGTTAAGGGTTCAAGTAAATATGAATGCAGATGGTTTAGTAGGAGAAGAACACTGGTTACCCACGAAACCTTGGTTCAGAGAAAACTCAACTTTGATGTTTTTTTTTTTTTAAAAAAAATAAACTTGTTTTTCTTTTCGAAAATGCTATGCCATTGACAACTTTATTGACAACGAATTCAACATGTGCCTTTTCCTTTTTGCTTTCTTCTCTTTTTGTTTCTCACGACATCCACCAGGACCGAGCTTGCCCACCGAATATACCCGTGATGCTTTTATTAACACGCGTTTAATTATTTTCATTTTCAATTTCCCTTGTTTACCTAACAGCTCAGCGCAACATGCAATATTTCAGAAAGTATACGAACAAAAATTAAAAGTGAGGATATGTGGTATTTATTGAATGAAACAACACAGAGTACAACAAACTTTAAAGACAAATGTCAATCTCCTAAGGGCATCCCCTATCGCGGAATCATCATGCATAAAACTTTTTGACCGCATCAGAATTGACCGGTAACGGTAACTCCTCTCCATCCATCCTTGTGAGAATTAGTGCCCCACCAGAGAATGCTTTCTTCACCACAAATGGCCCTTCATAATTTGGAGTCCACTTGCCTCTATGATCCTTTTGAATTGGCAAAATCTTTTCAACACTAGCTCGCCTTCATGAAACTCTCTTGGGTGCACCCTTTTGTCAAACGCCTTTTTCATTCTCCTTTGATATAGTTGTCCATGACACACAGATGTTAACCTTTTTTCTTCGATGAGGTTGAGTTGGTCGAATCGGGCTTGAACCCACTCAGCTTCCTCTAACTGAGTTTCCATTAACACCTGTAAGGATGGGATTTCCACCTCAAATAGAAGTACTGCTTCCATCTCATACACTAGCGAGAATGGTATTGCCCCAGTCGATGTTCGTACCGATGTGCGGTATCCATGTAAAGCGAAAGGAAGCATTTCGTGCCAATCTTTGTAGGTGACCACCATCTTCTGCACAATCTTCTTGATATTCTTGTTAGCAGCTTCTACTGCCCCATTCATCTTTGGACGATAAGGAGAGGAATTATGGTGGTGAATTTTGAATTCTTCACACAACTCTGTCATCATCTGGTTGTTCAGGTTAGTGGCATTATCAGTGATGATCTTGTTAGGGAGCCCATATCTGCAAATCAATTCCTTTTTTATGAACCTCGTCACCACCTTTCTAGTCACGTTGGCATACGAAGCAGCCTCAACCCATTTGGTGAAGTAATCGATTGCAACAAGTATGAAGCGATGTCCATTTGACGCTTTTGGTTCTATAGCTCCGATGACATCTATGCCCCACATTGAAAATGGCCATGGTGCGGACAACAAGTTTAGGGTGGTAGGTGGCGCATTGATATTATCTGCATACATCTGACATTTCTCACACTTTCTAACGTGTCTGCAGCAATCGTTTTCCATGGTCAACCAAAAGTACCCAGCCCTCAATATCTTCCTAGTCAATGAGTGCCCATTCATGTGTGTGCCGAATGTACCTTCGTGCACTTCTTTCAATATCAGCTCAGCTTCTTTTGCATCCACGCATCTTAGGAGAACCATGTCATGATTTCTCTTGTATAGAATATCCCCACTTAAGACGAAGCTGCCAGTCAGCCTCCTTAGCGACCTTTTATCGTTTTCAGATGCCTTCTCAGGATATTCTCGGATCTTAAGATATTTCTTGATATCAAAATACCAAGGTTTACCATCTACCTCCTCCTCGATGAAATGGCAATATGCTGGCTCTACATGGCTCTTCATTTCAATCATTGGTAATTTCGCGTCTTGGTCAACTTCAAACATCGACGACAAGGTAGCCAACGCATCTGCTAATTGATTATCCTTCCGCGGTATGTGATTAAAAGTGATGGAGTCGAAATACTCCATTAACCCCCTGATGTAAGCTTGGTAGGGAATTAATTTTGTATCCCTAGTCTCCTATTCTCCTTTCAATTGGTGGATGACCAAAGCTGAATCTCCATATACATCCAGAATTTTCACCTTAGATTCAATTGCCACTCGAATACCCATAGCACATGTTTCATATTCAACGATGTTATTCGTGCAATTAAAACACAGTCTTGTTGTCACCGGTAAATACTAATTCTCCGGAGAGATAAGCACTGCCCCTATGTCGTGTCCCATCGCATTCGAGGCGCCATCAAACAATATTGTCCATGCTTTCTCATTTCGATCTTCCTGGTTCTCTTCAAATAGAGCCATGATATCTTCATCGGGAAATTCAGGTTGCATTGGCTGATAATCACTAATGGGTTGATGGGCCAGGTATTCTGCTAGAGCACTACCCTTAACGGATTTCTGAGTAACATACACAATGTCATGTTCGGACAATAGCATCTGCCACCGAGCTATCCTTCCAGTGAGAGCAGGCTTTTCGAAAATATACTTGATTGGATCCATCTTGGATATCAACCAGGTGGAATGACTCAACATGTACTGCCTTAAGCGATGAGCAGCCCACGCCAATGCGCAACAAGTTCGCTCTAACGACGAATATCGTTGTTCACAGTCTGTGAATTTCTTGCTCAGGTAATATATGGCGTGCTCTCTTTTCCCAGTTTCATCATGCTGGCCCAATACACAACCCATTGACTTATCCAATACAGTCAAATACAAAATGAGTGGCCTTCCTGGCTTAGGTGGACGCAACATAGGAGGGTCTTGCAGGTATTGTTTGACTTTTTCAAAAGCGGCCTGACAATCCTCATTCCAAACCACAGCCTGATTCTTTCGTAATAACTTGAACAATGGCTCGCAAGTAGCGGTTAATTGGGAGATGAATCTAGCAATGTAGTTCAATCTACCCAAAAAACCTCGAACCTCCTTTTCCGTTCTAGGCGTAGGCATTTCCATTATCGCTCGCACTTTGTCAGGATCAACTTCTATCTCGTTTTGGCTGACAATAAAGCCCAACAATTTCCCGGACTTCACTCCAAACGTGCATTTGGCGGGGTTTAACCTGAGTTTGTACTTTCTCAATCTTTCAAATAACTTTCTCAAATTGAGAATGTGTTCTTCTTCCGATTCGGACTTCGCAATCATGTCATCCACGTAAACCTCAATCTCCTTGTGCATCATATCATGAAAAAGTGCCACCATTGCTCTTTGATATGTTGCCCCAGCGTTCTTGAGCCCAAAAGACATCACTTTATAATAGAAAGTCCCCCACAAAGTGATAAAGGTTGTCTTTTCCATATCCTCAGGCGCCATCTTGATCTAATTATATCCCGAGAAACCATCCATGAATAAAAATAGTGAAAACTTGGTCGTATTATCCACTAAAGTGTCGATGTGTGGTAACGGGAAATTATCCTTTGGGCTTGCACGATTCAAATCACGATAATCGACACACATTCGAACTTTGCCATCCTTCTTAGGCACCGGCACAACGTTTGCTACTCATTGTGGGTATCTCGCCACAGCCAGAAACCCTGCATTGAATTGCTTCTGTACCTCCTCTTTGATCTTCAAGGACATTTCCGGTTTCATTCTTCTTAGCTTTTGCTTCACCGGTGGGCATTTCGGCTTGAGTGGGAGCTTGTGCTGCACAATATCTGTGTCTAGACCTGGCATGTCGTTGTAAGACCAAGCAAACACATCTCTAAACTCCTTCAGTAAGACACGCAACTTTTCTCTCACTTCTGCTTTCATGCTTGTACCGATCTTCACTTCCTTTACCTCATCCTCCTCTCCCAAATTGAGTACTTCAACATCTTCCTGGTGAGGTTTTATCTCTTTAGACTCTTGTTCCACCAATCTCAACAATTCAGGAGAGGGTTCCGAGTCATCATCACAATCATCTTCCGTATTATTGATAGGGTGCTCAAAATTAGGAATATCGACATGGTTATTTTCAAAACATTCATTGTCATATCTGCATTATTTAAGTTTATGAAAAGGAAATAAATAAATAGGAAAACGATGAAGAATGCAAAATGATGATAAAAACACAAACAAACATGATTTGATTATCACGCTGGGCATAAAACTAAAAACGTCAACCCATAAGTCACGAATCCTAAAGCCCTGGGTAAAGCTATAGGATTAGTTAAAACTATTACCTCTTATTCAAATTAAGCATCACGGGTAAATCGCGCGTCTCCCAATTGTCGAGTTTTTCATCTGGGAAGCAGGCCTGCACGAAACTTGAGCTTTCCGCTCCATCTTCATCCTCCACGGCTGCTATTTGGCCAATGTTAACCCATCCAGCACTTGAAAAGCTCTCCTTGAGGTTACAGATACGAATCTTTCCCACCTTGGGCTCCCGTCTTTCCGCCCGAGCCAGACTGCGCTCTCTCCTCTCTTCTATCAGCCTTTTCCTGTCCTCTTTGGTGGGCTTGTATCCCAGGCCATACCTATTCTTGTTTTCGAAGACCTCCAGAGGGAATGCTCGCCCCTGTCCACACTTGCCCAAACCTTTCCCATGCATATAACCTTCTTTCAGCATGACCTTGGCCATCATGATAGAGGCACGCGACAGATGCGGGTTTATTGGGAATGGCTCCACGTAGGTATTTCCCACGATCTCCAGAGATTAGAATGCTGTCTCGAGAGCTTCCTCGGCTGCATCAATATAGCGTGTGGATGATGGCCCGCTCACTAGGAGATCCTCCTCTCCTGCCACTATCACCAGTTTACCTCCCATGACATACTTCAGCTTCTGGTGCAATGTGGAAGGCACAACCCCTGCAGAATGGATCCATGGGCGACCCAACAAACAACTATAGGCCGGGAGGATGTCCATGACCTGGAATGTCACTTGAAAGACACACGGACCAACTTGGACCGGCAGTTCCACCTCTCCCATCACTTCCCTTTTACTACCATCAAAAGCTCTCACAATCATAGAGCTCGGCTTCATATGCATTCCATCACTGGGTAGCTTCTCCAATGTTGCTTTTGGCATGAGGTTCAGGGAGGAGCCATTGTCCACCAAGACACGCGCTATTACATGATCCAGGCATTTCACCAAGACATGCAGAGCTTTGTTATGTCCTCTTCCTTCAATAGGTATCACCTCATCGGTAAAGGTGAGGTAATTATTAGCAACGATATTGCCAACAATGCCCTCGAACTTGTTCAGAGAAATACCTTGCTCCACATGAGTCTCACTGAGTATCTTCATTAATAGCTTACGGTGGGAAGCAGAATGCATAAGCAATTCCAGCAAGGAGATCCGGGCGGGCATACGATTCAGTTGTTCCACCACTTTATATTCTCTCAGTTGTATGAATTTTAGGAATTCACCAGCCTCTTCTTCGGATATCTCCTTCTTTTCCTCCTTGTCAGGGGTCTCTTCGGCCTGCACATTCTTCCCTTTCAAGAACTCCTTTGCTTTTGCAGCCATTGTTACTTCCTTATCATTGGTTCTTTCTCTCGCCAACTCTAGTGGTGTAAAGAGTCGTCCACTTCCGGTCATTCCACCAATGCCTGATATGTTTTCAACGGCCGGATCTGCATCATTTCCCTCATCTAACGCAATTTCCCCATATTTCCACGGGACGACCTTCTCGTTCTTGTAAGGAAAGGGAGATGGCACTCGGATGACAACAGACAGATTTTCTTCAGTTACCGGTATAGGGGTGGTCCTAGTGAAATGGATCACCAACGGTTCTGGCAGAGTTACATCAGATTCTCCACTAGTTTGTGAAAACACTTCTTCCTCTCTGACCTTGTGGCATACTTGAATCAGATTTCTGTCAAGTAAATCTTGCAGAATATTCTCGAATTCCACACATTCCTCAATAGAGTGCCCAACATCCGGATGGAGTGTGCATGTTATATCCATATCATAATCGCCCTTCACTAGGCCCACCTTCAACAAAGCTTCTAAGATAAACTTCCTAGAACTTCGGATTTCGCCCACGTCTCTTATCAGGTCAGACTTTTCAACCTCGATGGCATTCGTCGAGGAACTCCCATGCCCGGACAATAGATTAGCCTCGACGCTAGGCTTATCTTCTTGAAACTTTAACCAACCTGAGTCGATCAAAGTTTGTACTTTATATTTGAAAGCTACACATCGCTCAATTGAGTGACCCACGCCTCCCCCATGATAATTACACCTGGCCTCTGCATCATAACCCCTGGGGTACGGAGGCTGTACAGGCTTCATCGGGCAAATGGCAACCAGACCCTTTTTCACCAGGTTAGGTAAGAACTCTATGTAAGTCATAGGGATAGGGGTGAAGTTAATAAACTGATTCCTTCTGGGGTTGGTGTTTTGACCTGCATTCAGATTCGGGCTCGCGTTTGCCCCAGCTCTCCAAGCTTCAGTTGGGATACGCTGCGATGGATAATACGCTTGTTATTGTTGAGGCCTAGTTTGATGAGAAAACGAGGAGTTAGCAGCATAGGGAGGTGGGCTCAAGTATGGTCGATAATTAGGAGTGGGGGCTTGACCTCTCCACACAGGCATTACCGACGCTGCATGTACATCCCCTACTTTCTTCTTCCCCGGATTGAAACTGGGATTTTTGTGGCTTGTAGCTGCAGGTGGGCCATATGCTATCTTCCCGTTTTTCAACCCGATTTCTATCCTCTCGCCAATTATGATGGTGTCAGCAAAATTGACAGATACATTCCCAACATATGCTCATAAAAGGGTGGCTGGAGTGTATTTACGAACTTCGCCACCATCTCTTTGTCAAACAACGGCGGCTCAACTTGCGCAGCCAACTCTCTCCATCGTTGGGCATATTCTTTGAAGGTTTCACTGTCCTTCTTTGTCATATTCTGCAGCTGTAGACGGTCTGGTGCGACATACGTGTTGTACACGTACTGTTTCAAAAAGGTGTCAGCCAGATCCGCCCAGCAACGAATTCGAGATGGCTCTAGGTGGGTATACCAGTTCAACGCTACCCCAGCCAAGCTTTCCTGGAAGACGTGGATGAGTAGCTGTTCTTCATGAGCATACGCAGCCATCTTTCTGCAGTACATGGTCACATGGCTCTTAGGGCAAGTGTTACCCTTATACTTCTCAAACTCCGGCACCTTGAACTTAAGCGGTATTTTCACACCCAGAACCAAACTCAGCCTTGAGACATCTCCAAACCCATAGCTTTCAACCCCCTCAACAGCCTTCAATCTCGCCTCCAGACTCTCCAACCTACCCTTAGCTCCAATGAGGCTACTAAACCCCCCAACCACTGTGGCGTGCGGTGCAGCTCCGGCTGAAGAATCCTCCTTAGCAACCACATGTGGTAGTGGGGTCACCCGTATTCCTTCAGCTGTGTTTGTCTCATTCATTCCCGTTCCCACCATGGGAGCCGACACTGAGACAAGTCCTTGAGTGACGATTGGCGGTATATTAACAGTCGTGGGAAATGAGAATGTGGCATGCTCTGCCTCTGAGTATTCTCCTACGGGAGGAGTATAACCTGGGGGCAACCCATACAGTGGGAAAGGAACCGATTGGCTCGCAGCATTGAACATTGGGGGATAAAGATGGGCATTCCCCTCAACGTGTGCAGATGAAGACTCTCCAGTAGTCTTCATGGATTCAAGAGCTGCCAAGATCTGGCCGACCTGGTCTTTCAACTGGCCAACATCCGCTTTGAGAGATTCTTGTGACTCCTCCCAGCTTTCCATGGCTCTTGAATTGGCTCGAGTCCTATATGGATGTCGTGGAAATTTGGCCATTGTTTTTTCTCACTCGTACTATTTTATTATTTTAATTAATTAGATGAAAATGAAACATGCTAAACACAAGAAAAGATGATGCATGCTAGTAATAGGGGGGAAATCACAGGATAACAATGGCATAATTGATGGAAATTAACACAAGCAGATACTAAACAAACATCCCACATCTTTCATTTAAAAGGAAACCAGTTAATTACATTTCCTATGGGAAACAAAATACAAAGAACTCCAAATACATCATGCCCTAGCCCGAGTGATGAGGGATTTCATCTCGCCTACCAACCATTTAGAATGATTAATAAAAAGCTCTATCTCTGCTGGCGGGCTACAAAAGTGAGTACTTGCTTCAGCTTCCAACACCATTTGGGGGATGTCTTCAATTGCTCCATTTGCCAAAGCAGCCAATTGAGAGAAGCTTTCCTTCCAATGCTTTACAGTCATTTCTTGCTCTGCGATGTGCTCTTCCATTCTCTTTACCAAGGCCTGATGCCTTTCTTCAAATTCCATTGACCTTCATCGCTCCTCTCGCTCCTCGATGTAATCCTCCATCTGTTTTAACATGGCTCGATATTCTTCTTCAGCTTCTGCTAGCTTCCAGCGCTCTTGATTCAACTCCGCCTCAAATGTTGTAGTCATTTCCTTCATTTGATGCCCCACTTCTTGTACCTGAACTTGCGCTTCTCTTAGTCTTTTCAAGGCTTCCCGCTTATCTCTTTTGGCTTCTTCGTAGAGCTGTTTCCACTGTCTGCCTTCTTCTAAAGCCACATTCTTCTCACTCACTCTCATGGCTAACTCTTTACTTGCGGCTGCAAGATCCTGCTTCACTCGGAATGTATAATCCCTCTCAGCCTTCTGGCTTTTAACAATGTTTTCATAAGCCCGTGACTTTTCTTCATTATCATTCCTCATATCCACAAAATCGTTGCGCGCACTCTGTAATTCTTTTTCCAACCTAATGTTTCTCTCCCTCAGTTTTTCCATCTCCGTCTTCAACTGTTTCACCTCTTCACTCTCTAGGACTTGGGATGGTCCTTCACTAGCTGGTTGATCATTGATTAGCTTGAAAGGGAGTTTGACTTCCTTTACTCTCTCTAGAATCCAAGTGTGATAACTGACCCGGCTATCCACCACTTCAATCCTCAAATCCTTTTCTGCTCACACCACATTTTCCCAAGCACTTCTGACTCTCCTCAACATTTCAGTGCAATGTCCTTCCTCATAGTAGATGAAGAAAGCTATGAGATAGTCTGGTGAAGGTGCTCCCTTCATAGGATGTCTGAATTGTCTTTGAACCAAAACGGGATTGTAGTTGATACAGTATCTAGCACCTATGAGAGGTACATTAGGAAAACTGCCACAATGTTGGATAGACGGTTTAATCCCAAGCCAAGGAAGATGCCACTTTACTTTCCCTCCATTCAACCCAGCCAAGAATTGGGCCCACTCATTGCCCCCTTTGTCTTTAAGCCCCTGGTGCGACGGATCCTCCGATGGACACCTGACATCAACTGCCCCTTTAAACAAGCGTGCAGTCATCCATACATACAATGCCGGCAAGCAACATAGGATTTTCTTCCCTTTTCTCTCATGGCAAAAACTCATGGTTCCATACACATCTGCGAGGACTGCTGTTACGGGGTTCTCTGACCTCGTCTTCCTTGCCACGAAGACATCAATAGCGGTGTAATCCACAAAGTCTTCTATCCTGGGAAACAAAACAATGCCATACACGGTGAGAGCTAACACATCTATAAAAGCCTCTCACTCTTCCCTATCGGCTAGATGATGCAAATGTTGTTCAAGATATCCTTGCATCAGTCCACGCACTTGATTCCTCATTACCAACTTGTCTTCTAGTTCTTTGGGATGCAATTTCATTATGGCGGCAATGGTAGGGATGGAGGCGTGATGCTCCAAGTGCTGATACGGCGTGGTACCCTCTAGTGGCAAACCCAAGATGTGCTCAAATTCTTCTATAATCGGCGCCAACTGGAAGTCTTGAAAGGTAAAACATCTTAGCAGAGAGTCATAATATCGGGCTAGGGCTGTGATAGCAGGCATTTGTACTTCCATTTCCAATAGGCTCAAAAGATTTCCATACTTCTTCTTGAAAGTTTCCCTCTTTATGGTCTTGAGTCTCTTGTCTAAATTTATCAGTCCTGTTAGATTTCCCCCATGAGTCCTTAGGCAAGGTTTCTTTCTTAAAATGGAAGAACCGGTCTGTTGTGTAGCACCAGATCTTGCATCAACTTCCATCTTGTATATGATCAGGCAAATACATGTGATTTCCCCTAAAACCAGCATGTTACCAAATGATGTATGAACAAGATGCATGACGATATGACGAAGTAAAAAAAACATGACAAACACAAATGCATGTTTAGTATGAAGATGCAATGACATTATTATTATTTTTCTTAAAAAAAAACAAACAGCGTGGGGGTTATAGGAATACACATGTCTCCCTTTGTGCCCTAATTAGGTTCAATGTTTCAGATTGGAGGTCGAGTATATGCATTCTAGCCAGGGTGGTTCCTTGAACCTAAAGGTCAATGGTCACTAGAGCCATGGCTCCCATCATAGTACCTCCACAACAGTCGAGTAATCAACTAGGTGTGAAGACACAAGTGAAGGGAAAAAACTCTAGCTGGGGTTTTCACGATAGCCAAACAGGAAGTATATCCCAAGGGGCACCGCTACACAACCCCTCTATTTCTAAACTACACTCAGACCCGGATATAGGGCCCCACTCAATAGATGCATAAAGTGTGTGTGTGAAGGGAACATGCGAATGTACACCCCAAACCCCCACCTGCAAAACAACCAGAAAATTTCCCAGGCAGATATAGCATGTTTTCTACCCTAGGGTTCAATATTCAACAATTCACATGCAATTATTTCAAACATCAAACAAAGACAAAGCAATAGGGGGAAAAAGACGCAAAACCAAAACCACATCAAATTCGCGTATTTAATTAAATGGCTTGACTCTCTAAAGGTCCCCAGCGAAGTCGCCATCTGTCGCAAGCGAAATCGCGACGGGACGACGATCCAAAAAAGAGGAAACATTTAGAAAAAGTTTTTGGAGTCGCCACCATAGTTTATTTTGGAAAGCTACGGAAAAACCATAAAGAAAAAGGCATGGTCTGCAAAAACCGGATTTTAGGTCCGGGAGTCGGTTACGTGTAGGGAAGGTGTTAGCACCCCCAAAACGCCTGCCCAAAGGCAGTACCTTTAATTAAATGCGCGAATGTGATGTGGTTTTCAAAACGTTTAATTATCCCAAAAAATAAAAATAAAATAAAACTCTACAGAAAACAAAATATTTTTTTTGTGTTTCTTGTGCCCGACAAGGATTGACCTTGCTCCTACGTATTCTCAATTAGACTGAGAAATCAGGGTTACGTAGTTCTAGCATTATGTTTAGATGATTGTTTGAAAACATTATGTTTTATATTTTTTGTTAATTTTTGAAAGAAGAAGAAAAAGGTTTTTAACACAAGAGTGATGCGAATGGTCGCACGTGCGCATAAACCTTTTAAAATAATTTTGTTAATTTTTGAAAGAAGAAGAAAAAGGTTTTTTTTTAACACAAGGCTGACGCGAATGGTCGCACGTGTGCTTAAACCTTTTAAAATTATTTTTTTGTTTATTTTTTTGAATATATTTTTTATTTTCCTAAATATTATTAATGTATTTTAAAATAAGTAGATGTTAAAAAATAAAATAACAAATAAAAATAATAAATAAGCAATTAGAATAAAAAAAAAGGTGTGCAGACCTAATTCGTTTCTAGTAGCAGATTGGGCCCAGCCCAATAGGAAAGGGGTGTGGTTTAGCGAAAATTGGGGGTTGCAAGAAAGTCTTAATTTATTTTTTTTTTTTAAACGAATGGGCTCAAGCCCAAGGAGGATGGGATGCGACTGAGCAGAAACAGGGGTGCGAAAAAAAAAAGGGTTTTTCCTGTTTTCTCTTTTTTGTTCTTGAAAGCTGGCCCAAAATCTGGGCCCCAAACGAATGAGAGCATGCCCAGCTCAGGAACCCCTTTAGGGGTTCTCACTTCCACCAGCCATTTCACTCAACGCAGAACAAGACCTATGGCATCTCTCTCTCTTTCCGGATGACACTAGCAGCCTCTCATCTACGCCGGCAGATCCCAAGGCCACCATCTCCATCACTCGACCTCTCCGCCACAGACCGCCATCAATGGCGTCCCCGGTGACATTGCGTGCCAGCAGAGACACTGTCGAACCCAACGTCAGGCCCCTCCTCCATTTCCTCTCGCACGACGATGGCCACCCATCGAACCAGCACCGTCGTGCCCTGAGACGCTTTCTGCCCACCGTCGACGAGGTCTGCAGATGCCGATGATCGTGACCTTCGCCTAAAGCGTCGCACGAACCCCCTCTCCTCTTCTTTGAATTCGAACACGCCGTTATCGTCATAGAATATGGGTGTTGCCGCCGCGTCGACCTCACCGCTTTCAACCACTTTGATGGCATCTCCCTCTTCCTCGACGACTTCAACTCCTGGCTCAACCTCCCCAACGAAAATCTTCTCTCCCATGCCATTCGTCTTCTACAATCCTAAACCGAGAAGAAACGCACCCAACCCCGCTGGCCTATACACTCATCCTTTCCACCTCTCGCGGGTCAAATCTAGGTCAAAGGAGTTCCTCGCTGCCGGCAAAGGCAAACCAGCTCGTCCTATTTTATTTCATTGCTCTAAACTCACTCGAATACCAAACCACTGCAGGCTAGGGGCTCATGTAACTCCAAAACAAAACATAAAGGTACAATAAACTACACTTTGCTTTTGTCCATTTCTAGACTTTTGGTTAGAGTTTGATAACTGGGTTTTATATCTCAAGTCTCTGCTTGTGTTATGTCTATTAAGATGTATTCATCATTGTGAACTTAACTGGTTGGAGTTAGCTCTCTCTTTCTCGCTTGGTGAAGAAGGACAGGGTATGGGATGTTTTCTTCTGGGTTGCAGGGAAGCTAGGAGCAAGCGGTGTAATGAGAAGATGACAATGGAGATCTTAAAGGTAGTAGACTCGACCAAAGATAAAGTGCTTACATATTGGATGATGGAGAAAGAAAACCGCTTACAACGCAATGTCATATTCACACAGAGCAATATTGAGTGCAAACATTTCATACAATGTAGCAAACTTTGAGAAGTGAAGACGCTTACCTCTTGGAGCCTCGTTGGTTTTGGTTGTTTTCCTGCTTCCGGTGATGGTTTCCCCCCTTTTTCTTCTTTGGCTTCGTTCTCTGTTTTCTCTTTTTGTAAGGGAATCCCCCAACTGCCACCCCCACAGATGATGATAAGGAATCCGTTTTTATCGCCCCCTAACACTCTTTTTCTCTTAGGTTCAAATCTCTGCTCCACGATTTTTTTTTTCTTGCTCCTACGAATCGTGCTTTTTCTTTTTCGTCGCGCCAAATGCAGAAAACCGTTTTTGCTCTACACAAACCCCAAACCGTGACCTGCCTCCCAGCCTTCCTTGTCCCTCCTTGTCGCGTTGCACACGTGGCCTCCGTTCAACCAAAACGTTTCAAGCTTTTTGCTCATCTTTTCTCTTCTTTTTTTCTTTGTTTTTTTTGTTTTTTTTTTTTTTACTAACTTAATTATATATACAAAGTAAAGACAAAACTAAAAGTGAGGATTATGAAAAGAAAAATAAAAAGAAAAAGAAAAATGAAAATAAGATAGGGTACTTAAAATAAAAATAAAAGAAATAAAAAGAAGGAATAAATAAAATGAAAATCAGGATAAAAATGTAAGACCTAAAACTAATTCGGACGAAATTTGGTATTGACAGTGTTGAATAGAATAACCTGGTTCACTAAAAAATGCACTGGTAAACGTTTACAGGAGGTGTGTAAACGTTTACGCGCACAAAAATGGAGATTTGTACAAAAAGTTGTACTGCAGGAGCCAGTTTTTTGTACACAGGGGACCACTATGTAAATTTTCCAATTTTTTTCAAAGATTGAAGTGTTTTGTCTTGTTTTTGTTGTTTAGGTGTGTCTTGGGTGTGATGAATCACGTTTGGGCACCCCAACTTACATATAGGAAGGATTTATGTTGACTACAAGTAGTTGGTTGAAGTCCTCAAACAAGGGCACTAAAAAATGCACTGGTAAACGTTTACAAAAGGTGAGTAAACGTTTATGCGAAAAAAAATTGAGAATTGTACATAAAGTTGTACTGCAAGAGCCAATTTTTTGTACACAGGGGACCACTATGTGAATTGTCCAGTTTTTTCCAAATATTGAAGTGTTGTGTCTTGTTTTTTTTGTTTAGGTGCGTCTTGGGTGTGATGAATCACATTTGGGCACCCCAATTTGCATATAGCAATGAGTTATGTTGACTATAAGTAGTTGGTTGAAGTCCTGAAACATGTGCACTAAAAAATGCACTGGTAAACGTTTACAGGAGGTGTGTAAACGTTTACGCGCACAAAAATGGAGATTTGTACATAATGTTGTACTGCAGGAGCTAGTTTTTTGTACACAGGGGACCACTATGTGAATTGTCCAATTTTTTCCAAAGATTGAAGTGTTTTGTCTTATTTTTGTTGTTTAGGTGTGTCTTGGATGTGATGAATCACGTTTGGGTACCTCAACTTGCATATATCAAGGAGTTATGTTAACTACAAGTAGTTGGTTGAAGTCCTGAAACAAGTGCACTAAAAAATGAACTGGTAAACATTTACAGGAAGTGTGTAAACGTTTACGCGCACAAAAATGGAGATTTGTACAGAAAGTTGTACTGCAGGAGCCAGTTTTTTGTACACAGAGGACCACTATGTGAATTGTCCAATTTTTTCCAATGATTGAAGTGTTTTGTCTTGTTTATGGTATTTAGGTGTGTCTTGGGTGTGATGAATCACGTTTGGGCACCCCAACTTGCATATAAGAAGGAGTTATGTTGACTACAAGTAGTTGGTTGAAGTCCTGAAACAAGTGCACTAAAAATTGCACTACTAAATATTTACAGGAGCTGTGTAAACATTTACGGGCACAAAAATGGATTGTAAACGTTTACACTAGGTGTGTAAACGTTCACTGTAAACGATTACCAATGACTTTTATGATGCAGAATTTTCAGTGATTAACTTCAATTGGACAACGATTGTGTTTATTAAAAGGAATTATTAATATCGCGCTTTAGTTTATAATTAATACACAAACAACATATTACAATGTAACAATTTGTATACATATATCATTGTTCTTAAAAATTTGTACATATTACAATATAATATGTCTACATATATCATTATTGCTCTAAGTACATATAAAAGTTTTCCTTATCTATTCAATCCTACAACAATCCATATACAACTAGCGCTTCCAATATTCTAATGTTCTCGACGTCTAAGATCTAATCCTTTACATAGTTATTTCTAATTTCACGCAGCTCCTCCTGAAACAAAGTATATTTTACTTTAGATATAATTAACAACATGAAATATTGCTAAAAATGAAATTGATACTTACATTCGAATACTTTGGCATGCTCTTGTCGTTTTATTTGTCCTTTCCATCCCAAATTTCCATAACTTTTAACATGATGACTCCACAATCATATCTTAAAAAATACAACCAAAACATATATAAGTTATCACAACAAACAATAACAAAATAACCAAATATTTAAATCAAATGATTAAAACAACTTACAAGTCAATCATGTTACCTGTAACACAGCAACGTTCCCACTAAGACTGAGAGACTTCCTGATTCGTCCTGACATAATCTTTTTCTTTGAGTTATTTAAATTTTGTACAAGGTGTTTATGTACACATAAAGCCCAATCATACAAACATAAACTATCTAAGTCGTTTAACACTGCATAAGGCATGTGAGCGACATATTTAGATTTTCTAGGCAAAAAAAATGTTACTAAACAAACTAAAATGTACAACCTACGCACTACATCAACATGTATCTCCTCATCTTTGACAATCAAATGAAACATATCAATCAAATCCTGTTTTGTAGTGGTTTTGGGATTAAATATCTAACCAACCAATCCAACTACACACTCATCCAAAGGAACATCTAGACCAAACATACCTAAATCGGTAGCCATAAATACATCAACAACAGTAAAAGGAACAACTTGTTGACTAACCCTAAAACTAATATCATTCCCAGCCCACCGTTTCACCATATACTTCAACAATTTCAAATTCACCTCAATAGGGTTTAAAATTTGTACACACCAATGAAAAGGGGTCATCCTAATACGCTCTACGTGAGCGTCTCGCAGTAAAGTATTCATTTCAAGAAGGGTTGCCGATTCCATGGACACACGCATGCGCCACTACAAAACATTAACAAAAATATAATAAATACTATAACTCAAAACACAGCCATACGAAATGTGCAAAAAATTTTCATTCAATCTTACACTTGGTTTTCGGGATGTCATTGGACCTGCGCTCAGAACATGCATAAAACAAGATTGTCCACAACATTGTTAGGATTCGCGAATGAATAAAAAGTAAATGGAGAAGATGCTGAGATATGGACACTTCCACTTACCAAAATGCACAGAACATGGCTTCAATGTCAGAGGGGTTCAACGTTCCACAACCCTTAACCCTAAACAGAGCACGAAGGCCAAAAAAGGGCAGTAAAAAACAACACAAAAACCTGATACGAGAGCGAGAGGCAATGGCTTGAACGGCGACAAAAAAGGGCTCCAACACCGACAGAAAGTGCACACCAATGGTTGACGACAGCGAAACTGATGACCCAAAGGCAATGGTAGATGAAAGCAAGAGGAGCGAGTGATGATACGAAAGTGATGATACGAGAGCGAAAGGAAATGGCTTCAGAGAGACATGAGAGAACGAGACTGAACGAAAGAGAAGAAAGCGCGAAACTAAAATTTCATTTTTCCCCTTCCAAATATGCCCTTGCATCAGAACTAAACTTTTTTCTTTTTTAAATTGAAAACGCCCCATGACATCCTGACACGTGGGCAGTGTCAAATTGGTGTCAAAAAAGGGTGTTCACAGAACGTTTTCGTTAATTTTTATACCTAAACAGAAACACACCACCATTATACATCTATTTTAACATAGACAAACTAGTTCCTTTTGTAAATAAGAATCAGGACCTAACCTTATATATATAATTAACTCAGAACACTGAATACATGTACACATGACAACAGTCGAAGAAGTAACTAACTGCGTCCCTTGACAGTAACCAGAAGCTAGGAGGAAAATTTAACTAAAAGAGTTGCACTGCTATGAACTTTAATTAAGATATGCCAACTAAAAAATAAACAGTGTTACTTCAATCGAACCTCATTCTAGGCTTTAAGTTTTAGAGAAACACAATACGCTGGTTTCAAAACCAGACCTCACTTATCAAAATCAGGTGTTAGATTGAAATCTTACCTCCTTTAAGCAATTGCCCATTTGAACATTAATTCTAATCAATAATTCCATGGGTAGAATACAGCATATAACAGACCCAAGACTTTTTATTAACCCATCTTTTTTTTATAATAATAAAAACATATCTGCTTAATTATTGAAACAACAACGACAAGCATTTCTAAACCAATTTCTATACCTTACAACATACGCATATTTCTATTAACCCTCCTATCAAGCATTTCAAGTCTCAAATTTTAATCCATTAGCACAACCATTCAATTGCAAGAAGAATTAGGATTATAATGTCTGAAACCATTCACCCAATTTACCTACTTGAAATTGCTTTCCCTACATACAAATAAATTCCATGCTTCACAAAATCATATTACCGACCAACAAATAATTTCCATAATTTCACAGAATTTCATTTCCAGTCAACATATCAGTGAAAGCTAAGATAAACAATTATCAAACCATAGTCAACAACCAACTACAATCAACATAACATATTTTACGTATAACCACGTCCAACGTTAATCATATCTCACATACAAACATATACTAGTGTATCACTTTTGCACATGCATTGTGCTCCAGATCCACTGCCATGTGCCTGCTCCTGAGGCCAAGCCATAGCTCCATGACACTCATCCATGGTCCACTTATGCACTAGTGGCTGATCGTATAGCCCTACTATCATCTCAGCAGTGGCTATCTGCCCTCTGCGAAGAGCCTCCATCTTAGCCTCCATCATGGACATATACATGTCCCTCATCTGGAATGGCTCGTCGTGCTATGCCGGTGCATCTGCAAGTACATGCTCCTGTTGTGCTGCTGCTCTCCTAGGACGTCTCCTAGGTGCTCTGGCTACCTCCTCTTCTTCATAGTACTGCTGATAATAAGCAGCATCTATGGCCTTCCTTGGCCTCTCATATGGTGGAACTGCAGTATCCACCCCAGCCTACTGACACAAAAAGGTAATCAGGGACGGATGTCCCAGCGGTGTTCTGCTACTCACAGTGGTAGCGCAGCTCTGAATCTCGTCGGCAATGACCTTCCCGACGTTCACATCTAACTGCCTCAACATGCAGTAGATGAAGATGATCTGATGCATGGTAATATCGGAAACATGAGAGCACGGTTGAATGTTGGCATGAGCGAATGCCATCCAGTATTTCGCCAAAGGTGTCAAATTTGCCCTCTTTATGTTGACGGGCATTCCAATAGGGTTATTCTGAAAATCCCTTCCAGGAAGGCACATAACCCTCTCAATGTCTGTTATGTCTCTGAACCCCCCAACAAGTGCTGCATACTGGCACTGTTCACCTAGCCACTCAGTGCCCAAAAAGTTGTTAATGGTGTAAGGGTCATACCGAATGGCCTGCCCCCTCACATAACTTATGTATCTTCCAGTCGATACTCCTTCTCTAGTCAAGGCGTTCGTATAGAACTCCTTCACTAATTCAATGTTGGCTGGTGCAGGATATGTGTCCAGCCTTTCCCAGTCTCTCCTCGTAATCTCTACTCCAAATTCAGGAGCCAAGTCTGGGATAAAAGTGGCCTTCCTCTCCATCAACAATCTCCTCTCCTGCACAGTCACATAGTGTTCCTCATGTTTCCTAGAGAGGAACCTAGGCGAATAGAATCTTCTTTGCCTCTCAGGTTCCTTCCTCTTGTTGCCAAGAGTTTCCACCCTTCTTGATGATGATGACATTCCTGCATAAAATAAAGTTCAAAAGACCACAGGAATTCATCATTAGAAGTTAGTACATCATCAATCAGATTCCAAACCAATCATAGTCCAACACTGAGGGAAAAATAGGTCCCCTCAGCGTCCCTGCATAAAAAAATTCAAGCATCCAAAACTGCAGCAGACCACTTAGCACAAAATAGACCGCTCAGCGGTTTGCCTCTGGTCGCGCCACCGCTCAGCGTCCAAGAAAACCGCTCAGCGGCGGCGACTAGGGTTTTTCAAAATCCTTTTCCAAATTGTCCTATTCTCCACTCTAACACTAATTTCATCAATCCAGACCAAATTCATGCAATTCAATCGGTTCAAATAGTTTCTACTTCATCAAATCATGCATAGAAATCAAAAGCCCTAATTTATCATGTTCCTAAGTATGTTCTTCATCAAATTTCAAATTTAGAAACCCTAAGAATGAAATTGCACAACTTACTAGAGTGGAGAGACTAAATGTTTGCAAGATTTCTTCCTAATTGATGATGAATGCCTCGCGATGCAAAGCCCTCACTAAAAACCCCAAACTTTTGACAAGAGAATGGTATAAAATGATGTTTTTGTGAATGGGTGATAAGAAAAAGTGGGGAAATCTCTTTGGAAAACCTTTGAAAGTGAAAATTGGGTGCTAGGGTTCACAGAGAACACTTGAGCGAGCTTCAAAGAGAATTTTCAAAAGTGCAGAATCCCAGAAACGCTGAGCTTTTAAAAGCCCAAGCGGGGTCTGCGCCGCCACCGCTCAGCGGTAAAATGCACCACTCAGCGGTGGGCGGTAATTTTCTCCATCTCTTCTTTGCTTGCTTTCGCGTGATTCCACCCTGTAGCACCTGATTTTAACCTTCAGTTTTTCAATTTTATGCCTTTCCCCTCTCAAATGCACATGCAAACATATAATGCACTTAAGAAAGAGTTTAAAAACAAACAAATAATCAACTGGGTTGCCTCCCAGGTAGCGCTTGTTTAATGTCACGAGCCTGACCCAAACCTGTCAAGCACTCATCAGTAATTGCAATCCTTACCAACACCTTTCAGTAGATACATAAAAATTAGCATCCCTCAGTAGATGCTACCCAAAAATTGTTTAAATATCAAAGGAATTACATGTCCAAAATACTAAACCAATAAATAAATAAAAATGTTTTACAACAAAATATATTTTTCCAGCAAAATCACGTGTTGTCCTTCGTGTTGGTGTCTTTAGTACACCAAATTCTCAACTTTCTTCCATCCACTTGCTTTGTGCGTCTAGAATATGGTGCTTCAATCTCCACCACTCCTTTCTCCTTCAGCTCTTTTATTACCCACTCCTTCTTCTTATATTTCACCTTGATGCCTGGTTGGAACGGGTCTTCTTTTGGTTCAGGATGGATAATTTTCCCTTCTTCATTTACAGGTACCTGCAAAACATTACAGCTATCAGTATCAGTACCTGTTGTGTTTTCTTCAAATGCAGCTTCTCTTCTTGACTTTTTATATCTGGCTCTTTTTTTATTTTGATTGTACTATCTTTAGTGCCATCATAAATCAACACCTGTTCTTGATCTCTTAATATCATTTTCTTGTCATTGAAACGCATCAACATTTTAGACGACCTCATAAAAGGTTTTCCCAATATTAATGGAATTCTTCCCTCATTCGCCATATCAACAACTACAAAGTCAATCAAGAACTCCAGCTGATCAATTCGAACAATTGCATCTTCCACCTTACCAACTGGCTTCTTAATAGAACCATCCGCAACTGTCAGGGAAGTTTGAGCTGTTTTAATACTAGCCCTCAAATCTTCTTGAAATAACTAAAGGACATCAAATTAATACTCGATCCTGAATCTATCATGGCTCTTCCTATATCCACATCGTTGATGACACATGGAAGAGTTAAACTCCCTGGATCCTTTCTTTTTTTCGGATGATCCTTCTTTCTAGGCTTAACACAAAATTCCTGATCTTCTTCATCATCAAGATCAATAACATCTCTAAGATAATACTTAATCCTCTTGGAATAATCAGGAATTGGTGGAAGTACTAAACGAACAACAATCACCTGGTTAAAGATCTCCCTAAATGATTCTCGGTTACTTTCTTTCTCTTCTTCTTTCTCCTCCTCTTCTTCTTCACTGCTTCCATGCTCATTAGATTCTTCATTACTAATCATTTCTTCATTTTCCTCCTCACTGCTTTCAATATCAATTATTTCCACCTTTGCCTTCCTTTTACTTCTTGTCAGAACAGCTTTGCACTCATCCTTAGGGTTAACATCAGTGTTAGCCCTAAACTGATTCTTTTCAGTGGTTTCTACCCTCTTGGACAGCTGACCAATTTGCATCTCCAAAACTCTGAAGCTGTCTTGCTCACTAGCTTGTTGAGACTCATAGACCTTCAAAAATTTATCAAATTTATCATTCAAGCTTCTGATAGTCTCTGTCAAACTACTTACCTGCTGCCATAAAGGTGATGGTTGATGTTGTCGGAAGCTTCCTGATTGCCCAGATGGGTTATTCTGATATTGTCCAATACTAGGGTGGTTCTTCCAACCTTGGCTAGAGTTGCCTTGGTTAAAATTACCATGCCTATACTGGAATTGATTACCCATGTAATTGGCTTCCTGCTGCATTTCCTCTGGCATAGCACATTGACCATTAATATGGTCACCACCACAAAAATCACAAAGTTGTTGTGCTTGGGATACATTCCTAATCTCCTTTGGAAGTTGCGAGAGAACCTTCGTCAAATTATCTAGCTTTTGAGTCAGAAGATGATTATGAGCTAGAATAGCATCATCTGCAGGTAAATGCAAAACTCCCCCCTTTTTTACAGGTGTGCCCCTCTCACTAAAAGTTTCCTGCTCATTAGCAGCCATACTCTCAATCAAGTCATAGGGTTCGTCCTCAATCTTTTTCTTGATATCACCTCTAGTTGAGGCGTCCAGCATCATTTTAGACTGCGTGTTCAGACCACCTAGGTAAGCAAGAACTAGGGTAGTCTTGTCAAACCCGTGGACCGGTGTCTTCCTCAATAGGCCTTTAAACCTATCCCATGCTTGCCCGAGAGTTTCCTCCATGCCCTGTTTGAATGATGAGATCTCCAACCTTCCCTGAGTAATTTTGGACTGTGGAAAATATTTGTTGACAAATTTGGTTGCCACAGTCTCCCATGTAGTGAATGTTCCTTCAGGAAAGGAATTAAGCCACATCTTAGCATTGCCTCCCAATGAGAATGGAAACAAGCTAAGCTTTACTCCAGCCATATTTACAGTGTTGCAAATTTCACTGAATGTTGTCAAATGATCATATGGGTTCTCATTTGACAATCCGTTAAATTGGTTGCTTTGTACCAGATGGATTAGTGCTGGATTCATCACCATATTAACTATATGGTCCGTAGGCATGGCTATGCTGTTGAAGTGGAAAGGGCCCACAATATTATAATGATCCGCAAGTGTGCGTCTTAGAGGAAGTTGATTCGCCATCTCCTCTAAGTTCTGTATAAAAGCCTCTGGTGAAGAATGTAGGAGTCTTTCAGGAGAGGGAAAGAGTTCACGTGATGGACGTCTAACTCTTCTTTCTCTCCTATCTGATATACCTTCAAGAATAGGTTGCTGGCTTTTCTTACTTCTAGTGTGTATTGCTTCCTACATGCACAAGAAACAAAAACCCTAAAACCACTTTTACAGATAAAAAAAATAAAATAAAACAAAAACAAAATATATACAATAATTACAATAATTACACCAAGTCAAATTCAATCAATTTACATTACTCGAAAAGTTAAACCACGAGTCCCCGGCAACGGCGCCAAAAACTTGTTAAGACCCTAGCAAGTGTACCAGATCGTATCAAGTAATATAATTGGTAAACCCAATATTGTTCTCCCAAAGGACTCAAAGGCCTTATCTTTCGTGTAAATCAATATCGTAAGACTTGTAGAGAAAATTAATTTGTGGTTTGAATGCAAAAACAAAAAATAAACATGCAAATGCAAGTGATTCAATTGGCAAGAAAAAGGTATGGATTAATGGAGTTGTTGGGGTTTACAATTTCATCTTATCCACTCTCTTATATCTACTCTTCTTATTAAAATCGCTTTATTATCTAATTGTCATGCAAACTTTCTTAGTCTACCCTAAACCCGATCCCTCGGTGAGAAGAGCCTACTACTAGTTCCTGGCTTACTATCCTTAGTCTCCCCTAGTAACTAGCAATGCAAGTACCATAGAAGCAAAATACAATTGATCGTCCTACCCCCTATCCCTAGCTGGTATTGCTTAATCAAGGAATTTCCTATCAGTTCATGACTTCCTCGTACGTCCCCGTATCGACAAAGGCAAACATCTATTTATCAAATGAGTTAAATGATAATAGCATAGAGCATAGATAAAGAACCCAACAATTGATAATAACAGCATATGCAAGCATATGAATAAAACAAGAATTTCAATATAAGAGAGTTTCAAAAGATTACATTGTTCCCCAACAACAAAGGGTTTAGTTCACCATTGACATGGTGAAACTAGATGAAATACAATGAAAGAATGGAAAAGCAAACCCTAGATATGATAAATTGGAGCCTAAGCATCCAAGAAATCTTCTCCAAGGAGTGTAGAACAGCTCTGGATGTCTTCTTCTGCCAAAAGAATAATATTTGAATCGCATTGGGGCTATATATAGGGCATAAAAGTAACAGAATTTAAGCCCAAGCCCAGCAGACAACCGCTCAGCGTCCAATTTTACCGCTCAGCGGTTTTCCTCAAGCCGAACCACCGCTTAGCAGTCAGTTTCACCGCTCAGAGGTTTGCCTCTAATCGCTCTAGACGCTCAGCGTCACTGCCAGGGTGCCAGACAGTGGCTTTCCCTCGAATCATGGCGCTCAGTGGTGCATTTTGACGCTAAGCGGTGCATAGAATCTTCTTTCCTTCATTTTTCTTCTTCTTCCTTGAGTCTAAGACCTTCCTTCTACAATTCCATCCTTAATTCTCATCAAAACCTTGCAAAACAATGCAAAACAAGCATAATATCTCTAAAAACAGCTTTTGACTCTCAAATGACTCAACTTAAGTGTTTTACTTGATTCTAAGCTCATTCTAAGCCATAAAGGGTGTATTTTGATATCAATTTAAGCATAAAAATAATGATTTTTAGACCGTTATCATCGGCTATAGCATCTTAAAACTACTCCCAGTTCAAAATAATTTTCCAACACTATTGAATCAATAGCCATAACCTACATTATCCATCTTACTACTATTTGTCGTTACTCACCACCCAAATAAAATAACATCATGAAATGCATAAGCATAGATTCCCACCACAACAGTAACTCAAACTCTACTTGATCATGCGAAACTATACAAACATTAGGAATCAATGAGAGATTAAATTTGCACACTTATCACGTAATATATATACATGCATATCTAGCGCATTACATCCTCGTCAAACCCTATCTAGTGGAAGTTTACCCAAACTTTACTTTAATGGTATAACATAAGCTTACGAAGCTATAAATAACAGCATACATCACGTCTGAACCAAACAACAGGAAGCATTAACATAGAGCATGCATAGACAACAACAGAAAGATAATCACAAAAACACAAAATCATGATTAACTTCCCTTACCTTTTAAACCATTGGGTGGTTTAACCTTTTAGTACTTCTACAACACAATCCAAGTTTTTCCTTTTCTTTCTCATTCTCTCTGACCACCCTAACCAAAGTTCACTGTTTTACTTCCTCAATTCTTACTGCAGGTTATTTTCCCCTGGAATAAAAGAATTCTCAGGATACCCTTTTATCTAAGCTAACTTGAAACCTCCCACTACTCCTTGCTTTTAGGAAAAGAAACTACTTCATTTCAGTTTTAGATATTTCTTTCTCGAACGTTGCCTATTTTTCTTTTCTTTCTAGTTAATGCTTATTTTAAAATTAATCATAAAATGTGACATGGAAAAACATAATAACCAAACCGAAAAATAAAACACAAGCAAATATGCACTTAGCAGGGTTTGAACACAAAACCACCGGCTCTCCACAAGGAGCTTCTACCAATTGAGTTACACAACATCTTGTGAAAACACACTTCTCATAAAAAGAAAACATTTAGCAATATCAACATCATTCTATTATTACATTTGAATTTCCCATACCTATACAGTCTCTAGGATAACTTAAAGGAATTGATTTGGCTACTCATATCAATAAATGCATTTGCTTTTCGGTAGCCTAACCCATAAGAATTTCATGGTTAAGCGTGCTTAGCTTGGAGTAATTTAAGGATGGGTAGTGTTGATGTGTGGGGGTAGTCAATATTCCCTGTAAGTTGTCGGGGTGTTACAAGTGGTATCAGAGCCTAACCTCTCCCAATACGATGTGGTTCGAGGACGAACCAAGCGGAAGTTGGTGAGCATGTGACACTCGGGCACTGACGAGGGCAAGGAGTGATCGCCATGGTTAAGCGTGCTTAGCCTGGAGTAATTTAGCTCCTCAATCTCAATCCTCTATTTATTCATAATTTCATTAGCTTCATCTTTTTGTTTGAGTTCCTTCTCCATGTTTGCCTTCTCCACATTTTCTCCACATTTATCGCACTATTTACCGATATCACTTCATCCATTATTGTTAACGAGCTCTCCATGTCCACTACATCTGAGCTCTTCGCCAGCAACAATTCTTCTGCATCTTCAGTAAGGAGACTAGTCTCCCCATTTGTCTCAGTCTTGCAATACTTTGCAATATGGCCCGCCTTACCACAATTGTAGCACTTTTTTTATCTACACTCGTTTGGATAGTGGCCATACTTGCCACTCTTAAAACACTCAACTCTTAACCAATCTTCTCGGCCCTTCCCTTGTCTTCAATCACGACAATTCTACTGACCAGTTTTCTCTCACTATCATTCTCAAAATTACCTCGGTCACGTCCACCTCGTCCTCAACCTCCTTGCCTTTTGCTGCTAGGACCTCAGCTCTAAGTAATCTCAATTTTTGTTCGTGGGCTTCTAATGACGCACCAAGTTCATCCATTGTGAGAACCGACAAGTCCTTCGATTCTTCGATGGCGCATATGATACTTTCGAAATCTTTTGTAAGGGATCTCATAATTTTTCCCACAACACGACTAGATGGCATTTGTTCTTCATTCCTACCGAGTTGGTTGGCCACCTTCTCCACCCAAGTTATGTACTCGGTTATATGCTCTTTTGGCTCCATCTTCAACTATTCATACGCAACCTCCAATATCTCTTACACGTGTTTTCTTCAATGTTGCCATTTGTGCCACCGTTTGATGTTCGTCCTTATCAGGTTCAACGTACTCGTCTTCCACTATGTCCCAAACGGCTTGGAATCTCAATAACATCTTCATCTGTAGGCATCAATTATCATAATTGGTTTTTCTCGTCGGTACTCAGAGCATAAAGCTTTGATACCATTGTTGGGTCTATCAAGGAGGAGGTTCAACGGGGAGACACAATACCAATGAGATCTGAGCCCAACCATATAAGGGATTGACATCACTCTCTACCCAAAACCTTAAGACAATGAGTTAATGGGTCTTTCACCTTTATATAGTGTCTTACTTTCTCATTTCTATCCAATGTAGGACTTTGACTCACACTTGGATTTCCAACAATCACCCCTCAAAGGTGAGTCCCTTCCACATAGGTACACTCCCCCTCCAGTGGAAGCATTTCCAACCAACCACAACCACGAGTAGTCCTTCGTACTGCCGCTCATCTTAACGGGACTTGCTTACCTGAATACCCTTTTTCAAGAAGACTTTCGATATAGGGACCATTATACTCGTCTAAGCCAGTCACCGAGACAAACCATTGGCTCTAATACCACTGTTGGATCTATCGAGGAGGAGGTTCACCGGAGAGATACAAACACCAATGAGATCTGAGTCCAACCACATAAGGGATTGATACAACTCTCTACCAAAAACCTTAAGGCAATGAGTTAAGGGGTCTTTCACTTTTATATAGTATTTTATTTTCTCATTTTTATCCAATACGAGACTTGAACTCACACTTGAATTTACTACTAGATGCCTTTCCAAAATACGTTTCTTGTGTGGAATACTCACGTTAGGTTTGTCTACAAGTTACACTTTGTGACATTCTTATTCTGGCGTTAGATTTAAGTAAGGAATTATTGAATCCTAAACTTTTAGGAAAGACTTTAGGGGAACTTCCATAATCTTACTTTTTTACTTTCCTAGATGAGAGGAACACTAACATTGAAAGAAGTAGGAAGTAGGAAGCATAAAGAAAAGAATACAACCTTTTGTTCTTAAGTGGAGATATATATATACATGTTCATTTTTCTTCTACATCTGCCTATTTATCCTTCTTCCGCATTTCAAAAGCAAAGAAAATGACGTTCATGCATGACAGGTGATTATAACATCTGATATTTCTAAACTTTACAATTTTAAAATTATCATCTTTCATAAATAATTTATTTGAATTTGTATTATATTTTCCACGACAAATAATCATGAGATAACTTCTTTATCCCATCTCTCCTCCTTACAATGCTCATTTTCCGTGCTAATTAACAATGATAGAAAGTAAAATATAATTAAAATTTTCAATCAATAAGAGATATGTTTTACATAAGCCTTGAAGGTTAATAAAATATTGGTACTTAATTTCTTTTTTAACTTTCGTATAAAGACGAGAAATACATGCATGTATAAGCATGCTTAATTTCATGTCCAATTCTAATGTAAATTATTAAAATAATTTTATTTTATTTATTAAGTCATATAAAAAACCTATTCACCTTGTTATTTTTATATATTAGTTTCGTTTTATTCAAATAATTTTTTTTTACTATATAAAAATTTATTCGATTTTCTCATTATCCATTAAGTTTACTCGGATTCTAAACGTTTTTTTTTTCCTTTCAACATTTACAAAATTAATATCTTATAGTTTTTATAAAATTGTAATTATGTTTAATTATTTAATGCTTTTTATAACTATTTTAATATTTATGTAATTATTTTTCTTTTACTTTTTTAAACATTTAAATTTCTTTCTTAATATTTGTTTTTAAAAATAAAATGTGTCAGTTTTTACATTGAATCATTAATAGTATTATGCTTCTTTTTTTGTTTTTTTATTTTTTTATAACAAAATATTTAATTAATATTTAGGATAGCAAAATAGGAATAAAGGACAAATTTCATACTTTTTTAATTCAAGGACACACAAAAGAATAAAATGAAAGTTAGAGGCTCTCTATTGTCATATAAATGGGGTTGTTAATATCTATCATTCAAAAAGATTCGTTTTTCTTACAAACTTCACCCTTTTTGAAAAATATTTTCCATCAAACTTTTTCTTCAACTAAGTGATAGTCTCTCCGCTTCTTTCCAAAAACATTTTAATATTATTCCACCAATGACTAGCTTCTCTAGAGAAAGTAAGTACTCAGAAAAAGGCCAAGCTATTATCTATTGTGCACCTCTTAGCCTCAAAAATTCTTTCCATATCTCTCATTCACTGGTCTGCCTCATTAGGACTCATCTTACCATTAAACTTGACTAGACGGTGCTGTAGAAAACTCTCTAGACTCTACTCTTGAACTTGAGATAATTCAGTTGTTGCATGGGTTTCACTCAACTGATGCATTGTCACCATATACTGTCGTTGTGATGCTTCAACTTATATTCTAGCAGCCTCCAACTATTGTAAATCCACGTTGTTCTGTTGAACTAATGAAGCATTTTTTTGTTGCATTACTACCATAAACGATTTCATCACTCTAACCATATTGAGTACCTCTGGATCCATGGGTGAAGAAGAAGAAGGCCTATGCGCCATACTCTGCCCACATAGACAGAAGCAAATCAATCTAGCTCAAAGATTGACATACTGACTAAACTCAGCAAAGATCCCCTACTCTTATACCCAGACAAGGACATAACAAGAATCTCTTATAGAAACAAGACTTAGAACCACCATTCTCACTAGATTTTCCACCTTCAGAATTAAGAAAGGAAAAGATCTCTGATATAGTCATGAGTGTGCACCCCATTACTCCTATCAATACATTTTATATTCTTAAAACTTTTAGTTAGATACACAACTCTACCATCTAGACTCAAATCTCCACAAAGAAGACACGACAAACCCGTAACTCACAGGTCATTCTAAGAACAAACTACTTTGATACCATTAATGTAACATCCCAATTTAGTAATATAAAACTACTAAAATGAACATTACATAGATAATGATATAACAAAACTACAGATTTGCTATGAATAAAAATTCTTCACTTGAAGAACTTAATTACAACCTATACTACAAGCTTCACTCCCAACCTCCCACTGAGTCAACTGAAAAGATCGTATCCCTAAGCTCACACCATTAAGGTGATCATCGCAAAAGAGAAACAACAAATAAAGACAGACCACAGAAAAGCAAAGGTAAGCTAGAGTATCAGAGCATTTTACATATCAATTTAAAACAATAACAATAGACATGTGTGTTATAAATTAAACAACATAACAATTTATTCACACCACTTGAAACCCCTTTGACCTCTATCCGAATAGATGCATTGATATCGGGCTCATGGGGAACCTGCAGCCGTGTATGGTGGAGCAACCTAGCTCAGAAATAATAACCATAATCATATCCTCAACCACCACCAATAATACTATACACCAAGGTTAATCCGTCAAACATCTATGGCCATAACTAGTGACCATAGACTAGTACGTGTCGCAACCAGAATCGCGACGGGACGACGATCCAAAAAAGAAACGAGTTTAGAAAAAGTTTTGGAGTCGCCACCATAGTTTATTCTGGAAAACTACAGAAAAACCATAAAGAAAAGCACGAGGACAATGCGAGCGATCACACACGCGCTTAAACCTTTAAAACATTTTCGATATTTTTTATAAAGGAAGAGGAGGTCTCAGCACGAGGACGATGCGAGCGATCACACACACGCTTAAACCTTTAAAACATTTTTGGATATTGTTTCTTTTATAAAGGAAGAAAAGGTCTCAGCACGAGTACGATGCGAGCGATCACACATGTGCCTAAACCTTTAAAATATTTTTGGATATTTTTTTCTTTTATAAAGGAAGAAAAGGTCTCAGCACGAAGACGATACGAGCGATCATACACGTGCCTAAACCTTTAAACATTTTTGGATTATTTTCTTATAAAAGAAGAAAAGGCCTTAGCACGAGGACGATGCGAGCGATCACACACGTGCTTAAACCTTTAAAACATTTTGGATATTTTTTTATAAAGGAAGAAGAGGTCTCAGCACGAGGACGATGCGAGCGATCACACACGCACTTAAACCTTTAAAACATTTTTGGATTTTTTTTTTGTAAAGGAAGAAAAGGTCTCAGCACGAGGACAATGCGAGCGATCACACACGTGCTTAAACCTTTAAAACATTTTTGATATTATTTTTATGAAAAGAAGAAAAGGTTTTTTAGTACAAGGACGATGTGTGCGATCAGTGCTTAAAACCTTAAAACATTTTTTTTTATTATTTTTTTTTTGCAATCTATAAAAAAAACTAACAAATCAAAATAATGATTTTTTTTTATTTTATTTTATAATATTATATTTTTTATGATTTTTAAATTTTTTATTTTTATTAACTAACGAATATAACAAAAAAATAATAATAAAACAAATACTAAAGCGAAAGAAATAAAAACAAAGACAATAAAAAAAAAACATCACAGTCCAAACCCAATGAGAATAGAGTATAGAAATTAAAAATCAGGGGTGCGACCCAATCAGCTTCAGCCTAGGTCCAGTTGATGATAGGGGTGCAGCACTGAAGTTTGGAGTGGTTAAGAACGAAATGGGCCTATGGCCCCCCTTTTTTTTATTTCCAGAAATAGAGTGGGAGTGCAAACGGCGCTGTGCGTGGTAGCAGGAAGAGAGAATGGGCCCAATAGCTGGCCCAAAGCCCTTTTTCCCTAGCATCAGAAACACTTTAGGGGTTTCAAAGTTTTCCCCTCATTATGCCAAGCACTACTTCAGAGACCTGGGGTCTCCTCCTCCAGAGACGAATCTAGAGACACCCATCTTCACCCAACCGACCACCACCAACCACCGTCCAGGACCTCGTCAGCAACGATGCTCGTTGCCGGAGCCACCAAGTCGAGGTCGTCGTTCTCCGTCGAGCTCCTCCCTTCGCCATCGTGCCACTGCTACTGCCTCCATCGAAGTCGCGCCGCCGCCAGGGTAGTTGCCGTAGCCGTCACCGTGTCACCGTATGCTACACAGTCGACAGCGTCGCCAGCACCGTCGAGTCAACCGCACCAAGCTCTCTCTTCTTCCTCTGTTTCTCTGTTTTGCCTTGGTTTTGTGTTTATGTGTTTCTTTCAGGTTCTGGACCGAATAGAGAGGAGAATTCTGGGGTTTCTGCTAATTTGAAATTCAACTTGATGGGAAGATGTGTAATAGCATAAAACTTTGCAAGAGCTTTAGTAATAGCATAAAACTCTCTAGTGTACACCGACTGCTTCTGCATCCGAGGTGACAGCTTTTTAGAAAAATATGCAATAGGATGTGAATTCTGACTCAAAACTGCCCCGATTCCCAAGCCGAAAGCATCGGTTTCCAGAATAAACTCTTCTTGGAAATTCGGCACAGCAAGTACAGGTGTTGAAGTTAGGGCCTCCTTTAATTTTGTAAAAGCATCAGTGGCTGAATTAGACCATTTAAAAGAGTCCTTTTTAAGCAACTCAGTTAGAGGGGCTGCAATAGAGGCATAATTTTTAACAAACCTTCTGTAGTACCCAGTGAGACCCAAGAAGCCTCTCAATTGTTTTAGTGTGGTGGGTTGAGGCCATGCTTTAATAGCTTCTAACTTGCTAGTTTCCATAGCAATCCCTGCTCCAGTTAAGGTATGTCCCAAAAAATCAATTTCCCTGACACCAAAGGAACATTTAGAAAATTTGGCATAAAGTTGATGTTGTTGTAATGTTCTCAGTACAAATTCCAAATGAGCTAGATGATCTTTCCAAGTAGCACTGTAGATTAAGATATTGTCAAAAAATACCAAGACGAATTTTCGCAAAACACCCTTAAAAATTTCATTCATCAAACTCTGGAATGTGGCGGGTGCATTTGTCAATCCAAATGGCATGACCAACCACTCAAAATGACAATGATGAGTCCGAAAAGTTGTTTTATGCCTATCTTCTGGTTTAAGCAATATCTGGTGATAACCAGATCGCAAGTCAAGCTTTGAAAAAAAACAAGCACCGAAGACCTCATCTATCAACTCATCAACCGTAGGTATAGGAAAGGTGTCTTTGATGGTAATAGCATTGAGAGCTCTGTAATCAGAAACTGGTAATAAAAAAGCTGGTAATTGAAATTTGACTCCTTGTGCTCGAATAGTTAACTCGCTAACCAATCCTTCAGCAGCCATGTAATTACCATTCCCCACCATAACTATGAACATAGGAGTTGGTTCTACAGGTAATTTCAAGAACTTAGCAATTCTTGGTTGAAGGAAATTATTCGAGCTACCTCCACCAACCAAAACCTGGACAAACAAAGAACCAATGTGTGCAACAAAACGGATGGTACCAACACCTGCTCCTCCATTCAAAGCCTTGAAGGACAAATGCAATGCCTCCTCAGTGTCCACAGCTCCTGCTGTAATATTAGGAGATTCCATTTCTGGTGTCACTGCTTCGAACTCCTTTTCATCCTCTTCCATTTGTAACGTTAAATATTGTCTGTTGGGACACTTATGATTGAAGGAAAATTTCTCCTCACAAAAATAACAAAGACCCTTCTCTCTTCGTAGTTGCATTTCCGCAGGACTGGTTTTCTTCACGTTGGAATTTCGAAAAGGAGGTCCTGAAGGGGTGGGTAATAGTGCAGGTAGAGGTTGGGAAGTGTAAGGAGGTTTCAGAGGGTTTCTGGGAGCATTATTCTGATTAGAATTGAAGGTAATATTGGAATATCAGTGGCCCTGTGGTGGGGTTCGAGCAATAACAGCAGGGGCATATTTTTCCTCAAACAATTTAGCCAGTGACACAGCTCTCAATAAATTTGTAGGACTCTGAGCTACCACATCTCATCTAATATCTTTATTCAATCCACTTAAAAAGAAATTTAAAAGAACTTCAGAAGTTAGCCCGTCAGATGGATTGGCTAAACTCATGAATTTCAGATAATAATCAGCAAATGTACCAGTTTGTGTCAATTTGAACAACTCAGCCATGGGGTTATCAAACGGGGGAGGACCAAATTGTGACTCCAAAGCACGTATCAAATCATTCCAAGACTAGAAGACATGTTCCTTCTGCAACATCTGAAACCATGGAATGACATCCTTCTCAAAATGCATCGCAATTATTTCCAACCTCTCCAAATCTGGAGTATTGTGATAATTGAAGAATTTTTCTACCTTAAAGATCAATTCTAACACAGGCCTTTGACCATCGAAGTGAGGAAAACCCAGCGATATGTTGCGAACAAGCATCGCTATAGAGAACGCCCCGGAATTTGCAAACTGTGATCCATTCTTTGAGTTCGTATCACCAACGTGCTGAGTTTGGATTTTGATTAAATGATCAATGGCTATCTGCATCTGATTCATGCGCTGCTCTGTTTTATCAATCAGTTCTTGATTCATCTTATCTATATCATTTTGCTTTTCCATCCAACTCACCAACGAAGTAACCTGTGTTTGTAAATCCTTTAAACGTGTGTTCTCAGCCATTGGAGTCAATGAAAGCACCAATGTAACAGTAATGAAACAGTACTAGGATAGGAAAAATCAAAAGGGAATGAATCTTATTAATATGAATAAATGTCTATGTCATTCACACTATAACAAGAAGTTCCAGAATTCTGTGAAAGAAAAATAACAAATAGAATCCCCAAAAACACTAGCTGCTGCATAAACAGAGCATCATCCTGCATAGCAAAAAGGGATAAGGTCAGAGGGCAGAAAGAGCAGTGAGGAAATTTCTGGAAGAGAGATAATACAGAGAGAGACTTGCCACATTCCATACATGCCTTCCCACTAACGCACAAATCCTTTTAGAAGGGAATTTTCCTTACTAATCCTAGTGTTGCATCTGCTTTCCACTTTCTGCTGATCAAGCTCCACGTGTCCCTGATCAAGCTTCACGTGTCCTTCATTCCTAACAACCTGTCCCTCACTCCCAGCTCACATGTTACAGGATGGGATTCTGTTACGTGTGTGAATGGAGATAGGAGATGATAATGAGCTATAACGAAGGAAGGGGATTCACATGACGTAGGGTTGCTGCTACGACGACAATGGAGGTAGCGTCTGTGATGAAGAACTCGGTACGGTGGAGGACGTCGGCGATTATGACAGTTTCCATAGGCTTGGTGCCCTCTGCGACGAAATAGCAAATACCTTCTGAAGCTTCTTGTGTGTCGCCTGAGAGAGCACGTCGAGGTAGGCGGAGGTGACGAGTGAGGGCGCCGATGAAGCGGTTGTAATCAATGCTGAAGGCGTAGCCACCGGATTGGGTGACCTGATCGAACAAATATATGGCCTCGAGGTGAAGGAAGTCTGGTTTTTGTTGTGAACAGTGGAATTGGGAGAGGATGGGAATCAGGTTTTGCAGAACAGAATCGTGGTGTGTGTGATGGGTGATGAAGTGTGGAGTTAGTGTTCCCTTTCTTTTTGTTGGTGGCAGGCAACCTGTTTATTTTTTAGTGTGAAAGGTCGAAAGGAAAAATGAAAGGCTGTCCGAAGCTTCGGGTGGGACCCCTGCTAATTGAAAGAATGGTGAAATATGTTTTTAGTCCCTATACTTTGGGGCGATTTTGGGTTTAGTCCCTCTTTCAAACTAAGGTACAATTTAGTCCTTCAACTTTAGAAAACTCTGGTTTTAGTCCTTTTTACCAAATTTTTTTAACTTTATTTATTGTTTCATCATTAGCAGAAATCTTACATAGTCTACTAAGCTTTTTAATCCTATCCCTCAAATTATGCAGCAGCTTCCTCCTTTCGTGATCACCTGCATTTCTTGATGTTTGAACTTTCTTACCAGACCTCGCATTTCTTGCTTCTCTAACATAAAGCAAGTGCTTTCTTAAAGCAACCTCTTCTATTGAGTCCAAAAACCGAACCAGATCTCTATTAATCGACCTTTTCCCATCTACAATCATCGGATCACAACCCTAGAATAAAAATTAAAACTTTTGAGTTCTGTTGTGGGTGGAGAGGCTATAAGGCTAAAAAGCACAAACTCATATCTCAGAGACTAGAAAAGTGTTCTAGAAAGTTTAGCAATTTTTTTTCTACTTTTTATTGAAAAGTAATAAATTCAAAAGAAAATTCCCATGACTAGATTACCTCAATGGAATCGAGTTCGAGGAGGAAGTTCATGGCTTTGAGAGAAAGGGCTGCGAAATCGACATTGCCATGTCTGGAGCAAGAGGATTTGAGCTGGGTTAGGGTTCTTAATCTGCAAACGAGGAAGGAGCGAAAATAGGTTTGGATGATGGTGGCCACGGTGTGGTGGAGGGAGTGGCGGGTGTAGTGGTTGAGAGAGGACTCGAGGGTTTGGTGTGGCAGAATGGGTTTGGTGTTGGTGTTTAAGGCTGTTGTACTAAATTTAGGATCTTTTAACCACTTTGCTCTTATTTAAATTTTAATTTTCCTCTTTGTATTTTTATTTTTAATTCAAAAATTAAAAAAATACATTTTAGACATGTTTTTAATGTCACGTGGTTTAAAAAGACACCCATAATATTTCTTTTAGTGAAGTCTTTTCAATTTGATAAAAAATCTTTATTTGATTTAATTTTACAAAAATAAAGACTCTGATAACTTATTTAAGATTTTTTACAAAAATAGAAACATTAAACCTGTATTTTTATTTTCAACTCAAAAATCTTATAAAGATTTTATTGATGGATAGTAGGGTTGGGCAAAATTTACCAAACTGTACTAAATTACAGTTATCTATACTTTATTATACTGTACAAAACTAAACTAATGTATACTAAAAAGTAATTAATCTATTCTTTAGTTCAGTTTTAAAAAACTGAACTTTACATGGTTACGGTGCAGTTAACTGTTGAACTGCTATTGTTATTTTCTTTGTTCAATTCCTTTCTTCTGATAGGATTCATTTTCAATCACCATTGTGACATATTTTCTGTTGCCGTTGCTTTCTTCCTCTCTGCTGCCAATTGAATTTTCTGATATTTCTCTTCTTCAACCATAAAAAGCAGTAACATTATATTCATGTCTTTTGTTAAGGCCAATTTTTCACGAACCTTGTGGGCTTAAGGGAGATAGGGTTGGACCGTTTGATCGAAGAACTGCACGACCTAACAAAAAATAATATATATTTAGAAACCAAGGAAGATATAATTTTGATAATCTGGAAAAATGCAAAATACTTGGAGCTGGTAAAGGAGAAGCAGAAGCTGCGAAAAGAACAGTATTAGAAATGTAATTTGATAATGAGAAATGAAAATGGGAAAGCTAAAGCTTGTGAGTGTAACAGATGCAAACCTTTGCACTGCAAAGGAAGTCCATTGATGTTGCATGCTTGTGAAAATGAGAGGGCAAGGGTGAGGGGTAGTTGAAAAAATGGAGCATTGGCAGAGAGCAGAAAGCAAGCACAGTTTGTTGAATTGTACTGCAGTATAACTGAACTAAAAAATAGTTCAGTTCAGTTACTCTAAACTATATTTTAGTTCAGTACAGTTTTCCTG
The DNA here is from genome assembly GCA_027742785.1 of Vigna reflexopilosa. Classification (NCBI taxonomy): domain Eukaryota; kingdom Viridiplantae; phylum Streptophyta; class Magnoliopsida; order Fabales; family Fabaceae; genus Vigna; species Vigna reflexopilosa. The sequence continues at coordinate 12,065,475 of CM050926.1, forward strand.
AACTGGTTTATAATTAACTACAAATTTCCATAGTGCAGTGAACTATGGTGCAGTTTGCCCACCCCTAATGGATATTTCAATTATGAGGATCTTCGTGAAGTCACAGAAGCCGCAATTGCAGTTGAATTATATGAAATGAAGGAAGTGCATGTTGAAGATTTACCTAATTTAAGAAGCTTTTCATCGGGAGATATTGTTAAATGGTCATCCTTAGAGAATTTGGTGTTGAATAACTGTTCGAAGTCAAGAGACTATAGTTCTCATCATCAGCAAATACACCTTCACTCATAGTTTGTGATTCAGGATTATCAAGATCAATTTAATCAATTAAACTATGAATATAATTGATTAAATTTCGATTAACTTATGGTATCAATTGATAGAAAAGATAAATATTATGTGCCAAACCAAGAGAGGAAATTTTTTTCTCTCATCCCATAGCACAGTCTCCAAGCCCTAAGCGTCTCCAAGCCCTAGTTGGAGCATCCACGCCGTCTCCTGGTGGCCGCCGAGGACTGTGAGCTTCCGGTCTTCGATCTCAGCCGAGGACAGTGGCGAGACTGTGAGGGAAGAGTACAAGTCGCACATTGCTAGGGTTTCACATGAGTTGGGTTTCTTCCAGGTCGTCTCTCTCAGGTACGTCTCTTCACTAAAGTTGTTCTGTCACAGCTTAAGAAGATGACTTGAAGAGTATATGCACTTTGTTGAAAGAACATGAATTGTTTAAATATGCTTTAGTGATAAATCTGTATAATTCTGGTTGTAATTGAGGACTTTTGCTTTTTCCGCAGCAAATCTAATTTTAAATTAGCTATTTGAATTGTTGTTGAAGACATGAAAAAGGTTTCTTGGTCAAGTATGTGTTGTTCCTGGACAGAAAGTGAAACGGATGTAGTTCCTTCCTTATTCGGGAATGAAATTATTTAAGTTATGTCAGATGTAGAATGATTGTTATTAATTAAAAATAAATAGTTTGGAAACCGTGCTTCTAATGTTAGTTCTTGAGCTATCTTCATGCCAAATTTCACATTCGTAATATAACCCCCAATTCAGATGATTTTGCAGCCGAGCCTTCTTATTCCATATGCTTCTCATGGATCTTAAAATTATACAGTGTTATGTTCATTATTTTGTCATGGTCTGTGATTATTTCCAGCTTTATTTGCTATGGAAGTTTTACAATTCACGATTTTTATATATTTTTTAAATTCCTGCTGCAGTCCCACTATGTTCTGTTGCTCTGTTCTTTCAAAGAACAGCTCCAACAGCATGTCAGGGTCCATGCAATGGAAGCAGTAATGGCTTGTTGGGAGATTGAGCAATCCTTACAAAGTTTAACAGGTACTACTATACTCTTTTTAGTGATTGTTACATCTCAACATCAAAATAAGGGTTGGTTGCATGACAAGTTGGAATAACTTCATTCTAGTACGCTCGACTATGTTCAGGCTATCAATGAACCAACCTGTAATTTACTCACCTAATAAACGCAATATTCTACCAACCTTGGGTCACCTTTTCAAGTAAACCCATTTCTGGAAATTGTTTGATAGGTCAAGGCTTTTCAATTTATGATGATTAAGTTGTTGACATTGTATCTTAAATCGAAATCTCTTTGATAAACTGTTTGGACTTCAATTCTCTCTTTATTGGATTATTAGTGGTTATGCATGTTGGAGATACGAATCTGAACCATTTGATTATTCTCTTAACAACGCAAGCTTTTATATGTTCTAAGCCTTGGTTTTTATTGAAAGTTGTGATAATTATATCAATTGGCTGTTATTTTATTTGTATTGGACAAGTCTCAATAATTTAATATTATTTAGTTCAGTTTGAAGGACTGTGCGTAATAGGCTATTTGATGCTGTTGAGTACTAGCCTGCCCACTAGTCATGAATATCTTTCATTCCTAATGAAATGAAATCAATATTTCAAAAATCAGTTTTTGCATACATTGGGTTGGATAGGTTATGATGGAATCACTGGAATATAATGATTACTTTAGCTGATTGTTTTGTTTAAAATAATATTATCATCAATATAGTGGTCTGTGATTTGGTGTTAATTTCAGTTTCCCTTTTCTTTTTCAATAGGAGGTGTCTCATCTTTTCTTTATTTATAGGTTACTTATTCTAGCTCCACCCAGTCACCTTCCTACTCTTTTTCCTTCACGAATACTGATTTGACTGATATTTGGACTATGGAATAGACTACATCAATGAAAGAACCTGACTAACCAGCATAAGTGACTGTATTTTTTTCCTTCAGATTTATTTATCAGTTCACTTCCTGAAGCACGCTTATCTTTAAAGGTTCTGCATTTATCACTTGTGTTACTCATTCTCCCATATAGAATGATACCTTTCTCTTATGTTCTATTTTGTTGTAGAAAATGCATGAATTATTTATTTCTGCTATTATGGTGGAATGGTCTTATTTTGCTTGGCCATTTATATAATTTGAAGAATTTCTAGGCTGAACATTATTGGCTTTTAATGTTGCCTCTTGCTTTTCTTGCCCTTAGAATGCTCTTTGATAACTTGTTTACACGTAGTTGTCAACTGCTTTCTGATCTTGGTCATTATTTATGATATATTGACGATTTGATAATGTTTAAGTAATTTGGAACATTTGTTTCCTTTCTTTTTCAGGGAGCAATTGGGTGCCTGGCGTTTGTCACTGATTCTTCTGTAATCAATGAGCTTCTTCTGTCTCTGCTTAAGAGGTCTCAACTTGTAGATTGTGAAGATGAAGCTAAAGTATTGTCAAGTCCTGGAGAGGTAGACAGTGATCAAAGTGACTTGAAGGATGCTCTCAGAGGTACAATGATTAATTCATTCAAGAGTAATTTTCAGTGTTGGTGTCTATTAGCATTTCTCAAATTATATTGGTTTTGCATTTCTTTTTTGTTTCTTAACTGAGATAGTACATATTTTTTTTCTGCTGTTTTTTGGTCCGATCTACGGAGTCAGCATCTTGTTGATTATCTGCTTACACTGGTTTATTGTTTCCTTTGATGGCTACACTGTAGTACCTGATATGTGATAGAAAATTATGCATAGTTCCTCTAAGTTTAATCATAGAAGTATGCCATTTACCAACACGTACAGCAAAATAATTGAGTGATTTGCGGGAATTATCAATCTAAAGACTCTATTTTTCATCTAATTTTGGTCGTATATTGCAAAATTATGTAGTAAAATAAAACCATTCATGCGCTTACACCATTCATGCGCTTAACTTCTGCATTCTTCTAAAACTTACATTTATGATAAATAAAAGGTGGGTAGATTGTCTGTGTTTCATTCTGAAAGACTATTGTGGGGTGAAACATGTTAAGAGATTTGATGAATCATTTGCATGCCTACTGCCAACTGGTTGAAGTTTTAAAGTGTTGGTGCCTGATAGTAATAAAATTTGTTTATTTTTGGTAGCTGGACAAAATTAATTGAAAACTGCTTATTCAGTTATGAATCTTGTTCAAAAGCAAACCTTCATACATATTAGTTGAATGGCTGAGCTTTTACACAATTACATCTTCTTGAGCAATAAAATGAATGTTTCCAAATATGAAATTAATAGTATCCAAACCATATGCCCTGATAACCTGCTACTACCTTTCAATTTTTTGTTATTATATAATGAATACCAAAACAAAGTCATTTTGTTCTTCAGGTGTCTGATATTGGAAATGGTATCTTGCCTAGTTGAAGGAGCAAAGGATGATCTGCTTGAGAAAATTTATAATTTAACCACACATTCATTTTAGGTATTTTTCAAAGTTTGGAGAGTACTTTTAATTGATATAGGTGAGTGGGTATATAATGACACTTTGAATAATTGCCACCACTTGAAAAGATTAATCTGAAAGAAAGAAGATTCTTATTCATTCGATTAATTTGAAACAATACCTCAACCTCTATCTATATACAGAGAATCGTAACCCTATAGTAATAATTGTTGAGAGATCCTTAAAATCTTCTAATAGCTTCCAGTAGTACACTATAAATAATCTTTATAGTGTTGTTGTCTTGTAGTTTTTACAAATATTATGATCAAACTTCGATCAACAATTAATAATCTTAGTTAACAGTCCTATATGGTTAATATACGAGAAATAGAATCAACACACCATTAGCCCATAAACTGAATCTTATTTTTTTATTTTTAATTTAGAAATAGAAACTAAAGACAAGGATTGGATTTCTGTGACAGTTTTAAGATCCCAGATTCACAATATATTTATCTCATTCCTAGAACAAGAGAAGAACTGCTATGCTTATCTAACTGTTCATTACAAAATTGTTCTAACTTAATTATTTTATAATCTTTAATGTTTCATCTCCAATGGAAGCTCCAGACATTAAAGACATTAGAACTAAGTGGGCTTCTTTTATTTTAAGTGTTAGTAAATTGTAGAAACTTGACTACAATGTAGTGTAGATTAATGTTATATTTGGATTTAATATATGGTTTGATTTACAAGTTATGTATTAAATATTATTACACAATTTAATGTTTGAAATGGATTTCATTATGTTAGTTTAATTGAATATGTTCATTTCATGTTATATTGATTATAACTTGATTGATGAGATTAAAATACAGGAAATTAATTGTAAATTGAATGGTCAAATGTAATAATGATTTTTTTTTTTATAAAACAAGTTTTTTATGATAGGTGAACAATGTATGTAATAAAAGATTATTTCTGAAAAGTATATATTATGATAGGTGAACAATTATTTGTCATAATATGTTCTACGTATTATAATAGGTGAAAGAATCATCGTCATAAAACGCTAGATATTATGATAGGTAAATTCGCTATATTATGACTAATAAGTGAAAATCTGTCATAATACACTGAACCTATTATGATGGACTTTTCTGTTCGTCATAAAATGCGCAAGACCTATTATGATGTCCAGAACTATCATGCCAAGTTATCCATCATAATAGGTCATTTTTACCCGTCATAAAAAGCGATTTTTTCACTAGTGTCACTATAATGATTGAGTATACAAGAATAATATGACAATCCCTCATTTGCACTGCTCTCAACACTTAAAATTAAAATAGTAAAACAAGAGATGAACACACTCAATCGCTTACGAACACAAGAGCAATCCCAGTTCTTCAAACCTGGCTATCCCCGCAAAGGTACACAATGCACAAATTGTTGATGAACCTAATCTTAAGTGCAGATTGAATCAGAACCATTGTAGTCCAAGTCTTGAAAGAATCCTTGATTTGTAATCATCAAATGAAGCTTTGATTCTCCAAGAATATTTCTTGAAATCACCTGTAATCAAAACTCAAGAAGAATGTTAGTATTTGAAAATTGTAATGTTATTGAACCAGGTTTAAAGTCACACACACACACACATATATATATATATATATATAGGAGTTTCAAATCCTGTCGCAAAATAATCGATTATGTTAAATGCATAATTTGTTATGCTTTACTTTTTGTTTTAACATATTATCTTATGTGTGTAATCAATTATTTAAACATTTAAGCCTAATATTGTTTCTTTTAACAGTCTTAACAGATTAGGCTATTTATGTAATGGATTAGACTATTCTTTCTGTTTTAACCGATTGTCAAATTTATGTAATCGATTATATTAACACTTAACCAAATTAGTCATCCATTTGCCATACTTAATAGATTATCTCACTTATATAACAGATTATGACTTTATCTCTGTTTTAATCGGTTATTTACCTTGTATAATCGATTATAACAGAGTGAATTATCCCTTTTAGCATTTTAAGTGTTCAGGCTAAATCTAATAGATTATACACTTTATGTAATCGATTATTTAAAGCAGAAACTAGATTTTAATCTGTTTACGACGTGATTAACCCAAATTAGACCTTCAATTGACGATCTGAATGGTTAGAATGAAGAACCATATGTCTGGAACCGACTGCCAAAAGGCAGCTCGATCCAACGGTGAATAACTTCACAACGACGAAAACACCAGTGTAGATTTCATGAAATTCTCCAAAATAGAGTTGCTGATGCAGGCTGATTTTTCCAAACTAGACCTTTGATTGACGATCCAAACTGTCAGAATGAAGAACCATAGGTCTAGAACCCACTATGCAAAACTTAGCCCGATCCAACGGTGAATGACTTCACAAAGACGAAGACACCAGTGCAGGTTTTATGTTATGTGGGAATAACTTCTTCTCTTCCTTTCTCTCTCACTTGGCTTTTTCCTCTCTTCAAATGACTCTAATATGCCCTACTAATCTGATCCATCTCCACTAAAACAAAGTGAGACATAATGGTCCACATTATTTGACCTATTATCTACATAGGAAGGGAGCCCAATAAACACTTACAACATATATTTGCATGGAATCCCCCAAGCATCATAACTTTGTTCTCCCTTAGCATCAAACCCTTTATTGGGATAACCCAACAAAACATACATAATACATTCATAGGAAAAACTCATCACAAATATTACATAAACCCTATGTCCATTCATACACAAACACTTATCCAACAATAACCACAAATAATCATAATCATATACACATGTATCAAAACAAAAATACCTATCAAGATAATCAAGAACACATATAACATACAACCATAAACAAACAAAGGTAAGTTTCCCCATACCTTGGCCAATCATAAGGTTTTATCTACAACCCTAAAACATCATCAATCTTCCTTTACACTAAGAGTTTTTCCTCATTCTCTTTCTTCTTTTCCCAAAACATCAATCTTCTCTATTCCTCTGTTTTCTCTCTTTGATTTAGAGTTTCTAGGTTTCCAAACACCAAACCACCACTTAATTAATTTTTACACCAATTAAATAAAGCTAAAATACCATTTTATCCCTAGGCAAAAATATAAAAATAAAGAAATAACATAACAATTATGTCCTGACAAAAATATACACTCACGCTAATTTTAAAACAAAAACCCAAAGTCTTAAAACAACTTTATTTTTAAAATCCTTATTTTTACGAATCTTACATAACATTTCCCCAATCTAATCACCTTCCACCACCTATCTAAAGTCTCTCTCTAAATTTGTTTTAAGAACACTTACTAAGTGTATGGTATAGAATATCTGATTAAAGATATTGATAAGCAGAAGATAAAATAATCCAAGGATAATCAAGAATATCTAAATAAAGATATTTAGCAACTAACCAGATTTTCAGGTAAGTCTGTTTATATTGTTTATATTTTATTGGGCTTATGTCAGTTTAAGGTCCACGAGACAAATTATAAATAGAGAGCAAGGGCCACAAGTCAGGTACATTCTACTTATGCTTTACTCACACTCCACAACTCCTCTTCTCAAATACTCAAATAGTGATAACCATTCACTAAATATTCAATTGTGAGCTGAGGCTCATCAAACCGCTCCTAACTTGAGCGTCAGAGTGCTAGGTACCTCCCCCCGGTCAAAGGTTGAAGTCTGCCGAAAGGTCAAGGTTGAAAAAAAAGCGAGCGGTCAAGAACTAGGAAGAGCAAGCGATAAAATCAATCTAGGCATCAGAAAGTGACAAAGTCGCGTCCGCTAGATCAGTCTCTCGGTCCTACAAATTTAATACCGAAACACTAAGCATTAATGCATAGTATGCCATTTTTTAAACAAAATTAGAATTTAATTGAATAAAAAAATATTGAAAAATAATTAAAGATTTAATTTCAATAGAAAATCAACCTACTAACTACACTTTTAAAAAATTATAAAAAAAAAGAAAAAATATATATTTTTATAATTATTTTTTATAAAATTGATTTTATAATTTATTAATATTTTCTTTTTTTCTGAAATTTTTTCCACGTTTTTTCCAAACCCTTCCTTCATCACAATCTCCAACAGAAACCCTAACCCTCCTCCACCATCTTCTCCCCAGCCGTCGCCAACTTCATGCTCGCCGGCCACCACACGCACACCGTCGAAAGGCCACCACCACAGAAGCGACCTCAGCCCTCACCGACCACCACGAGCTCGTGCCTCCGCCATACTCGCATCAGGAAAGTCCTCCGTCAATGCATATCAACGTCTCCTCAGAACACCGCCGCCATCGCGAGACCAGACGCAAGCCGACGCGCCACCATTCATCATCCCCATGCCGCCAATGCCTATTCTCGCTCACCGCCGGCATCCTTTTCGCACCGCAACAGCACCACCATGGAAGCATCTCCATTCTCGCGTTCACCATCAAACCCCAATCGCAAAACGCGATCTCCTTCCTCGCATCTTCACAATCATCTTCTTCCCAGATGCGCCACCACCTGCAACCAAAATCAGACTTGCAGAAATCAGATTTAACACCATGCAACCATCACACACAGACCCAATTCGAAGAATCCTTCGAACCCTAAATCGCCACCGCAAAAACCGACTTCGCCACACAGTTATTCCATTCATCTGCTCGCAGGTTTCATCCAATTTGAAAACAAAGATTCTAACCCCTCCAATTGCAACATCAGAAAAACAAAGAAGAGAACCTCTAAAGAAAAATTTCCAAATTCAAAAACCCTAAAATCAAACCCCCAAATTACAATATCAAAATCCTCAACCTATAGTTGCCACCTGCAGAGAAGAAACAACCCCAAATCTTAAGCCAAGAATGACAATGTTGCATTTCTTCATACCAAAACAAATTTCCCTCTTTCACACCCTTTCTGCCGTTCGACAATGCCACTACTGATGACGACCTTCGTTACAGGCAATAACGGTGTCAGAGGCGGTGGATGTTTTGAGTGATTGGGGGAGAAGAAGGAAGGATTTGGAAAAAGCGTGGAAAATATTTCAGAAAAAAGGAAAAAACGTGGCAGAAACCTGGCTCACCGTTAGCCACATCATACAAAAATTTAACGCCGTCTAATTTTAAGGACTAATTGTAATAGTTTTAAAACTAAGAGGATTAAATGCCATCAATGTTTTGAGTAGGGACTAAAACCAAAAATCAGCAATACTTAAGGAAATTTAACTAAATAAAACAATATTTAAAAATAATTAAAGATTTGATTTCAATAAAAAAATCAACTAAACTTTTAAAAAAATTATAAAATAAAAAAAATAAAAAATATTTATTTTTATAATTATTTTTTTATAAAATTGATTTTATAATTTATTAATATTTTTTATTTCAATAATTTTAAGTTCTTTTATAATTTAATACAAAATTTGCTGTATAGTAAAACAAATGGACATAACTGAATGTTACGAAAATATAAATGTAAGCCTAAAATATTATTAAAACTTATATTAGAGTTATAAACATTATATAATAGAAAACCATAATAAAAATAAAATTTTCTAAAGGGAAAAATAAAATTATAATATATATATATATATATATATATATATATATATATATATATATATATATATACACGTATGTATGTATACAGTAGTTATAAATATGTTTAATTTTATCTAAAAAGATATATAATAATAGTTTTATAATGAAATGATTTTTAAATATTTTTAATAATACTGGAAACTTAAAACAATTGGTTCATAAATATAAATAGTAAACAAATAAGTTAAAAGAGGAAAAAAAATTAGAATTAGATTAAAATTCTTTTTGGTTTTCAAACTCTGCTCTCTCACTTGTGTCTATCAAAACCTGACAATCCTAGGTAATTAGGGTTTCCATCCTCCAACTCTGAAGTTGCAATAGCAGAGAATGGAGCGCAAAGAGAAGTCGAAATCGAAGGCAGTGGTGGAGCTCGAAAATGACCATTTTACCGGCACGTCCACGCCGTCACTCGTCTTCAGTAGCGACGACGACGAAGCCAACCAAGATCTCAGTCTCAAGATCGTCGAAAAAGCCATACGAATGCGTGCAGCCAAGGGCACCGCCCCAAGCGAACACGTTTCGCTTTCACAGACACTCGAATTTTCGCAGACACTCGAATTCGCTGTGGTCCGAAATGTCGTTCCAGATGTGCCCAGCGCAATAGCTGATTCTGAGGTGAAGGAGAAGAAGAAAACAACTAAGTTGAAGATTGAGACTAGGGATGAACGTGTGAGTTTTATTCCCTGTTTGGCTCATTCCATTTTTGGAGTAAAAAGTTTGGTTTATACTATTTGTTGTTATTTTCATTTGAATTGAACTTCCTTTTGGTTTAATCTACCCGCACCCATACTCTCCTTATGGCTACCACATCATTTTAATTAAATAGATTCTGATTGAAGTGAAATTTGGAACAACTGATAAAAGTGGAGGACAAATAATGAAATTGTTATTTGAAAAAAGTGCAATTTTTCTTTTCCTACTCTTTAATTATATGTATTGTTAATCTATTTCAGTTGAAATAAATATTTTAAATTGCAGTTGTGATTGCAGCTTTGTCACTGATCTTGATGTTGTGAAAAATTGTGGCCAAAGTTGATAATGTAGCGAAACTATGGTCGGGGAGACCTCAGACACATTGATAATGTGGCCAAAGTGGCTACTGGGGACCCATTTTTGAAACCTTGCCTAAAATATGTTGTTTTTTTGAAATATAATCAAATTCAAATTTTCACTTGCACAACCATGTTTATGATTATGTTTGTTTGAAAAGATGTATCTTTTGTTGTTTTCTTTAGGTTGAAGAGATGGAGGAGACCATCAAAGATACTGAGAATCAGGAGTCTGCGGAAGGAGGTGCAGTTCAGACAGGCGATAACATGGTTCTGCGAAAGCTGCTTGTGAGTTGAAATCTTTCATCTGAAATGACATTTTGAAAATACTACTGTCCATGAGAAAGGAGTAGTCTGGATATCATATCACTCTGTTTCTGTTCTTTCAGCGGGGTCCGAGGTATTTTGATCCACCAAACAATAGTTGGGGAGCTTGTTTCAATTGTTTCAATTGTGGCGAGGAAGGTCATGCTGCTGTGAACTGTTCAGTGGCAAAGCGGAAGAAGCCATGCTATGTTTGTGGTGTTTTGGGACACAATGCAAAACAATGTACTAAGGTATGTCTTATTACCAATTTTCCATCTTTTTATTGGTATATGAAGGTTATTGAAATTTGCATTATGCTCCTGCAGACACAAGATTGCTTTATCTGCAAGAAAGGTGGTCACCGAGCTAGAGATTGCCCGGAAAAGCATGCAAGTACTCCCAGAATCATTGCAATTTGCTTAAAGTGTGGAAATTCTGGGCATGATATGTTTGGATGCAAGACTGATTATTCATTGGATGATCTTCAGGTTGTTCTGTTCATTCTCCTACTTTTCTTTTACTGGCAAATTTGGGAAACTTCTCGTTGAATTTGCTTAAAAATAGTGACTAGCATTGTATGTGAATTGCAAAGTCACTGACTGGTTGTCTCTTTGTTCTGTTAAATTAGGAAATTCAATGTTATGTCTGCAAGAGACTTGGCCACTTGTGCTGTGTCAATTCTGATGATGCAACACCAGGAGAAATTTCTTGTTACAAATGTGGTCGGTTGGGTCATACTGGTTTGGTAAGTTTTACTTAATGGCTTATTGATCTTCCTGTCTGACTCTCTTAGTAGGGGTACTTTGTTTGATTGTTTCTTTCTTTCTTCCTGACTGTCATCTTCTTAATACTAGACCTGCCAGAATGTTTGCAAGATTACTTTTTTAATGGAAATAAACGTGCAAAAAGTTAAAATAGCTTGAAAATATTCAATCATTACTCTTGAAATTACTTGTTAACATGTATGCAATGATGAAAACATGACCAAAAGCCACTACATGAAGGAATGAGTCACCGTTCTAAACCTAAAACATAAATGATATCCTTGTTGAACTTCCTTTACTCCCTTCAAAATCTGAAGGTGTCCTTGCATTCTTTTAATAGCAATTTTCATGCCTAGGTAACCAAAGAGGATTCAGTCTTAAGCTATAGCACTGGGTAATATATGATTGTTGGAGAAGGGACAAATGGTCTTATATACTTATAAGCAGCAATGGCTCCTGGTTTTAAGCTCTCTACAGAGCTCAGGAAATGGAAGATTAGAAAAAGTAGCCACACGACTTGCAATTTGATATTTCTAAAATAAAAAAGATTGCACATCATACTCTCAGACCGGATTCATGTGCACCTTGTAATCACCACAAAATATTCCGTTCTTATATTTACTAAACAGTGTCTATGTCTGGAGTGTACAAGAAAAGGTCCAAAAAATACTTGGAGAAGTTATGATAATATTATAGTAGTCAAGTTATTAATTTTTAGTTAATTTAAGATTAAGAACAGGAAAATATGGCATCTAAGAGGACATTCCTTTACCTTTATGCTTAAAGCATGGTATCAAAGCATGAAGAGATGCTATGGTGATTGTTAGATATATTATATTTAGTTAGGCTTAAAAGTCCACTTCTTAACATGATAACAAAGCCATGGTTAGAATTTATCCTAACGAGATTTGTGTTTGTTGGACATATTATTCCATCCATTAATGTTTAGTCCCACCAAGAGAAGTATATACCTCTATGTGAGAGGTTGTGTTGGAAGTCCCATGTCGATTAGAGATAATACCAGTTTAGAATATATAAGGAGGTGGTGCAAACCTTACTTTACAAGCTGGTTTTGTAAGATAATTTTGGTATTGTATTTTGTCTTTTATGTCGTCTTGGCAAATCCACAATTTGGTGTCACTCAAGTATAGAAGCAAATATTTTCATTAAGTCTTTATTGATTATATTAGTAACAAGTTTGGTGTATATAATTTGTATACACTAGACACATAAAAGCAAATAAGATAGGTAAGACCAAAAGACTTAGCTCTTGTAGAACCAAAACTCTTGATACTGTATGACAACAACCTCCTCTAGCTAGGTTGGGCCAAAGCATGAAGAGATGCTATGGTGATGATGAAGGTGCGGAAGCACGGTGGATAATGGGAAATGGCTTATAGCCTTTGGTGTTTTGGTGGTGATGGGATAGTGTTTGATGGTGCTCTTAGAGAGGTTAGGTCAATTCTAGAGGAAAGTGGCTAGTGAAGATCATATGGGATGCTCAACCTTGACTTTAAAGACTAATAGTATGACATAACAATTTGGCAGCATTTCATTACTAATCTCAAAGTGAGAAGACAAGGGTGGAGACACTATTTATAGGCTTAGGGTGTCTTCAATTTGTAGAAGCAAAATCCTAAAAACATAAACTTGGCTAGCTTGGAGACCAATGTGAAAATCCTTTCCATTAGGAGGACATGTGCCGAAAATTCACTCCATTAGGAGGAGGACATGTGGTCACTAATTATGGAAAATCCTCTCCATTCCTAGAGTGACATGTGACTACTAGTTATGGAAAATCTTCTCCATTCTTAGAGTGACATGTGGCCACTAATTATGGGAAATCCTTTCCAATGAGATCATGACACATGGTCACACTCACATAGGTGGGACGACCCACACTCTTGTTCACCAAGGTAGGTTAAAAACTTTGACCACTTGGTCAACCTAGCAAATGGACATTCACTTTGGATCAATATTGGGCCTTGACCTTTGTTGATCCAAGTGGTCCAAAAACCCTACATTATTTGGCCCAAAGTACAGAGTCCAAAATAAATCCTAGACTACTTGGCTCATAATACAAAGTCCAAGTTATTCCTATTTTACTGAAAGCTCCATGATGACTCAAGAGAGAAATTTTAGGCCCATCTTCCACAAATAACTTCAACCCTTCTTACATGTGTTTGTCCATCATGTTTTGATGGAATTAATGGTTACTGGTGTTTATGAACCTTCTCTTGTTAGATCTATGGTTCAATATAATTATTAAATGATAGTTAAATCTGCAGTTGGCTGAATGTCATTTTGAAGAACATTTAGGGGATTATTGTGATTAACACACATATTTCTGTGGCTTTGTTACTGTCTTTTTTTTTTTTTTTTTTCTCTTTTAAACATTAAAGATTTTCAGTTCTTGAAACTTAAGATTATAGCTAGCATATCTAAATTTATGTGTTAATCGATGCAGGTATGCTCAAGGTTGCAGGATGAGATTGCAAGTGGAGCGACACCTAGTTCATGCTTCAAATGTGGTGAAGAAGGGCATTTTGCCCGGGAGTGCACAAGTACTGTAAAGGTACATTTTAGGATATTTTATTGACCGATTATTGTTTCTTTAATTTATTACAGCTGTTTACCTTTTTGTTTTTATTGTTGGTCTTTAGTATCTTGTGGCTTAGACTAAGTAGTTTTATGGATGCTGTGCTTTCCTCTGCAGACAGGAAAGAGGAGTCATTACTCATCACGCACAAAAGATAAAAGATCCCATAAAGAAAATGATTACATAGGAAATAGATCAGCACCTAATGATATGGGTGTTGCTCGCAGAAAGAAACGATTGCCTACGGAAGAAAGAGGAGGCTTTTCTCTTCCCAAGAAATCAAAGAGTAGAGGTGGCTGGATGCAGGAGCATCCTGCCGAGGAAAGAGGCTTTACAACTCCAAAGAAATCCAATGGTAGAGGTGGCTGGACAACGGAACATCCGGCAGAACATAAAGGCTATACAACTCCTAAGAAATCCAAGAGTAGAGGTGGCTGGACCACTGAGCATCCTGAAGAATTCTTTCCTCCCATGGCAATGAGGAACAGCTATAGGTTCTCAGGGTCACCATATTCCAGAAGCACTACAATTCATTCCTTTGGTAGTGGAAGTCATACTCCAGGTTATAAATCTAACAAGGTATGGACTGATTATGATGGAACCCCTATGTCCCAAGGTTCAGCTTGGTCAAATCATCATAGGTTTTCAGCATCTAGGTTTGGAAATTCTAGTAGTGGTGGGTATGGTAGGAATTACAGCCGATGGTAGTGATCGTGCATACTGGGTTATGTCCTATGCCATTCCTTTTGTAAACTTGTAAAACAACGACGGCAAGTTTTCTAAATCAGTAATTTTCCGTGCAGTCACTTGTTCTATGTTTTACTGTGGCAATTCTTTCAAATTTATAGATGTGTTAAGTGTTGCTACCCGTTGAACTTCATTATTGTTTGTACCACACTACCCTGAGTCAAGGGGGACGATTTGAACGTAGTGCCTTTTTGCTCTTCTATAATTATCTTTTGAAAATAGCAAATTATTCCTGCTAACAATAATTTGTACCACACTACCTGAGTCAAGGCATGTTGTAACAATATTTTTTTTTTTACAAAAGCTAATTCCAGCATCGTCATATTCTTTCTTCCCATATCGTGTGTAGAGGATAACCGATTTGATGGCAATTTCAGGCGTATTAGGATGCTTGCAATTGATTTTGAAGTCGTACTTTTACTTAGTACTAAGTTGTTACAGTTATTTCCATTTGAAGTGGTTAGTCTATACTAATGTATGAAGACGTACTATCTTTTATAATTGTTTTTCGTTTACATAATTTTTGTATGATTCTATTCTCTTAAGAATAGCATTGCAGTAGCTGCATTTGTATGTGATAACTGATGTACTGTTTGTAATGACTGTTACTTTTTTTAAGTATGTAGTAAAATGTCTTGTGTACAAAAAAGGTTACTTGCCTAATGGTGCTCTATACTAAAACAATTGTAAAGGTGCTTGAAATAGATTTATGAAAGATTTTTTTTTTCATTTTTTATAAAATACAATAACTTTTACTTTTAATTCATTAGCTTATTGACAAATACTTTTTAGTAATGATATATAGATAAATACTTTACTTTTCTCTTATCATTTTTTCTCTATATTGTTTTTTCTAATATCTAGATAACATTAATAATTTAGGTGTCTATAAACAGTTTTCCAATATTTACCGAAATAAATCAAGGTTTAAGAGTTTATTTATCTTAATGTAATCCGTATTTTGTTTTAAAACATTATTAAATCATTGTTGTTCATTTTGTTAAATTGTTATTGATACTGTTTAAAAGATGACAACATGATAATATAAATGACATGTGACATTATAAATATTCAATGTGACGGGATGGGAAAAAAATCTGCATCCGCGGATATTCGCGGATAAAATCAGTGACGAATAGTTGATATTCGTGGATATTTACTATCCGAAATCTGCGGATAGTGGATATTTTAATACTCGTTTATAAACAGGTCGGATGCGGGTATTATACTATCTATACCCACGGATTTCCAATCTCCGCAAAAAATACAAATAAAAAATTAATTTTTATTTTATTAAGTTAAATTTAATTAAAATTAATATTAATTTATATTTTACAAGGTTAAATTTAATTAAAATTGTAATATATGAAGCATACAACTCGGAATTAATTGACATATTAATAGGTATTAATATATCAAATTGCCTTACTCTTTATGATGTCTAGGTATAATCTTCCTCTTCTATCATAATAAAATTTATTTAGACATTTTTATATCTTGAGCGCGTCAGAGTGTCTTCTGCACATCAACAATCCATCGGAGTGGATGACATTCTCAGGAAGGATTGAAGATCAAAAGAGAACAAAACAAAGAAGAACGACTGACCCTCAGACCAATTTAACCGAAACAAAAATATCATTTTAATTTATATTTAATTTAATTTATATTATATTTTATATATTTTTTTTGTAATTTTATTTTAATAATTTATAAGAATATACTTTTTTAAATATTTGCGGGTATCCGTGGATATCAGCGAGTTTTAAAATATCCACAGATATTTTTTAAGCGGGTATCCGTGCGGGTAGCGGATGAATTTTTTTTTTGTCGAGTCAGGTTGCGGGTAGACACTATCTGTGTCCGATCCGACCCGTTACCGTCTCTAAATGTGACTATCATATGCTATTTAAATTGTCATGTATTATCATTCTAATGTCCGATGTCATTTATATTGTCATAATATCACTCCTAAAACGATCTTACAATTAATATAAAGGAAGGAACTACGTCGACTATTTTCAACAAAAATGAAAAATACATTGAGAGGGAAAAAAAATTGTGGAACTACATTGAATAATTTCAACAAAATTTAGAACCAAAAAGGCCATTAACTCGTAAACCAAAGTTTCTTGTAAGTTAAAACCAGTATATGATGTTATTGGTTTATAAAATAGATAGATTTTTTGTTGGTTTATATACGTTAAAATCATTTTTATTGCTTTATTTTTTTGTTCTACAATACTCCATATTATATTATTAAAAAGAATTTTATATTGTATGATGGCCTTCCTTCAAACCATCTTGAATCCAATGTGAGAAATGAATGGAGGATTGTGCAAAAGCTTGAAAACATGAGAGGTTTGTAGGTGATTGGTTTAGTAATGATGAGTTTCTTACAAAGATGAGACCAACTTTTAAGAAAGAAAACCTAGAGTAGTCTAGAAGAGAGAACTAGTGTAGAAAGAACTCAAGACAAGTAGAGTGACAATTTTGACGACATCTCATTACTAATATCAAAGTTAAAAGAAAAGGGACGAGGCCTTTATTTATAGGTCAAGAAACTCTAAATTTGTCTAGAAAAGGAAAGGAGAAAATTCAAAGTCAAATGTTCAAATTTGGAGTCAAGAGGGGTCATATTTCTAGTTTGACTTGCCAAATGGCTAGACATATAAGGCACTCTCTTGGAAAACAAGTTACCCAAGTTAGCCCAAACAAACATTAATTCACACATAGCCCAACCTTTTATGCCCAGAACTATAATACTGCGAGACTCAAAGCCTAAAACAAAGCTCAAGATCCAAAAATCCTATACTAAGTTTAAAATGTAAAATTCAAAGGGTGTTTGATCTCACACTTCCAACGTCTCATTTTGTACTTCAAAAAATTCCATTTTTAACCTTCTAACATCTTATCTTGCTTCTCCAACTTTTTCAAAAATTTTATTTTCAACTTTAATAAATATCGTTTTATTTTCTTTTCTTTCTTATCAAAAACACTCTACACTACCTTAATAAAAATTTAATTTAATTTAAAATTCATATATTACTTAATACAATTTTATATTTTAATAATTATTAACATATGATTTATATTACAATAATAGTTATATTAAAAAGGTAAAAATAAAATAAAAAAATAAAAATAATAATAATAATAAAATAATAATAATAATAATTATTATATAAATTTTGATTTAATATATTAAATTATATTAAATATTAAAATAATTAAATAATTATTAAATTTTAAATAAAAACCAAAATTTTAAAAAACTTGTTTATCAAAATCAGTAAAATATGCTAACAGTTTTGTTTTTATTTAAAATTTCATAAATATTTAATTTAATTTAAAATAATAATATTATTTATTATATTTTTATATTTTAATAATTATTAAAATATGATTATATTTTTATAATAGTTTTATTAAAAAATTAAAATAATAATAATAATTAAAATAAGAGTAATAATAATGAAAATAAAAATAATATTTATAATCAAATTTAATGTATTTAAATATATTAAATTATATTAAAATATTTAATTAAATTAAATAATTATTAAAATTTAAATAAAAAACAAAAATTTAAAAAGATTTGCTAATCGGATATAGAAATCCATTAAATGCATCGAATAAATAATTGTTTATAAAATTTTTTTATTTAAATTTTAATAATTATTTAATTTAATTTCATATTTTAAGATAATTTAATTTATTTAAATATATTAAATCTGATTTTATATTATTATTTTCTTTTATTTTTATTATTTTTTTTATTTTTACTATTATTACTTTTATTCTAATTATTTTTATTTTTATTTTTTAATATAACTATTATATAATAGAAATTATATTTGAATAATTATTAAGATATAAATATATATTAAATAATATTAAAATATTAAATTAAATTAGTTTATTATTAAGGGTGTATAATGACTTTAATAAAAAAGAAAAAAAATAGAAAAATATTTATTAAGGTTTAAAAATGAGATTTTTAAAAAAGTTAGAGATTAGGGTAAGATTTTGGAGGTGTAGGAAGAAATATTCAAATTCAAAATAAATCTATTCTACTAATTAGGTCCATAAGAATAAGAGATTGAACCTACTCAATTCAGTTGAAACTCACTTCTAGTCAATTTAGTTGAAACTCACTTTTTTTATATGCTTCTGACTATAATTTTTGTATTTCTGTCTCTTGGTTTTGTATTGTGTAATCTGAGAACATAATCTAAATGTTTTTATGAAATACTTACTTTTGAATTATGCAATTTGGATTTCATTTTTAAACTCTAAAAATTCAATATAGAAGTAATTAATTTTTTAAAAATTAGACTTTAAAAATAATTAATCTTTTTAAAATTAGACTTTCGAATTATGAAATTTCGAAGTGATGGTTCCTCTTATGCCGTCCAAATAATACTTAGTCACATGAGGTTGGATTGAGTTGATTAATAATTGAATTTATAAACCAATCAATATAAAAATCAAAAGCATAATCTTTCTCATATTTTAACCCTTTCATATTACATAGCATAGCGTGTTCTAAACATTAAAGAGGGAAATACTTTTTTATAAGGTTTGCGAAAGTCTTTTTCGCATAGTCATTCAACAAAAATTGCGTCTAATCAATCATTAGACTTAAAACCTTTTCTTTTACAATATTAGACGTGGTTCCTACTAATTATTGTAAGAAAAAAAATTAACAATATATAATTCAACCATACCTTCTTGTATGTTGTAGTAAAAATTGTTGACAAAAACATAAATCGTAAAATTTTTTGAGGCGTGTATGTTCTTAAAGACTTATCGCGGTGTATTGCGTAAGTCCTCCAGGATATAACAGAAACTTTCTAAAATATTTCCGAGGGTCTCAGAACTAACAAGGATATCAGAAAAGAGTATAAAATAAATTCAGAATAATTTTCGAAGAGAAAAAAAAAAGAAAGGAGAATGAGAGAAGACTGCTTTTTGGTGTGTTTTGGAATGGGGAAGAGCTCTCTGTTTAAAGACCTAGGAAAGAATAAAATAAATAAAAGAAATTAAAACTAATCAATGATTTTAATGTTGCAAAATTAATTGACATTGAAAAATTTGAATGTTGGCATACTACCGTCGAACACCGTTTCTTTTGCAATAATCTAACATTATTACAACAATCCCCCACTTATTGCAAAAGAAAGTTGAAAGAAAAGATAAAACTTTTATTCTGGGTCTCATAGGATGTAATGCATCAGAGTTGGTATAGCAAGCTATATGAACTAGTCTTAGATTTAGAAGCTTAACACATTGTAATTGGTATAGCAAGCTATATGAACCAAAGACACTTGACATGTGTTAGAGGTTTATCAATCACAATACACCCCCACAATCGTTGCTGTTATCGCTGTGTTGCGCTTACTAGGCCATGCGCGTGTCCAATATTCATGAGTGCTCTAGAGATCATACCAAGATCTCATGCAAGCGGCCCCACTCGACACTCATATAGGTGATTTCATCAAGTGTATGTTGCAAATCATACACCACCCATAAGGGATATGAAAATCATTAAAAACTTTGTTTAATTACAAAGTTTAACCTCTCAATAATGTAGTCTCTAGCACTTTCACATACACCAAGGAATGGACATATTTGATTTAAAATCAAATTAGTGCTACCAGAACTAATAAGTGACTTGTTTTTACCCATATGAACCTTATTCATGGGATCTCCAATCACAAAGGTTGGGTTACCATCACTTGTTTGTTTGCAAGTGGCTTAAGTCCCATTCCCCTTGATGTTTCTAAGATCATATTTCTTCCAAAGGGTTTTGTTAGAGGATCTGTTAGATTCTGTTCTGACTTCACATAGCCAATGGAAATAGTTCCACTCTTTAGCAGCTGCTTCTCTAAATTGTGTCTCAATTTGATATGTCTATTCTTTCCATTGTAATTCTTGTTTTTAGCTATAGCTATTGCCGATTGGAAATCACAATGTATTCACACCGATGGGATTGGTTTCATTCCTAGTGGAATGTTTGCTAAGAATTTTTTCAACCACTCAGCCTCACTATCAGCCATTTCAAGAGTGATAAACTCAGATTCCATTGTTGATCTTGCAATAATTGTTGTCTGGCTGATCTCCATGTAATCACACCACCCCCAAGTCTGAATACATAACCACTAGTGTATTTTGTCTCATCTGAATCAGAGATCCAGTTAGCATCACTGTACCCTTCTAGTATAGTGGGAAATCCACTATATTCAATGACATAATCCATTGAACCTCTTAAGTGTCTCATAAGCTTGGAAAGTGCATCCCAATGTTCTTGATTTGGACATTGAGTGTACCTACTTAGTCTACCTACTGCATAAGCAATATCAGGTCTAGAAAAGCTCATTAAGTGCAGTAAGCTCCCAATTATCTAGGCATACTAAGGCTGAGATAATGATTCTCTTCTATTTTTCATTAATTTAGAGTTAGCATCATAAGGGGTATTCACGAGTTTCAAATCATAGTTTCTCAATGTATTGTTCTTGGGATAGTAATATACTATCTCTCTTCCTTATGATTTGATAACGGTTTAATAAACGTTATTTTTATACTTAAATTTGATATCAAAACACACCCTTTATGGCTTAGAATGAGCTTAGAATCAAGTAAAACACTTAGTTGAGTCACATGAGAGTCAAAAGTTGTTTTTAGAGATATTATGCTTGCTTTGCTAGGTTTTGATGAGAATTGAAGATGGAAGTGAAGAAGGGGGGACTTAGACTCAAGAAAGAAGGAGAAAAAAGAAGAAAAGAAGAGTCAAAGTCACCGCTCAGTGCTATTTTCTAGCGTTGAGCGCTAGATTCGAGGGAGTAGTCACCGCCTCTCGCTCAAGCGGTGCCGCTGAGCGTCCAGGCGATTAGAGGCAAACCGCTGAGTGGTGAGATGGACCGCTGAACGGTCCTGCGATTAGAGGGAAACCGCTGAGCGGTCAAATTAGGCGCTGAGCGGTGGAATGTTGGGCTTGAGCTTAAATTCTGTTACTTTTATGCGTTATAAATAGCCCTAGTGCGACCTTTAGAGAATTCTTTTGGCATGCAGAGACGTCCAGAGCAATTCTACACTCCTTGGAGGCGGTTTCTAGGATGCTTAGGTTCCAATTTATCAAATCTAGGGTTTACTCTTCCATTCTTTCATTTAATTCCATCTAGTTTCACCATGTCCATGGTGAACTAAACCCTTTGTTGTTGGGGAACAATGTAATCTTTTGAAACTCTCTTATATTGAAATTCTTGTTTTATTCACATGCTTATATTATCATTTGTTGGGTTTCTTATCTATGCTTAATGCTTTTATCGTTTAACTCATTCGGTAGAAGATATTTGCCTTTGTCGATATGGAGACGTATGGGGAAGTCATGAACTGATAGGGAATTCCTTGATTAAGCAATACTGTCTAGAGATAGGGGTAGGATGATCAATTGTATTTGCTTCTGTGATATATGCATTGCTAATTACTTAGGGAGACTAGAGATAGTAAACTAGTAGTTAGTGATAGGCTCATTTTGCGAGAAATCGGGTTTAGGGTAGGCAAAGAAAGTTTGCATGACAATTAGATAGTAAAGCGAATTAAATAAGAAAAGTAAATATAAGAGGGCGGATAAGATGAAATTGTAAACCCCAACAACTCCATTCATTCATATCTTTTCTTGCCAATTGAATCACTTGCATTTGCATGTTTATTTTCGTTTTGCATACAACCACAAAAAATATTTCTTTTTCAAGTCCTATAAGATCAATTTACATGAAAAATAAGGCCTAAGAGTCCTTTAGGAGAACGATATTTGGTCTTACCGATTATTATTACTTGATACGATCTGGTACACTTGCCAGGAGTTTAACATGATTCTAACACCTAAAATTACATTACATTCCAAGATTTATATTTGGAGAAACAAGTAAATTCACATATCGTATATATATGCACTTCAATACAAGGATGTACACTAACATTCACAACCCAACAAATATTCCATGAACACACTCAAACCAAACTGGACTGCATTTAGTCATTCAACTAACATTATACACATTACCAAAAAGTATACCTTAACCCTAATCTTGACAACTATAACAACTAAGTAGTTCACATAAGTACGTTCAACAACTTTTACCACATACTAATCAGCGTGAACGTGAAGCCATAATCATTTAAAACTAATCCAAATCAATATTAGATTTATATAAAGATAAGGCCTAAGAGTCCTTTGGGAGAACGATATTTGGTCTTACCGATTATTATTACTTGATACGATCTGGTACACTTGCCAGGAGTTTAACATGATTCTAACACCTAAAATTACATTACATTCCAAGATTTATATTTGGAGAACCAGGTAAATTCACATATCGTATATATATGCACTTCAAGACAAGGATGTACACTAACATTCACAACCCAACAAATATTCCATGAACACACTCAAACCAAACTGGACTGCATTTAGTCATTCAACTAACATTATACACATTACCAAAAAATATACCTTAACCATAATCTTGACAACTATAACAACTAAGTAGTTCACATAAGTACGTTCAACAACTTTTACCACATACTAATCAGCGTGAACGTGAAGCCATAATCATTTAAAACTAATCCAAATCAATATTAGATTTATATATTCAAATAACCAATTCTGCAATACTTGGTATGGTTAACCGATTAGTAATAATATGTCCAAAAAATCCATTTTCACTCAAGCATATTCAACACGTTACTAGACACTATAAACAACACCTTATTTTACGCCCATAGACCTTATTAAGTCATAAAATTTAATTCAACTTAAAATCCGCTTCCAAAATATTACAAATTATAAGCCATTAATCCATTCCTTTTAGTTCTCGATTAGCATGCAGTATTTTTAGTTAAATAACTACTTTTGGTGTAGAAAAATAACAAAAAAAAAAAATGCAGGACAACACATTTTAATGAAGATTTTTAAGTCTAAAACAACACAAAACAGCAAAGCTTCTGATGCACATTTTTAAATAAATCAACAAGGTTTTTGGTGCATATTTTTACAAAAACCAACAAGGTTTCTGGTGTAGATTTTTACAGAAAACAACAAGATTTATAAGGCCAAAATAGCAACATTTAGAGCAAAAAAAAGTAAGCATTTAGAGTTAAAATAGCAGCATATTTGGTAGTCGAAACAACAAAGTTTTAAGACCAAAATGGCAAACATTTTTGGAGCTAAAACAACAAGCATATACATTTAAAACAACATCAGACACTCAATGTAGTTTCTACAACATAGAGTAACCTTTCAAATACTAGTACAAATCGACATGCACAGGTACTCTATACAATTCATGAGTTGGACAACAACCATGCTAAGAAGCATTCAACCCATTAACATTTCATTTGCCACTAAGTTATTCACATCAAACCCATCATTGAACAACATTTAATCACTTACAAAAATACTACTCAGTGTAGATATACACCTATATAGTTAACTCCCAAATTCAATTTTAGATATAACCCTCATCCCAACCAATCATAGACATATATGTCATAGAAACCAAAATGCAACCTCACACTCAAATAAATAATATCAATATCACAATGAGTTAGCTCCTCCATACACATGCATTTCATCATAATATTAATAAAAATTAATTAAACCCCCAAAATCTCAGAAACACAACCTAACATCCATGCCCAAACAACAAGTAAAGCAATTAAAAATAGATTAGTTCCTCATACCTTTTTAATTTTGGAAAATAACAAGATCGGAAACCATAGGACTAAGATTTCAGTTGCTTATGCCTATATACTCACGTTTAAGTCCTTAAGATTGTAGTAAAAATGTTGACAAAAACTCAAACGGCAAAATTTCTTGAGGCGTGTAGTGACACTATCCTTAAGGACTTATGCGCGGTGTATTGCGCAAGTCCCCCAAGATATAATAGAAACTTTCCAGAATATTTCTGAGGGTCTCAGAACTAGCAAGGATCTCAAAAAAGAGTACAAAATAAACCCAGAATATTTGGAAGAGGAAAAGAAGAAAGAAGAATGAGAGAAGACTGCTTTTTGGTGTGTTTTAGAATGGGGGAAGATCTCTTTGTTTATAGAGTTAGGAAAGAATAAAATAAATAAAAGAAATTAAAACCAATCAATGATTTTAACATTGCAAAATTAATTGACATTGAAAAATTTAAATGTTGGCATACTACCATTGAGCAATGTCTCTTTTGTAATAATATAACAGTATTACAACAATCAAAGTTTGATTATGGAGGAGTAAGCCCCGTTTTGTTATTTAAGAGAAACCATGTGAATGACCGTGAAAGCGGCCAAATTCTACGGCGGGACAAGCGTATGCTCCACACGTGTCTCAGCCCCAAGTCAAGTTCAGCTCGCAGTTACCCTTTACAAGGCCTGCACATATCTGCAGAGAGGGGCTCCAGGACTTTCCTAAGCCCAACTATTAGCATGGGCCAAATCACATCACCCTATAACAAGGTATTGGCCGTTACTCCCTCCACCACCACAAAATACTCCTTACACCTCCTTATTGCTCTTTTACCTTCCGTACGGATGTCAACATCCATACACGGATATCCACGTTCGTCGACCAACTCTTCTCCCATTTCATCCTCTCATCATTGCTGGTCACAAACTAGTCCAGTTCCATGGACTTTAGAGCCCCAAGACCTCTCACTGAACCGTGCTTTGCAGTAACAATGGAGGGGTTTGGGAACATAAAGGATCTGTCACACACCCCATCATAGAATTTGAGGAAAATCCACAATGTGCTGCAAGAACATCAAAGGCTATCTCTGTTGTGATAGCGAACCAGAAGAAAACACAAAACCCAATTTGAAATTGGGAGCAAAATCCTGTGCATAGGCCATTTTTCTTCCCTCCCTCTCCCTCTTTCTCAACAGTTCTTCAATGAATTTAATTCAGTGGTACAAAGAAGTACCCATGAACAACTAACAAAAAATAATAACAAGAAAATGGAAAAGATTGAATCTTTGTTTCTGGGTTCAGTGAATTCTGAAGTGAATTCAAGCCTCAAAACAGAAAAAGAAAGACAAAAATAAAGAGAATAAGAAACCCAAATTTCCCACAATTTTCTCAATATCCAAACAAGATGCCACTCAAACTTAATCCATCCAATAAATAAGAAAGAAAGTGACTTGCGAGCAAGAAAGACTGAAGAGCCACAATTATCGGCATAAAATTTCAATGAAAAAGATTAAGTGAACAAAATTGGAAAAAAATAACAACAAAAAGTAAAAAAAGAGGTCGCATGCGTCTTTTGGCATTAAAATAAAGACAGAGATAGCAGAAGCTGCAATTGCAATTTTCTTTGGTTGTTGCTAAGGCCATAGAGGGTTTATGGGGAGATGCAGGGGTTTAAAAAAAATGGATATTTTTGAAATAAAGAAAATAGCAGGTGAGGTGCAGGGAGCATTTGGGGTGGTAGATGGAGCAACTCTCTCAAGTATTTTCGTTGCTTTTGCTTTCCCAAAGCTACAATTTCTCTTCCTTCATTTAATGCTGACAATTAATTTTCTCCTTCTCCCCACAAATGGGTCCCACGCGGAAAAATTATAGAAGAAATAATCAACCTAGAAAATATCACCTACCGGGAGTTGAACTCAAGACATATTCATCCCAACCCATTATGGACACAAAGCAACACCACTAAACCAAAGCAGAAAAATAGAGGAGAAATAATTAACCTGTTTTCACAAGGATAATGATATTTTGACACCCAAAATTTGACAAATTTTTGACACTACCACGTGTTAAATTCTGGGTGGTCCACGTGTTTAATGAAGAAAAAGGCTGAACGACATGGATTATGAATTGAGAGAGGTTCTGAAGAGTGCCTTTCATTTTGAGATTTGAAAATCGTATTAAGAATTTAGTTTTGAAAACCCTAGTGAGAGAAGCACCTACGCCATCGAGAACCGCTCGACGGGTTTCCACTGTTAGTTGCCCAAAGTGCGTCGTTCAGCGTTTACCGGAGGACATTCCGTTGCTGTGCCGCCGATTGGAACGTGCTCAACCCTTGAAAAATTAGTCCCATGAAATAATCCCTTTTGCTCGCGTGTCTTCCCACCCTTTATCGGAAGCGTGCCCCCGTTTATTGATCAACGAAGTAGATTCCAGCGTTGTTCCACTGCTGTTCCACCATTTATTGGATATAGAAGTGATGTGCAACCATTGATGATCACAAGTATATGGATGTACATGGCCAAGGAAGAATTCTTGTTAAAACTCAAAAATATGCAGAAACAAATCTGGGAGCAAAGGCCAAATTAGTGGGCAGTTCAAGCAAACTTTCTGCACACGTGATAACGGTCTAAAAACCGTTATTTTTATACTTGAATTTGATACAAAACACACCCTTTATGACTTAGAAACTAGCTTGAAATCATGCATTTTGCTTAAGTTAGAGAATAAGAGAGTCAAAGGTGGTTTTCTTGGTTTTATGCTTGGTTTCCCTTGTTTTGGCAGGATTTAACATGAATTGAATGAAGTAAGTTGAAGTAGGAAGGAGATGGAGGCAAGATAAGGAAAAGTTCTTAAAAGAAGAATAGTAGGCACCGCTGAGTGCCATAATACTGCTGAGCGCCAGCCTCTTGAAGGACTTCTCTGGCCAACGCTTAAGCGTCAACGCTGAGGGGAAATTCAGTGCCGCAACCACCGCTGAGTGCCACTATCTTGGTGAATTCTTTGCCAGACGCCTGGGCGACAACGCTGAGCGTTCTTCTGAAGTGCCGCACCTATCGCTGAGCGGTGACCCAGTGCTGAGCACTATACTTTTGGGCCTGGGCCAGTTTCTGCTGATTTTTAATGAATTATAAATAGATCTGGACGACCTAGATGGTCTATCTTTTGACAGAAAGAGGCGCAAAAACACTTTTTTCACCCCTTAGAGGTGGATTTTGGATGCGGAAGCTCAAATCTACAAGTTCTAGGGTTTATCTTTTCATTAATTTCATCTAGTTTCACCATGTCTATGGTGAACTAAAACCTCCATTATTGTTGGGGAAACAATGTAATCCTTTGAAACTCTCATATATTGAATTGATGCTTTATTCATATGCTTTATTTCATTAATTGTTAGAGTTTTTCCTCTATTCTCTATGCATGCTTTGTTTAATTCATTCAATAGCGTGATCTTTGATTTTATTTATATGGACACATATGGGTAGATCTAGACATGGGGGAATTTTCTCGGGAGCAATATTACCTAGACATAAGAATAGGAGGACCGATTTTCTTTAAACTTCTGTGCGAATTTAATGTAATGCATGATCAATTGCTAGGGAGACAAGACATTTTAAACTAGTAATTAGGAGTAGTCTCTTTTCACCAAGACATTGGGATTAGGGTAATTAGAAAGTGGCATTAACATTAATGAAAAAGTATAATTCGTTAATATATGAGAGTGGATTAGGATAAGTCGGAAACTCCAACAACACAATTCATCCATATAATTCACCTGTGTTATATATTTTGGTCAATTGATCAACTTTTGCATGTGCATGTTTAATTTTTGTTTTTGAATTATTAAACCCTAATTTTCGTCATTCAAGTCTTATATAATCAAGAAATCACATGAAATTCTAGGCCTATGAGTCTCTAGGGAAACGATACTTGGTCTTACCAGTTATTATTACTTGATACGATTCGGTACACTTGCAAGAGTCTTAACAAGTTTTTGGCGCTGTTGCCGGGGACTCGTGATTTAACTATTCTAATAGTGTGATTATTGATTAAGTTTGACTTGATTTTTGTTTTTGTTTTCTTTTTGTTTTGTTTTATCTATAAAAGTGCTTTTTAGGGTTTTGTTTCTTGTGTATGCAGGATACAATTCATACTAGGAGCAAGAAAAATTCGGAACCTCTTCTTGAAGGTTTAAGTGCAACACGAAGGAGAAGGAGGAATCGAACATCTAGAGAATTGTTTCCTTCTCCTGAAACATTGTTACAACCCTCACCACAAGCATCCAACTAGAGCACAGAAGAAATGGTCGAGGAGGAAATTCTTAGGAGACACACTCTGGTGGATGCCACTATTGTTGTTGGCCCTCAACATTTTAATAGCATTGCAAGGCCGAGGGTCAATACACTGAATATGGAGATGAAGCCGGTGTTGATTCAATTGGTGAACAACAACCAATTTAATGGGCTATCAAATGAAAGTCCATATGATCATCTCACCATATTCAATGAGATTTGCAACACAATGAAGATCAATGGTGTGTCGGATGAGGTGATTAAACTTAGCTTGGTTCCTTTCTCATTGGGAGGCAATGCTAAACTGTGGTTGAACTCTTTCCCTGAGGATAGCTTGACGACTTGGGAGGCTGTGGTGGCTAAATTTCTGAATAAATACTTTCCACAGTCTAAGATCAACAAAGGTAAATTGGAAATTTCTTCTTTCAGGCAAGGCATGGAAGAAACTCTAGGCTAAACATGGGATAGATATAAAAGCTTGCTGAGGAAAACACCTATGGATGGTTTTGATGATACATCTGTAGTCTTGTCATTCCTTGGAGGTCTTAGCACTCAAACGAAGCTTATGCTAGATGCCTCAGCTGGAGGAAACATTAAGCACAAGACTGCAGATGAAGCCTATGATTTGATAGAGAACATGGCGGCTAATGACAGTGAGATGCATATTGAAAGAGGCGTCTTGCTTCAACAAAAGGGAGTTCTTCAATTGCCTACTCAAGATGCCTTGCTTGCACAGAATAAGTTGATAACTCAACAATTTGAGAATCTGACAAAGAATCTTGCTCAATTGCCTAAGGAGCTGAAGAATGTTTCACAGGTGTAACAACAACTCTGTGATCGTTGTGGTGGTGACCATATTAATGGTCAATGTGCTTATCTAGAGGAGGCCCAAGAACAAGTCAACTACATGGGAAATCAATTCCAGTACCGCTAAGGTAATTACAACCAAGGGTGGAAGCCTCACCCAAGGTCAAGGCCAGACTGGACAAGCTGGACAAGCAGGGGGCCAATTCAATAGACTACAACAACAACAACCATCACCACTATAGCAACATGTATCTGGTCTAAATGATAGGACTAGCAGGTTAGAGGAGATGTTTGAGAAATTTTTTCTGAAGCATGAATCCACTACGAAGAGCAATGAAGCTAACTTCATAAATTTATAGATGCAGATTAGTCAGTTAGCTAAAAACTTGGAGGATTAAGCAGAGAACCAATTTGGGGCTAATACTGAGGTTAACCCCAAAGAAGATTGTAAGGTTGTAGTGAGGGTTGTTGGGGAGAGAGTGAGAGAAGAAAAAGAGAGTGTTGAGTTAGTGAGGGAAAATGAAAACAAAGAAGAAATATGTGAGGGGGAGTTGAAAGTAGAAGAAGAGAAGAGGAGAGAAACAAAATTGTAAAAGAAGAAAAAAATGAAAAAGATGAGAGAATTTTTCCTTACCCGAAAGGGCGTGAGAAAGTAGAGAGAAGATGTGAGCGCTTTAGAGAAAGCTTCAATCAATTGGAGATTACTATACCATTGACTTAAGCACTCCAAGGAATTCCTGTCTATGCTAGACGTATAAAGCACTGCCTTGGTGAAAAGATAGATTTTGAGGAGGAAGCTAATGATGAATAGAGAAGTTGTCGTGACTTGTTGGAGAAATCACATCCTCATAAAGTGAAAGATCCAGGAGGTTTCACAGTTCCTTGCCCCATTAAAGGTGTGAAGATAGGGAAAGCCCTACTTGATTTAGGGTCAAGTATTAATATGATGCCCTTATGTATGCTGAAAAAGACTAGTAGTCTCAGATTGAAGCCAACAAAGATATCCTTGATAATGGCAGATGAATCACCAAAGAAACCCTACGGTGTGGTGGAGGATGTTGTGATGCGCATAGGAAGGCTTAAATTCCTGGTTGACTTTGTAATCATGGAGATGAAGGAGGATGACAAGATCCCAATCATTCTTGGAAGGCCGTTTATGAAGGCGGCTAAAGTAGTCATCAATGTGAATGACATATTAATCATGATTAAAGACCGAAAAGAGGAAGTGATCTATGATGTCTTCAAAGACAAGCAGATTCAAGCGAAAAAGATATGTCATAAAGCTGCAAGGAAGGTTGCACCAGTGGCTAAACCTAAATCTGCAAAGCTGGTCAACAAAGGTAAAAAGTGGGTTTTAATGCAGGTTAAGGAAGAAGGGAAAGTTGATAAAGGAAGCACAGTCCAGTTTGACTTGGAGGATGCACAATTCAAGCTTGGTACCCCTGTGAGATACAAGAAGAAGTTGTAGGGGTTATGAAAGGATTCAAGGAGAATGGAGTGATAGAGATTGAGGCTCCATATTCTAGGCGAGTCAAGAAGGTGGACCGGAAGCAATTGATGAGTTGGTGTGATGAAAGTAAAAGAGACACCAACATGGAAGATGGAACCTGAGCTTTACTAGGTCAAGCTAATGATGTTAAAGAAGCGGTTGCTGAGAGGCACCCTAGTAACCTAAAAACTTTGTTTCTTTTGTTATTTTATTAATTTGGTTATGTAATTGTAATATTGTTGAACATTGTTTATTGGGTAACATCTACTGAGGGATATTAGATAATTAAGTATTCATTGAAGAATACAAAAAGTACACCTACTGATGGGTATTGGTAAGATTTTCACTTACTGATGAGTGCTAGAAAGGTTTGGGTCAAGCTCGTGACGTTAAACAAACGCTACCTGGGAGGCAACCCAGTTGATTGTTTTACTTCCGTTGCATGTTGTAATTCTGTTCTAGTTGCATGTTAGGATTTAATTGTTGCATGACTAAGTGAAGTGAGGGGAAATTGCATGAAAATTAAAAATTGAGAGTTGAATTTGAGTGGTACAGGGTTCATAACGCTTAAGGCAAGCCAAAAAGGGGGAGAATGTAAATCGCGCTCATCACTCAGTGGTACCCAACGCTAAGCGGTGGCGTCGCAGATTGCTTAAGTGGGCTTTTATGTAGGGCTCAACGTTAGTTGGCCCATTACACATTTTAATACCCCTTAGGTCTCGCCCAAGCCTATCATTCAGCCTCCCACCCTCATTTGGCACTCTCAAGTACTCTCCAAAGCACTCTCTTCACTTTTCCCTACACCCTCCTTCTAAACAATCCTTTTCCACCTTTTTTGCACCACTCCATCATCAAAGTTTGGGGTTTTTGTGAGAGCAAAGCAGTTGAGGCTCATCCATCAACATTCACAAAGCACTTTGCACTCATTTGAAATCTTTCCACCCAAGTAAGTCATACATTCCGCATTCTAGGGTTTTCGAAGTATGAATTTGAATGAGAATGATAGTCTAAGCATGGGTTTTTAGGGCTTTTGATTTTTATGCATGATTAAGTGAAATAATTGATGTTTGGACCGATTAAATTGTATGATTGAGGTCGGGAACGAAGGAAATTACATGTGGATGGAGATTAGAGTCGTAAAGGGTTGATGTTGAAAAATTGCTACTGATAGCGCTGAGCGGTACTGCTGAGCGCTAGGTCTGCAGTTTATGATTTTTCTTGTTTTTGTGATGCAGGTGACGCTGAGGGGTCCTGTGTTGCCCTCAACGCTGATCAGTGATGTGTTTAGACAAGATTTGAGGTTTACTAACGCTTAATGAGTTTTCCTTTGGTTTTGTGAATTATATTTGATGCAGGAATGTCTTCTTCATCTAGAAAGAGGGTTAAAACCATTGGAAATAAAAGGAGAAAACCAGAGAGGTTCTATTCTAACAAGTTCCTCTCTAGAAGACATGAGCAACATTACCACCTTGTCTAGGATAAGAGACTCTTGATGGAACGCAAGGTATGGTGGATTCCAAACTTGGCACCACAGTTTGGAGAGGAGATAGAGAGCAGAAATTGGGAGAAATTGGCTACTTACCCTGCACCTGCAAATATAGCAGTGGTATAAGAATTCTATACTAATGCCAGGGGTCTGGGAGATTCTCATGACAACTTGGAGAAGTATACAAGCTATGCCCGTGGGAGGATTGTTAGGTATGATCCTGAGTCTATTAACATGTTCCTATACACGGAATGGACAGGTATGCAGTGCGAGTTTGCACTCAATATGGAGGAGGGCACTGATATTGGATGACATTTTCTCACGCTAACATCCAACCGTGTTCTCATGTCTCAGACATCACTATTGCTAGAGCCATGTTCTTATACTACGTGATGAGAGGAATGAATGTGAACATTGGCCAAGTAATAGCAAATGAGATTCTGAATTGTGCCACCACCACAAACAAAAAGGCGCCTTTGGGGCATCCTTCTCTTGTTACACACTTATATCAGCTAGCAAGAGTACATGTTTCTATTCCACCACTAGAGAGGCCGAGGAAAGCCATTGATGAGGCATATTATAGGCAATATTGTGGAGCAAAGGAAGTAGCCCAGTCAGTACCTCAGAGATCTCCCAAGAGGAGAGCACCACAGGTTTATGGCCCAGCTCATGATGCAGAGCCATTCCGGATGAGGGACATGTATATGTCTATGATAGAGGCAAGGCTGGAGTCCATTCATAGAGGGCAGGTGGCTGGAACAAAAATTATGATAGGGATGTATGATACACCCCCTGCACATAGGTGGAAAATGGAAGAATTTAACAACGTGGTGACAGGGCCGGAGGAACACGCACAAGGTAGTGGAGTTGGAGCACCTGAAGCTCCAACCATGGACGAGGATGATGAGGATGATGATGACTTCGAGGATGCTGAGGATGGAGATGAGGAGGACTCCGACGACAGCATGGGCTGAGTAGATGATATAACATCTACTAATGGATGCTATAGTGACTAGAACAAGAATTTTTCTTATCTTTTTGGATTTTGTAATTTGAACCTTATTTACTTATGTTAAGAAGTGTAGGATTTGATGTACTTCGTCAGAAACTTTATCTGTTATGATGGTTTGATTGATGTTTGCATGATGGGTGTTACTTGATGATGCTTGATATTGATTGATGTTGAGATTGCATTATAAGATGATATACAGGTTGGTGTTCACAAGCTGTGTGAACAGATGCATGATGATATTGTGATTGTGATTATGATGCTAAGAAGGGTATTTATCTGGGATGTTTGGAATAGTGATTGAGCTTATACGTGAGGTTTTGAACTCCATAGTTTTTGATTGAATAATTGCTATCTACTTGAAAACATAAGTAATATTGCCCAATTTTCTCTGATTGATTGAATTGCATATATATGTCATATGATCAAGGCCATTTGTGGTTAGCCCTTTCTTAGCCAATAAATAAAATTTTCATCTCAATTAAGAGGAACACCATGTGTTTTACCCTTTTTGAACCTAAGACTTAAACAAAGTTGAAAACCCTTTTTCAAAATCTTTACGTTGAGTTAAGTTGAGAAATATTGTGTGGTATTGATTAAGGTTCAAGTTTGGGGTTGTTGGGAAAATTGAAAGAAAGATAAGAATTGAGCTAATGTGTTGAGCAAAGCATGAAAAGATGCAAAAGATAGAAAAAATAGAAAAGATAAAAAAGATAAAATGGAAAGAAAAACTCAATGTAAAGAAAAGGGAAAGTTGGGAATGAGTGAGATTCGTTAAAAGAGAGTTTGTGCTGGAATTATGAATGTTTGAATAACTCTCTTAACTCAAGGATTTTTTGATCTAGAAAAACCAATTTTTCTTGTTAGCCCAAGCCACATTATAAGCCTTGAAAAAGTCCTTGTGATGACATGTGTGTGATGACGATTGATTATGGTAAATGAAAGGAAATTTTGTTCTATGTGACATGTGGATAGTAGAGGGAAGGAGTGACCTCAAGAAACACCTGAGGGATTGAGTGAAACACTTTGTCTGGTGAGGAATAATTCCATGAATCTATGATTATATCTATGCTTAGCTAATTGATCATTCATGGGAATAATATCTGTGGTAATATGTGATTGTGTGAGCACCATGATAAGCATTGAGAATCAAAGCATGTGTGCATCTTGACTAAATTTTATTGATGAACAGATTTGAGTGATTACTTGTCTTGTAGAGAAAGAGCTTTTGAATGTGATTGAACCATTGTGATGATTGGTGGAAGATTGAGTTGCATCTTGTTTGCTTGAGGACAAGCAAAGTTCTAAGTTTGGGGTTGTGATAACGGTCTAAAAACCTTTATTTTTATACTTGAATTTGATACAAGACACACCCTTTATGACTTAGAAACTAGCTTGAAATCATGCATTTTGCTTAAGTTAGAGAATATGAGAGTCAAAGGTGGTTTTCTTGGTTTTATGCTTGGTTTCCCTTGTTTTGGCAGGATTTCAAATGAATTGAATGAAGTAAGCTGAAGTAGGAAGGAGATAGAGGCAAGAGAAGAAGGACAAGTTCTTAAAAGAAGAATTGCAGGCTCCGCTAAGTGCCATAATACCGCTGAGCACCAACCTCATGAAGAACTTCTCTGGCCAACGCAAGCGTCCACGCTGAAGGGCAATTCAATGCCGCAACCACCGCTGAGCGACACCGCTTAGTGCCGTTATCTTGGTGAATTCTCTACCAGACGCCTCAGCGACAACACTGAGCGTTCTTCTCAAGTGCCGCACCTACCGCTGAGCGCTGTACTTTTGGGCTTGGGCCAGTTTCTCTTGATTTTTAATGAATTATAAATAGATTTGGGCGACAATACTGAGCGTTCTTCTCAAGTGCCGCACCTACCACTGAGCGGTGACCTAGCGCTGAGCGCTATACTTTTGGGCCTGGGCCAATTTCTGCTGATTTTTAATGAATTATAAACAGATCTAGACGACCTAGATGGTCTATCTTTTGACAGAAAGAGGCGCAAAAACACTCTTTTCACTCCTTGGAGGCGGATTTTGGATGCGGAAGCTCCAATCTACAAGTTCTAGGGTTTATCCTTTCATTCTTTTCATTAATTTCATCTAGTTTCACCATGTTTATGGTGAACTAAAACCTCCATTGTTGTTGGGGAAACGATGTAATCCTTTGAAACTCTCATATATTGAATTGATGCTTTATTCATATGCTTTATTTCATTAATTGTTAGAGTTTTTCCTCTATTCTCTATGTATTCTTTGTTTAATTCATTCAACAACGTGATCTTTGATTTTATCTATATGGACACATATGGGTAGATCTAGACATGGGGGAATTCTCTCGGGAGCAATATTACCTAGACATAGGAATGGTAGGACCAATTGCCTTTAAGATTCTGTGCGAATTTAATGTAATGCATGATCAATTGCTAGGGAGACAAGACATTGTAAACTAGTAATTAGGAGTAGTCTATTTTCACCAAGACATTGAGATTAGGGTAAATTAGAAAGTGACATTAACATTAATGAAAAAGTAGAATTCGTTAATATATGAGAGTGAATTAGGATAAGTCGGAAACTCCAACAACACAATTCATCCATATAATTCACCTATGTTATATCTTTTGGTCAATTGATCAACTTTTGCATGTGCATGTTTAATTTTCGTTTTTGAATTATTAAACCCTAATTTTCGTCATTCAAGTCTTATATAATCAAGAAATCACATGAAAGTCTAGGCCTATGAGTCTCTAGGGAAACAATACTTGGTCTTACCACTTATTATTACTTGATACGATTCGGTACACTTGTTGGAGTCTTAACAACACGGGAGTCATTTCACAGTTGACTCCCATTGAAACAAGTTGTTCCATTAAAAAACAAGGTCATTTTCACAGTTGACTCCCGTGTGCAGAAAATTTGCTTAAACTCCCCACTTATTTGGCCTTTACTCCGAGGTCTGTTTCTACACATTGAGTTTTAACAAAAATTCTTCCTTGGCCATGTACATCCATATACTTGTGATCAATAATGGCTGAACATCACTTTGATATCTAATAAGTCCAATAAGTGTTAAAAAAAAGTTTGTTCAATTAAACAATAAGGCCATTTTCACAATTGACCCCGTGTGTAGAAAGTTTTCCTGAACTCTCCACTTATTTGACCTTTGCTCCCAGGTTTGTTTCTGCACATTGAGTTTTAACAAGAATTCTTCCTTGGCCATGTACAACCATATACTTGTGATCATCAATGGCTAAACATCACTTATATTTCCAATAAACGGTGGAACAGTAGTGGAACAACACCGGAATCTGCTCTGTTGATCGATAAACGATGGCACGCTTCCGATAAAGGGTGGGAAGAAACGCGAGCGAAAGAGATTACTTCACGGGACTGATTTTTCGGGGGCTGAGCATGTTCCAATCGGCGGCACAGTGACAGAATGTCCTCCGATAACTGTTGAACGACACACTTTTGGCAACTGATGGTGGAAACTCCGTCGAGCGGTTCTTAGTGGAGTGGATGCTTCTTTCTCTAGGGTTTTCGAAACCAAATTCTTAATGCGATTTTCAAATTTCAAAATGAAAGACACTCGTCAGACCCCCTCCCAATTCATAATCCACGTCATTCAGCCTTTTTTTTTCATTAAACACGTGAATTACCCAGAATTTAGCACATAAGAGTGTCAAAAATTTGTCAAATTCTGGATGTCAAAATATCATTATCCTTTTCACAATGACGGATAAATGATATCTTACTTTTTCTGTTGACTTGTAATCTATTTGTATAAGTGTATTTGTAGTAGGATTTTACAAAAGAATTTTAGTGTAAATATTTAAAAGAGATTTGTATTATTTGAAAGTGTGATTGTATATTTCACTTGTGCTTGTAATATGAATATTTTTAAATAGTAAAAAAAAATTATTCTAAATTTGAGTGATTGATATTTGATGTATAATTGAAAATTAAAAAAATTAAAAAATATATTAATTGTGTAATCTCACCATCCTATCTTTTATCTTTCTTGTTTTTTAATTCCAAAAACAATTCCACTATCTCATAAAGTGTTTAAAGAAAGATATTTAGAAAAATAAATTAAAAGTTTAAACAAAACTCACTCACTTCTCTTTTTTATTAGTGATTTAACCTCAAATTTTATTTACCATTCTAGCGCACTTTTGTTATAATTTTAAATCACGTGACCTTATTCTCCTTTGTTGTTCTTAATATTTATATGATGTTCTACATTTTCACAATAATTGTCCAAAATTTTCATGACTTTACATTCACTGTACGACATAAAAGATGACAATGAATTATAGTCTTAATATGCTTTTAAATTGGTTGAACTTTCTTTGAACACTGTCACAGCATGACTTATGAGTTTAGAATTGAATAGGAGAAATGATTTTTTTTCCCCTTACACTAATATGTTCAAATGTTTTTTCTGTTTATTTTTTTAAGTATGTTAATTTTATTTTGTCGGTAATTATCCTACAAATACATAAACTAACATAATTATTGACTGAGTTACTACATAAAAACATACTTCGTTTAGATAAATTTATTAAGAAGAACTTCTATGTGAAGAAAAAAAGAAAAAGAGCAATAACTTTTTTTCCACAAATTTAACATTAGCTCATGTATAAGATAATTTGCATAAATTCTCAACTTAGATCGAAATAAGCTTGTACAAAATATGCTTTTAACTTATGAGCTTGTACAAAATAAGGTTAACATAGGTTTGGGTCAATTTGACTTAACTTAGATCAAAATATAGTTGGTTCGATTTGACGTGGAATCAACTTTAGTAATCCTAACTCAATGTTACGACCAAACACAAACTCAATTCAACTAAATCAAATTTAATTCGATTTGTCATGGTCCTAGTTGAATCCAATCTAACTTAACTTGAACTTGATCAAGGATATTTCATGTTACACTTTCAATCTCTCACCTTACATCTTCAAAAATTTCATTTTTAACCTTAATTAATATTTCTCTAATTTTTTCTTTCTTATTAAAGTCACTATGCACCCTTTAATGGATTTTGAAATCTATAGGGTTTTTGAAATCCAATTCATAAATTTTTTAAATTTAAATTTTAGATTTAAAAGTTAATAATAATTTAATTTTAATACTATTTAACATAAACTTATATTTTAATAATTATTCAAATATAATTTCTATTATTGTAATAGTTATATTAAAAAATAAAAATGAAAATAATTAAAATAAAAATAGTAATAATGAAAATAAAAAATAATAATAATATAAAATCTGATTTAAAATGTTTACATTATATTAATTATTAAATTAAAATTAAATAATTATTAAATTTTAAATAAAAAACAAAATTTAAAAAAAAATTGTTTCTCTAATAAACAAATTTTTTAAAATTTTGTTTTCTAATTAAAATTTCATAATTATTTAATTTAATTAAAAATTTAATATTATTGAATATATTTTTATATTTTAATAATTATTAAAATATGATTTATATTATTGGGTTAAATATGCTTTTCGTCCCTAAAGTATTAGGGATTTTTGGTTTTAGTCCCTACTCAAAACATTGATGACATTTAATCCTCTTAGTATTAAAACATGTAAAATTAGTCCCTAAAAATTGACGGCGTTAATTTTTTATTGACCTGGCAAACGACAATGACACGTCTTCTTCCACCATCAGTTTAACTATCTGCCACGCTGTTCTATTTTTTGGAACGAGATTAAGTGATTTGGAAGTGTGTTGGTGATTGAAATCAGATTCCAAATTAGGGCAAAGTGCATTTTTTGAATTGGGGAAAGTAGTTTCTTGACCCAGGATCAACCATCGAAGAGGCAAAGAAGGAAATCACCCGCATAAAGGAGAAAAGAGGTGTTGTTTTAGTGATGATGATGTTTCCAGCATCTCCAAGCGACACGAATTGGTTTCACTTGGTGTAACGACCAGGCAAAGGGGCTCACGTTTCTGGATTTTTGCTTCGTAGAGCTCGAGATGCGAAGATGGAGGCAGTGCACGATTTGAGTGTTCTTCCCTGCGCTTAGGGTTCACGAATTTTTGGTTTTCTGTGGTGTGATCTTGGGGTCTCTCCCTTTAAGAAGCTGTGCCCACGGGATTCAAGATTTGCCACAAAGAATAAGATCACAACAAATTTTTGTTACTCTTCTTTTCCTTCTCTTGCTAATTACTCAGTTCTCTGCTTAACTCCGATTGCAAAGCCACTGGTAGAAAAGCGATGATTCTCCAACCCCTCACTGACGTGCCTTCCTAAAATGTTTAGTTTTTGGGTGGTTGAAAGCTAAGCGGGTGCTGCTTCAAGGAGTTTATCTTCGGTATTATCTAGTGTCCTTTACTAAAATCAGAGAATGCTGAATGATGTGGTTGAAAGTTAAAAGTTCCCTCTTTAGTGTGATGTTTGTGAAGATGGCTGATAATTATTGATTAATATATTAGTTTTTGTTAACAAAAATTCAACTTCCCAATTTATCTTTCCATCAGTCAAAATATATATTTTAGAGCACATAATTGATTATGAACTAAATAAATTAGGAAAAATGTAGTGATATTATCATGGAACACTTTACATAATTCATGTTTTTTTAATAAATATCAATTCAAGTATAAATCAATATAGAAAAATATGTTTTACGTTGGTTAAGTTTATAGCAGTGGTGTCTCATTTTAATTTTTATTTTCACAAATCTTACCCTCTCAGTTACCCCAATATACTCTCATTTCCATTAAGAAGAAGGGTACTTCAACACAAAAAAAATATTTTTTACATTAGTTTAACATTATATTTCACTAATATTCTTTATTATCTCTTTTCCTTTAAAAATATAAAAAACACATTTTTATTAAAACTATTTTATGGTAATTATTGGTGTCAAACAGCCTTTTTCCTTCTATCAAAATATACTCATTTTTTCATATGCAGAAATACTTCTTATAGAATCTCCAAGTTTTATTTATGATGTAACTTGTTTCATTTTTTATATTGTTTTCCCTCTCTTATAAACCTTTATAAAAAACTTTGTCAGCATACTCGATTCGTATCTCTGGATGAATGTCAACACTTTTAGAAAAAGAAATTAAAATTGAAAATGAATAACCTCTTGATAAATTAAAATAATTTATATATAATTTAATTTGTAATAATTTTTTATTTTCTCAAAATATTTTTTTAATTTATATATACATCTAATTCAGTTTATAAAAAGTTTATTATTCACTTATTTTTCTTCATTTATAAGTGTTCATGGACAACTTTTCCCATGTCTTTTATGTTGTTTTGAATGTGTTTACCACACCATTTGATCTCACCAACGGTTAGTTGATTTATTCTTGAAAATTCTTTTAATACTTAACTCCATGGCCATAATATAACTGTTTTTGCAATTTGTTATCGTGAGGAGCTACTTTTCTTATTTAACCATTTTTTATTTTTGCATGTTGAGTAAATTCTTTAGCGATTATGACATATGAAACATTAAATTAACCATTAGCAAAATGTAATTAAATGATAACATAAGCATTTTAACGTTATAACCATTACAAATGTTGATTTTTTTTTTCTAACATAGCATAGATTAGATTTAAAATTACGAGGATAACCTACTACTGTGTTTTATATTTACATAACTAACACACTTTTTCTTTTAAGTTATATATATTTATATATATATATATATATATATATATATATATATATATATATATATATAATCTTAGGTTAGAATTTACTTTTTGGAAATCAAATTCTGACTCATATTTTAATATTTTTTTATAAAAACTTTTATTTTTTAAGTATTTATAGGAAAAGTATATTGGAATTGGGTTTCCAGCAAATTGATTGTTAACAATCAATTTTTGCCAACTTTTTGACAACGTCACGTGCCAGTAAATGATTGGTTAGTTTGAAATTATATATTTTTGGAAAAATATGATGTGGAAAAGGATCGGATCACAAAAGCATTACAAAAGTAAAGCTTAAAACTCTGTATACTGGAAATTATGTGAAACATGAGTGATTTGTGTATGTAGTTGTTATAGATGAACAAAAAAATGTATTGTACCAAATTTTTTGTGAATGTTAAAAAAGATGCAGCTTTATTTTCCTTCATTATTGTGAATGTTATTTGAAGTGTTATTCCCTTCATTATTGTCATTGTCAAATGAGCTGTTTATTGTCATTGTCAAATGAGTTGTTGTTTAGAATGTTAATAAACAAAGTGTCAAATGTGATTTAGTATCATCCATCAATAATGAGGATATGACAAAATTTTATTGCATTTCAGGCATGTGTAGGCCATACAGTCCCTTGTAA
Organism: Vigna reflexopilosa; assembly: GCA_027742785.1. Lineage (NCBI taxonomy): Eukaryota > Viridiplantae > Streptophyta > Magnoliopsida > Fabales > Fabaceae > Vigna > Vigna reflexopilosa. The sequence continues at coordinate 12,107,442 of CM050926.1, forward strand.
TCGATTACAATGGCCTTGTAAACGATTAGACGTACAAAAATTTGGTTTTGTACAAAAACTTGTATTGTAGTACCCAGCTATGAGAACATCACTCCCCAAAGGCAATTTAAGTATTTTTTTTTTCAGATTTCTTCAATGGATGAGAGTTGTATTTAATGTTTAAGTGTGAGTAGATCCTGAAAGTTGAGGTTTGGGCAGTCCATGATGGAGGAAATACCTAATGTTGGTGTGATGATCATGTTAGCTAAGTCCCGAAACTAGTTTAGGCCATTTTGTCCCTGGTAATCGATTACAAGGGCCCTGTAAACGATTACAAAAAGAAAAATCTGGTTTTGTACAAAAACTTGTGCTGCAGGACTGTTAAGACTCTGGTAAGTGTACCGAATCATATCAAGTAATATAAATGGTAAGACCAAGTATCGTTTTCCCTAAAGACTCATTCGCCTAAACAGTCATCTGATTTGTTGATTATTTAAGACTTGAAAAACGAAAATTATTGTGTTTAGAATGCAAAAAGTAAATATGCATGCAAAGGTTGATCAATTGACCAAAAGAATACACAGGTGAATGATGTATAAAATATGGAATGATTATGTTGTTGGGGTTTCCGACTTATCCTATCCACTCTCATGTATTTACGAATTCAACTTCTTCATTAATGTTAATGCCATTTTCTTATTTACTATAAACCCGATGTCTCGGTGAAGAAAGCCTACTCTTAATTACAAGTTTACAATGTCTTGTCTCCCTAGCAATTAATTATGCATTAAATTCGCACAGAAGATAAAAGGAAATTGGTCCTCTTATTCCTATGTCTAGGTAATATTGCTCCCGAGAGAATTTTTCCAAGTCTAGATTTCTCCGTATGTGTCCATATCGAGAAAATCAATTATCATGCAATTGAATGAGTTAAACAAAGCATGCATAGAGTAAAGAGAAAAAACCATAACAATTAATGAAGTAAAGCATATAAAATAAAGATCAATTCAATACATGATAGTTTCAAAGGATTACATCGTTTCCCCAACAACAATGGAGGTTTAGTTCACCATAGACATGGTGAAACCAGATGAAAATAATGAAAAGAATGAAAGAAAGAACCCTAAAAGTTGTAGATTGGAGCTTCTGCATCCAAAATCCGCCTCCGAGGGGTGAAAGAGTGTTTTTGCACCTCTTTCTGTCCAATTATAGACCCTCTAGGTCGACTAAATCCTTATATACTTTCAGTAGAAAATAAGACTTATTTTATTATTCTCAAATCTGAAAAATATATTCTCATACCCTCTATTTGTAATAATCTAGTTCTCCTAAAAAGGGAAATAGGGAAACTAGGAAAAATAAAATAAAATAAAAGATTATGTATCTGTTTCCTCTAATTAGGAAAATTCTAAACATATTATCTCAAATTACAACACTTTCTAAAAATAACAGAAAAACTGGCCCAAGCCCACGAAAATGGCACTCAGCGCTGGAACTGCCGATCAATAGTAGGTGCGATACTTTGAATAACGCTCAGCGTTGATGCCCAAGTGTGTGGCAATGAACTCACTGAAGAGGCTGGCGCTCAGCGGTAAAAGTGCCACTCAGCGGTGGCTGCAGCACTTAGATTTTCCCCTCAGCATTCGCGCTTAAGCGTTAACCAGAGAACTCCACAACAAGAATGGCGCTCAGCGGCAAAGTAGTGCTCAATGCTAGCTACAGTTCTTCTTTTGTGCACTTTTCCTACTTCTCTTGTCCAACTCCTTGCTTCTACAACTTATTTCATCCACTTCATGTTAAATCCTGCCAAAACAAGGAAAACCAAGCATAAAACCAATAATACTACCTTAAACTCTCTTATTCTCTAACTTAAGCAAAAAACATAATTTCAAGCTAGTTTCTAAGTCATAAAGGGTGTTTTTAGTATCAAAATTAAGTATAAAAATAACGATATTTCAACCGTTATCACAACCCCAAACTTAGAACTTTGCTTGTCCTCAAGCAAACAAGATATAACTTAGTCTTCCACCAATCAATACAATGATTCACACTATCAACCCATCATCCACATTGATGATTACTTTAGCCATTTTCATAAACAGCCTTCCAAGAATAATTGGGATCTTCTCATCTCCTTCATCTCTATCACCACAAAGTCAACCACAAACTCAAGTTTTTCAACTCGAATCACAACGTCCTCCACCACACCATAGGGTTTCTTTGGTGATCCATCCGCCATTAGCAAAGAAATCTTTGTCGGCTTCACTTTAAGACCATCAATCCTCTTAAGCACAAATATGGGCATCGGATTAATGCTTGACCCTAAATCAAATAGGACCTTCCCTATTTTCATATTCCCAATGATGCAAGGAATGGTAAAACTTCCTGGATCCTTCACTTTTGGAGGATGTTCTTTCTTCAGAGTCATGTTGCAGGTTCCCTGTTAATCACTAGTCTCCTCATTTAGATAATTCTTCCTTTCAAGGAAACTTTTCAAAACTCTTGCATACACAGGAACCTGATGCAAAACATCAATCAAAGGTAGAATCTCCAATTTATTGAAGATTTCTCTAAAACAACTCAATTGTTTCTCTTTATCCATTTTTTTACTATCCTCAGGATGAATCTTTTCTCTTTTCTCTATTTTTTTCTCTCCCCTCTTCTTCTCTTCTTTTTCTATCTCACCTTCACATATTATCTCTTCTTTTTCCTCTCTCTTCTCTAACTCAACTCTTTCTTTTTTCTCTTCCACTCCCTCATCAACTTTACTCACTATAGCTTTACATTCTTCCTTGGGGTTAACCTCAGTATTAGCCCCAAATTGCTTTTCTGCTTTGTCCTCCATCCTCTTGGCCAACTGGCTAACCTGCATCTCCAAATTTCTAATGGCAGCTTCAGTGCTCTCAGTAGTGGAGACATTCACCTGCATAAATTGTTGGAACATCTCTTCCAACTTGTTGGTTCTCTCATTAAAAGCAGATACCTGTTGCTATAATGGTGGTTGTTGCTGCTACTATGGTCTATTGAACTGCCCTGCTTGTCCATCTTGTACATTCTGACCTTGACCCATGCTTGGGTGAGGTTTCCACCTTGGTTGAAATTACCTTGGCAGAATTGGAATTAATTGCCCATGTAATTTGCTTCCTCTTGGGCCTCCACTGGATAAGCACGTTGACCATTAATATGATCACCACCATATAATTCATAAAGTTGTTGTTGAACCTGTGAAACGTTCTTCAACTCCTTTGGCAGTTGAGCGAGTGTCTTTGCCAAATTCTTCAACTATTGAGTTATGATTTTATTCTGCGCAAGCAAGACAGTCTTGAGTTGGTAATTGAAGAACTCCCTTTTGTTGAAGTGGAGCTCCTCTTTCACTGTGCGTCTCGTTATCATTAGTAGCCATATTCTCTATCAATTCAAAGGCTTCCTCTGGAGTTTTGCACTTAATGTTACCTCTAGCTGAGGCATCTAGCATAAGTTTCGTTTGAGAGCCAAGACCTCCAAGGAACAAAAGGACTACTGATGCTTTATCAAGCCATGTGTGGGCATCTTCCGTAGCAAGCTTTTATATCTGTCCCACGCTTGACCTAAAGATTCTTCCATGCCTTGCTTCAAAGAAGAAATTTCTTGTTTACCTTTGTTGACTTTAGACTGTGGGAAGTACTTGTTTAGAAACCTTGAAACCACAGCTTCCCAGTTAGTAAAGCTATCCTCAGGGAAAGAGTTCAACCATAGGTTAGCATTGTCTCCCAATGAGAAAGGAAACAAACTAAGCTTTATCGCTTCATCCGGCACACCATTGATCTCTACAGTGTTGTAAATCTCGTTGAATGTGGTCAGATGTTCATATGGATTTTCATGAGATAATCCATTAAATTGGTTGCTCTTTACCAATTGTATCAACGCCGGTTTCACCTCCATGTTTGCAGCATTGACCCTCGGCCTTGCAATGCTATTAAAGTAATAAGGGCCAACAACAGTGGTGAAATCTGTCAGAGTGTGTCTACCATTGTTCTCTCTAGCCATCTCTTCAGTGCTCTAATCAGATTCTTGTGGTGAGGGTTGCAAAAGTGTCTCTGTAGAAGGAAATAATTCTCTAGATATTCGAACCTTCCTCCTCCTTCTACTTTCGCTCAATCCTTCAAGAAGAGGTTCTGAATTTTTCTTGCTCCTAGTTCGAATTGTATCCTGCATACACAAGAAAACAAAACCCTAGAAAGCACTTTTTTAGAACAAAACCAAAAAAAACATAAATCAAGTCAAATTTAATCAATAATCGCACGAATACAATAGTTAAACCACGAGTCCCCGGCAGCGGCGTCAAAAACTTGTTAAGACTCCAGCAAGTGTACCGAATCGTATCAAGTAATATAAATGGTAAGACCAAGTGTCGTTTTCCCTAGAGACTCATTCGCCTAAATAGTCATCTCATTTGCTGATTATTTAAGACTTGAAAAACGAAAATTATTGGGTTAATGCAAAAAGTAAATATGCATGCAAAGGTTGACCAATTGACCAAAAGAATACGCAGGTGAATGATGCATAAAATATGGCATGGTTATGTTGTTGGGGTTTCCGACTTATCCTATCCACTCTAATGTATTTACAAATTCAACTTCTTCATTAATGTTAATGACACTTTCTAATTTACTTTAAACCCGATGTCTCGGTGAAGAAAGCCTACTCTTAATTACTAGTTTACAATGTCTTGTCTCCCTAGCAATTAATTATGCATTACATTCGCACAGAAGCTTAAAGGAAATCGGTCCTCCTCTTCCTATGTCTAGGTAATATTGCTCCAGAGAGAATTTCCCCAAGTCTATATTTCCCCGTATGTGTCCATATCGACAAAATCAATGATCATGCAATTGAATGAGTTAAACAAAGCATGCATAGAGTAAAGAGGAAAAACCCTTACAATTAATGAAGTAAAGCATATAAAATAAAGATTAATTCAATACATGAAAATTTCAAAGGATTACATCGTTTCTCCAACAACAATGGAGGTTTAGTTCACCATAGACATGGTGAAACTAGATGAAAATAATGAAAAGAATGAAAGAAAGAACCCTAAAAGTTGTAGATTGGAGCTTTCGCATCCAAAATATGCCTCCGAGGGGTGAAGAGAGTGTTTCTGCGCCTCTTTCTGTCCAAAGATTGACCCTCTAGGTCGACTAAATCCTTATATACTTTCTAAAAATAACAGAAAAATTGGCCCAGGCCCACAAAAATGGCGCTCAACGATGGAACTGCCGCTCAGCGGTAGGTACAATACTTTGAATAACGCTCAGCGTTGATGCCCAGGTGTGTGGCAGTGAACTCACTGAAGAGGCTGGCGCTCAGCGGTAAAAGTGCCGCTTAACTGTGGCTGCAAAGTAGCGCTAGGCGTCAGCCAGAGAACTCCACAGCGAGAATGGCGCTAGGCGGCAAAGTAGCGCTCAACGCTAGCTGTGGTTCTTCTTTTGTGCACTTTTCCTACTTCTCTTGAGTCCAACTCCTTGCTTCTTCAGCTTCTTTCATCGAATTCATGTTAAATCCTGCCAAAACAAGGAAAACCAAGCATAAAACCAATAATCCTACCTTCAACTCTCTTATTTTGTAACTTAAGCAAAAAAACATGATTTCAAGCTAGTTTCTAACTCATAAAGGGTGTTTTTAGTATCAAAATTAAGTATTAAAGTAACAGTATTTCAATAGTTATCAAGGACCCAGCTGTGGGCACATAAGTAGCCAAAGAGCTTTTTCGTAATTTTTTCATATTTCTTGAATGGATAAGACTTATTTTTAGTGTTTAAGTGTGAGTAGAGCCTTAAAACTGAGGTTTAGGCAGTCCATGGTGGACAAAAGACCCAATGTTGGTGTCATGACCAAGTTAGGTCAACTCCTGAAACAAGTATAGGCCATTTTGGCCATTGTAATCGATTACAAGGACCCTGCAAACGACTACATGAACAAAAATCTTGTTTTGTACAAAAACTTGTGTTGCAGGACCCAAATGTGGGCACATAAGTAACCAACAATATTTCAAAATACTTTTTTGGACCTTCAAACCTTGTTTTGGTGGATTACCATATTTCAAATGCAAGTGGATGGAACATTCCTGTACGAAAGATATAAGGGGACTCTTCTAGTGGCTATGGTACAAGATGGGAGAAACAACATACTCCCCATTACTTTTCTATAGTTGAGGGTGAAATAGTAGACGCTTGGTTGTTTATTCTAAAAAACCTTAAGAAACATGTCACGCCTCAACAAAACTTGTGCTTAATTTCGGATCGTCACAACTCCATTAGTGCAGCATTCAACAGACCAACCAGTGGGTGGATAGAAGGACAATGTGTGCATGTGTATTGTATTCGACACGTTGCACAAAATTTCACCCGAAGATTCAGGGATACAAGTTTGAAGAAGGACCTTCTCAACATGGGTAGCTACTTCTTTTGTAAAAAATTTAACCAATTAAATGTCGTCTTTAATATTGTTCGTTATCTATTATCATTACTCCTTTCTTAAATATTTTTGCAGCAAATGCAATGACTGAGCCGCGATGTAACTATTACTACAATATCATTAGGGAAAACAATCCTGAACAGTAGCTTAGATTGATCAAATTCCAAGACAACAATTCACACTTGCGTAAGATGAAGACAGAAGATGAGGTCACTTAACAACAAATCTAGTCGAAGCAATTAATTCAGTCCTAAAGAAGACAAGAAATTTACCAATCTCCTCCATAGTATTGGCCACATACACAAGATGCAACTCCATTTTAACAAAAAGAGGGAAACAGTAAATGCAATGATAAGTGTTGGTCATGTCTATTCTAAAAATGCTACAAAGGTCCTATAGGATGCTGATTCAAAATCAAACACCCACAAGGTTGTTGAATTTGATAGAAATACAACAAGATTCAGAGTTGAGGAGATGGTAAACCCAAGAGAAATACGAACTGCAGGAAAATTTGTTGTTAGATTGGATGAAGGATGGTGTGATTGTGGCAAGTTTCAAAAGATTCATATACCGTGTTCACATGTCTTAGCAGCTTGCAAACATGCTCATCACGACTTTAACATTTACATCAGTCCCTACTATAGGTTGAATGTCATCATGAAAATGTATAATAATATGTTTGGGGAGCTACGACATGAAGAATATTGGCCACTGTACCAAGGCACAAAAATTTGGCCTCATCCAGCCACAAAAAGGAATGCAAAAGGGTCGACCAAAATCATTCAGAATCAGGACTGAAATGGACATCAGGGAACGAGCACACCCACGAAATTGCTCACAAGAAATCATTGTCCTCACAATCTTGGCATTAAAGGGTCCATACCCCATTATGGAGAATGATTAGTTAATTACTAGTTTTAATGTTCAATGTAGTCATAATGCCAACCGTATTTCAGACTTTGTTATGCAAGACAATTATGTTAAAATTAAAGAAAATGTTCCATTCATTGATGTCAATGACGTCGTCCTCTATTAAAGTTAATTATTGTGTCTTTTGTCAAAAAATGGAAACATTGACCCAAAACAGACCAAAAACCACCATGAGGAGTGTTGTTGTTCCAGTTGGGGAGTATAGTTCAACTTTCTATACAAATGACCATTTTTTCTTGGGTAATCGATTACATGAACCCTGTAATCGATTACAGAAATCATGTAATCGATTACTAGAGGAAAAATGGTCATTTGTACAGAAAGTTCAACTATACTCCCCAGCTGGAACAATAACACTCCCCAAGATGGTTTTTGCTCTATTTTTGTAAAAGTTTTCCAATTTTTTATATGAGTGAGTCAGTTCAATGCTATTGGGTGTGTTCTTGCACCAATGATGAGGTTAGGCCATTGATTTTTTTTAAAAAATGTCCATTTATAAGGTGGTTTGCTCCAATTGAGGCGATGTACATGATCATTGTTTCCTTTTTGAAAGCCTGGTAAAAGGATCAAAATATAAGTGAAAATTCACTTTGTTGGAAACCCAATTCCAATATACTTTTTCCTATAAATACTTAAAACATAAAATTTTTTATAAAAAAAATATTAAAATATAAATTTCTCACATAAAATTATATAAAAACAAATTAAAATATAAGTTAGAATTCGATTTTCCAAAACTAAATTCTAACATATAATTTTATATATATATATATATATATATATATATATATATAACTCAGAATTGATTTATTAGAAACTGAATTCTAACCTAAAAAGAAAAAGTGTGATAAAACACATTATGCTATCTCATAATAGTAAATCCAATATGTGCTATGTCAAGAAAAAAAAAATTTGCAAATGTTACATGGGTTTTAATTTAAGTTTCTAATTCTTATAGGATACTTTTTTTATATTCTATAAATTTTATTTAATTATTAATTGTATAATCCAAAACCTAAATTTTGTTGTCTACTTAAAACAAGATGATCTTTATCTAAAATAAAATCATTTGTTAAAATAGTATAAGGATTGTTAGCCAACGATTAAGTATTTAGGACCTAGTTAATCTAAGTCCATCTAAATAATAACTAATTAGACTTCGGTAAATAAAACATATTTTATAAGTATACATTATTTATTAACTGTTACATTTATCATACATATTTACTTAGAGATATAATATAAGGAAATGATAAAGTTAAATATTATATAAGAAAAAAAATTCATAAACTCAATATCTCCTGTGGTTAAAAGTGTTATATATATAATATCTTTCTAATAATTTTCTTTACACAAATTCATTATATCTATCCAGACATCTCAATCGTTTGTTCATATTAGAAATAATGGATTTGGAAGATCTTAATAAAGAGAACATCTTATGAAAAACGACGTGAGAATATTAATATTATCTTTCGGATAAAAAAAGTTTTTTTTTTGGTTATGATGTATCATTTTATTTAAAATTTTATGATCTTCAATTTATATCACGTCAATATGACTTAAAATTATAATTTGAGGTATATCTTTGCAATAGAGATAACTGAACTCAATGAATATATGATAATTTTTTCTTCTTCTTATTTATGTAATCCTCAGTGCAGCAAAACCATTAATTACCCTTTGCGTTTGGCTTCTCATATATGTGAAAGATGACATTCATGCACAAAAACTAAAGAAACGAATAAAATGTTATTGGCACAAGTGTAACGTCAAACCTTTCAAGAATAACTGTCATGTTCACCTATTTTTGGGTTCACAAAATTTTCTTCTTGTTTTTTATTTTGGTGTTTATTTCTTATTCGATGTTAGTCAGAATTGTCGGCTAATATTAGAGAGATAATCCCTTTTATAGATGTGAACTAGATTTTCTTTTTTATAATGTCAGTTTTTTTTATATATTTTAATGTTCATAGTGATTATTATTTTTTATTATTGATACTAATGTTATTATTTGTTAATAGTTTGCGGTGATGATTGTATGAAAATTTTGGATGAATATTAATTATGATTTTTGTTACGGGTCTAGTAGAGGTAAACAGATTGTAGTCTAGAATTTAAAAATTGTCTTGAAGTATGACTTTTGGGTTTAATCAATCGTCGACATAGTTCAGAAGGTATGTATTCTGATATTAAAGTCAACTCAACATTGACATTTAAAAATTATCACGCAGTAAATCTAGATCATCTACCTCCTTATCTCAAACTTGTATTTATAGGTTTTTGGATGAATGTTTAATTAACACTAGCTTAATCACAACTTAATTACGGGTAATCACACTTTACTTCTAAGTTGATCAACATTAAGGTTAATGTGTGCTAACTCTAGATTGACCGGTTTGCTTGGTGGTCGATCGTGTTCACTGGTGGTTCGTTAAATAATTCGAGATAAGGGTGACCACTTGGTCTATGACTGACTAGATGGTCATACGGTACACAAGCATCCTAAGCCCGAACCTGAGTGGTGAAGGGGTTTGAAATTAGACATTTAGTTCTAGCCATCCATGAGAAGTTTTGCTCATTAAGGAGATAATTGCTTCAACATAGGCAGCACAGTTAGAGCGGGTGGCTAAAATCTTCCAAACCACTGTTTAAATAACACAAAGGCCGCCTAAATCGTTTGGTGTATTGGCCAACTACCCTTTGAAGTGTTTGAAAATGTTATTGTAGGGGGAAGCGCATAACGCTTCGAATCCTGCACCTGTCAGAATACGCAAAGTTGGATGCTTTGAGCCGTTCAATTCAGCTTGATCCAACAACCAAGGATGACTGACAGGGGAGGATTACACAGCTATAACTAGGGTTAAGTCTTCCCCGTTATTTTCACATTTACTATTCTTCTCTCTGTTATAGATCGATTGCTCAACATATAGGTAATAATGTCGATTGTTCAATTTCCTTCGTTTAAGGAGTCTTTGGGGAGGCGTGGTCGGGGGTTTGCTAATGGCAATCCCCTAGTTAGATTATGCTAAAATTAGAAGGAAAACCATGAAAAAGGTCATGAATGGTGATTTGCAGAAATGATGATAGGTGAAGGTAGCTAAGTGTCTCGGTCATGGGTTATTCTATGGTTAGGGATGATGTGTTTAGTGATGCTCTAAGAGAGGTTGTGTAAACTCTTAGAGGAAGGTGGCTAGTGGAGGCCACTTGGGTTGCTCTAGCCTAGGGTGACCTTACACGAGTAGTATGGCATAAAAATGGCAACATAACTTTACTATAAATCAAAGGTAATTACACGAGGGGAGACACCTCTATTCATAGGCTAAGGTGTCTCCAAATGGACATAAAATTAGACCTAAAAGAGAAACCTTGGCTAGCTTGGAGAGCAAGGAGAAATCCTCTGGGAGTTAAGTGGCAAAAATCCTCTCCAATGAGAGGGTGACATGTGGCCCCCACCTATGAAAAATACTCTCTATTCCTAGAGTGAGATATGACCATTAACTAAGAGGAAAAACTCTCCAATGGTAGGATGACACATGTCTTGACCATCCACCCTTCTCTTGTCCACCAAGTTAGCTAAAAATGTTGACCCCTTGTCAACCCATGGCTTGGACGTCCCACCTTTGTCAACATTGGACCTTTGTCCTTTGTTGACTTAGGTGGTCAAAACCCTATTCCACTTGGTCCAAAATACAAGACCCAAATTAAATCCTACACTACTAAGCCCATACAAATCCTAATTAAATCTTAGACTACTTGGCCCATGTTGAATATAATGAAAAACTATATTTGAGATTAATCTCCCTTGTGTTAAATACACACATAGGTTCTCTATTTATAATAGAAGAAATATGGGCTAAGCTCAAAATACAAATAAGAAATAATAACAAACTAACTAAAGATAAAAGATAAATATAAACTAAATATAATATATCTAACAGCCCAAAATACAAGACCCAAAATTATTCTTACTCTACTAGAAGCTTCATGATGGCCCAAGAGAGAAGTTTAGACCCATCTTCCGCAGATGACTCCAACTCTTCTTGAATGGGCTTGGCAGTGGCTAGGGTGTATGCCATCATATGCAGATAATGCCTCTTCATAGTCGGTGTCATTGTTGGTTGCCTCTCTTGTTCTAAGATCAATAGAGCAAGACATGGATTCGAAGTGCGACTACAATTGTAGATACAAATAAGCTGCTAGCTTGGACAAAACTGATGTTAATGTTGAGTTGGACATCGACACAACCAACGAGGGGGATAAATTAAATCTCTCGATTGTCCTGAGCTATGAGTGGGCATCCCGAGACGTGTTTGAATATGTGACCCACTTCCACCGGGGGTAGGAGTTAATGGATTGTGTTAGGCGTGCTAAGACAAAATTGTCTACAAGACTTATATGTCTAAACACTCTCATATGTTTTGAAGTTTAACCAAATAACATTAAACGAAATGAAAATTTGAAGATGACTATAACTAGAATAGAATAAGTAGAAACATAAGTGTTATGCTCAAAATCCTTAATCATCTAGCAACATAGGAAAGCCTTAGGAAAACACTTCAGCATATATGTAATGTAGAACAACCTAAGTTAAAACATTCAGACGCAACACTATGAGAGTATGCTAAATGCATAAGCTATATTGTAACAAGCGATAATAAGTTAAACTCTCAATGGATAAGGATGTTGAAGTGTCGAGACAATGTTTTGGTAAAATCCTTAAGTGTCTCAAGTGAAAATCCAAAAACATGTAGAAACTAAAACTTTTTAAATGCTCTAGCTAAAGAAAGCAAAATCTCAAAATGCGTTTAGAAACAGACTAGCCGATACCATGAGCTATATCCTTCACTTCGTCCAAGGATGAAGTTCTTATTCAACGCTTGGTATCTTAGAGAAAAACTTAAATGATAAATGCTACCTCAACGGTAGACAATGTAAAAAGCACTTTGTTGTTCTGAATAAGCATTAAATGTCATTAAATGCTCAATGTTCAAAAACAATAAAATTGCTAAAACAAAAGACATATATGCTGCATGCACATCTACTCAAGAGATAACATACTACACGCAACCACCTGCTCTATTTGAAATATATCAGAAGTGGACGTTAGAGACAAACAAGACATTCACGGAATTTTCTCACCATCAGAAGTTTTGCCAAAAAAATAGTACAATCTACTTCTATCAAGGTATTGAAAAAGCAAGCATGCTCTGACAAATTGACTTTAACCAACAGCTACTTCACATGACAAGATAGAAAAAAGACAAGATTCAAGACAAGAACCCAATCTAACAGATATCTTTTGAAGAACCCTTTAAATAAAAGATGATTCGAAGTAAGAATATAGATGATAACTCACAACGAAAATATCATCCTACGAAGAGAAGAAAAAATGTTTAGAGAAAAGTATAGAGAATCTTAAGCTTAAAAAGAATATCCGATAAGAGAAAAAGCAAAGTCAAGAAACCCTCTCAAGCGTTATTATAATATTAGCTTTAGATTTGTAAGTAGAGAGAAAAGAGAAAAGAAAGAAACACTCATCAAGTCTGTAGACTGTATTGTATTGAACATATATCCTCTCTGTGAGAGTAATCGTATAATGACTTATAAGTAATAAGTTGATTACAATTCTAAAGAGAATTAAATCACTTGTTATATAACTCAAGCAAGTTAAGGATTACTAGGCAACGTATCGGGTGATACCAGGATTGCCTAGTGGAAACCAGGAGTGGGTGAAACTCAACTAGTCTAGGGTAACAAGAGTTATTCGCTGACTATGGATGCCGGGAGTAATGAAGAATACTACACAACCAGAAGTAGGTGAAACTCAACTAGTCTAGGGTAACAAGAGTTATTCCTAAATAGGGATGTCGGGAGTAGTAAAGAATATTGCATAACCAGGAGTGGGTGAAACTCAACTAGGCAGCGTAACAAAGGATACCAAGAGTGCCTAGGGATACTTGGAGTGGTGAGAATACTCAGTGGTAATCTTGTTGAAGATTATAGTGGAACCCTCTAAGGTTAGAGGAGACTGGACATAGCTTAATTTGAGTGAACCAATATAAAAATATCTATACATTTATTGTTTACTTCTCTCTCAACGCTTTTCTTATAAAACTTGTCGTTGCATTTTCATTTTAAATATAAGAGTTTCCCATACTAAACGATTATTCATTAAGAGGAAGTCTTTACAAACACTTTAACGAATATTCTGAACAACAATTGAAAAGAATTTATTGTTTAAAACTAATCACAAGGTTGAACGTTTAATAACTTACTTGAAAAATTGTGTACTTGACGAAAGGGCTATATCTAAAAGGTTGCGAAATATTTTTTCCTTCAACACTATTCAACCCCCCCCCTTTAGTATTTCTAAGTACTTGAGTTGGTATCAAAGCTAACCTTGCGGGGTGAGTTCATAGCAGGACTCGAGGAGACGATCCCGGGGAATGGAAAATGAAGGGTATGCCGTCAACTGTCCTCCCCTATTCAAGGGTGAGAAGTTCGATTATTGGAAGGAAAGAACGATTGCATTCTTTGAATCATGTCATTTTGACATGTGGGACATTGTAGAGAATGGAAAGTACATACCTATTGATGAAGAAGGAGAGTTACTCTCAAGAAACAAATGGACTGACAAGCAGAAGCAATGCTACTTGTTAAATTCCAAAGCTCGCAACTCTTTCATTACACCCTCTCCGAAGAAGAATATAGAAAGGTTCACACTTACTAAGGAGCAAAAGAAATGTTGGATATCGAATGAAGTTAAAAGAAACAAATTGAGCCTGTTGACGAGACAGTACAAGTTGTTTACAATGCTAAAAAATGAAAATATCTAAAGCATGTTCAGCAGATTCCAAATGTTCCTCAATAAGCTCCAATTCCTAGTGAAGTCGTATGATAACTTCGATCACATTGATAAAATTCTACGAAGTCTTCCCAGACAATGGAGAACACAGGTCAAAACTCTCATAACATCAAAGAATCTTGATGGAATGAGTCTAGAAGACCTGCTCAGGATTCTGAAAGTACATGAGCTTGAACCGTCAAGAGGATGCCCACCAAAACTCTCAAAATTGATGAATCCTCCAAGGAGTCCAACAATGAAGAAGACTTCATGAATGAAAATGAAGAAGAGGAACTCTCATTTATATCGAGAAAGCTTCATTCTATGTGGGGGAGAAAAGGGGCATGAAGTTCAAGGGTAGACATTTTAGATTTGGCTTGAAGAACAAGCTAAAAGGCAGACAACTGAAGTACTCAACTGTCTACTATGAGTGCAAGAAACTTGTACATTTCATATCAGAATGTCTCGAGATCGACAATGAAGGCACAAAAGTGTGCCTTGTGGTAGGAAATACTGAGAGTACATAAGACGACTCTGATGACAAGGTAGATTTCTCATACCTACACTTAGTTATACATGCATATTTTGAATTGCTCTCATATTCATCTATATTGTCTAGCACACATAGGGTCTTATGTAAACAAAGTAGAGAACTCCTTGTAGAAAACAATACTTTAAAAGAGGAAGTAACTTCATCCAAGGATAGTGTGAAGTTGCTACAGCAAAAGTTTAGCAGTCTTAAGAGAGAGCTAAACGCCTCTGAATAGGAAAAGAAGAAAACTATTTTACAAAATAAAAAACTTATAGATGACTAACTATAGCCAAAAGTGTCAAACACGTATAATCTCTTAGGTATGAAAACAATACTATTACCAAGGTATTGAGTAAAAATCTTGAAGGGAATGATAGGTTAAATCTCTACTAGAAGACAATAGGCACCCCTCTGACAAACGAGGCTAAGGGTACAATAGATCAATCACAAATCCCATCAACAAAACCAAACACGCTAGTTTCATTAGGTTAAATAGTGATACATTATCTTTTGAAAAGAAGAAAATGTATGCGTCTTACAAACCAAGACCCAACTCGATATGGGTACTGTTGGAAAATAGGTTGGCTTTTTTCTTCACCAAGAGGGGGTTGAATTGGTGTTGTTTCAAAAACAAGTTCTTTTCGCAATCTTGAAAACAAAATCTAAAGCTTTTAAAACTTTCTTGAAATGCAAGCAATCAGAATATGTATGCAGCGGAAAATACGTAGTTGACTGCGTAAAGAATAAAGTCGACTGTAATGTAAAAGATAAGGGATAGAGAAATGCAAACACAGGTTTTTATACTGGTTCAGCCAACAATGCCTACATCCAGTTTCCTTCCAACCCAGGAAGCAAATGCACTATAATGGTTGCGGTTTTTACAACAAGGAATCTATAGAAGACCTCCACGTCAAAAATATAAATCTCCTTTCTAATCCAAAACCAAAATATAAGGAATAAACCAGCAAGACTTGCAGCAAGAATCCCCTCTTCTGCAATCTGCCAACACCACTTTGAACAATCCTCAAAGTGCACTATCCCCTACAATCAACAAGTCAAAAACCAGTAGTCTTCACGGATGCCAAGCCGCACAATCAATTCCAGCAGTCTTCACAGGATTCCAAACCTTCACGATCAATAACAGAACACCTTCTTGTGCAGATACTGATCAGAAAATGAATGCGCAATATGATCTCCTCTTTGAATCTCTTTCAAGAAAGATCACTACCATCTTCTTGGAGAATTCTTGGAGCTAAGAGAAATCTGAAATAGAATTATGAAAATGTCAGTTCATCAAAAGTCTTCTAAACAGACTCATGTTAAGTCTATTTATAGATTTCTGTTTATCAGATAATTTCTCAGTCGAATACGCTACTAATTCAGTCAACTGGATTATGATAGTTATAACAGATCAGTTAACATAGCGGCTTTCAGTCAACCAAAAACAAACCATATTTAATACAATTGACTAAGTCACCAATGCTCAACTAACTTTCAAAAATATAGTCGTCAGAGTGCAAGAGCATAACAGAATTCCAAATCAAACAATAGATACAGTCGAATGTGTAGCACACATATTCGACTATCAACATGTAAAACATTTTGAAATTCTTTTCTTCTTAAAATAACACATAGCACTAGTTCTCAAAGTCTGTACAAAGATTTTAGCAAAGTCGAATCCATTAGTAATGTAGTCAACTGTACTATTACTTTGTCGCACAAGAATAAGTTCATAAAAGTGCTTGTGATTTTCAGCTTTAAAACATGTGTAGTAAAACATATGAAATGTTGCATAGCACATATCACATTAAAGCATGTAAACACATTCCAGATATATATCAATCAATCAACACAGGAACATGTAACACAATACATAAACATGTTCAACAGATATCACAATCAATCAGCATAAGAACATGTAATGCAGAAACAACATATGCTTGTTATTAAGCAATGTGTTGTCATCATCAAAAACCAGATTGGTATAGAAAGAAAAACATTGTCATAGTACCTGGACAGTGGCTGTTAACATCATATAAAGGGAGAAAAATGGTTGTTCCTAAGCCTAAGGAGCAAGAAAGGAGGATCAGTCACATTTGGAGGAAACCAAAAGGGAAAAATCTTAGGAAGGAAAGATAGGAACAAACCTCTCCCCCTCCATTGATAATATGTTTTGTTAGTAGATGGCCTAAAACATAATCTGCTTAGCATAAGTCAATTATGTGACAGTGGATACAATGTTATTTTTGAAAAAGGTCAATGTAGGGTATTAGATGGTAGTAGTTCGATAGTATTTATAGCTAATAGGCATGGTAAGTTGTACAAAATAAACCTAGATGAATTGCAGTATCACAGTGTTTCATGTATAGTATTAGTAACATGATATAATAACTATGGACATGCAAAAATGAGATTAATCTCCCAGTTGCAATACCGTGATCTTGTAAGAGGACTTCCAAGAGTATCATTTAGTGATACAATCTTCTGTAATGCTTGCATGAAGGGTAAACAGGTAAAAGAGTCTGTCAAAAGTAAAAATATTGTTTCAACAAAATTAACTCTTGAGCTATTTCATATATATTTATTTGGCCTTACAAGAACAACGTCTTTGAGCGATAAACGCTATGGCTTAGTAATAATAGACGATATTTCTATGTGAACTTGGGTCCTATTTCTAACTCATAGGGACGAGGCATTTAATGCCTTCTACAAACTCTATAAAAGGATAGAAACTGAAAAGAATTTTGTTAGAAATGTGGCCCTTATATCTCAAGCCAAGAGGGGGTGTTAAGGGTTCAACAAGTGTACTGAATCGTATCAAGTAATAAATAATGGTAAGACCAAGTATCGTTTTCCAAGAACTCGTGCCACTAAACAATCGTATAATACCTTAACGAATTAAGACTGAAGAACAATTCCTTTGGATAAAATTAAATTGCAATAAAAGTAAATATGATGCAAGTTGATCTTTTGATACTAAAACATAGATAAGTGGATGATGAAATTAATGAAATGAGATGATGATGTTGTTGGGGTTTAGATTTCACCTACTTCACTTTCATGCATATTAGAACTCATCTTCCTCATTGGAATGTTAATGTCACTTTCTAAATTACTTAGAACCCAATCCCTTGGCGTAAAAAGCCTTGCCTTGATTATTAGACCTCAATCCCTTAAATCCCTAATAACCAATTCCGCATTAAGAAAAGAAGCTTAAGACAACCAAACGTCATATCTCTATCCCTAGACAATATTCCCTTTGGGTGAAATTCTCCAAATCATGGTTCCTAGGTATTTCCCAATAACAAAGAAATCCAAACATCAAGCTATGAATGGCCAAAACATAACCAGCATTACGAATAGGAGAAAATCACTAACATTCAATGAAAGAAGCAATAAATATTTAAAACATGTTCAAATACATGAAATTCAGAGGTTACATTTTTCCCAACAACAAATGAATTTAGTTCTCCATTGTCATGGAGAACATTGGCTTACAATGGAAGAATGAAAATGAGATGGAAACCCTAGAGAGAGTAAAGGAAAGCTTTTGCATGCCCAATCTTCCACCAATGGGTCAAAAATAGGGTTAATGTGCTTCAACCGTCAAAAGATATCAACCCTAATGCGTAAAAACCCTTAAATAGATCAAATGTAACTCATAGGCCCACGTTGACAGCGCTCAGCGCCCTAAGTGGGGCAACCAGGAATCCTGCGGTACTGGTAGATGGTGCTTAGCGCCCTGGATAGGGGCAATCAGGCGTGAATGCGCGAAGGCTGGCATTGAGCGCCCCAGAGAAGGGAAACCGGGCGGTATTGCATGAAGATTGGCGCTCAGCGCCCTAGAGAAAGGCAAGCAAGTGTGAATGTGTGACCTCCAGCGCTAAGGGCCCCTGAAAAGGGCAACCAGGCCTGGTTGCGTGACAACCAGCACCCAAGGCCCTAGAAAGGGAAACCAGGCATTCTCAAGCCTTCTGCAACCTTCTATTTTGATGCTTTTGTTGTCCTCCCTGAGTTTCAATTCCTTGATACTTCGCTCCTCTTCCAAAACATAGCAATATCCTATAAAATTGAGGGGAATTAGTGATAACCTCGATTTACTCATTCACAAAATTTAACTAAAAACAAGAGTTTAAGCAAGCTTCAAGGTCAAAGAGAGTTGATTTAGTATCAAAATTGCATCACAAATAACGATAAATCAACCGTTATCAGGGGCATGAATTGGATTTTAAAATCTTTTTGAAATCTTTGAAGATCTTTAAATCTTGAAATCAAGAAACAAAAATATTTGAATAAACCAAACAAATAAAGATGAGAGAAAACCTATACTTAAAATCAGAACATATGAAGTCCAATGAATCTTGAATGAATTTTTTATTGCTTGATCACCAATAAAGCTTGAATTCCTCCAATAATGTTTCTTGAGAAAACCTATACTCAAACTTAGAGAGAATGGTAGTATATGCCAATGAAAACGTTAAGGCGTAAGGTCTCAAGTCTGGTTTATATAGAAAAACCAAATCCTGACGCAATTTAATCGATTATCCTAATAGCATAATCTATTAAGCTTTCCATTCTGTTTTAATTGATTAAGGTAATTATGTAATCGATTATTTTGACATTTATGCTTATAATTGCTTCTTTCAACTAACCTAACAGATTAGGTTGTTTGTCTAGTGGATTAGACCTTTCTTTCTATTTTAATCAATTATGTAACTTATATAATCGATTATTTTGCCACTTTGCCTTGTTTCTCACCTATTTGCCTTTCTTACCAAATTAGGTTATATATACAACATATTATACTTCTTTCTCTGTTTTAATAAATTATGTGACTAATGTAATCAATTATAATAGAGTATTTTTCCCTATTTTGCATTCTAAGTGTTTTGGCTTAATCTAATGGATTATATCATTAATGTAATCGATTATTTCTACCAAAAACCTAAATTTTCAATCTGTTTAGGCTTATTTCATTTATCAAAACATCTAACACTAACATCCTAATGATTTAAACACTTGTTATACCATTTTGTTGTGTAAAGATGAGTAAAACCATTTATAATAATTTTAAACCATTTATCATCAAAAACTAATATATGCCATTTAACATTGGATGTTATCTTCAGACCAGGGTTTATGATGAATAATTATTTTTTCATTTTCACTTAGTTTTCCACACCAAAATTGATTAGTGAATTGTGCTTAGGTGTCCAATATTTCCTCAGTTTTTTTATTTGGGCTTAATTTGACCAGTAATTCTTATTTTAATTAATTTGAATTATTGAGCTTAATTATTTCCATTATTATTTTCAGGGCAATTTTAGGAATCAAATTTTGGGACATAAAGAGAGCTGTCACTTCATTTCCTATTTTTCACATCATCATTGTATTTTAATTTTGTTTTGAATTTGGACCAGACTTTGTTTTATTGTAATTTTAGGCAGAGTTGCACATTTGGGCCAATTTTTGGTCAATTAGGAAAGGCCCAATTGTGGAGGCTGATTTGGCAGCCTAGGGTTGAGTGCCCAGGACACACATTCTACTATTCCATTCATTCCGTGCATTTTTTGGGACCAAAGGACATGAACAACTTCCCCCTTTGGGGTTTTAGGTTTTATTTCATTTTGCTCCTTTGTGTTTATGGATTCGTTTGAAGTTAATTGGAATTTTGTTTACTGATCTTGTTTTTCCAATTGCAATTTTCTTTGCCACAATTCCCATTCCCAATTTCAAATTCCATTTCGTTTTCTAAGTTTCGTTTCTGAGTTTCGTTTCTATATTTAATTTCATTTTTTGTTTGCATTTCGTTTCAAATTTCATTTTAGCATTCCAACATTTTTTTTCCAATTCGTTTTCGTTTTTCATTTCGTTTTCCGGTTCGGTTGCCTGTGCTATGATTGTGCTATATTGCGTATTCTCTATTTTGTTATTTTTCCTAATGGAAACTTAATTTTCTAGGTTGGTGATTAGTGAGGTTGTAAGGTTTCCATGAGATTATTGGTCCATCATTGTAATTTTGCTGTTCTGACCTTGCTCATATTCAATCTATTTTGTGCTTGCAATTAGGACATGCTTAGTATTCTAAATTGTGTTTAATCTCCGCTTAGTTGATTAGAGTCACAGTTCCTTAATCTGTGATAGCGCATAATTGATTAAATGTGTGTGCATTGTATTTGCTTAATTCGCTTTTATGAAAACTGTTTAATCCTTTACATAGTTGGATTATTTCGTGTTGGATTAGGGGTGAGAAGAGTAGGTAATTATAGTTAATCTGGTATTGGAAGCATTGCAATCGAACTAATGCCAACCTAATTGCACTATGTGTTTGATCTTATGACATAACCAAAGTTTGGTCCTTTAGAAACTACCTAAGAGTCACTACCTAGTACACTGCACTTTAATTGAAAACATTTAATTTGATTTAAGTACAACCTCGATTAGTTTACATTGGGTCAATCCTCAACAAAACGCCTTATGAATTACGGAAAGGCAGAAGGCCAAACATCTCCTATTTCCAACACCTTTGGGTTTCAGTGCTTTATATTAAATACTAAGGATAATCTAGGGAATGAAGGAATCATGCTTGGCTACTTAGAAATGTCAAGAGCATTTAGGGTTTACAACTCTAGAACCTTGGAAGTTGAGGAAGCCATTCATGTAAAATTTAATCATGAGCTTAACCTAAATAAGTGAGAGCTACATGAATCTTTCTCTAAATTACAAATAGATGATACACTATCTAATGAGGTGAATGCATCTACTTCATCAGACACACTCAATAGTGAAGAAGAGAGTCAACAGGAAAAACCACTAAACACCTACACTATCTAGTAATTAAGGATCATCCTTCAGAAAAGATCATAGGAAAATTTGAACGAGCATGTGAGAATAAGAGCATATCACGAGGTGAATGCATCTACTTCATCAGACACACTCAATAGTGAAGAAGAGAGTCAACAGGAAAAACCACTAAACACCTACACTATCTAGTAATTAAGGATCATCCTTCAGAAAAGATCATAGGAAAATTTGAACGAGCATGTGAGAATAAGAGCACATCACAAGCATCCTACCATAGTTCTCATCTCCTAAATAGAGTCGTTAAACATCAATCAGGCTCTATAAGATATCTCTTGGGTTGAAGCATTGAAAGAGGAGCTAGATCAAAATTAAGAAGAATGAGGTATGGGAACTCGTTAAATTACCTTAAGGAAAACATGTAGTCAGAGCTAAATGGGTCTATCACAACAAACTAGATGAAGACGGAAAAGTCATCAGAAACAAAGCAAGACTAGTTGCGAAAGGCTACTCTCAGCTAGAAGGGATTAACTACGCCGAAACCTATGCTTCAGAAGCTAGGTTGGAAGCCATTCACATTCTTCTATCATTTGCGGTGTTCAACAAGATCAGGCTTTATCAAATGGATATCAAGAGTGCATTCCTAAATGGCTAAATTAAGGAAGAAGTGCATGTGGAGCAACCTTCGGGCTTTGAATGTCAAACAAATCCCACACATGTCTTCAGACTTAAAAAAGCACTATATAAATTAAATAAAGCCCCTGGAGCTTGGTACAAAAGGTTAAGTCTCTTCCTTATCAAGAATGGTTTCACGATAGGTCAAGTAGACACCACACTATTAAGGAAAAATGTCAATCAAGATTTTATTCTCATTCAGATATATGTTGATGACATTATCTTTGTTGATAGGGGAGCAATATGAGTGTTGAACCCAGTCACTGATGTGTTTGATTTTTGATGATGACAACACAATGATTGTAACAACACATAGATGTTGTCATGACACAACAAAAATGTGTATTTTTGATTGTTACATATGTGGCTATGTAAATGCTTATTAATGATTAATACATATGTGGATATACTGTTTAGTCTGCATATTGTTGTGATCATGATGTGTTTATATCTCTGTATGCATACTGGATGTTGTAATCAATTAAGTTCATCAGACAGCTTATGTTTTAAACTATGGTAAAACAGGAAGTTTTGAATTGATTATATTAAATATTAAATCGATTAAAACTCGTGTCTTTGCAAATAGCTTGTTGAAATGTGCAGTGATGAGTTTTGAAGAGAAAAAGTTTTCAAAATTTGTTTAAGTGAAGAGCTTAATCGATTACAATGTTTATGTAATCAATTAAGTTTGTTATTATTTGAGAACTGTTTTCAAGCTATGTCATAACAGTTATAACGGTCATATTTTTAAATATGTTTGACTAGCATTTATTGCAAATTGATTAAATTAATTGTACATTCAATTAGAACTGTGTTAGTTGTAATTCTGTTACATCTGTCTTTTAATGTAACCGATTACATTACTAACATAATCGATTGTTTTGCGTTTGTCATGATGAAATCTATAAATTGACACATTACATGCAACTCTGTGAACTTTTGATCATTTGTAAATTGTCATATCTAATATCTTTGATCTGAGAAAAGTATTACAGGTTGTTGAGACGCTACAAGAATAAAGATTTGAAGAATTGGAAGAAACATGAAGGATTCTTTAGAGAAATATTATGGACGAACAGACTGACCTTTATATGCACTGCTGAGGTGTTTCTACATTGATCTAAAACGTATATTTTGCAATATTTGATTGTGTTACCCTGTTCGTGCGTGACAGGAAGAAGAACGAGGAGTTCTTGGACTTTGAGAGGTGTTCTCAAAGGGTTCTACAGTGAAGACGTGTAGTTCTTTGTGCAAGTGTTTTATTTCTATATTTGATTGTTGAGTGGGAAAGATGTTTACATTTGAGAGAATCTCCGTAAAACCTTTAGTGTAAAACTCAAATCATTATAGTGAAAAATTCTTCAATCTAAGGTTGATTGGAAGGAAAACTGGATGTAGGCATTGAGGCCGAACCAGTACAAATTCTTCGTTTGTATCTCTTTCATTATTTGTTTTACTTTCATTGCATACACGCATTACTTACAATACAAGAAAGATTAAAGATCATTCTAAGTTTGCGAAAGATTTAAAAAGCATTCATTTTTATTGTTCACAAATTCACCCACCCTCTTGGTGTTGAGAAAGAAGGCACTTTATTTCTAACAATCTTTGATGCTACTAATGAAAAGTTATGCTTATACTTCTCATGATGCAAAAAGAATTTGAAATGAGTATGATGGGTGAGTTAAATTTCCTTCTTAGACTCCAAATCAAGAAAGAAGAAGACACAATCTACTTTCATCAGATGAAGTACATCAAGGAGTTACTTAAAAAGTTCAAAATGGATGAAGCAAAGGAGATGAGAACTCCAATGCATCCAACAACTAGTCTGGGGCTAGACGAAAGCTCAACAAAAGTGGACATGAATATATATTGACAAATGATAGGTTCATTTTTGTATCTTACCGCATTTAGACTTGACATAATGTTTAGTGTCTACCTATATGCGACATTTCAGTCAAATCCCAGACAAACCCATCTTAGTGTTATTAAACAAATATTTCGCAATCTAAAAGGAACAACCAATCTCGGCCTATGCTATAAAGGAAGAGAATGCTTCAAATTAGAAGGCTATTGGGGTGTCGATTATGTTGGAGATAAAGTAGAATGCAAAATCATAAGTGGAGGTTGCCACTTCATTGTAAGAAGCCTAGTATTATGGCTAAGCAAGAAGCAGAATACGATCACATTATCAACAACGGAAGCTGAGTATATATCTGCCACCCACTATTGCTCACAATTATTGTGGATCAAGAATCAGTTGGAAGACTACTACTACTTTGAAGGTAAGATCCCTATCTATTGTCATAATAATGCTACAATTAGTTTGTCTAAAAATCCTACATTGCATTCACGCACAAAGCATATTGAGGTCAAACATCACTTCATACGTGATCATATTAACAAGGGTACTATGGATTTACAATATGTAAACATAGAGGATCAGCTTGCTAACATCTTCACTAAACCATTAGTTGAAGGTAAACTTTACCGTTTAATCACCCTTATTAGTATGAGAATCGTTGAATGAATTTGATTCAACATGTTGTAGTACATTCATATGGCTTCTAAAGTGTCAAACGTCTAGGACACATAGTCTAAATGACATCATTTATAACATCCGCTAAGATAAATCGTCTACAAGACACTTGTATACATGCATTAGGTTGTGTCTAAATGCTGAGCCCATCTCTAGAAGTTGTCTAGGATTTCCAAACCCCAATCCTCTCCTTCCAGTCTATTAAATATCTTCCGCGTGTCAATCAAACCATCCCTTCTAACATCAATTCTCTCTCTCTCTCTCTCTCTTCCTCGAGAAGACAAATTCTCTGACTCCGCCACCTATCCCATAGTTATCCGCTGCACAAGCACTCCATTCCAAAATATCTCAATTTTCAAGAGATGCAATATCTCTTTCCAAAATCCAGCCATACTAAGTGCATTAATTGGACAAGAAAAATCACAATCGGCTATGACTAACTCTTCCTTTATTTAACTCGACTCTACTCCTCGCTTTCTCAACTCATTCACTCCTTCCAAAAACCTAACTCCTCTCTCTCTCACACACACACCTTCATGCTCTCTCAATCTCTTGAGTTTTCAAACTCCCAACCTTTCAAACCAATGAAACTCTCTTCCAAGCCCTAAGATCATCATCATCATCTCATCCAATCATCGAACCAAGACGAATATGATAATCCAACACCCCTTCCTACTCTCGTACTCAGAACTTACCTGCCTTACGTAAGTAGTTCTTCCACCTAACCTACACCCTTCACGGCCAGACCTTGCCTTACCTAACTTTTCTTCTATTTCTCACATTCCCTTCCTGACCCTTTTTTCCCTTCTTTTCTCTCCCTCCTCCTCCTCCCTCACTCCCATAATCGACATGTTCTAATATGATCTGTTAGAGCTGATGTGGACTAAGGAGTGGTCCTCTCCTACATCAGGTGGTGATGTCCTATCTCTCCTTCCTTTTCAATATTTATTAAAAAACGGTGAGAAAAGAGATAGACACATCAACATCTAAGAGCATGTACTCAAGGGGAGTACGCCAGATGATAGGATAGAATAGGATAACATATAATCAGGGGAAGTCTCCAGATTCTTAGAAGTTTATGCATAACTGAAGTACCTGAGAAACACTAGAAAGAGAGGGGGTGGAGGTTGAATAGTGTTTCTGTACCTTTTTCGCATCTTGCCTTTAGATCCTGATGTACATGATACTTATGTGTTTGGTTAACTTGGTCAGTAAACACTAACTTAAAGAGATTGTTTACTTGGTTAACTCAATGTATCCAAGTTTGAATGTAGGAAGTAATCTTAATTAGCGCTGACTATAATATCAGAGAGAATATGGGAGAAGTTAATAGACTACATTGTTTATCAATAGATTAAAACATACACAATGTTTAATACTGGTTCACCTGTTAAGGCTATGTCCAATTCTCCTCTAATTTAACTGAGAGGGTTCCATTAGATATTTGATAACGGTTTAAAACATCATTATTTATGATGTGATTTTGATACTAAAAGCACCTTTTTTCACTTAGAAACTTCCTTGGACTCATACTTCTTAAATAATTTGTGTGAATAAGAGAGTTGAGGTTGATTTGAAGGATTTTATTACTAATTCTCTTTGTTTTGACAGGGATTGAAGTAATACTGGAAGCACAAATGAAGAGCCAAGAAGATGGAGATCAAAAGGACCTAAAAAGGCACCAGAATGAGGGACACACGAAACCTGGGCGTCCAGAACCAAACTTTGGGTGAAGGAAATCGACGTCCGCCGCCAGGGCCCCCTGCTTGGCTGCCTGGGCGGCGGGGCCTCGAAGCTTAGGCGGCCAGATTCGCAGCTTGGGCCTTACATGAGGTGCTCTCACCGCCCAGGTGGTCTCCTTGGACGCTTAAGCGTCGACCTTCGTGGATCGAGCCATGTTCTGGCGCGTTTCTAACACTATTTAAAGGACATTAGGGCTCTAGGTTTTGTATCTCTGGCAGAGAAAAGTATAGCAATACACTCTTTTCCCAATTCTTAGGCTTTCTCAATCTCATTCTCTTCCATTGTTCATAGAGTTCCCCCATGTCTATGGGGAACTAATTTCTATCTGTTGTTGGGAGATGATGTAACATTGTAAACTCTCATGTATTTGAATTGATTCTTAATTCCATATGTTTTTCCACTAATTGTTAAAGTAATTCATTTGTTTCAATGCTTGCTGTGTTTAACTCATTCATTACCATGATTTATGAATTGCATGAGTGTCAGGAGGTTCCTTACAATTCAGGTTCTTCTTGAATTATTCCTAAGGGTTATATTGCTCAGGGATGAGGGTATAAGTCTTGGTCGTCTTAATCTCTTGATCTTCACATCTTATTAACAGGAATGCTAGGAATTGTATGAATTGGTAATTTGGGACATACTTTAATCACTAAGGGATCGAGTTTAGGTAATTTAGTGAGTGACGTTGGCATTAATGCATAAAGAATAATTCTTATATACATGAGAGGGAACTTGGTGAAATCTAACCCCAACAACATACCCATCTCATATTAATCAACATCCATTCATTTCTATGCTCCTCTACTATTGATCAATTGCATTAATATTTTATTTTATGTTTTTTGCATCCAAACCCAATGATCTCTTTTTATTTTATTTAAGTCTTAATTAATCCTGTTATCACACAACTGTTTAGCGCCGAGAGTCCTCTAGGATACGATACTTGGTCTTACCATTTTATATTACTTGTGCGACTCGGTACACTTGTTGATTTGTCCCAACAAGTTTTTGGCGTCGTTGTTGGGGACTCACGGTTTAAGCTATTCTATTTGTGTGATTCTTGATTAACTTTGACTTTATTTTTATTTTTATTTTTATTTTTATTTTTATTTTTTATTCTTCCTATTTTTAATTTTTAATTTTATTTTAAATTTTTATTTTTAATTTGTGTGTTATTTTTTATTTTTGTTTTTGTACTAACAGTGTTTTCTAGGGTTTTGTGTCTAATGCTTGTAGGATGCAATTAGGACAAGAATTTAATTATATGGTCACTCAATTCTGCCAAGGTAATTTCAACCACTGGTGGGAACCTCACTCAAGCATGAATCAAAGTCAATTTTGGCAAGTTGGTGGACTATTCACAATACCATCGCAAGCCAACAGTACTACAAAGCTTGAGGAGGCCCTTAAGCAGTTCAAACAGGAATCTCTCTCAATTTGGGAAAGCACTCAAGCAGCATCTAAAAGGATGGAGGCGTAGTGTAGAATCATAATACAGAAGCTGAAGGACCTTGGAAATTTTATAAAAGCCAATCCTGGAGAAGAATTTAGAGTTGTTGTCACTAGAAGTGGGAAAGTATTAGATGAGAGAAAAATAAAGAGGCAAGAAAAAAAGAGGATGAGTGAAAAAGAATAATATGAAAAAGAAAAAGAAAAACAAGAGAGTGAGAGAAAAGAAGAAGAAAAAAAGAGAGAAGAAAAAAGAAAGGGAGAGGAAGAGGATGACAAAAAAAAGAAAGAATTTTCTGAAAAACCCCTTCCTACCCATAGAATTATTCTAGGAAGGAAAAAGAAAAACAGTTTGAGCGTTTCATGGAGATCTTCAAAAAACTGGAGATCAACACACCTTTCTCAGAAGCTCTGCAGCAAATGCCTTCATATGCCACATTCCTGAAGGAGCTCCTCACTGAGAAAAGAAAGTACATTGAAGAGGAGACCATTGAAGTTCAAGGAAACCATAGTGCCATCATACAAAAGCTACTACCTCCCAAGTTGAAAGATCTAGGAAGTTTCACCATTCCTTGAACTATAGGGAATATCTCTGTTGGGAAAGCACTAATTGATTTGGGAGCCAGTATTAATCTCATGTCGCTCTCCATGTTTGAAAAGATTGAAGGCCTAGAACTCAAGCCTACTCGGATGACTCTTCAACTGGTAGATAGATCTCTAAAATATCCTTATGGGGTGGCTGAAGATGTGCTTGTGAAGGTGGACAAATTCCTATTTCCTTTGGACTTTGTTATCATGGAGATGGAAGAAGATGTGAATGTGCCCCTTATTCTTGGGAGACCCTTTATGAAGACCGCAAGAGTTTTGATTGACGTGGAAAATGGCAAACTAAAGGTGAGAATTCAAGATGAAGAAGTAAATTTTGATGTTTTTAAAGCCATGTCTCATCAAAAGATGCCAAGAAATGTTTCCATTTTGACACTCTTGACAAAATATGCATGGTGCAAGAGAAGGAAGTGTGTGATGTTTCCCCTTTGGGGGAAACGCTAGCTAACACTTGTGAAGAATTGACTGATGAAAGATTGGAGGATTTGGAAGAATTAGAAGAAGCCCTTTTGCTTAACAGAGAATAAAAATTCAAGGAAAGTAAACCAAAGCTGAAGATGTTACCACCACACTTGAAATATGTGTTTCTTGAAGAAGGTGGGAATAAGCCGGTTATCATCAATAATTCTCTCTCCCCCAAAGATGAAGAAAAGTTGGTAGAAGTACTCAAAATCAACAAAGGAGCTATTGGATGGTCAATCTCAGATCTCAAAGGCATAAGTCCAACTTATTGCATGCACAAAATATTCATTGAGGATGACTACAAACCAGTTGCTCAATCACAAAGGAGATTAAATCCAGTAATGAAAGAGGAAGTCAGGAAAGAAGTGTTGAAGTTACTTGAGGCTAGTATTATTTATCCTATTTCTGACAATGCATGGGTAAACCCAGTACAGGTGGTACCAAAGAAAGGTGGGATGACAGTTATTTATAATGAAGAAAATGAACTCATACCCACAAGGATTGTTACTTTGAATTGATGTTTGATGCCAGTAATTATGCCATCAGTGCGGTTCTTGACCAAAGAAGAGAGAAGTTTTTCCACACTATTTATTATGCAAGCAAAGTTTTAAATGAAACCCAACTGAATTATGCCACCACAAAAAAAGAATTTCTTGCTATTGGTATGCCTTGGAGAAATTTAGACCATATCTCATTGGGTCTAAAGTGATTATCTACATTGACCATGCAGCTATAAAATGTTTGCTAACCAAACCGGACTCCAAGCCACGGTTGATCAGATGGGTGCTTTTGTTGCAAGAGTTTGATGTGAAAATTCGTGACAAAAAGGGAAGTGAAAATGTAATTGCCGATCACTTATCTCGATTAGTGAATAGTGAAGTTATAAGCAAGGAAGCAAAAATCTGGGAGTCCTTCTCAGATGAAACACTCATGTATATTCAACAAACGTCGTGATTTGCTAATATGGTCAATTTCAAAGCTGTAGGAGTAATCCCAGAAGATTTCAATTAGCAACAAAGAAAAAAAAATTTGCATGATGCAAAACAGTTTGTTTGGGATGATCCTTACCTGTTCAAAATTGGAGCAGATAATTTTTTGAGGCGCTGTGTGACTAAGGAAGAAGTGGAAGGAATTTTATGGCACTGTCATGATTCACCTTATGGGGGACATTTTAGTGGAGAAAGAACAGCTGCAAAGGTACTTCAGTCGGGATTTTATTAGCCTACCCTCTTTAAAGATGCTCATAATCATGCCATGAACTGCGATAAGTGTCAAAGGACTGGTACCATCTCTAGACATCATGAAATGTCGCTGCAAGGCATTCTAGAGGTTGAAGTTTTTGATTGCTGGGGCATAGACTTTGTTGGAGCTTTTCCACCATCCTTCAATAATGAATACATATTGGTGGCAGTAGACTATGTGAGCAAATAGGTGGAGGCTTTGGCCTGTCCCAAGAATGATTCCAGCACCGTCATTAAGTTTTTGAAAAGGCAAATCTTCTCCCGGTTTGGAACGCTTAGAATACTCGTTAGTGATGGAGGGTCTTATTTTTGCAACTAGCAGCTTGCAAAAGTACTCAAGCATTATGGTGTGAAACATAAGGTGGCTACACCTTATCATCCACAAACAAACGGGCAAGCTAAAGTCTCTAATAAGGAGATAAAGAGGATTTTGGAGAAGACAGTTGCTACATCAAGAAAGGATTGGTCTCTGAACTTAGATGATGCCCTTTGGGCATATCGAACTACAATGAAGACAGCTATGGAAAGGCATGTCACCTGCCGGTGGAGATGGAACATAGAGCTCTGTGGGCCTTAAAAATTTTAATTTTGATCCTAGTGACACTGCAGAAAAGAGAAGGAGGCTAATTATTGAGCTTGAGGAGATGTGGATGCATGCCTAGGATTCTTCTAAAAATTACAAAGAAAAGGTGAAATATTATCATGACAGGAAGCTGGTAAAAAAGGTTTTTACTCCAGGATAGCAGGTGTTGTTGTTCAACTCACGACTTAAGCTTTTCCCTGGAAAGTTGAAGTCCAAGTGGTCTAGCCCATTCGTGATCAAGAGTGTCCTCCCACATGGGGCAGTTGATTTAACAGACCCAACCGCTGAAGACCCACAAAGAAGTTAGGTAGTCAATGGACAACACCTCAAGCATTACTTGGGTGGTGAGGTGGAACGACTCTCCACAGTTATGAAGCTGGTTAATGCAACATGAACTTATTGGGTCAAGCTAGTGACGTTAAAGAAGCGCTTGCTGGGAGACAACCCATTTTTCTGCCTTTTTCCTTTTAAATTTAATTTTTGTTTTTATTTTATTTTATTTTTATTGTGCTCTGCTTGAATGAATTAAACTGCTTTGATTCAATTGTGCTTGTTTATGATAAGTATTTCTTTGTGATATTCTAGGGTATTGATTGATGTTGACATGATGCATGATGTGATATAGGTGATGACTCACAATGAGTGAAACAGGTGCTTGAGATAAAATTTGATTGAGATACTGAGCAGGATGTTTTTCTGAATTCTAGGACTTGTGAGTTTACCTGTGTGAGTTTTGGGCTTCAAAGTTGTTTGTAAATAATTGTTATTACTTTGAAAGCATGAATGATTTTGCCCAAATTTTCTGTGATTGAACTACTTGCTTGTAGGTTTCATATGATCAAGGCCATCTTTTGTTATCCCTTATTCTTTTAGCCTTCACATAATTTTTGCCCACTAAAAAGAGAACAATTTGTTCTAACCTTGAACCTCATGCATGGTTTGAAAAACCTTTTTGAAAATCCGTACCTTGAGTTAAGTTGAGAACATTTGATGAGGTACTGATAAAGGTTCAAGTTTGGGGTTACTAGATAGCAACCCACTTCTCTAGGCAGTGAGCAATAAAAAGCAAAAGCAAAGGCAAAAGAAAAAGAAAAGAAAAGAAAAATAAAAGGAGAAGAAAGAGCTCACTGCAAGGGAAAGCTGGAAAAAGAAAGAAAGAGAGAAAAGCATAGAATAGCAATACACTTGTTCTAACACTATTTAAAGGACCTTATGGCTCTAGGTTTTGTATCTCTGGCAGAGAAAAGCATAGCAATACACTCTTTTCCCAATTCTTAGGCTTTCTCATTCTCATTCTCATTCTCTTCCATTGTTCATAGAGTTCCCCCATGTATATGGGGAACTAATTTCTATTTGTTGTTGGGGGATGATGTAACCTTGTAAACTCTCATGTATTTGAATTGATTCTTAAATCCATATGCTTTTCCATTAATTATTAGAGTAATTCATTTGTTTCAATGCTTGTTGTGTTTAACTCATTCATTAGCATGATTTATGAATTGCATGAGTGTCAAGAGGTTCCTTACAATTCAGGTTCTTGTTGAATTACTCCTAAGGGTTATATTGCTCAAAGATGAGGGTATAAGTCTTGGTTGTCTTAATCTCTTGATCTTCACATCTTATTACAAGGAATGCTAGGAATTGTATGAACTGGTAATTTGGGACAAGCTTATTCACCGAGGGATCGAGTTTAGGTAATTTAGTGAGTGACGGTTGCATTCATGCATAAAGAATTCTTATATACATGAGAGGGGACTTGTTGAAATCTAACCCCAACAACATACCCATCTTATATTAATCAACATTCATTCATCTCTGTGCCCATCTACTACTGATCAATTGCATTCATATTTTATTTTATGTTTTTTGTATCCAAACCCAATGATCTCTTTTTATTTTATTTAAGTCTTAATTAATCCTATTATCACACGACTGTTTATCGCCGAAAGTCCTCTGGGATACGATACTTGGTCTTACCATTTTATAATACTTGTGTGACTCGGTACACTTGCCGATTTGCCCCAACAATATTCAATGAAGTACAATTGAATTTAACTCACTCCTGATTGTGTAGTATTATTCACCACTCCTGTTATCCCTAGATGCTCTCAATGCCTTTGAGAAAGCCCGTCTAGTTTAGTTTTCCCCACTTTTGGTTGTGTAGTATTATTCACCACTCCTAGTATCCTTAGACGCTCTTAATGCCTTTTGAGAAACCCTTTAGTTTAGTTTCTCCCACTTCTGGTTGTGTAGTATTGTCCACCACTCCTAGTATCCCTTATTAGCGAATAACCTCCAGTTATCCTAGATCAGTTGAGTACTCGCACCACTCCTGGTACACAGCAACTCGTCGAGATTTCCTTGAGTATTCGAACCACTCGTGGTACTCAACAACCTACCGACATTTCCTTTGAGTATTCGCACCACTCTTGGTACTAGACTACCATGCCTAGATTCCTCAACTCAAACTGATTTCAGTTGTAAGTGTTTTAATTCTCTTCAGAATTGCAATCAATGATTGCTTACAAGTAGTTCAGACTATATCTCTCAATGAGAGGATTTGAGTACAATACAAAACAATCTAAACACTCGCAGGTGTTTACCTCATCTCTCTATTTTTCTCTCCTTACAAAAGTAAGCATGTAATACATTGAAGTACTAGAGGGATGCTTTACTTTTCTCTTCTCTCTGTTTCTATCATGTGATAAACACAAGCAAATATTACAATAAAGCTTTTGAGAGACTCTCTTACGTGTTTCACTTTTTTAGTCTTTGTATTTTTCTTCAATTGGATATTTTGATGAAGCTTGAGAGTATTCTACTTTTCTTGAGCTCTTCGTTTTTCCTTTTGATAGTAGGAATTTGGCATTGACAACTCAAAGAGATTTCCTCGCTCAATGGATGATGAGATATCTTCA
Organism: Vigna reflexopilosa; assembly: GCA_027742785.1. Classification (NCBI taxonomy): domain Eukaryota; kingdom Viridiplantae; phylum Streptophyta; class Magnoliopsida; order Fabales; family Fabaceae; genus Vigna; species Vigna reflexopilosa. Next base: position 12,141,197 of record CM050926.1, read on the forward strand.
TATTTTCTCCCTTCTTCATCATCTTCTTCTTCTTTCTTCTGGTATTTTATTTATACACCTTGCAGATATAGTCATTATGACGATGCTTGTCTTTTGGATTAGGCAATATGACCGTTTAACGAAGCTTGTCTTGAGTTTTTTCCTTTCTAGCTATTAGGTGTCATTCATAGGATGGTGTCTTTTGTTAAAGCAGACGTGCTTTTCAGAGCTTTTATCAAGAGTGATCTTGACTTGTCTTTCGACCTAGCTTTTGATAATCTGATCAACGCTCCTTTTTGTCTTTTTCTCAACATTCGATTTGATATCTATAAAATGAGTGTTCATAGTGATGGTCTTGCACAAGGTAGATACATATATAGTGGATCTATTTTATTTTTAAGATTTTTATCTTTAGGTTTCTTATGTTTTATTGTGTCTTCTTATTACTTTGGCTTGAGAGTTTTTTAGTGTTTTACTTCTTTGAGGTTTATATCTTCACAGGCTTTATGTGAATGTCTTCCCTATTACCTTACTTTTGATTTGACTTTGGTGTATAGTCATATATCACTTTTGTTGTTTTTGAACATTGATCATTTAATGTCATTTAATGTTTGTTCAGAACAACAAAGTGCTTTTGATTTCCTACCGTTAGGTAGCATTTTACAATTAAGTTATTTCCTTTTAAGATACCAAGCATAAATATACACTTCATCAAAAGATGAGGTACTTGTTGAGCTCATGGTATCGTTTAGTCAAGTAAACACTTCTTTAGCTTTTGTCTCTTTTTAGATAGATAGCGTTTAACTTGTTTAAGCTTCCTTAACTATTTTAATAATTAAGTCTTTTAACATGTTTGTCACAGAAATTGTCTCGACCTATTTTATTTTCGAGAGAAGCCAAATACATATTCCGTGTATTATAAGCATTGGACATTTATCTCAATCTCTTTTGGACGCCTTAGGCAGAACATTATTTTGCCATGCGTCTGGGTGTTTTAGCCTGGATGTTTTTCTATTTCCTAGGACCTAAGTGTTTTCCTATGTTGTTTTATGTTTGGGGATTCTGATTCTAGGTTGTGTGTGTTTTGGGATTCAGTTCCTAGGTTTTGTGAGCCTGAGTGTTTTCTTATGTTGAGGATTATGGTTGTGTGTTTGTCTTTTGTTTGCATCTTAAGTTTTCTTCTTGTATTTTTGTCCTAAGTTTCTTGACCTACTTTTTATGTTGTTTGATCCTTTGTCCTAAATGGTCATCTATAGGTTTTAGGCAAGTTCTTTCTATCTAGAGTTTTATCCTATTGTTTCAGACCTTTGTCTTCTATTCTAGGGCTTTTCTGTCTTAGTGTTGTTCTTTTAGTTTAGGGTTTTCTTTTAGAGTGTTTGTTTCTCTAGTTTAGAGTTAGCTTTCCATATACAGAGACTTCTTCTTTAGTCTTCTTTGCTTCATGTTATTTAGTTAAAATTCAAAACCAAGACCAAGGTTTCTACTAGACGAGTTTGTCTTGTAATGAGCTTGTCATACCTTGACAATAACATTGTACACATTCATGTAATATGTTTATATGTTTAAATATCAGTGTTTGATTTAAATGTTGCTATGATTTCAGTCTTCTATTTATTTACTATGATCGTTTACCATGCTTTAATAAGTTTGTCCTTATTTATTTCAACTATGACCACTAACCCGTATACATAAGATAAAACAATATCTCAACAACCAAAAATTGTAAATGTATAAAATTGCAATTCCACGCTAAATTGAGAAAAATCATATTGTTTAGATCAGTATTTGTTAAACATCAAAAAGGGGAGATTGTTAAGACAAAAATGTCTATAAGACTTATATGTCTAAACACTCTCATATGTTTTGAAGTTTAACCAAGTAACATTAAAGTAAAATGAAAATCTGAAGATGAATATAACTAGAATATAATAAGCAGAAACATAAGTGTTAGGCTCAAAATCCTTAATCATCTAGCAACATAAGAAAGCCTTAGGAAAACACTTAGGCATATATGTAACATAGAACAACCTAAGTTAAAACATCTAGACACAACACTAAACAACTCCCAACTCAAAGCGTCTATGAAGGTTATGCTAAACGAGTAAGTTATATTGTACCAAATGGTAATAAGTTAAACTCTCAATGGATGTTGAAGTGTCGAGAGAATGTTTTAGTAAAATCCTTATGTGTCTCAAGTAAAAATCCAAAAACATGCAGAAACCAAAACTTGATAAACACTCTAGCTAAGGAAAGCAAAATAACAAAAAGCGTTTAGAAACAAACCAGATAATACCATGAGCTAAATCATTAGCTTCGTCCAACGATGAAGTTCTTATTCAACGCTTTGTATCTTAGATAAAAACTTAAATGATAAACACTACCTCAATGGTAGAAAATGTAAAAAGCACTTTGTTATTCTGAACAAGTATTAAATGTCATTAAATGCTCAACGTTCAAAAACAACAAAAGTGATATGAGAAAAAACATATGTGATGCATGCACATCTACTCTATTTTATGTAGATAAGCTACTACGCACATCCACCTGCTTTATTTGAAATATATCAGAAGGAGATGTTAGAGACAAAGAAAACATTCACGGAATATTCTCACCATCAAAATTCGTGCCAGAAAAATAGTGCAACATACTTTTATCAAAGTACTGAAAAAGCAAGTCTACTCTGACAAGTTGACTTTAATCAACAACTTTTTCACACGACAAGACAAAAAAGATACAAGATTCAAGACAAGAGCTCAATCTAACGGATATCTTTTGATGAGACCTTTAAATATAAGATGATTTAAAGTAAGAATCAAGAGGATAAGTCACAACAAAATCATCATCCTACGAAGAGAAGAAAAAACGTTTAGAAAAAAGCACAAAGAAGATCAAGCTCAAAGAGAATATCTAAGAACAGAAAAAGCAAAGTCAAGAAACACTATCGAGCGTCATTGTAATATTAGCTTATGATTTATAAGTAAAGCGAAAAGAGAAAAAAGTGAAAAATTCATCGAGTCTATAGACTATATTGTATTGAACATATATCCTCTCTCTGAGAGTAATTGTCCAACGACTTGTAAGAAATCAAAACACTTGTTGTATAACTCAGGCGAGTTAATGATTATTAGGCAGCGTATCAGGAGTTGCTAGGATTGTCTAGTGGAAACCAGGAGTGGGTGAAACTCAACTAGTCTAGGGTAATAAGATTTATTCGCTTACTAGGGATACCAGGAGTGGTGAAGAATACTACACAACCCGTATTGGGTGAAACTCAACTAGGTAGTGTATCAGAAGATACCAAGAGTGCCTAGGGATACCATAAGTGGTGAGAATACTCAATTGTAATCTTATTGAAGATTATAGTGGAACCCTGTAAGGTTAGAGGAGACTGGACGTAACTCAGTTGGAGTGAACCAATATAAAAATTTCTCTCTCAGCGTTTCTCTTATAAAATCTGTTGTTGCATTTTCATTTTAAATATAAGAGCTTCACATATTAAACGCTTATTCTTTAAAAGAAAGTCTTCACAAATGATGCAACGAATATTCTGAACAACACTTGAAAATAATTTATTGTTTAAAACCAATCACAAGGTCGAGCGTTTAATAGCTTACTTGAAAAATTTTGTACTCGACGAAAGTGTTATATCATAAAGGTTGCAAAAAAGTTTTTCCATTAACATTATTCAACACCCCTTCTAATTTTTTCAGGTACTTCAAGGGCAACCTACCTTTTTGAGGCTGACCGAAGCGCCAAGATGTTCAGCTTGATCGTTTGCAAGGGAAACGTATGAGCATTTCATTGGAGAGAAAGTAGTCCTATGGACTTCTTCTATATGTATACCTGTCTCAAATTTGACGAATTTGAAATGGGCATTGTACAGGAGTTGAACATGACACCTACTCAAATGTACCCAAACAACTAAGCTTAGATGCAGGCCTTTAGGGTTCTCTACTCAACCCTAGACATCACTCCTACTCTTCCCACATCTTCCTCCACTACTTTTGCACCCACCTGAACGCTAAGAAGAATTGGGTCTCCCTAATATCTGAAAAGGGGAGGTGGCTATTTTCTTTGTATGTCGCCTCCTTCAACAGATAAAAGGAAAAAAGGAAAAAAAGGAAATCTCACCTTCAAGGTGAGAAGTCCTCCACTTCGCAGACCTTCAAGGCCCTTAACTGAGGTTGTCTTTAGCATGGAGTTTCAACTTGGTGCTAAGGTATCCTTCAACATGGCAAGGGGTGAGATGGAACTGGTGAGGAGGATGTTTAACCGATGTTGGGACAAGATCGTCTAGGAAGACTAGACTATCCAGCAACTCAAATTTTGAGGTTTAAAAAACAACACTCAACAAAATAATAATCACAAGATATAATGTTTAAATGATTAGTTATACTAATGGACTATACTGGATGAAACATGTGTTTATCAAATATATCAATATATTTAGTAATAATAAATGATTATTAATAATTGAAACTTTATGGGCTTTTGTGCAATTTTGGAAAAGTAAGAAGGGCTGAAATGCAATTTTGGGGAAAAATCAGTTGTTAATAATTTATTAAATATTTTTCAAGATAATTATATTGGAAAATATCAACAGAAATATATACCAATTATTTTTAAAATAATTAAATCTATTAAATATTTGGGAGATATTACAATATCAGATAAAAAAATTTATCAACTAGAAAATATCTCCCAAATATTTTTATAATTATCTAAAATCTGTTAATTATTTGGAAGATATTGTAGTATAAGATAAAAGATTTTATAAATAGAATATCCAGAATCCAAGCGCAATCAATTCCTATAAAATGAGACTCAGGGGAAGCAGAAGAGACTCATCACTTATTTACTCAGACTCCTCCACTGGGAAGCAATCATCCACCATTCCTCTCACTTTTATTTTATCATGTATTCCACTTCATTCATGGATGACTAAGCTTCTAGGTCTATTCTACTGTAATTTCATTATGGATTCTGAGGTTAAGTTGAATTAAATATCTTTGTTTCTTTTTATTATTGATTTGGGTTATCCTTCTTTTATGTCTTTCATCTCTCAATCACATCAAAAGTAATGGTTTTTACATCATAAGGTGTTTTAATCTACATGCATATTGATCATATGAGTTCAAGGGTTTCTAGGTTCGATTGAGAATGTACTTTGATTGAACTTAGGAACTTTCATATAACTGAATGGGTTTTTGCTACCAATTGAGAATGTACTTTGATTAGTGGTAAGAAATTTAACAATAATTAATTGAGAATTTACTTTGATTAATTAACTTTTAATTTTATTACGAGATTTAATAATAGTCATGATTAAACACAATAGGATTTAATTGAGAACGTACTTTGGTTGAATTTATTGTGAAAAATCTAGAAACGTCTTTCTTTTTATTGAGAATCTGCTTTAATTAATTGTAATATCACTCTAAAATTAATTTCGAATGTACTTTAATTAATTTGAAACTCGAAAAATAATTAATTGAATAATAATCTCTGAAAAATATATGATGAATCTATCATGGAAAAGCAGTAGAATCATCATATTTCATTATAATTTCTTTAAAGTATCTTATTTGTTCTTCAATTAAACTCAAGCATTCTTCAATATTAATTTCATTAGGATATATTTTCACTTTTATTTTTAAACATTGCATTGCATTTTACTAACCTTTCAAAGTCTTCATATTCCGTATTTGTTGGGAAATGACTCAAGGTTACTTTAACCTTATCTAGTTTCTTAACTACTAACTTGGCAATATTGAAGTTGTCTTGTAAAGTAGTATTAATTTGATAGGTTCAACGACAGCGTATTAACCATCACCAAGGTTGTTAAACATCTTTTGGCAAAAAAGTTTTCCACAACATTATTTAACCCCTCCCCCCCCCTCCCCTCCCCTTCTAGTGTTTTCTAGTTATTTCATCCCAATTCAGCATTGAAGAATATTTATTTATATTAGTCTTTAGTGAATTGACTCTATTTCTCAGGGATATAATATTTTTATGCTTTAATTCATTCGATCCAAAGTAACAAATTTTGTTGCAGAAGGTGTCAGAGCGGTGCAATGAAATGTTTAACGTGAACAATAAACCAAGAGGGAGGTGAATTGGTTTCTTATCGCAAATGTATGCCTTTAATAATTTTCTCTTAATTTTAATTTCTATAGCAAATAATTAAAACAATAATAAATAGTAAGGAAGAGAGAAAATTGCACAGATAATTTTATACTGGTTCATATCACAAGGATCCTACGTCCAGTTGCTAATCCCAAACGGAAATTAATATTCCACTATAAAAAAACAAATAAACTATTACAATCACACATAAAGACAAGTTTAAGGGTTTAGAAAACACCTCTCTTGTTACCACAGAAGATGAAACTCACTTCTCCTAGAGGTCACAAGGGATGAACACCTCCTCTGAATGTTTCACGAAGAATGAACACTTCCTTTGAATCTTCACAAAGGATGACAGGCTTCACTCAGCAAGAACAACAACACTCAATCACACTCCAAGTTAAAGTTCTCGTTGTATGCCAACACCAAGTTCTCAAAGCCTAAGCACAAGGGTTACACAAACCCTAGATCACACTTTTCACAACTCAAAAACAAACAACTAGGTTTTCGTGTTTCTCGTGTGTTAGAATGAGAATCTAAATCATCTTTATAAAGACATCACTCAAGGACACCACCAAAATCCGTTGTCAGCTTTTTCTCATGAGATAATCGATTATCCACTTATGGTAATCAATTATGCATTTAATGAATGCACAACGGCAAAAAACATGCCTAAAAACTCCAACGATTATGGATAATCGATTATCATAGGCTGGAGAAAAAAATGAGTTTTTAGTAACCTTTAAAAAACTCTATTCATAAATCTACTTATTACAAAAGCTTTAACACATAAAACAAGTCTTTAGGAAGGTCTTCTTGCAAAGGAAGCATTTGAGACTTGATTTGGGCATCATCAAAACTTTAATCTTCATAATTTTGCTAACAGAAGGTCCTTCGTGAGAGACGACTTATGTGTTCTATTATAAAAAATCCAACAAGAGAAACATTCTAAAGTAACAGCCTCTTTTGTAGAACTTTTGGTGTAAGAGATGATTTAATGGGCCTTTAATCAAAAGTCAGCTTATAGATGGTCCATCAAACTATCTAGTAAAGGTCAATCAGACTAGACGATTTAATTATACTTGTCTAGACAGTCTAATTAGAGAGTCTATCTTGAACGTCTAATATCTACTAAGACTTTAAAAATTAAGTTTAATCAATTTTTTAATTAAAATTCAATTAATCTCAAATAAACAAATTTAAGCTAAAAAAGTGGATTTAAACTCAATTATAATTCAAGCTAAAATTAAATATTTTAAATGTGATAAAAAAATGTATTAACTTTTAATTAAAATCGGTCTAAACAATTATAATTCACATTAACAAAAACAACATCACCCATTTGAGAAAAAACTATGTACTAACATCAATCAAAATTGATTAAAAAAAATCTTCAATACTAATATTTTTTAATTATTAATAATTGTTTGACGTTGAAATAGCATTTTACATCTCTAATAATTGCATTACTTTATCTTAAAAGAGAAAACTATGATTTAGTAAATTTGAATTATTTAATTTAAACAAAATATTTAGAAAAATAAAATAATTTGAAATGAGATTAAAATATACTTCATTATATTAGAAATAGTGAAGTTTTCTATTAAAATGTAAGGTAATATTTTTTATTTAAATTTCAAAATAAATAAAGTTTAATATGTTTTTTACCCCTGATTTTTGGTTTATTTTCTACCATCTTTTGATAATTTCTCATTATAAATTTTAAAAAGTTTTGAAAATATAATTCTTATCATGTAAGATGGATTACATTTACACTTAGCATGATAACATAGATAGCATCCTAAAAGACAACGAACAAAATTTATCTCTATACTTCAGACACAAAAGTAAATGAAACAAAAATAAGCTTTTAACATTTTACTTAGTTCACTCAAGACACCTATATTAGCTTAAAATAAAGACTAATTATTAAATCCAATCACTTCTTGAAGATTAATCCAACTGGGGTGTATCATAGTATTAACATTAAGCAGAACGAATATCCCAAAAACATGGCTTCTTTGATCCGTCTGAAATTGTTCTCAATGCTTATGTTCTACTTACTTGGCACCCTTAACATTTTAGCAACTGAAACAGCCTCAACTTTCAGGCACTATGATTGCACATACAAGCCAAAGTTTAGTCCCAAAAGTAGTTACCAATTGAATCTGAATAAACTCTTATCTAAACTTACATCCAAAGTTAACACCACCAACTATTACAACACTACAGTGAGTGGAACAAACAAACAACACACTGTCTATGGCCTCTTCATGTGCAATGGATATGTGGAGAAATGTGGAGAATGTGTGAATACTTCAATCCAGACACTTAAATCAAAGTGTGTCTTCAACAAAGAGGCTATAATTTGGACTCATGAATGCATGGTTCGCTACTCAAACAGGTTTTTCTACAACACTACTGAGAAAAGGCCATCATGGTGTGTTAAGAACAGTGAGGATTATGAGGGGGAATTGGATACTTTCAACAGAATGCTGAGTTCCTTGATGGAGGATCTTCTGACTGAAGCCAGTGAAGCTCAAATGGGTTCTGTTAAATTTGCTGTGAAGAAAATAACATTCTCTCAGGACAAGCACTTTTTTGGCTTTGCTCAGTGCATGCCATACCTCTCCAAGGAAAATTGCAGAAAGTGCCTTAGGGATGCCATGAATTTTCTTCAAACATGTGCAAGAGGCAAGATAGGAGGAAGAGTTATATATCCGAGCTGTATTGTTAGATATGATCATTATCTGTTTTTCCCACTTCTTAGAGGTTAGATCGTACTTTAATTATGTGTATCCTTTTGTTTGACATATTTCAGAGAAATAGTTACTTATGTTGATACTAATCTCTATTGCAGGAAAAAGAAAGAATCTGAGAGTAATTGCATCAATCATATTTTTTCATGGCGTTGTTCCAGTTATTGTTTTGTTTTTTGTTTGCTATTTGTTACATAGGGAGTTAAGGAAGGATCTCAAGCACCGAAAAGGAAATTGTAATGTAGAACTGGAAACAATCTTCATTTCTATGATCATAGTTCCATTCTGTTCAAGTTTACTTAGCAGTGGAGATTCTGTTATTCACTGATTTATAACTGACTACATTTTTGGTTTAGGTGGGGAAGAGATTTCAACAGAATTGAACTCTCTGCAATTTGAATTGAGTACTATTCAAGAAGCAACAAACAAGTTTTCTGATGATAACAAGATAGGGGAAGGTGGTTTTGGAGCAGTATACAAGGTTGCTAACGTATGCTTTGTGTTAAACAGTAATGGAGAAATTTTGCTGCAATGATAAATTTAAGGTTTATTAATAGCATGTATATTGCAGGGTGTGTTTTCAAATGGACTTGAAATAGCAGTAAAGAGGCTAAAGAAAAATTCCAGTCAAGGAGCTACAGAATTCAAGAAAGAGGTTTTGCTAATATCCAAACTTCAACACAGAAATCTTGTGAGACTGATAGGATTTTGCGTGCAAAGGAATGAGAAGATACTCATTTATGAGTTTGTGCACAACAAAAGCCTTGATTACTACCTATTCAGTATGATACTTTAAACCTTATATTTTGTCTTTTCTTCACTTGCAATTTGATCAATGCGTTTTCTTTTTCAAACATTTCTGATCATTAAAAATGGTTTTGTCTCATGTTTTCACTTTGACAGTTTGAGTAATATGTGGCATGTTAAATTTTACAGGCCCTCAAAATCATAGGAAATTAAGTTGGTCCGAACGTTACGAGATTATAAGAGGAATTGCACGAGGAATTCTCTATCTTCACGAGGATTCTCATCTTAACATTATACACTGTGATCTTAAACCTAGTAACATTTTGCTAGACAACAAAATGAACGCAAAAATATCAGATTTTGGATTAGCAAGGATTATTTCCATTGATCAAATGCAAGGGAATACAAGTATAATTTCTGGAACATAGTAAGCTTTGATGCTGATAAACTTTGTTCTCAAACAACACAAAGGAATTGTTTGGTTTCAGATGGATAGTCGTGTACATTATTATTTACCCTAATGATGAGTTTGTGAATTTATTATTGTTTTGCAGTGGCTACATGTCTCCTGAATATGCAATGCTTGGCCAATTTTCTATGAAATCTGATGTTTTTAGTTTTGGAGTTATAATTCTTGAAATAATCAGTGGGAAGAGAAACGTTGATGGGAATGGAAAAGATTTGGATGATCTCTTGAGCCATGTGAGTATCTTAATATTACATTCCAAGAAAAATATATAAGTAACAGGTTGTTCAACATAATTTAGTATACTACTAAACATTGAATGAGAATCATTAAACGTTACAAAATCAAGTTGTAAGATGATGTTTGTTATCACTTAGTAAATTGAATTTATCACTGGTGAATATGAAACTTGTAACCTTCACTTCTGATTTGATGACTTTTATTCATGATTTTGTGAAGATGTTAAAGAGCATTCCTATCATGGAAAGAGATAAATGAGCATTTATTTAGCATATATCTTAATTGCAGGCTTGGAAGAAGTGGAAGAAAAACAAAGTACTTGAATTGTTGGATCCCTCATTACCACACTCCTTCTCTGAAACAGAAATCAATAAGTGTGTACAAATTGGTCTATTATGTGTGCAAGGAAACCCAGATCAGAGGCCTATCATGGCAAAAATTGCTTCCTATTTTAGCTGTGATCAAGTTGGAAAACTGCCTTTACCTCAAGAACCAGCATTTTTTATGCGTGGAAAAACAGAAACCAAGGAATTCTAATTATCTTATTCATGTTTATTCAGCAACATTAGTTATCTGTTGCTGAAAATATTACAATTAAGGATCATTTTTTATTGTAGTCTGTTTGGGTGCCTCTATATATACTTTGTGTTTATTTTGTTAACATTTTGTATACAAAATATTATATAAAACTAATTTGCATTCACTTAGGAACATGTTTGTCCACTGTGAGAAACGATTCTTTTTATACTCTTACTCTTTTAAGTGAGGGAATCAAAGATGAAGAAGCAGCAATACAATAAGGGATATAATAAAACTAAAAAGATAAGGTAGAGATGATAAGGTGAGTCCATTTGTTGATTTGGTTCTTCCCACATTCGGTTCATTAAAAATAGGCTGAAGAGGATTTATATGTATAAGATAGGCTGAAGGGTTATGTATGAGTTTGTGGACAGACTCACATAAATTAAAGAAATAATTTCTTTCAAGATGAATTTAATGTAAGTATAACAATTACAAGAAAACAAAATAATGGGTTAATTATTTATTGTTTATTGCAAGTAAAGATAGAAGCATTTTACGAGCAAAATATATTAAAGTAAATCAAAAATCAAATTTAGATTTATAATTATAAATATATGATATTGATGAAATAATGAAAAAGAATATTTTGTTATATTCAATATAAAAACTTTCAAAGTGCTCGAAAGGGCTTAATGTTTCTTGTTGCTTTAATTTTGCATATTCAAATAGAAAGACTTCATCTAAGAATGACATGTGTTATGCCCTTTGAGATAACATAAGAGAATTTATTTGATTATTATTATTGTTGAGAGCATTAGATATGTAATGTGCTTTTTTCCGAGAATAAATAGTTCTAAAAGGATATTGTGCTTGATCATTTTATCTTATATATCATATATAGCCTTTTAATAAGTCACAAAAACAGTTAATCAAATATTTCCACAAATAACTTTTGAGACCATGCAGTTCAAGAAACAGGACCAAGCGGTTAGTTGATAAAGAGATTAGCAAGATAAAATGTGATTATCATCAATTAGACAGTAATTAGATCATAGTTAATCAAACACTTATTCCAAAATTTATAAATATAAATTTTAAATAAGAAAATAAGAAAGTAAATGATTATATAAACTACACATTTAATATCTAAACAATCAAACTAAAACTAAATTTGACATCAGAACGTCTGTATCATCCTATCAATATTGGACTAATAGAGCATATTGAAAGCAAAGGAAAACAGTTGGATCCTTTAAACTATCACATAAACTTTGAACGTTAACATTTGATCCTACATTTTGAAACACTTCACTTATGGATTAATTAGATGGATTATTCAAGTTTTAAGACTAAGATTAAGAATTTTCTATTTGAAAAATTCAATTTGATGGTGAAATATTGATCTCACATTATAAGTATAAAATTGTCAAGTGTTAATATAAGGTAAATTTGATATTGAGATATTATGTATATTTAAAATAAAAAACCATACTAAAGGTCAAAAGTTTTAAGTTTCAATTATATACTATAAAATCATAAATCATCATATTTAAGTTAAAAAAGAATAGTAACTCAAATCACATACTAGGAGTTATGGAAAAACTTTTAACCATACTATACCGTACAGTATCCTAGGAGATCGTACGGTCTCCTACACAGGAAGACGGTCAGGCCACTCCAACCTGGATCAAGCAATCCGAGCTTAGCCATTAGGATGACCGAACGGTCCTTGTTAAGATGGCCACCAGGCCGATCATCATGGCCGATCATCCAAGCCGAAACTTCCAGGCCGACCGATCATCTAGGCCGACCATCCAGGCCGACCAACCACCCTGGGCAACCACATGGTTAGATTATAAGCAGTGATAGCTGATTAAAGCCCCTAATGGAGATTAAGGCGTGATTGGGCCGTCATTAGGCCCACGAAAGGTAAAAGTCCATTACATCCAGTATAAATAAGAGTCTCAGGTATGATTTCAAGACAGATGGCACTCGCTGCACATTATGTATTACTCTCATCCCTTGATATTACCGTTCGGTCATTTACAGACTTGAGCGTCGGAGTGCCTTTAGCAGGTACCCGTCCACCTGGTCTAGAGAACGAGGAGGGAGAACCAACTCGGAGCACGAGGAAACAGCAAGAAAGCGTTCGGCCTTCAATAGGTGACCACCCTTCCTTCAGCAGACCGCTCGGCCTTCCACACCAGGAAAAGTGTCCAGTCTCCATCGACCGTCCGGCCTTCCACACCACATGGAACGCTCCAGGCCTCTTCATCCTATCTTCAATACTCGGCATCACTTCACGCCCGAAACATTTTGGCGCCCACCGTGGGGCCGAGTGTGCATCCCCATTTGTAACCATAAGGTAAGGGTGAGAAGTGCTCTCCGAAACCTCAGATTAACCTCTCCAGCCACTCGGTCTCGGCCATCAGGCCTCAACCGTTCGGCCAACATGGCCACCTCTCAAACCACTCGGTCTCGGCCATCAGGCTTCAACCGTTCGGCCAGCATGGCCACCCCTCTAGCTATTTGGTCTCGGCCATCAAGCCTAAACCGTTCGGCCAACTTGGTCTCCTCAAGTTCCCGACCTCAGCCCACCGGAACCTCTCAACCAGTCGGCCTCAAACTCTAACCTTTCGCGTAATCTCTCAAACCTGGCCTCATAAGTACTTAGCCAAATTTAGCGTTAATAACTCAACCATCCGGCCTCTCGGCCTCATCAAGTTCTTGGCCAATCGGTCTCATGTTTCACCCGTTCGGTCATCGCTTAACCTTTCAGGTAAATCCCTCAAACCTATCCTCACAGGTACTTAGCCAAATATGGCCCTCAAGTTCTCGAACTTAAACGGTCGACCGGATCTTCACCAAAGGAATCTCGGTCGGCCTTTCCTGAGGTCGGCGACCATGGATCTTCACCAAAGGAATCCCGGCCAGCATTTTCGAAGGTCGGCGACAGTGGATCTTCACCAAAGGAATCTCGGCCGGCCTTTCCGAAGGTTGGCGACCGTCGATCTTCACCAAAGGAATCTCAGCCGACCTTTCCGAAGGTCGGCGACCGTGGATCTTCAACAAAGGAATCCCGGCCGGCCTTTCCGAAGGTCGGCGACAGTGGATCTTCACCAAAGGAATCCCGGCCGGCCTTTCCGAAGGTCGGCGACCATGGATCTTCACCAAAGGAATCCCGACTGGTCTTTCCGAAGGTCGGCAACCGTGGATCTTCAACAAAGGAATCTCGACCGGCCTTTCTGACGGTCGGCGACCGAGGATCTTTAACAAAAGGATCTTCAACTGTTCGGCCTTAACCCGGCCTCAACATTCGGCCTCGAAAGGCCTCCACCTCTAGGCCATTTGGCCCTAAAGCTCTCGACCATAATCTGGCCTCACACCTCAACCATCCTGGTCGTTCGGCCTCAAACCTCTCGGCCATCCAATGGCCTCACGCATCTTGGCCATTCAGCCCTCAATTCTCGGCCATCAACTGGCCTCAAGCCCTCAACCTTTACGACCTTAGGCTTCTCGGCCTTCAAAGGTCTCCACTTCTCGGCCTTCAAAGGCCTTCAACTTCCTGGTCGTTCGGCCACAAGCTCTCGGCCAACCAGTGGCCTCAACCATCCTGGTCGTTCAGCCTCAAACCTCTCGGCCATCCAATGGCCTCACGCATCTTGGCCATTCGGCCCTCAAGCTCTAGGCCTCACCGCTCGGCCACAGCTTGGCCTCAACCTCTCGGCCTCCAAAGGCCTCACCGCTCGGCCACAGCTTGGCCTCAACCTCTCGACCTCCAAAGGCATCACCGCTCGGCCACAGCTTGGCCTCGCCCTCTCAGCCTCTAAAGGCCTTAATCTCTCGGTCATTCGGCCTCTGACCCTCGGCCTTCAAAGGCGTCCACCTCTCGGCCTCCAAAGGCCTCAACCTCTCGACCTCCAAAGGCATCACCGCTCGGCCACAGCTTGGCCTCGCCCTCTCGGCCTCTAAAGGCCTCAATCTCTCGGTCATTCGGTCTCTGACCCTCGGCCTTCAAAGGCGTCCACCTCTCGGCCTCCGAAGGCCTCACTCTTAGCCATAGCTCTCGGCCACTTGGCCTCACTCTTAGCCAAATTTGGCATCAACATTCAACCTTGGTCACTCGGCCTCAAGTTGTCGGCCTCTAAAGGCCTAAACCGCTCGGCCACAGCTTGGCCTCAACCTCTCGGCCTCCAAAGGCCTCACCGCTCGGCCACAGCTTGGCCTCAACCTCTCGGCCTCCAAAGGCCTAAACCGCTCGGCCACAGCTTAGCCTCAACCTCTCGGCCTCCAAAGGCCTCACCGCTCGGCCACAGCTTGGCCTCAACCTCTCGGCCTCCAAAGGCCTAAACCGCTCGGCCACAGCTTGGCCTCAACCTCTCGGCCTCCAAAGGCCTCACCGCTCGGCAACAACTTGGCCTCAACCTCTCGGCCTCCAAAGGCCTCACCGCTCGGCCACAGCTTGGCCTCAACCTCTCGGCCTCCAAAGGCCTAAACCGCTCGGCCATAGCTTGGCCTCAACCTCTCAGCCTCCAAAGGCCTCACCGCTCGGCAACAGCTTGGCCTCAACCTCTCGGCCTCCAAAGGCCTCACCACTCAGCCACAGCTTGGCCACAACCTCTCGGCCTCCAAAGGCCTCACCGCTCGGCCACAGCCTGGCCTCGCCCTCTCGGCCTCTCGGCCACATCTTTAGTCTCCCGGCCATCCGGCCACATAATCTTAGCCCAATTCGGCATCAGCGTCCAACCTCGGCCGTTTTGCCTCATCTCTCGGGTGTGAAAGGCCTCGACTTCTAAGCCATTCAGCCCTCAGCTCTCGACCACCCATTGGCCTCCAACGTCATGGCCATTCGGCCTCCAGCTCTTAGTCGAGTTCAGCATCATTCAATCGTAACCCTTGTCCTCATCTGGGCCTCAAATGACTACAGCCGTTTCGTCGTACCTCACCCTCAACAAGCACGACTCTTTGTCCTTCATCCACTCATCAACAAGCAGGGCGACTTAAAAGACAAAACCAAACCAAGCCACTCGTCCTTCCCAGGAAGCCCACCTACTAAAACTCATCGCATCATTAACATCATGCTCGGGCTTGGGGGGCTGATGTACCGTACGGTACCCTAGGGGACCGTACAGTCTCCTACACAGGAAGACGGTCAGGCCACTCCAACCTAGATCAGGCAACCCGAGCTTAGCCATTAGGATGACCGAACGGTCCTTGTTAAGATGACCACCAGGTCGATCATCATGGCCGATCATCCAGGCCGAAACTTCCAGGTCAATCTTCCAGGTCGACCTATCATCTAGGCCGACCAACCACCCTGGCCAACCACATGGTTAGATTATAAGCAGTGATAGCTGATTAAAGCCCCTAAGGAAAATTAAGGCGTGATTGGGCCGTCATCAGGCCCACGAAAGGTAAAAGCCCATTACACCCAGTATAAATAAGAGTCTCAGGTATGATTTCAAGACAGATGGCACTCGCTGCACATTATGTATTACTCTCATCCCTTGATATTACCGTTCGGTCATTTATTGACTTGAGCGTCGGAGTGCCTTTGGGTACCCGCCCACCTGGTTTAAAGAACGAGGAGGGAGAACCAACTCGGAGCACGAGGAAACAGCAAGAAAGCGTCCGACCTTCAATAGGTGACCACCCTTCCTTCAGCAGACCGCTCGGCCTTCCACACCAGAAAAAGTGTCCAATCTCCATCAACCATCCGGCCTTCCACACCACATGGAACGCTCCAAGCCTCTTCATCCTGTCTTCAATACTCGACATCACTTCACACCCGAAACACATACCTTACCAGAATTGCATGTACCAACAAAATAAAATCATGTATTTCATAACGACTTGGAATTTTAGGGAACATGTCAGTAATATCATGGATGTTACCATAAAGAAAAATGATCACAATTTTACTCAGCGAGATATTGATAAGGAATAATATAAGATGAATATTAAATACTCTAGTTAAAGATAAAATATAGAAAATTTTGACCATAACAAACACTATAACATTTTATTCTCTTGTGTATATACAATATCTTAACTAGGTAAATACTGTTTATAATGTAATTTAAAAATAACTAATAAAGAAGTATGTTTACATTATTATTTTATCAAGACTTATATTTGAGTGAGTTAAAAATATGTTTTATTTTTAATATTATGCTTGAAGGATTTTATTATAAAATTTAAATTTGTATCTATTTAATTTCTAAATTAAGAAAAAATATAATTTCAAAATAATAATAATAATTATATATAAAATAATATTTAATTTTTAACTTTCATATTTATATTTATATACAATATAAACTTCTAATATTTATATATTTTTTATAAATATATTTATATATTAATTTTATTTATTAAATAACGACTTTTAATATTTTCTTGGGTATTTAATTTTCATCTTTTTATGTATAGATGATCTATTTTTCTTTTTCATGTTAGGTTAGAAATTTTTATTTTATATTTGAATATTTTTATTAAAAAGTGAATTTTAAGTCTAACTAAACCAGCTTGTAAGATGAGATTTGCACCCATTTATCTCTAGTCAATGTGAGACTTCCAACACTCTCTTTCACACGAGGTACATACATCTCGAAAGTGAGACTAGACATTAATGGGTGATCCGATAACAGGTGAAACAATATGCCCAATAAATATCGCTAAGATAGACTCTAACATGACTCTAATACCATGTTAAAAAAGTAGACTTTAAACCTAACTCAACTCTGCAAAACCGACTTATAAAATAAGATTTACACTCATTTATATACTTTAAATTAGTCTTATCTCTAGTCAAGGTGAAACGTCTAACCATTTTTAATTTAAATATTATATTTAGGTAATTTAATTTTAATTAATATAAAGATAAAAGGAATTCCTAATTAAAATCGGATCTAAATGCAAAATATGATCAAATATGTACAATCACACTAATGTATACAAATTATAAAGCTTGTATATCAAATAATAAAAATACGTTATGTATATGTTCTAGCTTTAACAAAAGATTTTAGACAAATTAACTCAAACACGATTACATCCAATAAATTTTTTAGTATTTTTTTTAAATTGATATTTGTTTATTTACTTTGGAACCCAACCGGAGACAACAAAAACATGTATGAATACATCCAGTAGTGTTTCAATCTATATGTGTTTATTGACTTAAAACATAAGTGAAGATAACAGGTGATAAAATTGTTATCTTCATTATACCTATCCAAATTGTAACCATTGTCATTCCAAATTGTCTACTTTACCATCACCTTTTTATAGAAAGCTATAAGTAGCGGTAACCAACTTTAAGGGGTCTAAATACATTTACAACTAAACAATAGAAAGAGAATGACCAACCTCAACCTTTCCAATTGAAAGATAAATTGCATAAATGTTTAACTTTCACAATTCACATTTATAGCAATCCAATGAGATACTGTATTAACAATGTGAGTGAACTTCATTCACCATCATGTCCAAGTAAAACAAAATAGAAAGAAAGAGACTGTGGAAGGATATTTGCTACTCATCTTCCTCGGGATCAAAATCCTTAACCTTCACATCAGCATCTTCCCCATACTGGATGCAGTTGTCAATTTGGCCCAGTACATATTGTATACTGTAGATATAAGAATCCAACAAAAAGCATAAAACAAAAATAGGTTAGATAGAAGAATACAACAAAAAGTATAAAACAAAAATAGGTTAGATAAACAAATCCACCAAAAATAGGTTAGGTAGAAGTAAAAAAAAAAAGGTAACAAATGGAAAAAGAATGGTGAGACTAGCATGGACTATAAAGATAAGAAGGAAGAGTGAGTAATTCATGTAGTTTGACAATATTATTTTACCATAATATTACTATAGTTATTTAAGTCCGTGAACATGATTAGTAATGCCAACAAGTTATATTGTTCCAAAATAAATCTATTGTTATAATCAATTTTAAGATAATGAATTGTTTGGATGAAAACAAATCAGACTTTACATAACAAAAAAGACTAATAAATTTTATAAAAAAAATGTACTTTTCTACAAAAAACAGTTGAAAATGGGAAAAAAAGTTTGAATTCAAGGAACACAACAGAATACCAAGTTGGCATGTTAATTCCAGAGTACAACATACTTCATATATCTCATGAAGACAAGTCTATTTTCTTAAGCGATGAGACTTATTCTTCCCCCAACTCACTATTCAAACTGTATGTTCTATTCGTTTCAACCATTATACTACAGAGGCAAATTCTAATACAAAATCAAGTCAAAGTTCATTTATCTCAAAGCCTGCAACGATTTGCCAACTCACAGTGATCTAAAAGCTCTGGAAGCACAAGCTACAAAAGCCATAATTTGAGTTCATCTGATAGGAATCAGTTTCTTCCTATCTAATAAAACTGACTTGTATTGATTGAGAAAAGAAAATATAATAAAAACATAAGAAACTGATACAATTAATCTAGATCTTCTGTTTATGACATCTATATCTATACTTTCTCTCTGAATAATTAAAATTCCCTCCACTGACCAGTGCCTCATCTGAACTGCCGTCAAGCTTAAGCCTTTTGCCTAGGAAAGCAGGTGTAAACTAGGGCCGTCTTGGCCAATGAACCTCCAGTTGGTCCATGGTGCTACCTTCAACTATAATAGTTTAATTAATATCATTCTATCTTTTTTCTTTTTACCATAGAAATAATTTACACTTGTTTCAGTTCATACCATTCAAATCTAATATTTTCAGCATCACCCATGGTAGATATATCCAATACCAGTCTATGATGCACAGCCACGATATAAATATAAGAATACTCAAGAAATGAACTGTTGCTAGGATATGCAAGGAAAAGAAAGAGAGAAGCATACCTTTTTTCCTTCCTCAAGTCTAGTGGTATAAAACTCACCATGCTATAGTTACTAACCTGTTCAGAAAGAGGAAATAAATAAATAAAATGATAGGGACTGAATGTCCCATGAAGATATATGGGAATGGATTAAGCACAACCAATTCCCTTAATTATTTTTGAAGATTGATCCCAAAGGAAACGCAAATTTCATATATATAATTATTTTGAAGGGATGATTAATAAGTATACGGTGACTAGAAACATAGCAAGATTGGGTTAGCTTAGTAGACTGACCCCATATTTGGAAATAAAATGCAGTTAAATAATAACACAGGTGGCCTATCTGAACCTCATAAGTATGATTGCACTCAGACAAAATATGATATTTAAAAAAGGAACATCAGCTCGATAATCTTATCCAGAAATTTAACGACAATTCATGCTTGCTTAACATCACCCAAGTATAACTTTTACATAAAAGAAATAATGATAAGACTTTTAAGGTGTATGGTAGGAAAAAGGTTCAAAGTTAGAAGTTACAAAACAGGTAACAGTAGTTGGACAGTTTATGGGTGGTTAGAAGAAGTTATTTGATCTAGTAAGGATTATCTTTTAAGGAGGAACCAACGGTTCCTCCTGGTGGTGGTGTGTATTTTGTTTCAGAATAGAGCTTGTCCTGTGTAGAAGGGAATTTCTTCCCTTGGAAGGTGTTGAATGTTTTCTTGTATTATGTTTTTCAAAATTAGAGTGTTATTTACGTTGTGCAATAAGATTTGTGTGTTAATTTTTTAAACTGAATTATAAATCTGGTTTCTTGTTTCCAAGAAAACTAACAATTGGTTCGACCTGTCGGATCAGTCAAACACCATGGAGAGCAGAGTGAGTACATTAAAGAGAGCTTTTGAAGAGAATAGAAAGGAAACTAGAGCCAACTTTCAAAGATTCAGAGATATGATGGAGGATATCTTGCAAAGACTCAAGAACATGGAAAAAGAATCAGATGGAAGCAGAGGTTCTGTGTATGGATTGTGTCTAGGGTTACTCTAATTATCATGATTATATTGTGTTTAGGGTTACTCTAATTATCATGATTATATTGTGTCTAGGGTTACCCTAATTATCATGTACTCTTGTATCAATTTATTCTTATAAATAGAAGATTGTGAGAGGGATCAATCAAGCCCTCTAGAATTATTTTACAGTTTAATTCTCAAATTGATATCAGAGCGGGTCGATCCCGCTCTGGTTTCTGTCTCGTAAAAACTGGCTGGTGCCTTGTCCACTACTGTCCATAAATTGATGTTAGTTGTTCGTCGACATGTGATTGCGCATCTGTTTGCCGCACACTCTTGAAGACAGATCATATATTTCAAATTGAGTTTATTTATTCCAAGCTTGGTTCATACAATTTGTATGCTCCAGCTTAAGGAGGAGTGTTAAAGATATTATATTTAGTTTATATTTATCTCTTATCTTTAGTTAGTTTGTTTATATTTCTTATTTGTATTTTGGGCTTAGCCCATATTTCTTCTATTATAAATAGAGGACCCTATGTGTATATTCAACACAAGGGAGTTTTCACTATATTCAACTAATGAAACTGTGATGGTCGACGACGGTGAATGCCAGCGACTGTGGACAACCAGCAACGGTGGCCGACAATGGTGACGGTGACGGTGGACGGCCGGAGACGGTGCCGGCGACGGTGGCCGGAGACGGTGCCGGAGACGGTGTCGGCGACGGTGGCCGGAGACGGTGTCAGCGACGGTGGCCGGAGACGGTGCCGGCGACGGTGGCCGGTAGGTGGCAGCCGGCAGCGAACAGTGGCAGACAGCAACACCGGACAGATGAGAGACAGAAACCAGAGCGGGATCGACCCGCTCTGATACCAAGTTGAATATAGTGAAAACTCCCTTGTGTTCAATACACACATAGGGTTCTCTATTTATAATAGAAGAAGTATGGGCCAAGCCCAACATACAAATAAGAAATAACAACAAACTAACTAATAAAGATAAAAGATAAAGATAATATATTTAACAATTCTTATAAATAGAAGATTGTGAGAGGGATCAATCAAGCTCTCTAGAATTATTTTACAGTTTAATTCTCAAGTCTACATAAACAACACATATATGACCGAACTGTAAATTGCTAACAAATTGTGAAAATATAACATGACATGGTATATAACCCAGACATTATCATGAGGTCGGTAGGGAGATGAGGCCCAAAGAACTATTGGTCCACTCTTAGTGGGAGAATACGAATCCCGGCATATGGAAAGTGTATGTGAGGAGAAGGAAGAAAGGCACTACGCAAGGTGCCGAGCTAGCAGGTTAGTAGGGTCAATATCTTGAGGCTGTTAGAGGTTGTTAGAGTGAGAGAAGAAGGAATGCTGTTATAGGGGATGTGGGAAGAGAGAGAGAGAGAGGAGGAAGGTTTTTGGGATATAGAGAATCATCTGTATTTCTCAGTTGAGGAGCTCTGCTCTGGAAATGGGAGTCTACTCCTATTGATTTTCCTATACTTTCAATAATATCACATACTTTTCTATTACTTGTATGATCTATTTTCTTTCTGTCTTCGTGGTTCCCATCACATTAACAAACGGTTTAACATTGAAAACCAACATGTACACAGTTTATTAACTTAAAATATTATTGGGAAAGGAGGATAATGGCATAACTTCCATAAAATCACAGATGACCTACCAATTCAATCAAAGCTTTATTCAGCTTTGCATACTGAGGACCCATCCTTTGATTCAATTCAGATAGTAAAAAGGTGGGCTCTGGATCCAAAAAGCTAAGAGCAAAAGTATATTAAAACTTGAATGAATGAAAATATGAAAACAAATTTGGGAAAGAAAATTTAGTGACAGTGATTACTCATCAAGATCTTTCTTGTTAGTCACAAGGTCCATCTTTGAGAGGATATTAACATGGGGTAGTTCAAGTTGAACCATTGCAGAAAGGCATGCCATGCATCCACTTATAAATTTGGTCACATCTGTCATGAACTGGAAACAATTTAAAATCATTAGTCAATAAAGACGATGGTACAAATAAATGACAGCTGGAAGCCTAAAGAAATACGAGAAAGCCAAAAGCTTAAAAGAAAATATGATTTCAGCAAACTACCACAAACCTGAGAATCAATTAAGTAAACAGCACAAACACTAAAATTTTTCCGTTTCAGATGTTCTATAAAATTCTTAAACACGGGAACGTGTGAATAAAGTTCTATCTGACCTGCAAAACATTACAATGTAAAGCTGATTTATCACAATTTGTCAAGCGAACCAAAAATCATGATAAACAACCGTAATATAGACTTCAACATTACAGAAACTGGCCATACTACCGTTCTGTTCTAAATGAACAAAATTAAAGTAGTTCATTATACCACCCCTTCTGATTTGGTGGCCTTCCATAAGTGTTATTGCATTTTATAACTATAACAATATTATCACCAACTCATAATCACAATATCCTCCAAAAACTTCAAACATCAAACTTCCGATACTAAAACATAACCAGATAACAAAAAAGGTAGAGAACAGAGCGTGAATACCAGGGCAGTCAAAAACCAAGTAATCATCATCTAAATAATTGTCCAACTCCTCAGTGAGCCAATCATCCAGGTTATCCTCAAGGTGCCTAAATATAATTATTAAGGCAACCAAATCTTAAATCAAATTTTTAAAACAGAAAAAGCTAACATGGGTACACATGGAGATAAACTGTACTGCTAAACATAATTGAGGAAAAAGGATACTCCATGCAGTAAACAAGACCACCATTAGGACCCAATCCCAGCTCCTCCATAACATCATCCAGAGAAATGAGTTCCCTAATATCTGCCAGCATCGCAGCCCACAAAAGTCAAGCTCCAAGGATAACAAAAATCCAAACCCTCAAGAAATAACCACATAATAACACACTTTATTTACCCATTGCAACAGGATAGTCAAAATTTTCAGCAGCAGGATCAAGGTTCACAACATGAATCGTTCGCCGCGAAGCCACACAGTGTTCATACAAACTCGAGCAATAGGTAGACTGATTGCACAGAAAACAAGACACACAGATAATTGAATTTTTTTTAAATAGCAAATTTAAAACCTCGGTATGTGGTTTAACTCAGCAAAATCTGTGAAAGCAATAGAATTACCTTGCCACTACCAGCAGGACCTATGACTAGTTGTGCATAACCCATGGTAACCTTGTGAAACTGCAAGGAGGTTTTAGAAAGTACAGAGGTAATTGACTGCCCGAAAGGAAGCGAGAATTGCAACAGTAATGTAAGCAGTACACCAAACCGCAACGGCCAACAGCAAATTCACCACATCACTGTAGGCCATACACCACACACTACTACAAAACCTGAACA
Organism: Vigna reflexopilosa; assembly: GCA_027742785.1. Taxonomy (NCBI): domain Eukaryota; kingdom Viridiplantae; phylum Streptophyta; class Magnoliopsida; order Fabales; family Fabaceae; genus Vigna; species Vigna reflexopilosa. Next base: position 12,165,286 of record CM050926.1, read on the forward strand.
CACCAAATATCAATCGCAAAAAAGAGTAAAATGTAAAAAAAAAAAAATATCGCTTCATTTCCACTTTGTGGTTCTCCATAATTGTTTTTGCAGTGCAAAATGCTAAATATTATGATGCTTGGGATTTTTGATTGATTGATGGTTATCAAACTCGCGAAATAACTCGGACGAGTTTACGCTTCCGAGTCAATTTGGAAACAACTCAGTTTTGATGTAAACTCGGTAGAATCGGGTAGAATCCATGAACTCGGTCGATTTTGCAATTGAGTTGACGAGTTCGAAGAGAAGAGTTTTTAAAACCCAAAACAACATCCGTGAAGAAAACTCACTGATTAGGGGATTAGGGCTCCACTCTTGTTATTCTACTGCCCCGCACCGTTCCTTCTTTTGAACTGCTCTCAGTCGTCTGGAAGTAGAAGCTATGATTGGGGTGGCTGTGGTTTGGGTGGAGAAAGGGAGCAATTTTAAGGGTAATGATACTTTGAAACAAAAAAATGTGACAAATTTTAGGTGTCTGGTTCATGTGTTTTAAAAATAAAATGACAGAATAAGGTGGATTCAATGTGTAGTAACAGACTTGGGATCAATATATAGATAAGTGGATAGTTTAGGCTAATTTGTACTACGAAAAGGGTATCTTTGAACTGCCACTTGTTTTGAACTTTACAGTTTATTTTTAACCAATTTTATTGAATAAAATTCATTAATTATCATTTAAGAACACATTTATATCGAAGTTCATCTCGAAGGAAACATTTTTTTTTAAAGTGATGGTGCAGAAAGGAAAATAGTAGTAATGTACAAATAACTGGGTAGTTTAGACTAATTTTTACACCAACAAGGCATCTTTGAATCTGACACTTGTTTTGAACTCCACAGTAAAACTATGTCATATTGTCATTTTATTTTTTAAAATACGTGAACCACTCAGAATGTGACACGTGACATGTCAAAAATTTCTCACGTATCAAAGTATCATTTCCCCAATTTTAATTGCTTACCATTGCACTAATTTAGTTGCTTAAAAAAAATTATATTATATTATTTACAATTTTTTTTTATTAACTTTTAGAATTAGGAATTATTTTCAGAAGAGGATGGAAAGTATACGATTGTACTGTGTAAAAGAAAGAGGATTTTATATTGAAAAAATATTTTGCTATAGTTTTTTATAACATTTTGATATTATATATATATATATATATATATATATATATAATGTAACTAATTAAAAAGGATTCTAAAAGAATAATAATATAAAAAATATTTAAAAATATAATATAGTAATCTAATAGTAATAATAATAATAATATTTCATTAAAAATTATAAAATTTTATTTACATAATCATATAATAATATAGTATTATATTATTTACAAATAATTTTAAATTTTTTATTGAAAGTAAACTCTTTTTACAAGTAAAGTTTATTGGGTTCCTATAATTTTATGTGAACTCTCAAGTTTTACAATGCTAAGAAACAAATTAAGTTTAGTAAAAATAATGAAAAAAATGAGTTAATTAATTTGGATGATAATAACAAAACCGGTGAGAAGCGTGTTAGGGTTCGATTGTTTGAAGAAGGAGCCAATAGCATAGAATAAGGTCGTGGGTGCTACCTGTACCAAATCCTGTCTAGTTTAATTTTGTTTCTCACGGAAAAGAATAATAAAAATAAAAATAAAAAGTAATTACATCTTTATATTAAGTAATTTTAAAATTATTTTAAATATTTTATTGGCTAACCAATGGCTTAAATTCTTTGTGGAATTGCAAGGCAGCTACTACCCTGACTTGGTAAGAATATTTTATTATAACTTTAAATACAGATATAGATATGGGGTAATATTCAGTAAAGTCAAAGGTATATACATAATTCTTGACAATGATATTTGAGAAAATGTTGCAAAGTTTAAAACCAATTTGATAATTATTTTAACGATGATATGATGATATAAGTGCTAATTTTTAAATTAATAAAATAAATTTTCCTTTTCTTTCAATATTGTATGAGTTGTTTGATTTAGGGAAGTTCAATTTTATTAAGTTATCTGATTTAGAGAGTTATATTAAGAGTTCATTTTTTGTTTATAAAAAAAATGAGAAAAGTTTAAAGCAAAGCATGATAGTTTAAAGACTATTTAATGTTTTTCTCTTGTATAGTTGTGTTATTACAAAAGACTTTAAAACATATTTGGAGCATCATTAAAAAGGGAAAGATTATTGGTAAAAGGAGAAAATGATTAAGATTAGTACTAAAGAGTAAATTTTGATAATGATAAAAGCAAGTTCAAGAATTCAAAGTGATGACGAAAGATATTCGAAGACTTATATTTTATTTATGTATGTGATTAAGCTTTTGTAATAAATTATGAGTGTAGAACTTAGCTTAGAAAGTCATAAAGCAAAATGCACAAAGATCATTCAGGGAAGGTTTTATTTCTCATAAAAGCTTTGTGATAATCTACTAACACTAATGATAATTCATTATCCTAACAAAATCAAGATTTTCATAACAGACCATGTGATAATCGATTGTTCACTTTTGGTAATTGATTATCACAACAAGAAAATAGTTTTAGAAAAGCTTTTATGATAAATCAATTATCTTTTGAAATAATCGATTATTAGAGATAGTTGTAACTTTATGTTTGGTAAAACTTAATTTCATAAATAACTTTTCATTCTTAAGGTTTAAAGTTGTGACTGCTAAAGAAACTCTTTATATTTGTGAAAAGGGATTTTGAAAAACCTTGTGTAGATAGAACGATAACTTTCACCAAGTGAGTTTTTGGGTGATTGAGTGTTACTGTTGTTGTTAGGAAAAGTTATTTATTCTTTGTGTGACTTAAAGGAGGTGGTTCATTACTTGTGTGATTCAAGGAAAATGTGAGCTATTGTGTTTTCAAGAGAGGTGTTTTCTAACCTTAAACTCTTTCTTCTATGATTGTAAGATTGACTTATTTTAATGTTTGAGTTAATCCCTCTTTAGAGATATTAACAAATGGATGTAAGGTCTTTGATCTAAATCAATATAAAATACCTTGTGTAATCTTCTATTTTACTACACTCTTTAAATTGTTTGTTAGTATTATAAAGGAAATAATTTTAATTAAACTTTGATCTTAAAAAGGAAAAAACTTTTTAAAAGTACAAATTTTAATAACAAAACAATTTATCCCTTCTTAATTTTGTCTAACATAAACATTTCAGTACACGATTCTAATAATTTGGTTATGCAATTGTTAATATGTGTTTTTCACATTATGCGTGTTTAATCATTGTTTACAAATAAATTTTTAATTTCTCAGTCATATGTTCATAGATATTTTAGGATATATGTTATTAAGCTTATTCGATCTCTAGAATTGAATTATTATGAATAAGAACTATTTAAATAAAGAGTTCAATCACGATCTAAACATTATAATACAAATGTTAATGTCTTTAATTGAATCAATTTATTATGATTTCAACTTTAAGTTTGGAAAAACATTTGTGCGAAGTGTGATTTGGAAATTTGATGCTGCAATTTTTGTTTAACGGTAACTATTTACTACAGTAAATTAATAACAGTAACATTAAACTAGACTTAAGGTCTTAGCTTGTAAACTTGATTTATTTAAAGGCATGGTTAATTGTATTTATTCTCAAGATAAACTTTTTCTAGACACTCTTTGTATCCCTGATATGTTGTCTAGTTAAGTTTTACTTACTATAGTTGTGTAATATTCTAGTATCTTTAGTATTCCTATTACTTTATATTGGTTGAGTTTCATCCACTTCTGGTTTCTGGGGTATACTCTAATATATTGCCTAGATTTCCTTAAGGTTTAAACCCTCCTTTAGTCCTAATTTTTGTATGAAAATCTCAGTTCGGTCTTCATGTTTTTATTTGTCTCAATTGGGTCATATTTTTTGTAAAAATTATAGGATCATATTTTTTGTAAAAATGAACATATTTTACTTTAAGCGTTAATTGATCTCAAACGATGTTAAGTTTAGCTTAATTGTGTTGGATTAGTTGAACGAGGAGATTATTGATAGTGAAAATATGTGAAGGGGTTTTCCGAGAGAGCTTCAAGGTTGGTTCGCTGGTGGAGTTCCAACTCCAAGTTCATGCTGCATTTCTTTCTTTTCTTGTCTCCTTATACGCAATATATAAATTCAATTCCAGGCACCATCTAATTCTTAGTTCAATTCAAAATCCTTCGTTCTGCTTCAACCAAACAATGGCTTCTTTTCAATCTCTCTTATTCTTCCTCACCAGCCCTCTCATGTCCCAGGGCAACCAAACACTTCAAATTGTTCAATGATGTGTTTTTTGTCTGAATGAATTCTAAATTTCCCTCAAGCGATAATGCTGTTAGAATTAAAGCTGTAGGAGGAGACATACTTTCCTATTCAAAGAGCAATGACATTGTGATAGGCAAAAATCTAGTTGGAAATGAATCTGTTTCAATTGATATACAATATAATGGAACACCAACTATAGACATCGTGATAACAAGCAATGTTTTCTCTGTTGATGGTGATAAATTCAATCCAGACAACCTAATAACAGGTTTTGCTTCCATCCCCGAGACCATGACTGGTTGAAAGTAGACAAGAAAAGAGTACTCCCAAAATATCCACGAAGGAAGAAGGATTTCAGTTTTGACCCTTTTTTTTTAATTTTAATTATAATAAGAAACAAAATTAGAACCGTTAACCACGTCAAAAAAAATTAACATAATTAATAATGAAGACTAAAAGTTATAGTTTCATTAAAAAAAAAAGATAAAAAGAAACAAACTTTAAAAAAAAAACTAAACCTAAAAATGTTTAAAAAACATATTTAACGAAAAACTTATTTATATTATTACATTGAAATAAGCTTGTTTTGTTTACAAGAATGTCACTGTGATTATTATTAGTACCCGCGGAAGATTCCTGTTAGCCGTTTGTCTGGTCGTGTTTTGGGTAGTGTTTCCATAAGTCTAGAGAACACACATGGCGGCTGTATGCTGCTAATTAATATTCAATCAATATATTAAGTAATCGGTCATTGTTCAAAAACAAATCATCATCTTCTTCTTTTTCTTCTTTTTCTCTTTCTCCTCTTTCTCAGACCACATCACCATTAACCTGGTCAACTCCACAACAACCTCAGTCTCTGTTTTCTTCTTTCTTTGTTTCCGATGGAACCCAGATTGGGGTTTCTGCTGCTTCCCCTTGTGCTGTTTTCTCTAGTGTTGGCAGCAGAATCGGCGTGCAAGCAGGGTTGCCCTCTGGCGCTGGGCTCCTACTACATGTGGTCCGGCTCCAACCTCACCTACATCTCCGAGATCATGTCCTCACCCCTTCTCACCACTCCCGACGACATAGTCCTCTACAACAAGGACACCATCCCCAACAAGGACAGCGTCCAGGCCTTCATAAGGGTCAACGTCCCCTTCCCTTGCGACTGCATCGACGGCCAGTTTCTCGCTCACACCTTCCAGTACGATGTTCAAACGCAGGACACCTACGAGCAAGTCGCCAGGATCGTCTTCTCTAACCTCACCGATGTTACCTGGCTCAGGAGGTTCAACACCTATGAACCCGATAACATTCCCGACACGGGCACTCTCAACGTCACGGTGAATTGCTCTTGTGGGAACACCGATGTTGCCGATTATGGGCTGTTCATCACGTACCCTCTCAGAACCGGGGAGACTCTCGGCTCGGTGGCTGCTGATGTGAGCCTTGACTCGGGGTTGCTGCAGATGTACAACCCTGACTTCAATTTCAACCAGGGGAGTGGCCTCGTTTATATTCCGGGGAAAGGTCCGTGTATTTTGTTTGTTCTTCTTTTCTTGAAGTGGATGATTTTTGTGTATTCTGTTTCTTACTTCAACATAAGCAAAATACCAACATGTGTTCCGAGTGCGAGCTTGGTTTCGAACGTTATGAGTTGTTGGAGGGAGATTCTACGAAAGTGACCAACCAAGTTTTCCCAGAGATGTTGGAAATAGGTAGATGCTCACTTATCATAAAATGGTTTAAAGAAATACCTTATTTAGTTTACACTAAAAATGCTAGTTGTAGTACGAAGAGGCTAGGGGGCTCCTTGTTAGAACTTTCACAGTGAGTCGCCATACTTATGATCATTCAAGATTTATTTATGGTAACTGTTGTCGTTTCAATATGCTACCCCTCCTCTTATTTAGATTCCGTTGTTTAAGTTCAGATCATATACCTCCCCTAATTACCCAGAGTCCATGATCTAAGCGATTCGGATAAAGAAGCAGTTGCTTTTAATTTTGCGGGGAAGTGGTTAGAAATAAGACAGTCTTTTAAGGTTGGTCTACGGATGGGAAATTTGTGGATAAATGGAGCAAATGTGGTTGCAAATCTGGCTGTAGAGACCCCTAAAACATTGATGTTGTGGCACTATGATGTATTTTAAAACGTTTTCATTGGTTTTGAAACTAGACTGGTTTTGATGTTTTTGTGTGTTAGTTTGGACGCTTTATTATATTGCCTTTAATCTGATATTGTTTTGATCGTTGATATTGGCAATATTTGTAGATTTTGGTGTTCTGCATTTGGTTATTGAATTTGTTGTGTGTGTCGAGGGAAGTGGTGACTTTGGTTCTAGTTTTGAGGGTTTGGAATGTTGAGCTTGTGTGTGTTTGTGCTTAGTTTGGATACTGTATTCAAGATTGAGTTTGCTGTAAGATTGAGTTTGGTGTAATGGTGGGTGTTTTTGTATGCTAATTCGGATGTGGGCGTTGTTCGGTGACTTGGTTTCTATCACTGGCAAAAGGTACTTATTTCTGATTTATTTTGGTGTTCTCATGTGAATTCATGGGTTCTCTGTACTTGGAAAGGTTTTTAATTGTAGTTGCAGAACTGAAATCGTTCAAATTTGACAATTAATGCAGCTGGAATAGCTGATGCGATTGATGTTGCAGCTGCACCACTGTTGGGGATAAGCATATAAAACCTTGCTTGGTTATTGCATCAGTTATCCGTGTTGGTCAAAGTAGTGTTGTAACTCTTAGAAATTTGTTTTATGTGTAATTCAACCTTACAAATCGGTTTTGAAGTTGAAGGCTACCCAAGTTTTATAATACTTTTTCAAACCATACTCTAATTGATGTAGGAATAAACCACCATCCTTGAGAATGCAATTAAGGCAACCCCTAAAACGGTGATGACAATCTCCTAGGCTAGCTTAGGCTAAAGCTAGAAGGATGCAATGGAGATTGTTCCTTGAAGATATATGGTGCGGAAATGTGGTGGATTCTCAAGAATAGGGGTTGGAAATGCGGAAGCGATGGTGTTTGTGACACTAGAAGCTCACAACCATATGGTGGTTAAATGGTGGTGTGGTGGTGCTTGAAGGTCTAAGAGAGGTTAGGTCAACTCTAAGAGGAAATCCTCCCCTCAAACAAAGAACTATGGTTCTCCACCTCCACCTCCCTTACAACAGAAGTCTTTTCTTTCTTATCCTCGAGTACACCATAGTCAACATTGAGCATCTCTTTGCCCTCTTTCACGATCCATGGTCACAACACTGAGCATCTCTTGCTCTCCACCTCTCATGATGCATTTGGCTATCTGCCACCGGCCACCTGCCAAGGCTTCACCTTATCATGGAGGGACATACTCGTCTGATCCCGATCACCAGACTTGAACCATGGGCTCTGATACCAAGTTAAAAATAAGACTTATTTTATTATTCTCAATGATAAAAAATACATTCTCATATCTATTTGTAATAATCTAGTTCTCCTAAAAAGGGAAATAAGGAAACTAGGAAAACTAGGAAAAATAAAATAAAATAAAAGATTATGTATCTATTTCCTCTAATTAGGATTCTAAAGATATTATCTCAAATTACAACAGGTTGCTCTAGTCTTGATCTAAGATAAGTAGTATGGCCAAAAATAGGCAACATAACATTACTCAACATCAAAGATGATTACAAGAGAGGAGACACCTCTATATATAGGCAATGGTGTCTCCTAAAAACCCTAAAAGCATGATCTCCCACCTTTGCACTTATTGGCCAAAAATGAGGCTTTCTAAGGAGTGGACAAGTGTCCGCAAATCCTCTCCAATGAGGGGAGGACATGTGGTCACTCATAAAGCAAAATCCTCTACATACCTAGAGTGTCATGTGGCCACTACTCAAGCTAGGTCCTCTCCATTGGAAGCATGACACATGACACATACTTTTCACATGATTTGAATGTCTAGCTTAAGGAAAAATCCTACACTAATGAGGCCTTAATATAAGCCTTAAACAAACCTACATTACTTGGCTGAAATACATGGCCTAAATTAAACTATACCACTCCAAGTTGTGCTCCATGATGGCTCCAAAGGTGATCCAAAAGGTAGAGTTTAGACCATCTTTATAAATGACTTCAACTCTTCTTGTAGATGCTTGACTATAGTTAATGGGTATGCCATCAAAGGGTTATTACAATTTAGACAACTTTTTGACACTTCCCCCTCACACTCAGGACTTCTAGCTAAAGCGTGGAAAATGCTAGTGGATCCAAAAATGGAATTAGGATAAACTCTAGTATCATTTTATAAATTGATATTTAGGGCTTAACTGGATTCCACAAAGTCAACTTTTTAGATGAAGTTATGAAACAAAACACAAGTCATTTCTTTTAGAAGACATAGAAAAAAAAAATCCCTACCCTTGAGGTTCCAATTAAGGCAACCCTAAAAGAAGCCACAACTGAGTGGGCTTGGAGTGGCAGCAAAAGGTGACTTTCCAACAGTAACTTAGTTTTCACCCGGTGTTCCTTTGACTTGGTGTTGCTTTAATTTTCCAACTGCTAGGGTTTAGGCGCATGCCATGCTGTTGATATTCTTTGCTTATCCTTGGAAGTTGAAATAAAATTTTGAGGTCTTCTAACTTTCTATTTAAAGGGCTGCAACGAATTTTCTCTGATGACTTGAATGAAGCATCTATTACTGAAACAGTTACCATTTCAGCTGGATGTTGCCTACGAATTGTGTTATTAATATTCAGTCAAGCTTTGGGATGCGTAATAAACTTCATATATATAGATCAATGTTTTGAATATTTTTCAATAAACTAAATTTCAATATATAGCACTAACTTCTTTCTTTTCATTTTTTGACAGATCAAAATGGTAGCTATGTGGTTTTGCCTTCCAGGTAATACTCTGTTTACAATCTACTCCTGATTGCATTACTTTTCAATCTCCAATACATTGACAATATTCAATGACTATCTTTTGATTTTTTTTTTCTGCAGTTCAGGAGGTTTGACTTTCTTCTCAAAATATTGGTTATGAGATGTTTTTATTTGAGATTCTTACGAAACATATGACCAGTATGTACTAAAATCAGAAGGATGATGACGTATGTTGGCTCATTTTTTCTTCTATTTAAGCAGGACTTGCTGGTGGGGCTATTGCTGGAATAGCTGTTGGAGTTGTGGCAGTTCTTCTGGTATTAGGAGTTGTTATATATTTCAGAATATTCCGGAAGAAGATAAAGAAGGAGGAACTTTCACGAGATTCTAGTGCACTCTTTACTCAAGATGGGAAGGGTATTGCTCTTTCTACTTATTCTCCTTGCAACACCTCCCTCTATCTAACTCTTTAGATAGACGGAATAATACAATGCTGAAAAAGTACAACTGAATTACCAGTTCTACTGTAGTCCTATTGCATATTACGATCTAACTGAAATAACCTCTATTCCCTTTATCTGTAGATTACATATCTCAGTTTTAGTAAAGTCCTTGTAGAAAAAGTTAACTTTTTGACCACATGGCTTGGAATATTGGGTTTCCATCAGTGTTTTTTATTTTGTCAGTAGAAACTAGTGTGAACTATAGGAGTCTTAAAATAATAAAGAATCTGGACTTTTTCTTCCATATATAATGAGCTTATGTGCATCTATATAAATGAGTTAAGTGCTATCAATGTTCTAAATGGTTTCTTTTAAATTTAAAAACAGATACTGTGATCCTCTTGCTCTTGACTCGCACAACACTATCAGCAACAACCTTACATAAATCAAATGAAGCCATTATGGTTTTCCAAATTCCAATTTTTCAGAAAGTACATTTATTTTGACTATCTTCCTTTTAAATTACTTTTACCATTGGATCCTCTTTTCTCCTAACCTGGGGGGACCACATCTTGGAGTCTATTACATTCTTTTCATCCCTGATTTTCTCCCAAGTACATGTGTTCCTAATCTCTTTTCTTGTTCCAATCATCCAGCACAAGATCTCTGCTAAACCTACTTTTTTCCTCTTGTTGGAACTCTATCCATCATGCAGTACCTCTAAATCTTGTATGTTCTAAAATATCAACATAAATGATTTTGTGCTTTATTTTCCAGATGAAGCTTCCCGTAGTAGTGCGCATGAAGCTTTAGGACCTGGTGGTCCTGGTCCTACCACTATCACCGGCATAAAAGTGGACAAATCGGTGGAATTCACATATGAGGAACTAGCAACTGCCACAGATAACTTTAGTTTGGCCAATAAAATTGGTCAAGGAGGTTTTGGGTCAGTCTATTATGCGGAGCTGAGGGGAGAGGTTAGTAATCACATTTATAACTGCCAATATTGGAAGCTTTTCTTCAGTTTCACTTTGATATTTCTTTTAGGGTTTTGTCATAATTGATATAATCGGTGTTTTGTGTTTCTTAACTGATTGCCAGTAGAATGAAGATAAATTGAAATAGAAGATTGAAGACTAACTTTATAGATACCATGTGACATTTTTATCTAATATGGTAAGCTATTATACAATATCATCAAAACATTGAATGAAAAGAAAAGAGTGACTGAAAAGTTTGATAATTAATGATTGATCAGAATTCAGATCAGTATATTTTTCTTGCCAGATTGGGACTGAAGGTTACAATATATGGTCTATCCTGAATCCTTTGTTGGGCCACCTATGAGATTGGTTTTGGGATTGAGTTAGGCTAAAATCCAAATTTTAAGCTTAATTGAATGTCATCTTTTGATATTTGGTATTTTGAGATGCATTGTTTTCTTGTTGACATCCTTTCTTGTGAGGAAGATTGACATCTTCTTTGAATTGTTTATAATAATTTATTAGGAAACTTGAACAACTAAACTATTTGATCAATAGTTATCTTACTGTTTTCTCTGTTTCACTAAATTATTTTATGCTTCCTTGCTTGAAATTTGAAATTATTGCGTAATATTTAATATGCATTTCCTTTGTTTTGAATTTCATCATTATGCGTTTCAGTTTATGAACAAAGTAATATTTAGCATGTCTTTCCTTTGTTTTGAATTGCAGCATGATGCATTTAAGTCGATGAACAAAGCTCAAATATTTCTTTATATTATGCTTTATAATGATACATGATGGAACGGAGTCTGTTTGTTCTTAAGAACCATTCTTCTTGTTTGTTTTGAATCAGTATACTTATTATATAAGCCAATAAATTTGTCCATGCAGAAAGCTGCAATCAAGAAGATGGATATGCAAGCATCAAAAGAATTTCTTGCTGAATTGAAAGTCTTGACACGTGTTCATCATTTAAACCTGGTACTAGTCCTTTAAAACTTAAAGCATTTTTAGCATTACTACTGTATTCCAATTGAATTGCTTATCAGCAGGTGGAGAGTTATTATGAGATGATTGTAAGTGATTTCTATTGTAATTTGAGATAATATCTTTAGAATCTTCCTAATTAGAGGAAATAGATATATAATCTTTTATTTTATTTTATTTTCTCTAGATTTCCTAGTTTTTTCTGTTTCCCTTTTTAGGAGAATTAGATTATTACAAATAGAGGGTATCATAATGTATTTTTTATGATTTGAATAATAAATCAGTCCTATTTTCTACATGGTATCAGAGCTTGTCTGATCCGCTTCCGCTGTTTTTGCTGTCTGCCGACGGTCGAATGCCATGGCGGCCGGCAACCCCCTAAAATTCTCTTTTTTAACCTGTGTTTTTAATGGGCTCCAATTGTCCTAGTCAAGTTCTGTTTTTTTTTTTTTTTTTTTCAGTATTGCCAAATAGAGAATTTGTCTGAGGATCATTAGAGTAGGATTCGAACCCATTCCCTTTGGGACCGAAAGTCTCTTCTTCGAATAATCCAAGAAAGGCTACTGCCTTCACTGCTTTTTGCGTTGTGCACCGCTGCTCTTCACCCCCGTCCACCATTCGCCGCTGGCCTCCGTACGTCGCCGGCCACCATCCACCGCTGGCTACCGTCGCAGTTCCGACCGGTGACTAGCGGATCTAGACCGTCTCTTCAAGCAAAGGCCAACCCCGCCGGAGTCAGGACCAAACTCCGCTCAACGCGCCTCCACGCGCCGCCTTTCTTCAGCTGGTCTCGGGTGCGTGTTTGTCACGCGCCGCCTTCCCGTCGTCGGCATCAAACCGCGCCACTGCCGGTCGTCTCGCCGGACCTTCCTCTCGTAGTTCCTCCCCTCCATATCAACCATTGCTACCATCTTCGTTGTCTTCACAGAATCTTCTCTTCGCATGCTTCCGCATCTCGTTTCTACTCACTTACTAAATCTTGGGTTGTTTTCAAGACCCACTTTGACTCACATGGTTGACAACATCCATCTCAGCCGCGAGAAGGAGAGGAACTAACCCTTGAAAGTTTCATCTCGCGTTTCCACTTCGGAGCATTCCCTCTTCATTGCTTTGATGCCACTGATGCCACAGTCGGCGCCCTATTCGTTCTCCAGTTTTGGTTTCTCGAGCAATAGTGCTTCGATCATCCGCCACTTGTGCCGCCACTGCAGTCAGTCGCTGCCGCCACAATCAGTTGCCAGTCCTACCTCTTCCGCTTATGCTATGTTCTTCTCCTTTTTCAGTTTGACCTCCATCTTCGATGTTTCCTTCCTTTCGAGACCGGAGTTGCTCCACTTTGTGAGCTATTGTCAATCTCTCAAGATTGCAACCCTTGAACAGTCTTTTGATCTTTGGGTTTTCCACCATCAATCCAACTTGGAGGAGTTGGAATCCAAGTACGCTCCTTGTTTGGACCAAAACGACCACTCCAGACGCAACTGTGTCAATTCTTTCTTCAGTCGTTGGTCACTTTCTTCAGTCGTTGGTTGATAACAGCTACACAAAACTGTGCTTCCAGAATCTGGCCTAGCTATAAGCTATACTTCCAGAGTTGAATCTGACCTAGCTATAAGCTATACTTCCAGAGTTGAATCTGACCTAGCTATAAGCTATACTTCCAGAGTTGAATCTGACCTAGCTATAAGCTATACTTCCAGAATTTGTCTCACACCAGTAGGTGCACCTGGTAGTTTAAGTAATGCCCATAATTGGCATCTTCACTGCCCGCTGATTGGTTTCTGCCAATGCTTTGTTATAACATCTCACTTGAGAGTTGTTCTTTGAGACTGCCCCGCTGAATTGACTCTTTCGAAGTTATGGGATTTAGGTTTGTCCCTCGTACGGATCGGTTCTCACCAGTTCTTCTACCTTCACGTTCTTCCGTTCAGTCGTGAGGAGGAGAAAGTTCTAGCCGCTGCAGGGTAGTGTAGTCCCTGCAGGTCTATTGTTGTTTGCCTTTGCAGGACAGATGTTTCCTGAAGGCTTGTTGCTATTCAGGACAGTTAAGTCCCTTAAGGTTTTGTTGTTGTTTAAGGCAATGAAGTCCCTTGAAGTTTTGTTGTTGTTCGCCACTATTGATGGCAATCCAATCCCTGCAGTTTGTTGCTATTCGCCACTGCAAACCCTTCATCTGTTCTTGCAGTTTGTTGATGTTTGCTGCTGCAAGTCATCATCTATTTTTGATGGAAACCTCTCTCGTCCATTGTTGTCCAAGTTGAAGTTTCATGGTGCTAGTTCGCCCTTGTCCATTGCTGTCCAATTTGGTTTATTGACGTTCGCTACAATTGAGTTTGTCTATTCCAAGCTTGGTTCATACAATCTTGTATGATCCAGCTTGAGGGGGAGTAATTTGAGATAATATCTTTAGAATCTTCCTAATTAGAGGAAATAGATACATAATCTTTTATTTTATTTTATTTTCTCTAGATTTCCTAGTTTCCCTCTTTCCTTTTTAGGAGAATTAGATTATTACAAATAAAGGGTATCAGAATGTATTTTTTAGGATTTGAATAATAAATCAGTCCTATTTTCTACAATTTCTTTGATGGGATCTAGCATCAGCTTGGCCCATATACTTTGGGTTTGAATTTAGTCATCTTGAGATAGGAGTAGCATCAGGAATTTATTAAATTTGAAAATAGTGAATTTCTATTATCTTTTGTTTCTCTTTGTTATTTTGTCCATCTTGGGAACTGATTTAGATTTATTTAAAATAAAAAACTCATGCTAGGGATCACTATGCACTGTGACATCTTAGCTATGCTGACATCTCAATGGACATCTATCATTTGTCATCACATGAAAAAATTGTTTAAAGGAAAAAATAAAGAATAATGAATCATGAGGGGACTAGACCAAATCCATGATAACAAAAATACAAGACAAAAGCTAAACACCCTATACATAGAATGTTGGTACCTATTATAAAGAAAATCTGAACTAATGCTAGGAGGCATTAAAGAATACCATTTAAATTGTTCCCTATTTACCAAGCCTAAATTGACCAATTTATCGCCAGAGTGGCTCCCTTCCCTAAAATATATGAAACTTTTAATTCCATGTTACTACAAATCTTCAAACATTTCCTCCATGCGTGTTCAATTTACTTTCATTTTTTTTTCTAAGCCTTAATATTTGTTTCTCTGGTGCATAATATATACGGAAGTTTTATGTGCTTAATAGAAGTTTTTAATGTAGTTCTATTTTGAATCCGGATTATCTTGCCTCTACTTTTTCCTTTTTCCTTTCCTTTCTATTCAAACTTTCCTCTGAACTTGCAAGTATTCTATTCGTGACAGTCTCTTTATTATGTTACTATCCAATTTTAGTTATGAATTCAATTTGGTTCACACACTTTGCTTGCTTCCATTAGCTGAAAAAAGTTCCTTGAGGTATCAATATATGACTTGAATAGCATAATGAGTTTTGAATCAGTTAATAGTTAAGAAGGCACTACTAGATTGAGTTTGAATCTCAGTTTATGTTATCTTGCAAAGCTTATTATTTGATTAAGGATTCAACATGCTCTATGCTAGATACTGGTTCAGAATTAGGGAAAACAGCCAATCTTTATTTCAAATAGAATACCGTCTAACTAGTATCTAAATGACTGTAAATGTACAGTAGAAATGAATCACCTCTCATCCGTCCATTAAACAGACCTGGACTTTACTCCCAAAATCCATTCTCAAACCAAAGATTCTTCAGTCCTTTTCTTACTATTCTTATTCATACCCTGTCATCTCTTACTTTCTGAAAAACTATCGAACTATTAAAACTAACTAACATGCCATTTAAGGATATTGCTATGTTTTATCACATAAATAAGCCATCGATCCATCTCCATCTGTCTTCCTCTTTTCCCTTGAAGAACATCACAACAAGAAAACAAAAGGGTGAATCTATGTTTTGTTTATATGGTGTTAGTGAATTGGGCTCAAAATCTAAAATTTCAATTAGAGTTTGTACACATAAGATGATGAAACCAATATACAAGGCTAAACAGTTATCTTTGTTGACAAAGGAGTTTTGGCTTGATAAATCATTTGGTCCTATACCAGTTCCTACTTTTGATTTTGGTCCCTATATCTAATTCTACGTTTTAGTCCCTTTATAAGCAATTTTTTATGTTTATGTTTCAATTTTCTAGCAGTTTGAAACCTCCACAAAATGAAGGCATAAGGACTAAATCATAAAAAATTGCTTGTATAGTGTGCTGAAAGATAACTTTTTAGGTATATAGACTAAAATGAAATTGGTGAAGATATAGGGATCAAATGTTATTAAGCTAAACATATATTTCCTGAAGAATTTCTATTACATTATGTTTTCTGTTTGTACTATACATAGACACTTGGCATGCTTTATTATACATAAGTTCTCACATCTGCTTTAGGGAATGGCTTAAACTCTTAATCACTATGCAGGTGCGGCTGATTGGGTACAGCATCGAGGGATCTCTTTTTCTTGTCTATGAATACATTGAAAATGGAAACCTAAGTCAACATCTGCGTGGTTCAGGTTGTATAACCCTTAGTTTAGTTTTTGTTTACCCATGATGGGTTGAAATGGTTCCGAGTTGACAGTTAATTGATAATGGTGTGTTTAATTACTATGATGTGTTTAATTACCTAGGTAGTAGAGAACCACTGCCATGGGCTACTCGTGTTCAGATTGCTTTGGATTCTGCCAGAGGTCTTGAATATATTCACGAGCACACAGTACCTGTATATATTCATCGTGACATAAAGTCAGCAAATATATTAATAGACAAAAACTTTCGGGGCAAGGTCGAATGTTTTGAGATCTTATCTACTTTTATTATTTGGATCGCTATGGGAGCTCATACAATGCTCATATATGCAGGTTGCTGATTTTGGATTAACCAAACTTACAGAAGTTGGAAGTTCATCACTTCCCACGGGTCGTCTTGTTGGAACATTTGGATACATGCCACCGGAGTATGATAATATTCCTTTTAACATTAGAGTGTTGGTGTTCATATTGAAAATTTACTTTCCAAGTTCACATGCCAGTTTTTTTTTTTTTTTCAAACATAGATTGAATACTACCATGCAATTGGCAACTATTTTATTTGCATTTCCAAAATAGGAGAACATGATTTCTTGTGGCTAATTTTGTGACAAATGTTCATGCAGTTGAACTCCTTAGCTATTACATGACTCTTCACCTATGATGCACCGATACTTTGGGTCATGTATTCTTGTATGATACATAAGGATATTTTATGGATATTTATCAGGGTCACGTATTCGTTTCCGGTACATTAGGATACTTTATGGATATTTATCACTGAAGTATCTAATCTATAAAACAGTAGTACTTATATTTTGACAATGTTTATTACATATGATTTTAATTTGCACTCACAAAATAACAATCTTATATTTCTTATGTTTTTAAGATTTTTTTTACATTTTTCAATATGCATATAATATGTATTGTATCTTATTATTTTTAAAATAAACTTATCGACGTATCATCATATAAGTGTAGTATCTATTACATGTATCCGTGCATCATAGCTCTTCATATAACACCCTAAGTCATCATAATGTCAATGGCTCTTCAAACATTTAGCGGTTACATAAGAATAATGCCCCTTAATACATGTTAATTTACAACCTTTCACTATCTCAACCCTTTGTTTTCTGACAACCCTTTGATTGCCATGGTTTTGTCTGAAGGTATGCTCAATATGGGGATGTTTCTCCCAAAGTAGACGTGTATGCTTTTGGAGTTGTTCTTTATGAACTCATTTCGGCTAAGGAAGCAATTGTCAAGACAAACGACTCTGCTACCGACTCAAAGGGCCTAGTAGCTCTGGTCAGTGTTGATTTCTCCAAATATTTTTTATCATTGTAGTCATTGCAAATATTAAGAAAATCATCATCGTGCTTCTTCATCAATCTAAATTATGAAAGTGACTTTCTTAATTTTATCATGCAATGCAGTTTGATGGAGTTCTTGGTCAGCCGGATAACACTGAAGATCTCATCAAACTAGTTGATCCAAGGCTTGGGGATAACTACCCAGTTGACTCTGTCCGCAAGGTAAGAAATTTGTAAGAGTAAACCCTTTGAACGTTTGTTTTTTGTGATTTCAACATGGATCAACAAATATATGTTCATTATTTGGGCTTGCAGATGGCACAACTAGCCAAAGCCTGTACACAAGACAATCCTCAACTCCGTCCAAGTATGAGATCTATTGTGGTTGCGCTAATGACACTTTCTTCAACTACAGACGAGTGGGATGTTGGTTCCTTCTATGAAAATCAAAATCTTGTGAATCTAATGTCAGGAAGATAGGATGATACCAGATCAATTGTTTTGTATTTACAATTATACGTTTTGGACTAATTTTAGGCAACACAGTTGTTGAAGCATGTGATGTGTGTAAAATGGATGTAGCATTCAGGAATTTGTACATGGATTCACTAGAAAGGGTGGAGAGTTTAACAATTTTATGATAACTCACACCCAAACACATTTGTCCTCGTAAATTTGTAAAATAACATATTTGAGGCATATTTGATTGGCAAAGGTTCATGGGTGTTATTGTTGCAAATGAAGTATTATTTCTAACTACATAATACTTGTCAACTCTAAACCTAATTTGATAAAGTTGAAGGTGAGGGGATCAAGAATCTCTACTCTACACCTTTGAGAATTTGTGATTATACTTGCAATTAGATTTTTTTTTAACATTCAGTATGTGAAAGTAAAGGTTGTTAAAGAAGTGTCCAAAATTGGAAATAGTTGAGTATTGAACTTTTCAACGGAGTAGTGAGTTAATGTCTAAATGTCTCCCATAGCTCCCTTCGAGCTCAATATAATATGATGGTATGCTTCATATGAATGGTATTTCTTGGAGGGACTTTAGTGCTATTTTTTGGTGGTGATGTACCGTTGGACTGATTTTTGTGTCATCTTGGCTAACTTAGGTGATGGTCAAGAGAGAGAATGAACAATAATACAACATAATAAAAATTAGAAATACAAAGAATGGACGAGAGTGGATGGACAATATTGAAAGGAATCACAAATGTTTAAAGGGAATTTCTTTCAATTATACCACTGCTAAATTAATAAATAATGATAGTGTATTAAAATTTATAGAAAATGATAAAGTATGGTGAAAAATTTATAGCTATTTTTACTTCAAAACCTCGTTCTCAAAACAAACTTCCACCTGAGAAAGATGTGAAAAATGTAAAGAAATGTAAAGAAGACATTTGTCACAATCAATCCAAGGTGGTGTCGGTTACCTTTCCTAGACACAAATGAGAGGTCTTGCTAAATTGTTGTCTACGAAAAGGTCTCTGTCTACTCAAGTAACTCATTCTCAAATTTTTACCAACTCACCATCACAAACACTAGAGAAGTTCGTTTTGGGATAGATAATCGTGATTCTGAGAAATGTCTCCAAAAAAAAAATGTTAGTTTGTTATATATATATATATATATATATATATATATATATATTTGATCTACATTTATCATTTCTAAAAATGTCTACATAATCATATATGTATGCAATAAGTTCATATGTAATATAATAATACATTTATTTTTAAAATAATAAAATATGATATATACATATTAATAAATATACACAAATTCTTACAAATATTATAAATATTATAACTATTATTATTACAATTATTATATGAGTCTTGTTTCATTCGTGGGATTGAGAGTCACAATTAACATTCCTTCACATTTTTCTGCTAATTCTATAATATCGTCTTATGTTTCCGTTATAAAGTATCCTCAGTTTTATCTTCAAACTACAAATCAAATGGGTGGATACTTATCAAAGGCACTCTGATGCTCAAGTAAGTTATATATGCTCGATTGGTTATCACAATAGAGTCTTAAATTCGAAATAAATACAATCACTTACCTCCTTACCTTACTTATGTATTTATAGGTTTCAAAATGAGTTTTTAATTAGTGTGATCTTTTTATTATATAGTTCAAGAAAGAGTCGTCTCATTTCCTCACATTAGCAATGGGAGATTAAAAAAAGTCAATATCTGTTGTTTTTTTCACTTAAACTTAATAAGAGGTCCCCTCTTTTTTAAATTGAGTTCATTAACTTTTAATCGCATTTGGGCGTTCTTTCTCTCGAGAGCCCTCCACCGATCACAATCGTGAACCACTTTTGCCCGTAGCCGAGCATGTTTGTTGTCACGAACCCGATCTATTTCTCGGGAATCACGACCGCTTGCTGGAGGGGATCTTGTTAGGACAAAACAAGCTCGTCAATAGGAACCTTGGGTAAGACAAGCTCGTCTATAAGAACCCTAGTTTAGAAGTTTAACTAAACAACATAAAACAAAAAAGTTCCATAGAAGAAGAGAAAAACTCTTAGGATAGAAAACTCTAAATAGGATAGAAAACCACGAAGAAGTTCCATAGAAGAACTCATAGGATAGAAAACCTTAAGTTAGAAAAGGAAACGAAAAAGTTCCATATAAGAGTAGGAAAACTCACAGGAAAGAAAACTCTAAGAACCTTGGAACACTAAAAGCTAGGATAGAAAATCTTAAGTTAAAAAGAAATGATAACCACAAATTAGAAAACCTCATAGAATAATAGAAAACAAACACTAAAAGATAGGATATAAAACCTTAAACTTGGGAAGTAGAGGTATCCATATAACATACCGGTAAAACACTAAGAAGAATTCTCTGAAAGGAGTCTAACACACCAAGCAATCATGAGAAAACCAAACTAGGCCATCAAATTAGGAAGAATAGGATAAGCAGAAAACTAAAACACTAATTGGATACAACAGAGGAGAAATAGGATTAGACCAGTTGAAGTAAACACTTAGCATCTTAGGAAATAGAAAAATAACCAAGTCAAAACACCTAGACGCAATGCTAAATGACTATCAAGTCAAAAGCGTCTAAGAGAGTTTTAGCTAAAAGCATAAAGCTTATCATACCTAAAGGGTATTCAGTTTAGCTCTCAAGAAAAGAAAACTATGTCAATACGATGTCATTGACAAAAGAGATTAAAAGACTAAAACTTAAGACACCAGAGAAAACACAAACAAAGTTAAACGTTGTTTGTCCATAAAGGCAAAAAGAAACGTTTACTCTGTCTAAACGATATCATTAGCTAAAACATTACTTCGTTAGACAATGAAATCTTTAATCAATTCTTGGTATCCGTAGAAGAAAAACTTAGTTGTCAAGCGTACCTCAATAGTAGGAAATAAAAAAACATTTTGTTGTTCTGAACAAACATTAAATGATATTAAATGTTCAACGTTCGAAAACAACAAAAGTGATACCTACACTTAAACAAAACAAATGTTAGTGCATTTTTCATGGTGGTCGGTCAAAAACAGTCTTTAGGATTTTTTGCCCACCAGCCACCTTATACCCATTGTATACCTATTTTGAATGTTTAATGGAATTGATGCTTGTTTTCAATTTTTTTTTCGTGGATCAGTGAATGATTGATCATGTAATGATGTTTTGCCTTTGTTAACTAACTTGTAAAGCGACTAGAATTTGTTTATTGACTTCTTTTCATTGATTACTATTGGTGAGTATATGAGAAAAGTTTCTCATCACTTGGTTTGTCCTAAGAGTTCACTTAGATCGTTCCTTAGGCTTACACTTCTTGATGCGATAAAAGTTCACTAGGAACGTTTTCCGATCGGTTGGTGTTAGGATATCACTTAGAATGTTCCCTAGGCTTACGCTTTTTGATGCAACAAGAGTTCACTAAGAGCGTTCCTTGTCGATCGGTTGGTGCTAGGAGTTCACTTAGAACGTTCCCTAGGCTTACACTTTTTGATGCAACAAGAGTTCACTAAGAGCGTTCCTTGTCGATCGGTTGGTGCTAGGAGTTCACTAGGAACATTCCTCACCAATCGGTTAATGCTAGGAATTTACTTAGATCATTCCCTAAGCTTCCGCTTTTCGATGCGACAAGAGTTCACTAAGAACGTTCCTCGCCGATCAGTTGATGCTAGAAGTTCACTTAGAATGGTCCCTAGGCTTACGCTTTTCGATGCTACGAGAGTTCACTAAGAATGTTCCTTGTCGATCAGTTGGTGCTAGGAGTTCACTTATAATTTAATATCTAATGTCTTTTAATGTGTTTTGTCAAAGACTTCGTCTCGACTGTTTTATTTTCGAGAGTTATGCTGAATACCTCTTTAAGGTATGATAAGTATCAAGCATTTAACATCAACTCTCTTAGACGTTTTAGGAACAATAGCGTTTAACCATGCGTTTGGGTATTTTAGCCTAGATGTTTTTCTATTACCTAAGATCCTAAGTGCTTTCCTAAGCTTTTCTATGTTGTAGGTTCTAGTTCTAAGTTTTTGTGTAGGTTTTCTATGTTTGGGGATTCAGGTTCTAGGTCTTGTGTTTTCACCCTAAGATGTTTTCATATTATTATCCCATTTTAATGTTATTTGATTAAACTTTAAAACATGTGAGCGTTTAGGCGCATAGACTATTTTGTCTTAACATCTTCCTCTTCCTTTTCTTTTCTCTCTTGCTCTCTTCTTTCTTCCTATTCTTTTCTCTCTTCCTCTCTTATCTCTTCAAGGAGGCTAGGTTTAATGATGACTTGGGCCCAAGCCCAAACTCCAATCAAGGGCCCATCACTCGTAGCATGGTAAGAAAGCCCTAAGAGGAACTTGAAGATACATCAAAAGGATAATAAGTGAAGGATTTATTCACTTGGAAATACATAGACTTGCTCAACACACACTTGGATTTGCCCAACGAAGAGGCGCCCAACGCAAACCCTATAACGCTCTGTGCTAGTGGCTGAAATACACTCCTTCACATGTAGCTCATTTTCCACATGTGTATTTGTGCGCCTAATCAGGCTAGTGGTTAGGCATCGTGGGAAGGCTTGGATCATTTTATAAATATACCTTTCCCAGCTTATTGTATTCACTTTGAAGCTTTATATAATGAACCACTGTTGAGATCACTTTAACTTCATTCTTCTCAAAGTCACAACTAGAGAGAGTTCTTTATCTCCTCTAGCCACCTTCCCTAGTTAGAAATTCGACTAGGCCACCATCACTAATACCAACCCACTTCATTGAGAGATTTTCTTCATCATCATTCAAACACCTTCCCTTCATACCTTATTTCTGATGCTTCATCCATTCATTAACTTTGTTTTGCATCTGCAACTGTGAAAAGATCAAATTCAGCCATGGAGGGAGCTTATCATTTAATTGTGAGGCTAACCCTCATTAATTTAGTATTTATACACCTAAACTAGGCCTAAATCTCTCACCCTCTGGCCTATGAGGCTAAAAATACACATACTTAATGGTGTTCACTATTTTAGGCCTTTTAAAAGCAGGGAACAAAATAATAAATAATAGAAACTTATCTTCAATGTTCTGATTGTAACAATCCATATTTTGGGATGTCGCGGTTACGAGTAAAAATTCAAAATTTTAAAACATACTATCATTCCGGAAATCCAAATTCAATAAGTCCTTACCATTAAAGAAAAATAAACCATAATTTCAATTTAATTACAAAATAAAACTCCAAATAAAAATAGTTTATTCAAACAACTATAAATTCCCCAATTCTCTCAATCCTCTCGTCGTGCTATACAACATGCGAAATATCCACATGATCATATGCTCCCATAAAACCGATCATTGTAGGTGGAAATCATAACTACAAACATAAAGGGTGAGCTACCTGAGAATCAATCGTAAGAAAAATTAACATACCCCATAAATGCCAAACATTCATCACAATATTAAACATAATAATAACATGCTAAAAACTTAAACACGGTTACACGTTGTATCACAAATCGCTCATCATATTAAACACAACCATAACACGTCAAAAACTAAAACATGGTCACATATCATCATCACAAACTAGTAGTCTACCTACCTATACCCTACCATACCACCTAATCATCATAACCGAGTCAATACGAGTCACAACATCACCTTCTTCCCGCATCACACAACCGAAGAGAATCTCTTTCCTGCATTACACGGCCAAAAGAGTCATCAGTACCCTAACCATCCTCTGGTCGCATCACACAGCTAAAGAGAACCTCTTTCTTGCATCGCACGACCGAAAGAGCATCAACACTTGAATTCATCCTCTTCCCGCATCGCACGACTAAAGAGAACCTCTTTCTCGCATCCACGACTGAAAGAGTCATTACCACTTGAACACATCCTCTTCTCGCATCCAACCACATGACAACTCACATATTCTCAACTTCACACCTGTTGTCTCACAACCCGTCCCTGAATCATTCATCACATAGTGATAGTCACAAGCTAATAGTCTAACAATTATTATTGTAACTATTTCAATTCAATCAAAAATATGAAATAGTCAAACATATACTTTCTAAATGCAAATATCACAACAAGAATAAGTTAATCAAAACACATAGGGAAATCTTTACTAAACACGCAACCCTTATTTAATTAATCCCACTCCTAGCTAATTACCCAATAAGTCTCATGCTAATTCAAAAGTTTCTTCTCATTTTGTTAATGACATAACTCATTCGTCTCTGTACTTATCATACTCCTTTTAATTTAATATTATACCACGTAGGTAGGTCTTCTTATAGCCAACATTAATATATCCTTACAGCCATGAGAAAAATTGAGCATTGGTTGGTTTTCTCTACTAAAGAATGTTGCAACATATTAAGGATAAAAGAGTATACTCCTAATTACTTCATATATGAATGATTTAGAATAGTGAATGTTATTAGGTATATCATTATACTTACAATTTTATCAACATTGAGTAGACTTAGAAGTTTATTTTTCTAGATGACTTTGTATGACTAGCCTTCCACATCACATAGAGGTGGAGGCGTTATTCTCCAACCTTCTTACTCTTTCTTATAATAATACATACCTCTCTCAAGAAGGTATATATATTATGTGACATTCTTGGACAACTAATATTCTATCCTCCTATAATGAATATAAGACAAAATACAATAAAAACATATAACTACACATATATGTAATTAGTAAAATTAAGTATAATTAATTGTCAATTTTAGTCCAATTAATTGATATTTAATGAACATCCAAGACCTAAGACTTTTAGAGTTTACATAATATTCTTTGATTTTCTTATAATATTTTATAATTTGGGAAAGACTGTCATTTTATTGTATCTCTTTATTTCTTTTAATCTCCCTTAATGAATCTTCTTTAAAATCTTCTCTTTAATTCTTTTTCTGTTTTTTTTATCATATTTCTTATATTTATTATTGTTTCTCTTGATATTTTTTTTTTCTCCATAGAGATTCTTCATTAACTCTAATCACATTGTCCTCCCAATATGAAAGTATAGTCCTCCAAGTCTATAAAACACAACACATTCAAAGCACAAAACGGTCTCCTGAAAAAAGAAAAAGAAAATGGGAGGAAGGTACGTATGAAAAGTCATTATCAATGAAAGAAAATCTATGTACGTGGAAGAATATTAGTTATTGAAATTAATAAATTTTTGTTAGTATGGTAGGTTACATAAAGGAGAATAGTTTGTGAATGTTTGAAGCCTTGAGAAATATGTATGAAATTGATGATATGACACCGTTAGATGTTGAATTAGAAGACAAACACTAATTACGTTTAGGTTGATAAGAGTTATTTTCATCATTGCATGTACCTTTTCATTATCCTTTCTTTGAATATTTGAACCAATTAATTTTATTCATTGAGCTGCCGAATCTAATTAAAATCCTAACTAATTTTTTTTAACTATTTGCGAAAGCTCTTGATTTTTAAGGTTATGGTAATAGTATTTAATAAATACATTTAATACTTATTATTAATTCATATTATAATGTAATAAAACATAATAGTTTGCCTTAAGTAAGGATTAATATAGGAAAGAAAATTAATAAGGTTTTGGAACAATAAAAATATTTAGAGTTTTGGGAATAAAATTAAGAAACTAAAATATGAAAAAGTTTAAGATGAACATATAACTTAAGCGAGTGGATTTTGCTGAACTCACGTTAAGGGAGGGCGTAAGGATATGAGAAACATAAAATTAGATAACAGTTATACATCATATTGCATTAATATAATTTTCAGTAAATCTTATAGTTCAATAATTTATATAAAATATTACAATCTTATAAGGTAATTTTATCAATTCAACTATATAAGACAGGATAAATTTGGTTTTATGATCATCTATTAATAGGAATAATAAAAAGAAAGGTGGTTATGAAATTGACTATTTTTATCTTTAAAAAAAATCATTCTCATATTTAATACACTTGTATTTATGCACATATATTCTCCCTAATACATTTTTACATTTCTAAATATTATAATACATAATTTAAAGTTGTAAAAATAGAATAATTAAAATTTAGACATATATATCTTTCAATATTTTGAACTTCAATTTATAATGATTGCAATAAATTATTATATTACATCTTTATAGAATTATTGTGATAAGATTACAGCAAAGGAGACACAAAAAAAAAAAACAATAATAATTTTAACAAAAAAAATTGAAACAATTTGAAGGTGAGTTGAATAATAAAAAATATTTTATTAGTGCTTGAGAGTCAAAAAATAAAAATATTTAAAAGAAGTAAAAAATAATTGTATATGTAATTAATATTGTGATAAGTGGTAAAGTATCTTAATAAAGGTTATTAAAATTAAACAAAACTAAATGTCACAAGATATTTTTTTATGTTGCTTAATAAATTAATAGTTGTAAATAAACTTTTGATTCTTGACATTGAAAATCATTCTCAAGTTAAAAAATAAAAAAATAAAAGATTTATTAACAAACTAAAAGTAACCAAATGTATATCCTAAAAATAATCTAATTCAATGAAATTGGGATGTTCGGGTATGGAAACACTTCATTTAAATAAAATCATTAAAAAAATGTAATAAAGTATCTGGTGATTTAAGTTAATTTTGAGGACAATGAAGAACTCAAATTACTAGAAGTAAAAATAAAAATTTGTACCGTGAATAAAAGAAAGAAATTTTCTTCCAATTAAACAAAACTAATAACAAAAGAAAAAGAAAAAAATGAATTTTTAGATTGATTTAAAACATATATATTAGAACGAACGTTAAATAAGAACGCAATAAATATATATATATATATATATATATATATATATATATATTTTAACATTCTAATTATATAATATCACAATTATAAAGGAACATGACATAATTAATAAAATAGATCAATTAACAGACAAAAAACATAAAAATTAATTTATAGTCATCTAACTTAATCATAAAAACCAACTTTATATACAACATACTACTCAAAACTATCAACAAGAAAGATTATCTAAACATTCAAAAGAAAATATAATCACTATAGGTATAATTACTAAACATTCGGACTGTCTCCACCTAACGTTTGTTCCATGGTCACCTCATTACCATCTGCTCACACCTACCAGATGATCATAGTTAAGTCAACAATACACAAACAAAAGGGTAAGCTAGTGATACAAAACAAATCATAATATACTTTAACATTTCCAACATGAGTCATATTTCATATAAAGCAATCCAAAGATCTTAAACATGCCAAGACCTAGACTAGACTATCCAGATTTAGTATGAATGCAGAGCTATGGCAGGTTGTGCACTTGTGGTGACCTCTATTGCTTTGCAAAACCATTGCCAATGGGTTTCACCCTACTACACTCACAAGTTAGTATGTATTGCGTCATAGGCCATACTGGAAGAACTTAAACTAAGACCTCCTACTATTCTTACCACATGTATCAATCTTCTGTAATTGAGAATGAATGATCATTAGAGTTTCAGGCTAAACCCCAAGACTGAGCTCTCTGCATTCATACCAACAACATTTGAAACTACCAATAAGAATTTCCTCCTTGGAACTCTTTTCCACACTTTTCATCCATATATATATATATATATATATATATATATATATATATATATATATATATATATATATATATAAAACTTCATATAAACACCACATGCAATCACATGAAACCACTAAACACCCACCAAAGTACAAGAA
This sequence comes from Vigna reflexopilosa, assembly GCA_027742785.1. Classification (NCBI taxonomy): domain Eukaryota; kingdom Viridiplantae; phylum Streptophyta; class Magnoliopsida; order Fabales; family Fabaceae; genus Vigna; species Vigna reflexopilosa. The sequence goes on from CM050926.1 coordinate 12,192,982, forward strand.
TCACAAAGGGCGTCCAACGCCATAAATGTGGCGCTCAGCATTGTGGCCATTGGAAAGTGGCGCTCAGGCGCCTAGAAAGGGGGCTCAACACCACAACAGTTGACATCATTATGTTTTTATGGTTTTGATGCACCTGAGAATTTTTTGATTGATCAAATTGGTTCTTTAAACATTAGAGTTGATGTTAAAACACATTTATAGATAAAGATAAGTACCCCTTTGATCATCAGACCCGAGTCTAGGTACATTAAACCATTTGACATCTTCAAAAATACCCAAAATCAAATCTACACCTTATAACCCAAAACTTTGCAAACTAAATGTATGAACAAGTCATAATGGATCCAAGAACATACCCCAAAACCTCATTTTCATCATAATCTCTATACTTTAGATTTTTACTAATTAGAACCTCCAAAATAACCCAAAACGTGACAAAAAAAAATCCACATATTAACCAATAACAACTCCATATCAAATTTTTAGTTTAACTTAACATCTAAACAAGTTTATTATGACTACAAGACAAAACTTAAACCTCAGTTTTATATCAGACTCGCTTCCTTTAGATTTTTAATTACCTATTAAAAGCTCTAAAATTTGAACCTAAAACCTTCTAAAACCACCTTATTAACTGACACCTATTTCTATCTTAGATTTTTACTGACTCTAAGCTCTAACAAGTTTCAATTGACATAAAAACAAACCTAAATTCCCAGATTTTACACTCCAACCATTATCTAAAAAACTAACGTATGAAAACCTCCATTTTAACTTACAAAAACCTATAACTTTGATAACTCATTACCCCTTCAACATTTCAGCCACTTTCAATCATCAACAACACTTTACAACATACCATTTATTATAATAATAACATCAGAATCACATCATACCAGAAATCAATCATCAACTTAACATACATGAAAACTCCAAACTTAGAAAACAAACATAATTTAAAGATAGACGACTAGCTTCCTTTACCTTACACCGAAGCTACCGAGCTCTAAAAGCATCAAAACTCTTGCTTCCGACTCAAGGATTCATAGAAACGCCTACATACCACATAATTGAAAACAAAATGAGTCCTTAGAATCAAAGATCAAAAAGAATCAGGAAAATAGAGGTGGACGACACATGTGCCACCCCTAAACTAGAGATTTTAGGAATAGGACAATGAAATGAAAAAAAAGGAGAAACTTACTTGCTCTATAGAAGAAATTGATCGGGTATGAACGTAGACCTCATTGCTGTGGTTGTTTAGCACCTCCTGATTATCATAGAGATAACACTCAGGAATTAGAAAAGGTAGAGAGAAGGGAAAGAAACTCAAGGAATGAGTTTTAGAGAGATGGTTTGTGTTTTAAATAATGAGACGAATTTAAGAAATTCTATTTATATTATTGAATTATTTTAAAACAAAAATACTCAATCTCATTATTTTAAAATACTTATCAACTCCAATATTTTATTTTCTATCTTCTTCTCTCTCTCTCACACACACACACACACATATATATATATATATATATATTATTCTCACACTTAATTTAAAAAATTAAATATTATTATATTAATATTTATACCAAATTAATTGTGTAAAAAATTCTCAAAAAATTGAGACAATCTCAAATAGTACTTACTAATAAGTTTATTGGCTTTCTTTATCTATTAATAATATGATCAAACCTAATTAATAACATGTAGGAGTGCTATTGCATCTGAAGAATGAAGTTTGAAAAGGGTCACAGAGGAGTGTGTGAATATCTTAGGAAGTGAAAAAGTTTGATTCTTTGGTGAAGCCATGACCCAAACAAACTTTCCTATACATAATGATGTCCGACCAAGACAAGCATGAGATAGAAAGCATTCCTATCTCTGTATCAGAAATTAAATTCTTAAATCTAAACTCTTCAATAATACAGAGTTGTTTTGGATTTATAAATTATTTGTTTTGACGGTGAAGCCTAAAAGGCCACATAACTTTATTCAACCACATATTTGATGATCATTAAGATCTTAATATAGATTCAACATTCAACGTCACAACCATGAAACTAATACATTGAATTAAGTACGAAACCACCCATTTGTATATATTATTTGTTGTTAAACTTAAAATTGTCACAACCATTCAATTGTCAGATTTAATATATTATTTGTTGTTAAACTTAAACTTTTTGTTATAATTTTTTCTTAAAAAGCATATAAAAAAGTTTAAGAATTTTTTTATATTTATATTATGTTTAATCTCAATTAGTAAATAATATGAAACTATTAGATATACCAAATTTTCAATAAAAAAACCTAAGAAAACATTGTCCTTACAAAACTAATATTTCGACTTCAAATTCAGATTAATATTTTTCTAGTCTATCAGTATATCTATCAATATATCTTGATGGGCAAATGGCCAAAAAATATAACAATTTAGCAAAGAGTAATAACACAGTATAAATTCAATCCTCCTTTTTGCGACAATATGTGAGAAGCACCAAACAAATAGAACAAAAATAAAATCCAGGGCACAAAGAGACACCAACAATTTTTAATGTGGAAAATCCCTCAATGTAAGGGTAAAAACCACAAGTCGTCCAGACCAAAGAAAAATTCACTATGATCAATAATAGGATAGAAAGAGTCTCCAATAATAATACCAAATGGAATTTTCAATAAGCCAATTTAACTAAGCAAAAATGCTTACAAATGAGAACAAAGAAGATGAAAATTCTCCAAAACAGGGTTGTTGGTGCGAGACCGATTTCTCCCAAACTAGATCTCCGATTGAAGATTCGAATGGTTAGAATGAAGAACCATATATCTGGAACCCACTTTTGAAAAATCAGCTCGATCCAACGATGAACGATTTCACAGCGACGAAAACACCAGTACAGGTTTAGGGTTATGCAGGAATGACTTTCTCTCTTCTTTTTTCTCTCATTTGGCTTTTGCCTCTCTTCAAATGAATCGAATGTGCCCTACTAATTTGACCCATCTCCATTTAACCTAATGAGACATAATGGACCACACTATTTGGGCCTATTCTCCACATAGGAAGGGAGCCCAATGACCCAACAAATCTCCCTCTCACGATTATGTGGAGATATCTGCCAAACCAACGATCTTATAACAAACTTGAAATTTTCCTCTTAGCAATGCCTTGGTCATCATATCAGCACCATTATCATCTGTATGAACTTTTTAGCCAATTCCAACTATTTAGCATCCAAAACATCATGTATCCAATGATACCTCAAATCAATATGTTTGGATTTAGAATGAAAAGTTGGATTCTTTCCAAGATGAATAGCACTTTGACTGTCACAATAGAACAAGTATTTACCTTGCACAAAACCAAGATCCTGCAAGAATTTCTTCACCCATAACAACTCCTTACATGCTTCAGTAAATGCAATGAATTCTACCTCAGTAGTAGACAACACCACACACTTTTGCAACTTTGATTGCCAAGTCAAGGCTCCCCCTGTAAATTGAATCAAATAGCCTAAAGTGGACTTTCTGGAATCAATGTCTCCAGCCATATCTGAATCTGAGTAACCCACCAAAGTAGGCTTATCACCTCCAAAAAAAAGCCTCAAACCACTAGTACCACGAAGATACCGCAAAATCCATTTCACAGCATTCCAATGCTCTCTACCTGGATTTGACAAAAATCTGCTAACAGTACCAACAACGTGTGCAATATCAGGCCTTGTACATATAATTGCATACATCAAACTACCCACCGTAGAAGCATAAGGAACTTTGCTCATATCTATCTTCTCAGCTTCATTTGAAGGACTTTGTTTAACACTCAACTTAAAATGAGTAGCCAGAGGAGTACTTACAACTTTAGCATTCTCCATTTGGAATCTTTGCAACACCTTCTGAATGTAGTGCTCCTATGATAGCCAAAGATTCTTCTCTTTTCTATCATGAGTGATACTTATACCAAGAATCTTCTTAGCAGCTCCCATGTCTTTCATGGCAAATGACTTGCCCAGTTTCTTCTTCAACTTGTCAATTTTGGATACATCTTTCCCAACAATAAGCATGTCATCAACATATAACAACAGTATAATGAAATCATTCTCAGAAAATTTCCTGACAAAAACACAATGGTCAGAAGTAGTCTTCTCGTAGTCTTGCTCACACATAACATACTCAAACTTTTTATACCACTGCCTTAGAGCCTGCTTCAAACCATATAGGATTTTTCGTAGCCTACACACATAGTCTTCCTTGCCTTCAACACTAAAACCATCTGGTTGCTTCATGTAAATCTCTTCCTCTAAATCACCATGAAGAAAAGCTCTCTTTACATCTATCGGCTCAACCTCCAAGTCTAGAGTAGCAACTAAACTTAACACAGTTTTGATGGATGTCATCCTCACCACAAGTGAGAAAATCTCATTGAAGTCAACACCCTTTCTTTGTCTGAAGCCTTTACCACTAATTTGGCTTTATATCTGGTAGATGTAGAATTGCTCTCTTGCTTCACCATGAAAATCCACATATTCTCTAAGGCTCTCTTATCCTTAGGCAACTTCACCAAGTCATAAGTGTGATTATCATGCAGAGATTTCATCTCATCCTGCATTGCATCCAACCACTTTTGCTTTTCTTCACTCTCAGTGGCCTCCTCATAACATTTAGGTTCTCCCTCATCAGTCAACATCACATACTCATTGGTAGAGTACTTCTTCTAAGGTTGTTTTGGCCTTCTAGATCTTCTAGGTTGAGCTTCAGGTAGCTTAGGTACATCACCAAGACTCTCATCTTGTGACACATCATGTTCCTCTTCATCAACATTATCAATAGGAACATCCAAGCCATCTCCAACCTGCTGATTATTAGTATTACCATGTTGTTCATCATCATGAACATCAATATCTAAATCATTAATAGACAACCGAATTGGATCAACATCAGCCACATTACCATCTTTCTTAGGTGTAGACTTCTCCACCTTATCAATATCTTCAATGGTTTAATCTTCCATGAATTGCACATCACGACTACTAACAACTTTCTTTTCAACGGGGTCATACAACTTGTAGCCAAATTCATCCTGACCAAAACCAATGAAGATGCATTTCCTTGTCTTAACATCCAACTTGGATCTTTCATCCTTTGGAACATGAAAAAATGCTTTATACCGAAGACATGCAAATGATCATAAGTAACTGCAAGATTTAGATTAATAACATGCACTACTGTAAACAATGCCTCACCCTAGAAATGCTTAGGAAATTTTGATTCAAAAAGCATACACCTAACTTTTTTAATTAATGTCCTGTTCATCTTCTCCGCTAAACCATTCAGCTGAGGAGTTTTGGGAGGAGTCTTCTCATGTGAAATACCATATTGTCTACAATAAGCATCAAATGGTCCACAATATTCACCACCGTTGTTAGTACGAATACGCTTCAGCTTCTGTCCTGACTGCCTCTCAACCAAAGCATGAAATTCTTTAAACTTGTCCAACACTTGGTCCTTTCTTTGTAGTGCATAAACCCAAAGCTTCTTGGAACAATCATCAATAAAAGTAACAAAGTAAAGTGCACCATTGAAAGACTTTACCTTCAATGGGCCACAAATATCAGAATGCACCAATTCAAGCAACTCTGACTTCCTGGAGGGAGGATGCTTCTTGAAGGATACTCTGGTTTGTTTACAGTCATGCAGTGAGAACATTTCTCCAACTCTACATTCTTCAATCCTGAGAGAACATCCTTTTTAGCTAAGAAGTTAAATCCTTTTTCACTGATATGCCCAAGCCTTATGTGCCACAAAGATGACTCTATATACATGACATTCACACTATCTTTAGCAACCAAAGCTTTTGTCCAGTAAAGCTTAGATTTTTTCTCCCCTTTAGCCACAATCAAGTTACCTTTGGTGAGCTTCCACTTTCAAGAACCAAAGTGGTTATCATATCCACCATCATCAAGTACCTGCACAGAAATCAAGTTAAAACAAACATCTGGAGCATGTTTAACTCCTCTAAGCAACAACTGCATCCCCATGTTGGTTTGCAAGTGAACATCACCAACACCAATAACCTTAGACACCCCATCATTACCCATCTTCAATACTCCAAAATCACTAGGTGTATAAGATGTGAAGAACTCCTTCCTAGATGTAACATGCAGCGTAGCACCATTATCAATTATCCATATGCTCTCATCAGATACAAGATTAATAGTGTCATAATCACAAAGACAGACAAAGTTACCACATGTAGTAGTAGTAACACGATCACCATCATCTTTATCTTTTTCTCTTTGCTTACCCTTTTTGTCTTTGCTCTTTTTCTTCCACAAAAGAGTCTCCAATAATAATACCAAATGGTATTTTTAATAAGTCAATTTAACATATCACAAATACTTACAAATGAGAACAAATGAGATGAAAATTCTCCAAAATAGATGCGAGACCGATTTCTCCCAAATTAGACCTTCGATGAAGGAATCATAAAAGTTAATAATAATAATAATAATAATATAATATGATGTAAGGTAACAAAATTTAAATTTATTATTTTTATTGGAAAAGCATTGATAACAAAAACAATGATAGTAACGGAAATGATCTCTTCATTATTATTGTAAATGATGGTTTCGAAATCATTAAAAAATATTTATCTAATAAAGTTAAAAGTTACACATCATTTTATATTAGTTAAATATTTTTTATAATATTAACCTAAACAAGTAAAGAAAATATAAAAGATAAAGTATGTGAACCACTTAAGAAAAATAAATAAATGGCGAAACGTTATCTTATTTGATGTGTACGATCAAATGAGAAATCAGTGTAAAAATGATAATGCGATAAACGCGTAGCGTGCTCTGTCCTCAGAAGTCGGCGAAAACAAATGCATATGACAATGAACACATATTTGAAAATTAGTTTGCATTTGTGTCGGACCACGGAATTTTAGTGCAAACTTAAGATTTTCAAATTCTTCTTTGACAATGCAAAAGGTTTGACTCTGTAAAACTTGTCATTTTCATATTATAAAACTTAAATTATTCAAATCTTTCGTTGAGTAAACGCATAGTAGTTAAAGGTTAATTGTCCTTTTTACCTTCTTTAAAGTGGATTGTGCTTAACTTTTCTTTCTTAGTACTTTTAGAGCTTTTTAAGCCTCTGTTTCTAAAATTGGCAAAATGTAATCTTGTATAAAATTCCTGAAATTATTTTTAATTTTCGATTAAAAAATATTCAGTGTTTGTATAATGAATTAATATATGAACTATAGGATTTAAATTTTAAAAATAAGAAAAATTATAAAAACTTGGGAAGATTGGAAGAATTTCTATGACTTGATATTAGAATAACGTAATTCATATGAAAAAAAAAATGAGCGATTACATAATCTAGTACAAAGTGATATTATCACTTAAAATTGTACTAAGCAACAATTATATTATTGAAATCTAGTCAAAGTTTCAAGTTAACACCAAATCATTAACAGAAATAGTATTCTAAATTTGAGTGTAATGTATTATTTGTGGAAAGCATTTAACATTTGTATATTTCATTTTGTGGAATTATCTATGTGTAAAAAAGTTTCTATTATAGAATTATTGTTGTTATCATATATCTTGTTTACTTGTCATTAGGAACGACAATTATAAATTACTTTACTTTTTAATTTTAGAATAAATTAAAAAGAAACAATCAAAGTGGTTAATATTGTATTCATGTTTATAAAAAACATGATCAAACACGTTCAAGAAAAATTAGAGACATATATGAAAAGTGAAACTAAGTTCTTATTCTCTTAGACCATCTTGAAACACATCTAGTAGAGTAGGAATAATCTTTACCTTGTATTATGAACTAAGTAGTATAAGATTTCTTTTTTGGACCTTATATCATAGGTCAAGTAGGGTTTTGATCAACATAGATCAACATAAGTCAACTCTCTAAGTTGACCCCATGGGTGGTGCCTTTTGTGATTGACTTTGGTCAACATCCACCTAAACCACCTTGGAGAGCAAGGGCATGATTGACACTTCTTTGGTGGAGAGTAACGACTTAGTGTCCTCCTTCTAATGGAGAGGATTTCCTTCTAGTATTGGTCATGTGTCCTTCTACTAATGGAAAGGATTTTCTCATAGTAGTGGTCACATTTCCTTCTAGTTTTGGACCTTAAATGTTTGGACTATAATGCTACCAGATTTTAACATGGAAATGAATGATATTAAAAATATTAAATTGAAATTTTCTTACTATCAGCATTTGACACACACACACATATTGGAATGTGTGTCGTGGTGAATATGTTAAATTGGTATGAATGTTCGAATACATATTTTGGAATGCATGTATACTTATTTGGATAATATTGGTTGTTATGAATGTATTGAATGGTTAGATGTTGTCTAGATTGCTTTGATATGTTGTTATTGTTAAAGACAAATAACATTAAAACAGAATAATAATCAGAATAATATATACACCTAAACGCTCTCATGTTTTGAAGTTTAACCAAATAACCTTAAAACAAAATAATAATAAGAAAATTACTTAGGGTGAAACCACAAGACTTAGAGCCTGAATCCCAAACACACAAAACCTAGAACTAGAATCCACAACATAGAAAAACTTAGGAAAACACTTAGGTTCCTAGGACATAGAAAAACATCTAGGTCAAAGCACCCAGACGTATGGCTAAACTTTGTTATGCCTAAAATGTCTAAGAGAGTTGAAGCCAAACGCTTGATGTTTATCATGATTGAAAAAGGTGATTAGCGTAGCTCTTGAAAATAGAACAGGTCGAGAAAATGTCTTTGACAAAACATCTTAAAAGACATAAAAATCAAAACATTAAAACAAAGCTTAAATAAGCTAAATGCTATCTGTCTAAAAAGAGACAAAACCAAAAGAAGCGTTTACTCGACTAAATGATAACACGAGCTTAACAAATACCTCGTCTAACGATAAAGTAACTATATATACTTGGTATCTTAAGAAAAAATCTTAATTGTAAAATGCTACCTAACGATAGAAATTCAAAAAGCACTTTGTTGTTCTGAGCAAACATTAAATGCTCAACGTTAAAAAACAACAAAAGTGATAAGAAAAGACATATTTGTTGCATGCAAAATTTACTCTAATCGTGTAGATAAGCTATTTTACACGCATCCATAGTGGTACAAATCAAATTTTAAAAAAGTGGACGTTAGATCCATCACCATAAACACCTTAAATGATCCACTCAACCATTCATTTCCATCTATCCATTGCACATGAACTTTGCTCTTCTATCTTTAGTGTTGTTCTCACTGGATCATGACTGTCCAAGCCTCTAGATCGTGTCATCATGTGGTAATCAGAGCTCGGTTGATGTCTAATATTGATTGTACGGAATCTTCAACACGACTTTTGATGGAGAGAACATTCCATGAATTTCTTCTTTGTTTCTAACATCCACTTCTGACTTGTTCATGATGGAGCATGTGGATATATGCAATAGGCATCTACACAGAGTATAGTAGAGACGTATGTTGGTAGGTATGTCCTTTTTCTTATTACTTTTATTGTTTTAAACATTGTGCATTTAATGCTTTTCATTAAGTGTTCAAAACAACTTGGTGCTTGTTAATTTTTCTATACATGTAGATTGTTTAACCACTTTTGAAAAGATATTAAGTATTGATTCAGAAAGATTTCATCTTTGGATGAGAACATAGTGTAGTATAAGGTATTGTTTAACCTTTTAAATTCGTTTACTAATAGTTCATTGTTTAGGGATCTTTGTTTTGTACAATAGCGCATTTAAAAAAGTGTTGCTCATCATATTATTTTTAAGCATTGTTTACAGCTTTAGCGTGTTTACCAAACACATCATGTAGCGCATTATTGCATTGTTTAGTAAGGTATAATGAGAGCGCATTTAGCAAAAAATCATGTAGCATATTGATGCATTTACTAAAGGTTTAATCATTCAGATAGTCTCCATTTTCGTTGACTTTTCTCAAATAGGTTTGTCACTTTTTTTTTTGTTTCAGCTGAGTCCTTATTTTAGGAAAATTGAAGTAATTAGGTCCTTGCTGTTAGTTCCGTGCTAACATTGTTAAAAAGGATGTCTCGTGTCACCTTGTGGTTTTTTTTGAATTTCTTAAATATTTTTTAATTTTTTTTAAAATAAAAAATTTTCCACGTGGCAAACTAACATTGTGCCACAAGACAATGACAGTGTGACGTGACACTGACAATGTCAAGTGTCACTGTCAGATCACGTGTCACTGGATTTGTCTCAATTCGGTCCCTATATATATTTTGTCTCAATTTGGTCCTTGTATTTTTATTTTGTTTCAATTTAGTCCTATTTTTTTTTAAATTAAACAATTTTGTTCCTCTCCAAATTAAAACAAAATTTAATTTGTATATAAATCCTTATAAAAAATGTTATACAAATTGTTATTCTTTTATAAAAAAATAAAAAAATTATGAACTAACATATGACACATTTTTATTTACATACAAAAATTAAAGTTTTTAAAACAAAAAATAAATTGAGACAAATAAAAATAAAGAAATCGACCTACAAATGAAATCATTTAACCTAAATAATATGAATGATTAGTTTTTTCTTATTTTTCTAATAAAAAAATTCCAATTTTAATAAAAATACTTATATATATAAATATTTATATACAAATTTAATTTTGTGGAGGAAAAAAAATTTAATTTAAAAAAGAATTAAGAATAAATTGAGACAAAATAAAAATATAGGGACCAAATTGAAACAAATTTAAAATACAGGAACCAAAATGAGACAAATACAATGACACGTGGCTTGATAGTGACACGTGACACTGGTAGTGCCACATCACACTGTCATTGCCACGTGGCACAATGTCAACTTGACACGTGGCAACAATTTTTTCCAAAAATAAATAAATAAAAATATAATGAAAATAAAAATAATTAAAAAATTCAAAAACAACACGAGCTGACATGTGGAACCTTTTTAACTATTAGTACGAGAATAACGGCAAGGAGCTAATTGCTTAAAATTTTCAAAAATAGGGACCCAATTGAGACAAAAAAGAAGTGAAACACTTATTTGAGAAAAGTCACCGAAAATAGGGACTATCAAAATGATTAAACCTTTATTAAAATATCGTTTAATGTAGTGATCCTTTCATAATAAATCATCACTTAGTAATAACATGTCATTAGGATCGTTTGGTTCTAGTGCGTTTACTAATGTTTATTCAAGAGCCATAATGCTTGTTTCATAAGATGCCTTTCATTCAATGATATTATTTTCACAAGGATAATACTTTGTCTAATACTCATTTCGTTTATCGTTGATTGTTATCGAAACATGAAGGTGTTAGACACTTCTATCCTATAGACTATTAGATATATTATGTTTATCTTATTTTTATCTTTTATCTTTAGTTAGTTTGTTATTATTCCTTATTTGTATTTTGGGCTAAGACCATATTTCTTCTATTATAAATAGAAGACCCTATTTGTATATTCAACATAAGAGAGATTAATCTCAAACATTGTTTTCATTATATTCAACATGGTATCAAAGCCTAGTTTCGATCTTTTGTATACAAATCGTGTGTACCAAGCTTGTTACTAATATAATCAATAAAGACTTAATGAAAATATCTGCTTCTGCACCCGAGTGACACCAAATTGTTAATGATTTGCAAAGACAACATAGAAGATGAAATACCAACCTAGTAGACTCCCCTAAGCAATAAATATGGGAGGTTGCTCCATATAAATATCTTCTTACAAATCGACTTTAAAGAATGCATTGTTGACATCCAGTGGATAAAGAGATCATTGTTAAAGAGCCACCACATATATAAATAAACTAACAAAAGTCATCTTTACCACGACAGAAAAAGCATATATGGACGGGTCAAATGCAATGGTGACCAAAGGGAGGTAAAAAATGACAACATCGGAAGACGTCATGGATAAATAAGAGAGAGAAACCTTTAAAATACAAGATTCTCCATTCAATGCACCTGAAAGAGTAAAAAGAGTGACATTGATGCTCTGAATATCTGCTTGGGAGGAGACGAGACGTGCAACTATGCACGACAAACCTGAAAGAGAGAAAAGAGCGACCTCAACACTTTGAATCAATGCTTGAGAAGAGACTGGACATGCCACCACACACGATGGAAAATGGAGCAGATATACAACCTCAAAATGCATTGAGAGGGACTAGGAGCTGCGATGAAGGTGTCATTAACAACATGATGTTCACATGCTGAGAAAATTAAAATTGTGTGATCATCAGTCAAAATTGAAACTTCGATAGTGGCAGCGATAGAAGATGGTACTGTCGACAGTAGTAGACGACACTGCCACCGACAAAAAGGTCGCTTGTTTTCCTCTTTTAGGTTCTTCATGCATGGCTGCACATCCTGTATCATGTCAAGTGTTGGGGCAAATCGGCAACTGTACCGAGTCGCACAAGTAATATAAAATGGTAAGACCAAGTATCGTATCCCAGAGGACTCTCGGCGCTAAACAGTCGTGTGATGACAAGATTAATTAAGACTTAAATAAAATAAAAAGAGATCATTGGATTTGTGTGCAAAAATAATAAATAAAATAAAAATGCAATTGATTAGTGGCAAAGGAGCACAAAGATGAACGAATGTTGATTGATATGAGATGGGTATGTTATTGGGGTTAGATTTCACCAAGTTCCCTCTCATGTATGTAAGAATTCTTCTTTATGCATTAATGCCAACGTCTCTCACTAAATTACCTAAACCCGATCCCTCGATACTCGGACTTAATATTAAAACACTTGATAATCAAAGCATATGAATAAAGTAAGAATTTCAATATAAGAAAGTTTCAAATAGGATTCCATCGTTCCCCAACAATAATCATGGTGAAACTAGATGAATTGAATGGAAAGAATGAAAAAGATAACCCTAGAATTGAAAGATTGGAGCTTCTGCATCCAAAATCCACTTCCAAGGAGTGAAGAGAGTATTTCTGCGTCCTTTCTTTCAAAAGATAGCTGCTCTGGTTCGTGCAAATCTATTTATAACTCAGAAAAATAACTGAAATTTAGCCCAGGCCCATAAGTACACCGCCCGACGGTGAGTTGCACCGCCCGGCGGTAGGTGCGGCACTTGGTGTTACCCCTCAGCGCTGCCGCTCAAGTGTCCTCCAGTGATTCCACTGAAGAGTCCACCGCCCGACGGTATGTGCGATTCTCATCTCACCCCTTGGCGGTGCCCCTTAAGCGCATAACAGGGAATGCATTGAAGGTCACACCGCCCGACGGTGGCTGTGGTTCTTTGTTTCTTCACTTTTCCACCTTCTTTTGCATCCAACACTTCTCTTCCTTCACTTCCTTCATCAAACTCCTGATAAATCCTGCCAAAACAAGGGAAAACCAAGCATAAAACCCATAAAACCCACTTTGACTCTCTTCTTCTCTAACTTAAGCAATTTGCATGATTTCAAGCTAATTCTAAGTCATAAAGGGTGCGATTTAGTATCAATTTTAAGTATGAAAATAACGGTTTTCTAACCATTATCAGTGTCTTTCACTTTGTTATCACAATGTCACACAAATTAATTTTTCCTTTCATTTAACCACAATCAAACATACTCACAAGCAGGTAATCATCACAAGGGCTTTTCATGGCTTGTAACTTGGTTGGGCTAAGAAGGAAATTGGTTTTTCTGGACAACAAAGTTCCTTGACTTAAGAGAGACATTTGTGAATTTAGCATTTAAGAACAAACTCTCTTTCTTTTTCCTAGTTTTCCCTTGCAGTGAGCTCTTTCTTCTCCTTTTATTTTTCTTTTCTTTTCTTTTCTTTTGCCTTTGCTTTTGCTTTTTATTGCTCATTGCCTAGAGAAGTGGGTTATTACCTACCAACCCTAAACTTGAACCTTTATCAGTAACTCATCAAATGTTCTCAACTTAACTCAAGGTAAAGATTTTCGAAAAAGGTTTTTCAAAACATGCATATGGTTCAAGGTTCAAAGGTTAGAACAAATTGTTCGCTTTTCAGTGGGCAAAAGTTATGTGAAGGCTAAAAGAATAAGGAATAACAAAAGATGGCTTTGATCATATGAAACCTGCAAGCAATCAGTTCAATCACAGAAAATTTGAGCAAAACCATTCATGCTTTCAAAGTAATAGCAATTATTTACAAACAATTCTGAAGCCCAAAACTCACACAGGTAAACTCACAAGTCCCAGAATTCAGAAAAAATCCTGCTCAGTATCTCAATCAAACTTTGTCTCAAGCACCTGTTTCACACATTGTAAGTCATCTCTTATATTACATCATACATCATCTCAACATCAATCAAATACCAGAATCTCATAAAGCAAAACTCATCACACAAAAGATCATAGTTGAATCAAAGCAATTTAATTCATTCAAGCAGAACACCATGAAAATAAAATAAAATAAAACAAAAAAAAATTGAAAATTAAAAAGTAAAAGTTCAGAGAACTGGGTTGCCTCCCAACAAGCGCTTCTTTAACGTCATTAGCTTGACCCAATAATCTCATGTCACATCTTTTATTTTGGTGTCATCCTTTCCTTCAGCACACCAACTGGTCCTTAGCAGCTTCCTGTTCACCTTTTTGGTTCTCCTTGAAGTAGGAGATTCAATTTCTATCAGCCTATCAACTCTGAGTTCTTTCACAACCCAAAGCTTTTTGTTGAATTGCACAAGCAAGCCTGGTCTCAGCCCTTCATGCTCCTTCAGAAGATTTTGGTGAACACCTGCTCCTTTGCTATCTTTTTCTTCATCTTTTGCTTATGACAAAAAAACATTTTTTACCTTGCTTGGCTTGGCATCTTTGGTACTAGTCCCAGGTGCATCTTTGTATGCAGCTTTGGGACTATTTTTCTTTACTTGGATCTGCTGCCCAGTGCTGAAGGTATTGAAAATCACCTCCTCTTCTTGGTCCTTGAGAGCTATGGTACCATCATCAACATTGATGATCACTTTGGCTGTCTTCATGAATGGCCTTCCAAGAATAATAAGGATCTCCAAATTTTCCTCCATCTCTAGCACCACAAAGTCCACCAGGAATCTCAGGTTGTTGATTCGCACTATCACATCTTCCACCACACCATAGGGCCTTTAGGGGGATCCATCTGCCATAAGAAGTGACATCCTTGCCGACTTAACTTCCAGGCCACCAATCTTTTTAACAACAGTTAAGGGCATTAGATTGATACTGGACCCTAAATCAATTAAGGATTTCCCTATTTTATGGTTCCCAATAGTGCAAGGAATAGTGAAACTTCCTGGATCTTCTACCTTAGGAGGAAGTGCCTTTTGCAAGATTACACTGCAATCCCCCTGTATCTTAGTTGTTTCCTCCTTTATATATTTTTTAGGAGCTTTTTCAAAAACTTGGCATATTCAGGGATTTGTTGCAATGCCTCTGTCACAGGAATTTTTATCCCCAATTCCTTGGAGATCTCATCAAAGCACCCTGATTGTATATCTTTTTCTTTTGTGGACCATTCCTCAGGGTGATGAAAATTTTTCTCATTTTTCTCAATTTTTTTGTTTTTTTGTTTTTCTTCTTTTTTTCTCTCAACCTCTTCTTTTTTTCTTTTCTCCTCAATCTCACCTTTTTCCCTTTCTTCAATCTCACTCTTTTCTTCTTCTTTTTCTTCTTCTTTCTCTAAATCTCCCTCTTCTTCATTCAATTTTTCTTTTTCTCTTCCCTATTTTTTCTTTCATCTTCTTCTTCTCTGTTTTTCTTCTTTTTTTTTCACTCTCTTCTTTTTCGTTCTCTCTCGCTTTCTCTTTTCCCCCTCATTATTCACACTTGCAATAGACTTGCATTCTTCTTTGGGGTTAACTTCAATATTAGCCCCAAAGTCTTTAAAAGGCATTTCCTTCAACTGTTTGACTATCTGGCCAACCTGTATCTCCAAGTTCCTTATAGCAGCGTCTGGGCTTTTCTGGGTGGACATAGTTGCCTGCATGAATTTTTGGAGGGTCTCTCAAGCCTTGTGGTTCTGTCGGTCAAAGAGGGTTGTTGCTGCCACTATTGTTGCTACTTTTGTGGTGGCCTATTGAATTGTCCACCAGTTTGCCCAAATTTACCCTGTCCATTGCTTGGGTGAGATTTCCACCATTGGTTGTAATTATTGGGATGGAACTGGTTGCCCATGTAGTTGACTTCTTCATTAAGATTTTCAGGCACTGCGCATTGACCATTAATATGGTCACCACCACATAACTCACAAAGTTGTTGTTGAACCTGTGCCACATTTTGAGGTTCCTTTTGTGACTGCAACATTTTATTTGTTAAGATCTCCAATTGTTGAGTGATGATCTTATTATGAGCAAGCAAGACATCATAAGGCTGTAGTTGAAAGACTCCTTTAGGTTGGGATGGAGCTCCTCTTTCACTGTGCATCTCATTATCATTGGTAGTCATGTTCTCAATAAATTCATAGGCTTCATCAGGGGTCTTGCACTTTATATTGCCTTTAGTTGAGGCATCCAACATTAATTTGGTTTGTGAGCCAAGACCTCCAAGGAAAAGAATGACTACCGTTCTTTCATCAAAACCATGGGTACGCGTTTTTCTCAGCAGGCTTTTGTATCTATCCCACGCTTGTCCCAAGGTTTCCTCCATGCCTTGCCTAAAAGAAGAGATCTCCTGCTTCCCTTTGTTGATCTTTGATTGTCGGAAGTATTTGTTCAGGAACTTTGTGACCACATCTTTCCACCGAGTGAAACTTTTTCAGGAAAAGAGTTCAACCATAATTTAGCATTACCTCCAAGAGAAAAGGGGAACAAGCTCAGTTTTATAGCCTCATCTGGTACCCCATTTATTTTCGCAATGTTGCATATCTCATTGAAGGTGGTCAGGTGCTCATATGGACTTTCATAAAACAATCCATTGAATTGGTTGCTCTTCACAAGGTGGATCAGAGCAGACTTCATCTCCATATTTGCAGCGTTGACCCTTGGCTTTGCAATGCTGTTAAAATGATGAGGGCCAACAACTGTTATATAATCAGCCAAGGTGCGCCTGCTAACATTATTCTCCGCACCTTCTTCACCAGTTTGGGAAGCCATTGAAATTTTCTCTAGAGAAGGTTCTCTAGATAGTCTATTTCTTCTTGGCCTCCTGCTTGTCTCAAGTCCTTCAAGAAGAGGTTCAAAACTTTTGTTGCTCTTGGTTCTAACAGTATCATGCATAAACAAAACACAATTCTAGAAAATTTTGTTAGTACACAAATAAAATTAAAATTAAAAATTAAAGTTAGAGATTAAAAAATAAAAACTAAATATAAGAAAAAATAAAAAATAAAATAAAGTCAAAATTAATCAAGGATCACACAAATAGAATATCTTAAACCGTGAGTCCCCGACAACGACGCCAAAAACTTGTTGGGGCAAATCGGCAAGTAATATAAAATGGTAAGACCAAGTATCCTATCCCAGAGGACTCTCAGCACAAAACAGTCGTTTGATGACAAGATTAATTAAGACTTAAATAAAATAAAAAGAGATCATTGGATTTGTGTGCAAAAATAATAAACAAAATAAAAATGCAATTGATAAGTGGCAAAGGAGCACAAAGATGAATGAATGTTGATTGATATGAGATGGGTATGTTGTTGGGGTTAAATTTCACCAAGTTCCCTCTCATGTATGTAAGAATTCTTCTTTATGCATTAATGCCAACGTCTCTCACTACCTAAACCCGATCCCTCGGTAAATATGCCTGTCCCTAATTTCCAATTCATACAATTCCTAGCATTCCTGGTAAAAAGATGTGAAGAACAAGAGATTAAGAAGACCAAGACTCATACCCTCATCCTTGAGCAATATAACCCTTAGGAGTAATTCAACAAGAACTTGAATTGTAAGGAACCTCCCAGCACTCATGCAATTCATAAATCATGCTAATGAATGAGTTAAACACAACAAGCATTAAAACAGATGAATTACTCTAATAATTAATGAAAAAAGCATATGGAATTAAGAATCAATTCAAATATTTGAGAGTTTACAAGCTTACATCATCCCCCAACAACAAATAGAAATTAGTTTCCCATAGATATGGGGGAACTCTATGAACAATGGAAGAAAGAATGAGAAGGAAAGCCTAAGAATTGGCTAAAAAGACTATTGCTATGCTCTTCTCTACCAGGGATGCAAAACCTAGAGCCCCAGGGTCCTTTAAATAGTGTCAGAGGTGTGCCAAAATAGGACCCGGTCCAAAAGAATCGAAACAAAGAAGAAATAGGGCCTGATCCACAAAAGTCGATGCCCAGGCGGTCTAGGAGGATGCCCAGGCGGTAAAAACACCTCATGTAAGGCCCAGGCTTTGCATTTGGATGCCCAGGCTTCGAGGTCCCGCTGCCCAGGCGGCCAGGGAGGTCGCCCAGGCGGTGGACGTCGATTTACTTCGCCCAAGCTTTGGTTCTGGACGCCCGGGCTTCGTGCTGTCCTTCCTTCTTATGCCTTTTTAGACCCTTCTGAGCTCCATCTTCTTGGCTCTTCATCTCTGCTTCCAGAATTACCTCAATCTCTGTCAAAACAAGGGGAATTAGTCATAAAACCATTAAAATCAACCTCAACTCTCTTATTCACAGAACTTAATGAAAAAGCATGAGTCTAAGAAAGTTTCTAAGTGAAAAAGGGTGTTTTTAGTATCAAAATTTCTTCACAAATAACGATGTTTTAAACTGTTATCAATGCACCTGAAAGAGAGAAACCTTTAAAATACAAGATTCTCCATTCAATGCACCTGAAAGAGTAAAAAGAGTGACCTTGATGCTCTGAATATCTGCTTCAGAAGAGACGGTACGTGCAACCATGCACGACAAACCTGAAAGAGAAAAAAGAGCAACCTCAACACTTTGTATCAATGCTTGAGAAGAGACTGGACATGCCACCACACATGATGGAAAATGGAGGAGATATACAATTTCAAAATGCATCGAGCGGGAGTAGGAGCTCCGACGAAGGTGTCATTAACAAAACGATGTTCACCTGCTGAGAAAATTAAAATTGTGTGATCATCGGTCAAAATTAAAACTTTGATAGTGGCATCGATAGAAGACGGTATTGTTGACAGTAGTAGACGACATTGCCACCGACAGAAAGGTCGCTTGTTTTCCTCTTTTAGGTTCTTCATGCATGGCTGCACATCCTGCCTCATGTCAAGCAACTATTCAGAGCATCGAGGTCGCTCTTTTTCCACTTTTTGGTGCCTTCATAGGAGAATCTTGTATTTTTAAGGTTTCTCTCTCCTGTTCATCCATGGCTTCTTCCGCTATTGTCTTTTCTGACCTCCATTTTATCACCATTGTGTTTAACTTGTCCATATATGTTTTTTCTCTTATGATAAAAATGGTTTTTGTTAATTCATTTATAGTCATGGTAGCTCTTCAACAATGATCTCTTTATCCACTCAATGTCAACAATGCATTCCTCAACGACGATTTGTAAGAAGAGATTTACATGGAGCAAACTTGTAGATTTGTTGCTCAAGGGGAGTCTTTTGGGTTGGTATTTCATCTTCTATGTCGTCTTCGTAAATCATTAACAATTTTGTGTCACTCGAGTGCAGAAGGAGATATTTTAAACAATTCTTTATTGATTATATTAGTAACAAGCTTGGTACTTACGATTTGTATGCACAAACTTGAGGGGGAGTGTTAGATATATTATGTTTATCATATCTTATCTTTTATCTTTAGTTAGTTTGTTATTATTTCTTATTTGTATTTTGGGCGTAGTCCATATTTTTTCTATTATAAATAGAGGACCCTAACTGTATATTCAATACAAGGATAATTAATCTCATACATAGTTTTCACTATATTCAACATAGACGATCTTGTCTTAGTAGTTGCTTTGTATAAAACATGTTTGCCTTTGTGAAAATCTTGCAAATTCTATTTGGAAATTTATTTAAACTAATAAAGGAGTGACTTTGTATGGTTATTGAAGCTTGACTTTACATATTTTCTCTGTCTTGCATCAAATCTACCTCAAAGCATGAAGCTTCAAATGATCAAGTCCTAGGAGTTCTCTTTAATGTAACTCTAGGTCCATTCCTGGAACTTGAGCATAATCTATTACCAACCTCCCTAGTTTGAAATGATAGTGGTTGCGTAACCGGCTCACCTACATTAAGGTTAAGACACAATTCCAACTGGACACCTTAGATTTATTCCTAGCATCCAGAAGTCTACAGGAAAACTAATTGGACCACAACTTAAGACTAATTCCACTCAATCTTATTGCAACTTGATAAGATGGGTGACCAGTTCATCCAATAAGAAGTATAAATAAATTGACAAACTTTAAATTAAAAGAAATCATTCATAAATGAAAGGTATTAACATATACAAGAGAGTTTAAATTGTTCACATCATGTCCCAACACAATAGAAATTTAGCTCCTTATGGATGATAGGAAAAAGTACGAACAAAGAAGGGAATGCATCTCTTCAATCCTCTAAAGACATTTTATTGATTATAGAGGATGTGAGTGAGAAGACCCTCAGAGTCTCTCTCTAAAAGCACCCTAAAAGTATCCAAAACTGAAGTCCTAAAAGGGTTTCAAAAGTCTCTAAAATCTATCTAAAACGTTGATATTTATAGACCCTGACAGCACGGCTCAAGCGGTAGTCCATGGCTCCAGCCTTGAGGTTTCCTCCCTTAGTGGGTTTCTAATAACGGTCTAAAAAAAGTTATTTTTATACTTGAAATTGATATCAAAACACACCCTTTATAGCTTAGATTGAGCTTGAAATCATGCAAAACACTTAAGTTAGGTTACAAGAGAGTCAAAGGTTGTTTTAGAGATATTATGCTTGGTTTTACATTGTTTTACATTGTTTTAACAAGATTTGACGAGAATTGAATGATGGAAAGTGAAGAAGGAAGAAGTTGGACTTAAGAAAGGATGAAAGAAGGTGCAAAAGAAGAATCGCAGCTACCGCTCAGCGTCATTTCCAGCGTTGAGCGCTAGCTTCGTGAAGAATTCCACTGTTAGACGCTTAAGCGCCAACGCTGAGGGAAAAAGGAAGAACCTCACCTACTGCTGAGCGCTGGCCTTCTCAGTAAAAGCACTACCAGACTCCTGGGCGTGAACGCTGAGCGTCCACTTGAGTGTCGCACTTGCCGCTGAGCGGTGGAACCAGCGTTGAGCGCTGTAGTTGGGCGTGGGCCTATTTTCTGTAATTTTTCACAGCTTATAAATAGATTTGTAAGACCTATTAGGGTTATCTTTTGGCAAAGAAAGACAGCAAAACACTCTTTTCACTCCTTGGAGGCGGATTTTGGATGCGAAAGCTCCAATATTTCAATTCTAGGGTTATCTCTTTCATATTTTCCATTCAATTCATCTAGTTTGACCATGACAATGGTGAACTAAACCCTTTGTTGTTGGGGAACGATGTAATCCTTTTGAAACTATCGTATATTGAAGTTCTTATGTCATTCATATACTTTTATTATCAATAGTTTGGGTTTTCTTCTCTGAGATTAAAGCTTGCATTGTTTAACTCATTCAGTGTCATGATCATTGATTTTGTCGATATGGGAACGTACGGGGAAATCTAGAACTGAGAAGAATTCTCTTGATTATGAAATATTACCTAGGAATAGGAATAGGACGGTCAATTTCTTTAAGCTTCTATCATTAATGCGTTACTATTTACTAGGGAGACTAGGAATAGTAAACTAGTAATTGGTAATAGGCTCTTTTCGCCGAGGAATCGGGTTTAGAGTAAATTATAAAGTTGCATGAACATTGATAATAAAGTTGAATTTAATAAGAATAGTAGATATAGGAGGGTGGATTAGGATGAAACCATAAACCCCAGCAACTCCATTAATCCATACCTTTATCTGTCAATTGATCAAGCTTTTGCATACATCTTTATTTTCGTCTTTGCATCACAAAATCAAATTATCTTTCATTCAAGTCTTATGAGATCAATTCACGTGAACGTCTAGGCCTAACAGTCCCTTGGGAAATGATATTCGGACTTACCGTCTATTTATTACTTAGTATGATCTGGTACACTTGCCAGAGTGTTAACAATTTCCTTTGTGGCTTAAGCAGTGAAATTTTAGACTGGAGTTGTCTAACGTTACTTCATGAGGAAGGACTCTTTATGGCTTGAGCTTTAGGCCAAGGCTTGAGGAAACCTTCTTTGTTAGGTTTTCTTCATGACTCAAGCCCTCAAATTAGCGATGTCGTGCTGTGCCAGATTTCCTTAAATGTATTTAAATTTTTCTTCTTTCATTCAAAATATAGGTTTAACTCCTTGAAATCGTCGGTTCCTACAAAATAAGGGAAATTAGGTTAGGTAACATGGATTTTACATACAATCAAACCAAGATAAGTTCTAAGTTAACATTGAAATCTATTAATACCAAGAAATGTGCAAACAGAGACTGATAAATTCTTCAAAAATATGACGACATTTGGCATACAAAACAATGTCTGACATGTCTTTGTCTATAAAAACAACCATCTTAGCACACATCAAATTTGCATTCCCATCATTTTGTTCCTCTAAAGAATTGGTAAATTGTGAAGATGAAACACTGTCACTTGCTCTTTCTCTTCACCATTCTTCTCTTCCTCACAACAACATCTCATGCCATTAGGACCAAGTTTTCTTCACCCTCTTCCTCTTCCTCTTCAAACCCTCTTCATCCATGGCCCAACTCTGCAATCACCAGAGGTACAGAGTTTCAGTTTCAGAAGAGAACAGTGCCCACAGGATCCAACCCTTTACACAATAAGAGATAGATTTTGGTCCTCATATGTCTTATACACAGGTACATACATACATATATTTCTATATGATGCAGACTCAAATTGGTGTTTCATTTGTATCTGATATCAGAAAGAGTGGAGAGTTAGCTAGAAGTTAAAGAGATTTTGCTGTACAAAAAAGAAAAAAAGTGTAAAGGGAAATTTGTGCTTCTGAATGCTTGAAACTGTAAGTAAATTAGAAATCAGATATTAGAAAGCAACAAGTGGTTAGTTTTGTACATTTTCTCTGTATCAAGAAAATATGTTTTAAATTTGTTTTAAGAAATGATTTAGATTATGATTCATAGCATGAATTAGGTTCTTGAAAAAGTTTCACTTTCTGTTACTCTGTGCTTCAGTTCATTGTAAGATTGTTTGGTTAATTGCTTGGAAAAGCAAACTTGCTGAGTTTTGAATGTCGGAATTCCCTGTATCTATTCTTGCCTGATACACTTGACTCACCAAATACTTTTTATTTCTGTTATTATATTCAGAGCGGACTAAATATCAAGTAATGTTAACTACTTAACCTATAAATTTGGTTTTAAAAATTATTTAAGATATTTGTTTTTAACTATTATAAATCGGTCATGATATTTGTTTTTAAAAAAATATTTAAGATATTTTTTTTTTAACTTTAGTTAAGTTTAGAATTTATTATAAATTTAGATATTTTTAATTGAGCATTATTAATTCGTTTTAGTGAGCTGAGTAGTTAAAATTTTGATATTTTTGATGTGCTTTTCTCATTTAATTTTTTAATCAGAGTGATCTTGTTACATTATCTATCTTATTTATCTCCAACAAAGAGTCTTAAGGGTTAATGAATACAATATTTTGTGATATTATAAAAAAACATATGTAAAACAATAATTAATTTTGTTCTAGAAAAAAAATATTTATTATATATTTTAAGATTAATTAAGTTTAAAATCTATTACAAATTTGAGTATTTTTAATAATTTTTCTATAAATTATTTGTAGTGTATTAAGTATTTAAGATTTTTATAATTTTTTATCTGAATTTCTATTATTTACTGTTTTATGGGACAGTAATCTTGTTTTTATTACTATGTTAATAAATATGAACTTTTATAATTAATATAAAATACTATTATAGTTAATATAAAATAACGATTGACTCTTACTATTTACATTAAGAATGTGTCAAATAATAATAAATTATTCTCTTCACCTATATCAATGATAATTATGTTTATTTCTTTCTGGTATGTAAAGAGAATGATAACTAACGAGGAATATTCACAAAATATTTTAAAGGTGTCAAAATAAATATTTAAATTTTTTAAGATGCCAACTACATAAAATACACCAATATTAAAACAAATATTTATATAATATATATATATATATATATATATATATCACTAAAAAAATGTTATTTAGTAGAGGTTGATTTTGAATTTTTTGGGATTTTCACCTATGTTTGCTAATTTATATAAGTATTTTTTTAGTTGGTATATTTTAGCAAAGTATACCAAGTTTTAGATTACATAAAAATTTCTGTTAAAAAAAATTAAATTTAAATCAATGGTATTTTAATAATTTTAAAATTTAATTTAAAATAAAATAAAATAAAAGATATTTATTTATCATTTAATTAGTGTAAGTAGTTATTAACTTTATTATATATTTTTTAAAAGGTAGTTGGTATTTAAAATAAAAAAATAAAAGATAGTTGTTTTTTAAATTAAATTTTAAAATTATTAAAATACTTTTGAATTTAAAGTTAGTTTTTTTAATAGGGATTTTTTTTTAACCTGAAACTTGATACACTGTTAAAATATACTAATTAAAAAATCCTTAAATCCAATATATATAAATATATACAAACTTGGTACACTGTTAAAATATACCAACTAAAAAAAACTTAAACCCAATATATATATATATATATATATATATATATATATATAAGTTATAAAAATAATTTTATGACAATCTCCAACGTATTTTTTAATGAAAATGTTAAAAATCACTTAAACAAAATAAAATGTATGCAATAAAGAATCAGTTAAAAAATATAATAATTAATAAATAAAATGAAATAAACACTAAACTAAAAATACTCTTTTTTTGGAAGTACTTGAAAGGGTCTTTTATAATAGATTAAAATGAAACAGCAAGAAGCTAGTGATTAGTTATGTACAATACTGAATCATTATAATTGCTCTACTACCAAACTTTGAATGCATCTCATTACTTCTTACAACAACCACTCATTTAAATCACATTAATTTGCTACCAATAAAAACAAGTTACACGTTATTTGTATATTAGGATATTGTATAAGGAAGAAACTAGGATATTCAAGTAAGCTTAATACACATTTTAAAGAAAATAATATTAGATTTCTTAAAGTTAATTTTAACTTTAATTTATTTTTCTTAAAATTACTTATAAAAAATATGGACCTAAAATATTGAATGTCGTCATCAATAAATTTCCTATATATATTTTTTATAATAGGTATAGATTTTTTATGTTTTGAATTATTTAGTTTCTTTTTAAAGTAAATTGTTATATATATATTTTGTATGTCATTTTAATTTGTTCTCTATACTTTTTGTTATTATTATTTTTTTCAATAATTTTTTTTATGACAAATATTTGATGTAATTTGAGATATTTATATTATTGAAATGTCATACTACATAATAATAACTAAAATGACTTCAAGAAATAGCACGAGTAGGTATCAAATTATATAAAAGCACTATCAAATAATTAATATCCTATTTAGGAAAGTAATTTATTCGATCTACAGTAGAAATTAAAAGGTTCTTATTATTGTACAACACCGTAAAGTTTAGTAATTATAGAGGATTCTTTGTAAAATTTACATTTAAATTATGACTTACATTTTATTACCAATTTTATAAAACATTTTCGATAATAATATCTAGAATTTTAAATAAAACCATGAATCGTAAGACTACAAAGTTTGGTTTCTTTTAAACACTAACAATAAAATTATTGTGATAATGTTGTGTAAACTTGTATGATAATATTTTTGGAGCAAATATTTTTGAAATCACATTTGTATTTCTAATTGTTTTTAATGGTATTTGTAACACCTCATAATTTTAATAGTAGTACACTATTATACGATTCATTATATATTTAATAAACTAAAATAATTAAACAAAATGCATACATGAAATTGTTACAGTTATTTAAATATACTATAATAGTAAAATATATATAAAAAAGAGAGTCCAACAAATTCTTTAACACTTAAAAACTAAAGTGTAACTAGAAGTTTGTCAAAAAGAATATATACATATATTTTCATATATGTATGTATATATTAATATATATATATATATATATATATATATATATATATATTACATCATAAAAATGATTATTGCAACAAGAGAACAAACAAACAAAAAACATAAACAAAAAGGTAAGCTAATGTTATCAATGACTACACATATAATCATTTACAAACATCAAATTATACTTAAATCAACAATAACTAACAATTTTATAAACATCCAACTATTTACTCTAGCCTGACCATCTGATACATGTATTGATATCGAACTATATATGGATCCTGCACCTGGAAGTGATGCAACAACAACTCATCCACACCAACTATTACACTTTAAGGTTAATCTGTCAAACATTTATGGCTAAAAATGACTGTCGGACTAAGGACCTCTTGCTACTCTCCACGAAATAACTATCATTTTCTTCTTGAGATTAGAAGTTATTGAGAGCGTCAGAATAACCCGTAATCATTAGCATCTTATATCAATACATACAATATACACAACCAACTTAATGATTTCTCCTTGAAATCCTTATAGTATCATAAAGAATTCCATACTCAAAGTAATTTCATATCCATTTAATATCAAACCTTTATATATATATATATATATATATATATATATATATCATTCACACTACAATAAAATAGTCATTTACCTACGGATTATTACATATGGATTCAGATTCGTATGTAATTAACCTGTTATATATGGATATTACATATGGATATTGAAAATTGAATTACATAAAGAAAAATTCGTATGTAATGGAAAGATCTTTACCTACGAATTTTCCGTATGTATGGTGACGCCTTTAAGCGGAAAGTTTTTCAAGGACAGATTCGTATGTAAGTGGATAAAACCTTAATTATTAATATTACATACAAATTTTAAAAAAATTAATAATTAAAAATTATAATTAATGTTTTCCTTAACCTCGAAATCACTTCCATTTTTCCCTCTTGCTCACTAAACTCGCAGAATCTCTCACTTGGACTCTCCCATCCTCGAAATCTCTTTTGTCCCTCTTCCTCACATAGCTCACTTCCACTCTCGCACCGACATTTCGTTCGTGTGGCCATCACTCATTGTTCGTTGACGTTGTCATCGCGATTTGTCTAGAATCAGATTTGATTTGTCGTTGAAGATTGAACACGGTGAGAAATCGAAGGTTGGAGTGAGTTTTGTTTTTACGTTTTTGTGATTGTTGTTACATTGAACGATCTTTGCTCTTTGTTCTTTGGAGGTTGGAAATTGCGATTTATGAAACCCTGGTTGGTTTGTTCGAACTAGAAGAGATAAGCTCAAGCATGTTTTAGTCCATACAAAGTCTTGTTAAGTTTGAAGATGTCTGTAGGATATGTTTGACATTCAAATCCTGGAGGTTGTCCTACATACACTTCTTCCTTAATGTTATCGTTTAAGAATGCACTATTAGCGTCCATTTGATATAATCTGATCTTGTTGAACGCCGCGAATGATAAAAGAACGTGAATGGCTTTTAACCTTGCTACTGGAGCATATGTTTTTCTATAGTCAATTCCTTCTTGAATTGATTACAAGTGTTTCTTTGTTTATGATGACTTTTCCATCTTCATCTAGTTTGTTGTGATAAACCCATTTAGCTCCAACTACGTGATTTCCTTGAGGTAACTCGACGAGTTCCCGTGCCTCATTCTTCTTGAATTGATCTAGTTCTTCTTTCATTGCTTCACCCTATTGGAAATAGGATGGCTCAATTTCAACACCAAGAGGGGGGTGGGGGTGAATTGGTGAGGTTTAAAAATCAAAGTCTTTTTAAAATCTTTTTCACAAAATATAAACCTTTACAAAGTTTCTTGAATCGCAAGGAATAAAAGTTTAAGTGCAGCGAAAAATATAAAGTTGACTATGTAAACAGTAAAGTCGACTTAAAGTAAAAGTGTAGGGAAGGAGAAAGCAAACACAATTTTTACACTGGTTCGACCTCAATGCCTACATCCAGTGTCCTTCCACAACCAGGTAGCCAATGCACTATATCAGTCACGGTTTTTACAGCAAGATTTCTATAGAGACTTCCACGTCAAAAATATATGTCAAAAATATAGACAATCTCTCTAACCCTCTAACTAAAAGTATAGGCAGTCAACACAAAGATATGCAGCAAGATATCCCCTCTTCTGCAATCTTCACCCCACTTTGAACAATCCTCAAAGTGTACAGAACTCCACAAGTCCACCTCCTGTAATCCCAACAGGACAGCAACAATCTTTCCAAAGATTGATCGAAAACTTGATCAGTATGAACACCAGTTGTGCAGATCGATCAAACAGTACACGCAATACACTTTCTCCTTAAGAAACTCTTCCAAGAAAGATCTCCATCGTCTTCTTGATGAGTTCTTGGAGCTTTCACTCAAAGATCACAATCTGAAAATCAAATGAAAGTGTTAGAATATCAAAGTCCATGTTTTTTGTGATCAACTGGGTCACGTGTATTTATAGTTTTCTATAAAGCAGACGCTCCTGTAGTCGACTATGCTACTAATGCAGTCGACTGTCATCAGACAGTTATAACAGTTAAAGCAAATTAGCAGTAGTCATAACAACCAAATTGATTTCGCTTTTAATACAATTGACTTTCATTTAATGCTTCAATAGACAAATGAAATATAGCCGTTATAGCACACAAACATTAACTGAATTTCAAAACAAATAACTAACTAAATCGAATTCACTGCACGTGCAGTCAACTTAGACACTTCAACACAGTTTTTAAAACATTTCAATGCAAAATCACTCACAACACTACTTTTGAAAATCTGTGCAAAGTCACGAGTTTAAATCGACTTACTTGGTAATGAAGTCGACTTAAAACTTGCAGATTTGCCACACAATATAAGTTCAACAAAGTGCATGTGGTTTTCTTTTCTTAAACAGATGTATTGCAATCACAAAAGTTGTATCCAATATCAAATCAGTGAATATGCATACATATATCAGAATCAACACAAACATGTTCATTAAGATATCATTCACAGTAAAGAATAGAACATGTAACACATAACAATTCATGTGTTATTAATAATGTTTTGTCATCATCAAAAACCAGAGCACTGTGAGATTAAAAGGTTTTGCTAAACCAGTGCTTCCCTTATCAACAATCCCAACAATCTCCCCCTTTTTGGATGATGCAAAGCCATGACTAATAAGCAACCATGTTTGTACACAAACAACACATAAAAACAGTCAAGTAATCACCAAAAACAGAGCTAATATAAGCAATCAGTAAGAACAATTGGTTAAATGATTTTTCCCAATATATCAGAGCAAATAGAAGATAATTTCAACATTTTTTAGAACATTTACTCTGAGTAAGCAGTATCAAGCAATCAAATATCAAGCAAATAATCAATCAAACTTTCAAACTTTTCTCCCCCTTTGTTCATTAGCAAAAAAGGTTTGCTTTTAGATATTGATATGCTGAAAAATGAAATACCAGAGATGCATCAATGTAATCAGATTAAACATTTAAAGATGCTCCCCCTATCACAGATATTCACATGAAAAAGAATAATCTCCCCCTAAAGTGTAGGCATGTGAAAAATCTATGCAATCATGCAATGCTCCCCCTGTCATTATGCATAATTGAAAATCAAATCCAGATGCACAATGCACTTTGTATCAGAGCATACAACAGTTTGTATCAAAATTGTATCAGAGATATAAGTTCAAAACAAATGCAATCAAGCAAAGATACAATTATCAACAATCTCACAATATAATCTCATAGATAAAACAATCATATAGAAACAGAGATATATTGAAGATAACTAACATAAAATGATCAAACAACTGAAAAATTAAATTCCAATAAATGGAATTTATAACCCCTGTAAGGGATAGTCGATTGATCCATTGGTCAAGTCGATTCCATTACTTTTCATTGAGTTGTGATTCCAGCAGTAAGTTCCAAAGCAATGTTTCCTGCAAAACCTTTCACAATCTTTTGAAGATCAAGCAGTTTAGAATCATAGTAACGCAAGAAATTATACAGTTAAGAAGTGAGTATGCAAAACAGATAATGTAATAATGTAAACATGTGCATAATCAACTTCAGTCGATTTAATATTCATCCATGAAGATTCAATCAAGAAATTTAGAGCAAATGAATTTGAATCAAAACCAACTGATTTCATTTCTATGTTCAAAAGATATTACAAAGGATAGAACAAAACAAGATAGACATAATGGCAGTCTAAGCCATTACCAAAAGAAAACTAAGAACAAAGACACAATGAAAGATTAACAAAAGACATAAGACTCAAGACACAACACTATAGATACAAGACTCTTATTCTGATTCAGAAGACTCTACAATCTTTTTTTCAGCGCTGTTCTTCCCACTATCTGAGTCATCCACATAGGTGATCCCAAAGGCATTTATCTGCAGTGCATAATCCATTTTTCCATGCAGCTCAGACAATGACCTTTGCAGCAATATCATTTTATCATCAAGTCTCTTGAATCTCTCATCCACAAATTTTTCAAATATGGTTTGAGGATGAAACTTGTATCTGAATGAATCAATGTTTATAGGATTCATTTCTGCTGTATTCGGAATATCATCAATTATGATCCAGTCATCTCTTAATTTTCTGAGTCCTATAGTGTCCAAAAATAACTTTTCCATCATATTTCTCTTGTTGCAACAGATGATCTTTTCATTCGTGAGGTCCACTTTCTACATTTTTAGCACTTTGCTGATGAAACCCCCGTATGAAAGACAAAGCCCTTTGCATTTTGTAAACTTTAACATGTGATCACTGATCACATATGCCCAGTTTGTTGGAGTAGCAGTTTGTACAACATATAATAGGTATATGTCCTCCTCATTTAGCAATGAATGATCATCCTCCCTTGGAAGAAATATCCAGGTGATCACATATGCACACAGACATTTATTCATTCTCAAGTTCTTGATACTCAAAGATTCATACTTTCTAGCCAAATCAGGATTCTTTAAGAAGTTGTTGTATAGGTCGTTTTTGTAAAAGCCAGGAATCCCTTGATGAGCAATTAGTCCTTCTTGTTGAAGACCTGCGACGTATTTCTAGATAAAATAGTCTATGCTGATATCAACACCTTTCACTCTCGATTTCAAACTGTTCCCGTCTTTTCTCAGATTAGAATAGAAAACCTTTACCAGGGTAGGATAGCAGTCACCTTAAAGTTCAACAAATTTTGTCAAACCAGCCTTATCCAACCATTCTTGAAATGTGAAGCCTTCATTACAGAAGAAAAGAATGCTCATATATTTATGTCGTATTACTTCTTTGAATCCCCATTTGCATATGAAGTCAGTTCTTTGCTCATCATCGTTGAACCATCCAAACGGATTCGCCTTCCTTATTGTAGACACAGATCGTTTTCCAGGACGAGATGAAGAGGCAAGGATTTTCAAAAGAGTAGAGACTTCTTTCACCAGAATAAGGGTTTTGCTTACAGGGTGTATGAACCAGAGAAATACAAAGCAACCATATATAAAGGCGCGAACAAGACTCGATACAAAAAGGCCCATTTTAAATTTTCAAATTTTTAAAGCCCAAAAACAGAGACATAAGTCGGTTTGAATAAAATCAAAGTTGACTACTGTAAGACAGAAGGTTTTCAAAAACAAAACACAGACATATAGAGACATACATTCGACTAAGCTCATAATCAAGTCGACTATAATTCGTAAAAAAAATGATTTTCATTCAACACATTCAAACAGACAACCATACAATCAATCACATATCAATCAATCAATATTTTATGCATGATGCAATAAGATAATACTTGTTACCATTTGTAGACACTCAAGATGGTTGATATAGCCATTTTAGTTCATCCTTGAGTTCTCAATGCACTTGTTTCAAATCCTGCAAAACAGTTCATGTTTTTGATGCAAGTACCCATTTGAATTTGGGTCCTTGATTGTCAATTGTAGCCAGATGTTCCTTAGGTATCCACACATATAAGCCTTTAGGAACTCCAACTTTTCTGTAATAACAATTTCTAACTGTATGACCAATAGTATTGCAATAAAAACAAGCATGTTTAACAAGTTTGCTTAAATCAGAAAAACTCTTTGTATTGGTTCTATTATATTGAGCTTTATAACCAATTCCTTGTCTATAAATTGTTCTACCTGAAGACTTTAAAACAACATTAAACTTATCTCTACCCTATGTGAATTTGGCTAGCGTGCTAGTCAAGTAATTTATTTGTTCAACATGAGTAAGACATTTTTCACATTTCCCTTCTACTGTAATAGTCTCAGTTTTAACATTTTTAGCAGACAATAAAGCTTCATCTAACTCTTTTTGTAATTTCTCATTATCAGTGACAAGATTATTAATCCTATATTCAAAATCTCTTCTTTCATAGTTAAGTCGATTAACCTTATACTGCAGTCGCATTGCTTCAGTATGAATCTCTTTGAAAGCATCCAACAGCAGGTCGTATTTAACCTCAATTGGTTCTTGCTCAAACTTTGTGTCACTGTTATAGTCAGCCAATGATGCTCCAGCCATATAGCAGATGTTTGTTCCTCTTGATGATCAACATCTTCATCACTTGATGTATCAAAATCACTGTTTTCCCAGGCAATGTAAGCTCCTTTCTGCTTTCTATTTTTTTCCTGAGGAAACTTTCTGTTGGCTCTCTGCTTCGGCTTTAGGTCTGGAAAATCTGGTTTGATGTGTCCTTCTTTCCTGCATTCATAACATTGAATCGCACTTGACCTGAAAGCTTTCTTGGCTTTGCTGTTACTTGCATGGTTAGTAAGTTGTCTGCTATTTTTCATAAGTCGATTAAATTTCCTTACCACCATGGACATCAGTTCATTGTTGTCCATCTCAGCATCTGAATCATCCTCTGATTATGTAATCTTTAAGGCTTTCTTGCTCGTTGCTTTCAACGCTATGGACTTTTTCTCTTCAATCTCTTCTTCATCCTTTAATCTTCCAAGTTCTAGCTCATGCTCTCTCAATTTTCCAAACAATGTAGCCATGTTCATGTTAGTCAAATCCATGGACTCAGATACTGCTTTGACTTTGGGTTGCCAACTTCTGTTTAGACTTTTCAGTATTTTGATATTGATCTCTTCTTTGTCAAAGACTTTGCCAAGAGGCATAAGATGATTTACTATATGAGTGAATCTTTTTTGGACTTCATAGATTGTTTCACCAGTCTTTATCCTGCAAAAGCTTATACTCTTGAATCAATGAATTCTTTCTTGCTCTCTTGACTTCATCAATGCCCTCATGAGTAACTTCCAAGACATCCCAAATTTCCTTGGCAGATTTGCATTGAGATATCCTGAAAAATTCATCAACAGTTAGTGCAGAGGTAATGATATTTCTAGCTTTGACATCATATTGTGCTTTCCTGTTCTCTTCTTGAGACCACTCAGAAAAGTTTTTCAAAACAGTTTTTCCATCAACAGTGTGAGTTGGCTCAAAAGGACCGTTCAAAGTTGCATCCCAAATTCCTCTATCCACGAATTTAAGAAACATTTGCATTCTAATTTTCCAAAAAGGATAATTTTCACCCGTAAACAGTGGTGGTCTGTTTGTAGATGCACCTTCACCAAAGGTTTGAAAACTGGAAGCCATTACCAGGAATATAGTCGATTCAAAGAAAACAGAAGTCGAATAGTTTTTTAAATATCTTATGAAAACCAGCTCTGGTGCCAATTGTTGGAAATAGGATGGCTCAGTTTCAACACCAAGAGGGGGGGGGGGAGGGTGAATTGGTGAGGTTTAAAAATCAGAGTCTTTTTAAAATCTTCTTCACAAAATATAAACCTTTACAAAGTTTCTTGAATCGCAAGGAATAAAAGTTTAAGTGCAGCGAAAAATATAAAGTTGACTATGTAAACAGTAAAGTCGACTTAAAGTAAAAGTGTAGGGACAGAGAAAGAAAACACAATTTTTATACTGGTTCGGCCTCAATGCCTACATCTAGTGTCCTTCCACAACCAGGAAGCCAATGCACTATATTAGTCAAGGTTTTTACAGCAAGATTTCTATAGAGACCTACACGTCAAAAATATAGACAATCTCTCTAACCCTCTAACTAAAAGTATAGACAGTCAACACAAAGATATGCAACAAGATATCTCCTCTTCTGCAATCTTCACCCCACTTTGAACAATCCTCAAAGTGTACAGAACTCCACGAGTCCACCTCCTGTAATCCCAATAGGACAACTACAATCTTTCCAAAGATTGATAGAAAACTTGATCAGTATGAACACCAGTTGTGCAGATTGATCAAACAGTACGCGTAATGCACTTTCTCCTTAAGAAACTCTTCCAAGAAAGATCTCCACCGTCTTCTTGATGAGTTCTTGGAGCTTTCACTCAGAGATCACAATCTGAAAATCAAATGAAAGTGTTAGAATATCAAAGTCCTTCTTGTTTTTTGTGATCAACTGAGTCACGTCTATTTATAACCAAACGCTCCTATAGTCGACTGTGCTATTAATGCAGTCGATTATCATCAGACAGTTACAACAGTTAAAGCTAATTAGCAGAAATCATAACAAACAAATTGATTTCGCATTTAATACAGTTGACTTTCATTTAATGCTTCAATAGACAAATGAAATATAACCATTACAACACACAAGCATTAACTAAATTTCAAAACAAATAACTAACTAAGTCGAATTCACTGCGCGTGCAGTCGACTTAGACACTTCAACACAGTTTTTAAAACATTTCAATGCAAAATCACTCACAGCACTGCTTTTGAAAATTTGTGCAAAGTCACGAGTTTAAATCGACTTACTTCATAATGAAGTAGACTTAGAATTTGCAGATTTGCCACACAATATAAGTATAACAAAGTGCATGTGGTTTTCTTTTCTTAAACAGATGTAATGCAATCACAAAAGATGTATCCAGTATCAAATTAGTGAATATGCATACATATATCAGAATCAACACAAACATGTTCATTAAGATATCATTCACAATAAAGAATAGAACATGTAACACATAACAATTCATGTGTTATTAATAATGTGTTGTCATCATAAAAAACCAGAGCACTGTGAGATTAAAAGGTTTAGCTAAACCAGTGCTTCCTTTATCAACAATCTCAACACAACCCAAGAGTTATCTTCTAGGGCGTGATTGACATTCAGTGGCTCAATTTGAGAGATGAAAGTTGTGGTAGGATGCTTATGGTATGCTTTTGTTCTCAGATGCTCTTCCAAATTTCCAATAATCTTTTCTGAAGGGTGATCCTTGGTGATCAGACAATGTAGACTAGTTGGTTTTATTCAAAAGTATCGTTGAGTGGCTCCTCTTGTTTACTCTCTTCTTGATCTTTGGTTGCTTCAGATGCATTTTCTTCTTTGGACAAATGATCGTCTACTTGCAATTTAGAGAAAGATTCATCTAGCTCTGACTTGTTTAGGTCAGGCTCATGATTAAATTTAACATGGATGGCTTCCTCAACTTTCAAGGTTCTAGAGTTGTAAACCCTAAATGCTCTTGATGTTTCTGAGTAATTGATTGCAACCTCCTTAGCTAGGTTGGACCAAAACTAGGAGATGTGCATGGAAGGGTGTTTCCTTGGATGGATGATGTGGAAAAGTAGTGGTAAATGGTCCAAAGATGATGAGCTAAGGTGTGAGTGGTGTAGAAGCTCATGACCTTTAGGAGATATGGTGGTGATGGTGTAATGTTTGGTGGATCTAAGAGAGGTGAGGTCAACTCAAGGAGGAAGGCGACTAAGGGGCTTTTAGGGTTGCTCTAGTCTTGATTTAGGAAATGTATGGCCAAATTTGGGGAGCATAACATTAATAAACTTCCAAGATGATTACAAGTGGGGAGGCACCTCTATATATAAGCAAGGGTGTCTCCTAAACACCCTAAAAGCATGATCTCCCACCTTTGCACTCATTGGCCGTAAAAGAGGCCTTCTAAGGAGTGGATAAGTGTCCACAAATCCTCTCCAATGAGGGAAGAACATGTGGCCACTCACAAAGCCTAATCTTCTCCATTCCTAGAGTGTCATATGGTTAGTACTAAAGCTAAATCCTCTCTAATGGAAGCATGACACATGGCATATACTTTCCACATGATTTGGATGTTTAGCTTAAGGAAAAACCATATACTAATTAGGCCTTAATACAAGCCTTAAACAAACCTACACTACACGGTCAAATACAATGGCCTAAATATCATACATTACTCTTCCAAAGGTGGTCCACAAGGTAGAGTTGACACCATCTTCAAGGATGACTTCCACTCTCTTGAAAGTGATTTAAGGGGTATGCCACCAATAACCAAGCATGATCCCTTCATCACTTCGGGGTCAAACTTCCCCAGATTTTCTTTAGTATTTAATATTAAAAAATTGACAACCAAAAGGATGAAAATAAGAAATATTTAGCCTTTTGTCCTTCCATAATTCATAAGGTGTTTTGCTTAGAATTGGCCTAATGTAAGCTCTGTTTTGAATATAGCATGCAGTGTTAACTACTTCTACCAAGAAGTGCTTAGGAGAGTTAAAGGTTTTTAACATCGTTCTGGCCATCTCTTGTAGAGATCTATTTTTCCTCTAAACGAATCCATTTTGTTGTAGAGTCCTCGAAGTGGAAAAGTTATGTTTAATGCTAAAGTTTTCACAAAAATTTTCGAAAAACTCATTTTCAAATTCTCCTCCATGGTCACTTCGGATAGATGTGATTTTCAAATTCTTTTTAGTTTCTATCCTTTTAGAATGTTTCCAAAAAGCGTTAAAAGACTCATCCTTATGAGTTAGAAATAGAACCTAAGTCCACTTAGAAAAGTCATCTACTACTACTAATCCATAATGTTTACCACTCATAGACGTGATTCTTGTTGGACCAAATAAATCTATATCAAACAGTTCAAGAGGTCATTTGGTTGAAACTATGTTTTTACTTTTGAAAGGTATCTGACGCTCAAGTCAGTAATATGACCATTCAGTTAGCACAGTAAAGTCTTAAATTCGCAATAAATGCAATCACCTACCTCTTTACCCAAAATTCGTATTTATAGGTTTCAAGATGAACTTATAATTAACATAAACTTAATCATGGTCCAAGAACCGATAAACATACTTTACCTGTAAACTTGATTATTAATGATATCTATGTATTTGGGTGATCGATCAATCAATCTCTTGACCGTTGCTAGAGTAGTAAGTCTAAAGAGTGTTTTGACCTCAACTAAGTATAATTGTTTGGCCATCATACATTATAGGTTTGATGATGTTACAACTTCATAAAACATACATTATGAATAATAACATGTAAAGCATCTAAAAATTGTTTGTGGTTCCAGACAAGGACCAATCATTTTGGTCTCAAAAGAAGATTACAAAGAGTTTAGGGTGAAAGACTATGTCATCACAAATTATTGAGATAATAGGGCTATATAGTTGTCCAAGAATCATCATGAAAAAAAGAAAAAAACACCTTTATATTATGTAAGATAGGGGATTACTTGAGGATCTTTAAGGTGAAGGTGCCAATAGGTGATCATGTAGGATTACAAAAGTTTTTCGAAGGTGCAAGTTCTTTTATCGTTTGAATTTAATTGAATTGATTGCTGGTTAAGCCTATGATGGACGCACTAGAACTTGAAGTGATTCTTGCTCAATAGATTTGTCTTGAACCAAAGTTAATTTTTTGTCTTGAAATTGATTCAGTGAAATCTCAGTCTTACTGTATAGGGTCACCTTATGATACATGTGTTTCTGCTTCACATCTTGGGTTAAGTGCATAACACATGTTCCACATGTCACATATTCTTTCACTTGATACATATATAACTTGATTCACGGAAAGTTAGTTATTATAAATACACACCTTTTGCAAAGATTGATAAAAAAAAACACAAAATAAATTTAAACTACTATAAATTAAAATAAGAAATATAATATAATAATTTACAAAGTGGGTTAATAATAAACTATTACTCTTTGGTTACTAAAATCTAATTAATTCTTTTATTAAGATGGAGTGCACCAATGCAAAAGTATTTAACTTAAATTTATAATAAATTTTTATTCAGTGTGAAACATTTGTTTTTATTTATTTATATTTGTAAGCATAGTAATAAATAAAAAATAAGAAGTGAAGTAAAGTTAAAGAATATAAATTTAAGAATTTCCCATTTGCAATTTGTTCAATTGCTGTTTTCCTTATTTTTCATTGTTAGCTTTGAGAGCATATGTTACAAAATAAGTTTCAAGTGAAGGATGGATAATCATGCAAGTAGAACAAGAGAAACAATTGAGGTATTTTCTTCCTACACTCCCATAATCTCTAACTGGACTCCCAATTTTTAAAATAACCATTTTACCGGTCACTTCTATATTATGTTTCAAAACAAACTTTTCAAAAATTTTAGAACAAGATTTTGGAACTGAAAAACATAAAATGCATTTCATACAGCTTTCTAAAATAAAATTTAGAACATTCTAAAATGTATACGATGCCTTTCGAAACAAGTATCTAGAACAAATTTTCCAAAGTACATGAAATGAAATACATTTTGGAATGAGCTTTTCACAACAACGGAGAATAAAGTTGAATAGGAGACAACAATAGTGATAACCACTACAATAGTATGACGCAATTACAAGGGTATTTTAGTCTTTCCGATGATGGTAATGAAATGCATCTACTGATCATGAAGTTGTGTTTATTTGGTTGAAGGAAAACATTTTTTCATCTACTTTCATTAAAAGCAGTGTCATTTAGACATATCTAATTTCAATTAAATATTGAACGCTGTTAAATATGCAAAGGAACTGTAAAATTTTCTTAAGATTTTATTAATTAGGAAAGTGAAGTTTAAATGCACAAACCTTTTTTTCAAATATTTGAAAGTTTTGAATTTAAAATACATGTTTAAAGTATTACCTTTACAAAATTAAAAAAATTGAAAAATTATTTAAAGCCATGTTTTGAGCAAGACATACCTATTTTTTACAAACATTTATAATATGTATAAATATTTTAAAATCTTGCTAACAACGCAAGTATTAAGACAAATTCATGCTAAAATATAGAATAAAGTATTGATATATATGACAGCTTATGTCCTCCAAAGATTAATTCCCTTGAAAAGGTACAGTTTAAAAGGCCAAACCATACTCATGTCATTGTCTTCATATTCATATTAGGATATTCCCAACTTTGAAGTAAATGTAGATACAGAATACTGCATAGTGAAGAAGTTTCACAAAATCTTGCTAACAACGCAAGTATTAAGACAAATCCAATAGAGAGAATTTTAACAGTAATTGGATCAATCAAATACAATCAATTAGCACCTCAAACAATGGACATAGCTTCCACCAATTCTATAATGTATGCTCTAAAAACTTTATCAAGTGTCACTCACAAAGGCAAACAAAAACATGCCCTGGTGTTGGTGAAAGAAAATTGAATAAAGGAATTCAAACCCCAAGGTATGAATCCTTAAGCACAATCCAAAGGCATATTTCACTTGTTACACACTTATAATACAAGGAAAACTCAAATAATTACAGTTGAGAAAAATAATATTCAAGGTTAGACATTACGTTTCGAAAGGAGCTTTGTGATCAGGTCCAGCAAGAATAATCTGCATTACAAATATACCAACGAAAACCAAGAGGTTAAAAATGGTTTGAGATGGATGATAAAATGCTTCAATTCTAAAAGATAGTCTATCATTTTATTCCTCTAGTTGAATATAGTGAAAACTGCCTTGTGTTGAATATACACAGAGAATCTTCTATTTATAATAGAAGAAATATGGACTAAGTCCAAAATACAAATAAGAAATATAAACAAACTAACTAAAGATAAGAAATAAATATAAACTAAATATAATATCTCTAACACCTCTAAATCATGGTTCAATCCAAACCAATAAACACTACTTTTTCCGAGTGCACTTTAGAAGGTAGAGTGTAAATGATAGCTGTTGATTGCAAAATTTGACATTGTTATTAAAATACATGCACATGTATATAAAACACATGTTGAAAGATTTTCCAATCAAATATATCATTCCACACTCTAACATTTCTAAAATGCAACTTAAACTTTAAAAGAGTCAGATCCATCCAGTATAAAACAAGGGTGTATAAATAGTTTAGGAAGACATACATTGCAGTCAAATGCAAACCTCCTTGCAAGCATGATGGCTGCATTCCGTTCTCTCTCTGACTCAAAAGCTAAAACAAAAGAAAGACCTTGCTTCGGTTGCCAGAACACTGCCTGTGCTGCAGCGTTTCCCCCTCCTCGAACTCCACAAAGCTAAAGAAAACAAAAGAAACATAATATATTAATGTGCAACAATAATTGTACTGGAAATTGTACTTTAAATCTAACTCAACCTCATAAAATTAACTTGTATAATAAGATTTAGATCTACTCATTATCATTGTCTTTTCTGTAATCAATATAAAATCTCCAACATATTTCACACAGAAAGAACCATTAGCTGTATCTTGTCACCAAGAACTATATACAATTGAGCGCTCACGATTTGAATACCTGCATTGAACTAGAATAGTATTCTTTGGTAATTGTTGTCTTTCCTTTACAAAGTTTCATCCTCATCTTTCCAACATGGAGCACATGAATAGATTCAGTTGGATGGTCTGAGCCAGTCTGAGTTACAACCACCTGCAATGTGTCAATCTATTATTATTATCACAGTTAACAAAGTGCAAACAAACAACTATAGTTATTGACAATTCGACACTACTTTTAGTTGAAATTTGTTCAAGGACAACCATATATACTGCGTGAAAACACTGCACAACATGACAATCACAACTGCACAACAGGCTTAGAACTTATGAGCATATTGAATTAAGATTTTAAGCTATTATCTGAATGCACATGCCTACTCAGTCAAAGAGACTCTAATGTCGTCAAAAAACTATTTGACCTAAGAGTTTAAGCAAGTGATAATCTCAAAACCAGACTCATCTGACCAATCATACGTTAATGCAATTTAGTGTTTGTTTCCCAGTTTCAACAGCTTCTTCACACATTTCAATAAACTAAACTTGACTGAGATTTGGTGAATTCACATTTAACACAATTTGAACTTTTTCCAAACATACCCATAGAAGGTTAAACTTAAAGTACTGATCCAAAAATTATAGATTTTTAAGCAATAGCACCCTGCCAACCTAAGAGTT
Organism: Vigna reflexopilosa; assembly: GCA_027742785.1. Lineage (NCBI taxonomy): Eukaryota > Viridiplantae > Streptophyta > Magnoliopsida > Fabales > Fabaceae > Vigna > Vigna reflexopilosa. Next base: position 12,234,315 of record CM050926.1, read on the forward strand.
GCCTACTTTTTCCTTATGCTATCAAGAAATTCACTCCTGCAAAGGACTCCTTTGCAAGAATCACCCCACCCCATCTCGACAAAACAAACTCAAGTAGTATCTAATTTTAATATCTTCAATTAGAAAAATCCCCAGATGATTGCCTCACATTTATGACACTGTACATAACAAAACGTACAAGAAAAATGGAATTTCAATTGTTGGTCAATCACCTGTTACAAGCAGCAGAATGGAATCGATTGTCGTTTACTAAGGTTAGAACAAAAATAACTGTTAGTTAACAGGCCTGTCTATTTGGATTATGACTTGATAATGCCCCCCTTTATAAACTCTACCTTTCCCTCATCTAATCCAACAACTTAGAAGCACTCCATGTTGCACAATAACATGGTCACTGAGCTATATAATAGACATCACAAGGAACGAATGACAAGCTTATATAACATTGACAATTAAAATGATAAGCATACACAGATGCTTACATATGATACAATTAGCTAAGAAAAAGGAAATATATCAAGTTGAAAAGGACATAGTGACATACATTGAATTCAGTGTCATGCTTTCGCACAAGTGCCTCAACATAGGTTCCCAAACCAGCAGCTGAATAAGAATATGAAATAAATGAATAGCTTGATTGGGCAAAGAACCAAGTCCATTTGTAAATTGATAATACAAAACATCTAGTTCAAATATCAGAAAATACATAGAAATAATTCCTGTTAATCAATACTAAATCAAAAGAGTAGACTTGGTATGGGAACCAAACCAAACCTGGATCAATTGGACCAGTGGTTGACAATGTAATCTCCTGGCCTTTTGAAATAATATCAACTAGCAATACGCGTCCAACGTCAAAAGGCTCAGGGGCATAAACTGACTTGGTAGCTCCTGATAACAGAAAAGATATATTACATTATAGGCAAGACAGGACAGATGCTAGATATGAAATTTAATAACGATTAATATTCCACCACCATGCATCTTGAATGTAAACTTTATAGATTAAGCAATTCCAACAGTTAAGACTGGCTAACACAATGTATAATAGATACAAAAATATATTATTTTTCATTATAAATATATTACCCAATCTGTATTTTCTACACAAGAGAAATTAACCCTGTACCTAATTTACATTACTTTCACATGTAACAACATGCAATCAATGTGAAAGTCTCTACTAGGAAAAAATTTAACAACCAGTGAGAATTTTGCTTGGAAAAATGAAACTTATTGATAGACAAAACATGGAAATAACAGGTCGGCTAGATAGACAAAAGGTTAATGACAAAAATGGCGCCCTTCAATGGAAAGGTGACATCTAAAAGAATGGAAGATATCAACAGGGGTATTGGTAATAATCTGAGGATGAAAGGAGATAGCGAATAGCACTTGACGGATTTGTTTACAATGAAGAGGGCGACTCAATGTGAGCCATGACACATACAGCAGCAAAAAAGACACAGAATTTAAGAAAAATACAAACAGACACACAGAGAGAAATCCGGAGACAAGAGAAGGGTCAATACACCACACTTTTCCCCTCTCCACTCACTTATATAATCCATTCCCCACGTAGTCACCCACTGTTTATTGGGAATCTTCTCTCACTCGTGTGTAACACTCCTCTCCAACTAACTCTGGTTGTTGCCTTTTGCTGATTAGTCCCTCACTTCTATCCGCTGTTTTTGTAATTGACTCCCTTAGAATTCTCCCTCCATTAAAAATAACCTTGTTCTCAAGATTGAAATTGCCGCAATGCTGTTGTATCACTACTACATCCTCCCAAGTTGCTGACCACCGTATTGGTTGAAGTAATGGACCATTTTCATTGGTCAGCAGCAAGAATGGCATATAAGGTTGAGATGCATCTCCTTTAAATGGTTTCAGAACTGATACATGAAACACTGGGTGGATCAAAGCAGAGCTAGGTAAATTGAGTTTATAAGCCACAGCCCATTATCTCAAATGGTCCAAAACACCTCATTCCCAGCTTTTGGTTCTTCCTCAAGGCCAATGAGTGCTGCCTGTATGGTTGCAGCTTAACCAAAACTGTATCACCCACTGCAAATTCAAAGTATCTTCTCTTCTTATCAGCTTGTATCTTCATATGTAACTGTACTCTCTAAATTTTTCTTCCAACAAAACATTTCTGTTGCAATAATTCCTTAACTGAAGGAGTAGGCATGAGTAGTGGGGAGGTTGTTAGACGAGGGAAAATAATTTTATTATTTTAGTCCCATGAAACAGACGGAAGAGGGGTTCTGATCAGATTTTCTGTTAGAGGAGCTATGCTCCGAGCAAATGGAGGTTTCCTCCTTTTGTAGTTTCCTTTCTATTGCAAATAACATACAATTTTCCAGTGCCTTCATATGTTTGCTTCTCTTTTTACCATTATAATACTGTTCTGTAACATTGTTATTATTAAGATGTTGTTACATAGCTTCCAAACACTCTGGCATTGGTTGTATTTCAGGCATTCAAGTTGTATACCCAACTGCAATCAGTTAGCTTAATAGAGAAGATAGTGTGTATGATTTGAACTCCGAAAAATATATTACAGTTTCAGATCAGAAACATTTTCTCTCTCCCTCTTGAAGTGGTACACTTATTAGTTTCACATTTTGTTGATCGTATAATTGACTATTCCTCTTTTACTTAGAAGTTTGAAGATTTGTGTTCAGTTTATAGTTTACAAGGCTTCGTACCAGGAAGGTTGAATACTTAAGCAACCTGATATATAACACAGAATAAGACAGTAATCATGTGGACAGATGCTTTGAAGCTTAAATGTGTTGGACTTCTTAAATCAAGAAGTCAGATTAGTAAGAAACTCACACAGAACAATCACGCTTCTCTGAACATACCTCTCTTATTCAATGAAACAGGAATACAAGTGAATTGAAAACAACCCCCCAAGGAAGCCCGATCTCCCTCCACTGGACTAAGTTCCAGTCAACAAACAATTTACTAATCTCCTAATTCCCCCCTTTACAATTAACACCTTATTTATACTCCCCTTTCCCTCTAACTAACTTCTAACATAAACTCTCAGTTTCCCGCCTTTATTTTTCCTCACCTATACATATACTTTTATTTCCCTATCAATACCTCCCTCCATCTCAACAACCTTGTCCTCAAGGTTAAAATTTGGATAGTGCTGCTGAATGTACATCTCCACTTCCCAGGTTGCTCCTTCCACTCCTCCCTCTTTAACAGAACTGTTCTTACCGTTTTCCAATTCAAGTCTAGAGGTTTGGGTGGTGGTCTATATGAGAGAATTATTGGCTCCTTCGGTTCCATTAATAAGAACTGTTCCTTTTCCAAGATTCTCCTAGACCATATGACTGTTGTATATTGCTTTCCGACCTGTGACCTCTTACCTTGTGGAGCACAAGTATTACAGTTTGCTTCTAAAACTGTTTGCACTACTCCTCGTGCTGAAGTTTCTTTCCTACCATCTTTACCTTTCACCGTTGTAAGTAATATAAGATGGCTAATTAATAAAGATTCTACAAGCAACCTGCAAAATCCTTTGTGGCCAATGCTAGAAGCTAGATCTGCAGGTTTTATAACCTCAGTAGTTTCAAAAAATGGACTTGTAACAGTCCTAGTGGATGCACCCCTGGACCTCCAAAGCACAGTTGGGTCACTTCCTGATAACACTTCTTTAACCCCAGGCCTCAACAATTCTTCTTCTTTCTTCACTGTTGTGACATACCCACCACAACCTACCACTCTATCTTCATTAAAAACAATAGCTTTACTGGAAAATGGGCTGTTAGTGAGCCTAATAATGCCCAAGCCCAACATTTCCTGGACCTGCTTCTCTATTTCAGCCTTCCTTAAGTGGAGATACTTATATGGTCTCCCGTTCACTTGTTTAGGGCCTTCTTTAAAGGTTATCTGGTGGTCCACTCTTCTGACAGGAAGAAGTCCTTGTGGCCCCTCAAACACCATCTCCAACTCCCCAAAAATCTTCTCCAGAATCTCCTCCTGCATGGGCATTAATTCCTCCGCTCTTGAATTTTCCTCTGCAATTTCAGATTTACTCAGACCCCACACCACTACCATTGTATCGATCTTGGTTTCCTTCTGCAACACTTCAGGGGTAATCATTTTCCTCATTAATGTGGTGTCCCCCCTTATCACTACCTCCGCATCCGCCGGCCCATACTTCAACGTCATCTTCTTCCAGTCCACCCTAATCTCCCCCAATTTCGCCAGCCACTCAACTCCTCCTAACTCAAAAAGATAAAAGTTCTCTCTGATCTCCCCTCCCTCCAGTGTCAAGGATAGCCCCATGCAACATCCTTGTGTCTCCTTTCTCTTGCCATCCCCCAAACATACACGATACGGTGCCGTCTTCTCCTTCTCTAACTTCAGCTCTTTGACCAAGTGTGTCGAAATGAAATTCTGACTCGCCCCGCTGTCGATCAACACGATGATTCTCCGGTCTCGAACCCATCCGGCCAACTTCATGGTGTTGGATTGCGTCACCCCCCGGCTGAATACACCGACAGCTCCATGCAACACTGCTCCGCATCCTCTGCCGTTTCCGCATCTTCCTCGTCGTCATCGGCTCCCATAATCATCACCTTGAGACTCCTCTCTGCGCAGCGATGCCATGGACTATAAGGTCCGCCACAGTGGAAACAACGGCCCTCCTCTCTCCTCTTAAGGTATTCCAGATATGGCAGTGTTCGTACTCCGCGATTCGGCCCGCCGCCGCCTGACGTACTTTTGACTTTTGAACCGGCGGTTCTGGTCGTCGCCTCTTTCTTCTAACCCTAACCTCCGCCGCTGTTCGCGTGCCTGTCTGATGACCCTCGATAGGTCTCCGTTCTAGCTACCGTGCCTGCACTGGCTGCATACTTCCCCATACTTCCCCCACGTCGGTCCTCCTTTACTCACCGCACCGCCTCTGGCCACCCTCGTCATCAATCCCGATTGCTCTACGTCCCGAGCCCTTTCCATCGCGGTTAACAGGTTTCGAGGATCGTAAGGTCGGACAAGATCCCTTAATTCTTCTTGGAGTCCCACAAAGAAATACCCCAGCAAGTGTTCCTCCGTCACGCCATTCGCCTGAGCCACCAGGATTTCGAACTCCCGCACATACTCCGCCACCGATTCTCGTTGTCTCACCGCCGCTAATTTTTCGAAGATCGTTCCTCGGTTACCTCCGAATCTCCTGACCATCGCCTTCGTTAATGTCGCCCAGGTATGCTTCTTAACCTTCTTCCGCCAAAAGCAAAACCAATAGTTCGCTTCCCCTTCCATACAGATGTACACCAGCTTCATTTTCTCCTTTTCTGTTACACTCTGTATTTCGAAAAACTTCTCTGCTCTCGCGATCCATCCTGTCAGATCGGTCCCTTCGAAAGTGGGTAATTCCACTCTCTTCATCCAACTCTTCTGTACGTCATCGCTTTCTTCCTCCGATTCATCCTCCTCCGTCTCCCGACTTCCATTAATCGAATGACTGCCCTCCGAACTCCTCCCCTGGTTCCTTCTTCTCTCGCGTTCGTGATTAACAATTCATCTTCCACGATCGCGATTCCCGTTTCGAGCCCTTCCTCTCATCTCCGCTCGAATCTCCTCCAACATGGCTTCCATGGACTCGAACCTTCCTTCCATGGAATCGAACCTTCCTTCCATGGAACCGAACCTTCCCTCCAGTGCATTCATCCTGTTCTCCATCGCGTAACTCCTCCGATCTGGTCCGTCGGACCAATATTGTTGGACTTCTTAAATCAAGAAGTCAGATTAGTAAGAAACTCACACAGAACAATCACGCTTCTCTGAACATACCTCTCTTATTCAATGAAATAGGAATACAAGTGAATTGAAAACAACCACCCAAGGAAGCCCGATCTCCCTCCACTGGACTAAGTTCCAGTCAACAAACAATTTACTAATCTCCTAATCCCCCCTTTACAATTAACACCTTATTTATACTCCCCTTTCCCTCTAACTAACTTCTAACATAAACTCTCTGTTTCCCGCCTTTATTTTTCCTCACCTATACATATACTTTTATTTCCCTATCAAAATGTTTGACAGAATAAAAGTTTCAGCAAGTATCAAGTACATGAGAGTTTTTTGGGGCGAAGCAGTTAAATTTTCTTACTCTAAAGGAAAAAATGAGATAATAATCATAAGTTAATAGGTAACCGTGCTAGTTGGGTACATTACTTAGTTAGGTGAGACAGTATGAAAGATACATGTTGCCTTTAGATAAAGGACGTTGAGAAAGTATAGCACACTTAACTTAGAGATGGGGATAGAACAGTGATTCTTCAATACCCCCTGCCCTGAGTACAATAAAATAAAAAATATTTTCCTAATCTCTGATCCAGTTCCTATCACAAGTTTGTAGATATATTATGAAAAAGAGTATATCAATTTTATATTGGGCGTATTTTGTTCTATTAGGGGCTACCTGATTTGCTATAATTAAATAAACACAAAAGAAATGTCCCACCGAACAATGAATGCTATTTTAATATCAATACCCAACCATGGTATATCAGAAGTAGATAACAGTGTAAGCAATGAATCAATTTATTTGCACGATCAACTTTAAAGAAAAAGGCATTCCAATAGACAATGTTGACTTCCAAAACATTATCATTTAAAATGCAAAACCCTATGAATTGATACCTGAAATAAGTTCCTTTTTGGCTCCTTCAGTTGCTACACGATACCACTGAATGGAACACTTTGAAAGTTCAGGGGCATTATCAGAGCAAGGTTGAATCTGCAGATATGAACCTAGCGTTTCAGCTCCTTCTAATTCATATAAATGGGGAACATTTTCTTCTCCTTTCTTTGTCCTTGATAACTGAAAAGAGAAATGGAAGAAAATCAATGATAAACTTACCAAGACAATCGGATCACTCCTCAACTATATCAAAAAAACATATCATTCAATTCAAACAAAAGTATACTTTAATGATGATGTCCAAACAATAACCATTACCATATAAGACCTTCAAAAATCCCCAAGTCTCGAGGAAGGAATATGAAAGCTATGAATACATTTTGATGATATGATTCTAGTGAGTATACACACAACATATACATACTATACACGCATAGAAACACATCTCATACAGAAGAATAAACAAGTAGTTCTGAAGCCTTGTGCATTAAAGAAATGTACTTCACAGAATCAGTCAACAGAAAAAATTCAGAACCACTTCAGAATGACTTAAGATCGTAGGTGCACCTCCTTCTGTAGGCGAAGATAAAGTCTAGACTTCTCGGCAAGTTGAGCCCTTAATGCTCGAAGCTCATGTTCCATATCCATAACCTAAAATTATATAGAAACAACAAAGAGATGGGGATCAGGGTACTACAATGAAGAGAAAAGAACATTAAATATTGATCTATAAGGAGATGAAATAAGAAAAAAGGAACAATGTGGAGATGAAATAAGAATAAAGGAACAATGTGTACCTTGCTTGGCTGATGCAGCATTTTGATTCTTCGTGCCTCTTGAACCTCTTTCATTAATTGATCCAGGTCCTAAAGTTCCCATAGAACTAAATTTTGTTAAAATGAAAAATACTTAGTTGATGCAGCAAGGCAATATCAACAGTTACATTTTGTTTGCAAGCAGTGAATACTATGATTATTGAAAAGTTTTCCTTAATTGATAATTAGTTTTAAAGTAAAATAATATATAAGAGTAAGTCAGTAAAGAACAACTAGAGGAACATTTAAAAAATACGGGAAAGAATCAATAATGCATAAGACTGTCTAGTCTCTCCATACGTCAGAAATTATGTAAACACCTCTGAAACATTCAAAGGCATGGCAAAAAAGGGAAGTAATAAGCACTGTGACAAAAAACAAATATATGATCGAAGATTGGCCCATAAGAAAACACATTTTTTTCCAAACTCGTACAACAAAAAGAAATTCAAAAATGCCTAATCCAACCAACAATCTGGTATCCTTGTTTTATCCCTAAAACTTTGAAAAGAAATGACAACACTCATTGATATTAGTGAAGGGCCACACCCCGATGATTCATTCAGAATACCAGATATCATTTCCAGAGGGGAGAATCCGACATACATATACCATCTAGAAATATATTAATTAGCAATGCAGTATAAATGAAAAACTATATCATACAGGGAGTTTTAGATTTTATATGAAGTTGCCTTAACAAAACTTTTCCCTGTTAGTAAACAGGTCAAGAAACTGAAAATACTCACAGGACTTGAAACACGCTCTGCATAAGAATCAATTGTTGATTGGAAGAATGCGAGTAATTCAAGAAAAAGCAAGAAGGATTAAAAGACATTACTCTGGTAGTATTCAGCTCTCTTCCAAAGAGAAAATTCCTAGGAGGATTAGATTTAAAATCTAGAATACAGTTCTGTAGTTTTGTAAAGAAGATAATGATATAGGCATGGAAATGCCTATAATAACCCAAAATTTGGCGTGAGAAACATCATCTAAACCAAAAGAGACATAAAATTCTCTAAAAGAACTCCATTCCAAGCGGATAATTTGCAGATAGAGGGAACTGAGAATTAAAGCTCAAGTAACTAGTTGGAATTTGGTAATATTAACTGAAGACCTGCCTCGATAATGGACTAATATTTTCATAAATTCATTATATTTAAAGCAATGTATTTTGAATTGAGAGAAAAATACACTTAACATTATGGAAGAAGGAATGATCCAAACCTGCTTCCCTGAAGCTTCAGACATTCTCTCATGCTCCTGAAGTGCCTCCTCAACTCTCTGAACTGCTGCTCTGGCATTTTCTATTTCAAAACGAGCAAAAGCTCTTTCCTCATTCACAAGTTTCTTAGCATCTTCAGAAGCCTACAAATGAATTTAAAGTCTCAACAGTGGGAAATAAATTTATTTTGTCACTCACTCTAACATTCATTCATAATAAACGATACATCATGCTGATAAAATGTTGAATAAACTGAGCTGAGAGGTTTCATTCCCTGGACAAAGTAGACAGCCCATAAGCTAATAGACAGACACAGTAGCAGGCTTGCAGTACACAACATTTTTTCATTACATATACATTATTATATGTAATAACTATAAACATGCTATGTGTTGATATTGAGATAACAAATACTCTCAGATCATTCTTGCAATAGTATAGTCTCCCTTAGAAACAGAAATATGATGCTCCTCAATTTATAGCACTGCACTGTTTATGTTGTCCTTTGACATCAGCAGTTGAAGCAAAGCACTTATAGGGAATCTTTATACCAAATTTATAAATAGACATCATAGTTCGTTTGGGGACTTTATAACAGACAACGAAGGATCAGAGTGCTGTTATACATTTATGTTTATTGTAATGTTATTGTTCTCGTTTTACTTTCTTTGGCCCCGGAATTTTCAGTAAATATAACATGCTCTGTCTGTACAACAAACCTTAAATTTTTATTTCTCATCAAATTTCACCCTATATCACCAAAAATAAATTAAAAGCAAAAAGCATCACCTGCTTAAGAAAATTTGTTAGCTTCTTCACCTCAACCTTCTCTTGGATTAGTTCCCCTTCCCTTTGAGTCAACTGAACTGCTAGAGCTTCAACCTGCAGAATGCATCAAATAACCTACAGTTTATTATAGTCACAAATAAACTGATGCAGGAATAAATGACCGAAAGAAGAAGATTGTAACTTCAGCACAGGAGAGGTGAGGCAGCGAATCTATTATATAATAACAAAACTTGATAATGCAAATTTTAGGAAAAACTATCCCATATGTTGTCATCAATAGCTTTCCCTTCACTTCCCATTCATCCCTACCACAAACCCAGGCCCTCCACCTGAAGCATTTATTCTGACCTATCTTGACAGAAAAAAAGCAATATGAAAAAACAAGTGCACTTGCTGGATATTTGTTGAAGCAACTCCTTTAGAAAAATATAAAACATGAATAATACTGTGATTTATATTATAAAAGAACTATTATTCATCCTTAATCACCAACTACACTATTCTGTGACAGTTATTTTACACTATAGAGTTCAAATGACCCTAAAATGAATCAGCAACTCTAAATGGGATAATTTGCTGAACGGTAAACTGAAATAAGCAAATATAAATACATGATGCAACCAATCAATGGTAATAAGAGGCCATGACTGACTTATTAGGCATACACCAACTGGTACATTATATGCAATCACTTATCAAACAAAATTTTATTTAGAAGGCACACAATGCTCTTCAAAATTTTGACAAAAAGGAAGTACTCACATGCCGGCACACAAGGAAGATGTGTAGAAAGGAACTTCAAAGAGAAGTATCCTCAACCATCTCAAAGACAGACTCATGTTCATACCTCCAAAAAAGCTATTATCTTATCTTCTCAAGCTAAAATAATTTATAAACTTATTCATTAGCCACTGTCCACTGCTAGTAAGGTCACAGCCTATAAATGACTCTAAAGTTTTGTTACATAAAATCATTCTTGATAGTATATGATCTTATCTGTAGAACATGTATCCTCAACTGTATAGGTAATGACTGCAGGGTACAATACTTGCCGATCAGATCTACTAGTCCTAGAGGTATAAATCTAATCATTTTCAGTAGTATGCAGAGCATAAAATTATATCCAGTACTTTCATTTATAATATCTAAATGATTTAAGCATTCGTATGTTATCACCACCAACTACCAGTTAGTATTACATCACAGTTTTGTGTTTTCCATTTTAGCCAACAGGTGTCACACAAACCTGGCCTCCAGAAAGAAAGTGTTATCATTTAGATGGATCCTTAAATATGAATAAAAGAGCACACACTATATGGAATCCTTGCATATGCCAAATGGTAATCTTCACTCTTCCCTTCTCTTTTGTTTAAAAATCCAGACTAATTGTCCTATCATCACTCCTCCCCTTACCACACCCTGAAGGAATTTAACTTTTAGAGAGAAAAAGTTGTCTGATGGTGATACTATAATGAACGTAGTTTAGAATATACTATCAGCTTCATATGACTTTTGTATTAAATACAAGGATAAATAAATGGTTAGTATGGTATAAGCACAAACAAAGTACATCTGAAATAGGACCTAACCATAGCAATAGCTTCTGCTACATCTTCCTTGTTTCTTCCTGCCACTCTCCCTTTTAAGGATTGCAATGCATCTCGAAGCTTCTTCAAAAGAACATGTTTTTCCAGTGAAGCTGCTTCTCTGAGTCTAGCCTGAATTCCAACACCATACAAAAAGATTAGTAATGAAAACAACAAGAAGTGCACTGCAAATTATGAACACTGATAATCTCAGTGAGCAAAAATCAAAAACCAAATTTCATAATAGAATTCTCAAGTTGAAATGCCCTCCAAAATTAAGCATTACATTGGTATTACAAAAATAAGTTGAATTCTAAATATAAAAACTATGACCTCTTCAGACAACTTAGCAGCAGCTGCCAAACCCTTCTCAAATTTACTGGCAAGATCCCGAACAGACATTCGTTTCTGCTGTTCCAACAGCTGTGCAGTCTCACGTGCAACAACCTCCTTCATAGATAGCACTTTTGGATCACCCTTTGTCTCCATGATCTGATTATTAACCCCTATTTTGTAATTAGGAAACCGAAGAGAAGCAAATATTACATCGGCCGAAACTGCAGGCACTGCATCTTTCTTCATCGTATCCCCAAAATCACGGGTCATCCTCGTCATTTTCACGATCTAACACCTCTGACAAAAAAAAATGCAATCTTTAGCAACAACAGTTGAGCAGGTTATGCTCCACTTAAAGCAGTCCAATGAATTTTCACAAACAACCCAAAAGAAAAGGAGCATTCACTCACAGAATAAAATAATAACAAAAAAGACATACCCCAAATCAGAAACTAATAAATTGAGATACCACTGATCCACTCTACCCACTAAACTCATTGAAATAAAAATAAAAATCTGACACAGCCACATTAACAATGAAACTAAACCCTATTATACCAGCTTATCACATTTTTTATTCTTTTTTTTTCCTTTCTAGTTGCAAGCTATAAGGGAAAAGCAAGCTAACTAAAAAGAGACAAAAACAAAACATGAACTTACAGATCATGAAATGACAAAAAATTGGTACTTGAGTTTGGATTCTTAGATCAGATGCAAAGGGGTTGCTGAAGTTTTGCTATCCACCAACAGGGTAACAATGAGAGAGAGAGAGAGAGAATAGGAAAGGAAAGATAGTAGCTTTGCTTTTTGAAAGGAAAAAGAGAATGGCGCCCCAAAGAGTGGCCCCTAACCAAGTTTGTGTTTTAAGTGTTAACGTTTTTGGTTGTATTGTTACCATGTCGGATACTCTCTCTCTCTCTTTTCCATCCCTTATGCTTTAAACTCAAAACTCTTTGGCGGGTCCCAACCTTCTCTTCTTTCCATTCACATCTTCCTCACACTTCTTTCCAACTTGTAACCAACAATAGAAAATTCTGAGTATCATTTGAAATATTTTGAAAATGAAGCTAACAGGATTAATCTATTATAAAAATAAAATCATATAGCAAGCTAATTTTCAAAAGAAAGTCAACATAAATTGTCGTTTTTGAGAATAAATTATTTTCTGTGTCACTTTTTGCTGAAAATAACACTATAACTGTATGTATTATATAGTGGCAATATTTTATGCTTTATATGCAATTATTATGTAACTAACCACTTAGCTATTTGACTTGGGTTTGTTTAAAGAAAAGAAAGGTGATTTGAATTATTTTGTTAAAATGCATGATGGTAATGTCTGGGAAAACTACTCCAAATCATGAGTTGTTATATTCTTCTCGAAGGTATTGTTTTCATTGTGATTCAAATTTCTTTGCACTTCCTTCTCATCAATCATTATCTATCATCTATCATCATAAATTATCTAACCTCCTATGTACTCGGATACTCATGAACTTTTATCTCTTTCACATAATATATATATCCAACTTACATGACCATTTTCACTTCATATTCTCAGAAAACTTATATTCATATTACTTTTACTTAATTATGTTTTAAATAACTTTTACATATAAACTTATTCATGTTAATTGAATTTATACGGAAAATAAGTAAAATTAATGGAAAGTTTGTAATTGATTGATGTGAAGTGAAAAAAAAATTCAATTAATTTGGTGATATAATAAATTAAAAAACTACTTCTTTAAATTTTACAAAAAAAGTATAAATCAAAATTTAAAAATATTGATTATAAAATTAATTTATAAAATTGAAAATATTATTTAATTTTTTTTATTGATAGCATTTCATAAAAATACACAGATTTAAAAAACAATTAATATAATTTTATATGCTTATATAATTTTAAATTTTTTATTAATATTCATTTCAAAGAAAAAATTATTAATATAAAATTAAATAGATTTATTAGAAATTTTATATCAAATAAAATTCATCTATTTATTTCAATTTTAATGAGTCTTTAAATTATTATTACTGGAAAGTAATTACCACAAATTGCATATCAAATATGCATAATTATTTTACCATGATCTCAAATGCATAATAATTAAGAATTGATTATACATATTATTTATAGATATTTAATTTAATTTGTTTTCATGCAAAAACAATGCTTTTAAGTTTCAACCAAATCATAAATAATACTAATTAATACCAAGTTTTAACACCCACAAGAAAATAACGAGATATAAATTTCTTGCATAACATTTTACAAATTAAATTCTATACTATTTATAATAATTCGAAATATAACTTACTAATGTAAAATGTATATTCCATTTTAATTTTAATAATATATAATTAGTAAAAGAAACCTACATTCAATATTTAATAATAGATAACTTTTTCTCTTATTTATATATATATATATATATATATATATATATATATATATATATATATAATTCGAAATATAACTTACTAATGTAAAATGTATATTTATATAAGGTGAATTAGAATAAATTATGTAATATTCTATTTTAATTTTAATAATATATAATTAATAAAAGAAACATTACACATTCAATATTTAATAAATAACTTTTTCTCTTATTTTATATATATATATATATATATATATAATATTATTACAGTTACCTTGAATATAAATATAATATCAAAACTATGTATAAAAAAAAAATCTATGTAACTAAAGATATAATTACATTAATTCAAAGCTAATAAAGATTTTTTTTAAAAAAAAAACATAAACATAACCATCCCTCAATAAAAACATCATCATATATCTTAAATATATATAAGAACCAAAATAAATCGATCTCAAATAAGTCATAGAATTAGAAAATCACAACATACACATAAATGCTTGCTTAGAAGTAACTCTCAGCATCAAACCTTTCACAAAAGATGATGCTCGACAAGTCCTAGTGTTCATCATTATTTCTCTCGCAAAAGTCGCATTTAACGACACCCATCCACCACTCAAAGATATGGAATTAAATTGTTCCAAACCTGTAGTGAAAAGTGATGCTCACTAGTGTCCTACCACCGCTCAACGCCAAAGCTTTGTATTACACTTTTACACGATCAGTCGTACAAGTATAACACTCAGCAGTTTAAAGCTAAATGCTATCATATCTGCATAATGAAATAACGATCAACGCGAGATTGCCATTGCTTAGCGTTATATCATATATCAGGAAACTTAAAATTGTGATTTAGGAAAAAGGGAACTTGTTCAAGTGGTCAAATTGGTATTCCCTACTTAGGCTTGGTCAAAAACAACTTTCCACATATATCTTCACAAAGCAAGGTCTGATGGTGTATAATGAGAATATATGTAAGTGAGTTTGTGTTTGAACGCTGAATTTATAAGATGAGTAAATAAATTTGTTTTCAGACTATAACATAGGTGTTAGGACAAGACAAGCTCGTCTATAGAAACCTTAAGATTGTTAAGACAAAATAAACTCGTCTACAGAAACTTTAGTTTTGAAGTTTAACTAAACAACATGAAACCAAGAAGTCTCACAGATTAGAAGAATAGAAAACAAACATTAAATGCAAGGATAGAAAACCCTAAGTTAGAAAGAATAGGTAACCACACAATAGAAAGCCTCTTAAAAGCTAGGACAAAAACTCTAAGTTAGAAAAAAACATGTATCTACATAACAAGTCCAAAACACCAAAAAGAAAAGATGTAGACAATCCTCTGAAAGAAGTCTAACACATAAAAAATCACAGAAAGGTCAAACTAGGATATGAACTTAGAAAACAATAAGATTAGGCCAGCCTAAGAAAACACTTAGGATTTTAGGAAACAGAAAAACAACTAAGTCAAAACACCCAGACGTAATGTCAAATGACTGTTAAGTCAAAAGCGTCTAAGAAAATTGAAACTAAACGTGTAAAGCTTATCATACCTAAAGGGTATTTAGTTTAACTCTTAGGAAAACGAAACAATGTCAAGACAATGTTGTTAACAAAAACACCCTAAAAGACTAAAACTTAAAACACCAAAGAAAACACAAACAATGTTAAACTATGTTCATATAAATAAGGTTTACTCAGTCTAAACGATACCATGAGTTAAATCATTACTTCGTCTAAACGATGAAGTCTTTACTCAACACTTGGTACCTTTAGAAGAAAAACTTAACTGATAAGCGCTACCTTAACAGTAGAAAATCACAAAACACTTTGTTATTCTAAGCAAGCACTAAATGACATTAAATGCTCAATTCAAAAACAACAAAAAGTGATATCTGATGAATGAACTGTACATCAAAACCCTAAATAGATCAATAGTGAGTGTTACTAACAAGAAAGACATTCACATAATGTTATTATCTTGGGAAATCATGACACAATACATACGTCTAAACAAATCATGAAAAGAACAAGTAAAACATCAACAAGAAGGAGTCTCTTACAGACTGAACAATATCAACTGCATTCATAAACAAAACATTATAAAACATAGAAACTTGAACAAATGCTAAAAGCTTTTAAAAAACTAAAAGAAAACAAGAAATAGGACATACATGCTTCTACTATATCTTGTGCAGGACAATTGCTACAAACGTTCATCTACCTCGTCTTATAAGAATCAAAATGAACGTTGGAAAGAAGAACATAAAAAGAAGAACTGATCAGTTTATCAAAAGTCGTGCCAAATGAGAAGTCAAATATGCTTTTGATAAAAGTTCTGAAAAACATGTTTGCTCTAATAAAAGACTTCATCCTATGACAGACATCTACACCAATAGCCAAAAAAGAACATACCTCAAAACAAGCTTCGTCAAACTGTCATATTATCAAATCTCAAGACAAGCATCGTCATAACGACTAGATCCTCAAGGTGTATAAATAGAAGACAAGAAGAAGAATACGATGATGATGGAGAAGAGATGATGGCATACCCCCTAACCATGGTCAAGAATCTACAAGAGGAGTTGAAGTCATCCATGAAGATGGTCTAAACGCTACCCTTTGGACCACCTTTGGAGCCATCATGGAGCATGGATTGTAGTGTAGGATATGTAAGCCATTATATTCAGGTTTGTTTAAGGCTTGTATTAAGGCCTAAGGAGCAATAGATTTTCCTTATGTTAGACATCCAAACCAAGTGGAAAGTGTGTGCCATGTGTTGTGCTTCCATTGGAGAGGATTTGTTTTTTATAAGTGGTCACATGGCACCCTAGGAGTGGAGAAAATTTCTTTTTGGTACTGGCCACATGTTCCTCCACCATTGGAGAAGATTTGCTTTTAGAAGTGGTCATATGACACTCTAGGAATGAAGAGGATTGTGTTTTGTGAGTGACATGTGTCCTCCCATCATTGGAAAGGAGTTTTGGACACTTTTCCACTTCTTAGAAGGCCTCATTTTTGGCCAATGAGAGCAAAGGTGGGAGATCATGCTTTTAGGGTTAAAATGAGACACCCTTGACCTATAAATAAAGGAGTTTTCACCCTTGTATTTCATCTTTGATGTTGAGTAATGTTATGCTGCCCATTTTTGGCCATACTACTCATCTTAGATCAAGACTAGAGCAATCCATGAGGCCCCTCTAGTCACCTTCCTCCTTGAGTTGGCCTAACCTCTCTTGGAGCCACCAAACACTACATCACCACCACCATACCTCCTAGAGGCCATGAGCTTCTACCCCATCCACACCTTATCTCATCATCCTTGGATTATTTACCACCACATTTCCACACAATTCATCCAAGGAAACACTCGTCCATTCACATCTCCTAGCTTTGGCCCAACCTAGCCAAGGGGGTTGTTATCATTTGGTATCAAGAGCCTTGGTTCTTTAAGAGCTAAGTTTCCTTGGTTTCCCTATCTATCATTATTTTTTTTTATGTGTTTATGCATTGTTTTTACTTTTCATAATCTTGTTACCATTCTTCTATTTTTTATGGTTCTACTTTGTTATACTCTTGGAACCATTCATCTTTTCCACTAGGTGTTCTTGTGTTTTTTATGTTCTATGTGCCTTTTCTATTTTTAAGTCATTCCTCACTGTTTTTGTGGGTTATATATGTTATTTGGTGTTATTTTAACTTTTAAATCCATCAATGTTGTCTAGTAGTCATGCTTAGTCATTTACTTGTCTTTATTTCCTAGTTAAACCTTGAAAAAAAAATCACCAAAAATATATGTTTGTGTGTTTTTCGAAACTGCACCTTTTGGGAACCTTTAAGTGTTTTTTCTTTGCATATTTGAGTTCATATTTGTTGTTAGCTCATTAACAAAAAACAAGAAAAAAAATAGGAAAAAGAAAAAGTAACAAAAAAAGTACAAAAAGAAAAAATAAAAAGCAAAAACAAGGTACATTTCACACTACCACTACTACTTTTTGGTGTGCATTTGTATGATGATTTTTTTAAGACAAAATCGTCTATGCGCCTAAATGCTCTCATGTTTTGAAGTTTAATCAAATAACATTAAAACAGGATAATAATCAAAAAATAACTTAGGATGAAAATACAAGACTTAGAGACTAAATCCTAAATACACAAAACCTAGAACCGGAATCCCCAACATAGAAAAACTTAGGAAAACACTTAAAATCTTAGGAAATAGATAAACATCTAGGTTAAAACGCCTAGATGCATGGCTAAAAAATGTTGTGCCTATAACGTCTAAGAGGGTTAAAAGTTAAATACTTTATGCTTATCATACCTGAAAAAGGTATTCAATATAACTCTCGAAAATAAAAATGGTTGACACCATGTCTTTGATAAAACATCTTAAAAGACATAAAAATCAAAACATAAAAGAAAGTTTAAACAAGTTAAACGTTATCTGTCTAAAAAGAGACAAAACCAAAAGAAGCATTTAGTTGACTAAATGATACCATGAGTTTAACCAGTACCTCGTCTGATGATGAAGTATCTATACTATTCTTGGTATATTTAGATAAAAGAGCTTAATTGCAAAATGCTATCTAACGGTAGAAAATCAAAAGCATTTTGTTGTTCTCAGCAAGCATTATATGACATTAAATGTTCAGCGTTCAAAAACAACAAAAGTGTTAAGAAAAGACATATTTATTGCATGCACAATTTACTCTATTCCTGCATATAAGCTATTATACACGCATCCACAAAGTTACAAATCAAATATCAAAAGTGGACATTAGAGACAAAGGAGATATTCATAGAACGTTCTTCACTTGATGTCATACCTAAAAAGATCGTACAACCTACTTCAAGCAAAGTTTTGAAAAAGCATGTGTGGTTTGACAAGTTGACTTACCCAACAGCTGTTGTTAAAACCACAAACTCAGTCTAACGGAAAAATATCAATGAAGTCTTTAAATAGAAGATCTCTTTAAAGGAAAATCAAGAGGATGACTTAAGAGGATAGTCAAGTGAGAAACTCACAACGTAATATTCATCTTGAGAAGCAAAAGAGAAAGAGCTCAAGAGCAAGAATACATCTTATCTGAAGAAAAGAGAAGAAAATAAAAGAGAAGAGAAGAGAAAAGGAGAAAAGAAGAGAAAAGGAGAAGAGAAATACTCTCACGCTTCATTGTCATATTTCTTACTGTTGTAATTGTAAGAGAAAAGAGAGAAACATTTGCGAGTGTTTAGCTGCTTTGTATTGTAATCAAATCCTCTCTACGAGAGATATAGTTTGAACATCTTGTAACCAATTGTTGATTGCAATTTTGATCAAAATTAAAATACATACAACTGAACTATGTTTAAGTTGAGGAATCTTGGCAAGGTTGCTAAGTACCAAGAGTGGTGCGAATAGTCAAAGGAAATCTCGGCTAAGGTTGTTGAGTACCAAGAGTGGTGCGAATACTCAAAGAAAATCTCGCTTAGGTTGTTGAGTACCAAGAGTGGTGCTAATACTAATTTGAAACCGTGTGAAGATTATAGTGGAACTCTCTGTGGAGGAGACTATACGTAGCTTAGTTGGAACGAGTTAGTATAAAATATCTTGTGCAATTATCTCTTTTCTTGTCTAAACGATCCTCTTATAAAAACCTGGAGTTGCATTTTAATTTCTATACATAAGAATCTTCCAAGCTAAAATGTTTATTTTTCAAAAAGGAAGTTCTTACCAAACATTGCAGTTCATATTCTGAATAGGACGTCAAAATGTTCATACATATTTATCAAGTCGAGCATCTATGCACATAAAAGAAAATTTCAAAAGCTTAATAATGTGCTATATCAGAAGGGTTGCAAAAAGTTTTCCATTAACACTATTCAACCCCCCTCCCCCCTTTTATTAAGCACTTAGAAGAAAATGTATGCATCTAACAAACCAAGACCCAACTCGATATGGGTACCTAAGAGTCAAATGAGTCCTCTTGCAGATATGTTTGATGACAAAAAAGAAAGCCCTGTCTTGGTACGTGGACAATGGCTGCTCACGACATATGATGAAAGAAAAATGTATGTTCCTAAACCTAAGGGACAAGAAAGGAGGTTTGATCACATTTGGAGGAAATCAAAAAGGAAAATCATAGGAATTGGAAAGATAGGTACAAACTTTTCCCCTTCCATTGATAATGTTTTGTTGGTAGATGACTTTAAACATAATATGCTTAGCATAATTCAATTGTATGATAGCGAATATAATGTTATTTTTGAGAAAGGCCAATTTAGTGTATTAGATAGTAATAACTCCTTACTATTTACAGCTAATAGACAGAGTAACTTGTATAAAATACATCTGCATGAACTGTAGTGTTAAAGTGTCTCATGTTTAGTATCTATGAAAGATGAGACAGTGACATGGCATCATATTTGTGGACACGCAAGCATGAGATTAATCTCAAAGTTGCAACGCCATGATCTCGTCAGAGGACTGCCAGATGTATCATTCAGTGATATAATCTTTTGTAGTGCTTGCATCAAAGACAAACATGTCAAAGAATCTTTCAAAAGTGAAAATATGGTATTGACCAAACGACCTCTTGAGTTGCTTCATATAGATTTGTTTGGACCTACAAGAATTGAGTCTGAGTGGTAAACGCTATAGGCTAGTAGTTGTAGATGATTTTTCTAGATGAACCTGGGTTCTGTTTACAACTCATAAGGATAAGGCTTTTAATGTCTTTTGTAAACTCTGTAAATGATAGAAACTAAAAATGATTTAAAGATTATGTCTAACCGAAGTTATAAGGATGAGGCTTTTAATGTCTTTTGCAAACTTTGTGAAATGATAGAAACTAAAAATGATTTAAAATTATGTCTAACCGAAGTTATCATGGAGGAGAATTTGAAAATGAGCTTTTCGAAAACTTTTGCGAAAACTCTGGCATCAAACACAACTTTTCAACTCCAAGAAATCCGCAACAAAATGGAGTTGTTGAGAGGAAAAATAGATCTTTGCAAGAAATAGCCAAAACTATGTTGAACGCTTTTAATACTCCTAAACACTTCTAGGCGGAAGCAGTTAACATTGCCTACTAAATTCAAAACAGAGTTTACATCAGGCCAATCCTCAACAAGACACCATGAATTATGGAAGGACAAAAGGCCAAATATTTCTTACTTTCATCCTTTTGGTTGTCAATGTTTTATTCTAAATACCAAGGATAGCTTAGGTAAGTTTGATTCTTGGAGTAATGAAAGGATCATGCTTGGTTACTCTGAAACATCAAGAACATTTACAATTTATAACTCTAGAACCTTGAGAGTTGAAGAAGCCATTCATGTTAATACTTGGTCTTACCATTTTATATTACTTGTGCGACTTAGTACACTTGCCGATTTGTCCCAACAGTATGATTCCTATCTACTGTGATAATAATGCTACAATTAGTTTATCTAAAAAGCCTACATTGCATTCACGCGCTAAACATATTGAGGTGTAGCATCACTTCATACGTGATCACTGCAATATGTAAGCACAAAAGATCACCTTGCTGACATCTTTACTAAGCCATTAGTTAAAGATAGACTAAATCGTCTAATAACCCTAAATGGTATGAGAAACGTTGAATGAGTATTGATTCAACATGTTCAGTGTGTTCATATAGTGTTTTAAAGAGTCAATCGTCTAGGACACATAGTCCACAAGACGTCATATTGTTGCATCGTCTAAGTGTTAAGACCTCGGCAAGTGTATCGAATCGTACCAAGTAACATAAAATGGTAAGATCAAGTATCGTTTCCCAAGAGACTCACGACACTAAACAGTCATGTAATTGCTTAACTAATTAAGACTTTAAGAACAATATTTTGGGGGTTTTGATTGCAAACTGCAGAAAAATAAACATGAATGCAATTTGATCAATTGAGGTTAAACACAAGAATGAATGGATGAAGTTGATAATATGAGATGATAATGTTGTTGGGGTTTAGATTTCACTTAATCACTCTCATGCATATAAGAATTTATCTTCTTCATTAATGTCAATGTCACTTTCTAAATTACTTAAAACCCGATCCCTCAGCGAAGAAAGCCTATCCTTAATTACTAGTCCACAATCCCTTGCATCCCTAATAATTAATTCAGCATTACCAATAGAAGCTTAAGACAACCAAAACTCATATCCCCATCCTTGAGCAATGCTGCTTTAGGGGGAAATTCTTCAGATCCTGAATTGTAAGATATCTCCCGATACTCATGCAAATCATACATCATGCCATGGATGAGTTAAACATAGCAAGCATTGAGCGAAGAAGAAAAAACATAACAATTAATGAAAGAAGCATATATAAATCATAATCAATTCAAATACATGAGAGTTTAGATGTTCCATCTGCCCCAATAACAAATGAGATTAGTTCTCCACCGTCATGAAAAAACTAGGTGTACAATGGAATGGAATGAGGATAAATCCCTAGAAAGGGAAGATAAGAGCTCTCACATCCTCAAATCTTCCTCCCTAGGAGTGAAAAACGTGTTTATGTGCTCAAGCCATCAAGAAATACAATCCCTAGGACGTCCAAGTCCTTAAGTAGATCAGAAAAATAACAGAAAATGGGTCCAAGCCCAACACGCCGGTGCTCAGCGCCCCAACTTAGGGCAGTCGGGCGAGCTTGCGAGAGGATGGCGCTCAGGGCCCCTTAGAGGTGCCCAGTCGTGCTGCGGCACTTGAAGTCTGGCGCTCAACGCTCTTGGAGTGGCGCTCAGCGCTACTTTTTCTGGGTTCCACCGCTCAACGCCCAGAACTCTCTTTTTACTGTTTTGGTTTATCCCTCTTGAGTTCCAACTCCTTGATACTTTTGGTCTTCTTCCAAATCATACCAATAAACTACAAAGTTAGGGGAATTAGTGATAAAACAATTAAGTATAACCTTAATTCTCTTATTCACAAAAATAAAGCAAAAACATGAGTTAAAGAGGGTTTCTAAGTCAAAAAGGGTGCATTTAGTATCAAAATTGAATCACACATAACAGTATATTCAACCGTTATCACAACCCCAAACTTGAAACTTTGTTTATCCTCAAGCAAAATGTAACTTGGCTTACATAAAAATAGATATACTACAATGGTCTAGCACAGCAAAAAACATTTTTCTCAAAGACTAGTAAATTACTCATGTATGCTCATCATATAAAGATCATTCAAGAAATAATGATGTCTTAGCCAATTAAGCTTCAATTATGGTGCTCACATAATCAAAGAACATACAACAGATGCAAAAACCTGATAAGTGATCAACAACCAAGGAGAATGTTAACTTGTAATACATGGAACCTATTCCTCACCAAAGAAAGTGTTTCACTCAAGCTCAAAGGTTTATAGTGAGGTGTCAGTGCCTCTTTCACTCTACTATCACAATGTCAAATAGATCAACTTTGTCATTCATTTAAACACATCAAAACACATTCGCAAGCAAATTATCATCACAAGGACTTTCTAAGGCTTGTAACGTGGTTGGGCTAAGAAGAAAACTGGTTTTTCTAGTTAACAAAATTCCTTGAGTTAAGAGAGTGAACAATTCAGAATTTCATCATTTAACATCAATCTCTCTTTCCCTTTTTCAATTTAGAAATCATTTTCACTTAATCCCAACTTCCCATTCATTGAGCTTTTCTTTCTCTTTTTTTTCCCTTTTTCTTTTGCTTTTTCTTTTGCTCAATAATTTTTATTTTTATTTTCACAATTCTTTCAAATTTCCCAACAACCCCAATCTTGAACCTTTCCCTATACCTTACAAATATACTCAACTTAACTCAAGGTAAAGATTTCAAAAATGGTTTTTCACATTTTTTGGCTTAAGGTTCAGAGGATAGAACAAACATTGTTCTTTTTGTTGGGTTCACAAATTGCATTGGCTTATATGGGAGAAGAACAGATGGCCTTGATCATTTGAAACAAGCAAGCAAACAGTTCAACAAAAAAACTTAGGCAAAATAAACCATCACTCTAAAGCAATAACATTCAATCAATAATAAACTCTAGAGCCTAACCTCTCACAGGTTAACTCAAGTTCCACAATTTAAAATACATCCTGCCAAGCATATCAATTACAATTGAAACCATGTATCTTGTTGGGTCACCGACAAGTGTATCGGATCGTACAAGTAATATAAAATGGTAAGACCAATTATCGTGTCCCAAGAGACTCACAACACTAAACAGTTGTGCTTTTGCATAACCAATTAAGACTGAAAACAAATTGTTGGTGTTTGAATGCAATTGTAGAAAAATAAACATGAATGCAGTTTGATCAATTGAGGATAAGCACAAAAGTGAATGGATGATGTTTGTAATATGAGATGAATATGTTGTTTGGGTTAGATTTCACGAAGTCTACTCTCATGTATATAAGAATTCTTCTTCTTCATTAATGTCAACGTCACTCTCTAAATTACTTAAAACCCGATCCATCGGTGAAGAAAGCCTATCTTAATTACTAGTTCATACGAATCCTAGCATTCCTAGTAATTAATTTTGAAGATCAGGAGCTTAAGATGACCAAGACTCATACCCCCATCCCTGAGAAATACTCCTCTTGGAAATAATTCTACAAGAACCTGAATTGTAAGGAACCTCCCAACTCTCATGCAATTCATACATCATGCTATGAATGAGTTAAACAAAGCAAACATTGATCACAAAAGAATTACCCTAATCAATTAATGAAAGAAACATATATTATTAAGAATCAATTCAAATACATGAGAGTTCACAAGGTTACATCATCCCCCAACAATAAATAGAATTAAAATGGAATGAGAAGAGATAGAAAAACCCTAAAAAGAGAATAAGAGAGCTCCTGTATCTCCAAATCTGCCCCCAAGGGGCGAAATACGTGTTTTTGTGCTTATGCCATCAAGAGATACCAACCCTAAGACGTCTAAGTCTTTAAATAGGGCAAAAAAATAACAGAAAACGGGTCCAAGCCCATAACGCTGGCGTTCAACGCCCCACATAGGGCGCCCAGGGGTTGAACGACGAAGAAACTGCCGCTCAGCGCCCCTGGAAGGGTGCCCAGGTGGTCTGCGATGCACTTCTGGCGCTCAGACCCCCTAAAAGGGCGTCCGGGCTTGCGTGACTGGTGCTCAAGCCCCCCTGACGGGTGGCCAAGCCTTGGCGGATTTTTTTAGCACTGCGTTTTTTCTCTTTTTCTACAGTTCTACTCGCGCCTTGAGTTTTGACTCCTTCATACTTTGACTCCTCTTCCAAATCACTTCATTAACCTACTAAAACTAGGGAATTTAGTCATAAAATCATTAAGTTCAACCTCAACTTTCTTATTCACACAACTTAATAGAAACATGATTCCAAGCAAGTTTCTAAGTCAAAAAGGGTGCATTTAGTATCAAAATCAGATCACAGATAACGGTATTTTCAACCGTTATCACATCTGCTTTAAATAACTATGAGCAACGACTATTTGTGCTTAATAGCCAATTCAATCATTAACTCAACCATGCATTTCAAAACCATAAAGCAACGCAAGACAATTATACTCATCACAAAATAGTTCATCACATAATATCAACCATTGCAGAGCTATTATTTCAACCAAGTACATAGCTTAATAAAACAAAAATAAACAAAGTTCAAACGTGCGTAAAAACAAAAACAAAACATAAAAAGTCCTGATATAATAACATATCATCCATCAGTAAATGTTGTCAGTAACATCCATCAGTAGATGTCTAGTAGCATAACATCCATCAGTAGATGCTAATCTTTCTCATCTTCATCAACATCCATCAGCAGATGCTTAATCGCATAGCATCCATCAGTAGATGCTTAATCACATAACATAGCATCTATCAGTAGATGCTATCATTCATCATCTTCATCATAGCAACATCCATCAATAGATGTTATCATCTAAATCTTCATCATAGCAGCATTCATCAATAGATGTCGTCATTTGAACCCTTCTAGCATCCCTCAGTAGATGTTGTCCAACATCCATTAGTAGATGTTGTCCTTACTACAAAACAAAATCAAATCCACACCACACAACTAAATCAATAAAAAGACAAAAACAGAAATTGGGTTGCCTTCCAGTAAGCGCTTGTTTAATGTCATTAGCTTGATACCATTAAGCTCAGTCCAGATTTTTGATGTTGGTGTTTTTCTATCCTTCATCACACTAACATAACTTCAACAACTTCCTAGTCACCATCTTTACTCTCCTTGAATGAATGGATGAAGTTGATAATATGAGATGATAATGTTGTTGGGGTTTAGATTTCACCTAATCACTCTCATGCATATAAGAATTTATCTTCTTCATTAATGTCAATGTCGCTTTCTAAATTACTTAAAACCTGATCCCTCGACAAATAAAGCCTATCCTTAATTACTAGACCAATCCCTTGCATTCCTAATAATTAATTCAGCATTACGAATAGAAGCTTAAGACAACCAAAACTCACATCCCCATCCCTGAGCAATACTGCTTTTGGGGGAAATTCTCCAGATCCTGAATTGTAAGATATCTTCCGATACTCATGCAAATCATACATCATGCCATGGATGAGTTAAACATAGCAAGCATTGAGCGAAGAAGAAAAACCCTAACAGTTAATGAAAGAAGCATATATAATAAATCATAATCAATTCAAATACATGAGAGTTTAGAGGTTACATCTTCCCAATAAAAAATGAGACTAGTTCTCCACCATCATGAATAAATTAGGTGTACAACGGAATGAAATGAAGATAAAACCCTAGAAAGGGAAGAGGAGAGCTCTTACATCCCCGAATCTGCCTTCCACGAGGTGAAAAGCGTGTTTCTGTGCTCAAACCATCAAGAGATACAATCCCTAGGACGTCCAAGTCCTTAAATAGATCAGAAAAATAACAAAACGGGTCCAAGGCCAACATGTCGGCGCTTAGCGCCCCAACTTAGGGCAGCCGGGCGAGCTTGCAAGAGGATGACGCTCAAGGCCCCTTAGAGGGCGCCCAGGCGTGTTGCGACACTTGTAGTCTGGCGCTCAATGCTCCTAGAGTGGCGCTCAACGCTACTTTTTTTGGGTTCCACTGCTCAGCGGTACAAACTGGCGCTGAACGCCAGCGACAACATTCCAGAACTCTCTTTTTGCTGTTTTGTTTATCCCTCTTGAGTTCCAACTCCTCGATACTTTTGTTCTTCTTCCAAATCATACCAATAACTTACAAAATTAAGGGAATTAGTGATAAAATCATTAAGTATAACCTCAATTCTTTTATTCACAAAACTAAAGCAAAAACATAAGTTAAAGCATGTTTCTAAGTCAAAAAGGGTGTATTTAGTATCAAAATTGAAGCACAGATAACGGTATATTCTACCGTTATCATTTAGACAAATCGTCTATCAGACAATTGCATCCATGCATTAGGTGTGTTTGAGTTGTGCGGGGGTGATGGTGTTTGCCTTGTCCCTGTGTAGCAGGAAACGTGTTCCTTACCTAGTGAGTGAGACTACTCGAGTGGACCTGTAGGGGAGGCTATAGGGGGCTTGTAGGGTAGGCTACAAGTGTGTGAGGTAGGTATAAGAGTGTGATTGAATCTTTTCACTATGGAGTTTATGGTATTGTGGATGTTCATGGTGATGTCATGATGGGGATATTCATGATGGAGGTACATGTCTTGATGATCATAATGACGATGATGCTTTAGAGGATACTATGTTGTTTGTGATTGTTTTATGTGGTGTAGTTAGCATAGGTGTTGAGGAATGGATAAACTGTTAGTCTATGTTTGTGATATACGTGATGACATCGAGGATCGAGGATCGAGGATCGAGGATCAAGGATCAAGGATCTAAGATCGAGGATCAAGGATCAAGGATCTAAGATCGAGGATCTAGGCTTGAGGAGTGATGATGGAATATGATTGATGTGTTATGTTTAGAGGATTAGGGATCCTATTGTTATTACTTTTATGTATGAGGTGTTTGTTTATGGTCGATATAATTATTAAGTGTGTATCTTGTTGTATGATTGTTTATGGTAGTTTACCCCATACATGTTTATTTTTGTGTGTTTATGAACGAAATTATCGGCGATGATCTTATAATGTGTTATACGTGAGCAGATGATATTGCAAATGTTCCAGAGACATGATAGATTCGTTAGATGATGGGGAAAAGATTTGGGTTTTCTGTAAAATTCTTTTAATTGGATTTTTCATACAATGTAATTTGGAGTTATTTTTATTTTCCTGGTCATTTTAATTAATTTTGAAAGATGTAAATAGACATTGCTTTTGGAACTAATAAGATTTGATTTAGTTACACATGTTTAATTATTGAGGATTTTGACAAATAGGTTTCTACGTTATAAGAAAGTTTAAAATTATTGATTTTTGTACAAACTCGTGACACCCCGAAATTTAGGGAGATACAAAAGTGGATTTTGAAAACTGCACTATATTTGTGCCTTTGAATGCTTTTATTTTACATATTTCAATTCATACTTATTGTTAGATCGTGAACAATTTAATAGAGTTAGGTTTCCATTATGTCATTTTTTGTGTTTCATATATATTTAATTCTAGTATGTTTTCTTCTTTTTGGTGCTATAAGTTTGTGTGCTTTTCAAATTCCTTATTACATTTCATATTTGGGGTGTATTTTGGTGTGTGTGTGTGTGTGTGTGTTGAAAATTGCAAAGAAAAGAAGAGACAAAAGGTAGAAAAGAAAAAAGTAGACAAAAAGTACAAAAAACAAAAACAAAAAGTAAAAGCAAAAATCATATGCATGTACCATTTTCCACCAACACTTTTATGTTGATTTGGTGTGATGTTATTCACGTTTGAAATGTTATGTCCAATATCCATGATGATCTAACAAGAGTGTCCATAGTGCACCATTTGATCTAAGCTTGCAAAATACAAAAACACCTTGTGTTTTCTAGTAGTTTTTGGTTTTTACGGTGTATTCTAATGTCTTTCTTTAGGTAGTCTCTTTTGTTGTGCTAACCATCCTTTCTTGCAATTTATTTTCTTGCTTGTCTCCTAATTAGTCTTGTTTTTGTCCATGTCAAACTCCTTTTGAATAGCCTTTGTTCATTTTAGACCTCTTCTAGCTTTATCCTTGGACTTCTTTTGACTTTGTGGTGTTAACTTGTGGTGTAGGTATCTTGGTGATCAAAACCGTGAGGCTTCTTTGGAGGACCAGCCTAAAACTGTGAGGAAGCATCTTAAGGTGAAGAAGGCCTTGTAGGAAGCTTGAGGTCTTGTCTCGGAGACAAGAAGACAAGAGAGTAAACACTTGGTGAGATGAATGATTTATCTGTATTTTCCTTGAGTTGTAAAATTGTAATTACATTCCTTCTGAACTTGTATATTCGACCTTATTAAGGGGGTGTCCTAACAAGAACATTTTACTTTGATTAATTTCGTTTTTAGTTGATTAGGTTGGAGAAACCAAAGTTCTTCTAACTTAGTTATTAGGGCACATAATTAGTTTATTTCTTTCCTTAATTATAGTAACTTAGTGTGTGTCTATTTTATTTCAATTTTAGTTCCTTTTGTGAAGTTTGGTGTAAGAGTACCTAAAGTAAGCTTTGGCTAGGAAAGACTTGGTTAGTAAACCATCCTTTGTAATTCACCTCCCTTTCTTGGAAGTGATCTTGGGTATCTTTTACTTCCTTAAGTCTCCTAAGGAACTTCTTTTGAAATTCTAAGTATTTGTTTGGACATAGCATATTTCAAAAAAATTTAGAATATCTAAGTTTGCCTCGTATGAAATTGGTAGTGACTGTAGTGAAAAGGTCAAACCCACTTTGAAAAACTTGGCCAAAGAGCTAAAGTCACAAAAAATTTGGCAAAAGTAAGAGTCTATTTTGAAAGAAAAAGAAAAGATGGAAAGAGAAGAATACCTTGTTAAAATGGAGGAGGAACTTAGAGTTCTCAATGCAAAAAAAGAGAGAGCACAAAAGAAAATAAGGAAGAGTAAAAGTAGAAGTAGGAGTCACACTAGGAATAGTTCAAGAACTCTAAATCAAAATACACGCACTCCCTCACATCTTGAGTAGAGAGTAGGATTCTTAACCAATACTATCAACCTCCACCAAATAGAATGAGAAGAGAGTGTGAAAGAGAGAATCTTCCTAAAGAGATTAGGGTGGACCTTCCCCATTTCCATGGAAAAGAAGATGTAGAGGCATATCTAGATTGAGAGATGAAGGTAGAACAACTTTTTGAATGTCACCTAGTTAGTGAGAAAAGGAAAGTATCCCTAGCCACCCTAAGTTTTCAAGGGAATGCCTTACATTTGTGGGCTTCCCTAGGTAGAAAAAGAAGACTATCCAATTTCCCTCAAATTCAATATTGGAATGAGTTCAAGAGTGCCATGAGAAGGAGGCACATTCCCTCCTACTACAATTGTGTGCTAATGGATAAACTCCAAAGGCTCAAACAAGGAGAGCTAAGTGTAAAGCAATATAGGCAAAAGATGGAGCTTTATACCATGAGAATAGAATTAGAGAGGAAAATGATATCACCATCTCTAGGTTATTTAATGGTCTTAATCTTGCAATTAGAGATAGGGTGGAGTTGCTACCTTAACAAGATTTGAATGATTTGGTACAAATAAGTATCAAGGTGGAGCTAAAACTTTCGAGAAAGGGATATTTAAAACTCCTCACTCTAAGTCCAATCTCAAAAGACACCATTAAAGAGAGGGGAAGCAAGTCAAAAAAGAATAACCTCCAAAAACGTTTTTGAGAGAGAAACCTAGGGAAGGGTCATGATCTAATATGTGCACAAGTGAGATTAAGTGTTGTAAATGCTTAGGTAGATGTCACATTGCATCTCAATGCCCCACAAAGAGAACAATCATCTTAAGGGGTGTTGATCATTATAGTAGTGAGGAAGAAGAAGTGGAGTGCACAAGTGAGGAAGAAAGTGAAGAAAGGACTCCTATCCTTGTGAAGGAGATCTTCTCATGATCAGAAGAGTCCTTAAGAATCAACCTTGTCCTCAAGTCCTAACACAAAGAGAGAACATATTTCACACAAGATGTAAAGTTTCAAACAATATATGTTCTCTTATTGTGGATAGTGACTCATGTTGTAATTGTTGTAGTACAAGGTTGGTAGAAAATTTAGGTCTTACTAGCAAGCCCCATCCCAAACCTTATAAACTTCAATGGCTTAATGAAGGAGGGGACTTGAAAGTAGACCAATAAGTGGAGGTCAAGTTCTCCATAGGGAACTTTGAAGACAAAGTGGTTTGTGATGTAATCCCTATGGAAGCTTGTCATATTCTCTTGGGAAGACCATGGCAATTTGATAAGAAAATTATTCACAATGGTCTAACCAATGAGATTAGTCTCCATCACCAAGGAGTAAAGTTTGTTCTTCATCCTCTACCACCTTTCAAGGTGTTTGAGGATAAAAAAAATGAATAAAAGAAAGATGAAGAACAAGAGAGAATGCACAAATAGAGAGAGGAGGTAGTCTCCAATTCATGCATCCAAGAAAAAGGAGAGAGTAGTACTACTCCTAAGGTCACTCCAAAGGAGAGAAATTTGTCAAAGAAAACTTTAAAGAAAACTCTCCTTAGTGAGCAACCTTTTCACCTTCTTCTTTGTAGAGCATCCCTATCATGCTTATCAACAACTCTAGAACCCAAGTTTTTATCTCTTTTGGAAAAACTTTTGAAAGAGTTTGAAGATGTCTTCCCCAAGAAGATCCCAAGGATCTTCCACCAATTAGGGGGATAAAACACCGAATAAATTTTGTTAATAGGGCAAGTATACCAAATAGGCCAACCTATAGGACTAACCCCCAAGAAATAAAGGAGATTGAGACCTAAGTTCAAGAGTTACTCAACAAAGGGTGGGTCCAAAAGAGCTTAAGTCCATGTGTCGTGTCTGTGCTGTTAGTCCCTAAAAAGGATGGAAAGTGGAGAATGTGTTGTGATTATAGGGCCATTAACAACATCACCATTAAGTATAAGCATCTAATCCCTAGGCTTGATGACATGTTAGATGAGTAACATGGGTCCACCATGTTTTCTAAAATTGATCTTAAAAGTGGTTATCACCAAATAAGGATAAGAGAAGATAATGAGTGGAAGACCACATTTAACACCAAATTTAGACTATATGAGTGGTTAGTGATGCCTTTTGGCTTAACTAATGCACTTAGCACTTCTAGAAGGTATTAATATGGTGGGACATACAAATATTTTTCTATCTTTTACTGGATTAAAATTTGATTGCTTATGAATTTACTAACACAAAAAAGGTTTTTTACGTATGATATTTTAGATCGTTTACATGTGACCTAGGTTAGACATACAATTGTGGGAGATGTAAATTTAAGTTTGGTGCATATATGACATATATAAATTTGTTAAATTTGTGGTCTGTTTTTTTTTTATATATTTTTTTTGTCAAAACTTACCCACTGAACCATGGAAAATTAATATATAATACAAGAATATGCCATAAAAAGTTTCAAAACTTTTGAAGTAGTATTGGTATCTCAAACAAATATATAAAGTATAGATAAAGGTAAAAAAATACTAAGAAAAAAAAATCCATAAATGATGGATTTTTTAAAATTTCAGACCCAATCCCATATGGAATCGGCCATCACATTTATCACCGAATTTTCAATAACTTTCATTTTTAAGCTATGATCATTTTAAGGTTTTAATCATTAAATCTTAGCAACTCCAAATATGTAACTAATATATCATATATGAACACTCTACATTTAAATAGAACCTAATAGAAGTTAAAAAAAAAATATTTAGTAAAAAATCATTATCTATCTATTTTTAGTGAATTTTTCAAAAGCATGATCATATAGATTAAGCTAAAATAGTCACACATAATGGAGAAGATGAGAAAAAAACAACCTCAATAATAGAAAATGCAACCTTGACAATTATAGTAAATAGACACAATGCTTATGTTCATGCATAATGGTTCATGATTTTATTGCGTAGTTAAGAGTTTCTATTTGACAATAAAGAAAATGAGAAAAAAAAAAGAGAGAACACACTGCATTCTTTTTAAACAAATTTATGTATTACTTACAAGCGTTAGACATAAAATTTGATTTTTACGTTTAACATTTATAAATTACATATAAATTTTAACATAAAAATGTCATCACACAATTTTTACGTAATAAGCCTTTTTTTATATTAATAATTTACAATATATTTATTCGTCGTATATACATTTATTTTAATTTAGAGGTTTATTTGAAAGATACTAGAAACTACAATTTTTATTTTTCTCTTAAAAATACTTATATGTATATATGTGTTATATATATATATATATATATATATATATATATATATATATATATTAAAATACGTTATGCAGTATACAACCCTCTGTTAAGATTATAATATAGTAAATAGTTTTTATTTTGAGTGTTACAATATAAACGTTATTAAAAAATTTAATAACATGTTTAAATGTTTATATTAATATATAAAATATCATTAAAAGTTTTTAGTAAAATAGAATATATGTGCATTGATACTAAATTTTAATAATATATTTTATATTTTAGTAACACTTTTTGGTCCAAGAGATTGAATTTTCAAGCTGTCTTGTAATTAAAAAAAAAAAAAAGAAACTATTTTTGTGGGGGGTGGTGGGTGAATGGGATCATGATTCTTAATTGTCACAACTTATCTCTTGCTTGAGTATGTCAATACTAATTATAACTTCTTCCTCGCAAAAAGTTGTTGAAATTATTTTCTTATGTAAAAATTTTAAGGAAGTGTTTTAATTTGTTAAGATTTAAAAAAATTGTTTAGTCTTAAATTTTTCTTTATAATTTTGTTTTTTTACTTCCTCCTCTTCTTCTGACAAAGCTGTTGCTTCTTACACCCCTATCAAAACAAAACACTGAAATTTTTTTCTTTTTCGGAGTGATTGCTTTCCGGAAAATGATTCGGAAAAGGGATTGGCCTAGGTGATAGGGTGCGTATAGAAATTTGATTAGGTGTAGGAAGCAATAACTGATAAGAGACCTTATCATTATTTATTTGTAGAAGAAAAAAGTGAGATAAAAACAATTGTTTTTTAATTTTAAAACCTTTTACCTTTTTAATATTTAATTAAACGGATTTTTACTTTTTGTTTCTTTCCTTTTTTTCTAAATGAAAACAAAATGTTTAAAGTGCCCTTGAAAATTTTCAAGAGCTAGGAATACAACTGTCTTCTTTCACTATGCCAACACTAATTACAAATAACTTTTTTTCTTTTTTTTTTTTTCATTTTCTTTCCTTCCTTCTTTGTTTTCTCTTCTTTATAATACTTGGAAAATTTATAAAACTTATTTATTCCTTTATCCTAAAACGGTCCTTAAACGATATATAGGAAAATAGTGTAAATTATAGGTAAGGAATAAGTATATTATTTGTTCCTCCTTTATTTATTTTTATTTTCTTTTAATTAAAATGGATTTGTATTGTTTTTGTTTAGTAACGACAATACTGGTAGACCCATGTTGTTTTGATTTATTTTGCATTTGACTCGCTAAAAGGAGGTGGATTGGCTCGTCTTATATATAAAAAAAAAAATACAAGTTAATTTCTGGATCTCCTCTACGTAACATTAAGCCTACAAACCTGCATATAAATTATTTGTTTTTTATTTTTTTCCTCAAATATATCATGTAAAATATATTAGGATGCAAGATTTTAATAACATTATTTTTATTTAATTAAATTAGTAGAAATAATGATTTTTATAAACTTATTTATTAAATTAATTAATATTCATAATTTTATAATTTCTAATTTTTGAAATATAAGTCTTTTAGAAATTTTATAACAAATGTATATAATTAAAAAAACAACATAAACTTTCAAGCAAATAAAGTTGTCAAATAGAATTACTATATTAATAGATAAATAGTAACTAATGGACACATCAGGTTAGGTTACGGAGAGTGAGTCTAAATAGTTTTGTATGATTCGAGAAATTTAGAAATATTTAAAAATAATAATAATGATATGAATTTATCACAATTTAAACGGATTAGGTGAATAAATGTAATAATTATATAGGTGATTATTAATTTTTATAATGTGATAGAGCTATAAAAAATTAAAAAAAGGTTATATAGTTTTTGAATTATATATTAATTTGGGGCGTGCTAGCCCAGTTGTAAATGTAAGACCGGGAGAAGTTGTAAAGGGTAAATAAAATATTATATTTTGATTTATCTGTATTTAATGAAAGAGCATGTTTTCAAAAGTGTGGGCTAGTGGTCTAGTGTTCCAATATTATCGAAAAAATAAATTAATTATTAGTTTTTATTAATCTATTGTTTAATGTGTGAATCAATTGTTCTTTGTATAATTTATGTGTTGTTTTGTATGTAATGGGCAAAGAAAAGCTTGTAGCATGATAGTTGTGGTGTGGTGTGCATTTGAAGGGCAAGGGTCCAAACCTTCCCTATGTATATTGTATGTTTTTTTAGGATGCTGCAATTACTAAGTAAGGATGTGAGTTTAAATATATTAGGAGTATAACACCCCCAATTCTGGGAGCTTCCATATAAAACAATTATTCGAGTTTGATTTTTTTCAATCGTCTAGTTAAATCTGAGGCTGTCATATAAAACGATTATTCAGGTTTGATTTTTTTCAATCGTCTAGTTAAAGCTGAGGTTGTGTTTTGAGAAAGATACTTTTAATAAGACTAAAGTAATAAACACATAATTATTTTATACTGGTTTACTCCATCAAGCTATGTCCAGTCCAAATCTAAGACCTCTTAGAGGGGTTCACTAGATTCTTCAACAAGATTAAAATTGAGTATTCACACCACTCCTTGTATCACATAGTCAATCCAAGTAACCCTCATTACTCTGACTAGAACCGAGTATCACCCATTCTTGGTCATGTAGTATTCTTCACCACTCTTGGTAACCTTAGACAATCCCAGTATCTTCCTAATACACTATCTAGTTGAGTTCCACCCACTCCTGGTTTCCACTAGACAAACTCATCTAGCTACTGTTTAACCCCACCAAGTTAAACTTTAAGTGTTTGTATTCTCTTCAAAATGTGCAACCAGTTAGATCGCTTACAAGTCCTTAGACAATTACTCTCACAGAGAGAATGTATTTACAATACAATTAAGTCTAATAGGCTTTTAGAGTTTTCTCTCTTCTTACAACTATAAGCTTATGATTCTATGAAGCTTAAAAGAATTTTCTTTTCTTTTGAGCTTGTTTTTCTTCTCAAATGATTTCTTTCATATTCATGTGCTTATTGTTTTGCTCTTCTCTTCAAGGATCTTCACTTTATAGGCTTCAAGATTTGTTAGATAATACTTGTTTTGATCTTCAAATCTTCTTAGCCTTTGCGTAGATAGCAGCCATAGGTTAAAGTCAACTTGTCAAAGTAGACATGTTTTTTTCGCACTTTATCAAAAGTAGGTTGTACGAACTCTTTGGCACGACTTTTGATAGAGAACATTCCATGAATGCCTTCTTTGTCTCTAACGTCCACTTTTGACTTGTATATGATAAAGCAGGTGGATGCTTGACATAAGTAATTTTCACAAAGTAGAGTAGATATGAATGCATGCAGATATGTCCTTTTTCTTATCACTTTTGTTGTTTTGAAACGTTGTTCATGTAATTCCTTTTAATGCGCGTTCAGAACAACTATAAACTTTTCAAATTTTTTATTGCTTAAGAAAGATTTGATCGTTTAAGCATTCTAGTAGAGATACCACATAATTCATAAAATTTTTATCGTTAGATGAAAACATCGTTTGATACAATGTATCGTTTAGCTTGTGCAAGGCTTTTCTTAATAATGCTTTGTTTAGTGATTATTCGTTTGGTTTAAGAAAGTGTTTAGTAAGATATATTTCAACATATGCTTTTGGAACAATGTTTATATCTTATAGTGTGTTTACCAGAAACATTGTCTTTTACATTATAATGAGAGCTCGTCTAACATTGTTTAGCAAAGTACAACAAGAACGCGTTTAACAAGACTCTCATATAGTACATTGACACATTTTGTGAGGAAATCGTTTAGTAGTGCATCCACTAAGATATTAGTGCATTTACTAAGTCTTTTCTCAAAACCTTAAGATTTCATAATGCTTTTCCACAAAACGCTTATCTTTCAGCTATATTATTTTTCCAAAGACAACACTTTGTCATGTGCTCATTTTGTTTATTGTTGTTTGTTAAACTCAAAAACATATGAGGACGTTTAGACAATTCAGTCTTATAGATGATCTTATATTAACACCACGGTCAAAGAGAACCTCTTTCCCGCGTCCACGACCGAAAGAGTCATCACCACTCGAATTCATCCTCTTCCCGCATCCACGGTCGAAGAGAACCTCTTTCTCGCATCCACGACCGAAAAAGTTATCATGGATTTACTAGGTACGATCAGACGGTCCCATTAAAAATTGTCATATCTTCACACACATACATTCAAACGACAACAAACATATACATAATTCACACACGAAAAAAAAATTGACAATATAAAAGCCAAGAATAAAAAAAGCGAATAATGTAAACTCCCCCTACCTCTAATCCAGCAAAGAGTTCTAGATTTTTTAAGCCCTCCTAACAACTTGGCTCCTAGGCTTCTCCCTTGGCAGAAAATAAAACTTTCCTCTCAGACCTCTCTCACGACTATTATAGGATTTTTTGTCTCTTTTTCGTGAAGGTTAGGGTTTTCTATGCTAATATAAGTAGGAGGCATACCTATCTCTAATTCGATTTTTTTTTTAAATTTTTATAGAAGTCCATTATATTTAGAAAATAAACTTATTTTTATCTTAATTGATTCTAATAAGTCTCTATAAAATCCTAACTAACTTGGTTTTTCAATTAAAATATCCAAACCTTCTAATTAAATTATTATCCCTTACATGCTAATTTTTATAACAATTATAGCAATTACATAATGAAATAATATAAAAATTACAATTCTATATAAATAAAAGAAACTCACAACGAACATATTTATTGATAGGGGGAGCTTTAACCCCTTTATATCTTTGTTTTTGATGAAGAACAATAAAATGGTTTAATGGTTTCTTGCACAACAAATGGCATAACAAATTTTTAATCTTGATCATGTTTGTGCTAAATATGTGAATCCATTATTGTTGAATGAATCATGCTTAAAACAGATTGATAATCTCATTTCTGGTATAAATAATCGATTAAACCATGTATATAATATGTTAGATTTAACCACATCACTTATAATGGTAACAGGGACAAGCCATAATCTATTACATAAGTGAGATAATCTGTTACGGATGGCAAATGGATAATCAATATGGTTAAGTGGAATAATCGATTACATAAGTTTGATAATCGATTAAAACAGAAAACATAGTGTAATCCATTACATAAATAGTCTAATATGTTAAGACTATCAAAAGAACCAAGAATAGGCTTAAGTGTTTAGATAATCGATTACACACTTCAGATAACTTGTTAAAACAAAAACAAAAGCATAATAGATTACATCAATAAAATAATCGATTATACTATGACAAGATTTGAAAATACTATATATACGTGACTTGAAATTTGTTTCAATAACGTTACAATTTTCAGATACTAACATTCTTATTGAGCTTTAATTACAAGTGATCTCAAGAAACGTTCTTTTAGAATCTACATTTCATTGGTTGATTACC
Source organism: Vigna reflexopilosa (assembly GCA_027742785.1). NCBI lineage: Eukaryota > Viridiplantae > Streptophyta > Magnoliopsida > Fabales > Fabaceae > Vigna > Vigna reflexopilosa. The sequence goes on from CM050926.1 coordinate 12,272,820, forward strand.
CATCAAGTTTCATTTAAGAATTTGTGCTAAAGTGATTCTAATTTTATCTGCACTTGAGGAGTGTGTGTTAAAGATCAGGTTCTTCACAAAAAATCTGTGTATTGTACATGTGCGGGTTTGCCAGGGGTTAAGGGATGTGATTGTTCTTGGTTTGTAAGAGATTAAGGTTGTTCATCTCTTATGTTAATTTTAGTGGTGAGAGGAGTGCATTGAGAGGGTTGTCTATGTATTCTTGTATCCTCAATAAATTAAGTGGATTCCCTTCAACTAAAGTTGTTAAAGGAGGTCTAGATGTAGGCTTGTGATAGTCGAACCAGCAAAAAATGCTTATGTTGATCTTTCTCTACTTGTTGAATCATTACTATTTGTTTATTGATTTCAAGAAAGCCAAGAACTCATAAAGATTTTGAAAAGATCATTAAAAAGGGTTAATCTAATTCACCTCCCTCTTGGCTTGAGTTATAAGGCCTTTCTTTTCTTACAATTGGCACCAGAGTTGGGAATTTGAAAATTATTCAAATTTTAATCGATTATGTTCACAACTTAATTGATTAAATTGATCTTGATGACCAATATATCTCAGACTATGAGTAAAGGTGCAATTGATGATGAAAACTATAGTTTCCTGAATTCAATAGGCAAAGGTATATGGGATGTTATGACCAACAATCCTTATGAACCAACCAAGTTAAGAATTGAGAAAATTAAAGTCAAAGAGTTTTCTAGAACAAGAAGGCAAGAACAAGAAGAAGAAAAAGGATACACCAACACTTTGAAGTCTGTTGTAGAAAGCTCAAACAATGAACAGACAAATCTGATGGCGAAAAGGTTTTCTAAATTTTTAATGTACAAAAGAAAAGCTAACTTGAATTGTGCAAGGGACAAAGGGCACTATAGGAAGCAAGAACTGGAAGAAGGAAATGAGGACAAAAGTGAACTCAACAAGCATCCTGAATAACAAACAGATTTAAGCATGATGGTCAGATCTGAACAAGCTGAAAACAATGAAGAGAAATGTGAATTTTTTTTTATATACTAGTATGATAGTTTGTGTTGTCCGAGCGAAGCTGTAGTATTTGTTTTATTAAAGGTGGTGGTGATGAAGATATTCATTATTGTTTGGACTGATTAAGTTCTTTAGGGGTTATTGTTTATAGTTGGGTGGTTATTATTAAGAGAGGTTTCCAAATGCCTAGGATATGGTTATAAGAGTGTGATATGTGATTTTTGGGATTGAAACTTAGGGAATGAGATGTTGGTGAAATGGATTTTTGTGACAATTATCTAGTACTAGAGTGAATGTCACGTTGTTGTAATAACCATAAGGTGTGGTGGTGGTTATGTCTTCTTGTCAAACTTCGTTAATCTAGGATTGTACCTTTCCTCTTTCAAGGGGGCAGAAAGGTAGTTACTTTTCCTTTTGCGATGGGGTAGAAAGGTGGATCTCTTCGTCCTTAAGAGGAGGTGGAAGAGATGAGTCTCTTCGTTCATGAGGGGAGATAGAAGAGATTGGGATTCAAGTGCTACCTTTTCCTCTTTCAAGAGGTAGAAAGGGATAGATACCTCATCCGTAGGGTTCCAACTCAGGATGAGTTTAGTGCAAATGATAACAACTTGGAGTAGGGGAGATAGGTCTGAAGCTGTAGTGGAGGACCACTTGAATCGTCCTGTTTTGCCAAATAAGAATGGTGCGGTGAAGTATGGAAGTTGACATAAGTTTATGGAGATGGATGCCTTTAATGGACAGGTTGTGTAGAGCTAATAGGTTGGTCGTGATTCCTTTTAAGGGAGTGTATTGTTTGTTAGTGTATTGTTTGTTATAGTCTTACTATGTATTGATGTTATTTGATGTGATGAGATTGTGGTAACGCCTTAACGACTGAGACATAGATGTTGTATTGGTATTTTGATGCTTATTCCGTTAGCTTACCCATACCTGTTTGTGTGTGTGGCGATGATCGTATGATGCTTGTGTTATATGACCATGTTTGATATGGCCATGTTAATTCATCCTTGAGTTCTTGATAACGGTTTAACAATCGTTATTTTTATATTTAAATTTGATATCAAAACACACCCTTTATGGCTTAGAATGAGCTTAGAATCAAGTAAAACACTTAGTTGAGTCACATGAGAGTCAAAAGTTGTTTTTAGAGATATTATGCTTGTTTTGCAGGGTTTTGATGAGAATTGAAGATGGAAGTAAAAAAAGGGAGGACTTAGACTCAAGAAAGAAGGAGAAAAAGGAAGAAAAGAAGAGTCAAAGCCACCGCTCAACACTATTTTCCAACGCTGAGTGCCAGATTCGAGGGATCAGTCACTGTCTCTCGCTCAAGCGGTGCCGCTGAGCGTCTAGGCGATTAGAGGCAAACCGCTGAGCGGTCCTGCGATTAGATGGAAACTGCTGAGCAGCCAAATTAGGCGCTGAGCGGTGGGATGCTGGGCTTGGGCTTAAATTTTGTTACTTTAATGCGTTTTAAATAGCCCTAGTACGATCTTTAGAGTAATTCTTTTGGCAGGAAGAGACGTCCAGAGCAGTTCTACACTCCTTGGAGGCGGTTTCTTGGATGCTTAGGCTCCAATTTTTCAAATCTAGGGTTTACTCTTCCATTCTTTCACTTAATTCCATTTAGTTTCACCATGTCCATGGTGAACTAAACCCTTTGTTGTTGGGGAACAATGTAATCTTTTGAAACTCTCTTATATTGAAACTCTTATTTTATTCATATGCTTATATTATTAATTGTTGGGTTCCTTGTCTATGCTCAATGCTTTTATCGTTTAACTCATTCGGTAGAAGATATTTGCCTTTGTTGATACGGAGACGTACGGGGAAGTCATGAACTGATAGAGAATTCCTTGATTAAGCAATACTGCCTAGAGATAGGGGTAGGATGATCAATTGTATTTGCTTCTGTGATATATGCATTGATAATTACTTAGGGAGACTAGAGATAGTAAACTAGTAGTTAGTGATAGGCTCTTTTCGCCGAGAGATCGGGTTTAGGTAGGCAAAGAAAGTTTGCATGATAATTAGATAATAAAGCGAATTAAATAAGAAAAGTAGGTATAAGAGGGGGGAGAAGATGAAATTGTAAACCCCAACTCCATTCATTCATATCTTTTCTTTGCCAATTGAATCACTTGCATTTGCATGTTTATTTTCGTTTTGCATACAACCACAAAATTATTTCTTTTTCAAGTCTTATAAGATCAATTTACATGAAATATAAGGCCTAAGTGTCCTTTGGGAGAACGATATTTGGTCTTACCACTTATTATTACTTGATACGATCTGGTACACTTGCCAAGGGATTAACAAGTTTTTGGCACCGTTGCCAGGGACTTGTGGTTTAACTTTTCAAGTAGTGTAAATTGATTAAATTTGACTTGTTTGTATATATTTTTGTTCTTGTTTTATTTTTATCATTTTTTTTATAAAAAGTGCTTCTAGGGTATTTGTTTCTTGTGCATGCAGGAAACCATTCATACTAGAAGTAAGAAAAACCAGCAACCGCTTCTTGAAGGACTATCAGACAGGAGGGGAAGGAGAGTCACACATCCATCTAGAGAACTGTTTCCTTCTCCTGAGAGACTGTTACAACCCTCACCAGAAGCTCTTACACCAAAAGCCTTCGGAAATTACCGAAGGGCAAAAGCCCTCGGTAATTACCCAGCTGATTTTGATACAATGGAACCAAAATTGCACATCTAACAGATTATGGCCAACTCAATTTACAGTTCCCATTATTAAACTCATCAGAAAGAACAGGGGAATCAACTAACCTCAACAGCTAAATGCTTAAAGATGCCACACTCTGCAGACCACCAGCCCTACGTCGTCCTGAAGCCAATCTCCACGACCCACCAACAGCTAAATGCTTGACGATGCCACACTCTGCAGACCACCACCCATACGTCGTCCTGAAGCCAACCTCCACGACCCACCACCACCGGCGCAAACTTGAGCTACCACGACCCACCACCCTGTCGCAAACGTCACGAAGCCTACCTACCCAAATTGCAAACCATCAGCCACCACCGAACAAACCTCACCGTCAGAACCGTTACACGATAAAAGCTTATGGCAAGCAAATTGGACCTCCCAAGAACGCAAGCAACTTCTGATGGCAAGCGCGAGAGAGACGAGGGCAAAGGATATCTGAAATTGGGGGTAGGGGATTTCTGAAATTGGAGGAAGGAAAATTTTTTACTTAAATCTATCGTGGACATTACCGAGGGCTTTCAGCCCTCGGTAAATTATTTGACCAAATCTTTACCGAAGGACTATAGGCCCTCGGTAAAAACCCCTCGGTAATTAGCGCATTTACAGACGCCAGTCCATGGGTTTGACAAGACAACTCTAGTTCTTGCATACCTTGGAGGCTTAAATACACAGTCAAAGATAATGTTGGACGCCTCAGTTGGAGGTGACTTAAAGAAAAAGATTGAGGATGAAGCCTATGATCTTATTGAGAGTATGGCTGCAAATGAACAGGAGACATATAGTGAGAGAGGTACTGATGGGTTGTCGCACCCCATGCAAATTTAATGTGCATTAAAGAAATGCAGTATAGCTAGGAAGTGACTCCTTGGTCGTCTCTCAAGGACCAAATGTGGTTCGAGAATTAGGTCAGACACGAAGTGGGGGGGGTTGAAAGGTTTTGTGAATGCAGATGAATTAAATTAAAACACAGATGCAAACAGAAATGTAAACACAGATGCAAACAAAAATGTAAAAATGGAATCAAAGACAAAATGAAAACGGCTGGTCATTAATTTAATTACTATGCTTTCAATCACAGATAAACAACAAGTACACACTACTCTAATCCAAATCCTACACGAATCATCCAACTAAGCGAAGGCTAATTCGGTCTTCAAAAATGCAAACTAAGAGAATGCAATGCTCAAATCCAATCAGTCATCTACCATGCAGTCTAATCAACTAAGCGAAGATTAAACACCGATCAGGCAACTAAGCGTATACCTAATCGCAGGCAGACAACAGATTAAATATTGAGCCAAATCAGAGCAGCAGTATGACAGTTAAAGTGCAGAGGTCTCATGAATAAACTACTCTAGCCTCTAATCCAGCATAACTAACCGACTAAGCGAAGACTAATCATGCTATCATAATTACGAACTAAGCGAACGCAATACACCTATTCCATCCTATGTGTTCTATACAGATCGATCAACAAAGCGAAAATACAATCACCAATTAGGCAACTAAGCGTATACCCGTTGCAAGAACACAGTCAGATTTCACAGAATGCCAGGCAGAGCAGAATAATCATAAAGACAGTCTAATAAATCTCAAGGAAACACTGTAATTTTATTAATGACCAACCTGACTAACCTAAGCTACATGACAGTTAAATTATCACTACCAAAAATACTAGACAACATTAAAGCAAAAGAAAGTGCTAAACCCAACTCTGCAATTAAAAAATATCCCAACACAGTTAAACCTATTAAAATGCAACACTAATTCAAGAAGATGAAAAATAAACTGAAAATACAATGCAAAATATTTTAAAGCAAAAGAAATAAGCAAACATAAAATTCTTCTACCATTTCACGTGACCTCTCTTGTGCATCTACCAAGTGAATTTAAATTGCAAATGGCCTAAAAGGAAAAGCACATGGCCGTGAGTTATGTTTCAAAGGTCCAACTTCAAAATTCCATCTTCACTTAACCACCAAATGTGTTGTCTTTTGTCCCATGTACACCAATTCTCAAAACAAATTAAAATATGCTTAAACCTACAATTGAAAACCATGCCTTAGCCTTCTCCATGCAGCAAAAATCTGGTTCCCAAAACCCACCCATCAAATACCGTGAGCTAGCAAGGAAATTCTACAAAAAATGCTTCAAAAACCAATGTGCAAATGGAAGATACCATGGGTGCTCCTACCAATGTGCCAAGTAAGCTAAACAAAATGAAAACAAACTCCAAAAACCTCTAATCACCCTTGCAAATCTCGGTAGAAACAATGCAAAAGCCAAAGCTCAAAGTAGAAACATTCTCTTAGTCAAAAGAAGCACCATGTATGTTTGCCCAAAAATGGTAAAGACTTAAATGCACTCCTCTCTCTCTTCCCTTCCTTGTCCATTCGGCATTTCCATACCAACAATCACCATTCAGAATTTTCTTCTTCCTCCCACCGAAAACACACACCCAAGAAACCCCATTTCAAGTTGCAACACCATTCAAGAACAATAAACCCATACTACTACTAATTCAACCCAATCAAATCTTCCATTTCTTCAAATTTCTTTGCAAAAACGAAAATAACATCTTAGCTATCAAGTCCAGCTTTGTCCAGCCACAATAACAACACCAAACTCTGGTCCCAACCTTGCTTTAAACATCAAAACCGAAAAATGAAAGGAAAAAGTTCAACCCACAACACCCACACTTCATCTTAAGCTCTCTTCAACCCAAAACTCACATAGAACTCCATTTTTATCATCCAACCAAATAAAATGCAAGGAAAACCGTGAGCAACTGCAGCAATGGAAGAGGAAAACAAAAATATAAAGTCACTCAAACCCAACAACCACCATGGAAATGCAAGACAAGCTCCAAAGCTCAAGCTTCATACATCAAGAACAAGCAAATGGAAGTAGAAATGAACGGTTTTTCACCACCAATGAGCTAAGACAACCAAGAGTAAGTTAAGAGAAGAAGAAAATCTGCATCTTATTCATTGAAATGGCCAAAATCCAAAGCACCAAGCAAGCTCCCATGAGAGTATGTTCATACATGAAAACCCTAGGAGAGAAAAGTTGAAAACCGTGAGAATGAAGTGCTCCTCCTTTGGTGGCTCGGTATTCTCCCCTCATAAGACCGAGAATCCTCCCCAAGGTGGGGTCCACAACTAATTTAAAACCCTAAACTAAAAGACACATGTCCTGCACATAGGTTTTTTTACAAAATTGCTCTTAAAAGTGTCCAAAACACCTAATTCTAATTAAGGACTTCTAGAAAACGAAATTACAACTTTAATTAGAATCTAAATGACTAAATGTTGAGCCTTTGAATGTGTCACGCCATATCCTAATGCTCCAAATGATGTTTCCACAACTTCCCTGCAACCAGAAATGCGCTTAATCAGCTCAAAAAATCCAAATTAGCATAATTACGAATTTCCGACCAAATTAAGCAGAATTCAGAAAACGGGGAAATAACAGACAATTAAACACAATTACCTAGTTTATTTAAGTACAATAAACTAAATACAGCTCAAGAAATAACGACTCATCAAGTACACCAGTGCAGAAGAGGGGAGTTTTGCATTTTCCTGCTGATGATGCTATGTTAGCTCAAAATCATCTTCTTACTCAGAAACTGGATAATTTAACGAAGATTCTGTCTCAGCTTCCAAAGGAGATTAGGAATGTCTCCCAAACTCAACAACTTTGTGACTTTGGTGGTGGTGGCGATATTAATGGTCAATGTGCTGTGCCAGAGGAGATGCAACAGGAGGCAAATTTTATGGGAAATCAGTTCCAATATAGGCAGGGAAATTTCAACCAAGGCAACTCTAGCCAAGGTTGGAAAAACCATCCTAGTATTGGGAAAACTCAAAATAACCCATCTGGGAAAGCAGGAGGCTTCCTTAACAAAAAACCGCTGCAACCATCACCTTTGTGGCAGCAGGTGAATAGTTTGACAGAGACTGTCAGAAGCCTTAATGATAGATTTGACAAATTTTTGAAGGTTTATGAGTCTCAACATGCAAGTGACCAAGCCAGTTTCAGATCTTTGGAGATGCAAATTGGTCAACTGTCAAAGAGGGTGGAAACCACAGAGAAAAACCAATTTAGGGCTAATACTGATGTTAACCCTAAAGAGGAGTGCAAAGCTGTTGTAACCAAGAGTAAAAGGAAAGCAGAAAAGGAAGTTGTAGAAGTTGAGAGTAGTAAAGAGGAAGAAGGAAAAGGGATTGTTGAGCTAGAAAGTAGTGAGGTTAAAGAAGAAGAAGAAGAGAGAAGAGATGGTCACAATGGGCAGTTTAGAGAGATTTTCAATCAAGTGACTATGGTGACTTTAATGATTCAGCAGATTCCTGTTTACTCCAAGAGACTAAAATATTATCTTGGAGAGGTGATAGATCTTGATGAAGAAGAACATGAAATTTCTATCCAACCTAAAAAGAGGACACATCCACCAAAAATGAAGGATCCAAGGTGTTTGACTCTTCCGTGTGTTGTTAATGATGTTGATGTAGGAGGAGCTATGCTATATTCTGGATCTAGTATTAATATGATGCCTAAGCTTTTCTTGAAGAAAATTGGAGGGCTAGTATTAAAACCATCTAATTTTACTGTGACGGTGGCGGATGGTTCTACTAAAAATTCGTTTGGTATGGTGGAGGATGTGTTGTTCGTATTGAGCAGCTAGAGTTCTTGGTTGACTTTATAGTCATGGATATGGAGACGGATGAAAGGATTCCAGTAATTCTAGGAAGACCTTTCATGACAACTTCAAAAATGCTTCTTAGTGTCCATGATGGGAGGATCATGCTAAGAGATCAAGAACATGTGTTGTTGTACAATGGCTCTAAAGAGAATAACATGAGAATAAAGAAGAGAGCCAGACACAAAAAGTGCAGAAGAGATGCTGCATCTGGAGAGAGCACAAGTACTGATACTGATAGTTGTAATGTTTTACAAGTACTTATAAGTGAAGATATTGATAAAGGATGAACAATCCATCTTGAATCAAAAGAGGACTCACTCTGACCTGGCATAAAGGTGAAGTACAAGAAGAAGGAGTGTGTAGTGAAAGAACTGAAAGAGAAAGGAGTGGTGGAGATTGAAGCGCCATACTCCAGACGTACCAAGAAGGTGGATAAAAGAAAGCTAGGATTTGGTGTACCAAAGACACCAATACGAAGGAGAAGACGTGATTTGCTAGAGGGCATAATATGTGTTGTAAAACATTAGTTTTAGTTTTATTTTATTTTGGACATGTAATTCTTGGATTTTTAAATAATTTTTGGGTAGCATCTATTGGGGGATGATAATTTGTATGTATCTACTGAGGGATACAGGTAAGTACACCTACTGAAAGGTGTTGGGAGGCACTTACTGATAAGTGCTAGAAAGTTTGGGTCAGACTCGTGACGTTAAACAAACGCTACCTAGGAGGCAACCCAGTTGATTATTTTCTTGTTTTTAACTCTGTTCTAGTGCATGATTTGAATGTTGCATATGAGAGGGGAAGGGCATACAAAATTGAAAGTTGAAATAAAGTGCTATAGGTTTGATCACGTGAAGGCAAGCAAAGAGGAGAGAAAAAAAAATTTAGCGCTCACTACTAAGCGGTCCATTTGACCGTTGAGCGGTGGCGATGCAGACCCAACACGGGCTTTTAAAAGCTCAGTGTTTTGGGGGGTTTCTGCACTTTGAAAATTCCTCTTTGAATTTCGCCCAAGCGGTCTCTACGAACCCTAGCACCTATTTTTCACTTTCAAGAGCTTTCCAAAGAGTTTTCCTCACTTTTCCCATCACCCACTCACAAAAATCTCATTTTTCAACCATTCCATTGTCAAAAGTTTAGGGGTTTTGGTGAGAGCTTTGCATTGGGAGGCAGTTATCATCAATTACAAAGAGTTTTGCAAGCATCTAGAGGATCTCCACTCAAGTAAGTCATGCAATTTCATTCTTAGGGTTTCTAGAATTGAAATTTGATGAAGAACATGTGTAGGAACATGAGAAATTAGGGTTTTTGATTTTTATGTATGATTTGATGAAATAGAAACCTTTTGAACCGATTAAACTGCATAAATTTGGTCTAGAATTTAGAAATCTGTGATAGAATGAAGATTAGGGTGTTTAGGAAAGGGTTATTGAAAAACCCTCGACGCCGTCGCTGAGCAGTCACTTTGGACGCTGAGCGGTGGCCGTCAGATTTGTGTGGTTGCTTGATTTTCTGATGCAAGGACGCTGAGGGGCGCTGTTCTTCCCTCAATGTTGGACAGTGCTTGATTAGATGTATGATTGATGATTTGCTAACCTCTAATGATGAATTTCTAGGGATTATTGAATTGTATTTGATATAGGAATGTTATCATCTTCAAGAAGTAGAGTGAAGACTCTTGGGAACAAGAGGAAAGAGCCGGAGAGGCCGAGAATATTCTATTCTCCTAGGTTCCTTTCTAGGAAACATGAGGAACATTATGTGACTATGCAGTAGAGAAGACTGCTGATGGAGAGGAAGGCTATTTTTATTCCAGACTTGGCTCCTGAGTTTGGATTGGAGATTGAGAGACGAAACTGGGAGAGGCTGGCTACATATCCTGCACCAACTAGCATTGAACTTGTGAAGGAGTTCTATGCAAATGCCTTGACTAGAGGAGGAGTGTCGGCAGGGAGATATATGAGCTATGTTAGGGGGCAGATCATCTGATATGACCCCGACACCATCAACAAATTCTTAGGCACTGAGTGGCCAGGTGAGCAGTGCCAGTATGCAGCATATACAAGGGAGTTCAGAGATTTTGAGGATATTGAGAGGGTTATGTGTGTCCCTGGAGGACATTTTCAGAGCAACCCAAATGGAATGCCCATCAACATCAAGAGGGCAAATCTGACATCTCTAGCAAAGTACTGGATGGCATTTACTCATGCCAATATTCATCCGTGCTCCCATGTTTATGATATCACGATGCACATGATCATATTCATCTACTGTATGCTGAGGCAGATGGATGTGAATGTTGGTGAGGTCATCGCCAACGAGATCCAGAGTTGAGCTACTATTGTGAGTAGTAGGACGCCGTTGGGACATTCGTCCCTGATTACCTTTCTGTGTCAGTAGGCTGGAGTGGATACTTCTGTTCCACCATATGAGAAGCCTAGGAAGGCCATATATGCTTCTTATTATCGACAGTTCTGTGGAGGAGATGAGGGAGCTGGACCAGTGCCTATGAGACGTCCTAGGAGAGGAGCAGCCCAGCAGGAGGATGCACCTGCACAACATGCAGAGCCGTTCCAGATGAGGGACATGTATATGTCCAAGATGGAGGCCAGATTGGAGTCTCTCCACAGGGGGCAGATAGCTACTGTCGAGATGATAATGGGGTTGTATGACACACCACCAGTGCATAGGTGGACTATGGATGAGTTTCATAGTGCTATGGCTTGGCCTCAGGAGAAGGCACAGGGTAGCGGATCCGGAGCAGCTAGAGCATCAGGCATGGACGAGGATGATGAGGAGGATGACTTTGAGGATGCGGAAGCTGGAGACCAGGAGGACTCAGATGATGACATGAGTTGAGAGGGCATCTACTGAGGGATGCCAGTGCTTAGGACAAGGGTTTTATCTTTTTCTTTTGTACTTTGAATTTTTAGAATAGGTTGAATTTTATTGTAGGTGTCTGTGCTTGGCTTGAACACTATTTCTGACTATGTTTTGACTTGATGTTATTGCATGATGAGTTTATTTGATGATGATTGGATGTGGATGACGATTGAGTTTGTGTTGCATGCTGATATACAGGTGAATGATTCACTAGCTATGTGAACATATGTGTGATGATTTATGATTGTGATTATGATGCTAAGCAGGGTGTATGAATGATGCTTGAGAAAAGCACAGTTGTGTGAGGTTTTGAACTCCAGAGTGTTCATTAATATATGTGCTATTCATATGAAAGCATGAATGATATTGCCTGAATCTTTATGATTGATTGAATTTCATGTTTATGTCATATGATCAAGGGCATTTCTGGAAGCCATTCTTAGTCAAATATTAACCCAAAGTAAAGAGAACCATGTGTTCTATCCTTTTTGAACCCTAGCCTTGAAACAGGATGAAAACCCTTGCTTTGAAAATTTTTACCTTGAGTTGGGTTGAGAATAATTGTATGATATTGCCAAAGTTCAAGTTTGGGGTTGTTGGGGAAATTGAAAGGCAAAAGAAAGGCATTGAGCTCAAGTGTTGAATGAAAGAAAAGCATGAGAAAAGAAAAGAGAAGAAAAGAAAAAGCATGAAAGATGAGCTCAATGTAAAAATAAAGAGAAAAAGGAAAGAAGTTGGGAATGAGTGAGATTGGTTAAAAAGAGAGTTTGTGCTTGAACTTTGGATGTTAAAATAACTCTCTTAACTCAAGGATTTTGTGTTCCAGAAAAACCAATTTTTCTTGTTAACCCAGCCTCATTATAAGCCTTGGAAAAGTCCTTATGATGGCATTTGTATGTAAAGATGTTGATTGTAGTAGACGAATGTCAATTTTGTTTCATGTGACAGATGAATAGTATAGAGAAGAGTGACCTCCTGAAACATTTAAGTGATTGAGTGAAACACTTTGCTTGGAAAGGATTGATAAATTTCATGATTACATTTGTGCTTAGTGGATTGGTCATTCATAAAAATAGCATCTGTTGGAGAGTATGTGATTATGTGAGTAATCTGTGAACTTGAATAAATTGAAGCATGTTTGCATCTTGATTGAATTCCATTGAAGAGATGAATTGAGTAGTTACTTATTGTGAAAGTATGTGTTTTGAAAACTGTTGAACCATTTTGATGGTAGGTAGAAGGCTTAATTCTGTTTTATTTGCTTGAGGACAAGCAAAGTTTTAAGTTTGGGGTTGTGATAACGGTTTAACAACCGTTATTTTTATATTTAAATTTGATATCAAAACACATCCTTTATGGCTTAGAATGAGCTTAGAATCAAGTAAAACACTTAGTTGAGTCACATGAGAGTCAAAAGTTGTTTTTAGAGATATTATGCTTGTTTTGAAGGGTTTTGATGAGAATTGAAGATGGAAGTAAAAAAAGGGAGGACTTAGACTCAAGAAAGAAGGAGAAAAAGGAAGAAAAGAAGAGTCAAAGCCACTGCTCAACGCTATTTTCCAACGCTGAGGGCCAGATTTGAGGGAGCAGTCACTGCCTCTCACTCAAGCGGTGTCGTTGAGCGTCCAGGTGATTAGAGGCAAACCGCTGAGCGGTGAAATGGACCGCTGAGCGGTCCTGCGATTAGAGGGAAACCGTTGAGTCGCCAAATTAGGCGCTGAGCGGTGGGATGCTGGGCTTGGGCTTAAATTCTGTTACTTTTATGCGTTATAAATAGCCCTAGTGCGATCTTCAGAGTAATTCTTTTGGCAAGCAGAGATGTCCAAAGCAATTCTACACTCCTTGGAGGCGGTTTCTTGGATTCTTAGGCTCTAATTTATCAAATCTAGGGTTTACTATTCCATTCTTTCATTTAATTCCATTTAGTTTCATCATGTCCATGGTGAACTAAACCCTTTGTTGTTGGGGAACAATGTAATCTTTTGAAACTCTCTTATATTGAAACTCTTATTTTATTCATATGCTTATATTATTAATTGTTGGGTTCCTTGTCTATGCTCAATGCTTTTATCGTTTAATTCATTTGGTAGAAGATATTTGCCTTTGTTGATACGGAGACGTACGAGGAAGTCATGAACTGACAGGAAATTCCTTGATTAAGCAATACTGCCTAGAGATAGGGGTAGGACAATCAATTGTATTTGCTTCTGTGATATATGCATTGATAATTACTTAGGGAGACTAGAGATAGTAAACTAGTAGTTAGTGATAGGCTCTTTTCATCGAGAGATCGAGTTTAGGGTAGGCAAAGAAAGTTTGCATGATAATTAGATAATAAAGCGAATTAAATAAGAAAAGTAGGTATAAGAGGGTGGATAAGATGAAATTGTAAACCCCAACTCGATTCATTCATATCTTTTCTTTGCCAATTGAATCACTTGCATTTGCATGTTTATTTTCGTTTTGCATACAACCACAAAATTATTTCTTTTTTAAGTCTTATAAGATCAATTTACATGAAAGATAAGGCCTAAGAGTCCTTTGGGAGAACGATATTTGGTCTTACCACTTATTATTACTTGATACGATCTTGTACACTTGCCAGAGGATTAACCGTTCTCACTGTACATCACTACATCTGATTGTAGTTCCTGCAAAACAGTTCAAGTTTTTTATGCAGGTACCCATTTGAATTTGGGTCCTTGATTGTCAATTGCAGCCAGATGTTCCTTAGGTATCCACACATATAATCCTTTAGGAACTCCAACTCTTCTGTAATAACAATTTCTAATAGTATGCCCAATACTATTGCAGTAAAAGCAAGCATGTTTCACAGGTTTGCTTAAATCAGAAATTTTTCTTGTATTGATTCTATTAGAATTAGCTTTATAACCAATGCATTTTCTGTTAATAGCTCTACCAGTAGACCTTAATACAACATTCAGATTTTCTCTACCCTATGTAAATTTGGCTAGTGTGCTAGTCAAGTAATCTATTTATTTCATATGAGCAGGGCATTTTTCAAAATTCTTTTCTACTGTAATAGTCTTAGTTTTAACATTTTTTGCAGACAACAAAGCTTCATATAATTCTTTTTGTAATTTCTCATTATCATCGACAAGATTGTTTATTCTATGCTCATAGTCTCTTCTCTCAGAGTTTAGTCGATTTACCTTATACTGGAGTCGCATTTCTTCAGCTTGAATCTCTTTAAAGGCATCTATCAGTAAATCGTACTTCACTTCTATTGGCTCATTCTCAAAATCTGTATCACTGTCGTAATCAGCCAATGATGTTCCAGCCATATAGCAAATGTTTGATTCCTTTTCATGATCAACATCTTCATCTCTTGATGTTTCAGAATCACTGTTTTTCCAGGCAATGTAAGCTCCTTTCTGCTTTCTATTCTTATCTTGAGGAAACTTTCTGTTGGCTTTCTGCTTTGGCTTCAGGTCTGGACAATCTGGTTTGATGTGTCCTTCTTTGCCGCATTCATAGCATTGTATAACATTTGACCTGTAAGCCTTCTTGGCTTTGTGGTGACTTGCATGGTTAATAAGTTGACTGTTATTTTTGATAATTCGATTAAATTTCCTTACCATTATGGTCATCAGTTCATTGTTGTCCATCTCAGCATCTGAATCATCCTCTGACTTTGAGGCTTTCTTGCTTGTTGCTTTCAGTGCAATGGACTTCTTCTCTTCAATCTCTTCTTCATCCTTCAATCTTCCAAGTTATAACTCATGTTCTCTTAACTTGCCAAATAAGGTAGCCATATTCATGCTTGTTAGATCTTTGGACTCAGAGATTGTTATGACTTTGGGTTGCCAGTTTCTGTTCAAACTTTTTAGAATCTTGATATTGATTTCTTCCTCGTCAAAAACTTTGCCAACAGCCATAAGATGATTTACTACATGAGTGAATCTTTTCTAGACTTCATAGATTGTTTCACCAGTCTTCATCTTGAAAAGCTCATACTCTTGAATAAGAGAATTCTTCCTTGCTCTCTTGACTTCATCAGTGCCCTCATGAGTGACTACCAAGACATTCCACATCTCCTTGGCAGATTTGCATTGAGATATCCTGAAAAATTCATCAATTGTTAGTGCAGAGGCAATGATATTTCTAGCTTTGACATCATATTGTGCTTTCCTATTCTCTTCTTGAGACCACTTAGAAAATTTTTTTTAAAACAGTTTTTCCATCAACAGTATGAGTTGGGTCAAAAAGACCTTTGAAAGTTGCATCCCAAATTCCTCTATCCACGGATTCAAGAAAGATTTGCATTCTTATTTTCCAAAAAGGGTAATTTTCACCCGCAAACAGTGGTGGTCTGTTTGTAGATGCACCTTCACCAAAGGTTTGAAAACTGGAAGCCATTATCCAGGAATATAGTCGATTCAAAGAAAACAGAAGTCGACTAGTTTTTTAAATATCTTTTAAAAATCAGCTCTGGTGCCAATTGTTGGAAATAGGATGACTCAGTTTCAACAGCAAGAGGGGGGGTGAATTGGTGAGGTTTAAAAATCAGAGTCTTTTCAAAATCTTTTTCGCAAAGTATAAACCTTTACAAAGTTTCTTGAATCGCAAGGAATGAAAACTTTAAGTGCAGCGGAAATATAAATTTGACTATGTAAATAGTTAAGTCGACTTAATGTAAAAGTGTAAGGATAGAGAAATCAAACACAAATTTTTATACTGGTTCGACCTTAATGCCTACATCCAGTGTCCTTCCACAACCAGGAAACAAATGCACTATAATGGTCAATGTTTTTACAACAAGGCTTTTATAGAGACCTCCACGTCAAAAATATAAAACACCTCTCTAACCCTCTAACCAAAATATAGGCAGCAACACAAAGATCTGTAGCAAGATATCCCCTCTTCTGCAATCTTCAACCCACTTTGAACAATCCTCAAAGTGTACAGACTCTACGAGTCAACCTCCTGTAATCACAACAGGATAACCAATTGTGCAGAATCTGATCAAACAATAAGCGTAATACAGTTCCTCCTTGAGACACTCTTGCAAGAAATATCACCACGGTCTTCTTGATGAGTTCTTAGAGCAATCAATCACAAAATCTTAATCGGAAACAACAAATGAAAATGTCAGTTCAACCAAAGTCTCTGTGATTAACAAAATCACGTCTATTTATAGTTTTGTATAAATCAGACACTCTTGTAGTTGACTGTGCTACTAATGAAGTCGACTGTCATCAAACAGTTATAACAGTTAAGCAAATAAGCAGCAATCTTAACAACCAAATTGATTTTGAAATTAACAAATTTGACTATCATTTAATGCTTTAACAGATATTTGAAATATAGTTGTTACTGTACACAAGCATTAACAGAATTTTAAATCCAATAACTAACTAAGTCGGATCTACTGCACATATAGTCGACTTAGGCACTTCAGCTCAATTTGAAAATCTTTTCAATGCAAAATCACACACAGCGCTGCTTTTGAAAATTTGTGCAAAGTCACCAGTTTAAGTCGGCTTACTTCATAATGAAGTCGACTTAGAACTTGCAGATTGCCTTTTCATGAACATATGTAATGTAGTCACAAAGATATGTATCAAGTATAAGATTAGTGAATATGCATACATATATCAGAAACAACACAAAACATGTTCATTAAGATATCAATCATAGTAAAGAATAGAACATGTAACACATAACAATACATGTGTTATTAATAATGTGTTGTCATCATCAAAAACCAGAGCAACTAGAGCACTGTGAGATTAAAGTTAGCTAAACCAGTGCTTCCCTTATCAACAATCTCAACAAGGGAGATTTTTTGGTTTTAGTTGGCCTTATTGGGACAAAAAGGCATTTAACAGGCATAATACCAAAAAACACAGCACAACACAGAGAGCAGCTAGATAGAAGACATGTGCTAGTATTACAACATTACATTAAGCATTAGCCCATGTAATTTGCAATCCACCCCATTGATTGTGAGGCACACCTAAAGCTGGGAGCGCTAAAAGACCGTTTTCCATTGTCAAGGAGCGCCTCCTCGGCTTAAAGCCAATGTTAAGGACACATGCTCTGCGTTTGAGAGTTTCTCATATCTCTCTATCTCTCTATTCCTCCTTTTTTAGTATTTCCTCTTTTTTTTCGTCTTCTTCTTTCTCCACAATCATGTCTCTCTTCTCTTTTTCTAAATTATATTTCAAGGATTAGGTTGGAAGAATATGCAAGAGGGATGAGTTAAAGAAGTATGAAGAAAGAAAGAGTGAAACGAGTTGTGATCATCTACGATGAAAAACTTTGGGTACCTCTAGTGTTGTTGTGATGGGAATTAGAGCTTTTCTCTCAGATTCGCCAAACCAATACTCTTATAAGATTATGCAAATACAATTGATTTTGTGAGATTAAGTATATGGTTCTTGAACATTATTGTTTGTATATGGTACTCAATTTAATATGGTTAGTTATCGTTGTTTCCATAATCTCTATTTTGTAGTTCCTTTCTCTAAACTATAGATTCTAATCCATAATCTCTATATAATCTGGTGATGTGATTTTTGTAAAATCATAAACTGCATGTTACTTTTTTTCTAAGGCAGGACCACTTAATAAATGTTACTTTCATAATGATTGTATGGTCATTTAGCTATAAATCATTTTATAGGACTGCACCAAGTGAGATTTTTTTTTTCTTTTGAGTGTTAGTGATAACTTGTAGAAATATTTTAGGTTTATAATACTTTATAATCTTTTAGAGAGTATTTGTATTAATTTTGAAGGTTTTAGGTTTATGTATATATAATGGAATGTTTAAAAGATTGTTGGACAACTTAGTGTATGAATTGATTTCCTTGAGAATTGTTTGGTCTGGTGATACTAATTGTTTGATATTTGTAAGTAAATTGAATGGATAGGAAAATAATAAAACTTTAATATGAATTTGAAAAGAAAAAAAATCTAGCTTATTATGACGAAATTTACATTATCTATCATAGTAATTTTAAATGTACTAGTCAGACTTAGTTATATTTGTCATAATAGATCTATTTATTAGGACAAGTTTCCAAATACAAAGTAAGTTAGACTTATCATGATAGAAGATCGAAAATGTGTCATAGTAAACTAGAATTATTATAACAAATTTTTGAAAATTCGTCATAATAATTTGGACTTGTGATGGTTACTCGTTTACTTATCATAATAAATCTAATTTATTATGATAGGTTTTCTTATCATAATAAATCTAATTTATTATGATAGGTTT
This sequence comes from Vigna reflexopilosa, assembly GCA_027742785.1. NCBI lineage: Eukaryota > Viridiplantae > Streptophyta > Magnoliopsida > Fabales > Fabaceae > Vigna > Vigna reflexopilosa. The sequence continues at coordinate 12,291,387 of CM050926.1, forward strand.
TTTTGAGAGAAAACTTTCTATAACTTCTGCAATTATGATGCTAAAATACTAAAAGTTCATTTTACCTTACATTAAAAGTCTGGTGTATAATAGTAACCAATGACTTTACCATGTTCACTTCCACACAAACACATTCCATTTCTTATATATCTCCATCTTCTTTTACTTATACACAAATTTCAGGAAACAACATTGGACACAATGAAGATGCATATTACATACCAAAGCGATCTAAATTCTCACAACTGCCTTCACCAGCTCAACTAGCTTAAGGTGTGCAGTGAGCTGAGGGAAATGGCCAATCATGTCTATGATCTCCAAAGTGGCCAGCCCTTTGATCTTCTTCTCCAAGTACTGCCCTATGCCAACTGGAACTGCCATGTCATTGCTTGATTGGATGATGGTGCATGGTGTTTCAACCTTCTCAAGCATGTCTCTGTAGTCACTGTAAAACACAGTTTTGGCTAAAGAGACTGCAACTTCACTATCCATGCTTTTCAAGCAGCTAAGGAATTTTTCAACAGAGGCACCATCATTTTTATCCACTGCAATGGGAGCATAGGCTGAACACCAACTTTCATATTGCAGCTCTACGGTTGAGACCATTTCATCAATGCTTGACCTCTCAAAACCACCAAAGTAATCATCTGTGTTTATATACCTGTGCATGTGATCTCATCATACTGTTAAAGAAAATCATTTTCCCAAGTAAATATAATAAATTTATGCATACAATATTTGGCTTCTTCAAAATAAATATAGAGTTATTATATGTGTGTTAATTCTGAAAATAGTAAAATGTAGAATAGTTTTCGTCTCAAAACTTATGTGATCTTTAATAATGATCAAAAAGTAATTTTTTAAATATTAATAAAAACATGTTGCATTATGTTATTATTATTATTATTATTAAATTTTAAAAAAAAATATAGATATTATCATCTTAATTTTTAAAGGAGTTAGCCGGCTAGGAGGCCTGCTTGGTTTATAAAAATTAATATAAATGCCGCAAACTTCCGAATTAGAACTTTTCAAAGTATTGCAACAAAGATTCGAGTCAACGACACATTAGGAAAGCTACACAATACTTTTTTATAATTACTTCTAATGAAGAAAATAAGAAAAATACTTGTCTTCTATAAGTTAAAAATTGATTTACACAAAATGTTGAATATCAAAGTATAAAAAAGTTATCTAAAAGAGTTTTTGAACTGTTTTGACAATTTTCTCTTAAATTTTTCAAGGAGAAAAATAAGTAGAAACTCTTTCGTATGATTTATTAATGTTTATGCATATATATATATATATATATATATATATATATTAATTAGTGAGATTGAGATAGGTTTAAATTCATTTCTAGAATTATTGAGAAGATTTATTTTAATAAGAATGATTAAAAATCTAAACTCAGTTTACGTATATATTAAATTTAAAATATAGTTATTAAGATAGTTTGACATTTGTTTTTCAATTAATATTTCTATATTATGGCGTGAAATGTTGGGTGAAATGTTTTTCAAGTAAGTTTAACAGCTTTGTTTTAACATTTATTCACCAAAAGGAAGAATTAGTGTTTGAAGGTTAATGCTTTTTAAATAAAAGATGTAGAACAAGATATTGCCTCCTTGATTTCTAAGAGCTGTGTGGAAAAACTTATTTGTAATCATTTCTAAGAAAAAAAAGAATGAATAGCTTTTATAAAATAAAAATTATCCTATGCATAAATTTAAATTACAGATTTAGAGAAACTACGTAAGAAAGTTTTTATGAATTAATTTTTAGAAAAACTATTTTTAACTTTAAAAATGTTTTTTAATATTTTTTTAAATTTTTATAAAGAATTTTGTCCAAAAAAAATTATGGTTTTTTTATAATTTATTCAAATAATAGAATTATGCGCTTCTAATCCAAGAAATGATAAATTTTGGCCATTATTCATAATCTCCTATCAAAATATAAAAATAATAATATTTAAACATATTTTTATTTTTTAAAATTTATATTTTGTATCTGTCAAATTTAAATAGTCCTCATAATTTTTTAAAAAATAATTACTTAATTCAACTGTCTTCAGTATAAATGTCTTTAAAACAAATATTTTTAAAAGAAAACTATATATTATAAGATATTTAATAATTAGAATACAAATCACGATAGATTTTCATGTAACCACATGCAATAAGGAACTATAAAGAAAATTTATTCAAATCACAAAATCTAAAAATTTTATTTAAAATTTGAGAGATAAAAGGGAAATTTTCTCCGATCAATAGGACTAAAAATGCATTTAAACCAACATATATAAAGAATACTAATGTTTCAAGAGTATGGTTTTTAACAATAGAAAAATTGAAGTAAAATTAAGAAGAAAAAAAAGAAGTTAATAACATGTTTGAATAGAAGTAGAAGTGACCTTGGAGAAGCAGTAACAAGAATGAGATTATTGAAGAGGTGAGGTCTTTTAATGGAGGCAATACAACCAATCATAGCAGACATGGAATGTCCAAGAAAAGTGACACAGTTGAGGTCCATCTCATCTATGACAGTGATCAAATTATCAGCATAAGGTTCAAAGGACGTGTACTTGGCATGCTCATAAAGGCTCTTATCAGTCACAGCCCCAGAAAAAGGCCAATCAAAGAGAACCAGAGTGTAACTTTCTGCCAAAAGGGGAATGATTTTGTGCCATATCGATTGGTCCGTTCCAAACCCATGACACAAAACTATGGTTTCCTTGCCTGACCCTATGCTTCTAGCATTTAAGCCTGTTGAAAGCCTCTTTTCTGGTGTCGCCATGATTCAAAATATTGTTCAAAAACAAGGGAGAAAAAGTTACCTTGAACTATAGACTAATTTAGCTTCTTGAAGCTGGTTTTGTTACTGCTTATGATCTCAATTTATAGTGTTAATGAAAGAAATGTAGAGAATTAAATATAAGAGAATGGAGTGATTGGAAGTTGGTTTGGTTTGTGCATTTTGTTTGGTTATAGTGTAGCCATCATGAAATTTAGAAAAATGATGGAAGCTTGACTTTCATCTTTTAAACAAATTATTAAATTAGTGAGACTACTTAATGAGGATGTAACACCCTACATTATATAACTAACCATATCATAAAATATGTAGTCTACTAACCAATATATATATATATATATATATATATATATATATATATATATATATATATTTTGCTTATAATGATAAATTTTTTAAAGTTCACCATAAATTTAAATGGATATTTTCAAAGCGTTTTAACTTTCCTAATATGTTTTAGTTTTGAAGAAAATGAAGTATATATAAAGATGTAATGGTATACTATAGTAAATATCACTCTTTTTAGTTTCCTAACAATTTTTCTTTAGTTTCGCCAGTATCACTCTTTGACTCCCTATGTTCCATAAGTGATTTGGACATGTGTTGATCACTTCATGGTATGAGTACTAGATTCTTTTGGTTTTAGTTACAATTTGACATGTCTTTAGTGCTACTAAGTTAATCTAAATTGTAGGATTTTCTATTCACTAATACAAAGGGAAACACAGTGGTTGTTTTTTATAATATGTTTCGATTTTTAAACCGAGACATATAGTGACAAGGTAAAAAGTAGAGATTTTTGGCTCCAGTTCCAACCGAGATAATATGCCCAAGGTCTGCTTCGGTTCTTCTGCACCTGAGGTAATAACATGGGCCTATGGCAGCGGTTCAGTCTAGAAGATGCCAAAGCCCCCCTTTTTTTAAGTGGTGTGCTTTTATATGGAATTTAAAAAAAAACCCAACTCGATAACAAGAACAGAAGTCGCAAAATCAGATAACAAGAATAGAAATTCTCAAAACCAGAGAACAATTAAAACCCTAATTTCAAATCTCAAATTACAAGAAAATTCTACAAGCACAAAAACCCCAAATTTCCAAATCGTAATCCAAAATCCTAGCCCCAAAACGCACGAATCAGATTAAAAAAAAATCCCAAATCATTACAAGGTCAGAAACCCTAAACTTTGTGCCGCCAATCTGTATAAAAGAAACAAAAGAAACCACCCAAAGAAAGAACCCTCGCGGAGGCACCGCTGCCACCACATCGCGAGAAAGAAAGATGTGCCTAAGTTGCTGAAGTCGCCTCCCTTCCTGCAAAAATGAACCAACACCGAGAAGCGAAAGGGAGTCTTCCCTTCATGCGAAACACAAACCAGACTTGAAGAAGAGGAAAAGGAGGTTCGTGCCTCCCTAACTACGAGGCGAACGAAACGAAAAGAAAAGAAAAATATGAAGATGAGTGCTTGCCCCTTCTTATGAAGTCGCGACAAAGGAGTGAAGAAGAGAAGGCAATTTAAAAAAATGAAGGCCTTCTGTCTAAAAATGCCTCTGTTAACCTAAACGCATGTTATTACTCGGTTATTTTTTTAACCGAGACAATAAACCTCTACCGCATCTGTTCTAGAAAGAACCGCTGCCTAAAGTCTATAAAAAAATCAATTATGTTATTACCTCGGTTATTTTTTAACCGAGGCAATAAGCCTCTACCGCCTCGGTTTTCTAAACAAATAAGGTTGTAGACCCCTTTTGGTCTCGATTCTTTTTAAACTAAGGCATATACATTTGCGATAATTACAAAAATGTTACCGCATCATTTTATGCTTCGGTTGTCATGAAACCGATGTCAAATGGGCGAGTTAAATCCTTATTTTTTACTAGTGATTTATCCTATGAGGTGTTCATTTTTAATGTTTTGGTTGGGTTTGAGATGCACCGTGCATGATGGTTGGCTTAAGATTTATGTAAATATGATCTTTTTATTCTGAATGTAGTTACAGTGACTTAGGTTAGCATGTTAACAGTTTAGATAACATTGTTTCGTAGCTGCTGAATATATGATATAGTGTGAATTAGGGATTACTTTTCAAGGAATTGTTCCTTTTCATGATAAAGCATTTAATGTTTGGCTCTCCCCGTTAATAGTTTGTTTTTGACGTATCTTTAGACTTTAGTCATTAATAGTAACAAACTTGATTATATTTTCAGTGTCCATATCCAGTATATAATTTGCATGACATATTATTTCATTGGTATTTTTATTCTGCTCATAATTGAAGTAATATAAACATTTATGAAGTGTGCTTTTAGATATATCTTGATTGAACTTATAAAGTAATTATGTCCAGAAGTAAATCCAATTAGAGTTCTACCTAAAATAATATTGCTATGGTGAAAATTGTTATATAACACTACATGTTAATTGTAATTGTAATTGTCTAGGAGTTTTGGACTTCAAATTCTTTCATTATATTCTTTTGGTTATAAGTTTGCAGTGTATAAACTCAATATCTTCAAATTATTTACATCCTTACATCCTGACAGGTTTTTAGTAGGTTAGTATAGGTCAATACCTTAGGACATGCATTCATATCATTGTGTTTATCTATTACATTCCAAACTGCTATTGTAGGTATTATAAAAGTTGTAGAGTATTATGCTTTTAACATAATATTTAGTATGCATGTGTTAATGAAAAAGAGTCATGTGCCACTGAATAGGTTAACATGAGGGCCTCATTTGGTCCCTCTCCTTACACAAATAAAACGGCATTACGTTTGGACCTACAAAGCCTTTCAGCTCTTAGATTTTTTTAGTGCAAACCCATATGCATTTGTCATCAACCCATGTCATTTTAACAACCAACTATAGTGGACCAAAATTCCTTCAACGTTGGCTTCCTTGGACCTCCCATGTAACTATTTTCAAGGCCCAATACCTCAAGTTTGATAGCAATGTATGATTTTATTTTGCAACATATATAATGTAAGTTTGTTTACCAAAGTCAATTAAGAAATATACCCAACTATAAATAAAATGAATAATATATATAAAGATTAATAATGAAAAGAAGTTAAGATTAAAAGGGAGGGGATTAATTAATAATACACATATTAATGTTAATGTAGTAGAATGACCAAGTTTGAGATTACCTGTAAGTGAGATTTAACATGTGCTAAAATGAGATCCTTTACATCCATTAGCTTAAGAATTGATTAAGGTGTAGCCCCTATCCCAAATTAGAAAGTAAATGTAGTGGTTAGAAGAAATATATATCAGGAGGCATATTTTTAGCACTCTCAACTAATGAAAAACACTTAACATGAATGAAAGGTGTTGGAATTGAGGATAATTAAATTGTGATTAGGAGTGACCGTTTTATACCAATAATTGAAACTTTAAAGGCTTAGTTTACTTGAGTGTAAGGCACCAAGATGAAGCTAAATGTATTGTCAACCTAGCTTAACACGTGTGAAAATGAAGACATGGGTTGTGAGGCTTGGAAGCATGTTTACTGATGAGTCAATATTTTCTTGACTTCACTTAGTTTATTGTGCTAGAATTAATCAAGTAATTATGCTTAAATGTCCGGTATTTTCCTGTTTTTGCTAATTGTGCTTAATTTGATCAGAAATTCTTATTTTAATTAATTTGAATTATCTAAGCTAATTAATTGCATTATTAATTGTAGGAAAAAATTTGGAATTACAATGTGGGACATTTGGAGGGACATTAATTTGCACATAGATGTTATGCTTCAATTGGAAGAAGTCGGCTGCCACATTTTTTTTGAAGCAGCAAGTTGTTATCCCATTTTCTTGGAGTGAAGCTCATTCATTTAGAAAGGAGGTACAGAAGGAGTATCGGCCTGCATGTGCAAAAGAAAAAAAAAGGCATGCTACATTTAATTGAAGAATAGGTGTGACAACACTTTAAAAGAGAGGGGCCCATGAGCACATTAAAATCATGTCTAACACATAAAAAAAAGGGGAAAAACTGATTGAAAAAGATGTGCTGCCACGGCCCACATTGGACTACTGGTTTTTGCATTTAAGGAAGCAGCTGTTGATTCACTTGAGCTTGGGAGGTGCCACGGCCCACACTTAAAAGATGTTGTAGCATGTGATGAGCAGGCTTTCATGGTAACCTTCACATAATCCACAAGCAAGCGGTGCACACGGAAGTTGTCCAGCCGCTTGGGAGAATGAACGTCCAGAAGCTCACGGCTTGCACTCTTCTTCACAGCCCAGCATTTGAAGGCAACACGACCCAAAGAGAAAGCATCCAGCAACACTCCTGGCAGTAAGGCAACACACATTGCAGCACGGTCCAGTTTGAGGTGCATATTTACGGTCCAGCACCCACCAAACAGTGTTGAAGTTACGTTCAGCAGGTCCAGCGTTGAAGATTGATACAACAGCCTTTTGCACATGCAGCATTGGAGAAGTAGCCCAGCAACAGCTCTTGGAAGCGGTCCAGCAAAAGCAAACAACAGCTCCCACATAGTCTAAAAGCAATGGGAGGTGCAACACGTCCTTGAAGAAGCACACATCCACGTGAAGTCTGGCTGCAGCGTTCAACAAAGAAGCCCATTGAAGGAGATGTCCATCTTTGAATGAGGCTTGGAGGAATCAGCAGTCCAGCACGTGAAGCATTTGGAGGTGCAAGCAGCAAGCAGCTTGGTAGCAAAAATCCAGCATCACACCAACAGCCTCTACGCACACTGTAGCTCACGGCAACCTTCACACATCCAGCAAAGAAATAGATGAGCACACAATGAGATCCAGAGAGGTGCTTGGAAAGGTGCACGTGATGGGCTTAAAGGAGGTGCAGCTAAATTTCCATGTGGCCTACACGTACACATCTTCAACAGTCCAGCAACGTCCAAGAGGGGGTGTAGATGTAGAGCCCATGTGAGCAAAGACACGTGCAGACTTGGTGAGTCCAGTAGCTGGTCCAGCTTGGTAGAGGAGGGTTGGACGGTGCTCCAGCAGCTTAAGAGGTCATTCACCCTTATTTTGAAGCAAGCCGCCACACGCACACGAGATCTTCCACTTTTCTTTTTGATAGCACATGGACATTGAAGTAATGGAGGGTTACAGCTAGGTTTTGCATTGAAGTTTTTTTTTTCTTATTTTCACGAGCATAATGCAGTAAAGTGTTGATTAATTTTTCTTTCCATTTGCTTTGGAATATTGCATTTACTTTTCTTCATTAAAGAGAGCATTGTTTTTCTTGGAAAAGAGATATGCGCTGTGATTGTTGGCTGGTGGTGTGGTGTCTATTTTTCTTTTAGAAATGACATGTGTATTGATTATTGTATTTTACATTCTTTTCAAAAGCAATCAATGATTAAAATGGAGAAAGTTGATTCACTTGTGGTGCAGCTGCACCACTTAGGCATTCATTTTCATTTTACTTAGCTCAAAAGTTGCAATCTATTAGTATTGAATAAGTTTTCTTGAAGTTTGTTCTCGCTACTTTAGTTTACTTTACATTCATTGCATTATAGGTTATGTGCATTTAATGTTTTAGCTTAAGTGTTGCACTTTTATAGTTTCAATGGCGTTTAGATATTTATCTCTTGCATTGTTCAGTTTACTTTTTTCGTTCATTATGTAGTCTATTATTTTCGGTTTATGGTTTTCGTTCACTATGATTTTTATTCTGTTTGGTTTCTTTATTTTCCTGCATTTCCAATTTCCTTACTTGCTTTAGAGATCGTTCGGTCTCAATGTAGAACCGTTAGGTCATCTATAGGACCGTTCGGTTTCCTTGCTTTATTTATTTATTTCAATGTTTTCAATTATGTTTTGTTGTATTTAATTTCCATGCATTTAATTTAGTTTAATTCTCATCTCAAACACCTTCAACCCCCCCCCCCCACTATGTGTTAGACCTAAGTCTCGAACCACAATTTGGTCCTTGAGAGACGACCTAGGACTCACTTCCTAGCACTATACTGCATTCTTTATGCACATTAAATTTGTATGGGGTGCGACACCCATCAAATTTTGGCGCCGTTGTCGGGGACCAACGGTTCGGTCTTTGGTCTTTCGTTGCGTTAGTGTGTGTTGTGTTTTGTCTTGTATGGTAATGTGATGTTCTGTTTTGTGTGTGCGTTATTGTGTATGTATGTCACATGTTTAATTGTGTTGTGTTTTGTTTGTTTCATTATTTTTAGCATTTCCTTTCCACATTCCCCCTTCTTTTTCCATGTCTACCTATTTTGATTTTGTGAATTCTGCTTTTTCTGTCTGTGCCTATGACTATGATTCTCCTTTTGCATCTAACTCTGAGTATGGTTCTCATATATACTCTGCTGATTTCTATGTTGCGAACAGTATGGTTCCTCCTCCATCTCATAAGAGTGCTCCTAGGGAGCCGTTTCCACTTGATGAGGAGGATATTCGTTGTGTTTTCAACACTGGACTGATACATTGGCTGCCTAAGTTTCATTGTTTTGCAGGTGAATGCCCACATAGACATTTGGAGGAGTTCTACACCATTTGCTCTTCAATGAAACCTCTAGATGTCCCGGATCATGACATTTTCTTAAGGGCATTTTATTACTCATTACAAGGAGAAGCAAAGGATTGGTGTTATTTTCTTACTCCAGGATCTGTCACTTCTTGGGAAGATCTTAAGCATATGTTCTTGGATGAATTATTCCCTGCTCAGTATGGTTATAGCAGCGATCTTGGATGGAATGACCCTAACATGGGATGATATGTTACTTCACCACAATATCAATATCAAGAACCACCATTCCAGAATTCTTGTATGCCTTCTCCACCAGTCCAGGAGCTACAGCAGCTACAGTCTTACTGAGGTAGAGATGACCATGCAGAACATTCAGTTTAAGCAGGAAATAAGAGCTCAGAATATTCAGTTCCTACAAGAGAATGTGGAGTTTTAGCATGAAATTATAGCTTCCATTCAGAGTTTGAGCAACCAGATGGGGTAGATGGCCACTCAGTTCATTCAGGAGCAGTCTCAAGATTCAGAGTTACATTCTCAGACTGTTCAGAATCTGGAAAATGATGTTAGTGCCATCCACATCGGAGATGGGGAGCAGAGTCATGAGGTTACTACTGTGCCATCTACTTTCCCACCTTCCTATGTTCCTACTCTTGCACCTGAGGAGACTGCTGAAGATTTGGAGGACCAGGCAGGTATAAGCAGCAATTTTGATCCAGGTAGACCACTTTCATCTTCCACCACTTTAGCCACCTTCAAGGAAGAGGAGGCAAACATACCTGAGTTTGATTATGCTTTTAACGATTACACTACTGATGGGTGTGTTATTGATGATTATGATATTGATGAGCATGCTTTTCAATTCCATTCTTTGCATGATGAGAAACAATTTTTGCTATCAGATTTGAATGTTTATTCTCCATGCACTGAACATGAATCTGAGTCTATTGTTGATATTGCTTCTATATTTGAACTTGATTCATGTTCTGAGAGTATATCTGATGTTCAACATGATAAATTGGGATTAAGTGTTATACCTCTGCATATAGATTCTTTGGAGATACAATGTATTAACTATGTTCCAAGAGGTACACATGCATTTGATCAACAAACACCCACGGTGGAAGAAAAGGGTGTGAGCATACAAAACAGCTTGAAGATCAATAGGCACTAGTTGAACCCACTCATCAACAATAACTACTTCTTAGATCCAGTTGTGGAAGACATTTCCCTGCTCGATCAAATCTGGAGTATGAAGCAGTTCTTCCTCAAAACTTCCTTGCTAAATCCGGTGGTGGAAGACATCTTCCTTAAGGTCCAAAATTGGCAACTTCCACCATGACCAGGGTAGTTTTCCTTTTCCCTTCTTACTTTTATTGCATTTGTCCATGGTTTCTTTACTTTTATGATTTTTGATATTATTGTCTGTGACACACTGAGGACATTGTGTAGTTTAAGTGTGGTCTATTGGAGGAGAGTCTGATTTTTCTTTGTTAGTTTTTGTTTTCCGTGTTAAAATTTTTTGTTTTCTAGGTAGTTTTTGTTTTGTCTTGTGTACATTTTTGCATGTTTCTCTTGATTTCTGGACTTTGTTTAGGTTGTAGACTCGTGTTCACTTGATTGATACTCATGGTTTGAAATTCTTGTTTTTCTTTGCTTGGAAGGATGATTATGATGTTTGAGAGGGTGATTGATTGTAACAGAAATACCCTGTGTGAGATTTGAGCCACTTTATGTTCTTTCTTGTGTGATATGTCTCTTGATTGCTTGCACATATGTTTTGGCTTGACTCTTTTTGATGGTTCTTGATTGATATGCATGTTTGGAAGTGATAAAGGCAGTTTTGTTCTTGAGCCTCTCTAGCCAGATGAGCCTACGTTGTTTTAATCCCTTGATAACCCCTTTTAAGCCTATACTTTCCCTTATTTCTTTGTTTTGAAGCTCATACACTAGCCCTAAGTGAAAAACCATGATTACCTTAACCTTAGGAAATTTTGGAGCTTTGGAAGTGTTTTGGGAATAAGTATGGTCTCCTTGGGGATTCTGATGAATTGACTAGTTGGTTCCTCTTCTTGTTTTGTTTTTGTAATTATGTTGTGTATCTTGTCTCTTACAATTGTGTCCTAAAGAAAAAAAAAGAGACAAGATGAGAAAAAAAAAAGAGAAAAATGAGAAAAAAATTGTGAATAATGGAGTCAAGAAGAGGATTCAATTAGAGGTTAGAGTAATTTGATTGGATTTTCACTTGTTCCCCCATTTCTCCTTTATTTCTTTTAGTTTATAGCTTCTCATCCATATTATATCCTCCCTTGTCCTTGGCCCCATTACATCCATAAAAGACCTTTTGATTTGAACATGCATATGTTTTGAGTGTTGATATTAGAGGCTTGCCAAGTGTGCTGTGTTTTCTTTCTTGAGTGCATTGAGTTGACATTGTTTACCTTAGACACTTGAGAGAAGCACTGATATTGCATCTGTGAGATTTTATTACTTTTGATTCACTTCTTGAGCTGATTAATCATTTTACCATGTCTTGAATTGTTTGGATGACTTCATGAGTATCTCCTTTCTCTAATTCTGTGTTGGATGTTGTCTACTTCTTTTCTTGGTCCAGATTTCTTGAGAACTGTGTAATTATGTTTTATACCCTTGATGTCCTTTGAACTATTCCTTGATTTGCGTCTTGATTTTGCCCAGAAGTGAAAAGACTAAGTGTGGTCTATTTTCATGAGTCAATATTTTCTTGACTTCACTTAGTTTATTGTGCTAGAATTAATCACAGAATTGTGCTGAAATGTCCGGTATTTTCTCGTTTTTGCTAATTGTGCTTAATTTGACCAGAAATTCTTATTTTAATTAATTTGAATTATCTAAGCTAATTCTATGCATTATTAATTGCAGGAAAAATTTTGGAATTACAATGTGGGACATTTGGAGGGACATTCATTTGCACATAGATGTTATGCTTCAATTGCAAGAAGTGGGTTGCCACATTTTTTTTGAAGCAGCAAGTTGTTATCCCATTTTCTTGGAGTGAAGCTCATTCATTTAGAAAGGAGGTACAGAAGGAGTACCGGCCTGCATGTGCAAAAGAAAAAAAAAGGCATGCTACATTTAATTGAAGAATAGGTGTGACAACACTTTAAAAGAGAGGGGACCCATGAGCACAATAAAATCATGTCCAACACATATAAAAAAAAGGGGAAAAATTGATTGAAAAAGATTTGTTGCCACGGCCCACATTGGACTATTGGTTTTTGCATTTAAGGAAGCAGCTGTTGATTCACTTGAGCTTGGGAGGTGCCACGGTCCACACTTTAAAGATGTTGTAGCACATGATGAGCAGGCTTGCACGGTAACCTTCACATAATCCACAAGCAAGCGATGCATAAGGAAGTTGCCCAACTGCTTGGGAGAATGAACGTCCAGAAGCTCACGACTTGCAATCTTCTTCACGGCCCAGTATTTGAAGGCAACACGGCCCAAAGAGAAAGCATCCAACAACACTCCTGGCAGGAAGGCAACACACGTTGCAGCATGGTCCAGTTTGAGGTGCACATTCACGATCCAGTGCCCACCAAGCAGTGTTGAGGTTACGCTCAGCAGGTCCAGCATTGAAGATTGATGCAACAACCTTTGAACATCCAGCATTGGAGAAGTAGCCCAGCAACAGCTCTTGGAAGCGGTCCAACAGAAGCAAACAGCAGCTCCCACACAGTCCAAAAGCAATGGGAGGTGCAACACGTCCTTGAAGAAGCACACGTCCACGTAAAGTCTGGCTGCAGCGTCCAAAAAAGAAGCCCATTGAAGGAGACGTCCAGCTTTGAATGAGGCTTGGAGGAATCAGCAGTCCAGCACGTGAAGCATTTGGAGGCAAACAGCAAGCAGCTTGGTAGGAAAAATCCATTATCACACCAGTAGCCTCCACGCACATTGCAGTTCACAGCAGCGTTCACGCATCCAGGAGGGGGTGTAGATGCAGAGCCCACGTGAGCAACGACACGTGCAGACTTTGTGAGTCCAACAATTGGTCCAGCTTGGCAGAGGAAGGTTGGACGGTGCTCCAGCAGCTTAAGAGGTCATTCACCCTTATTTTGAAGCAAGCCGCCACACGCACTCGAGATCTTCCACTTTTCTTTTTGATTGCACATGGACATTGAAGTAATGGAGGGTTACGGTTAGGTTTTGCATTGAAGTTTTTTTTTTCTTATTTCCGCGAGCACAATGCAGTAAAGTGTTGATTAATTTTTCTTTCCATTTTCTTTGGAATATTGCATTTACTTTTCTTCATTAAAGAGAGCACTATTTTTCTTGGAAAAGAGATATGCGCTGTGATTGTTGGCTAGAGGTGTGGTGTCTATTTTTCTTTTAGAAATGACGTGTGTATTGATTGTTGTATTTTACTTTCTTTTCAAAAGCAATCGGTGATTAAAATGGAGAAAGTTGATTCACTTGTGGTGCAGCTGCACCACTTAGGCATTCATTTTCATTTTACTTAGCTCAAAAGTTGCAATCTATTAGTATTGAATGAGTTTTCTTGAAGTTTGTTCTCACTACTTTAGTTTACTTTACATTCATTGCATTATAGGTTACAATATTGTACATTTAATGTTTTAGCTTAAGCATTGCATTTTTATAGTTTCAATTACGTTTAGATATTTATCTGTTGCATTGTTCACTTTACTTTTTTCGTTCATTATGCTGTCTATTATGTTCGGTTTATGGTTTTCGTTCACTATGATTTTTATTTTGTTTGGTTTCTTTATCTTCCTGCACTTCCAATTTCCTTACTTGCTTTAGAGATCGTTCGGTCTCAATGTTGAACCGTTCGGTCATTTGTAGGACTGTTCGGTCTCCTTGCTTTGTTTATTTATTTCAATATTTTCAATTATGTTTTGTTGTATTTAATTTCCATGCATTTAATTTAGTTTAATTATCATCTCAAACACCTTCAACCCCCCCTCCCACTATGTGTTAGACCTAAGTCTCGAACCGCAGTTTGGTCCTTGAGAGACGGCCTAGGAGTCACTTCCTAGCACTATATTGCATTCTTTATGAACATTAAATTTGTATGGGGTTCGACACCTGTCATTTACCATTAAGCATATTGATGCAGTTATGGAAATGAAATGAAGCATCATGAGTGGATTCCAATTCCAATTCCTCCTCAATAGGTAGCTCTAGCATGGTTTCATGAGTTTCTTTTTTTGCCAACTATTGTTTTTGTTGATTTTGTCTTTGTGTTGGGAATTTTCGTGCCTTCCAAATGCTTCAAAATTCCCAATTTCATTGAAACGGTCTGGATCCCTAATGGTTTAGTACAACATGAGTTGGTGAAAAATTAAAGGTTATGTTTATGTTCAATATCCCAATTAAACAAAGGTGAGGCTTCCAATTGTGTATTGTAAGATGACAATTATAAAGAATTGACATATAGATGTTCAATAGCTTTGTCTAGCATGGTTTTATGAGTTTCTTTTTTTCCAACTACTTTTATGATGCAGTTTTAATTTTGTTTCTTATTTTGGGTTGGTTGCACATTGTTTTTGTTGTTTTGAGTTGTATGAAAGTGTTTGGACAGTCTTTAGTTAGTGTTATCAAATTTGAGCTATAGCAGTTGTTGTTTTAGGTATGCTTTTTTTTCAGTTTTTGGCTATTTTTAGTAGTTGCGACAGTTTATGAATGTTATTTTATAATGTGCAGCATCAATTGGATTTGGTTTTATTTCTATTTTTTGGTTTGAAGTTGCTTCCATTTGTGAATGTGTTAGTTGAGTGAAGAGTTAAGGCACTTCCATTTCTTTTTGTAATTGTTCCATTTGTGTTACTGGTTATTGTTGGGGTTTAGCTGGTTGGTTAAGAATTGGGGAATATAGAAAAGGTTTGAAGTACGTGTTTTACTTCATGTTTCTCTAATGTCTGGTTAACTCTTGTGATTAAGGTTGTTCTAGTATGTCGTGCAACTCTATAGGTTTTACCCTCTACATCTTTATGTTTTGTCCAAGAATATTTGTAAAATTTCTTCTACATACGTATACATTAATATTTCAAGAATGTGATGTGTATGTGTTTAAGAATGGGTGAATATTAATTGACCTAATAAGAAAAGGTCACGTGTAGTCATTACAATTTAAGCTCATGAATGACTTGAGTTTGATAAGAGTTATGCCATTAGTACAAATTTGGTTATGACTAATAAGAGCCCAATAACTTAGTGATACAACTATTATTGATCTTATTTGTTTCTTATCATGATAAAATTGGTCCTTATATAGTAAGGCAATGATAAAATTTAGTTGTAGATAATCTGTTTAATTATCATTAGGAAATTATTTGTCTAAAAATGTGATTAAGATAAGTTTAAACTATAAAATGGATCAGGACATACTATATTAGTCCATGTTCTCATGGAATTGTTTGAATAGGGTATGTTGGTATGTCTTGCATATTAATTAGATCCTACTTGTTTTCCATATTTTGCATATCTCACCCATAAAATTTATAGTTAGGTATACCTAATTAGATCCTACTTGTTTTCCATATTTTGCATATCTTTCTTCTTGAGCATAATTTTGTCATTGTTTTCTAGTTTTTCTCTCTTTTTCACTAATTGACAAATTGTTTTGATAACCAAGTCAATCACATATGCCTTTCTCACTTGAGCTTCCCCACACTTCAACTTAACAATGTCCTATAACACAACCTAATTCACCTCACAACTCTAAATAAAAGGTCAAAACATGTTGAAATATAGGTACAAGGGAAAATTGGATCACACAAGGCTATATTTGGAAAGTGACTCAATTGTAAGTACTAACTGCCTTGAATTCACTTTAAGGCATTAGTTCTAGTATAGAATAAAATTCACCTTAGTTTATCATCCTAAGTTTTCTGTTAACAGAGGTGATAGTACACACACAATATGACTTAATTTTGATTTTACTTTCATTCTTGCTTTACCCCAAGTTCTCCTACTAGGTACAAGGTGTTGGACTTAAGTAGTAATAAGTTTATTACTTATGTGTCATAGACTTATGTTGTTATGAAAAAGTCTTTCCTCCTTTGGCTTGTTACATAAAATGGTCGAAGTTCTCAACCACCGTAGGTGGATGTATGACCATTGTTATAGTGCTAGGAAAGGATTGAAGGAAATTGTTGTCGAAGGAGTTAAAGAGTTTGTCTGAACTGCTCGACGCTATAAATAGTATGTTTTTGATGGAGGGATTAGATGTCCATGCATTAAGTGCAAATGTATAAGAATTTTGAAAGATGAAGTGGTAAAAGTTCACCTATACCAAAAATGTTTTCTGCCAAATTATAAGATTTGGACATTTCACGATAAAGAAATTATTTCTACCTCCACTACTCGTGAAAGTTGCCAACCCTCAGGTTCGAAAATTTTTGTAGAGACCTTTGAAATGGATTAATTTATGCATATGTAAGAGATGGTCAATAATGCTCTTAGTCGACATGTTGAACAACAACAAATAGACCATAACCGTGATGAAGAGTCTCCAAATGAAGTCACTCAGAGGTTCTACAATTCATTGGCAGAGGAAAATGAGCTTATATTTCAATGGTCAACAAAGTCAAAAATTGTTCGTCTGCAATATACTTATGACTTATAAATCTAATTAGAACATTTTCAATCAAGCATTGGACTTCATTTCAAGAATCTTTTTAGATCTGACACCACCAAATAATTCTTTAGCAAAGAATTATTATGAAGCCAGGAGAAGTGTTTCTAAGTTAGGATGGGAAGCGAAGAAGATTGATTGTTGTGTCAATGGTTGCATGCTCTTTTATGACAATGATAGTTTTAAAAGTGATGCATCCTTGCTTGAATGCAAATTTTATGGGCAGCTTAGTATCACACAATGCATGCAGGTCGGAGGCAAAAAAAAATGATTCCATTAAAGTTTGTGTTCTACTTGCCGATAATTTTAAGATTACAAAGAATGTTTTCTTCAATGCAAATAGCATAACAAATGACATGGCATGCGGGTAACAAAACTCAAGGAATGTTATGTCATCCTTCTGGTGAGGAAGCCTAGAAGTAGTTCAATCGAAAACATTCATCCAATGCTAGTGATCCCCGTAATGTGCAACTTGGTCTATGTTCGGATAGATTTAATCTGCACATTCAGGCATCCTGATCACCATATTCTTATTGGCTTGTGATTGTCACTGCATACAATCTTCCACATGAATTGTGTATGATAAAACCTTACATGTTTTTAACGTGTCTAATACCAGTCCATTTAATCTCAAGTCAGCAATTAATGTTTATTTGGAGCCTTTGATTGATGATTTAAAGAACTTGTGGAGTGCTATTTGGACGTATAATGTTTCAAGGAAGAAAATTTTCATTATGAGGGAAGCTTTTATGTGGACTATTAATGACTTCCTTGCATATGACATGTTATTCGATGGAGCACGCATGGTAGATTAGCTTATTCGCATTGCATAGAGCATACTAAGACATTCTTATTAAGTTATGGTCAGATAAGTTGTTGGTTTGACTGTCATCATAGGTTATTTCCCACTGATCACCCATTTAGACGAAACAAAAAGGCATTTCGCAAAGGGCAAGTGGAAACGGGTATGCCACCACGTAGGTTGACCCATCACAAGTTTGGAGAAGAGTCAAACATTTTTCAAAAGTGACTAAAAGTGGTCTGACTAGGATAGAAGAATATGGGGAGTGACATAATTGGACTAAAAGAAGCATTTTATGAGATCTTCTATATATGAAAGATAACTTGCTAAGACATAATCTCGATGTCATGCATATAGATAAAAAATTCTTTGACAACATCTTCAACACGGTGATGAATGTTAGTGGCAAGACAAAGGATAATGAAAATGCAAGAAAAGATTTACATTTATATTGTGGCCGAAGAAAATTGGAGTTGAAGTCGGATGGTAACAGGATGTTGTTGAAGTCAAAATAAAATTACACCTTATCAAAAGACGAGAGTAGAATAGTTTGTCGATGGATCAAGGAGCTTAGAATGTCAGATGGTTATTCTTCAAACTTGGCGAGATGTGCTAATATTGAAAAAGGTAGTATTCACGGTTTGAAGAGTCATGATTGTCATGTATTTATGGAGACATTAATCCATGTTGCGTTCAGCTCTTTGTCAATGCACGTGTTAAATCCACTAATAGAAATCGGTATCTTCTTCAAAGATTTGAGCTCGACGACACTAAAGAAAGATTCACTAAGAAGGTTGGATGAAAATATTGTACTTATTCTTTACAAATTAGAAAGAATATTCCCTCATGAATTCTTTGATTCATTAGAACATTTTCCTGTTCATTTTGCAAATGAAGCATGGGTTGGTGGACAAGTGCAATATAAGTGGATGTATCTGTATAAAAGGTTTATGGGACAATCAAAATGTTCTGTCAAAAACAAAGCCAGAGTTGAAGGATCAATTGATGCAGCTTACTTGCATCATGAGACAACATACTTTTGTTCACATTATTTCAAAAACTTCATGTTGTTGCCCAAAAACTCTAGTGTTTTCCCTTTACTTTCATTATACTCAATGCTAGGAGTGGCTGGAATACTCAACTAGGAGTGGATTGTACTCGGAACCAAGAGTGGTGTAAGAATATTCAACCAGGAGCGCGTTAAACTCGTTGTAATCTTGAAATGATTAATGGAACCCCTGAAGAGTTCTTAAGGAAGAACTGGATGTAGCTCAAGTTTAAGTGAACCAATATAAAAGTTGTGCGTTAATGTTTTATTCTTTTAAATTGTTGTTAAGTTTCTTATGTCATTATTATTAAGAGTTTATATTTGTTGATCTTACATATATATCGTCTAAACATAGTTCACTTCTGCATACTATTATTACGAACCATTAGATGATGCTTTGTGAAAATATTTTGAAAACACTATTCACATCCCCTCCCCTCACTCTTGTGTTTTCTTGTGTACTTCATTAATGCTTATCAACGTTCAAAACATTTAATGCATGTACTATAAAGTACTTTGATGCTTGTATACTTTGTTTTTTTATATTCGTGTAGATCAATAAAGCAGAAAGATATGATCAGAATCACTGTAGCCAAGAAAAAGACGTTGTAAGAGAAGAAGAACATTCTAGGAATGTTTTCTTTGAAGCCATCTGTTATGTCACATCGTAGAAGCTTAAGTTTTTCTTAAGGCTATGAAAAAAAAAAGCATTAACCTCTACAAAGTATACCAAAGTCTGACTTTGGTACAAGTTCAAGTTTTGCTTAAGGCTTTGAGAAAAAACTTTGACTCCAACAAAGTATACCAAAGTCTAACTTCCTACCTAAAGGCTACTTATTATCCTAAAGTCAACTTTGTTGTCTAATGGTCATCTTTCAAGGGAGGCTATATATAGAAGAAAGCTGAAAGAGAAAAAGATGAAGATAACGTTACGTCTAAACATCGTAAATCTTTATACATTCTCTTTTTAAGTTATTAGACGGTCTTTTGCAAAAAAATTTCAAAAACCACTATTCACCATGCCTACGCAAGGATACTTTACTAGTACAATAGTAGAAGAACATGTAGTAAATGCATATTTGTGGAGGCCAATATGATATTTGTCCCTCTCCCATTTACAAACATTTACAAACATTTACAAACGGGTAGAGAAAATTCCATTAAAATTATTCATGAGGTTAAACCATAAAAGGACAAAAGGATCAATACGCAACCAGAAATTGCCTCCAAGATTATTGTGTTGCAACTTCAACAATTTCCTAGATTCACCATATAATCCTCAAATATATTACTGTCATTACATAAAAATTATGATTTACCTACCGATTATAACGTGCGGATTCAAATGATAGGTAAACTAATATTATATACAAAAATTAACAATCTGACATCCAAAAGTCATTATCCAAGCTGTCAATTTTCTCACCAACAAGAAATGCATGCACCTGATCTCCAATTTGAACCCAACTGCAACCAGGATTTTTCTTAGCTCCCCTTGACCTCATCAACTCCCTAACCTTGTTTGCCTCCTCCCATCTTTCAGCTTCTGCATACATATTTGAAAGGAGAATATAGTATCCACAGTGCTGAGGCTTTAATTTAAACAAATGTTCAGCGGCCAAGTGCCCCAATTCTATGTTCCCATGTATCCTACATGCTCCAAGAAGTGCACCCCATATATTAGTATCTGGTACAATAGAAAGGCCTCTGATAAGGTCCAAAGCTTCTTGCATTAGACCAGCCCTACCTAGGAGATCAACCATACATGCATAATGTGTATGCATTGGTTCAATATTAAGATCACTCATCATCTTAAAGTATTGTCTCCCCTTCTCAATCATCCCTCCATGGCTACACACAGTCAAAACAGCAATGAATGAAACTGAATCATATTCCACACCATCATCCTTCATTGCTTCAAAAAGGTTCATTGCAGTGTCCAACTCACCTCTCATACCATACCCCAAAATCATAGTATTCCAAGAGGCCACATCCTTGTTTTCAATAGTGTCAAAGACCTTAGTAGCCAGATCTATTCGTCCACACCTGGTATACAAATCCAAGAGCGAATTTGCCGCAAAAAGATGAGAGTGAAAAAGCTTTCTCACCAGCAGACCATGGATCTCTTTGCCTTGTCTTACGGAAGCTAGATTTGCGCAAGCTGATATTACACCCATGAAAGAAACAATATCAGGAGCCATGCCCGAGAGTATCATTTCTGAAAACAAACTTAAAGACTCTGAGCAGTCATTTGTTCGAGAATAGCCTATAATTAGTATGTTGTAGGAAACTTCGTCCCTGACAGAAATATTGAAGACATTTTGAGCAAGGTTTAAGCATCCACATTTTGAATACATATCTGTCAGAGCATTAGAGACAAACAAATCGAGGGCAGATCCAACCCGAATAATCCTGGCATGAATTTCTTTTCCGACATTCAGGAAACCAAGTCTCGCACAGGCTGGAAGAGCATTTGTGAAGGTTACATTGTTGAGGATTTCTCCCTTAGCTTGCATTTTCCTCACTAATTCTACAGCTTCATACTCAAGCTTGTTCTGAGAAAAATTGGCAATCATAACATTCCAAGATACAATGTTTCTTCCTCCCATTTTATTGAATATAGTAGATGCTATTCTTGAAGATCCTGATTTTGCGTACAAATCTATCAACGCATTAGCAATAAAAACATCAGATTCAATATTCATCCTTAAACAAAACCCATGAACTTCCATTCCCAACTTGAAAAGTCCTAATCCTCCTAATACAGGTAGCATACTAGAAATGGTGACAGTGTTCGGTGTCACACCTGCCCCAATCATCAACCTAAATACATCGAAAGCATCCATTAATTTCCTTCTAAAAGAAAAACTAGTAATGATAGCATTCCAGGAAATCACATTCCTCTCATCAATTTCATCAAAAACTTTTCTGGAAGCCTTCTCATTTCCACACTTCCCGTATACATCAACCAACGCATTTCCAACCTTTACATTGCCCAACAAGCCAACCTTCAATGCATAACAGTGCAAGTTTGTCGCCATCACCTCATCCTCAGTTTCCGCACACACTGGCAACACACTCACAACAGTAACCAAATCCGGTTGAATCCGTGGGACGGCCACAACCATCTCCTTAAAAAACCTGAGTGCCTTCTTGTAAAACCCATAAAGAGAACACAAACCAATAACAGTATTCCACGACACCTTATCCCTTTCCGGCATTTCATCAAACACTTTCGTTGCATCGTCAAGAAGCCCACAATTCCCGTAAAAGGCCGAAAGGGTATTCCCTACAAAGACATCCCCATCAAACCCAAGCTTAAACGCAACCCCATGAACCTCCCTACCCTTATGAACCTCCACAAAATCAGAACACACCTTCAGAACAAAAGGGTAGGTGCACTCATCAGGCTTAACACCAGCACGAACCATGGCGTTATAGTTGCTGAATTCATCAAAGAAACCAGCAATAGAATTGGCACGGATAATGGTGTTCCACAAGAAAGCACTACGGGAATACACAACACTGTGTTGGAAGAGAATATGGGAGGATGTGGGGTGCCCAAAGGAGGCATATCGGAGAATGAGAGAGGCACATAGGGAGACACTGCGAGGAAGGAAGCCATGGAAGACGGCAAAGGCGTGGGCTTGCTTGATTTGGGAAAGGGTGAGGCAAAGGGTGCAGAGTTGGAGAAGGTTTGTGTGGTTGAAACTTTGAAGAGAAATGGAAACGAGTGAAGAAAAATGGGTGGTTTTGGTGAGTGTTGTTAATGAGGGGAGTTTGAGTTTGTGTTTGAATTGAAGATGGTGTGTGTTGAGAACAACACGAGAATGGAATATCATGGAACAATGTTACTTTTGATGTTGGCCTCAGTGATCAACTAACAAGGCAAAGAACATGGAACAATATCAAGCAACAATGTTATGTCTCACTCTGTCATCTGTATCAGCTTCTGCGTCATAGAATCTTTGCTATCTTGTTAGAGAAAATCTCTATTATTAAACGAAGATGATTATTGAACAAGTCTCATATCACCCTAACAGAGACCAACGAGATAAAGATAAAGAGAAATATATATATATATATATATATATATATATATATATATATATTAAAGTATATTTTAGTCCTTCTCCTTAAAGAAACTTTGATTTTAGTCCTCCAAAACTAACACTGTTAAAAACTAGCTGATGTGACTAACGGTAGTCTGACATTACGCTGACCTTTTCTCACTCTCTCTCCCTGGTCTCTTTCTTCATCTTTCATCCACGTTTTTTCTCCTCTACCGCACCTCCAATCATTAAGCTCACAACACAACAACATTAATGAAAACAAGTCAAATGATATCTTTTTGAAAAGAACTGGGTCTCAACTGCTCCTAAACCATGACCCTGTCCGAGCTGGCCTTAACTTTATCCCAATGTAAAGCTTTCAACTTTGGCTTCGGTGTCTCCCTACTCACTTTCCTTACAGAAACTGGAGCTTCCCAAATCCCAGGCAACGGAGGTAGCGGTGCGGTGGAGGAATTAATGTAAATATCCCAATTTCAGCTAGCATATGCAGCTTCTACATTCCACAAAAACTCAAATAAAACTTACATACAATAAACACGAGCAATTAATGAAGAATAGGGTCAAAAATATACAGTTGTCATCTGTGCATCAACAGCATCCTCAACCTTTCTGATTGCTCGAAAAATACTAACTATATGTAGGATAGCATCATCAACAATGTCCAGGTCACCATCAACAATATTGATATCAACTAATGCCTAGAGGATAAAGAAAAGTGGACTACAAAAAAGCAACCAAGATGTGTCAGCATCTAAGGGTGTATATTCGTCTGCATAATTATTAAAACTAAAACATGAAAAGTAATAATTGCAATTTAACTTACCATTTCTAACAAACCAAAGATATAAATTTGGAATGTTATAATTCTTAAATTTGAATGTTTAAATTGAAAAGGTTTATGAACTAATACATTTATTTACTTTTTGAATGATAGTAGGGATCTTCCTTTTTTTTTCTCCCTTCTTTTTCTTTTATCTTCTTCTCGCTTCCCTTCTTCCCCAACACTTCACCTCTTCCTATTCATGTTGTTTCTCATACCACTTTTTTGTCATTCTTTATCGCGATTATACTCGCACTGACCCTCTTTCCCGCCAAAGAGACTTGTATAACTCCCATTAGAAAAAAGAATATCGAAGGGTCATGATTACAACATTTCAATCTCATGGATTACAATCAAAGGGACCAAAATTCTCCTGCAAGAAATTTACCTCCTCCACCGGCGCCGCTACCTCCACTGCCTGGGATTTGGGAAGCTTCAGTTTTTGTAAGAAAAGTGAGTGGGGAGACACCAAAGCCAAAGTTGAAAGCTTTATATTGGGATAAAGTTAAAGCCAAGGATCATGGTTTGGGACTGGTTGAGACCCAGTTCTTTTCAATAAGATATCATTTGACTGTATACACTTCGTGTATTGTTTTCATTAATGTTGTTGTGTTGGGAGCTTAATGAATGGAGGTGCGGTAGAGGAGAAAGAACGTGGGTGGAAGATGAAGGAAAAGACCAGGGAGAGAGAGTGAGAAAATGTCAGCGTAAAAAACAAAATTTGGTCAGACTACCGTTAGGTTGGTTTTTAAAGGTGTTAGTTTTGGAGGACTAAAATCAAAGTTTCCTTAAAAAGATGACTAAAATAGAATTTACTTTAAAAGAGAGACTAAAACCAAAATCGCTTGATAGTATAGGGACTAAAAACATATTTAACCATTCTTCTTATATTAAATTACCAATTTAGTTTATTTATTTAGATAATTTTTTACTTCTTTTACTGAAACACTAATTTGTCTTTCCGTTTTGGGAATATTAATGCTGACTGTTTTAACTTGAATATTAGTATGAGCTTAATATATCTGTTGAGAAAAATGACATTAATTTGATATTTTAAAAAATAAGTAACACTATCGGTTAAAAAAATGGCATTAGTTACATTTGAAATTGTAATATATATAAATATTATGTGAAGTATAATTATGAAGTTTTAGTATCTAAACTAAATTGCTATTCTAGAACTTCAATAATTATTTGTCATCAAATGAATTTTCATAAAAGAAAAGAAAAAGCATAGAAGATCAGACTAAACTTCTGAAAAAAAAAATCAAAATGCTAACAAATCAAAATTTTAGAATATTAAAATAATTAATAAAAAATTTGATGTTCATTAGCGTGAGTAAATAATGAAAATAAAGTTAAATTTACTATCAATTCATAACCATAAGGTCAACATATTTATCATCTTCCCAAAAATATAAGAAACTTTAAAATCAATAGTAATACAAGTTTTCTTATTTCATCGAATTTTGAGAAGTTGGACCACAATAGAAGAATTATTAAAGACTTGACAAATTAAGGAAGAACCATATTTCAACCATCACTACTACTAGCATAATGTCCTAAGCTACCTACCTCTAGTTGCATCATCCATATTAACATTAACCCATGTGTAGGCATCATTCATTTACTTTAATATAAGGAATATCATTATTTATTACTTTATGGTATAGACAAGGTAAGTCAAGTAACAATTAAATTGTAATATTTGGACTACTATATATCAAGTAAAAAAACATGTATACCTTAATTATCAATTATAATTTTTCACCTAACTCTCAATCTAACTATTTTTGAAGTTTTAATTTTAAAATGATTTTAACTCATCAACAACTTTTTTCTACATTGAAGTCGTGCGTAAAATGGGACTAAACCTTACATGAAATGAGCTAAATATGCACCTCCTTCTGTGCCTCAACCTGGTTTTTGTGCAAAATTCATTCAAACACAAACTTGGTGGCCTGTTTAAGAATTAAACTCTCTCGTTGAAAATTTTGCATTGATATTTTCACATTCATCATAGGGCAAGTGCAAAGCAGTATAAGAGAAATTTACTCAACACAAAATCAGACCCCATGGTAATAACAATGATAAGTTATTGCCCAGGAAAGGAAAGTTACAAGAAGGAAAGTTGAAGCACCTTGTCATTCCATAACTTTTTCCCACTTCCCCCTTAACGTTAGTTTTCTTATAACAAAGTAACAACCTAAACTAGGGTGTACCTAGAGTAAGTACATGCCAAGAAGAAATTCATAAAAACATCTTCAAGCAACTATTTTCTTTTAACAACCTACATACAAAAAAATAAAATAAAACAAAATCTGTGAAACTACCTTATTGACCTCGCAATCGTTTCAACAACCACTTTTTCCTTAATCTGTCTTCTAATTTCAAAAACATGAATGCCCTCTTCTCATCAAAACATAAATACTCACAAGCTTCGATGATGAGATCATCGTCAAAGTCAGGCATATTTTGTACCTTTTCCACCACTTCCTCTAAGCACACTCTGTTGTTAGTTTCAGTTAATGCATCAGCTATCCGACTTATATCTGCGGCCATAACACTCATCATTTGTAGCAAAACATCACAAGTGCGCCTTCGTTTTGACGGTTGCTCGGAATGTGATTGTGATGATGAAGGTCTCGCTCTTGTTTGCTCAGATGAGCCCTGCACTTCATCACTTGCATCATCATCATGGCTCAGCTCAGCATTAGGCAACACAAGTGCTGGAGTTTCTGCATGCTCTTCATAGTTAGGTGTAATATTTACATCAAACCTCTTAGAGTTTTCGGACCAATTTCCAATTCCTTGCTCATTACCAACAATCATACATAATTCATGGTAGTTCGCTATGTGCTGGTCTCTCAAATGCCTAGCAGCCGGATGTTTCTGAATAACCACAGGCAAAACATGAATCAGAAAAACATTGTTCAGCAGTGCAACGGGATAAAGTTGTGAAATATGCAGTTGAGGTTGTGGTTGTAGTTGCTAGCAAATGAAACCAACCACTAATCATGCCAGCAAACAATACATGACACGTAGGCAATGTGGATGTATTTTGTTAGTTAGTATTATGATGGGTCTGTGGTTTAGTTTAAAAAGCTTCAGTGACTAGGTGGGATAACAATTGAAGATTATCACCATATCACTGGATTTATTGGCCTAAACTTGATAACCAATTAGGAGCTTAAGTATTGCAATAGCAAATAAATATGATAAAAAAAAAAAAAAAAAGCTTCGACACTAATTTAATACTAAGCAAATATGAATATACCTTAATGTATTCATTCCATTCTAAGTCGGTTGCAACAATCATCTTACATTCCTCATCCCACCCAAAACTCCCTTGAGTGAGCATTTCTTTCAAAAGGCCATACTGTTTTTTCCATATGTTTAATCGGCTTATAATGTTTTCTTTGGTTATATTTAGGCCAAATCTCTCATTTAGAGCAGTTACAACAGCCATATATGCTGAGGTCTTGAAATTTTTCTCTAGCTTGTTTCCCAACAATACTTGATCGACTAGCAACTCTGTCAAGTAATGATCCATCTCATCTGTCCATGTCACACTATTTCCTTTTTCTTTTGCATAGTTGGTTCTACGGCAGTTTGTCTCTTGAACCTCCATATCACCATTGTCTGTAGTCATACCCATAGTAGCACAAGCACCACTCATGGGACTATCATGTGGATCACAATGACCTATAATTATGCACAATTCATTGTAGTTTCTGATAACTCGTCCTTTAAGGAACCGAGCATCAGGGTTATTCTGGTCCAAAAAGGTACAATTGTTACAAGTTGGATAAAAAATATCCTTATGCAGTAAAAAATGTCATACAGAAACTAAAAGTAGGCTTATAAGTACCTTAACATATTCATTCCATACAGAATCATTTGCAATGACCATTTTTCGCTTTTCATCCCATTCAAATCCGCTGTGGTTCATAAGTTTCTTCAGAATATCATACTGTCTTTTCCATGTTTTTAGACGATTTTTCACATGATCTTTCGTCAAATACAGCTTAAACTTTTCATTAATAGCCAGGACAGATGCTTCAAATGCAGCAGGCCTCCATTTGTAGTCAAATTCGCTTCTGTTTCCTTTTTTTATTTGCTGCACAAGGATTGCACTTAAACAACTGTCCATGTCACTTGTCCACCGCACTTGCCTTCCTGGATCTCTAACATTGATATCATAGTTAACTGCATCACAAGGCTCAGATTCATCCCAATGCAAAGGTTCATTGCCAAAGATAATGCAGAATTGATCATAGTTCTCAAAAACTCTACCGCGGAAAGTCCTTGCATCAAGATGCATCTGGCATTATAGGAAGAATGAGTATCATGACGTCATCAACATCAAAATACTTAATAATTCTTAAGCATTATAATCTCAGGTTAAAATAAATAATAGTTATACATATGTAATTCTTAAACCAAATCCTGATATAAAATACACTATCTAAATATATATCTGAATACACAAAAAATAAAGAATGAATGTTGTGAAAATAAATATACATTGGTGTAGAGCAAGACTATACACCATGGTTATCAAACTCAAAAGTCAAACCAAACTCACGGCAGTTTTGTAGATTCTACTAGTAGACTCTTACGAGTCTACTTCATATGAAAAAGTATAGCACAACAACAAATCAACAACACTAAAATGACTACATTTAACAGTGCATGACTATTATATAAGTTTTCAAACTACACCAAATAAATAAGTTCGTGTTAGGTTACTTTATGCAAATAACCTAATCTATACTTTGTTCTCACTACAACACTCGAATAAAAGAATGGAAAAGTATGTATGTATGTATTATTGATTCAGTAAAGTATAAAAAATTACAAGTATACTCCCCTCCAAGGAAGTCTACCTTCCTCCCTAGCAAACATGCCCAGTCTATACTCAAAATGAAATAACCTAATTGAATAGAGTTACAGGAAGACTATTTATAGTGTCGCCTCCCCGCGCCCTATCCTTCTGTTCGGTATTAGTTTATTTATACCACTAGGCCTCTACTTCTCTCCTTCCTTCCTGCTACCTTTCGGTCTATAAGCCTCAGAATTTGAATTTTCTTCTCCCTATCTCTCTGCATTAAATCGATTATACTCTGTCTGCATTTGAATACACATACTATTACATTGCATACATTTTTTACTTGCGATTCAAGAAAATTTTAAAAACGTATTGTTTGCGAAAAAGATTTCAAAAGCAATCAATTTTATAAAACCCCAATTCACCCCCTCTTGGTATGAGAAACAAAGCACATCTTTTCTAATAGATATCAAGGTACATAGTGATGCCTAACATTAGTTTATAAAAAAGTTACTAAAGACCTTCTAAAAATAAGCAGCTATCAGAAAGTACAACTATTTCATGCTATAAAGATGTTTTCTTAACAATTAACAAAAAATGGGTTTACAAAGCTACTCATGCACACCAGATGTTACCCACACACAATTAATCTATAATAATTAATAGTGCAGATTGGTTTCCGTAGCTATTTTTTTGTGTACACATTTGTTTACGTCTTTTACCTTTCCTATCCCTATCTTCTAACAAACTTTGTAGTTTCCATTATTTAGAAGAAACTACCCATAATGAACCGTCCTGATAAAAGATTGAAAGTGTTTTTATTGTTTAATTACAATAACTAATAAAAATAAAAAAATTTATATCTTTATATATATATATATATATATATGTATGTATATATATATGTATATATGTATGTATGTATGTATGTATATGTATGTATGTATGTATATGTATGTATATATGTATGTATATGTATGTATGTATATGTATGTATGTATGTATGTATATGTATGTATATGTATGTATGTATGTATATGTATGTATATGTATGTATGTATGTATATGTATGTATGTATGTATATGTATGTATCTATATATATATATATATATATATATATATATATATGTATGTATATATGTATGTATATATGTATATATGTATGTGTATATGTATATATGTATGTGTATATATATGTATGTGTATATGTATGTATGTATGTATATGTATGTATGTATGTATATGTATGTATGTATGTATATATATATATATATATATATATATATATGTATGTATATGTATGTATATATATATATATACATATATACATACATATACATACATATATATATATATGTATATATATATATATATATATGTATATATATATATATATATGTATATATATATATATATATTATTACAATTTTTACATTGTTTTATGTTTTGGCAATTATTTTTCATTGTAATAATAGTTACATTAAAAAATTTAATTGTATTCCAAAAACAATTATTTCCGGAAAAAAAAAATGTGGACTCTTAAATTTAGAAGGAATAGAATTATTTCTTATTATTTCAAGAGGTTATTAACCTCTATATAAATACATAAGTCTGCAGCATATTTTAGAAAATATGGACTGCTAATTCTAAGGAATAAATCCCTATGATTACGGGATCAATCAACTATAAATGAACCTAATAAAGACACCACAAAACTGTTACAAAAATACAGCACATCAGATATAAACCTTCCTAAAATACACCATGTCAATCTTTATCACACCAATCACGGTTTCTGACGTGGACAAACAGCAGCTGTTGTGTCTGTGTTTCCACATGTTATCTATAAAGACAATGGTTGATAAGTTTTGGAAAGAATTTATTAAAAAATAAAAAACAAATCATCTTTGCAATATCTGAAAGGTTTACTCAACATGGGTATCGGGGAGGAGATAGTGATTGCTATCTAACAGTTCCAAAGGAGACAACATACCCGGATGTAGTCATTCCATGTAGAATCATTTGCAATGATCATTTTCTTTCTTTTATCCCACTTAAATCCAGTATGAGACAGAATTTCCATTAACTGCTCATACTGTTTCTTCCAAGTTTTAAGACGATTTTTAATGTTAAATTTTGCCAGATGAAGCCCAAATTTTGCATTTACTACTGAAACGGCGGCTTCATATGCTTCTGTCAGCAAAACTTTATCTACCTTAAGGCCTTTCTTCACTTGATCAACAAGAATCTTTCCAAGCCAATGGTCCATTTCAACTGTCCACCTGAGGCTTTTGGTCTGGTTTCCATCATGATGTACTTCGGATACAATGGCAAGATCTGGATCCCTCTTATCAACACCAAAGTTCACATCTGTGTCTGTAACATTATCTGAAAGGCTTGCAATTACTTGTTCATTTCCAAGGATAATACATAATTGGTCATAGTTTTCTATAGATTTTGCCTGAAAAATCCTTGCATCAGGGTGCATCTGCAGGTAACATAAGCATATCGACAATCAACATAAAACTGCAAACTTATGAATGCATACTGTAATACATGTAACAAAATTACCTTGATGTAGTCATTCCAAACAGAGTTATCTGCAACAACCATCTTTTTTGTGTCATCCCACATAAAACCCCTTTGAGCAAGGAGTTCCTTCAAAACCCCAAACTGTTTCCTCAATGTCTTCAGTCGATTTTTTATTTGTCCTTTGGTCACATACATACCATACTTTTCGTTCAGTGTTTTTAGTGCACCTGAAAATGCTGCTGGCTTCAACATGTTATCCATTTTGTTCCCCTTTTTCACTTGCTCAGCAAGTACCTCAGTGAGGCACTTGTCCATTTCGTTTGTCCAAACCATGTACTTTGGTTTCTCCTTGTCACTAGAACAACGAGTCTGGTATACCATAGAATGCATCCCTGAAAATCCACATAATACACGATTTTACTGTTTTCTTCAGGATTTTATGTTGATAATTTTTTACCAGGTATCATACTCAGCAGGAGTATGATAACAACACATTTCACCTGCTTGCCAACATGAAACAATCAAATGCTATGCCACAGTAAAGTATGAAACCAGTGTTACCTTCATAAATTAACCTATGTGAAGCTCCAAGTCACAAAACCACAGCACATTAAATTGAAAAGGAGCTTTCAAATTCTTTATAACAATTTTTGTCTCTTTAGTTGAAAATTTGATCACATTAAGGAACATATTAGCAGAGCACATACCCAACTATTGCAAATTTCAACACTTCTAACAAATAGGTTCAAGACCAACAACGTAATCAATCAAGTTTGACATCTTAGTAAATAATCACTTATATTTTTCCAGCTTCCGAAACATGTTTTGACTGCCCAGCAGGTAGTTAACTCACCTTGTAGGCCTTCTGCTCTCGCAAGCCCAGGTCTTTGGTTCGCTTCGAGAACAACTGGTTGATAACTGACATTTATACCGGCCATAAATCCTCGCTGAGGTTGGTGGTCTTCTTCAACCTTACATGGAATTAAACTCTCCCCTGATCTGAACTTTCCTATAACATAAAAGTAGTTGAAAAATAGCTTTAAAAAACAGCACCATTTAAGAAATTTAATCTTTAACTACACATGTAGTAAATCTGCTGTTTTACACGTACAGCACAAAACACAGCTAAATGGGGCTTGAAATCCCGAGAATTTACAAGAAAAAGTTGTTAAAACTCCTAAATATTATGAGGAAATGGAAATTGACTGACATCATTGATACATGTAACATGATGTCCCTAAATCATACAATAATTATAGTAAATCCACACAAACAACAGTAATAATAATAAAGAGAAAATATTATAGAAAATACAGCAATTTGTATCAACACCAGAAATACTGCACCCAGAAGAGAGAGAGAAAAACTGCTTTCAGTTCAGACTAAGAGGGAACACTCAAACTCAAAGGAGCATAAAAAGAATAAAATATAAATATAAAAAAAGAACGCAATAAACAATCAAACTTTACAAAAACTAAAAAATTAATAAAAAAAACCCCAAATGCGAGTTCTTCGGAAAGTGAATTTCGGTGGTGAGTAAAACTTCACTTGGTACGCGGTAATCGAAATTGAAGAAGGGACTACCTGTCATGGTGGCCGGCACTTGTTTTCCGGTGAGAATTCCGTTTGAATTGCGGAGGCGCTGTCTTGGGAATCGGGATTTATGTTCTTCCGTTTACATGGGAGCCGCCAAGATTTCACTTGTTTTTTTATCTTTTTACTGGTATGCGTGCCCACATGCGTCAGAACAACTATATGAGAGCTTAGTTTTATTAAAAAGAACAAAATAAGAATGTAATGAATGGGCACATAGTTAAATATGTCTCGTTTTCACTAGAAATTAAAAGAAAGAATGTTTTTATGGAAAATATTATGAAAGTGTATGAAAAAAAATAGAGTATTAAAAAAATTACATAAAAAGTGTATTTTCTCTATTCCGATTGTAAAATGAAGAATGGAAAAAATGTTTTCTGAAATATAAATGAGTTTAAAACACTTCGCTTTCATTTCCACTCAACACATGTATTCTCATTTCACCATAATTCCGTAAAATTTAAGGTACGAGGAAGCTTAATTTTTGTTTGTTTATTATAATATATTACATGTGTTCTTGGTTATTTTGGATTGATAATTCTTGTTGATTAATGTTTGTATGATTATCATTATGATTATATATTGTTAGGTAAGGTTTGTGTATGCATGGGTATAGGATTTATGTAATATTTATGTTGGGTTTTCTCTATGAATGTATGTATGGTTTGTTGGGTTATCCTAATAGAGGATTTGATGTTAAGGAAGAACAAAGTTATGATGTTTGGGGGTTTCCATGCAAATATATGTTGTAAGTGTTGGGTTATTAGGATTCGTTCCTACGTGAAGAATAGACCAAATAATGTGGATCATTATGTCTCACTTTGTTTTAGTGGAGATGGATTAGATTACAAGGGCACTTTAGAGTCATTTGAAGAGAGGGAAAAGTCAAGTGAGAGAGAAAAGAAGAGAAGAAATTATTCACGCATAAACGCAAAACTTGCACTAGTGTTTTCGTCGTTGTTAAGTTGTTCACCGTTGGATCAGACTAGTTTTGAACAGTGGGTTCCAGATGTATGATTCTTCATTCGGATCGTCAATTGGAGGTCTAATTTGGGAGAAAACAGCCTAAACGAAAAGAGGAAATTATTCCCGCATAACACAAAACCTACATTGGTGTTTTCGTCATTGTGAAGTAGTTCACTATTGGATCGGGCTGAGTTTTGAACAGGGGGTTTCAGACATATGGTTCTTCATTATGACCGTTTGAATCGTCAATCAGAGGTCCAGTTTGGGAGAAAATAACTTCACATCACCAACTTTGTTTTGGAGAATTTTCATCTTCTTGGTTTTTTTCAAAGCATTATACTTAGTTAGTTAGGCTGATTGAAAACCCCATTTGGTTTTTTTATCGGAGACTCTTTTGCACCCTATTATTGGGGGTATAACATGTCAATGATTGGATTTGGATAATTAAAGGATGTAATGTGTTTCAGTATGTTTACATGGGTATGTGATGCTTGAATGCATGTATCACTAGTAAAAAACAGACTTTTTACAGCGCAAATTATGCCACGGTTCACCAAAAACCGCAACATAATACTGCGCGGTGGTATTTTTGAAAATAAATCGAACGTATAGGCCGCGGTTCCCCTATGAACTGCGGCCTATTCCACAGTCAAACTTCTGCCTTTGACGCCACGTCATGAAAATAAAAAATTGTTGGGGGAATAGGCCGCGGTTCTTAGAGCAACCACGGCCTATTCCACCTGCAAATTCTGACATTCCCCACTAGTCAGCCCTGCAATAAATTGGCAATGGAATAGGCCGCGGTTGCTCTGAGAACCGCGGCCTATTCCCCTGCCAATTTATTGCACGGGCTGACATGGCGAGAAATTTCAGAATTTGCAGGGGGAATAGGTCACGGTTGCTCTAAGAACCGTGGCCTATTCCCCTTGCAACCTTCTGACATTCCCCAAAAGGCAATTGGGAAGGCAGTTGAGGGATTCAGAACATCAAGGAATAGGCCGCAGTTGCTCAGAGAACCGCGGCCCCTGATCTGAATAAATTTTAAATATTTAAGGGAATAGACCGCGGTTGGGCGCTGAACCGCGGCATATAGTTTGAAAAAACATATCAAAAATGTCATTTTGATTTATTTTTTTCAGGAGAATAGGTCGCGGTTCCCCTTACAACCGCGGCCTATTCCACTATATGACAGCGGTTTTGTTTGGAACTGCGGTAGTATGGTTTAATTAGGTGAAAAAAAACTGTGAACAGTTTCGTCTTCCATGCGAATTTCTGAAACTCACAAACTCGAAGCTTTCTCCTCTCCGTCAGCCATTCCTCCGCCGCGACTGTTCTTCTGCAAACGCGAATTGACATCAGCC
Organism: Vigna reflexopilosa; assembly: GCA_027742785.1. Lineage (NCBI taxonomy): Eukaryota > Viridiplantae > Streptophyta > Magnoliopsida > Fabales > Fabaceae > Vigna > Vigna reflexopilosa. The sequence continues at coordinate 12,326,344 of CM050926.1, forward strand.
GTTCCACATTGACGCCAGCCATTCCTCCGTCAGTCATTCCACACATTGACGCCGCGACTGTTCTTCTACGAACTTCCGTCAACTTCATCAACATTGACGTCGTGCCTATACCTCTCCTTCGTGCCTCCGTCAGCCATTCCTCCGTCAGCCAAATCATCAACATTAACGGTGTGCCTATACCTCTCCGCCGTGCCCATTCATCTCAGCCACCCATTCCAGGTATTGCATTTATGCCCTTCGTCGTGTTTGCTTGATTCGATATGATTTTGTCGTCCGTTTTTGCATAATAACATATATGTAGACATAGAAAAATAGATAAGACTCTATCACTGTCATTTTGTGAGAAATTAATTAAATTTGTATCAAAATCCCGTAATTTGTGTTATGATATCGGTATGAGTTTAGGAATCAAATCGCAATGAGGGTACTATAACAAGTAATATAATAATAATATATGATTAGATAATAGTTTACATTAATCATTAATTATATGATTGAATTGATTGTATGATTTAATTAATTTAATATGAAAAATTGTATAATTGTAATTTTGTAATATTTAGGAATGGATCGAAATTGGATTAATTACCACTCATTAGTGCTAAGTATGAGAGAGGGGTAGAGGAATTTATACATATGATGAATCCATATCTTTATGTATGAATTTCCAATTTTTGTATAAGTATTTTATTAATATCACATAAGTTTTTTATTAATATTTCCTATGATTACTATTACATGTTTTGTTAAATTATATGATATTACATAAGTCTTTTATTAATATTTCATGCTGTTATTTATTTTGACAGATATATGGCTAATCATCCACATTCTTCAAGGGATGAGGCTCCCCCTTCCAGATCCACTAAAGGACCCACCAGGATGAAACAACTTTTGATCAGAAAGAATAGTGGTGAAAGAACACCGGTGAATGTTAACGTGATCACGGGTGTGGCAACTGGCCCCAATGCCGATGACTTTCGATCATACCTTGGAGTAGTGGCATGTGACAGGATTAGTATTCTTACTCCATCTTTTGAGCATGTGTCCGAGGTTGATTGGAACATTATATGGAGTGATATATTGGTAAGTTAGTTAATATCATTTGAATTACAATTTGTTTATATTGATAATTTTGTACTGATACAACTTTATTATGTTTATTTCAGTTGACATTTGACATTCCAAATGTCGCAACACTTAGAAATAAGTGCTTATCAACTGTTGTTGAAAACTTCATAAATTTTAAAAGTAAGTTGACCTAAAGATATATTTTTGGAAGCAAAAAAAATAAGTCTCCATGTACTACATATAAGGCCATTAATGAGGAGACTTGGCGGCTCTTTGTACAGAGTCGGACAATAGAGGAATGACAGGTTAGTATAGTTGATATTATTCAATTCCTCATTAGCAAATATATATCATATGAACTAATTAATTAAACATATGTGACAGGAAATTAGAAGCAAAGCACAAGAAACAAGTTCTCAAAACAAAACCCTCACCTATTATCTCGTGGTGGGTATAGGAAGCTTGAGGAGAAAATCCTCAAGCAAAAGGCAGATGCTAGACCACCATCTCAGGGTGGTAGCCCCCCTCAGCCTCCTTCTCCACCTTCTCAGCATGAGAAATGGAAGTTGGCTCGTATGAAACCATCGAGCACCTACTCTTCTTACACTGCACGAGAAATTTATGAAAGAATTGTAAGTTATCATTGTTCCTAAAATAATAATAATTTCATTATACATACTACATTGAACTTTATAAAGAATAATGGTGTTTTGTAATGTTACATGATTTCTTGGTTGAGCAGAACTCCCAAGGTCAATTCATTCCAGAGGGTCGCCAGGATATTCTTACCGCTGCAATTGGACGACTTGAGCACCCTGGACATGTACATGATGCTGGAACTGGAGTAGGCATTCGAGATTATTTTGGGAGCTCTTCTCGTCAGACTTCACATGCATACATCGAAGCACAACAACAAAGGTTGATACAAGAGATCACAAAAAAGCTTCGAGCGGACCTTAGGGAGGAGTTTAGGACAGAGCTCAGGGATGAATTGTATAATGAGGTCTACGCCATGTTCCAACAACAGTTTGAGAGTTGTGGCATGCGCCCGATGCCATCTCCTGTACAGGAACAAGAACATGTTGTACCTCCCACAGGTAAAATTAATAAACATTTATGTGCAATTATTTCTATCTTTTGTATAATCTAACATTTACTTTGATAGGGAGAAGCGAGAAAGGAAATTGTTCGGCACCAGTCGTCCCAGGGGATGACATGGACGATGCTAGTCAATGTCTGCTATACATTTTAGACGATACCGGGATAGTGCTGGTAGCTCGTGGAATAGTGTTTAAAGCAGCGATTGTTGTTCATGGTATGGAGCTATCAGAGGATGAGGTGAAGGTCTTAGTAGACGAAATTATCATACCAGATGCCTCAGTTCCTCTGCCCACAAATGAGATTTTCATTGTGGCACATGCATTCCAGTCTTTTATCGCTTGGCCTAAACAACTGGTTGGTTCAGTTTCTGACCCCCTCGGTATGGAATTCTACTTTACACTTCTCAATTTTAAAGTTTACATGTTATTGATGTCAAAACTTATCTTATTTTTCCATGTAACAACAGACGCATGCATAGGAGAAGATTCCTCTATCTGAGGATGATCCTCTTGGTTCATTGCAGCTACTTGCTGACATCCTTGAAAATAAGCCTTTGAAGGTTGAATATGATGCTAATGTATTTGGGAGAGGCTCTGAAGTCCCATTATACCTCCATATCCAAGATGTCAGAGAGCTTGTGTCGGGAAAAGAAGAGTTGAATATTACATTAGTTCAGCTATGGATGATGTAAGTCTATTAGAAATTATTTATGTAAAAGTGATTTATATATCAAGTATACTTATATCAAAGTTAATTTTCGATTTCAGGTATATGTTTGGGATCAGTAACAACTTGGGGTACAATGACTATGGGTTCATTGATCCCCAAGTCATTCACGAAACAAATGATTTTGATCAGATCACAGCACATCTCACAAGAAGATTTGCAAGCGGCAAGAAAATATATTTTATCCCTTATATATCCGGGTAAGTGAACTTTGTTAACATAACAAAGTTTCATATGTGATTTTAATATATAATAATTAAGTTATTATGAATTTCAGGTGCCATTAACAGCTTCTTGTTATTTCTATACAGGAGAGCTATGCTTTGTGGTTCTGCTCATTGCATAAGTCTCCTCCCACACATCTCAGACAAGCAGTTGATTGGCAAGAACCTCAATGTTTGGACTTTCTTTTTTATATAAATGAATGCTAAAACTCTTTTTTTTTTATATATATATAGTTCTATTCCAGCAAGTATGATGATGATTGGGAGATCAAGTGCTAACAGTAGAAAACTTGCATGGATTTCTCTCAAGGTTTGACATATGCTAAAGTCATACTTTCTTGTAGTTGTTTTGTTTTAATGATTTTCACTAACTATTTACAAATGTGATGATATATTGTAGTGTAACAGACAGAATGAGACATATGAGTGAGGATACAATGTAATGTATTGGATGGCCCACATTATCCGTTCCCATATCACAAGAGGCTGGGAAACGATAATATTTAAATTTAACAAATTTTGATTTTCTCCAAAATTTGGAATTCATATACACTTATTAATATCAATTGTTTTGTGCAGAGATTCAAGACTACTACAACAATTCTTGAGAAGCCAATTTCATTCATGAGGAAAGTTGCTGCAAAACATTTAGTTAGATTATATAATACGTCATAGCTATTAGATTTATAATAATTTGAACATGTTGATTTATAGTTATTAGACTCTGTACATTATGTGATGTAAACATTGATTATTGTGTTGAATCTGTTGAATCTGTGTGCATTGTGATTGTTTGATATGCAGGTCTATTTTTGTGGTAGTGGATATCACAAAAACAGACCTTCCATTAAAAAAAAAAATCTAGGAGAATAGGCCGCGGTTGTGACCACAATCGAGGTAAAAAGTTGGTCGAATTTTATTTTTTTTAAAAAAAGGGTTTTGGCCGTGGTTGTAGCATGAACCGCGGTCGTATCCCAATCTTTTTTACCACGGTTCGAACCGCGGCCTAATGTTAAACGAATTTTTTTTTAAAAGGGGGGGTTTTGGCCGCGGTTCATTGGGGAACCGCAGTCATTTCCCCAGCTTTTTACCGCGGTTGCAACCACGGCCTAAAGTCCCAGACTTTTTACCACGCCTGTATATGTCGCGGTTTGAAAACTGCGACGTATACTAAAAAACAACCGCGGTCGTTTCCCTGCGCTACACTAGTGTATGATGTTTTAACTATGTTTCCATGTGATCTAGGATTGATGTATGTATTTTTTAAGGCTTGAATCATGTCCAAGATGTGTTTGAATTCGACAATAATCGATTATCATTAGTTATAATTGATTATCTATGCGTTGGTTTTGAGTGTGGTTTCGAAAATAATCGATTATTTGGGATGATAATCGATTATCCCTTCCTATGTCATGTTGTTCAAGAGTAGGGAATGATCCAGTGTGGTGATGGTGATACCCTTAAAGTTAGGGTCTCTCTTTCACCTGACTGAGGCAGGGGCAGAGGATGGGTTACGAGAAGAGCGATAATGGTTTTCTGTGATCATTGGTTAGCTTAGTGAGAGAGTCACGTTGTTGAACCAACCATGTGGTGTGATGATGGGTAGGTTTTAAGTATGGTTTTCTGGCAATCCAGGGTTGTAGCTTTCCTCTTTCGAGGAGGTAGCTAGGTAGTCAACTTTACTCTTGTGAGGGGGTATAAAGGTAGTGAGTTTTCCTCTTCCGTGGGGGTAGAAAGGTGGATCTCTTCATCTTTAAAAGGCGGTGGAAGAGATGAATCTCTTTCTCTTTAAAAGGCGGTGGAAGTGATGGGTCTCTTCGTCCATGATGGGCGGTGGAAGAGACTGAGATTCGAGTGTTGCCTTTCCTTTTTCGAAGGGCTAGAAAGGTGGTCACCTTTCCTCTTGCGAGGGGGGTAGAAAGGTGAATATCTTCATCTTTAAAAAAAGGTGGAAGAGATGGATCTCTTCGCCTTTAAAAGGCGGTGGAAGAGAAGGGTCTCTTCATCCATGATGGGCAGTGGAAGGGACCGGGATTCGAGTGTTGCTCTGTCCTCTTTTGAAGGGGTAGAAAGGTAGTCACCTTTGCTCTTGGGAGAAGGGTAGAAAGGTAGATCTCTTCGTGTTTAAAAGGCAGTGGAAGACATGGGTCTATTCGTCCATGAGGGTAGTGGAAGACATATGGGTTTCTTCGTACATGATGGGCGATGGAAAGGATTGGGATTCGAGTGCTGCTCTTTCTTCTTTCGAGGGGGTAGAAAGGTAGTCACCTTTCCTCTTGCGGGAGAGTAGAAAGGTGGAGTTCTTCGTCTTTAAGTGGCAGTGGAAGATATGAGTCTCTTCGTCCGGGAGGAGCGGTGGAAGGGATTGGGATTCGAGTGTTGCTCTTTCCTTTTGCGAAGGGGTAGAAGGGGATGGAGGTCTCGCCCAAAGGGTTCCAACTCGTGTTGGGTTTAATGCTAGGGTGAACAGTTGGGAACATGGGAGATAGGTCCAAAACTACGGTGAAGGACCACTAGAATCATCTTGTTTTGATAAACAAGAATGATAGGTGAAGTATGGAAGTTGACATACATTGATAATGATGGTTGGATGGACACGAGTTGCCTTAAATTGACAGATGGTGCAGAGCTAATGGGTTGAACATGATTTCGTTTAAGGGAATGTAGGTGTGGTTATTGCATTGGTTGTTATAGTCTTATTATGAATTGATGTTGTTTGGTGTGATCGAATGGTAATAAGGACTTAACTATTGTGAATGCATTGATGAATTTGTGTTTATTTTTGTATTATTTTGAATGCATTGATGAATTTATGATAATGTTGTAAGGGGAGCTAAATCTCTATGGATGTGATTGTAGATGTTGTATATTTCCTAGATCACGTTATTTGGTTTAAACAGTGGGGTGTTTTGTGGTGTAACTTATGCATGAGGGGTAAAGTTCTCTAACGCTGTAGGTGTGGTTCTTGTTATAATATTTTATTATTATTGCAAAAGTGAAAACGTTTTACAACATTTATATTTTATTAATTGGCAAACGGTAATGTTTTAAGTAGCAACGTTAAATTATTTTAATTATTGCAACGTTAAAAATCTTTATGATTTTTTAATTTCTTTTATTTTAATTGATTCCTCCCTAACTCTATAAGTAGAGAGCTCTACCCTCATTCCAAAAGGAACCAAGTTTAGTCTTTCTCATTTTCCTCTCTTTTTAGTCTCATTTTCTTTTCTCTTCTAAAAATTATGTTGGGTATAAACTCTATCACAGTTTCTTGCTAGTTCTGTGATCCTCAAATATTTTCGAGAAGTTCCTGTTGTATCCTGGAGGACTTGCGCAACACCACAGATAAGTCCTTAAGGACAATGATTTTACACGCCTCAGGAAATTGCGATTTGAGTTTTGGTCATTATTTTTGCAACAGTTCTTGGGGTGTGTTGCTTTGATTTTACTCATGGGTGGTTTAGGTAGTAAAGAATCTACTATCTTAAGTGATAATTGATCATCACAATGCATTTTAGTGAAAAATGGTGAATTTAATGAAGAATGGACGTGAACCAAGCCTGGGGAGTTGTGAACATGTTGTAATGGATAGGTGATCCTAGCCTTAGACCAAACTCACTCTCAATTTGCTTTTAAAAGAGAAATGTCTTCACGTACCAAGATATCCAAGTTTTTATGTACCATGCATGATACAGGGAAACAAAAGAAAATAACTCATTCTCTCTCCCTCTTTGAGATTTACAGGACTTTAGCAAAGAGGAAAAAATACAACTAAAGCTAAACTTAATCCTCTACCAAAACCTGCACCCAACCAACATATTTTTTCTCTCTCTTCCTAAAACCATGCAAAACACAGAAGACCATATACTAGGAAAAGAGAGCATGGTCATTCATCCTCTGCCATAATCACGTGACAAAAAAAAAATAAAGACAACATGCCTTTCTCTCCCACAAAAGGACAAGGCTAATAAAAGCCTTCAAAACTTGTAGTCAACCAAGCGCGTCCATAGAAACACATACCTCTTTCTCATGTCATCGTGGGCCAGTGCGGGTTCCACCTCTCCACCAATCAGAAAAAAAAATGAGAAAAAGAGCTAAGGAAGTGCTTTGTGCAGGGTTCGAATCCAGGGTCACAGACACCCCCAAGAGCATGGACTCAAACAACAGCTACTATATCACTTCCCTCTGCAGAAATATTATTGCAAACATTACTATTTAAGTACTACTTCATGCATTTTAGAAAATTAAAATAAAAACTAATATTAATTAATTTTTATTCATTTTTTTAATACTTTCTTCACCCAATTACACACCATATAATTATTGAATATCATAAAACATAATAATACAAATAAAAAGATATTTTTATTTTATATGGGTCTTACATGGGTTTTCAGATTGTGTCTATGTTGTTAGCTGTGTTTCCAGACTATTGCTTCGTTATTGGGTGTGTTATCATGCTTGCTTTTAGTTGTGCTTGAGTCATTTGCTTATGTTATTGACCTGTTTTGTTGGTTGTGGGTTGTCTCGTCCATCTTAATTGGTATTGGGAGACGAGTTTGGTTGTTGTCTCACCCATTTCATATGGTACTAGGAGATGAGTTTGCATTTTGTCTTATCTATCTCATTTGATATTGGGAGACAAGTTTCGTTAATATGTCTTCTTTCCATAACTCTTAAAGTTGGGGTTGTGACTTTCGCCTGTTTGAGCTAGTAGAAAGCGGGTTTCTCTTCACCTGTGAGAAGTAGTGGTAAAGATAAGGTTTGAATGCTACACCTTCTTACCAATGTTAAACAGTGGGGAAGGGAATGATGTTTCACTCGTAGGTTTCCGACTTGTTCCTAAGTATAGTGCTCGGTGTGTAATGCATCAAAGTTTTTATTCGTAAGTCCTTAAAGAACAAGTGAGACATGTCCAAAGTTGTGGTGGGCTTTATTTTAAGATTTCTAGGTTTTCTTAAACTTATGTGCCTATATATAGAGGTACCAAAAGCTGATGTAGACACTTCAGATTCATATTATATGCATTTGCATTCTTTGAGAGATGATTCTCTTAGTTCTTGGATTAGAACTCTTATTTTTATTAAAGAATAAAACCTTTGTGATGAATCTTCACTTAACTTATCAATCATCTAGATTGTGGCATGTCCATCCTTGTCTTATTTTGCATTCTTCTTTGATTTATTTTTATTATGCCTCTTGACGATTCAAATTCAACAGTGATCGTACTCTTTCTTGGATATTATCGTATCATGACACAATCCTGCACATTCTTTATTGTTGAGATTGTTGACAAGGAAAACACTGGTTTAACTAAACCTTACAATCTCATATAGCTTCTGGTTTTTTATGATGACAACACATTATTAATAACAACATGTGTTGTTACATGTTCACATGTGTTGTTACATGTTCATATGTGTTACTATTTCATGAAAAACTATAAATAGATGCAAGTTTGTTTTCTACAACGACTTTTGTGAATTTAACGATTGTTAAACCCCTGACAAGTGTACCAGATCGTTATCAAGTAATATAAACGGTAAGACCGAATATCGTTTTCCCAAAGGACTCAGTGGCCTAAACGTTCATGTGATTTGATTGCATAAGCCTTGAAAGAAGAATAAATTTATAATGTTGATGCAAAACAAAATTTAAATATGCAAAATGCAAAACTTGAATCAATTGACAAATGAAACTATGGATGAATGAAGTTGTTGGGGTTTATAAATTCATCCTCATCCACTCTCTTATATCTACTTTTCTTATTAAATTCGCTTTATTATCAATGTCATGCAACTTTCTAAATTACTCTAAACCCGATCGCTCGGCGAAAAGAGCCTATTACCATAATTACTAGTTTACTATCGCTAGTCTCCCTAGTAATTACTAATGCATTAATCACAGAAGCTTAAAAGCAATTGACCGTCCTACTCCTATCTCTAGGTAGTATTGCATAATCAAGAGAATTCTTAACAGTTCTAGATTTCCCCATACGTCGTTGTATCGACAAAATCAAAGATCATGACACCAAATGAGTTAAATGATGCAAGCAATATCTGTAGAAAAGAAAACTCAAACTATTGATAATACACGCATATGAATAAAATAAGAATTTCAATATAAGAGAGTTTCAAAAGGATTATATTGTTCCCTAACAACAACGGGTTTAGTTCACCATAGACATGGTGCAACTAGATGGAATTAATGGAAAGAATGAAAAAATAAACCCTAGAATTGGTAATTTGGAGCTCCCACATCCAAAAGCCGCCTCCAAGGAGTGAAGAAGGTGCTCTGATGTCTCTGTTTGCCAAAAGATTACCCTAAAGGTCGCACTGGGTCTATTTATAACGCAGAAAAATAACAGAAATTCGGCCCAGGCCCATCATTTAGGCGCTCAACGCTCACAACCGCTCAGGGGTGGACACGCAGGATGCTCAGCGGTGTGCGACTCCAACGCTCAGCGCTGGATTGACGCTGAGCAGTGGACGTGACTTCTTTTTTCCACCTTTTCTCGTCTTTTCTTGAATCTAAGTCCTTCCTTCTTCATGTCCATCATTCAATAATCATCAGATCTTGTCAAAACAATGTAAAACAAGCATAATATCTCTAAAACCATTTTTTGTCTCTCTTGAACCCAAACTAAGGTATTTTGCATGAATCTAAGCTCATTCTAAGCCATAGAGGTTGTGTTTTGATATCAAATTAATGTATAAAAATAACGGTTTTCCAACCGTTATCACAACCCCAAACTTAAAACTTTGCTTGTTCTCAAGCAAATAAAACAAAAATAAGCATTCCACCTATCATCAAAATGGTTCAACACTTTCAAAACACATCCCTTCACAACAAGTAATGACTCAATTCAGCTCTTCAATGGAATATAATCAAGATGCATACATGCTTCACTTCATTCTAGTTCACATATTCACATATCATCCAACAGATGTTATACTCATGAATGATCAATCAACTAAGCTCAAATGTAATCATGAATTCCAGAGATCCTCACCAACAAAGGGTTTCACTCCATCACTCAAGTGTCTCAAGAGGTCACTCCTTCTCTCTACTATTCACCTGTCACAGAAAACAAAATTGCCCTTTATCTACTACAATCAACATTCTCACACATAAATTTCATCACAAGGACTTCTCAAGGCTTATAATGAGGCTGGGATAACAATAAAATTGGTTTTTCTGGATCACAAAATCCTTGAGTTAAGAGAGTTATTCAACATTCATAGTTCAAGCACCAACTCTCTTTCACCAATTTCACTCATTCCCAGTTTTTTCCCTTTTTCTTTTTGCTTTTGCACTGAGCTCATCTTTCATGCTTTTTCTTTTCTTTTCTTTTTTATTTGTCATGCTTTTTCAATCAACACATTAGCTCAATGCTTTTCTTTGCCTTTCAATTCTCCCAACCCCAAACTTGAACCTTTATCAATACCTTTCAATTATTCTCAACTTAACTCAAGATAAAGATTTTTCTCAGAGTTTTCAAAAGTGTCTCAAGCTAAGGTTCAAAAAGGATAGAACACATGATTCTTTTTAATTTTTGGGCGAAAATTTGGCTAAGTAAGGGCTTCCAAAAATGGCCTTGATCATATGAAAGAAATATGTGATTCAATCAATCATAAAGACTCAGGCAAAATCATTCATGCTTCCAAATGAATAGCACATATATCAATCAAACACTCTGGAGCTCAAAATTCCTCACACAAATGTGCTCAATCAACAGCTTAAATCTCAATCATACACCCTGCTTAGCATCATAACCCCAATCATAACTCATCATGCATCTGTTCACGCAGCTTGTGAACAATTCACCTGTATAGAAGCATATATAACAATCTCAATCATCATCCACATCAAGCATCATCAAGCACACTCATCATGCAATAAAACAAGTCAAACCACAATCAGATAAAGTGTTCAAGCAAGTTCACAGAAACCTACACTACTAGACTGAAGCAAACCTACACTACAAGTTCAAATTACAACTGAAAAAGAAAAATAAAATCCCTATTCTATTGCATGTGACATCCATCAGTAGATGTCTGATCAGCCCATGTTGTCGTCAGAATCCTCATCATCTCCAACCTCTGCATCCTCAAAGGCATCATCCTCCTCATCGTCATCCATCATTGGAGCTTCAGCTGCTCCAGCTCCGCTGCCCTGTGCACCAGTAGTGTGTCATACAAGCCTACTATCATCTCAGTTGTGGCTACATGTCCTCGGCGGATAGCCTCAAGTCTAGCCTCCATCATGGACATGTACATGTCCCTCATCTGGAATGGCTCTACATGCTATGCTAGCCCATCCCGCTGAGTTGCTCCTCTCCTAGGACGTCTCCTAGGCACTGGTTCAACCACCTCATCTCCTCCACAATATTGTCTGTAGTAAGCAGCATCTATGGCCTTTCTAGGCCTCTCAAACGGTGGAATAGAAGTATCCACCCCAGCCTGATGACACAGATGTGTAATAAGAGAAGGATGGCCTAATGGTGTCCTACTGCTCATAGTAGCTGCACAACTCTCAATCTCATTAGCGATGACCTCACCAATGTTAACATTCATTTACCTCAGCATGCAGTAAATAAACATAATGCTGTGAACAGTGATGTCAGAAACATGGGAACAAGGCTGAACATTGGCATGAGTAAATGCCATCCAATATCTTGCCAAGGGTGTCAGATCCGCCCTCTTAATGTTAATGGGCACACCATTTGGGTTCCTGTGAAAATGTCCTCCAGGTACACAGAGTGCCAACTCAATGTCCTCATAGTCTGAACACTCCCTCACGTTCAATGCATACTAGCATTGCTCACCAGCCCACTCAGTACCCAAGAAGCTATTAATGGTCTCAGGGTCATATTTGATGATCTCCCCTCGAACATAACTGGTGTACCTCTCCAATGTTCACTCCCTTGAACAAGGCATTAGTGTAAAACTCCTTCACCACTTCAACGTTAGCTGGTGCAGGATACGTGGCCAGCGTTTCCCAGTTTCTACTTTCCAACTCTGCAGCAAACTGAGGAGCCAAGTCTGGAATGAATATTGCCTTCCGCTCCATCAACAATCTCCTTTCTTGAACAACCAAGAAGTGTTCCTCATGTTTCCTGGATAGGAATCTATGAGAGTAAAATATCCTTGGCCTCTCTGGCTCCTTCCTTTTATTTGCCTTGGTCTTCACTCGTCTTGAAGATGATGTCATTCCTACATCAAACACAATTCAAAAGACCACAAGATACATCATTAAAGGTTAGCAAACTATCAAACACATCTCATTCCAGCATTGTCCAACACTGAGGGCAAAATAGGGCCCCTCAACACCACATGTATCTCAAAAGAAGGAAAAAAACAAAATCTGTCGCCCACCGCCCAGCGTCCGCTATCGCTCAGTGGTGACGACGGGAATTTTGCAAAAACTTTGCCTAATCGTCTCTAATCTCCACCCAATCACAAATTTCTCAGTTCCAGACCACTATCATGCAATTTAATCGGTGCAAAATGTTTCTATTTCATCAAATCATGCATAGAAATCAAAAGCCCTAATTTATCATGCTTCTACACATGTTCTTCATCGAATTTCAATTTTAGTAAACCTACAAATGAAATTGCATGACTTACTTGGGTGGAGATACTCTAGATTCCTGCAAATGCTCTTTGGTTGATGATGGATGCTTCCCCAATGCAATGCCCTCACCAAAAACCCCAAACTTTGACAATGGAATGGTGCAAAAGTAGAGAACTATGGAGTTTAAGTGAGTGGGTGATGGGAAAAGTGAAGGAAAACCTTTTAGAGAGCTCTTGAGAGTGAAAGCAAAGAGTGAAGGTCTGTGGAGAATGCTTGGGCGCGCTCTAGGGAGGTTTAAAAGTGTGAAAATGAGCCTCCAACGTTGGGCCTTTTAAAAGCCCATGTTAGAAATCTGCGACGCCACCGCTCAGCGCTGGGTTACCGCTGAGCGGTGGGCGTTAAATTTTCTTCCCCCCTTTTTGGCTTGCCTTCACATTTTAAGACCTATAACACTTAATTTCAACTCTCATTTTTCAATTTTATGCACTTCCCCTCTCTCATGCAACATTCAAATCCTACCATGCAACTAAAATAGAGTTTAAAAATAAAACAATAATCAACTGGATTGCCTCCCAGGTAGCGCTTGTTTAACGTCACGAGCCTGACCCAAACCTTTCTAGCACTTGTCAGTAAGTGCTTCCCAACACCCTTCAGTAGGTGTATTTACTTGTATCCTTAAGTAGATAATTAGCTTCCCTCAGTAGAAGCTACCCAAAAATTGTTCAAAAATCCAAAAAAAAATAAAAAATTACAAGTCTGAATAATCCAAAATAATGTTCAACAATCACTCGTTTGCCTCCCAGTTAGCGCTCTTTTTACATCATTAGCTTGACGCAATAAATCTCATGTCTTCTCTTTGAAGTTGATGTCTTCATCACACTAACTCATCAGCTGCCTTCTATCCACCCTCTTGATTATTCTGGAATATGGATCTTCAATTTCTATCTCTCCAATCTTTATATGCCGCTTCACCATCGACTCCTTCTTCTTAAATTTAGCCTTTGAACCGGGTTGGAATGGTGCATCCTCCAAGTGGATTGTACCTCCTTTATTAATATCTTCATCTTTAGGTACCTACAAAATATTACAACCATTATTATTAGTACCTTTAGATCCTCTAGCTGCAACATCTCTCCTTGAAGCTTTATATTTGGCTCTCTTTTGTATTCGTTTGAGCTTCTCCTCAGAGCCAGTATAAATTAGCACGTTTTCTTGGTCCTTTAGCATAATCCTTTCGTCATGGGCACTAATAACCACTTTAGCAGTCTTCATAAAAGGTCTACCAAGAATCAATGGAATCCTTTTATTGGTCTCCATATCCATGACTATAAAATCAACCAAGAATTCAAGATGCTCGACACGAATGACCACATCCTCCACCATACCAACCGGCCTCTTAAAAGACCCATCCGCCACCATCACAGAAAGATTAGATGGTTTTAATGTTAGCCCTTCAATCTTCATCAGCAAAGATAAGGGCATCATGTTAATACTAGACCCAGAATCTAGCATAGCTCTCCCTACATCCACATCTCCGATAATGCATGGAAGATTAAGACTTCCTGGATCCTTCATCTTTAGCAAATGTTTTCTTTTCTTAGGCCGTGTACAAACTTCCTATTTTTCAGCTTCTTTTTCATCAAGATTTATAACCTCTCCAAGATAATACTTTATTCTCTTGGAGTAAACATGAACCTGGTGAAGTACTTCAACTGAAGGCATGACAATCACCTAATTAAAAATCTCTCTAAATTGCACACAGTGATTTTCTCTTCTCTCATTTTCTCTCTCTTCTTCTTCTTCTTCTTCAAAATTTTTTTCTCTCCTCTCTTCTTCTTCATCCTCACTACTCTATCTCAATAACATTTTTTTTCTTCTCTCATCTCCTCTTCCTCCTTCTCACTATCATCTATATCAATAACTTCCTCTTCTATTATTCTCTCTCTTCTGCTCACAACAACTTTACATTCCTCCTTAGGATTAACATCAGTATTAGCCCTAAATTGGTTCTTTTCTGTCGCCTCCACCCTCTTTGATAATTTCCCAATTTGCATCTCCAAAGTTCTGAAATTAGCTTCATTACTTTTATAATGAGAATCATATACCTTGAAGAATTTTTCGAATTTCTCATCCATGCTTTTCACATGATCAGATAGGGCAGCCACATTTTGCCATAAGGGTGACAATTGTGATCTGTTGAAAGAGCCTTCGTTAAAGTTACCCTGTCGGTATTGGAACTGATTACCCATAAAGTTGGCTTCTTCTTGCATCTCTTCAAGAACAACACATTGATCATTAATATGATCACCACCACAAAGATCACATAGTTGTTGAGCTTGAGATATATTCCTTATCTCCTTAGGAAGTTCAGCAATAACCTTTGCTAAATTCTCCATTTGTTGAGTGAGGAGTTTATGTTGAGCGAGCAACACATCATCAAGAGGTAATTGAAGAACTCCTCTCTTCTGCACTGTTGTACTTCTTTCACTAGGAACCTGCTCATTCACAGCCATACTTTCAATCAGATCATAGGCTTCATCCTCATTCTTTCTTTTAATATCTCCTCTAGCTGAAGCGTCTAACATCATCTTAGACTGCGTATTCAGGCCTCCAAGGAATGCAAGTACCAACATTGTCTTGTCAAACCCATGAACAAGTGTCTTCCTCATTAATCCTTTGAATCTCTCACATGCTTGTCCCAAGGTTTCCTCCATACCCTGTTTAAACGAAGAGATATCCAACTTTCCTTGAGTGACTTTTGACTGTGGAAAGTATTTACTCACGAATTTAGATGCCACAGTCTCCCAGGTAGTAAGGCTTCCTTGCGGAAAAGAATTCAGCCATAACTTAGCATTGCCTCCCAGTGAAAAAGGAAACAAGTTGAGTTTTATACGGTCATCTGATACTCCAGTCATCTTTATCGTGTTGCAAATTTCAATGAATGTTGTCAAATGATCATATGGATTCTCATTCGTCAAAGAGTCATCACTACCAAACCATCTCCTAGAAAACGTCTTCTCTCTCCCTTATCTTTCTAATTTTTTTTTTCCTTTTAGGGTAACAAAATGCCAAACCCTTTTTACTCTTCTCCTTTATATCCTCTTTTATTTTATCTCTACCTTTTTAGTTTTAATAAAATCTCTCAGGTTATCTCTAAAACTACTAAGATTTCCTTTCTTATTCTCTCTTAACTACTTTTTAAAATATCATCAACCACCAAATGTTTTTAAAATTTACGTAATCTTTAAAATATCTGCAATATCTAATAATGATTTTCTCTAATAATGATATTTCTTTTAATTAATCTTTAAATCCACCAAGATTATATCTCCTATTTTTGTTTAATTAATTTTTAAAATCACAACTAAATCTTTTAAAAGATTTTCATAATATTATTTTATTCAATATCCAGATTATTTAATTTGCATGTTTTTCCTTTTTACACAATTTCTTAATTAATTTCTACACCAATTAAATAAAGGTAAAAGACCATTTTATCCCTAGACAAAAATATAAAAATAAAGAAATAACATAACAATTATGTTCTAACAAAAATATAAACTTAAGAACACTATTCTCCAAACAAAAACCCAAAATCTCAAAACTACTTTATTTTTAAAATCCTTATTTTCCTAGATCTTACAAGAAGGATTACGAATTTAAAGAATACTCATTTTGCATTTTACAACATTAGTCTACCTAGTAGAACTCAATTTATTGAATGAGAATAGAATTTATTGAATGAGAATAGAAAGTAGTACATGTGGTCAAACAAACCAATAAAAAAAATATTGTGTATCTTTCTTTCTACTTAACCTTTTTCATTGCGCTTTATCTTTATCGGGATTAACTTGGGTAGAGAAATTGTTGTGAGAATAACAATTTAAAAACACTTTGAATAAGTAATATAGTTAAATTATAAAGTTGTTTATAGGGCACTCCACTCATCGAAAGAGTCATTAACTCATAACTTGAAATATAAAATTATCGTTTAAGTAATCGTCATTAAATATTTCAACTCCTCCTTATGTGTGTTTTTCTTTTTTTCATAAACAATATCATATATCTTAGAGCTATCAAAATGGGTCACAACCTGTGGGCCAACTCGGCTCACCACGGGTTCAGGCCAGGTTGGGTTTGAAAAAATTGTATTTTTTTTATGCGGGTCAAATTTCAACCTGACTCATTTAAACCCAGCTCATGCGGTTGAATCCGTGGTGGACTGGGTTGACCCACTAATCCACCTATCTAATTTTATTTTATTAAAATTTAATTTTAATTTTATAAAAAGATATTTATTATTTTTTGCTTGAAAAAATTATTTAAGTTTCCTATTTTTAAAATTAATTAAACAATCCATGTTGGGAGTGAAATTTATTTAGATTTGAATTATAGAAAGTTTATAATTTTTTTTATTTTAAAAAAAATTGTAATTAAATGAGCCCGTGAGCCAACTCGTTTAGCCACCAACTCGTGGTGGGTCAGGTCGGGTTTGAATTTTTCTAACTCGCTAACAAATGAGTCGGGTTTACCCACCAACCTGTGGGACCAAACTAACAAATGAGTCCAATTTGACCTACTTTTCCTAGCTCACCAAACTAACAAGACAACGACGGAACGTGACAAACTAGCATGTTAATTGGTTTTTAAATTAAAAATTTAAATACAAAATAATTTAAAAGATTAATTTTTGTGTATTATACACACATATTTAATAGTATTTCAAATTATATAATTATTAATACTTATAAATTAAATTTTAGTTATTAATTATAATAGAGTAATTTAAAGGTAATAAATTTAATTTACATAAACTATTAAATTCTAATCAATTATATATAAACTATTAAATAATTAATATTAATTAAATAATCAATGAGTCTTTTATTAATAATAAAATTTTAAATTTATTTATCTTTTTTAGATATTATTTATTTGTTTTTTCTAATTGGAATTTGTGAATTTGTTTTTTATTTTATAAATGATATTTTTAATATTAGTTTTAAATTCAATTTAAATTATCTTAGTTTATTACATCTAAAAAAAATACATATATTCAATATTAAATTGAAAAAATTAATTTAAATTATAACTTAAATTTTTATTTTTTATTATCAAATAATTTTGTTATTAATAAACAATTTAAAATATTTTTTTAAAAGAAGTAAAGGAACAGTCCAATCTTTTAACTACCTCATTGGTGCTTATGCCAATGGGTTGCAGAACGAAAGAAATGACCTACCAGATGACATCAGTTAGTTTTTATTTGGTCCCAATCGTTGCAGCAGCATCATCTTCAACCTAGCCAAAAGCCCCTTTTTCTCTCTTTCTGCGACTGAATCAGTGAATTGAATCCAACTAGCATCGAAGCTCAGCAATTGCATTGAATATAATTTACCTCCAGTAAGTGCAGAAACTTTTTCTCTGAATTCACTTGAAAGATCAGTTTTTTGTTAATTGAAATTGTAAATGAAATGGGAGAAATTCTTATTTTTAAATTTTAAGGGATTGTTGGTTGCTAAAACATTTGCTAACTTTTTAGACTTGTGTTTCTTAACTCTGCAAGTGATTGTCTATTTTACATTGATGTGTGCTCTAATTTCAAAATGAATTTCAATTATTTGACCTTTTCATGTAAAATGTTTGATAAAATGCATTTTCAGGTGGCGAGGTTGCAAATTGAAGAAGATGAAAAAGGGACTTCATCCACAGAAGCAATGGGTATCCTACGTTAGACAAACGGGTAAGTTGATGGATATCCTCGAAATTGTAGCACAGTGTCATTTTAATCTCAACTATTAAAATTTTAGAATTAGTTTTGGGAATTGTAATTTGTCAAATGAAATTAGTCCTTCCCTTGTCTCTGATTAATTAATGCCGTTAAAGGCCCTGGGCTTATTTCATACAATAATGTCATGATGATTTCTATATAATGGGATGATATGATAGTTGAACAAACATATAAGAGTTGAATTACATTTACCATGTGAACTAACTTATCAAATCTTGCTTAAATACAAATATGAGTCATTGGCGTTATACATCTAACTATTAAATAAATAGTTCATATCTGCCAGTAGATTAGCTAATTCGTATTCTTGTAGTTAACTCTGATTGTATGTAGTACTGTAGTTATTCAGGGTTCTAAAGGAAAAATCCTTATTTATTTTATTACAAAGAGGTGCATGGACTTCTGATGAAGATTGTATGCTGTCATACAATATGCTAAGTTTGAATATTGGTATTGAAGTCTTTGAAAGATGTTTCCTTCCTCCCTCTGGCCGATTTAATTTAATTTGAAAGGGAGAAATTTATTTGAAGTATCATTGTCTTTTAATGTGACAGAAAATAACACTATGCGAAACTTGAGATTAAAGACGGATAAAAATATATTCTTGAGGGCTCATATGATCCCTCTCATTATCTTCTATTTATAATGAAAACACAAGAGTACATGGAACACCAAGAGTCTGTACTAGACTTCTAAGTACAAAACTAGGTACAACTCATTAATGATTTTTAGCAGACTAGCCTAAATGATGATACCTATCAATAATTATTCTAAAACTCCCCCTCAAGCTGGAGCATATAGATTGTATGTACCAAGCTTGGAACAAATAAACTCAATCTGAGGTCTCCTTAATGACTTAGTCAACACATCTGCGAGTTGGTCATTTGATCCAATAAACTCGGTACATATTTCGTTTGATAATAACTTTTCCCGAACAAAATGACAATCAATCTCTATATGTATAGTTTTCTCGTGAAACACTGGATTTGATGCAATGTGAAGAGCAGCTTGATTATCACAATACATCTTCATACTCTGGATGTCACAGAAGTTAAGCTCTTGAAGGACATATAAGTTCACATGTTAGTGATTCCATTGCCCTATATTCAGCTTCAGTTGTTGATCGAGCCACTACATTTTGTTTCTTACTTTTCCATGGGATAATGTTTCCTCCAAGGAAAACACAATATCCAGTAGTAGATCGTCTATCAATAGGAGAATCTGCCCAATCGGCATCGCAATATCCTAATACCTGAAGGCTTCCTTTTTCTTCATATAACAGCCCTTGCCCAAGAGCCTTTTTTACATACCTTAGGATGCGAATGATAGCATTCCAATGGCCAACACATGGAGCTTGCATGAATTGACTTTTAGATAGATTCGGCCTTGTAATAGTGAGATAGATTAGTTTTCCAACAAGCCTCCTATATCTCTCAGGTCGGAGAATAACTTGATAATTTTTGATTTGGGTCCATAGGACTGTCAACCGGTCTACAATCAATCATGCCTGTTTCTTGCAAAATATCCAGAGCATACTTTCTTTGGGAGATTACAACTCCATCTTTTGACTGAGCTACTTCAATGCCTAAGAAGTATTTGAGGCTTCCAAAATCCTTGGTTTGGAAATGTCTACACAGGTACTCCTTCAATTGAGATATTCTAGCAGTATCATTTCCTGTAATGACTATATCATCAACATATACTATTAAGTAAACACATTTCCCGAGAGACGAATGATAATAAAAGATTGAATGAACTGCTTCACTGCGTTTTAGCCCAAATTTTTGAACAATGGAGCTGAATTTTCCAAACCAAGCACGTGGTGATTGCTTGAGCCCATACAGAGATTGGTGCAATTTGCAAACCAGACCAGACTCCCCCTGAGCAACAAACCCAGGAGGTTGCTCCATATAAACTTCTTCCTCAAGATCACCATGGAGAAAGGCATTTTTGATATCCAATTGATGAAGTGGCCAATGACGAATTGTTGCCATCGCGAAGAAAAGACGAATGGTAGTAATCTTAACCACGGGAAAAAAGGTGTCACAATAATCAAGGCCATAAACCTGAGTGTACCCTTTTGCAACTAGTCGGACTTTGAGCCTATCAATGTCACCATTAGGGCTGACTTTAATTGTATATACCCATCGACAACCAACAGCCTTTTTGCCTGGGGGAAGTGGCACAAGCTCTAAGTATTACTGTGGTCAAGAGCCTGCATTTCTGCAATCATGGCTTGTCGCCATCCAGGACGATCAAGTGCTTCTTTTACATTTTTGGATATAACCACAGAAGACACTGAGGATAAAAGGAATAAAAGGAGGGCGACAATCTGTGATAGCTAAGAAAATTATAAATGGGATGAGGGTTTCGAGTGGAACGAGTACCTTTTCTGAGAGCAATGGGCCAATCAGAATCATCTTCACCATGAGGCGTGGCAGGAGGCGGTGAGGGAGAAGAATCTGAAGGAGGAGATCCACCATTTTCTGGAAGAGGACTACCCATCGGGGTATTGTGTCGGGAGATATCAATATGTGGAGAGGAAGGTTCGGGAGGACCTTGAGCATGACTTGAATTGACTGAGACATCGGAGATATTGGACTCAACCACTGGAAGAGGAAGGACCTATTGGAGGATATGAACATCTTGAACAGATGGAGAGAAGAAAGGTGTCTATTCAAAGAATGTGACATTGGCATACATGTAGTACTTCTGGGTTTCAGGAGAGTAACACCGGTACCCTTTTTGAAGCCGAGAATAGCCCAAAAAGACATATTTGATCGCACGAGCGGAGAGCTTGTCTAGCCCCGGAGACATGTCGTGAACAAAACATACACAACCAAAAACTCGAGCAGGGGTGTGAAAGAGAGGATCATTGGGAAAGAGAATGGAGAAAGGGACTTTATTATTGAGGGAGGAGGAGGGCATCCTATTAATAAGAAAACATGCAGTTAAGATGACATCCCCCCAGTGATAAACAGGAATATGGGCACCAAGCAAAAGGGTACGAGCAGTTTCAACCAAGTGTGTATTTTTTCTTTCGACTATACCATTTTGCTGGGGTGTATGAGGACAAGTGGACTGATGCAAAATACCATGGGAGCTAAGGATTGCAGAAAAGTGGATGAGAAATACTCTTTAGCATTATCACTTCTTAAGATTTTAATTACTTGACCAAATTGGTTCTTGATTTCATTCAAAAAAGGATGTGAAGATGGGTAACAATTAAGAGCGATCTTTCATTAGATAAACCCAAGTACATCTAGAATACTCATCAATAAATGTAACAAAATACCTAAAACCAAAAGAAGAGACGCGGCTAGGTCCCCAGACATCAAAATGAATAATAGAAAAACTAGAAGTACACATTGATTGAGACTTTTTAGGAAAGACAGATCTAACATGTTTTCCTAGTTGACAAGACTCACATTCTAAAGTCTGAAGACCACTAAGTTCAGGACACATCTTTTTTAACTTTGACAACTGAGGATGGCCAAACCGGTCATGTAACACTTTAGGGGGAAGAGCTGCAACATAGGATACCCGTGGACAAGATCCAAAATGGTATAAACCTCCAGCTTCATATCCTTCTCCAATCTGTCTCCCCGAGCCATGCTCCTGTATAACAAAAGATTTTGAATCAAAGGTTATTGAACAATGTAACATTTTGGTTAACTGACTTAAAGAAATTAAATTGAATGGACAGTTAGGGACAAAAAGAACAGATTTCAGAGTTAGAGAGGGGGACAGGAAGACTTGACCGACTCCCTTTGAACAAGTTTTAGAGCCATTTGCAAGGGTAATGAAATGGGGTTTTTCTTGGAGGGAAAGGGTTGAGAACAATGAGGTATTACCAGAGATGTGATCAGAAGCACCCGAGTCAATTACCCATGAATTTGGACCTTCCATGGATTGAGAAATGCAAGTTGTGGACGTACTTGGAGACTGAGATGATTGTGCCAAGCTGTTAAACTTTAATCGCAAATACTCTTGATACTCTTCCTCAGTGGACTTGGAGCTGGAAGTGGGAGTTTTAGCCTTAGAGATATTGACTGTTTTTGAAGAAAAACCATGCAAGGAGTAGTAGTTTTCTTGGGTGTGACCCACCCTCTTACAGTAAGTGCACTGTGGACGTCCCCGACCTCCACGTCCTACTCCTTCTTGATGTTTTCCGAAGATTCCACTTCCAAGAACATTCTCAACTCTTGCACAGCTGCTTGGGCTTTAGTCATGAAGGAGACCATATCATGGTCTGTCATTTTGAGACATGCAAGCTTGTTTGCTGTATCATAGAGACGTTGAATATCATTAGCATAAATGCTTTGAGCTTTCTTCCAAAAAGAGTGAAATGTTTTGAAGGCTCTAAGAGATATCAAAAGTCGGGGTTCCACAGATTGCCACAATAGGGCACAACTGGAAATCTGCTTGTTTCCATTGTTTAACTTTTTCAGAAGGTACTTGGCTTCCATCCTGCTCAAGGTGGTCATAATGTTCTTGACCGAGGAACCACATTTCCACGGTAGCAGACCAAGACAGATAATTTTTTCCGTTTAGCTTTTCGGAAGTAATTGAGGGACTTCCAGAGAAAGAAAGAACACTTCCAGACGCCATTCTTGATAAAAAAAAGGAGAAGGAACCGTGAGAGAGGAGGAACTAGAAAAACCCTAGAGGGTTTCTTAGGGTTTTCTTCAAGGGAAGCTTCTGGACTTCACTGAAGCAAGGTTTTGAGGGGCAAAACAGAGAGAGGAGGTCCAGACGACAGCTATGGAGGTGTCACGATGATTTTCCGGCGGCCAGAGGGCGGCGCGTGAACAACACGCGCCTGTTCGCAGCGCACAAAGAGGTTGTGCGTGGCGGAGCGTGGAGCAGAATTAGACTCTGACACCAGTGGGGTTGGTCGTCGTGTGAAGAGGCGAACCAGATTCAGTGGACGCCGGGCGGAACAGTGACGGCGGACGGCGGCAGACAGCGGCGGACGGCGGTGGACGGCAGCGGACAATGGCGGACAGATGCGAGATGGCAGAGAACCAAGTTGAAGAGCTTCAAACTGCAGTTGACAGCTGCAGATAGTGACAAGACAACTGCGAACAACGACAAATGGCACCGGACAGATGCGAACAACAATGACAATGCTGGTGGACAACCTAGGATGGAAACCAGAGCAGGATGAACCTGCTCTGATACCAACTTGAGATTAAAGATTGATAAAAATATATTCTTGAGGGCTCATATGATCCCTCTCATTATCTTCTATTTATAATGAAAACACAAGAGTACATGGAACACCAAGAGTCTGCACTAGACTTCTAGGTACAGAACTAGGTACAACTCATTAATGATTTTTAGCAGACTAACCTAAATGATGATACCTATCAGTAATTATTCTAACAGTGAAGATAGCAACTAGGTAGGTCAAGACTATCACTTTTTTAATATAATTTTTAAAATTTCCCACTCCGTTCATATGTTAGTAGACCGTGTAGCAAAACTATGAAAGTTAGACAACTAGTTGGATTTCAGGTTGTTATAGAAACTAGATCAGAATAAAATTGGTGTTATTGCAGAAGTAGAACTACCAATTTCGTTAATCTTAACCAGTGTGGTTGAAGATAGATCAGTTCTCTCCAATCACTTCATGAAATGTGTTACCTTTCCACTTTCCTCTTCCTGTATTTACAATTCAAGTACTTTCACCCCTTAACTGCATACAAATCTCTCTGATTTCAATATTCAATTAACCAATCATTCTTAGTTTTCTTAAAAAGTCGTGATTCCCTGTAGTAACTCTAGAAACCAGCCTTGCTGCTATTTTCTTTTAGATTGTTTCCATTTGATGAAATTTGTAGGAAACCGAGTTCATCATACTTTATCATTAATACTATTACTTTATTAATATTTTGTAATTACCAAGGTTTCTTTCTAGCCTTCAAAGTTCCTAAGAAACCAGTTACATATATATGTAATTTGTTTATTTATAGGTCATTTGATATTGAGATTATAACCTAATATTATAGAAGCTTTTCACCAGGTCTTTGGGAAGTATGAGTGGCTATAATCAATTTGAAGGATGAACTGCTGGACTTGTCTACTTTAATTTTCGAAGGAAAAAAGTGTTCAAATCACGTTGGATTTTTGTTCCATCATCATTGTATCTGAACTTGTCGAAAATGGCTGCAAAAGATGATAAAAATCTTATTGAAATCTTGGAAAACCTGAATCCAGTAGATGTTGCTAAATACATGAATTTTGTTAGTGCTCCACAAGCTGGTGCTATAGCAACATTTGCTGGCACAACTCGTGACACCTTTGAAGGGAAAACAGTCTTGGAGTTGAGATATGAAGCTTATGTTCCAATGGCAATACGTTGTATCAACATGATCTGTTCATCTGCCAGAGCATCCTGGAACCTACATTCCATCGCTGTTGCTCATCGTATAGGCACAGTGCCTGTGGGTGAAACAAGTGTCTTCATTGCAGTCTCATCTGTCCACAGGGCAGATGCACTAGAGGCATGTAGATTTTTGATAGATGAGATAAAAGCCAAAGTTCCTATTTGGAAAAAGGAGGTCTATTCAAATGGGGAGGTTTGGAAGGAGAACAGCGAGTTCCTAGAGAGGAGGTCCGAACTCGGTAACAAGGATGCAGGTTGCTGTGGTAGAAAGGTAGTAATTAAAGAGCAGACCAAAAAGGCTTGTTGTGGGACTAAGGTTCAGGTTGATGATCAAGGTAGCCAAGAATAATGTCAATTAAATATATTTGATTAATTTAATGAATTAAGTAATTAGATTTTATAGAATATTTAATTTATATAATATGATTAGTGATTTATTTAATTTTTTTAAATACTTTTATACTTATAATAATATATTTAATAATAATGTTAATGTTCCTTATAAATATGATAATGTTTTTATAATTTTGGTAAAAAAGTTCTTCAATGATGAGTCCATCGTATGCATATTCATATAGGTTGATCCTTCATCTTAAAATACTACTGAATGCCATTTTAAATGGAAATACTTTTTTTTTTTCACTTAGTGATGCCTGATATTGGCATTCAACTCCTTTCATAACATTTCAAAGTTTATTGATAATTAAGGGTTTTTGGCTTATGATAGCAAGATTTTTCTTGGATTGGTACAATGCATGGGCCGCTTCTTCATGCACCTCTATATATTTTTCCCTGCACTCCATATTAAAAAATTCTCAGTTTGTCGTTTCCGATTCTATAAACTGGTGACTTCCAGATTCTACTGTTTGGAAGCCAAAATTGACTTTTGAATTGTGATAAGCCAAATGACTTCCAGATTGTACAATTTGAAAGTTGTTTTTTTCTTAACCACTTTTCAGATAACTCTCTTGACTCGAAGTGCAACATTCCATTCTTAATAAATAAACTTTAGGCCACTTCTGAGCCTATAGTGTGTTTGCGGCTTGTAGCTTCATCACCTTTTCTTGCTAAATTGATGTATTTGCAATAATTTTTTTTGTGTTTATTTTGCTTTTCATTCACATATGTATTGGCTGGAAGGGATAAATGTCAAACATTTGAAGGAAAATGTTTCTTCTCTGGCCCTTTTCCTCTCTTTGACTTAAGATATTCCTAATAAAAGCTAGTGGATTAGTTCCTAGCTGTACTCTCCCTATCTCTCTCGCCCCTTTATCTGTGAAGGTCCTCAAGCTTGTTGTAGTGACTAATTAGTAAGAACATTTTTCTATACTCTGTCTTGTTACCTAACTATGTCATGTGTATTGCAGCTAATGAGGCGTCACATGAAAAAAAATAGAGGAGATGGAAGATAAGGTAATACAGTTCTATATCTTCCAGTCTGTTTCTTTTTCCTTTCAAGTTAGTTTTAACTATTGGAATAGTGGACATATGCTGTGCAATTGGTAATAGTGGCACAATCAGGCTATAGCAGATATTGTTGATCTGTTTACAAGCATATAAATTACAACCATATATTTTCACAGAATTGGGTATCAAATGGAATTTTGTTAGTTGGGACTAAAAGCCAAATTGACTATTTTTTCAGGGTCAGAAAATATGATTAAGCCTAAACTCTTCCTTACATATGGTGGATCCATGGTCTGTAGTCCCTCAGTAGCATATTCCTGAAAAATATTGCATAATTGTGGTTTCATCAAGAAGATTATAACATGAGCTGTACTACATGAACTAATGCATAACTTAACAAATAATTTAGTTTCTAGTGTGTAAAGTTTAGATTTGGTGATATTATCTTCTGTTCTGCATAAATATATGGTGACCTTGATTATACAATACCTGTATTTGTACAAAACAATTACTTTGGTTGCTGGATGTGTTTTCCTTGTGTCTGATGAAATTGTTGGTATTTTCCCAGCTTATTGAAATTTGAAGTTTTGGATGTTTTGTATGTATGTATGATATAGATTGTTGTGCCAGCAACCACATTTTTTGTAATCACAACATGAATTTCATTTTTCAGGCTATAGATTCCATTGCTGTTCCTGAAGGTCAGAGAAAAAGTGAAGATGCTATTCAAGGAGTAAGTGTTTTTCAATTTGCTTGTAAAGGATATATTCTACAATTGATGTAATTACTTTGATTGGTGATATAATGTATTAGTGGAGCAATCTTTGAAGTTTGAGTTGACTTGTGATAGACTTAACTGAAATCAGTAAACATTCATTTCCCTATGGTAACATGGCTATTTTCTTTATTAGGTGAGTGGTTGGAAAGCAGTTAGACGGTTAATAATCAACTAATATTTTGTAATTAGGTGTCTCTTATTTTGAAATCAAATTCACTTCATATTTGGTTTTAATATATTTAGTTTATAAAAGAATGCTTTATAACGTTGACAAATGTTTTGTGACATTGGCTTTATTATGTCTAAATATAATCATTTTTTTTCAATTCATAGCATAATATTTTATTACCTAATTTTAATAATTAGGGTGATCATAACTAAGTAATTTTATTTTAACGAATTTTGATTTGATATAATATGTGATTTATTTAATTTTGTTAAATACTTTTGTAGTTATAATAATATATTTGAAAATAATGCTAATGTTCCTTTTAAATATTATAATAATTTATAATTTGGTAAATTTATATGAAATGTTTTTTATAACTTTGGTAAAATTATATGAAATGTTTTTTTATTATTTGGTAGAGTTATACTAAAAGTTTTTTTATAACTTTGGTAAAGTTATATGAAATGTTTTATTATTATTTTGGTAGAGTTATACTAAATGATTTTTTATTTCATAATTTTACATCATTATAAATATATTTGGGCGAATGCATTAAGTGATTGTATTACAATAACTATTTATTTTTGGTGAAATTCATGATTAATTAAATAGTTCAATTTGTGTGAATGTTTATTTTATTTTATATGGTATGAGAAGTGATTTATTTATTTACTGTGATTTTGTTTAATTATAATGTATATTTGGTAATGATTATGATAATATTACAGATGACAGGGCGTTGGGACAAATACAACTAATATAGATATACCTGTCCTTAGTTGTAGGAAAAATTGTTGGGTGAATCGAAAAGAAAATAAATTTTAGGGAAAGAAAGTGAAAAATTTGTGATAGATTTAAACGATGTGATAGATAAAATAAACTTAGTTGTATATTAATATATTTTTGCTAATATTTAATGAAATAAATTTTTAAATATAATTTAATGTATTTAAATTAGTTATTATGTTATAATAAAAGTTAAATATTTTATCAGGGAAAGTTATCTAAATATAATCAATTAATTATTTATTTTCATTTAGATTAAATAAGTTTTTAGAATTTGAACTTTTGACAAATTAGGATTTGTCTTGAAATTTGAGTATATTTTAGTTTCTAAACTTTAAAAATAATAATTATAATATTTTTAACTCAATTAGTTAATTTTTATTTTGGTTTAATATTATTGTTAGTTTCAGTTTTTGTCAATTTTGTTCGAAATGGTCTTAATTTTCTTAAAATATTCAATGTAGTCTTAAAGATCATAATTTTTGTTCAATTTAGTTCTTTTTACAAACGCCGTTTAAATTGTTAACAGTCAAATGTCCAATGCAATAAGTGAATGAGATGTGATTTATTGGTTTACATGGACCTCCCCCTTCGTTCTCGACAAAGGAAGTAGGCGAGTCTGGTTCCCCTACACTCCCCGCTACATCTGCTCCCACTGTCTCTTCCCAAACACTGACCCTACCATAATCCACACTTTCATTCCCAAAATTCCTCCACCACCAAACTCCTCGATTGCAGGAACCCCAAATGCGGTTACCTATTCGGCTCCGACCTTCAATCTTGCAAATGAAGGATTCCTGAGAGGGCACATGCACCTTTTGGCAAACATAAGGAGAAGAAAGCAACCTTCTCAGCCTTTCACTTCTCAACAAGGACAAGGTCACTATGTTGAAGTTGGTCGTTTTGAACTTGATGAAGAGGTTGATTGTTTAAAGCGTGACAACCACGTGCTGATGATTGAGCTTGTGAAGTTGAGACACAATAGCAGAATACGAGGTCGTGCCTTGAGGAAAAGAAGGAGAGGCTACGAGGGACAAAAATTAAGCAACAATAGATGATGTCTTTCTTGGCTAGAGCTTTGAAGAACCCCACCTTCATCCAACAGCTGCTCTAGCAAAAAGAGAAGAGGAAGGAGCTTGAAGAGGCAATGTCCAAGAAGAGGAGAAGACCAATTGAGCAAGGATCAAATGGGATTGGAGAATCAAGCATTGGAAGGGAAGGAAGAAGCAGCGTTAAAGTGGAGTCCCAAGTGTTTGGGGAATATGGATTTGGAGTCTCAGAGTTGGAAGTGTTGGCTTTGGAGATGCACGGTTATGGTAGGGGAAAAAGGGAACAAGAGGAAGAGCTTGAGGCACTAGAATCACATGAGAGGTTGGAGAAAGAGCTCGATGAAGGTGTCGAAACCTTGGCAGTGGCGTTGAAAAACCCTAATATCAGAAATACATTTTAAAAAAAACATAAATCCATCACTATGCCTTAAAATATCCATGACAGCCAATAAATAACATCTCATTCACTGATTGTACAGGTGGACTTTTGACCGTTAACGATTTAAACAGTGTTTACAAAAAGGACTAAATTAAACATAAATTATGATCTTTAAAACTACATTGAACATTTAAAAAAAATTAGAACCATTTCGAACAAAGCTAACAAAAATTGGGACCAACAATGATATTAAACCTTATATTTTTATTTTTCACAGTGGGATGATAATAGGTGTTGTGATGTGTTTAGTGTAGAAAGAGAAATGCACGTGGGAGAAAAAAAGAAAAAGCATGAAAGGAACAGTATATGCAAATTTTAAATGGGTGTTATAAGAAAGAGAAAAACGTTACGGGAATAATAGAATATGGGGAACAAGATATATCAGCATGGGTCTTTAATAAAAAACGAAATAGATAGATATATCTATATATTTGTAAGGATGTTCATATCTCTAGTGGGTTCAAAGAACTGATTGGGCTTATCTTTTAGGGTTTGTTTCATTGTGAATATAAATACATAAGGCGGGATGAAGTAATGAGGCAAAAACGGTGAGAGAAGAATGAAGTTGTAAGAGAGAACCGTGGGAACCGTAAGAAGAAAGGAAGTCGTGAAGTACAAAACTGTGAAGTTCAGTGAGGGAGGAGGTGGTGTGAGCACCGTGAGAAGGCATTGGGGAGGCGTGAAGGATAGCCTGAAAACATGAAGCAAAGGAAGAAAGTTTGGATCCATCTAGGTAGGGGGTGTTAACTTGGGTTATCTCTGAGGTCTTGTTCACTTAAGTGGATTTGGAGGAGAGTAATTAGGAGGATTTGAGAGGATTTGAAGATAATTTTTGTTGTTGTTTATTTGAATAGATTTGGAGGTAAGTGAGAGTGAATTTGGAAGTAAATTTTTTTAATCTGTCATATAAATTAAATCCTAAACTAATTCTCACAAACTTTTCTTCCAAATTCACTCTCATTTACTTCCAAATTCACTCAAATAAACAACAACAAAAATTACTTTCAAATCCACTCAATTACTCTCCCTCAAATCCACTCAAGTGAACAAGACTAATGTGGATTTTGTTTTAGTTGGTGTTTTCCTTCTCTTTTCCATCATAGGTGATGTAAAACATTGGTGCAGTTCACGTTCTTTATTTCTTTTGCTAATGGGTTGTATTAGTTTGCTTTGGCTACATGCAGTCATGCATGGGTCACATTGCACACGGGTCAACCCTTGGTTTCTTGTGTCATGCATGAGGATTAGGGATACTATGATGTTATGGGGTTGGGTATTAAATAATAATGATTATATGAGGCAATGTGCAAGGATAATAGGTTTATATTGATGAAAATATATGGATTAAGGATTAGGTGGGAGGGTTTTCCTGGGTTGGGGTTGTATTTACTCTAGAAGGGGACTAGGTTACGTAGGATGTATGAGAATATAAGGGAACTGTTTAAATGGTTGGACAGAGATGTGTTACGTAAAGGTGTGTGCAGGTATTTTATGGAGCATTGAAGGACTGTGTTGTCCAGGTTTGAGGGTGTTATAAGGTGGGTAATTAAGTTTTACATACTAATATAATTTTGTAGCCAAAGGGTTACGGTTTCAGGCTGAGTCTGGGTTGTTGTTTCACCATCATTTTTACATAGTCTCAAGGACATGACAATGGCTGTTGGGAGTGTGTTGGTCTTAAGCATTCGTAAGTTCTTCGTGGGAGCATGCCTCCTTGTTGGTTATATAAACGGGTGAGTTAAGTTGCATGCGTAGGAAGAGTAGTGTAGTGTAGTAACTTGTGTTGAGAAGGTATAAGGACTGGTGTGTGTTTGAGTTGCAAAGTGAGAGGGTATTGTATTGTGAATGACACTATGTGAGGAATGATTTTGAATGGGTTACAAGACAACAAGTTTTCATGTGTGAGTTGAGAATATGTGAGTTTACAGTGTGGATGTATGTGTGTGAAGATAAGACATGTTGTTGTTGGGGGAAGGTCTCGTCGTACCTAGAAAATCCAACAATGACTCTGATGGCAAATGCTCTATCTAGGACAAGCCAAATCTAGAAGTAAATCAAGCCATAAGTAAATGGATGAAAATTGCGGAATTTGGTGGTGGTGAAATGTGTTGATAGCTCATGGTTTTGATGAGTTTGAATGGTGATGGAAGGTGTGTTTGGTGGTTCTCTAAGAGAGATTGGGCCCACTCTTGGAGGAAGGTGGCTAGAGGAGGCCACTTGGGTTGCTCTAGCTTAGGGTGACCTTAAAAGACTAGTATGGCACAAAAATGACAGCATAACTTTACTCTAAATCAAAGGTGAAATACAAGGGTGGAGACACCTCTATTTATAGGCTAAGGGTGCCTCCTTCTAACCCTAAAAGCATGATCTCCCACCTTTGCTCTCATTGGCCAAAAATGAGGCCTTCTAACCTCTTCAATGATGGGAGGACATGTGGCCACTCATAAAACACAATCCTCTCCTTTCCTAGAGTGCCATGTGGCCACTACTAAAAGTAAATCCTCTCCACTCCTAGGGTGCCATGTGGCTACCTTTTAAAAAGAAAATCCTCTCAAATGAAAGCATGACACATGGCAGACACTTTCCACTTGGTTTGGATAACCAACTTTAAGGAAAATCCTACGATACTTAGGCCTTAATACAAGCCTTAAACAAACCTACACTACATGGCCTAATACAATGGCCTAAATTCCTACACTACTCTTCAATCCATGCTTCATAATGGCTCCAATGGTGGTCCACAAGGTAGAGTTGACACCATCTTCAAGGATGACTTTCTTTCTCTTGAAAGTGCTTGACCATGGCTAAGGGATTTTTCATCATTCCCTCCCTCTTGAAAAGGATTTGCCCACAAATCTTCAACATGGGCTAAACACAACTTCCTTTTCTTCATAATCTTCAATTCTTCCTTAGTTTTCCACTAGGGTCAAATACCCATTTTATAACACAAGTTAGAACAAGTGTTATAGTAGTGAGTATGTGAAGGATGTAGCTCCCAATAAGGATACACCTTAAATCAAGTGAATGATTAAGGTCTTGGAAAGTAGGAGCATTTTTCTTGAAAATTTTATTTCCCACACAATTATGCTTTGGGTCTTTTCTGGCCATGCTTCTAGAGGAAGATGGCAAGGAGACCTTTACACTTTTGCTCAAGCTTTTGGCCCTTAACATCATAATTTTCTTTTTAGGGCATTCTTGAGACTTGTGCACCATGCTTTGACACTTAGAACAAAAGGTGTCTTTTATTTTCTTTTTACCTTCTTCTTTTTCTATTTTCTTTTTCCTTTGTGCTTAATCCTCTTCCACTTGAGAATGTGTGAGAGGATGAAGTCCAAACTTCTTTTTATTGTGAGTGATGATTATTTCCTTGGTGTGACCATTATGTAGAGATTCTCTATCAAAAAGCCAAGGCTTTCCCAATAAAATGTGACAAGCATCCATAGGTACTATATCACATAGCACATTATTTTCATAATTCCCTATGGATAGCTTGACCATCACTTGTTGATTAACTTCATTCCTTGTCCTCATTGATCCATTGAAGTTTATAAGATTGAGGATGAGGAAAAGTAGTTAATCCAAGCTTGTTAACCAACCTAGTGCTACAACAATTTGAACATGAGCCACTATCCACAACAAGGGAACATGTTTTGTCTAAGATTTTACATCTAGTATGGAAGATGTTATCTTTTTGTGTGTGCTCTTGTGAACTAGGTTGATTGTGGAGAACCCTTCTTATCATAAGAAGTTCTCCCTCACAAGAATGGGCATCCTCACTTGTGCTTTCTTCTTCTTTCTTTGCACCATTTCTCTCACTCTCACTTTCCTCATCTTGGCTACTATATAAATCAATACCCCTTAAGATCATGATCTTTTTGGTGGGGCATTGTAATGCAATGTGACCTCTACCAAGACACTTGAAATACTTAATTTCACTAGTGTGAGATGATGTTCCCACCCTTGGCCTCTCTTTTTCTTTCTCTTCTCTCTTCTCCCTCCCTAGATTCCTAGAGGGTTCTTCTTCTACCACTTGCTTACCCTTCCTCTTGTAGTCTTTCTTAACACTAGAGTTATAATGGAAAGCTTGCAAACCTTTTCTTAAGAGTTGTTGCTCTACCTTAATGCAAATTTGTACCAAGTCATTTAAGTCTTGGTAGGGCAACAATTCCACTCTATCCCTAATCTCAAGATTAAGACCACTTAGAAACCTAGAGATGGTGGTCTCTTCTTCCTCCCTAATCCCTGCCCTCATCATGTAGAGCTCCATCTTTTGCTTATAGTTTTCTATGCTCATGTCTCTTTGTTGGAGCCTTTGGAGTTTGTCCATGAGCTCCCTATGATAGTATGAGGGAATGTGCCTTCTTCTCATGGCACTTTTCAAGTCATTCCAATAGGTGACTTGGGGAAGATCAGAGAGTCTTCTCTCTCTCTCACAAGGGAGGTCCACCAATGCATGACATTCCCTTGGAAACTTAATGTGGCTAATGTGACCTTTCTCTCCTCACTCACTTGATGACACTCAAAGAGTTGTTCAACTTTCATCTCCCAATCTAAGTATGCCTCAACATATTCTTTACCTTGGAAATGGGGGAGGTCTACTCTAACCTCTCTTGGAGTGTGCTCTCTATCATGAATTCTATGTGGGTGAGGTTGATAATATTGGTTTGCAAGCCTACTATCTACCTCATGGTGTGTGAGTTGAGTTGGAGTTTTAGAACTCCTCCTTGTATGACTCCTACTTCTCTTTATTTCCTCTTGGACTTTTTGTTGCTTTTCATTAAGGACTCTAAGTCCTTCTTTCAACTTAGCAAGATACTCTTCTCTTTCAATTCTTTCTTTTTCTTTGAGAAGGGTTTCTTGCCTTTTCCAAATTTTAAGTGACTTTAACTCTTTTTCTAAATTTTTCATAGTGGGTTTTACATCCTCACTAGAGTCACTTCCAATTTCAAAGGAATTAGTCTTAGACATCCTTAAAGGTTTTCAAAAAGATGCAATGCAACAAACAAATACTTAAATTTCAAAGAAAGTTCCTTAAGAGATTTAAGGAGGCAAAAGACACCCAAGTTCACTTCCAGGAAAGGGAGGTAAATCACAATGAACTTCTTAAATACCAAACCTTTCCTAGCCAAATTTTACCTTAGGCACTCTTGAACCAAATTTCTCAAAGGGAACTAAAGTTGAAATTAAAGTTGACACACACTAAGCTATCACAATTAAAGAAAGCAAATAAACTAACTATGCGACCTAATGATTAAGTTAGAAGAACTTTGGTTCCTCCAACGAACCAACTAGAAACGAAATTTACTAAGAAATAAAGGTTCTTGTTAAGAGATGGGATTGAGCACCAAAGACTCCCCAAGACACCTAACAAGGCCATGAGTTACAAGAGAAAAGAGAAAGATTACAAAGCCAAAAATTACAATCAAATCAAAGTTATCTCTCAAGGTGTTTCTCTCTTTTCTTTTTGGCTACCACTCTAGAATTCAAGCTCCCTTTGGGACTCCACCACCTAAAAGGCTACCTCTAAAATATTGGATCACCTCACAAAGAGAACCTACACCACACAAAGTAACCAAAGCCGACATTGTGCAAGAAACAAGGGATAAAAGCAATACAAAGGTCCAAAAACAAGAAAGGCTTTGCAAAAGGAATTTAATTATGACAAAAATAAGAAATCCAAGAAGACAAGCAAGAAATTAAAGGTTAAGAAACAAAGGTTAGCACTCAAAAGAAATCCTAATGAAAGGTGCAAGAATAGATTCACAAAACAAAAACTACTAGGAGAAAAGTGGGTGGTTCTTGTCTTTTGGCAACTTTGAGCAAATGGGGCATTAAGGCCATTCTTTTAACATCATAGCCAAGACTTTTAGCCACTGGAAAGTGAAGATAAAAACCCAAAATAGTGAGAAAAACACGTTCCAAAACAGATTGCACAAAAACAATGGTAATGGTCTAAGGACACAATATTTTTCAGCACTTTTTAGGCTCTCTTTTAGTGCTCTTTTGAGGCCTTTTGCTTAAAAGCTTTTAGCACTTCTTTTTCCAATCTTTTAAGGTGCAAAATAAGACCACCACACACTTGGAACAGAGGTGATTTATGGGTTTTAAAAGCCACAAAGACAAGAAACAAAAAATAGAAGAGAGTCCTACTAGAATAAAAATGAAGTTGAAAACTAGAAACGTCAATACAAATTTTCTTTTAAGAGTCTGCCAATGATCTAATGGCAAGTATGAACCCAAAACATCAAAGATAAGACCCTCAAATGGTTGTATATGGTGCAGTTTTACAAACTAAGTTATATATTTTTTTTGTGATTTTTTTCAAAGTTACTAGAGAAAAATGACAAGAAAAGAACTACACATGACTATAGACAAAATGGATGGATTAAAAACTTAAAATGACTCAATCAATGAAATGAACCAAATATAAATCAATAAAAGACCCAAAAAAACAGTAAGGAATGACTCAAAAAAGAAAAGGCACAAAAAAGTAGTCAAAACTAACAAAACATAACTTGAAAAACGCTAATGACAGCATTCTGGTAACATTGACATTTGCTAAGTGTTTTACTCATAACTTTCTCTAAAGAAGTCCAAATGAATTGATTTTTCTTTTGTTTGAAATTAGACTCAAAGATCTTTCATTTGAGTATTTTTAAATATTTTTTGGACAAGTGGGATAGATGCAGTTTAAGTTTCAAAATCGTCCCAATTTACTGCAAAAAAAATGAAAGATGGAAAAAAATAACACAACACAAGTAAGGAAAGCATTAAACAATAAGGAAATAACAAAGGATCAAAACCAAGAAACTTAGCTCTTTGAAGAACCAAGGCTCTAGATACCAAATGATGGCAAATGCTCTAGCTAGGACAAGCCAAATCTAGAAGCAAATCAAGCCATAAGTTAATGGATGAAGATTGCGGAATTTGGTGGTGATGAAAGGTGTTGATAGATCATGGTTTTGATGAGTTTGAATGGTGATGGAAGGTGTGTTTGGTGGTTCTCTAAGAGAGATTGGGCCAACTCTTGGAGAAAGGTGGCAAGAGGAGGCCACTTGGGTTGCTCTAGCCTAGGGTGACCTTAAAAGAGTAGTATGGCACAAAAATGACAGCATAACTTTACTCTAAATCAAAGGTGAAATACAAGGGTGGAGACACCTCTATTTATAGGCCAAGGGTGTCTCCTTCTAACCCTAAAAGCATGATCTCCCACCTTTGCTCTCATTGGCCAAATATGAGGCCTTCTAACCTCTTCAATGATGGGAGGACATGTGGTCACTCACAAAACACAATCCTCTCCATTCCTAGAGTGCCATGTGGCCACTACTAAAAGTAAATCCTCTCTACTCCTAGGGTGCCATGTGGCTACCTTTTAAAAAGCAAATCCTCTCTAATGGAAGCATGACACATGGTACACACTTTCCACTTAGTTTGGATAACTAACTTTAAGGAAAATCCTATGCTACTTAGGCCTTAATACAAGCCTTAAACAAACCTACACTACATGGCCTAATATAATGGCCTAAATTCCTACACTACTCTTCAATCCATGCTTCATAATGGCTCCAATGGTGGTCCACAAGGTAGAGTTGACACCATCTTCAAGGATGACTTTCTCTCTCTCTTGAAAGTGCTTGACCATGGCTAAGGGATTTTCCATCAAACTCTTTCACTTGTGCGAGGTAGCGGAAAGAGGTTATCTTCGCTTGTGCGAGGCAGTGGGAGAGAATAATTTGTGTGTCGTACCTTCTCGCTTGTGCGATGCAGTGGAAAGGAGAAAGATGTTTCATCGTCGCTTTGGCTCGTTGCTGAGTATAGTTCCCAACATGACATTCGTCGAAGTTGTTACTTGTAAGTCCTTGAGAGGTAAGGGAAATAGGTATTGTTACTATGGCAGGACAACTTAATCTGGTCGGTTATGATGAAGAGGTGGTATGGTAGGGTGTGGGGGATAGACCATTGGTTTGTGGTAATGATGCGTAACTGTGTTTGAGTTATTAGTGTGTTAAATATTGTGGTTAATATTTAACACTTATGAGTTATGTTATTCTTCTTATGTTTGATTCTCAATTAGTTCATCCTTGTGTTTGTTTGTTTGTTGTATGTATGTGATAATTGTATAACTCGTGTCATTATATGAGAGCATATGATAATGCAGATGATTTGAATATTGTATATCACGATGAGTAGATTGAGAGAGTTCGAGAATTTAAAGTTTTGTTTTGAATAAACAATTTTGTTAGAGTTTTATTTTGTAATAAATTGGAATTATGATTTATTTTGGTTAATTGTAAAGATTTATTGAATTTGGATTTTCGCAATGGTATTATGATTTAAAAATTTTAAATTTTTACTCGTAATCATGACATCCTAAAATGGGGTGTTACAAACACCTTTTCCACTACTGGAGATCATCTCTCTACTTTCGTTACTTGGATATGTTCTGCAAACACTAGTCTATCCTTCCTCTTAAGGACAAAACTTGGCTATGTGTCTTTCCTTTTTGCACCTTATTCATATCACCTTAGTCTGATAACGAACCTTTATCTCATGTGAACCTCTTTACTTGGAACATTCCTTCTCTCAACCTTGATGTTACTATTGTTAAGAAGATCCAACCACCTCCTACTGATGTTGAACTTGGCATAAAACCCCTACGAGACTTTATCCTCATCAAAAAGACTATTTTTCCCTACTTGGGAAACATCACCCTACATAATTATTCATTTAATCTCTACTTCATCGAAGTCTTCCACCCTAGAGATTGGTCTTCCTTATACCCTTCAAGGTCTCTCTCTACCTTTATCAAATTTAATCTCAAACCTTCCATATCTTTTCACCTTATGACCTTATGCACTACTGCCTAAGTGTTAAATCAAGTTAATTACTCAAACCCTACTATATAAGCGTGCACAAATATCTTCCCTTATATTGACCATTTAAATCATTGATTAGTCCTCGGTTTGTTCAAAATTCTCAATTAGGTTATTAGATTTTAATTGGTCTCATTTGGGTCCTCATTTTTTAAAATGTGATACAATTTGGTCATTTCCCTTAGTACAATACTAAAGCCATTAACGCATGTGCCACATGTTAGTTCGCAGTTATTTTTGTTAATTTTTATTTTCAATTTTTTTATCACATGTCAAATGAGGATCCTGCCATGTGGTAGAGAGAGTGTGACTTGACAATGACAATGTCACATGTCACTTTTGGGACAAATCTCATATGAAAAATCTCAATTTAATTCCTTTATTTGTATTTTGTCTCAACCCAGTCTACTTTTTTTTAAACTAAAGCGATTTCAGCATTCTTCAAATTGAGACCAAATTTAACTTTTATATAAATGTTATAATGATATTTTTATTGAATATTTTTAACCATATTAAGTTTATTTAAATTTAAATTTTACATTAAACTTGTTTAAAAATAACAATATTATAAATTCAAATGTAAAATATTAAAATAGTTTTATAACAATTTAAAATAAATATATTTAAATTTTGAAAAAAAAATTTACATAAAACTTAATATAAATATTAATTTAAATAAACTTAATCTTATAAAAAAATATCAATAAAAATATTAATTTTAATAAAAATATTAGTATAACAATTATAATATTTATATAAAAGTTAAATTTGATTTAAGATCAAATTACTTTAATTTTAAAAAAATAGAACTGAATTAGACAATATACAAATAAAATAATTAAATTGAGAATTATCACGACACTGTTTCAACAACATTGTCATTATCACATCACATTGTTTTTGTCACGTGATATGATATGTGACACTATATTTTTTTAAAAAAAATAACAAATAAAAAAATTATTTAAAAAAACAACAATTAAGAAAATTACATAGACACATGAGTTATTAGTATTATAGTAAAAAAAACTAAATTACATTACATCTTTAAAAATAAAAATAAAATCTCAATTAAAATTAATTAAAATCTTGTGACGGGATTTTCAAATAGTAGAGTAAGTGAATGTTAAAACCATTTAATATCATCCAGTCCCGATAATTTTTACTAATTCAATAAAATATATCGGAATAACGAGCTACAATTTAAGTATTTTTATTTCTGTAGCATAAAATTTGGAACATTTGCTAGGACTTTTTTTTATGTTAACTTGAGTGCAAATTAGATATTGTTTCGGTAAGGATATGCAGGATCAAGAGACTAACCTTCGTGACGTGTCTTCCTTGCTTCTAGACACTTGAGTCACTTGAACTGCTTGCCTTCCTTTAGTTCGTTCTGCTCGGTGAACTTCGTTTGACTGCTCGGCTGCCTCCAACTTGACTGTTCTGTTGCCTTCAATATTTGACAGAGGGGTAGTTACCTGCAAAAGGCACTCTGACGCTCAAGTTAGGCGTGTGTTGAAAAGCTTTTGCTCACAAGTGAATGTTAGTGAATGATTATCACTATTCAGTGTTCGAGAGTAGGAGTTGAACGTACCTGGTTGTTAGCCCTGATCCTATATTTATAAGTCATACCATGGATCCTAAACTAATTTAGGCCCAATAAAATAAAAGCAAACTTACCTCTAGATTCGGTTAGTTGTGGATAAACAACTTATCAATATCTTTACTCATATTTGATCATCCTGTTATTATTTGTTAGATTACTGGCCCAATTACTTATTGGCCCATTAACGCATTAATCCTACCATGAGACTTTAATATAAGTCACAAAATTTTTGACACAATTACGGCCC
Source organism: Vigna reflexopilosa (assembly GCA_027742785.1). NCBI lineage: Eukaryota > Viridiplantae > Streptophyta > Magnoliopsida > Fabales > Fabaceae > Vigna > Vigna reflexopilosa. Next base: position 12,366,578 of record CM050926.1, read on the forward strand.
AATATAGTTAACCGCTTGGCCTAGATATCATATTATACATAATGCCACCCAAGTCCGAGTTAACCGTTCGGCTTCATGGGCGGGTTAACTATTGGACTTTAGGCTGCAACTCGATGTTGGGGCCTCTTATTGCGTATCGTTGGATGAAAGTGTACCATTTGCCAAATAACCATTTAGGTTTCTTGCCTTTGAGGCAGATGTAGAGTCCCGAAAGCATGGCCGCAAGATCAAACTTAATCTTAAGGTGCATATCGCTTGCGACTGCGTCAGTTTCCCCTCATTAATGCAAAAAGATATTTGAAAACCCTGAGTTACTCAACCGTCATTTGTTGTTTCCCTGAAAACTTTCTTCTTTCCCAACTCACTAGCCCTCTTCCTTGCATTTCTCTTCAGGTAACCATGGATCCTTCTGTTATTTTAAATCGTTCGCCGAAATCTGTTGAAGGAAAGGGGCAAGGTGGTGCTGTTAAGGCTTCGGTCATGACGGGGACATCATCAGTCGGAGTTTATTGCGACACAACCACCATACTTAGCGGTGACAGTGTTTTTGTATATGGTAATGTTGCCGCTGAAAGTCCAGAAAAAGGTTCATCTTCATCTTCACCCAGCATTAGTGGCTACGATTGGGCTTTCCCATGATGTAAGCGAATTTTACAGTTCATTTAGTAGCAAACCCATATTGTAGGATTGGATAGAAAATAATTGTATTCTTAGAACCCTAAATCATAGTTCTTGTGTGAGACTGAGTGCTTGTCGGGGAAATGAAAGGCTTTTTTTATGGTAAGGATGATCTGTCACCGATTTCTTCTTTGCTTACTCTTGCATGTTTTATGATATGTATGTGAGGTTGCCCTTCAGTGTGTTCCAGATGGATGTGCTAAGAACGTTAAATGTCGCCCCTTCACAACTGCATCCGAATAGTTGGGGGTATATCCAAGTTTTTGTCGCATTGTGCCAAGTGTTGGCCATTAGATTGACCCCGACCATTTTCCTATACTTTTTCCGAACCCGTCCTTGCTGGGAAGTGTTGGATTTCCTTAATTTTTGAACCAGGGAATGCTCTGTTGGAACTATATTCGCAGTCTTTTAAAGGCTTTAAAGACAAATTTGTTAAGGTGAAGATTACTGACCTATGTCGCCCTTTCTTCTTTAATGAGGATAATAGTCCTAGGTTTCCCCTATACTGGACCCAAGGTCCTGTTAGGTTAACCTCCTGGTCTGAAGATGAGATGACCCCCGAAGAGTTGGAAGCGTTGAATGTTTTAACCGAGCTGCCTCACCCCTTTTCCTCTCGGAAGATAAAAAATTGCTTTGAGCATGACGACTTTAGCTCAAGGGTGCTTGGTATAATCGCACCTTTATTAATTTTCGTAGCTATTTTGTGAGTGTAATTGACATACCTGTTCTGTAATTTACCTGTAGGCATTATAGGAAAGAAAGGTCCTGTTACAGATTAGTTTAGAATTATGAACGAAAAGGAGGGTCAAGGAAAGTCTTCCCTCCCCAAACCGAACGTTACAGGTGGCGCTCCTGTTTCAACGCATGCTGCTACGTTAGTAAATATTTTCGAAGGTACTGTCGCCAAATCGCAGACCGTTCGGCCACCCTTGCTTGAAATGATCGTCATTGAGGATCGTCCTTTTTTAAGGAAACGGAAGGGAGGAGCGGGAGTCGAGAAAGTGGATGCCCCAAAAAAGGGGAAAAGTTCTCAAGAACCGGTCGCTCGCCTACTTCCTGAGGGCATGTGGAGCTCGGCCTTCTATTTGGGCCATAAGATAGACTTTAGTCTGGACGAGGTCGAAAAAAGTATGGTAGAAGGTATGTTGGAGCAACAAATGGCCGATACTGCGATGGAGCTTGCTTGCCGTACAACAATAGCCACTTGGCATCTGGCATATGCCTTGGATAGAGGAGTTCTTAGGTTCGAATTGAAAAGGGTTCAGACACAACTGAATGAAATTGTTGCTGATCAATCTCAATATGAGAAAAATAGAAAGATTTTGAAGAGCTGCTAGCGGAAGCTCGTCGTATAATGGAGAATGTTAAGAGATCCAGTGTCGAGCTGAAGAAGAATCATGACCACTTAGCTGCTGAGGTGGACCTATTGAAGAAGGATAACCAAGACCAGAAAGGTACTATTGTGTCACTAAGAATTGCTGAAAAAGAGGCTAGAGAAGATAGGGACACTCTCCACGCCAAAGTTGGTGAAGACAAAGAAACAATGGAAGAGATGGGAATGGCGACTGTTGAAGAACACACCCGAGGTTTCAAGAAGGCCTTGAGGCAAGTGTTCCATCTCCTAAACATATCTACTAAAGGTGCCGTCTTTGATGTGAAGAAGGATGTTTATCAGGGGAACTTGATACCCCTAAGGGACATTCCTGAAGGTGCCCTTTTGGAAGTTAGTCCTACCCTAGTGGCTGAGGTAGGAATTGAAGAAGAAAATGTAGTTGCAACAACTACCTCTAGAGAAGTTAGAGAGGAAGATCCTACAGTCCTCTAAAAATGATGTTAATGTTGTAACTCTTTTCATAGAGTAGGTTTTAGTATGTTGATGTTGAACTCTTATTGCTTTCTGCTGTACTTTGGCTTGTTAAAATATTTTTGTTGCTGGTTATAACAATGATTTCCTTATGTTATGTTTTGCTCGTTTATCTTTGAAACGACCGCTTGACGGATAATAATGATTGGTTGCTTTGAATATTACTTTAAGATGTTTATGACTGCTCGACAAAGTTTATCAATGCCCTTATGTTTGCACGCGCTAGCTGCTTTTTGTCGAACATGTCCTAGACTAGGGGGTGCTCCCCTAGGTTTGACGTACTAGGTGTTCTTTGACGAACATGTCCTAGACTAGGGGGTGGTCCCCTAGATTTTGATGTACTATGGCTCCAAATGCATTCAAGCAGGGTCGTCCCAATAGTGCATTGTAAGAAGTGTTTGCCTCTACTAGTAAGAATCTCACTCTGAGCTCTCTCGCCTCTTTACCCGCTCTAAGCCGAGTTCTTAGGTCCAAATATCCTTGAGTATCTACTCTTTCTCCCGCGAAGGCCATAATTTGTTCGTTGAATGGAGCTATTACATCCTCGGATAGATCCATTTTTAAGAAGGTGGTCCAGTATAAAATGTTGACCAAACTACCTTGATTAATCAATACTTTACTGACATTGTACCATGCTATCTCGAAAGTAACGACCATGGGATCATCTTGATCGGGGTCAGAAACGTGGAAGTCTGCATTGATAAAGGTAATAGCTGGCATAGATTGCGGTTTTTGATCTATCATGTGAACAATTTTCAAACTCCTCAAGTGTCTCTTACGGGCTGAAGATAATGCCCCTCCTTTGGCGAAGCCTTCATATATGGTATCAATTCGTCCACGGACCGATCTCTCCTGTTCATGATCATGACTGCGACTTTGGGAGTGCCTCCTATGTCGATCGTCTTTCCGAGATGACCGCTAGGGACTTCTACATAACGCTCTTCCTCTAGGGGGGACTTCTTATTTTAGCCCCTCCTTCTTTAATGTACTTTTGGAGATAGCCAGCCTGAACAAGCCTTTCTATCTCATCCTTCACTGTGGTGCATCCTTTTGTGGAGTGACCATGGTTCTGATGAAAATGACAGGTTCTGCCTTCATCAACATTTTTTGGCGAAGGCCTCTTTCGAACTGTGAGAAGTTCGATGTGAAGGGCTTCTTCGAGTACTTTTGCCCTGGGTGCGTTGAGGGATATGTAGTGATCATATTTGGGCGTCCAAGCAAATTCCTTTCAGGGAGGCTTGTCGCTGTTACTACTGTTATTAGAAGATCGCTTCACTTATTTCTTGTTCACGTTAGTAGGGAGCTCTTGTTGTTGCTTTTTCCTTGAGTTCCTCATGTCCTCAATACGAACAAATTCATCGATCTTCTCCTGAAGTTCCTCTATAGATTTTGGTGGTATGGCATACAACTGTTCAACAAAATAACTTGGTCGTAAACATGATGATAAATTATTGATGATGAAAGTGTGGTTCACGTCTTTCACTCATTGTGCGGCTTCGTTGTACCTTTGGATGAATGCCTTTAAGGTTTCATCCTTCTCTTGTTTGGTATTTACCAATTCTACTGGCATCATCTCTTGTTTTCGATTGGATGTGTACTGTTTTCTAAAGAGAGTTTCTACTATGGCGAAATAGTCTACCGTGTTTGGGGGAAGGGTGTTATACAATTCTAGTGCTTCATCCCTTAGTGATAAGGAGAAGGCTCTACATATGACTGGATCACTGTTCGTGTAGAACGCCATCGCATTAGTGAAGATCCTGAGGTTATTATCGGGATCTGCCGAGCCATCATAATTTTCTAGTGTCGGAGGAGGTTTCTCCGGCATAGGAGTTTGCATGATGGCCGTTGTAAACGATAGTAGACTGATAGGCCGAACAGTTTGAACGAGTGAGGGTGTAGGTCCCCTTCCTACCTGACCATTAGGCTCGGTATGGACTGATCGCTCCCCGTTACGACTGCCCTCATTATCCTCGTGTCTGTTTGAGGCAGATAGTTCAGGTGCGGGTCGTTGTGCCCTCAATGCCGCAATTTCTTCTGCTTGTTTCCGCTGCATCTCTTCTTGTTCTTGTATGATCTGCGCCTGTGCCTGTATCTAGGCTAGCATCTCTATGATCAATTCTTTGGTATTATGCTCTTCCATGTTTCTTGTGGTCACCATTGAGTGTCTTCAAGTCTTTGAGCCCCATGGTGGACGCCAAAATGTTTCGGTAAGGATATGTAGGATCGAGAGACTAACCTCCCCGACGTGTCTTCCTTGCTTCTGAACACTTGAACCAGTTGCCTTCCTTTCCGCTCGGTGGACTTCGTCTGACCTCTCGGCTACCTCCAACTTAACCATTCTATTGCCTTCAATTTTGGACAGAGGAGGAGGTACCTGTAAAAGGCACTCCGACGCTTAAGTTAGGCGTCTGTTGAAGAGTTTTTGCTCACAAGTGAATGTTAATGAATGATTATCACTTTTCAGTGTTTGAGAGCATGAGTTGAACATACCTGGCTGTTAGCCCTAATCCTATATTTATAAGTCATCCCATAGATCCTAAACTGATTCAGGCCCAACAAAAATAGACTTACCTCTAAATTCGGTTAGTTGCTAATAAACAGCTTATCAATATCTTTATTCATATTTAATTATCTTACTATTATTTGTTAGATTACTAGTCCAATTCCTTATTGGCCCATTAATGCATTAATCCTGCCACAAAATTTCTGACCCAAGCCCACTATTGTTAACCGATGCTCGGTTTAGATATCATGTATATTTCTAACTATATATATTTGAATCAGATAATCAAACAAATTCAATTTAAATAAAAAATATATATTATTGGAAGTGAAATATTCGTCTTAGAATTTTCTCAATCTTTAGAAAGTATATTTAATACTTTGGAGATCAAAATATATTTGAAATAATTTTTACAAATTGATATTAATTATAAAAATAATAATTAAAATATACTACCGTCGCAAAAATAATTTCTGATCATGGAGTATGATTAGAATTATGGTCTTTATTATAACTATTTTAATTTGAATATACTACCATTATAAAACAATTTTCATATACATAGTCAATAATTACTAGTTGAAAAAATTATATAACTACAGTTTTAAATTAACAAATTATTATGCATAATAATTTATAACCGAATAACAGCTTAATAATAGCGTAGTATATAAATGAAATCCTAAATATATTCAACATTTTAATGTGGTTTTATTTTTATTTTTATAAATCTGAAGTTCCTTTGGATGTAAAAGCATTTTGACTAGTTGGACAAACAAAACAGAGTTCAGAGGTTTTCGGTTTTTTTTTTCTCATTTTTAGTCTATGCAGCAAAAGCATCAATAACTCACCAGTCGCCAGGTCTGTTGGTTCCTCGTTTGTGTTGTCTGGTTTTTGTTACTACGTTGTCGTCTTGCTTATAGAGTTTGTGCTTTGTTTCTTCGTCCACGAATCAAATCCCTGAAAAATAAAGTGTGTATTTTTATTTTTCTTGTTGCTGCATTCTTATGTGTTGTTTCTGTTGATCTAGGTTTTATGGGGTTAGCTCATTTCTCTTTTCTGATTTTACATGTGATGAAGTTGATGGGGACCTATTCATTTTATAGCTCCTTGTTCGGTTGTGTACAGTTCTGTAAAATAAATGTAAAAAACGGGGTTTTAGGTTTTAGGCAATTCTTGTTCAGTGCACTATCCAATTGTTAAAAAAACACCATGCACACTAATTTCCACTTTTTTCTTGAAGGAGTATGACGTCTTTGGAAGTATTTTAATAAATAAAAGTTATGATTTGCGAAGATATGTGGGGCTTGTATGGATATAAGTTACAAGTGCTTTTTGAGAGATTCTCGATCAGAAATGTAGAACTTTTTTCCAGTAGAGAGGCTCTCAAAAGTCTATCCAGCTTCGTATCCAAACATGATTATAGTCTCAAACAAGTGAAAGTTCATTAGCCGCAATAACTACTAAATATTTCAACTTGTTCTGTGGAAAGAATATGTTACCAAATTTTACATTTGGGATTGCGCTAAAAATCTAAATTATAACTAGCCAATGTACTATTTCTGAAGAAGTGAATAATAGCCTAATTTAATCTTACAAAAAAATGAAGTTTGCACTCATTTATATATCCTAAAGTGATCTTTTCACTAGTTAGATGTGAGACTTCCAACAACAAGTGGCATAATATTAACATCCTCCATTCATTTGTGCATTTGTACATGCTTGCATTCCTTAAGGTGGATCTATCCCAGGCTCAAAGTGTCCAATTGAAATAGTGTTCATCGACCACACCGACCTAGGAAATTGTAGTTATGCTTGTTGATTATGAATCAAGTTTAAGGGTACAAAATACGAAAATAGTGAAAATAGGACATTCTAGCTTTCTCTTGGTATCAGAATTGTAAACCAACCAAACTTCTCAGAAATGCTGTTTCTTGACATGGAATAATATTCGTTGATTGCACTTGTAATTTTGGTTACTTATTGTTGCTTGATAGAAATTTCAAAGAATACAAATGGCCCACAGGCGTTGCCTCTTGATAAGAGGGAACCTCTTGAACCAAAAGTGCCACCCGTCTTTCAGTTATGTTCTCCACAGTGATGAAGGGAAACACGAAAGCACTGGCGAAAGGTCATCTTCAGCAGGGATTAGTAATTTTTTCCAAAGAAGGATGTTTGGGAACTCAGTGGATGGATCAATGTGGTGTTTTGCCTATTCTGAACATAGAATGTCTTCAAACAGATTCCTTTCTCCGAGCTCTGGGTGTAATTTATATCGACATATGTCAACAACTAATCAGGGTTCCGATAAGATTGAAATGATGACTGACATAGCAGATGTTCTCAAAAACAATACGATGGAAGCTGTGAATTCTCAGGCTCCTATTCTTAAAGAAGTTGCAATTGCCTCTGCTGATTCTGTTTTACCTGTGAAGGCCTTGCAGTACATTATAGATGCCATGCATTCCTACACTGGATTGAGCTGGTAAGTTTATACTTATTTACCTCTATAGTTTCAGTAAGAGATATGATGTTAATTCTCATTTCTAAAATCTGCTTTAATTCTGAGGAATTTCCACAATATTACAGAATGCCATGGATGTCACGTTGTCATTGGTGGATGGTTTGCTTTTATGAGATTGTAGGTTTTGATTTTAACTATCAACTTCTGTGGTTTCCCAGTTACTAAGTTTGATTTACCATGTATAATAAGTACTCAAGCAATTGATTTGCCCCAAATATTAAGTTTTAAAATTCTCTATATGCCTAAAGAGTGCTCTTTTATGAGAGAACAGTTACTTTATGTTGTAGTTTTTTCTTCCATAACAAGTACATGGTATGTATGTACGTATAGGTTGTTCCTTCATCTTAAAATACTGAATTCCATTTTAAATGGAAATACTTTTCTTTCATAACATTTCAAAGCTTATTGATAATTAAGGGGTTTGGGATTATGCTAGCAAGGTTGTTCTTGGATTGGTACCATGCAGGATTTATGTTCTGGGCCTAATTCTGGTGATCTGTGTCTTTACATTTCAACAAAGATAGGTCTCACATGGTACAAATCCAAGAAAGCTCATCACTGTATTACTTGATTGTTTCAGGTGGGCAGCCATAGTTCTAACAACTCTCTTGATTCGAAGCGCAACAGTTCCACTTTTAATAAATCAACTTAAGGCCACTTCTAAGCTTACAGTATGTTTGCGGCTTGTAGCTTCATCACCTTTTCTTGCTAAATTAATGTATTTGCAATCATTTTTTTGTGTTCCTTTTACCTTTCTTTCACATATATCTTGGTTGGAGGGGATAAATGTTAAACATTCGGATGGAACTGTTTCTTCTCTATCCCCTCTCCTCTCTTTGGCTTAAGATATTCTTAACACAAGTTAGTTAATTAGTTCTCAGCTGTACTCTCCCTATCTCTCTTGCCCCTTTACTCGTGAAGGTCCTCAAGCTTGTAGTTATCAATAAATTATAACTTTTTCTATATTCTATTTCATGTGTGTTGCAGCTGATGAGGCCTCACTTGGAAAAAATAAAGGAAGAGATGGAAGATAAGGTAATACAGATATACATCTTCCAGTCAACTGTTTTTTCCTGTTAAGACAGTTTTAACTAATGGAATAGTGGATATATGATGTGCAATTGGTAATAGTGGCTGAGTCAGATTCTGCTAGACATTGTTGATATGGTTACCAAGTCACCTCTTAATGGAGAAAAAAATAATGATAGAAATTACAACCATGTATTTTCACAAAATTGGATATCAAATGGAATTTTTTGTATGGACTAATAGCCAAATTTATTAATTTATCAAGGCAGAAAATATAATTAAGCCTAAAATTTCCTTACATATGGTGTATGCATGGTTCTGTTGCCCCTAAATACCATATTCTTGAAAGATATTTTATAATTCTGGTTTCATCAAGATTATGACATGATTTGTGCTACATAAACTAATGCCTAAACTTAACTTCCATTTTTTTTTCTAGTGTGGTATTATCTTCTGTTCTGCATAAATATATAGGTGACTTAATCATTCAATTATTATACACTACTTGTATTTGTACAAAACAATGACTTTGGTTGCTGGATGTGAATTCCTTGTGCCTGTTGAGAGATTGTTGGTATTTTCCCAAATTATTGAAATTTGAAGTTTTGGATTTTCTTAAATGTATGTTATAGATTCTTCTGCCAGAAACCACATTTTCTATAATCACATCATTGATTCATCTTTCAGGCTACGGATCCCATTGCTGTTGCTGAATGTCAGAAAAAAATGAAGATGCTATTTAAGGAGTAAGTTGTTTTTCAATTTTCTTGGCCTTTTCAGGCTTTAGCTTGTACTAGTCATGTTTGATCCTCCTATTGATGTAATTACTTTGTTTGGTGATATGATGTATTAGAGGAGCAATCTTTTATTTGACTTGTGATAGACTTAACTGAAATCAGTAAAATTGCCCTTTGTTAACTAATATGGAGTAGTATAATGGCCCATTTCTTATTAAATGGATTTTTTATTTTTTATTTTATATCATGCCACTTGTTTGATAGGTATATGTTAGGAGTAATAAAAAGGGGATGGCATTGCACAAGAGTTGGAAAGTAGTTAGATGTTAATAACCAACTTATATAATTGCTTAGAGGTTGTCAGGGACTACAACACTATTGTTAGACTGTAGGAAAGAGAGAGACATTGTGTTGAAACTGTGTTCTGGAGACAACACAAATTCTTTATTTATATTGGGAAAATAAATCTTACAATAAATAATGGGATTTTAAATTTCCTCTACTAATGAATATATGATACGAGAGTAAATATAAATGTTCCTAATAATACATATATAATCAAGATATTATTGATTATTTAGTATTTTCTCCTTGGTTCTATAACTGTAGTATTCTCTCGCATGCTAGAGCATATAAATCATATATTTCCCACTTGTTGCAAATATAATCATTCTTGGTTCTCTTAAGGACTTGGTGAATATGTCAATAAAATGTTCACTAAAGTTGACAAATGTTGTGGTGATGTCTCCAACCCTAGTTTTTCTCTTATGACATGACAATCAACCTTAATATGTTTGGTCCTCTCATGAAAGATAGGATTAAAGGCAATGTGTAATGTTGCTTGCTTGTCATATATAAGGTGCATTTGAGAACTTCTATCAAATTTAAGCTCCTTTAGAAGTTGTTTTAGTCATGAGTTCATAAATAATAATGTCATTGCGCTAATATTATCCTTTTGAACTTGATCTTTGTTAAATATATTATCTTTATCTTATCTTTATCTTGCTGTTGCCGGTGCCAGCATCATCTACCGTTGTCGGTGGTGTCATCGTCTACCGGCGTTGTCTACCGCTATCACTACCAAAGTTCTAGTTTCGACCAATGATCATACGGTTTTGATCGTCTCAGCAATGTGACCATCGTGTCATGACGCCTTCATCAGACATCCTACGTGCTTTCAATGTCTTTTGAAGTTGTAGATTTGCTCCCTTGTTTTTGTCATGCGTGGTGACACGTCTTGTCTCCTCTTAGGCAGCGATTTAGAGCCTCGAAGTCACTCTTTTTCCTCTTTCAGGTTCGTCGTGCATGGTCGCACGTTCCGTCTCCTCTCAGGTAGCTATTCAGAGCATCGATGTTGTTCTTTTTCCTTTTTTAGGTGCCTTGATTGGAGAATCTTGGATTTTTAAGGTTTCTCTCTCCCGTTTCATCAATGGCTTCTTTCATTGCTGTCTTTTCTGACCTTCTTCATGTCATCATTGCATTTGACCCATCCATATATGTTTTTCTCCCATGACAATTTTCATATAAATAATCAAACATCACTTTGTGTCATTTCAAACTATTGTTCAACATTCTTTAGACACCCAAACCATCCATGGGGTGATTGCTTGAGGCCATATAGGGACCTATGTTGATGATATACCGTATTAGATGACTCCTCCTCAGCAACAAAATAAAAAGTTGTTGCATGTAGACTTCTTTCTCAAGATCACCATGTAGAAATGCATTTTTAGCATCAAAGTTGAAAACTAAGTCTAGTGGTGAATAGTTACAGTGGAAAAGAGAAGTTAAATAAATGTTGCTTTGGCAATGGGAGAGAAGTGTCAATATAATATTGACCACATTGTGTATCCTTTTGCAACCAACCAAGATTTATAGAAATCAATGTTACCATTAAGTTCTATTTTAAGAATTGATTTGTCAACTGGAAGAGGAATTAACTGCCATGTACCATTACTTTGAGGGGCCATATGTGTCATCAATTGTTTATTGTCACTCTGTTGTGATAATACCTTACCTGGAGACTTAGGAATGAGAGTAGAAGATAACAAGGACAAAAAAATAGAGTAAATAGTCAGTTCAATCTATAACAAGTATTGCATATTATGTTTTTTAGTACAATAAGAAAAAAAAATTACAATCTTAATACAACAACTTCAATTTTATTAGTTTTGTTTGAACTCTGTGAGTGGTTAATATAATTAAGCACATGTTTGGTTTTTAATAATTATCAAGGAACCAGTAAGGATTTTAAACTTACAAAGCAAAAAAGGAAAGGATAAAAGACTCCTTTCAAGGTTAATTGTGTATTAATGTATATTTTTCATTTGATAAATACACGTGATAATTAGTAAAGACCAAAGGCATGTTCAATTACTTAATCATTAATGGACTTCAAACAAAATTAACGGAATTAAGGTTTTTGTACTAAGACTATAATTTTTTCATTATACTAGAAATATATCGATACTTATTATACTGAATTGACTATTTAGCCAAACAAAGAGTGTATGGTGGAAAGCCAATGATAATTAAGGTTTGCATTGTGGGGGTAAGGGTTACCGTTAGAACATGTACCTTTTCAAATAACTATAACCCAATCATTTTCAGAGGAGAACAAATCTGGTAAGAGGAGTAGTGTGGAAGGATCAGACATGACCTCCATTATATCATTATGCGTAGAGTTGTTAAAATGGATTAAAACCCGCGAGTCAATCCGGTCTACCACAGGTTTGAGTCGGGTTCGGTTAAAACAAAATTGCAAATTTCAGCATGGGTCAAAAATGAATCCGGTTCAGTAAGAATCTAACTCACCAACTCACCCATAAATTCTAAAAATTAAATTATATTAAAAAAACAAAATCCCTAAATATTCTCTTACCTCTAAATGTATTTGGATTGAATTATATTTTTTTGTTTTTGGATTGTATTTGGAATGTAACATCATCTTGGATTGTATTTGGATTCAACTTTATTTATCTTTCAATTAGACAAAATTGTAATTTTGTTTGGTATCGAAAAAAATAAATTTGTAATTAAGTGAGCTAACCTGTAGTGGGTCAGGCCAGATTGGATTAGATGGCCCATTTTGATAGTTTTAATTGTAAGTTGAAGATGGGTCCCCATAGTGGAATTTCAGTAAGCTGTAAAAAACGTTGATATATTTGAAGGTGTTGGAGAAACATTGTGTTATGGCAAAGTTATCTGGTGGTGCTGAAGGAGTATTAACTGGGAAAGTGACTATGTGTTGTCATTAGAAGTAACGTGTGTGAGATGATCAAAGTATACCTATTAAGATCATGAGGGAAACATTGATATACTCTTCCACAAATGATATTCCATGAAGACACATTTTAATGATCAAAGGAGAAAGTTTTGGATGTAGTGAGATGGGATTTGTAGCCCAACCCACTTAGCCATAACCCAATTTCAGTAGCCCAAGTGAAATAGTTACACTTGTCCATCTTCTTAGTGCTAATTATATGTTAGAAAAGATGTGGGAAGACATTTTTTTTTTCTCAAATTTGGAAAAAAGTAAAAAATATAATAACCGAAGGAGAGGGTGAGAAGTCGTGTGTGAAGGTACATAAATGGGTGGTTTGTGTTGGCTTTTGGATGGTTGGATAGACCAGTGTGGCATGATCCCAACCCTGTGTTCGCCAGAGAAAATGGTAGTTGTTGGAACTTAGCTGGAAAACCTGCTGGAAGTGGTGCTGGAACAATTACGGAAACCGGTAGAAAGTTTGACAGAAAAAATCCTATGGTGATAGTGGATCTACTGGGCCAACATGGTTATAAAAAAGACTTTAAATAGTAAGTTAAACTATAGGAAATAGAGACACTTTGAAATGAAACTGTGTTTATGAGATGTTTTATTTATATTGAGAAAAACAAATAATATAAATAGTAAAGGAGATTTGATATCCTCTTACTATTAATAGGGATATAATAGGGAATGAATAAAAATGTTCTAAATAATACATTTGTAATCTAGATATTCTTGATTATATAGGGTTTGTTTCTTATTTCTATAATTATAACAACTAAAAATAGAAGCAGTGGATAATAAGTATATTCTCTTCAGGTTACACTCACACGGGTATCATAAAAATCCTTGTTACATAGTTTGGTCAATCTTCTCTCATCTCTCCCATCCAATTGAATCTATGAATGTTTTATCTAAAGCTACATGCAAATAAATTAAATATTTAAATTTCTTCTATTGCTTAGCTGTGTAACCATTGTATATATGTTAGAAGACTAGTCATTGCTAATATTTGAAAACTGACATAACTGGCCTGCATGTCTCACGAAGCACAGTGTTTTAGATACTAATTTAAACTTCTTGGATCTTTTCTTTCACTAGCTGTTAATTTCCTGACTTGTTTGATAATCTAGATATGGTGCAAGTCCATTTACTCCATTGAAGGGGCTCCTTATTCAAGGTCCTGTCTTTATTAGTTTCTTCCTTGCGGTAAGCTGGCTTTTAATTTTATATTTTCTCTAACTTTAGGAGTCTGAGGAACCTATCTATTGTTTCAATTCATTATAATTTTTTTTTTTGTTTAACAATAGATAAGAAACATGGCTGAAAAGATGCCATCATTCAAGGATGGCGGAGCCTACTGGTTTGTTGATCTTACCACTCCAGATGCATTGTACATTTTGCCAGTTCTGACTGCATTGACATTCTTAATAACAGTAGAGGTGACCATTATCTTTTTCAGAACCTTTCATTTCAGGTCACTTTGTACATTGACAGTCTGAGTTTCTTACCTGAATGTTTGTGCGACCTCAGTTTTCTGTTATGAATTTATCCTGCCAAAGAACTAAAAAGAATGAGCTGCTTATAATACCTGAAAGCCTAGTCTCAATTGAAGAGGAATGAGTGGTGTTATCTGTTAGTTTTTTTACCCAATTTATATTCATTGATTTCACATTATTTCCAGTGCAATATGCAAGAAGGCATGGAAGGAAATCCAGCTGCTGGCACCATGAAAAAAGTCTCGAGGGTTCTTGCTGTCCTTACAGTTCCTTTCACCATGGGATTTCCGAAGGTAACATTTTCCTTATCTTGTTTGACAACAAACAATCTCATTGCTTTCCATCTTGTCAGCATTTCAAATAATTTATTTATAAACTTAGAATGATATGAGTGTCTAATAGTTCTAGTAAAGTTTGTTGTCAGTGAGTCTCCTTCGTTTTTGATTTCTGCAATGGTTGGGAACCCTAGAGGAACAAAAGAGTGATACGGAGTGTTGAATGTTGTTTTCGGGTCGGGTTGGGTCTTGCTTGTTGTTTAGCCAACTACTTGGTGTTAGGGAGGAATTGTTTTGGAATCGGTTTGGTTTCCTAGAGTTTAGATTTTGTTGATTTACATGGACTTTGGTTTGGTCCTCCCCTGACGTAGACAAATATATATATATATATATATATATATATTGAATGGAAAAGTGGGTTTGCCTATGTACTTTTGTTTTTTCATTCTATGCAGTTTTAACTTTTTGTAGTTTTATAACCGTGCAGGCTATATTTTGTTACTGGATTACATCAAATTTGTTCTCACTTGGATATGGACTTGGTAAGGCATTTCATTTTTAAGTTTTTCATATGCAATATTACTGTCTTTTTTCACCATTTTCCATTTCAACAAGCAGAAAATGGATTTTTTTTTCAGAGTGCATGCCATTTGGTGCAGCAATTATTTGATTCCTACACGAGATTAATAATGGTATTTGCCTAGGATGATGGGTAGTGCACTAAGCAGTTTGGTATATAATATTATCATACAAGTGTATGATGATCCATAACACCAAAATCAATATGGATTCCGTGTTTTTGTTGGTTTGCATTGAGAATGCATTGCCTACATTATTCAGTCTGCATCTAAGTCATTGGCCTCTCTGTAAAATATCTTCTTGCTAATATGTGTGTGTGTGTGTGTATATATATATATACATATATATATTATATTTCTTATATATAAAACATTTGTTTCTCTCTGTCTAAGTTTCTTATTCTGTGTCAAAAGTCTTGGTTTCCATTTTTAACTTTATGCTACAAAACATAAAGTGAACTTCTGTTAAATGTAATACAGTCTTTATCTTTAATACCCATAAACTCATTTGATTTATCTTTTTTATTTTTAATCTTTTCTAGTTCTTAAAGCTCCTGGTGTAAAGAAAGCTTTGGGTATCCCCATAATACCGGAAGCAGCAGCCACCAGTGGTGCACAATCTCCCTCTTCTATATTTCCTGCCCTGAAACAAGCTACAGCAGCAAGAATTGCACCAAAGTCATTGCCTGTTGAACCATCAAAACATACAATGACAAAGACATCTTCTGATGTCAATCAGAGACTAAATCGTTTAGAGAAACAAGTGAAAAGAAGAAAGAAAAACAAGAAATGAGGAAAAGTTGAATTGTTTTTTAGTTATACCAACCTAATATATGATAAATGTCCTGAAATTTTGGCTGTTGTTTTTGTCAGAGAATCTGTTTAGAGTTAGAATCAAAATTTTGGGAATTATTTCTGATTTGAATTCCAATGACTTGCTGCCAATAATTAGCATGATTTGTTCCCCTATATTCGGTTTCTGATTCTCAGGGAGTGCTATTCCCTTTCTAGTTTATTCAAATGTGACTATTCAATAGGAAATAATGAGTATTTTCTTGCTGTAATTTGAGTTGGTATCATGGTATGTGTTCGTTGGGCTCCATAATGAATTTCAAAGCTGCCATGCAACTTTTTTTTTCTTCCTTTTGCAGATTTTTGTATGAGATTTATGAGAAACTTTTTTAAGATTTCTTATAGAATAGAAAAAAAAAAGAAAAAAAGTGAGTTAAAAGTAATTTATATACAAGCTTATTATTTTTTAATAGTTATATTGAAATTATTTTTATCACAAACTAATTTTAATTTATAAAAATATTTATTTTTGTCTTATGCTTATTACCCTTGTCAAAGTTAATTGGGTTTAATAAAACCATAAATCACTTGAGAGGAATGCCTTAAATGATCTGATAAATAGTTTAACAAAGCCTTTTCAACTTGTATCATATCATTAGTTATCAATTCTTTCACAAAGCATTTTTCCCCTCCACATAAGATCATTAGATCCTTCAAAGTAAATACATTTACTTTTCTTCTAAGTGTGTTTGAACTCATTTCTTTTTTAGGAAGAATCTTCGAATGTCTAATTGTTTTAAATTAAGTATGAGGACGAATATGTATATATATATAATTATGTTTAAAATAATATCTTATTAGTTTTTTTAATCAAATAGTTTCAAGAATACACATTTGATTATTTTCACAGTAATTTTTTATTTATTATTTAATTTTTTTATATGAAAATATTTTATTTTTAATTTCAAATATTCAATACCACGTAAATCCTTAATTAATTTGATAACAACAAAAAACTTATGTTATTTATTATCTTTAATCCTTAGTTTTTGTTTCATTTCAAAAATAATTTTAATTATGTCATACAGGTTAGAGTGTATTTTTTTTCATATCATACCTTTAATTATATATATATATATATATAATTATATATATATATATATATATATATATATATAATTTGGTCAACTGGTATATTAAATGGATTTTAGAATACATGTTTGATAATTTTTAATTTTTTTATTTATATTTATCATATAGAATTATGTTTTTGATTATTTTTATCTAATTATTTTTGTTTTCTAAATTATCAATGTAATTTCATCATTAAAACTTTATGACATTTCATTTATTATAATATAATAATTTCATTGTAATAAATATTTTTTATTAGCATACAACATAACTATAAATATAAGTTAAAATGATTTATGATTAAATTCATATTATTATTAGTTTAATACTTTTATTTATATAATTTCATTTAAGTGATGTATTATAATATTTAATAGTATAGTAAAAAAGTCTCGTTAGAATTTATAGAGAGGAAATAAAAAAAATTTAAAATATTTTTAAATTTTATTATTTGTTTTGTTTTTATAATTTTTAAAACTATTCTTAACTTTATCGATTTTGTTTATTTTTTTTTCATGTATTACCTATATTAATTTGTTTGTAGAAAAAAGGAGTATCAGATATTAAGATTTCAAGTATCAACTTCTCAAATTTTAGCACAACTAGTTCTCTTTTAAGGTATATTTGAATCGGAATAGTAAGAAAATGGATAAAATACACGCATTACTCATGGAGATAAGCATAATATAAAAATTTCATACTCCTTTACTATGAGTAGATGACAAAAAAAAAATCTACGGAGATATCTACGGCGGATAGATACTATTTATGGATATTATTATTCACGGTTACAGGTAGCAGGTATTTTAATATCCGTTTTTAAACGGATCGGGTACAAATAGTATATTACTCTATCAGCGGATACTTATTATCCGCAAAAAATAATAAAAAAAATTAATTTATATATTTTTAATTAAATTTAATTAAAAATAAAATAAAATAATATTTTATTAGGATAAATTTAATTAAAATTAAATTTTAATTTATATTTAATTTAATTTATATTATATTATATATAGTTTTTTTTTTAATTTTATTTAAATTTTATTTTAAAAATTTATAAAATATTTGTTTTTACGGGTATCCGTGAGTATCCGCAAGTTTTAAAATATTCGCGAGTATTTTTTAAATGAATACTCGTACAGATAGCGAATCAGATAACGAGTATAATTTTATTCAACAGATTCAGTTATCGATAAGTATTATCCGTACCCGATCCAACCCGTTATCATTTCTTCGTATGAATATGGAGATAAAATAAATTTTTACTTTAAAAGTCAAAATAAAATAATGATAAGCACACCCACTCTTTCCATTACTTTCTAAAGGTAACTAAACAAAAACTTTAATTTTTTTTTCTCCACCTTAGAGGAAAAGTTTCATAGACTTATAGATATCGCGTGACAATTTGTGCCCAACCTTGTTCTTATCCAACTTTACCTTTACAGATTATTGACAATGTAACTATTCACTGCTTTTTCCCTCAAATAATGGGAGTTCAATACTCAATTAAGCCAGAATGAATACCATTTTTTCTACAAAATATTTTTTAATAATATTAGTCAGTTCATTCCTCGTATTGATACACTTTTCAATTTATGATGGGTATTTAAAAAGAAAGTTTTCACCAGGGAAAATAAAACCTTAATCTGTCAATTTAAAATATTGATATTATTTTTAATTCAAAATCTTAAAATAAAAAATACTATTTAATATTTAATATAGAAAGCAACTAAACTTTTTTTCCGGAAATAAATTATTCACTTTAGCAGAGTCAGAATCATCTTTTTTATCTCCTTGGAGGAGAAGCTGCTTCATCTTATAGGCTCCTAGCACTGTGAGTAGCCAAATATGGTCCACATATTCTTAACCATCGTTTCTTCTTTACAGTTATTGATCAGTATATATAACTTTCCTAACTCTTCAAACGTTCATCACCATCAACAAAAAGAACCCTGCAAGTTCCTTATAAACATTCCTCAACTCGTATCATCCCTCAATCTACACCAGCAATGGGAATCTGCATCGAGAAACAGCATAATCGAAAAAGATCAGTATCCCTCTATAAAGTCACCATTCGCAGGCGTGTCATCACAACCATGGTCACCTCATGTCCCAAAGTGGTTTCTTCATGGATCAAATGCCATCTTCAAACGCCACGCAACTTCCAGAAGAAGGTGGTTGGCCTTGACATTGAATGGCGTCCAAGTTTCAGCAGGGGGGTTCAGAACCCAGTTGCCATCTTACAACTTTGCATCAAACACTGTTGCCTCATCTACCAACTCTACCAAGCTTCTTCCATCCCAAGGACCCTCTACAAAGCCCTTTGCAATCCCAACATAATGTTCACTGGGGTGAAGATATCTGCTGATGCAAAACGGCTGAAGGAAGATTATGGACTAGAGGTTGCACATTGTACTGATGTTGCTGCAATGGCAGCTGAGGAGTTTGATCACAAGGAGTTCAAAAGAGCAGGGCTGAAGACTTTGGTGGAGAAACTCATTGGAGAGGAAATTCAGAAGCCAAAGAATGTTACATTGAGTAACTGGGAACTAAAGTATCTCTCTTGTGGGCAAGTGCAGTATGCTTGTGTTGATGCATATTACTCCTATAAGCTGGGGAAGTTTTTGATTTTTGACAAGTGCTAATCATAGTTTGGGAATATTCGTAGTGATTGCATGTGTGTGTCATCATATGATTGTTGCAGTCTATGAGTTTGGTTGATATGATTGTGTGAAGTTGTTATTAATATTGTAATTGGTATTTGATTTGATTCAAGTACTTGGAAACTATATCTTGAACTGTACATGCTTGGTGATTAATTATAGCATTTGTTTTTTTGAGTTTAATATAAGGATAATAAGAATAACAAGTGAAAAGAAAAGAATCATATCAATTGTTTGTTATATAAATAGTAGACAAATAATGGGATCCTAGTTTTTCTTATGAGCAATTCTTAAATGTTCTATAATAACATTGAAGGGATCTCTTCATTATTCATAAGCAACTATAACATTGCTTTTTCATAAGTTTGTCTTCAATTGGGTACTTTACATAGCATATTATCCTTTGTCCTTATAATATTAATCTCGTACTAAGACAAATTAGGTCATAATATACTTAGGTGTCGACTATTAGAGTCAAGTACCACTTACCAAAATTAAGTGCCCGTCTAATGGCAAATGCAAAATGACTTTCTCGGAATCTCAACTTATTCAGTCTTAACCATGTCTTGGTCTTGTTTGGTCTCAACACATCTTGACCTTCTTCGGCATCAACCATATCTTAGCCTTGTTTGACCTAAATCATATCTTGACCTTGCTCAACCTCGACACATTTGTACGTTTCAGCTCTAACCTCTCGGCCTCTACGTGTCGATCTCAACCTCTCGGCTTCTATGTCTCGACCTCAATCCTTCAACCTCAACATGTTGGCCTCAACCTTCTAATCTCAAACCTTCGACCTCAACCTCTCGACCTTAACCTCTTGTCCTCTACGTGTCAGCCCTGACATATTAGTCTTAGTCAACCTTGGTACATCTCGACCTTGTTCTACCTCAATCATATCTTGGCCTTGTTCAGCCTCGACACGTCTTAACCATGTTCAGCCTTTACATCTAGGACTCAACCCTTGGCCTCAACATGTTGGCTTCAACCTCTCAGCCTCAACCCTTCATTCTCGACATGTTGGCCTCAACCTCTCAGCCTCAATCTCTCAACCTTGATATGTCAGCCTCAACCTCTCAGTCTTTATGTCTTGACCTCAACTTTTTTTAACTCAACCTTTTTGTCTCAATCTCTTAGCCTCTATGTCTTGGCCTCAACATCTGGACATTGTTTGGCCTCAAACTTATCTTCCATCCACTCTTACAGAAGTTTTGATCCTAGACGTGTATCTGAAAGTCCTGCTGGACGTGCACATTTCTAAAGTTGGTGATATGGAAGTCTTAATCACATGGAAACACTTTCCCTCCATTGAAAACAGTTGGAAGTTGAAACAACCATCAATATAGAGTTTCCTGCTTTTCACTTTGAGGACAAGGTGAAACTTCATGGAATGGATATTGATAAGTTTAATGGTAAAGTTTATGTTAGGAGAAATAAGGGTAACAAGCAGTTATAACTACCTGGGTGTTTGTTGTAACAGACTATTATATATAGTCTGTCTAGGGATTGTTTTGAGTAGTTTTTGAAAGTTTTGTAAGTGGAAGCTAGGGAGAGAAAGGTCCTCTCGAAAGACCTGGGCTAGTGTAGCAGTTTGGGTTCTTGTTTTTACTTCATTGATAGACAAAGATATCTGGTTTTTCTAGGTCTACATCCAAGAACCTGTCTTGGAGTTCTTACTTTTTTCTAATAAAAGTCTCGATACCTATCATCACCTGAGAGTTCTTGTGAATCTGCTACAACTATGAACTTGTTTCCTACCAAGGAAAACAACGTTACACCAAAGAACCTGACAGCTATGGATTTGCTCTCTCCACAAACTTCCTATTGTCCTTCAGAGGAGATTCCAAATTTCAGGTTCGTCGCTTTGCTTCTTTAATTTGTTGCCAAGTTAATTAACAGTAACCTTTTGTTCCAACTTGCTGTTGAAGAAAATTAATGAGCAATGACTGCATACCAATTCATAACTGCTACCTCCCTTTAGATATGCTATTTAAATCTCCAATTTCTTTTATGGCTGTTTGATCACTAGAAAAATTGCCTTTAAACTAGTACGTGACAATTTTTGTATTAACTCATGGTGTGCAGTGCAATTAAGTCTGTGAACAAGATTACCACAACTGCACAAATGACAATCTTTTATGGAGGACAAGCTGTTGCGTTTGATGATTTTCCTGCTGACAAAGCAAATGAGATCATGTCCTATGCTAGAGGGAAGCCATGGAGCCAGGATAATTCTGCTTTCCCTTACAATATTAGTTAACTTCATTATGTTTTTTTTGTAGATATTTAATGATTCATCCCATTGGAAGGTAGAAAAGAGTTAATCTTGGCCACACAGCCATACACAAATAGTTCAGATTGGTTTTACTTGAAAGAATTCTTGACAATCAATGGTTAATGTTGGCCTTGCCTTCGTTTCACACTCAACATTCAATTCAAAGTTAAATCATCCTATAATTGCAGGAAGAGCTTTGGAAGATGTGAGAGCTTCTCTTTTTAAGCAAATGGTTTGTTTACTCATTTTCACCCTTTATCTGGTTTACGCTGTGTTCTCTTTTGAAATTTGAATGTATCAAGGTTTTTATTTGCTTACTTTCTTGGGTTTTTGTTGTTTTGTTTTAGGTGCTTCAAACTGTTAAATTCAAATTTCCTATACTTCTTACACTAATTCAATAAGTAGTGAGCTGGTTCTTCATGGCATTACTAAAAGCATTTTTTCTCGTTCCAACTTCTTCCTCAAAATCAACTCCATTGTCTACTTTATTTACTCTTGGATTTGTTATGTCTCTGTCCACGGGCTTTGCTAATGTCAGCTTGAAGTACAATAGGTAACCAACTATTCATATTTTTATATAAAGTATTTTTTTATACTGTTGATTTAATTTCTATATCTTCAACATTGGTTTCTATCAGATGGCAAAGAGTGTAGTGACGCCATCAATAGTTTTGGCAGAATTTGTATTATATAAGAAGACAGTTTCTTTCCCGAAGGTATATCCACTCACTTTGGTTTTGCATTTATTTCTCGTAAGGAAAAAATGAGTAGGAATATATGGGTCTAGCAGGAATACCAAATACGGGCTTTTATATAATAAAAATGGAAGAAATATAGACTAGTTTTGTACCAATAACTTTTTTAATTAAAACAACATGCATCAAGTTCTTGATGCGATCATTCTACATGAGGCAAAGCGAGACCTATTTATAAGACATGATATTATGTGTATCCAAGTCCTATTCAAAATCGTGGTTGCTAAAGGGTTCATATAATAATTCTTTTTATCTTAGATTGTATTATACTCCCTCTTGTCTTTTATAAAAAAAAGAAGCTAATTCATCAACCAATACAAGTGGTGAAATTAGTTAGTTTTAGTTAATACTTAAGTTTAACCAAAACACCCATAGAAAGTACTAGTTGTAATAATTAGTAACAGTACGCAAAATTCAAGCGATACTTTCTTTCGACCAATTAGTGACTTGTATGTATAGTTAATAAGTCAATATTAGCATCCACTTGCATAGAGAATGTGTGTATTTTATCAATAGATTTCAAATAAATTATGGATCTTAAAAGGGATAGATAGTTCTTACAACTAGGTAAAAATTATGCTCATTTGTTTATGTAAAAGGCCGAAGGGAGTATTGTTTTTGGAAACCTTATCATCATCCCATCTAAGAGCTCTGGTTGATTTAGTTGGCCTAAACTTTCTTGTCACTAATGATATATGTAATCCGTATTCTGGAGTAAAATTTCACCTTGTTTTCTTCCTCTGGGAACTTTTGTTATATTTTAGGTTTAAATACTTACTAGAAAATTTGAAATATTTTAGTCATTAACATTATCAATGGTTTCTATTGGTGTTTCTGTGGCAACTATGACTAATCTCTCTAATATTCAAGTAACTTCTCATTTAAGTTTCAGATTAATTTTCATTTTTTTACTTTCTACACCCCTAACTTAATTTCTACACCATTTAATAAAGGTAAAACGTTCCTTTTGCCCCTAGACCAAAAATATAATTAAAAATCTAAATTTCTATTAAGCTCTTACTCCTAGGAATTGAACCCTCATTCATTCCATTAGTAATATCACCCACACACAAATCACAAATTTAATAACTTACCAATGTGTTGCACTTTATCAATAATAACATTAAATCATAGATATTATAATTCTAAGAAGGACCTAAACATTAAACACCAATTATCAAACAATAAGATTTAAATTTCAAACCCAATTTATTTTCTAATTACTACATTTTTCTTGGGTCTTGCAATAACACACCCTAGGTACCGACTACCAGAGTCAGGTACTGCTTATTGATAGGTGCACAATGTGAGTTGATTTTAATGTCAATTTGACACTTGTTTTTATTATGTGCAATATCTATGTTGATCCCTCGAATTTTTTTTTTGTAGGTTTTGATGTTATTCGAGAATCAAAGTTGAATTTTGAAGAAAAATAGAGATATTATGATCATTTCACAACAAATTGTTTCAACATGACTGTAGTGTTAAAATGTGGGGCTTGAGTTACACGAAGAAAAACCACCTTGGAAGGTTTCCTCAAGCCTTAACCTACGGCTCAAGCCATGAAAATTTTGTCACCTAGAGGTAATCTTAGGAGGCTTTAGCCTATAAGTGCACAACATAAGCCATAGAGGAAACCCACATTGGGAGAAAACCTCACGACTAGAGTCATGGAAGCTATCGCTGCAGCCACTCTGCCGAGTCTATAAAAACAAGATTTTACCTCTGTTTTAAAGAACAAACTTTTTGGAGACTTTTCACAGTGTTGGAATCAGTATCGCGCAACAGAATGTTTAAGAACGCATTAGGAAAAAATGAAGAGGGGAGGGGTGAATTGTTTTAAGTTAAAAATCACTTCTTTTTAACAAATTTTTGCTTTTAAAATTCTCTTTAATGAAACTAAAAATTACTTTTAATAAAAGCAAATAAATAAAGAAGAGAAGGGAAGAGGAAAAATTACACAGGCAATTTTTATACTTGTTCGGATCAAAAGATCATCCATCCAGTTGTTAATCTTTCCAAAAGAGGGATTAGAAGATGGAATTTCTTCCATTTTTTAACTTTTTTTTCATTCATTATGAGAAGCTATATCTCATAGGTGTTGGAATGAGATGTAAACCGCTTTGAACTCTCTTGTATTCAACTCTATCTTTATTTATGAATGTTTGTTTTTGATAATAAGTTCTTTAATTTTGATTTATGTTTGTGGTTGGCTGAAATGTCTTGAGATGGAGTAGAAAGTAGTATGAAGTTTTGGTCCAATTAATTTTCCTATATGCTTTTAGATCCAAGGTTGCAACTAAAGATAACGTCTTGATCTTAATGTAGGTGATCCATTCAAGCAATAATTTAGGAATCATATTGAAGTTTGGTGATTTTAGGATTTAGGTGATAGGGATGGACCTAAAGTTACATTTTGCACCATCATATTGAGTATAGATATGATAGAAGAGAGGAAAAAGTGGTGGAGCCGAACTTCAACATGGTTTAATCATCTGAAAGTCACTCACTTTGTGATATAAACTATTTTTCAACATATTTCACACTATTTTCACGAAATTTTTTTTTGTTTTCTACACATCATATCCATTGCTACTTTCCATCAACGATCAAGATAGTTAGAACATTATGTTTTCTTCTAAATCCTGTGGATACGACAATTGTTATACTACAAACTATCCAATATACTTGCTGGTGTACTTGGGTTGTTTCGTGGTAACCTAATAACGTTCTCATTGACACGATCAAATTAATATTACTAAACTATACCAACTTCAGTATTGTTAAGATAATAGCCAACAAAATAGAAAGGGTAAAGTCAATCTTAAGTCATCTCCCTACGAACACATAATTGACTCTTAACATATTAGTTCTTATAAAAACTATAGAAAATGGTTAGTAAAATAAAAGTAATAAAGATAAAGATAAATAAAATAAATAAAAGATTAAATAAAAAAATAACAAAAGATAGAAGGAAATAAATTTATAAAAAGATTTAAAAAGATAAAAATAATGATAAAGAAAATAGGTTGATTTCAATGCTTTTTCAAAATAGAATTCATCATGGGTTATCTAAAGATTATTGTTCAATTAATTATTGTCTTAGATTTTCAAATTAACCAATGTAAATTCTCAATTAATTTGTTGGCAATCTCACTAGTAAGCAAAGTACATTCTCAATTAAAAGCAAGAACTTTGTAGATTAATCATAATAAATTTATCCAAGTAAATTTTCAATTAAATATTACTATATCTAATCATGTATATTTTTTTAACTCTTATATCGAGGAAAAAACTAATTAACCAAAGTACATTATTGATTAATTTTTGTTAAAGTTTTCACCTTTAATCAAAGTACATTTTCAATTATTGGAAAAAACCCATTCAATCACATGAAAGTTTATAACTTTTATTAAAGTAAATTCTCATTTAAAATTAAAAACCCTTGGACTTATATGATTGATATGTTATGTAGATTTAACACCATGCTAACTTGCTACAATGTAAGAATCATTACTTTTACTTGATTAAGAAGCAAAAGACAGATAAAAATAAATCACAACAAGAATAAAAAGAACAAACAAATTTATTTATCAATCTCAGAATCCAGTTAAGAAATTACAACATAATCAACTCTAGAGGCTTAACACTCCATCGAATGTGGAAGTAACACAAGAATAGAAGAAGAGAGCGTGGAGAACATGAGAGAAAAGAGAAAGGATGGAATTAGCCCCCCCCAAAGGGTTCCTAAACTCCCCTAATGTGTTTCCATAAGACTCTTTATATAGAAATTGGATTGGTTTTTGTTTCAGTTGTAATCTTCTTTATGATAATGTAATCTTTTTCAATTATCTTTTAAACAATCCAATATCTTCAACATTATTTAAGGTGTTATGAAACTTTAACCAATTTATTTTCACACCTCAAAGAGCTCAACTTAGCTGCAGTTGCACGAATAAACATCAAAATATCCAAAGAACAGTTTTGTAACTGAAAAGTTATTTTTAACATGTTTTCCTATCTCATGCTCAATAATCCAAATTATAACAAATCCTAATTAAAATATTCTTTTAAAGTACAAAAGTGAATTAAGAATCCAATATTAAAGCCTCAATGAAGACATAAATATACATTCCTCACAATCCAACATTTAGCAAAGCTAGGTGCTGCCTACCAAGTATCGTTTGCTAGAACAAAGTACTGCTTGCCAAAGCTAGGTGCTACCTACCTAGTACTGATTACTAGAACCAAGTGTTGTCTATCGAGAGCCAGGTGCCACTTATTGGTGTTAAGAAAAAATCGTTTGTGCGCCTAAACACCTTCATGTTACGAAGTTTAAGTAAATAACATTAAATCGAATAATAATCTAAAAACAACATATGATGAAAACATAAGACTTAAAACCAAAATCCCCAACACCGAAAACCTTAGGAAAACACTTAGGATTTTAGGAAATAGAAAAACAACTAAGTCAAAACACCAAAACGTAATGTTAAATGACTATTAAGTCACTAACATCTAAGAGAGTTGAAGCTAAATGTGTAAAGCTTATCATACCTAAAGGATTTTCAGTTTAAATCTTAGGAAAACAAAACAATGTCAAGACGATGTTGTTGACAAAACACTTAGAAAGACTAAAACTTAAAACACTAAAGAAAACACAAACAACGTTAAACGCTGTCTACCTAAAAAGGAGAAATCACAAGAAGCGTTTACTCTATCTAAACGATATCCAAGAAGCCTATAAATAGAAGGTCTCTCAAGAAGAAGATCAAGAGCATAAAAACGAAGATAGTCAAAAGGGAACAAGAAAATCTTACAATGACATATCTGTTGGAAAACAGATAGGCTTCGTTTCAACACCAAGAGGGGGGGTGAATTGGTGAGGTTTTAAAATTAGAGTCTTTTCAAAATATTTTTCGCAAAGTCTAAACTTTTACAAAGTTTCTTGAATCACAAGGAATGAAAATTTCAAGTGTAGCGGAAAATATTAAGTTGACTACAAAACCAGTAAAGTCGATTGAATGTAAAAGAGTAAGGATAGAAGATTCAAACACATGTTTTAATACTGGTTCGACCTCAATGCCTACATCCAGTGTCCTTCCACAATCTGGAAGCAAATGCACTATAATGGTCAAGGTTTTTACAACAAGGCTTTTATAGAGACCACCATGTCAAAAATATATAACACCTCTATAACCCTCTAACCAAAATATAGGCAATACACACAACAAAGATCTGCAGCAAGATATCTCTTCTTCTGCAATCTTCAACCCACTTTGAACAATCCTCAAAGTTTCCAAACTCCACGAGTCAACCCCTTATAATCACAACAGGAACAACAACAACAATCTTTACAAAGATTGATAGAAATCTTGATCAGCAGATGAGCACCACAATGTGCAGGGTATGATCAACCATTAAGTACACAAATCTTTCTCCTTCAAAGAACCTCTTCAAAGATAGATCACCACGGTCTTCTTGATGAGTTCTTGGAGCAAATTCTCAAAGATCACAATCTGTAAATCACAAATGAAAGTGTTAGATTACTTATGCTGCATTACTTATTTGAAGCCCCATTTGCAGATGAACTCAGTTCTTTGCTCATCATCACTAAACCAACCAAATGGATTTGCCTCTCGCATTGCAGACATTGGACGTTTTCCAGGACGAGATGAAGAAGCAACCATCTGACAGTGGTGTAGAGACTTCTTTGAATCAGAATAGGGGTTTTGTATACAGAGTGCATTAAGTCAGAAGAAAGCAAAACACAAATATATTTAAGGGCGCGCACATGATTTCATTTAGAAAGCCCATTTTATATTTTCAAATTTTAACGGTATAAAACAGAGACATTAAGTCGATTTCAATAAAAGTAAATATGACTACTGTATGACATATAAGATTCAAAAATAGAGTACATACATACAAAGACACAAATTCTGCTACACTCATAATTCAGTCGACTAAAAGTCGTGAAAATCATTTTTCAAACAAATCATTCAGACAGTCAATAATACAATCAACAAACAATCAATTTTCACTTAATCAATCCATTCATAAAAAATGAAGTAAGATGAATACATGTTACCAGTTGTAGTTACTCAAGATGTTTGTTATTGCCAATGTAGTTCATCCTTGAGTCCTCACTGCACCTGTTTGTAATCCTGCAAAACAACTTAAGTTTTTGTTGCAGGTACCCATTTGAACTTGGGTCCTTGATTGTTAGTTGAGGCCAGATGTTCCTTTGGTATCCACACATATAAATCTTTAGGAACTCCAACTCTTCTATAGTAACAGTTTCTAACAGTATGACCAATACTATTGCAGTAAAAACATGCATGCTTAACAAGCTTACTTAAATCAATAAATTTCTTTGCATTGGTTCTATTAGACTGAGCTTTATAGCCTATTCCTTGTCTGTAAATAGCTCTACCAGAAGACTTTAATAAAGCATTTAAATTTTCTCTACCCTGAGTAAATTTAGCTAGCGTGCTAGTCAAGTAATCTATTTGTTCCATATGAGCAAGACATTTTTCACATTCTTTTTCCACTGTAACAGTCTTAATTTTAACATTTTTAACAGATAGTAAACCTTCATCTAATGACAAGGTTATTAATTTTATGCTCATAATCTCTTCTTTCAGAGTTAAGTCGATTAACCCTGTACTGGAGTCGCATAACTTCAGCATGAATTTCCTTGAATGCTTCAATCAACAGATCATACTTCACCTCTATTGGTTCATTCTCAAAATCTACATCACTATCATACTCTGACTTTAAGGCTATCTTGCTTGTTGCTTTCAAAGAAATGGACTTCTTTTCTTCAATATCTTCTTCATCCTTCAACCTACCTAGTTCTAACTCATGTTCTCTTAACTTGCCGAACAAGGTAGCCATATTAATGCTTGTAAGATCTTTTGACTCAGAGATTGCAGTGACTTTGGGTTGCCAGTTTCTGTTCAAGCTTTTCAAAATCTTGATGTTGATCTCTTCCTTGTCAAACACTTTGCCAAGAGCCATAAGGTGATTTAAAATGTGAGTGAATCTTTTCTGTACTTCATAGATTGTTTCACCAGCTTTCATCCTGAAAAGTTCATACTCCTGAATTAAAGAATACTTCCTTGCTCTCTTGACTTCATCAGTTCCTTCATGTGTGACTTCCAAGACATCGCACATTTCCTTGGCATATTTGCATTGAGATATCCCAAAAAATTCATCAACAGTTAGCGCAGAGGCAATGATATTTCTGGCTTTCACATCATATTATGGTTTCCTATTCTCTTTTGGAGACCATTCAGAAAATTTTTTTGAAATAGTTTTTCCATCAATAGTATGAGTTGGTTCAAAAGGACCATTCATAGTTGCATCCCAAATTCCTCTATCCACGGATTCAAGAAACATTTTCATTCTAATTTTCTAAAAAGGATAATTTTCACTAGCAAATAGAGGTGGTCTGTTTGTAGATGCACCTTCACCAAAATTTTGAAAACTGGAAGCCATCCCCAAGTATATAGTCGATTCAAAGAAAAAACGAAGTCGACTAGTTTTTCAATTATTTTATGAAAACCAGCTCTGGTGCCAGTTGTTGGAAAATAGGTAGGCTTCGTTTCAACATCAAGAGGGGGAGGGGGGGGGTGAATTAGTGATGTTTTAAAATCAGAGTCTTTTCAAAATATTTTTCGCAAAGTCTAAACTTTTACAAAGTTTCTTGAATCACAAGGAATGAAAATTTCAAGTGCAGCGGAAAATATTAAGTTGACTACAAAACCAGTAAAGTCAACTGAATGTAAAATAGTAGGGATAGAAGATTCAAATGCAGGTTTTTATACAATCCGGAAGCAAATGCACTATAATGGTCAAGGTTTTTACAACAAGGCTTTTATAGAAACCTCCACATCAAAAATATAAAATATCTCTCTAACCCTCTAACCAAAATATAGGCAATACACACAACAAAGATCTGCAGCA
Source organism: Vigna reflexopilosa (assembly GCA_027742785.1). Classification (NCBI taxonomy): domain Eukaryota; kingdom Viridiplantae; phylum Streptophyta; class Magnoliopsida; order Fabales; family Fabaceae; genus Vigna; species Vigna reflexopilosa. The sequence goes on from CM050926.1 coordinate 12,397,123, forward strand.
AGATATCCGCTCTTCTGCAATCTTCAACCCACTTTGAACAATCCTCAAAGTTTCCAAACTCCACGAGTCAACCCCTTGTAATCACAATAGGAACAACAACAACAATCTTTACAAAGATTGATAGAAATCTCGATCATCAGATGAGCACCACAATGTGCAGGGTATGATCAACCATTAAGTACACAAATCTTTCTCCTTCAAAGAACCTCTTCAAAGATAGATCACCACGGACTTATTGATGAGTTCTTGGAGCAAATTCTCAGAGATCACAATCTGTAAATCACAAATGAAAGTGTTAGATTATCCAAAGTCTCTGTGATCAACTGAGGCACGTCTATTTATAGTTTTCTATAAATTAGACGGTCCTTGTAGTCGACTAAGCTACTAATAGAGTCGACTGTCCTTAGACAATTATAACAGTTAAGTCAATCAGTAGCAGTCAACACCTAACAAATTGATTTTGCAATTAATACAGTTGACTAACATCAATGCAATAACTAACTTTTGAAATATAGTCGGTACTGTTCACAACGTAAAAGAATTTCAAACAAAACAACTAGCTAAGTCGGATCCACTGCGCATGTAGTCGACTTAGGCACATCAGCATAGTTTGAAAAACCTTTCAATATTTTGCAATTAATATAGTTGACTAACATCAATGCAATAACTAACTTTTGAAATATAGCCGGTACTGTTCACAACGTAATAGAATTTCAAACAAAACAACTAGCTAAGTCGGATCCACTGCGCATGTAGTCGACTTAGGCACATCAGCATAGTTTGAAAAACCTTTCAATGCAAAATCATTCACAAAACTACTTTTAAAAGTTTGTGCATAGTCACGAGTTTTAATCGACTTACTTCATAATGAATTCGACTTTAAAACTTACAGTTATGCTACACAATATAAGTTCATACAAGTGCATGTGGTTTTCTCATCAAAAACATATGTAATGCAATCATAAGTGATATATCAGAAATAAGTTCAGTGAGTGTGCATTCATATATCAAGATCAACACAAAACATGTTCAATAAGATATCAACCAATAAGGAACAGAACATGTAACACATAACAAAACATGTATTATTAATAATGTGTTGTCATCATAAAAAACCAGAGTGATTAAAGCACTGTGAGATTAAGGTTAGCTAAACTAGTGCTTCCCTTATCAACAATATCAACAATATCCATCCTAAAGAGAAAAAGAGCTCAAAGCAGAGAATACATATGAGCTGAAGAAAAGAGAAGAGAAGAGAAAACGAGAAAGAGATACTCTCGAGCTTAAGCGTTAAATTTCTTACTATTGTAAGAGAGAATAGAGAAACACCTACGAGTGTTTAGACTACATTGTATTGTAACCAAATCCCCTCGTAGAGAGATTTACTTTGAACTACTTGTAAGCAATCAGTGATTTTAATTCTGAAGAGAATTAAAATACTTTCAACTAAACTTTTTTGAGTTGAGGAATCTAGGTGTGTGTTAAGGGTCCGACAAGTGTACCAATCGTATCAAGTAATAATAAACGGTAAGTCCGAGTATCGTTTCCCTAGAGACTCTTAGGCCTAAATGTTCATGTGATATCTTAATCTTTTAAGACTTGAGAAAACGAAAATTAGGGTTTTATATGCAAAAACGAAAATTAAACATGCACATGCAAAGGTTTGATCAATTGACCAAAAACATAACGCAGTTGGATGGTATGGATGAGTTGTATTGTTGGGGTTTATGATTTCATCCTAATCCACTTTCAAGTATTTACGAATTCTACTCAATTCTACTTCTTTATCAATGTTAATGCCACTTTCTAAAAAGAGCCTACTCCTAATTACTAGTTTACTATGTCTAGTCTCCCTAGAAATTGATCATGCATTACATAATTTGCACAGAAGCTTAAAGGCAATTGATCCTCCTATCTCTATGTTTAGGTAATATTGCTCCCAAGAGAATTCTCTCATGTCTAGACCTACCCACATGTGTCTATATAGATAGAATCAAAGATTATGCTATTGAATAATGTCTTAAACAAAGCATGCAAATATAATGGAGGAAAAACTCTAACAATTGATAAAAGAAAGCATATGAATATAATTAGATATTCAATACATGAGAGTTTCAATAGGATTACATCATTTCCCCAACAACAATGGAGGTTTAGTTCACCATAGACATGGTGAAACTAAGTGAAAATAATGGAAAGAATGAAAAGATAACCCTAGATTTGATAAATTGGAGCTTCCGCATCCAAAATTTGCCTCCAAGGGGTGGAAAAGTGTGTTTCTGCGTCCCTTCTACCAAAAGATACACTTTCTGGTTCGTGTAGACTATTTATAACTCAGGAAAAATCACAGAATTTTGGCTCATGCCCAATAGTCTACCGTCAGGCGGTGGCTTACCGCCCAGCGGTAGGTTCGACACTTAAAATCAGCCCTCAGTGTTGACGCTTGAGTTTTGGGCAGAGAGTTCTCTGAAGAGCCCCCCGCCCAGCGATGGCTTCACTCCCGGTGGTGGCTGCGACTCTTCTTGTGTGTTTGTTTGTTCCTTTTACAATAATCACCTTATTGGTGTGAACATATGAATGACAGGGGTTAAAGCATTTATGGTAAAGGACAATGATGTTGTGGAACATTTTTCTTTGTCACCCAATAGTTTTCCTTAGTTTCTTTAGATATATTTTATTATTATGATTATTTTTTAATAATTATATTAATACATATATTTATATATTGAAACAATCTACTTTGTTTATCAATATGTATAATTTTATCAATTGTAAGTTGCTAAAATTAAGATGTCACAATAAGGTTTGCTAGAAAAAATAATGTTAAAATGTTTTATTTAAGAACTTTTTTAAAAAAAATATTATTTTGAAAAAGAAATCTAAATTGATATGTCGAAATGGAGGTTAAAATTCAATTTCCAGATAAACACTTTTGTTTGGGTAAATATTGTAGATAATATATGTAATTTTTTTTTATTGAAATTCATGATACTTTGAAAAAAAAGAAGCATCAAATTTTCATAATGATATATAAATTGTGCCTATTTTTGAATAAAATACACAAAAACAAAAATTCAATATAGATCTAAATATGCCAAAATTATTTTTGGGTTTTTAGTATTGATAATAAATTCATTTTGTTTGTAAAATAATGGAATTGTATATGTTTGTACGATTGTTTTTGTATACATTTTAATTTTATTTCATTGGTAAAAATATATTTAAGAGTCTTTTTAATTTTATTTTAAAATTATGTTTAAAATCTTTAACATCTTCTATTTATTAATAAGCTGTTTTTATAACATTTTTTTTACTTGAAGTGTTATACATTTCTTATTTTTTATATTGTGCGCTTACCAGTAATATTATACGTTATTTTTATATTTAAATTAATTTCAAAATAAAATTAAAACTTCATATTTTTAAGTAAACACCATATTTTTTATTAATTAATTATTTAAATATTTTTAAAATATAATAGTTAAAACAATATAAATGTATCACGCTACATATAAAAAATAAATTTAACATCTAACACTAATCACTATCCTTAAGTATATTTTTATAATAGTGAAAAATATTATAAAAATATGATAGTTAAATAAACAATATCATAAAACATATCCAAATAGTAATAAAATAAAATAAACTTAACTTTTATCAATGTCATATCTTAAGCAATAAAAATAGTAAATAAAAAAGTACATTTTTTTTTGTAAAACAATCCACAAATATTAAATTCATGTTGCATGAGTAGTTGAAGAGATAAAAAAAACATACATAAAACAGTAAAAAAATAGTTTTAACATTTTAAGAATAAATTTAATATCAAAGTTATATATTTTTAAAAAAGAAAGATTAGGAATTAAAATTATTTTCATTTTAATAATATTTAAGTAATTTTAAAATAGTTACATTTTTTAACTCTGCTTATCTATAATTTATTTTATTAAGTTTTTAAAGAATTTAATTAGCTATTTTAAAATAAAAATAACATTCAAAATTTTTAACCACTACAATCTTAATCATATTTTACGTTACTTTCACAAAAAAACATCCACTATTTACTATAAAGCCTATATAAAACATAATTTAATTCAGAATATAACTGAAACATATATAACATATGTAATACAAATATCTAAAAAAATATATATAAAATAAAGTCTGTATTGTCGGCTAGGTGTTGTTTTTGCACATAACAAATCATACATGTACAAGGACAAGGCTTTGAAAATATATTTTTAAACAATTTCAATCCTATACAAACATTTATAAAAACCACGTAGAATATATATATATATATATATATATATATATATATATATATATATATATATATATATTCAAATGAAATATTGATTTACATCTTTAAAAAGAATTGTATTAAACATGTCTTACTAAATACTAACATATGACTTAATAGATAAGACATATTTGCATATGAATAATAATCAACATAAATTTATTACATCCCCTTTAATATGGTTAAAGCCAAAAATAAGCCTACAAGTGCCAAAAAATCTTTTATAAAAAAAATTTATAGGGCCAAAAATTCTTTTATAAAAAAAAATTTATAAATCAAAATATCTATAAAAATCTTGTGCGCTAGGATTAATTCATGGTTTTTTATTTATTTTAAATATAAGAAAAAGTGTAATTAATTTTAATTTGTTGTAAATTTAAATATTATAATTTTTGAAAATGATCCAATTATATTTGAGAGATCAAAGTTATCTAATTATTTTTTTTATTATATAAAATAAATATTTATTTTTCGTATCGAAAATTATATAAATAATCTTGTTTGAATATTGAATTTAAATTATGATATAATATTTTATTTTTTTAGAAGTTCTAATCTTCGACAACAATTTCATTTTTCTACATACACAACTTTACATCTATAATCCAGATTTTAAACAAATAATTAATTTGGCCAAAAATACAAATAATAAAAAGGGAACGTAAAAACCAGAAATTCAAAGAAAACTCAGGTTAAAAGGCAAAGGAATAGAAAACTACAATAATTTAAGTGACTACTAATTAAATTCTTTCAATTTATTTTATACTTTGCAAAAAAAAAAATTGTCATAAATATTATCTTATATCATTAGCAAAACAAATAAAAAAAAGCATTTGTACAAATTAAGACTAGAAATCATCAAATTCATATTAGAGATCTTTATTTGAATTACAACTTATCATTTACTATAAAAAATGTTTTTATAGAAAATAATTATATCTATCATCCATGAAACTAACATTACAATGTTTAAACATACAAAAGAAAAAACATCTTATTATGAGAATTTTACAACAATTTTGAGACATGATTGAAAGAGTTAAAAATAAAGAGACTGAAAATATTATCTTTAAGTAATATTCTTATTTATAATTACGTCGTTAATATTTCAATAAATTTCTTTTTGTCTAATAAAAAATCGATTTATCCATAATATTTTTTCAATTGTTATTATATAGAAATGTGAACCATTTATGACAATAAAATCATTAAATCAAATTTAGAAATTAAAATAATTTGTTACTATATTAATTACGTAGATATCAATTAAAAATGATTAAAATTATTGATATGTAAAATAGTATTTTTTATAAATAAAAAATTATAATTGGTTTATTAATTATAATTTAAATATATCATTGTTATTATTTAAATATTTAATATTACTGATTTTAAATTATTCTCTAATTTTAAATTAAAAACTAATTTAGTGAAAAAACTTAATAATGTTGGATCCATTTAAAATCTAATTATTGTGAATAATAATAATTTTTTAGTGTATAAAATAGTATTTAAATTAATTAATTTAATGACTAATTATTATTGGTTCTAAAATTGATTATTATTTAATGATTTTTTTATAATAATTTTATAAAGAAAAATAATAAATAGTGAATGACAAATTAAAATGTGATGTTTTCTTTAACTAAATAATATCTTGATAATACGTAACCATCATTATGATGTATTAATATACAAAATATTTGTATTTGTAAACATTTATGTTTGTACAAAATTTGGTTTTAAATGTGCTTATTTAAATTTAAAATACATTCTGATTTTTATTTGGTCTCAAGTAAAAAAAAGATTTTGTTTCCAAAATCTTTTAACATATTTTCTTTGTCTGTTAAGTTGTTTTTGATATATTTATGGATTTTTTTTGCAAAATATTTAAATTTTTTTTTACGCTCCTAAAATTTTGTTTTCTTTTGTCATATGTTTTCTATTAGATGGTGATATGTTGAATTAGAAAAATCACTAAACCATCATGAAATAAGGAAAATAGAGAAAAGGAAAACACAATATGGATGAATACATTTGGAGAAGAAAAACATGTTTAATTCTAAAATCTTTAGTTATTTTTTTTTATTTTTGGGATTCCATTTACAAGAATTATTTCTATATTGAAAAGAGTATACAATATTAAAATTTACCATAAGAATATTCAATATTGATCTTAATATCACAGGAAAAGTAATTCCTATAATAAGGAATATGAAAATTATTTATATAAAATAATAATAATAATAATAATAATAATAATAATAAAATCAAATTTTAAACACAAGGTTAAAATAATGTTACCTGTAGCTTTATTTAGTACTTTTAATAGTCACTATGAGAATGTTTGAGTTTAGTTTGAAAAAATTTAGTACTTTTAAAAGTTAATTAAAATTTTATAGTAGGGTTAAACCCATCTTAACCCTAATCCTAACTCACTTGAGAGAGAGTTTTGGGGGTTGGGGCTTTTTTTTGACTTCCATTTAAGGGGTTTTCTAAGAGGAGGCTTTTTGAAAAGGTGGTGAGCATGTATGACATTATTTATAATAAGAAAATATAAGTCATACATAAGTGAAGTGTAGCACAAATGATTAGAGATCTTTGTTATGAATTGGTGACCATGGATAGACACAATATATAAAAGTTAATTTCAGTAACTTAGGAGGATAGACAAAGTTAAGGTGGAAATTAACGTAAGTTTTTAGAAGATTTGTGGTGATGGAAGCCACTTTAAGCATTAATAACAAAGATAGCAACTCCAAACCAGAGTATAATAGAAATGAACATTGGTGCAGCGGAAAATGAAGATGAGTGAAGTGTTTAATGTGTTTTAGTGGAAGAGAGGTATGTAGATGAGGCCTCACAGCTTAGAGGGCCTTCCTATTAAGGAAGGAAGCTAGAGGAAGGTAGGGAAGTCGAAATAGAAGCTTGACTAAGACTAATAGGGCTGGAAAATGAATTTAGCAGCATTTTACTAAGCTTAAAAGTGGAAAATTACATAAACATGGCTCTCCTATTTTTAGGTAAAGATGAGCCATGTTTTTGACCCAAATTCCTTCCAAAATTCAAAATATTTTGTGTAGAAGGTGTTAGCTCTTCGAATAACGCAGGTCATGCTTCAAACCAGCACATGTGAAAAATGCCTCTCGTGCGACTGGGCTTCAAAGGGTTTTGGATGGGTACCCTTCTGTTTTGAAAGGTATTTTCCTTCACAATTTCAATCTGGAAGCTATGCTGCCAATCCAGAATTCAACCCATTTGATGGAAGATGCCTAAAGGAGATGACGATAGAAGCGGCGCTAGCGCGATTTAGATTCTTGAGGCTTCCTCAACGAAGAGATTACGCAACGGAAATGAAAAATAACACTCTAGATAAAGAGATAATAAGAGAAGATAGGTTGAAAACCCTAAATAAACGAGAGAATAGAAAATGATTGGAGAAAACCCTAAATCTTGTGCTGGAAACCTTTTTCCCTTCCTTATAAAAAATATCAAAAATATGTTTTAAAGGTTAAGCACACGTGTGATCGTTCGCATCGTCCTGGTGCTAAAAACCTTTTCCCTTTCTTATATAAAAATACCAAAATATAAATACTTTCAAACAACAAACAACCTTTCATCTAGAATTACGTAACCCTGATTTCTCATTTTGAGAATACGTAGGAGCAAGGTCAATCCTTGTCGGGCCCAAAAAGCTAAAAAATATATTTTGTTTCTTTATATTGTTGTTTTTTCGGAGATAATTAAACATTTTGTAAACCACATCACATTCCCGCATTTAATTAAAGGTACTGCCTTAGGGCAGGCGTTGTAGGGTGCTAATACCTTCCCTATACGTAACAGACTCCCAAACCCAAAATCTGGTTTTCGTGGACCGTGCCTTATCGTTTTATGGTTTTTCCGTAATTTTCTAGAATAAGTTTTCCAAAATAAACTATGGTGGCGACTCCAAAATCTCTTTTTCAAAACCCGTTTTCTTTTTTGATCGTCGTCCCGTCGCGACACCGGCTGCGACACTTATAAGCAAAGGGGCATCCTGGTTAATCAAACTCATCTGAATCAGGCTTCCTCATACGCTCAGGGTGAAATTGCAATCCCATAATTAACTTACCCTCTTCTGGATTATAAGCATCAGGGTCATAAAACCCTTTAATCATAGTTTTTCAAATATAGCTAGAGTGGGCTTGTGGACCTGGAAGACCACGCAACGCAGAGATCGAATCCAAGTCCTTCTCGCCGAGCAGATCGATAGCGTCGTCAGTGACATAGTCGTAGGTCAGGCAGCAACCACGTTCGTGCGTCCGGGTGAGCATGGTGGAGGCGAAGTCGCTCTTGACATCGTAGAGCAACCTAAAGTAGAGCAGGTTGAGGAGGTCCTCAACGACAACGTCCTCCCCTGAGTGCTGCGGCGGCGACTGCTCGAACGAGCCAGAGCTTTCTGCTAGGGTTTGGGTTGAGGTTTCAACGCTTCGTGCATTCGGCGCCATTCCCTGGAGTTCCTTGGCTACCATAGAGGCGAGGGGTTGGCGAAGTTTCTCGAACTCATCTGAGGGCGAGAATGGAGGGTTTGGTGCGGAGAAACTCTTCCTGCTCCTTGTTCAAGGTTTTTTCCTGGGAGAGGGACTCTTCCATGGCGACGATGTGGCATCTTCTTGCGGAAGGCGCGAATGCGCTTGTTGATTAGGCTCATCACAGGGCCATCGGCAACGTCGGGGCTTGCGGTGGTTGCCATTTGCAATCAAGCACCTCTTGCAGTTGATTTGCTGGTCTTCCGCTCGAACCGAGGTTGCACGGTGTAGTCGCGGAGGGAGGGTTGTTCAACAATGGAAAGAGAAAGAGAAGGTTGGGTTGGGTTTGCTGTGAGAAATACGGCGCCGTGTGCAAGTGAATGTGTACTTTGAGTTTGGTAGAGTTTATAGGGAGAGAGCTTTGAGTGCTCTATGATTCTGGATAGACTTATCGAGATCTTTTACCAATGACAGAGGCATAAACAACCTTCCACACCGCTTCTTCAGCAACCCGATGCCTATGCTCCTTAAAAAAATAAAAATAGATTTTAAAATGTCAATTTTTGTATTTTTTTTTCACCTTATATACCTCGATTTTATTCCAACCGAGGCATAAACCACCTTCCCACCGGTTCTGCAGCAACCGATGCAGTTAGCAGAGCAGATTAAGTGTCAACGCAGGCGTAGAGGGGTAGATGACCTTTTGGTAGAGTATTAGACATCGATTGTATTTTGAACCAAGGTAATATGTTCTATATGCTTCGGTTCTCATTGAACAGAGGCATATAAGTTCGTCAAAATTACAAAATTGCTACTGCTTTTTGATAGGCTTCAGTTTTCCTTAGACTGAAGCCTATTGGACGAGTTAAAAAGCCTATTTTTTACTAGTGAACTAAGCGAAGATTGAACACCAATTAGGCAACTAGGTGTGTACCCAATTTTAAGTGCAAAAATAAATTTAATATCAACTAAGTCAAAGAAGCAAAAACACAATTATGGTTCAGAAATCTCATGGAAACGATGCAATTTCACTAATGACCAACCAAGCACACTTAAGCTACCATTAAAGTGAAACCTAAAAAGCAAAACGAAAACGAAATGATAACGCAGCAGAGGCAATGAACTGTAAAACGCAATTCAAGTCTGAAACGAAATTAGAGTGCGAAATAGAAACCCAAAACGCAAATGCAAAGACATAAATGCTGGAATGAAATTGAAAATGAAAGCAAAGAGAGAATAACAATAATGGAACAAAATTGAAAGCTAGAAACGAAAACGAAATTGTAATTAAAAACGTAAAATGATTCAATAGCAAATTATGAAAAATAATTTTTCCAAACTGTCCAATCGAACAATTCAAAATTTAAAACAAACGATTAAAAGATTAATTGTTTGTGTTAAATTTCAAACGAGAACTGATAACAGTTGATTTCACTGTTATTTGTGACTAAATTTTGATACTAAATATATCCTTTTTGACTTAGAAACTTGTTTAATCTCTTGTTTTGAGTCTATTTTATGAATAAAGAGAGTTGTACAAAGCACCAAAATCAACAAAAACCCACTAAAAACTTATTCAAGAATTTAAACCAGAATTGAAATTTTCTTTTACCAGATTTGAAACCATAATCAGGTTCTAGTGTTTTAGCTCATATCACCAAAGCTAAAACATGTTCTCATTGTGGTTGATATATGACTTTTATTTAAGGGTTAAATATGTTTTTAGTCCCTATACTATCAAGCGTTTTTGAGTTTAGTCCCTCTTTCAAAATAAGGTACATTTTAGTCCTCCGACTTAAGGAAACTGTGAATTTAGTCCTCCAAAACTAACACCGTTAATAATTATCTGACGTGGCTAACGGTGTAATGACACGTCATTCTTTTTTTCTGACACTAGTCAGTTTTTCTCCCTCTCTCCCCTTCCATCTCCTTCCTTCCATCTTCCATCTTCCACTCCCTTTGACGTGGTGAGGTTTACCTTGTGTCTGGGACGATTGGAGTGTGAGTGTGATTGTGAGAAAGCAACGAGGGGTGGAATGGCTCCTTCACGGGCCACCACAGTACGGTACACCCAACTTTCCTCGCAAATCTGTAATAGAACCCCGACGGTGATCTCTTTCTGCCTCTACATCCCGACCTCTACTATCTCCACCAGCACCGGAATCCCCCCTTCATCCACCAGCGCTGCCCTCCCCTTCCACCAACCCAAACCCATTCCCCCACCATGGACCTCAACCCCCACAAGGCTTAACACCCTCCACCCCCTGCCGTGCTTGAGATGTTCCCACCGCCTCCTCAGCCACCAACGACCCTCCCCTCCAAGACGTCACCTTTTTGCAGGAGGAGAAAGTTTGTTTGAACCACTCAAAGGAAAAGGAGGAAACAAAAGGCACAACCAGCCCATCCGGGGCGGCAGAATTAGAAACCGAACTAACCCTCTCCCCGCCAATGTCACTGTCATTATCGTGGGAAGTGGTGAAGGAACCTGAATCGGTGAAAAGCACGTTCCTTTCTCCATTCCTCAACCTGCCGGCACTTCCCCTACCTGTGTCATGCTCGCTAGAGGACCAAGGGGAGGAACCCATAAAGGAAACGTGAACTGAAACGACATCGTCTTGGAGAGTAGCTGCAGAAGTAGTAGTGGCGGAAAGAGGGTGGATCTCGGTAGAAGAGTGGATAAGCGCGTTAAGGATAAGGGTGGGCCTGAGGGCCTTGGAGGAAGCAACGCGAGCCTTGCGAGTTTCCCAGTCTACTATTGGGATGACGAAGTCTTCCTGGCCAGACAAACCCAAGGTTTGGAAGATGTGATCGAACTCGCCCTTGATGCCAAAGAGGCGGAAGCTGGTTTGGCGATCAAATAGGAGGAAGAAGAGGTTGAAGAAGGAGACGACGAAGATGGTGGTGGTTGGTAATTGAAGCCCTTTTTGGCGTTGAGGCGCTCCAACTACGACTGAGCTTGAGCCTGCTTCTTGGTCTGACGCCTTCACTCCATTGGTTCAGATGCTCCCAACTGAAAACGAATCTCCTCACCCACTTGATATTCCTCCACTCAAGAGGGTGTTCTCTATGAAGAAACATTATTGGACTTGGGTCAATAAAGCACAGGCATAAAATTTGCTATAATTGTGGCATTTTTTTTTCTCTTTTCTAACTTCAATCATCTCCACCCTTAGTTTTCATTGCATGTGAATTGCCAAATTTCTGAGTTGGGTGTTTTGTTGTTTCCTTCTTGAATGCCAATTACTTCATTTTGTTCAAATGAATTCAGAAACAGGAGTGGTAATCAGATAATGGGTTGAATGAGTTTATGCAGAAGGTCAGATAAGCTGGGAAGTGGCACGTGGATCTGCTGAGTTTATGCAGAAGGTGAGGTTGAAAAGCTGAATGAGTGAGGAGAATGAGTGGAAGAAGGAAGGAAGAGACGAGGAGAGAGAGGGAGAAAGGAAGAGACGAGGAGAGAGAGGGAGAAAGGAAGAGACGAGGAGAGAGAGGGAGAAAAGCTGAAACACTGACTCAAGAAAAAAAAGTTGTGTGAGTACCGTTAGCCACGTCAGATAATTATTAACGGTGTTAGTTTTAGAGGACTAAATTCACAGTTTCCTTAAGTCGGAGGACTAAAATGTACCTTATTTTGAAAGAGGGACTAAACTAAAAAACGCTTGATAGTATAGGGACTAAAAACATATTTAACCCTTTATTTAAAAACTTAAATAAAATTAATATAAACTAATAAAAAAATGCATAATTAAAATAATTAATAAAAATAAACATAAACTAAAAAAATGTACGGAAAATATCACCAAATATATTATAATTCTATTCTTATAAACAAATTTCTTCTTTACATACAATATTCCACTTCACCGTAATAGAAGAGGAAGAGGGTATTTTTCGTGACTCCTGTATATCATAACCAATTTTAATCAGTAGAAAGTATAAAATAAATTGTATGAGTTAAAGTCATCCTTATGGCAAAATATAGAAAAGAAAAAACTCATATTCAACAAAATATAATCAAGAAGAAGAAAAATCTCATATTTTTTTTTACTATAAACTAAAACTAGTCTGAATATCTTATTCAGCAGTTTTCAAGAAGAAATTATATACACAAAAAGAAAACAAAAAATAGAATTTAATATCATGTGACTAGTCCTATAAACATTAAAATCTTTTGTTCCATGCATATAAAGAGACCCTTAAATCTTGAAACTTCTTTTTGGCTTAAACCTTACATGTCAAACTCATATATATATATATATATATATATATATATATATATATATATCCTTCTTCCATCTCAAATCACAGTTTTCTCTCTGCAGAAACATCATTCATTTTGTTCATAACCACCAGTTGGTAACTCCCCATTCAAAGAAACTGTAACCTTAAAATTCACTTGTTTTCATAATTCCAAGAAGATAACACAATCCTACAACTTTTTCTTTTCTTTAACTGTCTACGAAATTTATTCTCCTTAATTCTTCTAGAAACGTAACTGTTATCTTCTCTCTCTCCCTTTCTGTTTCTCTTTATATACCTCTTTCATTAGCCTTCATCTATCTCAATCTCAGAGAAATACTTGTTACATACCCTTAAAAATGGTTGAATCTGCTATTGTGTTTCCATCATCCTCTTCTCTTTCTTCTTTTGCCCACTCCACTGATACTGATAGTGTTGGTGGTTCACCCTCTCTGCAGAAACCATCATCTTCAACAACTCGTCACCACCATCTATCAAGAAAGAAAAAACTTGGTAGACCCGTAGGTTCTAAGAACAAGCCAAAACCACAAATTGAGATTGACAAAGCCAATAAGAGTGCTGTAAAATCTGTTTTCATTGAAGTTCCTGAAACCTATGATGTGATTAGGACAATTGTTAAATTCGCTCGTCATCACCAAGTTAGCATCGTAGTGCTGAACGCATCAGGAACGGTTTCCAATGTCACTATTCGTAACTCTCACTATCATGCTTCTCCTTTCACTCTTTATGGACCTTTCAAATTAATTTCCCTCACTGGTACCTACATACATAATGCTTCTTTATCATCAACCCTTAACAACGACCCTCATTGTTGTTTTGCCATTTCTGTTTCTGGAATCAAAGAACAATGCTTCATCGGAGGAGTTGGAGGAAAAGTTGTTGCACAGAATGGAGTTATGGTGGCAGCTGTTATTGTGAACAAATTTTAAATTGTGATGATGGGATATAATAATTGTAAACCTAATGCATATTCAAGGTAGCAATTAAAGCATGTCTAGCTTCGACGTTATTACCTAACCCCTAGAGACATGTTTATGCAAAAGAACCAAGTGTTTTTCTCTTTTTCTTTTATATTCTTTATAAAGACATTTTTTTTCCTTTAAGTAGAAAAGATATGAAAAATAATTTGAATTCATATTTTTCACTTCAAATTAAAATTAAAATCAAAACAAAAAGTATTCATACATATGAAACTTGTCTGCCTGTAATTTATTATAATGGATAGATAAGAATCAAAGTAGTATAAGAATTTGTTATGGGATTTTTTTTTTCTCATTTTAATAATTTGAAGTTTGGTTTTACAGTGAGAGAAAAGTGATTTAGTTAGATTGAAGATGAAGATATCGTATCGAGAGCCTTCAGGTGCATTAGCGTAACAATTAATTGATTGTATTACAGTGGTTGTTCATTACAGTCTACGAATTTCTTAATATAATTATAGGCTTAAACCCTCCATTGGTCCTCATATTTGTGTACAAATCTCAGTTTGATCTTTAAGTTTTGAACTCTCTCAATTGGGTCATAATTTTTGTAAAAATGCACACATTTTACTCTAACCGCCTTGATCCTTATGTTTGTGTGAAAATCTCAGGGGGTTTGAGGGTGGATGAATGAGTGAGCTGTGATAAGTAATTGGAAGGAAAAAAAAGACCATAGCCACGGATTTAATGATTTTAAAACATAAAAAAAAAAAAAAATTACAGCTCAGTTCAAAGTTAACGCCGTTTCAATACACTTAACGAGGGTAAAATGTTGAGGACCGAATTGACATTTTCACACAAACATAAGGACCAAGAAGAGGGATTAAGCCTAAAATAAAAAATTTATCTCAGCATCAATTAACGCCTTTTGAGACAACTTAAGGATTAGGATAAAATGTGTACATTTTTACAAAAATGAGACAGTTCAAAACTTGACTTGAGGACCAAACTGAAATTTGCACACACAAATAACCAATGGAGGGTTTAAGCCTATAATTATACTAAATAAATAGTCTCACGTACGTAATATAAACATTGAGTGTCAACTACGTTAATTCATCAAATTTGTCGGAGTATTGTTTCAAGATCAAATTACTGTTACATTCATAATGAAATTCTTCTTCTTACATCATATGAAATGTAACATATTACATTTAGAGGTTAAGTGCAGTTTTGTTTGAATTCGCATTTCATCCTAAAGATAAAAAGCTCATTCTATAATCTTCTCACCATATACCATTTAAACAAAAATATGTGCTTGAGCCCCATGAAGCTTTTCTCATATGTTCATATATGATGAACAACTCCATTTCAGCACTCTGGGACACTTCAGATCCGATGCTCATGTCATTGTTTTCCTTAGAAATGTCCATATATTTAAGGCTGGAGCACCAGATATTGGTGAAATAAGATAAAGAAAAGGGAAAATACCACGCTGACAAGTTTGTGCATATAATTCTTCCCATTCCTAAATCTGAGTAAACCTGGAAGTTTAACACTTTCTCCATCTCTTTATAATCTTCCAGATCATGATGCTGTAATTCGTGATAAAAGGCTTGTGTTAGGAAAATGCACACCTAATATTTCTTAATTTGAATAACTAAATAAAACACAACAATAACAAAAGCTGTGGATCTAATTGATCAAACGCTTATATATAGAATACCTTTGGTATACTTCCTTGATTTGATTTTGAGATAATCTCATCCCTCTTTGAAAGCTTTATGTCTGCGTCTTCCTCGTCTTCATCGTTGTGCATGCTGCTGCCTATTTCTCAAAACTCAATATTCAGAGACAACTAACACTATTATTTTGTCATTGATTAAAATTTGATAACTATGATGAGAAACTGAGTCTCCTCCGCTTTTTATAGATGAAAAAAAGAAGGAAATGAGTAGTCCATTGAAAGAGGATTTATATTAATTATTGCAGTAATTTTAGTTACAAAAAGATTTAGAATAAGAAAAGGAATTAATGTATGCATTTAATTAATAAATAATGTCATCAATGTAATAATTTAATTCATGCGTTATATTTTTTATGTAATATCATTAAATATAATTCACCAAATTAATGTATATATTAATGTAACATAAATACCGTAATTTATTTATTATTTTATATACGTAAAATATTAATATATGTATAAATTTAGTTTAAAATGTAATGGTACAATTTTGGCTTATCTCTCTATTCTCAACATGTTCGTGTTAAACATCAATTTTTGAAAATTTTATTAAAAGAAAACGGAAGAATTAAAAGACATGTTAGTTAAGGAATCAAAATCCGGAAATGCACTAATAAAAATATTTAGATTTTTAACGATAGATGTTTTATGCACAACACAAATATTATTATGATTTGACTCCGGTAATGACTAAACAACAGACGATATCATAAGAGAGTGTATCATAATAGGTTCTATTGTAGGCTCCACTACAAACTCAACCATACACTCCACATAGGGTCCATCATAGGTTCCATCACGAGCTCCACAACAGGTTCTATAATAGGCTCCAAAAAAGGATGCACAACTGCCCCCACAGAGTTTAAAAAAAATCTAGAGAGTTGCTAGTGTTGATGTTACAACTCGAATTATACTAGCAAGTATACTAGGTTGTTGTAGTAAACAAATGTCGTATCCACAAAGATTTGGTGGAAATAGCAATGTTTTAACTAGTTTGTGTTGAATCTAGTATCACGCAGCAAAATATTTTTAAGAGAGTGTGTATCGGTCAATAATTTAATCGAACAAATTGTAAACAAAGAATGCAGAGATAGAGAAAATCGCACAAAAGATTTTTATACTGATTCAAATCAAAATATTATACGTCGAGTTGTTAATCACTATAAAAAGTGATTAACTATTTTCACTAAAATATTGCTTACAGATTACAATCAAATAGGAAAAATATTAAAGATAGAGAACACCTTCCTTCGACAAACGATGGAAAAACTTCAGCTCAATCAACTTGAAAAGAACCGCTTCGACCTTAGACACACTAAGCGCAAGCTTCTCCTATTCACAAGACTTTACTTGAGCACACTAACACTTGAGAACTTCCTCAAAAAATTTTCTGTATTCTTAAATGGATTAGATAGACCTCTAAGAGGTTTAGGAAGGTGTATATATAGCCAAGGGGTCAGAAACTGAAAAGCCAACTCTCAACTGCTAGTGATAATCGATTATCATAAGTGATAATCGATTATTTGCGACCATTATAAGGTTTTCAAAAAGTGATAATCGATTATCCTGAGGAATGATCGATTATTTTCGTGACCTGGGCAAAATTAGATCAAAAATAGTGATAATTGATTATTTTGTGAAATAATCGATTATTTGCGTGAGCAATCTCTTTCTATTTTGGCTCGTGATAATCGATTATCACACGAAATAATCGATTATCTTCGCAAACATTCCCTAAAGAAGAAAACTTCTAAGTACTCTTACATTATCAAATTTATTCCTATACAATTATTTCTACAAAATGCTTTTAATGTAAATACAACAAAAGTCTTCAATTCTTCATCTTGTAACATCATCAAAAGTTTAGTAGCTTCAAGATTCCAATGCTCCTCATTGGTAAAAATCTCTCCCTTTTTTATGATGATCAAAATATCTTCTTGTTAAAAGCATTTCTAATTTCCTGCGCAGTTTCAAACTTACAAACACATAAACATGTTAGTAATAACAGTTCTAATTAGAAGGTTTTCTCTCCCTTTTTGATCATAAACAAAAAGGCCTCAAGAAAGAGGCTCCCCCTTAAATTATGCTCCCCTTTAATCAAAGAAAGATGCAATATGAGAAAATTTGTTCATAGTTCAAAGTGAAATACAACACACGAAGAAAGAGGGAAATAAAAGATAACAAACAATCAAATTTAAAACACACAACAGATAATCTAAAAGGTTGGACTTAGTGGTTGATCTGGGTGTTGAAGATTGAGGCGATTTTCAATGTTGCCTAGCCTGGTATCAAAATCCTCAAATCTCTCATACATATATTCCTGATGAGTTTGATGCATTTCCATGAGTTCATCAACCTTGCTTGATGAGCCAAACTCATATCTTCCATTTGTTAGTACTCTGCCATGGATAGTGATGATGAGGAAGGAATGGCTGAAGGACCAGCTTCAGATGGATCAACTTCACGTACAGGTTCAACCATGTGAGAAACACATTTCCACGAGCTACAGAACCCATTTGGTGAGTAGTTTCACCAATTTCTGAACCAATAGACTGAATAGCCTGAGTACGCTTACCTTCAATATTAAATCCTTTATATTAAAGTATGCGAGAAATCAGGACAACATACAGAAGATAATATGATGGAAATTTTTGGGCCTTCAACATAGTGTCAGTAATGAGGGAAGGCTAATCAATCAATGTGTATATGGATCAAAAGACCATAAATGATCAAAAGATCTTGCTCAGAACTTTGAGCATGATTGATTGCACGAGGACAAAGGATCCAAAAAATAAGGTAATGAATCATCCTCTCTGTAAGACCCATGAAAAATATCAATTTTAATAAATAGTAATAAATTTTAGCATTATTACAATAATTTTAATGAATAGAAAATATAATTAAGGTTAGAAAAATTTTAATTTATGATAGAAAATTTTAATAATTTCAGAAGGAGGGGTTTAAAATTTTGAGAATCTATTTTAGAAGTTTTTGTTAAAAACAAATGATGAATAGTAAAAAGTGAATAGTAAAAAACGAAAAAAATAAAATAAAATAAAAATAATGAGAGGATAAGAATATCTGAGTTGCATGATTAAGAAAGGATAAGATTTGCAAGTGGTTTTGCAAGTGGTGATTAAAATATTAATAAAATAATATTAAAATAATAAATAATAATAATAAAAAAATTTGAATAGTAAAATTTTTGGACTATAAATAGCCATGGGAGGGGAGCTTATTCTGCACAAAGAGAGGAAGAATCAAGTGAGAAATCTTGAAAAAAAAAATAGAGGAAGAAAAGAGTTAGGAAGAAAATTTTAGAAGAGTAGAGATTCTGAAGGATTTTCGGGAGAACAACTTCTGAGTAGGAAACTAAGTCTAGAGAAGAAGTAAGGGGAGCTAACCTTCCTAAGTTTTAACATTATAAAATATTTTTTTACTATTTATGTCTTGAAATTTTGTGCAATTACTATTAATGAAACCTATGTGCTTGTTGCAAAATTATTTGAATTTCTGTGATAATGTTATATGCTATTGTTTTGAATCTGTGAATAAGAAATTTGTTAATAACAAGTTGAGGAACACTTTGGCTAAGGAAAGACCTGGTACTTAAGTTGTTCATTGTGACACATCTCTCTTTCCTGAAAGTCTACTCGATGTGTTTTTAACTAATTCTTATCAAACAGATTATGTGCAGTTAAATTATTTTGTGATATATTTAATTTGTATGATTTTGGGGATGGATGGACTTTATGATGTTTGTATGAATTATTGAGTGTATATCATTTTTCTATTACATCTATTTGGAAGGATAAGAAGATGTCTAACCGGCTTTGCCAGATTCAACTTCTTGGTTTCCCAAAACGTTTATATTAAAACTATTTTTGGTAGCTTACCCTTACTTTTTGTGTTGAATGTATTATATTATGTTGGATGTGAAATTTATGTATTTGAACATAATAAGAGTTTGGTGGAGAGTGGGAAATCCTTACCGAAGATCCATCTTGAGAAGTTGGACAGAGTAGGAAGGATGTAGCTTCAATGGTTGTATTTATATCCGAAGATACACTTTGGGGGACAGAGTAGGATATGATAATTGTGTAGCTTCAGTGGTTGTATTTATATCCGAAGATCCAGTTTGGGGGACAGAGTAGGATATGATAATTGAGCTAGCAAGTAGGTGCATCCATATCCGAAGATCCACTTTGGGGGATAGAGTAGGATATGATGTATCTGAGTAAAGTACCACTGCAAGCGTAGAACCTATTTAGAGTTCGATATTCATACGATTATTTGATTGGGTTGAGTTTATGATGATCATGGTGTGTTTCTTGTATTATTAAGAGATTTGACTTATAAGTTAGAAATTATGTTATTAATTTAAATATATCATGTTATTTTGTTACAATAGCTCACCCTTGCTTTGTTTGTTGTTTGGTTGTTATTGTGCGTTGTGTGTTAAATCTCGGCGATGATCATCCGGTGGGTGTGAGCAGAAAGTTGTGAGACGCTGGTGGAACAGGCGTTAGATGAATGATCGACTAGTGTTTAGCTCTTATGGACGAGATCCTTGTTTTAATCGTTTTATGTTTGGATTGTATTAGGTTTAAAATTTGAGTGATGGTTTGTATATTGAGGAAAACTTTTATTCCTCGTTTTTACGACTGTTCTATCATATCAAGAATGTAATAACTATATTATAGTTTCATACTATAATTATTGGAATGTTACACTATCCTCCACTTTGAAACCACCCATCAGTAGTTGTCGTCGGTTGGATTATTGTTGAGGATTTCGCAGAAAAGACTGGAAGGCAAGAACACGATTGAAAGCTGGAACTCCAAGATGAACTTTCACTGCATCATCCCATATGGTGAGCATTCCTACATTTGTCCAGATGTCGTCATCAAGAATTATGCGAACCCTTTTTACTTTAATAGTAACTATTCCATCACGATAACGGAGGTTGTGGTAGAATACTGGAATGAGGTTGGGATAAATACATCCCTTTTGCTCAACCAAATTGGTTAGACCTTGGGCTGCAAAAAGATTGGGAAATTGGAACCCATAAAATCTAAAGTACTCTAAGCAGACAAACTTGACACCCATGATGCGTCTCTTCTGCCAAAAATGAGCAAACTCGGCTTGTTTCTCCGGATCGGAGATCCATCGTTCAAGAGTGGCAGGACGGGGAGCTCGAGGCCGGGAAGAGGATGCACCACCAGTACGTCTATGTGTAGGCATCTTGCGCCTTGAATCAGCCATGAAGATCAAAGAGGGTATGGAAGGAAAGTATGAGAAAGAGAGTGAAAACTTGTTTAATCTTTATTCTGGCAGAGTTTGGGTGCAATGGGAGGTTGTTAATCGATTATGAATGAGTATTTATAGAGAGAATTGAAAAGCTAGCCGTTTATGGCCGTTTATAGTCGTTTATGACCGTTGTAACAACTATATTTTTTAATAGGCGTCGACTGATAATCGATTATTTGTTCAAAAAATTTCTTTTGATAGGCGCTGATAATCGATTATCGATGAAGATAATCGATTATTTGTTCATGTAAACCTAGATTTTGAAGAACATGCAATGATAATCGATTATGCCCTACAATAATCGATTATTTGCGAACCAAAAGCTTTTTCTAAAGACCAAATATAATCGATTATTACTTTGTGTTAATCGATTATTCACGGTGATTTACGAAAAACTTAATGTTGACATGAATTTTAATCCTAAGACATATCAAATACTCCCAAATCTCGTCTAAGATCATAAAATTTATCCTTAGGTAATGCCTTAGTGAAAATATCAGTTAATTGATGCAATATATTCTATTGTACAATCACCCTTTTTGATGTGGTCTCTCAAGAAATGATGTCTAATTTCTATGTGTTTAGTTCTGGAATGCATTATGGGGTTCTTAGTCAGGTTAATTGCACTAGTGTTATCACATTTTAGAGGAATGTGATTAAGGAAGATATCATAGTCTTCCAGTTGTTGTTTCATCCATAAAATTTGGGCACCATAGTTACCAGCAGCAATATATTCTGCTTCTGTGGTAGACAAGGCTACACATGCTTGTTTCTTTGAGTTCCGAGGCACCAAAGAACAGCCCAGAAAGTGATATGTTCCATTAGTACTTTTCCTGTCAATTTTACAAAAGAAGGATACCATAAAACAAAAGAGGTAGTCCCTTTAAGATATTTCAGAGTTCTCTTAACAGTTGTTAGGTGTGATTCCTTATAATTGGCTTGGTACCTAGCACAAATACATACACTTTGCATAATATCAGGTGTACTAGCTGTAAGATATAGTAATGAACCTATCATACCTCTAAACATGGTTTGATTTACTTCTACCCCAAATTCATCTTTATCTAAATAACAGGAAGTTACTATAGGGGTGTTGGCTTCTTTAGAACTGTCCATTCCAAATTTCTTAAGGACTTTCCTACAATATTTGGTTTGGGAGATAAAGGTTCCTCCTTCCATTTGTTTTATCATTAGTCCTAAGAAGAATGTTAATTCCCCCATCATAGACATTTCAAATTCTCCTTGCATTATATTAGCAAATCCCTCACAGAGAATTATCAGTTGACCCCAAAATGATATCATCTACATATACTTGAACAAGCAAAATATGATTTCCTACTTTCTTAATAAACAAGGTTGAATCAAACTTTCCTCTTGAGAAGTCATTTTCAATAAAGAAAGTACTAAGTCTGTCATACCAAGACCTAGGTGTCTGTTTAAGGTCATACAATGCTTTCTTCAATTTATAAACATGATCAGGAAATTTAAAATCTTCAAAGCTAGGAGGTTGATTAACATACACTTCCTCCTTTATAAAACCACTGAGAAAATCAATGTTCACATCCATTTGAAATAATTTAAATTTATTTAAAGATGTGTAAGCAAGTAATAGTCTAATTGCTTCTAACCTAGCTACCAGGGTATATATCTCATCATAGTCAATACCTTCCTCTTGATAGTAGCCTTTAACAACAAGTATTGCTTTGTTCTTAGTGATGTTTCCTACTTCATCCAACTTATTTCTGAATACCCACTTTGTACCAATCACTTGGTAATGCTCTTCTCTAGGAATGAGTTCCCAAACATAATTCCTTTCAAATTGGTTCAACTCTTCTTGCATAGCAATGCATTGTCATCTTGAAAATCTTCACTTATGTTCTTGGGTTCTATCTGAGACACAAAAGCAACAGTTAGACAAAAATTATTTAAATTATGTCTAGTAATTACCCCTTTTGAGATGACCCAATGATGTTGTCCAAAGATAGGCCTCGTGGTTGTTGATAGCTTCTATGTTCAAATTCTTGATCTACGATTGGAGTTTCCATAAGAGTATTTTCATTCAAGTACATCTCTTCAAGAGCTTCCCTTAAGTAATCTTCATCACCTTCAATGGGCTTGTTTGACTCAAGAGGGTTCTCCTCAAGCTCCACAATTTCATCAAAAACAACATGCATGAACTCTTCAATGATCAATGTCCTTCTACTGAATACCCTTGAGACCTTTGTCACATAGTTTACTTATACTTAGGAGGTTGTGCTTGAGTCCTTCAACGTACAACACATCTTTGATTGTCAATGTATTTCCTTCTCCGATGTCTCCGGTTCCAATTATTCTTCCTTTGTTGTTATCCCCATATGTAACAAATCCTTGCTTCTTCTTCTTAAAATATATGAACCTTTTCTTGTCACTAGTCATGTGTCTTGAACAACCATTGTCAAGGTACCATGATAACGGTTGAATTCACCGTTATCTATGATGAAATTTGGATACTAAATCAACTCTTTTTGACTTAGAAGCTTGCTTGAACTCTTGTTTTTAGTTTAGTTTTGTGAATACATGAATCGAGGTTATACTTAATGGTTTTATCATTAAATTCCCTTAATTTTATAGGATATTGGTATGATTTGGAAGAAGAGAAAAAGTATCAAGGAGTTGGAACCAAAGCGGAACATCAAAAACACTAGAAAAGAAGGTTGAAGAAGGTGCATGGCGCCTGGTTGCCCTTTTTTGGGACCCCCAGCGCCATAAGTCACGTAGGAAGCTTGCTTGCCCCTTTCAGGGGTCCTCAAGGGTGATGTTCATACACCAGCGCCCGCTTGCCCCCTAAGGGGCGCTGAGCACCAGCCAGATGTGTCGTAGGGCGCCTACTTACCCCTTTTAGGGCCCTCAGCGCCACTCCTCTCGCAAGCTCGCCCGATTGCCCTAAGTGGGGGCACTGAGCCTTGGCATATTAGGCTTATAGGCTTATTTTTTATCTATTTAAGGACTTGCTCGTTCTAGGGTTTGTATCTTTTGATGGCATAAGTGTAGAAACACACTTTTCGACCCTCTAGAGGCAGAATTGGATGCGGGATCTCTCCTCTTTAGTTTTTAGGATTTTTCTATCTCTGTCATTCCATTGTACACTTAGTTTCTTCATGATGATGGAGAACTAAACCTTATTTGTTGTTAGGGAAGATGTAACCTTATAACTCTCTTGTATTTGAATTTGTTCTGAATTAATATATGATTCTTTCATTAATTGTTAGGGATTTTCTCCTATGCTCATTACTTGTTATGTTTTGATCATTCATTGCATGATTTTTGGTTTTCTTTATTATTGGGAAATACCTAGAGACCTAGATTTTGAGTATTTCTCCCAAGGGAACTATTGCCTAGACATAAGGATAGAACGTTTGCTTGTCTTAAGCTTTTGTTTGTAATGCAGAATTAATTATTAGGGATGCAAGACATTGTGGTCTAGTAATTAAGGATAGACTTTCTTCAGCGAGACATCGGGTTTTAAGTAATTTAGAAAGTGACATTAACAATTTAATGAAGAAGAAGAATTCTTATATGCATGAAAGTGATTAGGTGAAATTTAAACCTCAACAACATAGTCATCTCATATTATCTTCATTCATTCATATTTGTGATTAAGCCTCAATTGATCAAATTGCATTCATATTTACTTTTATTGAATTTGCATTTAAAACCAAACAAATGTTCTTTTCATTCTTAATTAGTTGAGTAATTACACAATCGTTTAGTGTCGTGAGTCTTCTGGGATATGATATTTGGTCTTACAATTTTATATTATTTGATACGATTCGGTACACTTGCCGAGGTCTTAACATACCACAATGACTTCTTCAGTTTTTAGGGTTTATCTTTCATTCTTATTCCATTATACATCTAGTTTCTCCATGATAATGGGGAACTAAACGCTATTTGTTGTTGGCGGATGATGTAACCTTGTGAACTCTCATGTATTTGAATTGGTTCTGATTTATATATGCTTCTTTCATTAATTGTTAGGGTTTTTCTCCCATGCTCTATGCTTGTTGTGCTTAACTCATTCATGAAATGATTATTGGTTTCTTTGATATTGACAAATACGGAGAAACCTAGATCTGGGAAATTTCTTCCAAGGGAACTATTACCTAGACATAGGGATAGAAATCTTGGTTATTATCTTAAGCTTCTAATTGCCTAGACGTAGGGATGCAAGACATTGTGGTCTAGTAATTAGGGATATGCTTTCTTCGCCGAGACATCGGGTTTTAAGTAATTTAGAAAATGATATTGACATTTAATGAAGAAGACGAATTCTTTTATGCATGAGAGTAATTAGGTGAAATCAAAACTCCAACAACATACTCATCTCATATTAATAAAATCATCCACCTTTGCATTTCTCTTCAATTGATCAAAATTGCATTCATATTTACTTTTTCTGCATTTTGCATTGCAAACCTAAGAAATTTGTTCCTAAAGTCCTGATTAGTTAAGCAATTACACAACTGTTTAGTCCGTGAGTATCTTGGGAAACAATACTTGGTCTTACCAAACTATTATTACTTGATACGATTCGTTACACTTGCCGACATCTTAACACATATCCCTAAAAATTAACTCTTGTGTTTAAATGGATAGTCTTTCAAACATATACATCCAACAAAAGCTTCAAAGATGCTCCTACTCTCCAAGACCTTGATCTTTCATTTGATTTAAGGTGTATCATTATTGGGAGCTATATTCTTCATTTACTCACTACTATAACATTTTTTTCTAACTTGTGTTATAAAATGGGTATTTGACCTTGGTGGAGAAGCACACAAAACTCCAAAGAAGATAAGGAAGTTTGCATTGTTCCATGTTGAAGATTTGAGGGAAAATCCTTTTCAAGAGGAGGGAATGATGGAAAATCCCTTAGCCATGGTCAAGCACTTTCAAGAGAGTGAAAGTCATCCTTAAAGATGGTGTCAACTCTACCTTGTGGACCACCATTGGAGCCATCATGAAGCATGGATTAAAGAGTAGTGTAGGAATTTAGGCCATTTTATTAGGCCATGTAGTATAGGTTTGTTTAAGGTTTGTATTAAGGCCTAAGTACTATAGGATTTTCCTTAAATTTAAACATCCAAACCAAGTGCAAAGTGTGTGTCATGTGTCATGCTTCCATTGGAGATTCCATTGGAGATGATTTACTTTTTAAAAGGTAGCCACGTGGCACCTTAGGAGTAGAGAATTTTTGTTTTTAGTAGTGGCCACACTCTTGGAATGGAGAGGATTGTGTTTTGTGAGTGGCCACATGTCCTCCCATCATTGGAGGTTAGAAGGCCTCATTTTTTTCCAATGGCAGCAAAGGTGGGAGATCATGCTTCTAGGGTTAGAAGGAGACACCCTTGGCCTATAAATAGAGGTGTCTCCACCCTTGTATTTCATCTTGGAAATAAGTAATGTTATGCTGCCAAAATATGGCCATACTTTTCCTTGATTAAGACTAGAACAACCCTAGAGGCCCTTCTAATCAACTTCCTCCTTCAGTTGGCCTAACCTCTCTTGGAGCCACCGAACACTACATCAGTACCACCATATTTCCTAGACGCTTTGAGCTTCTACCCATCCATACCTTAACTCATCATCCTTGGACCATTTACCACCACATTTCCGCACCATTCATCCAAGGAAACACCCCTACATGCACATCTCCTAACTTTGGCACAACCTAGCCAAGGAGGATGCCACTAGAAGAAATGGAAGATGGTGCATGTAAGGTGTTTGATGAAAGTGTGAATGAATAAATGGTCAGTGTATGAAGCCTCTAAGCTCAGTAAGCCTTCCTACTAGGGAAGGAAGCTATAAGAGAGTGGCTGAATTCGAAATTCAGATGTGACTTAGGGATATAAGAAGTTAAGCAAACAATTCTGCATCAATTCATTATATCCAAAAGTGAGAAATTACAATGACCAAGCACATATATTTATATCTTGGAAGGTGCCTTAAAGTCTGATCATTTTTCCCTCTAAAAATTCAAAAGAAACCAGCTGCAGAGGCCAGCTATCGTTGCACAAGAATCAGGCCTTCTCACATAAACAATCACTTCTTGCCATGTAAAATGCCACTCGTGCGGCTGGGCTCCAGAGGGTTTCGGCTGGGCAAATTCTTAATATGGAAGGCATTTTTCTTCACAATCTCAATCTAGAAGCTAAGCTATCAAATCCGAAAAACACCCATTTTGCTTCCTATCTTAGCTCATTTACTTCCCTCGGCTAATCAAGCTTTTTGGATGATTGATCCATGACCTCCTAGCTTCTTTATTTTATATTTATCTTTTATCTTTAGTTAGTTATTTATTATTTCTTATTTGTATTTTGGGCTAACCCATATTTCTTCTATTATAAATAGAGGATCCTATGTGTATATTCAACACAAAGGATATTGATCTTATACATAGTTTTTCACATTATTCAACATGATATCT
This sequence comes from Vigna reflexopilosa, assembly GCA_027742785.1. NCBI lineage: Eukaryota > Viridiplantae > Streptophyta > Magnoliopsida > Fabales > Fabaceae > Vigna > Vigna reflexopilosa. The sequence goes on from CM050926.1 coordinate 12,424,640, forward strand.
AGAGCCTAAAGTTCTTTTGACAAAAAAAAAATTATGTTGCCTTTGCTACTACACCCATTGTTGCTAGCGGCGGTGTCGTTTATCGTTGTCGGCGGCATCATCGTCTCCAACTGCCACTACCGAAGTTTCAGTTTTTCTCGACAATCACACAATTTTGATCGTCTTGGTTAGGTGACCACTATGTCGTCAACGACACCTTCATTGGAGCTTCTACGCACTTTCAACGCCTTTTGAAGTTGTAGATATGTTCCCTTCTTCGTTGTGCATGTGGCACGTCTCCTCTCCTCTTAGGCAACGATTTAGAGAGTCGAGGTCGTTATTTTTTCCTCTTTCAGGTTCGTCGTGTGTGGTCGCATGTCCCGTCTCCTTTCTGGCAGTTATTCAAAGTGTTGAGGTCGCTCTTTTTCCTTTTTCAGGTGCCTGGATTGAAGAATCTTGGATTTTTAAGGTTTCTCTTTCCTATTCATCAATGACTTCTTCCGTTGTTGTCTCTTTTGACCTATCTTCTGTTACCATTGCATTTGACCCGTCTATATATGTTTTTCGTCCCGTGGCAAAGATGACTTTTGTTAGTTTATTTATAGCCTTGATGACTCTTCAACAATGACCTCTTTATCCACGAGATGTCAATAATGCATATTGTAACGATAATTTTCAATAAGAGATTTACATGGAGCAACCTCCAAGATTTGTTTCTTAAGAGGAGTCTTTTGGGTCGGTATTTCGTCTTCGCAAATCATTAGCAATTTGATGTCACTCGAGTGCAGAAGTAGATATTTTCACTAAGCCTTTATGGATAATATTAGTAACAAGCTTTGAACATACGATTTGTATGTACTAGCTTGAGGGAGAATGTTTGATATATTATCTTTATTTTATATTTATCTTTTATCTTTAGTTAGTTTGTTATTATTTCTATTTGTATTTTGGGTTTAGCCTATATTTCTTCTATTATAAATAGAGGACTCTGTGTGTAAATTCAATACAAGAGAGAATGATCTCATACATAATTTTTCACTATATTTAACATAAACCATCATATTTTTACAATCACTCAATTTAATCTCATCACACAATAGTAATATTTAAACTATACCTAGTGTAGAAAAACCCTTAACTTATAAAGCTATAGAATCCACAAGATACTTTAACTACCTACAGAGATATTAGATCAAAAAATTGAACATATCACTATGATCACAATTAAATACAAATTCACTTTAAGTTGATTTAAAGTATACATAGGACTACCTCAAAACACTAAAGTGCTTCTAGAAATGGAGAAAAAGTGAACTTACCTTATTTTTAATTTTAATCTATATATAAAGTTATTTATTGTCACTCCCCTAATAACTTTTATCATCGAACAAATGAAAAAGTGTAGTAAAAAACTTAAAATGGAAATTTAAAAAAAAATGTTAAAAATAGATTTATAACGACAAAAACTTTTATAAAATAAAATTCAATTATTAAAAAACTATTTATAAGTAATTTTTTCATAATAAAATAATCAAATATCATCTTTTAAAAAATATTTCTACTATTCTTTTATTATTTTTTTAGGTCCTGGATTATAACAATGTAATATTTCGACTATTATCTAAAATTAAAAATTTTAAATTATATATGATGTGAGTATATTTCAAAGAAGAAATATTATAAGACTCGTTACTCAGATTTATATAATTTTGTATATAAACATTTATAATAAAGATAACATGAGACATGGAAAATGAATTTTGCAATGAAAATAACCTTAGTGACCACATATAATATATATCATTAGTTATATAATAGTAGAATCACAATAATATGTTATCAAATTAAAACAAATTTAAATTTGTTAAAGTATTATTATTATTATTATTATTATTATTATTATTATTATTATTATTATTATTATTATAATAAAGTACAGACCGACACCTCACACACCTATCATATTTCTTGGAATTTATGTGAGAACGTCAATAAATTGGTAACAGGTGACGCTCCACGTGACTAAGTTATATTCACACAAAAAAAAATGTATTTTTTTATTTAACTTTTATAGAGCAAATCTTTTTGTTTTATAGTTGAAATTCATAATTAATAAATATCTGTCTTTCCATTTTTTGTTGTCGTGAATAAAAGTAACATTCCGTCCAAAAATGAGAAGAACAATTTAGAGCTAAATTCTTTTAATTTTATTACACCCACACATATGATAACCATTTTACTAAATTGAATTAATTTAATTCAAAACATTTTTTCATGATCACAATTCAATTTTCAATCAACATAATTATATACAAAAGTATTTACTATAACCAAAATCTACTATCTAATTTTATTTTAAATTAGTATTTAATTTATTATTTTAAATTGCAAGAATTTTCAAAATAGAAAAAAAATTTATAAAATTTCTATTACATAATTTATCTAAAATATCTTTAAATTAAAAATTAAAAATAAAAAATAAACTGGCTCCCGCCAAATCTTCTTTCCCTCTGACAGTGACACTCGCGCGCGTGTCGAAATTCTATTCGCCATTTCAAATACTGCCTCCATCTCAAGCAACCACTTAATTTTCTCCCAAAATATATGAATTAATGAATTAAATAAATAAATAATTAATAATAAATTGAAAATAAATTTTGACCTCATTCTTCTCTTCCCACCAACCAAAGCACAAGCTTTAATACCAAACAACCCCACACGTTTCCTTCACCTTCTCCTTTCTCCTTATTTCATTTCCCTTGTTTTTTTCGTAAATTCAACCAAATCGATTTTTCCCAATTTCTAGGGTTTCAGAAACCCTATCTGCTCGCCATTCTTCCTTCCGACCTTGCTTGGTTGCAGGTCTGTTTGCTTCTTCTGGTTCTCCTTTTTGCCCTCTTCGCTGAACCGAATTTGGTCAACAAAATTATTCAACTAATAAAATAAAAATCCACTGATTGATCAATTTTAACGTTTTTTGGGTTACTATTTTAATTGTTTGCTGTTTGTGTAATTTTCTGTTGTTTGTGTTCTTGGAGCTTGGTTTGAAGTCTCAGTGGTTGATATTTTAAGTCTTGAGTTATAAACTGGGGTGACAAGTGCGAGTTGATTGTAACTAGCTTTGATGAGGAATGAAATTGACGAATTTTCTTGTCGTGTTAAGCCAAAGGAGTTGGTTGTAGTTTTAGAAATTAACTGGATGGTGTAGTTTCTTGCTCTCAAAGCAGCCAATTCATGTGTTTTATTTAGTAAGGATCTTGTTGTTTGAGTCTTAGGTGGAGGACATCATTTGGCTTTGTTTAACTCTTGGCATTTGATACATTATAAGGTTGTTAGAGGCGTTAAGAACTCTCACTTAGCTGCGGCACCATCGTATTTGTTGAGACATTCCTCTTTGGATCTATGGTTATGCTTGAAACGGAGATATTTTGGTCTGTTTCATACTTTCATTGCTAGTAATGCCTTTTTGTCGGTAAGGCTAGCCTTGTTTGAGTAAGCTGAACATAAGGAGGTTGGAACCTTGGAATGAAAATCAATTCAAAACCCTTTACATTTAACTTGCGCTTAATTTTTATACCTGCTTAAAGAAGCATGGCCTAATAATCAAGTACAGCTGACGAGTTAATGTGTCTTTCCTTCCTTCATCTTTACTTTACGTCAACATTTTTTTTTTTCATTATCTTCTGAAGTAAATGAATTTGTTAACGAATGACATTTGCTGTGTGTCAAGAATTGAACATATGGATTCCTACATGTCATCAGATTTCACTGTGTGAAGATGAATAGAATTGACAAAAAAAATATGCAGATGAAAATATGTATCTCCTTACATGATAGCAAAATCTTACCCGATGCACGTACTTACTCAATATCTTTTGCCAGTTACCTTTTCATCATCCAGATCACCATGTCAAGTTTGGAGGAGCCACTTGGCCTTGACAAGTTGCCAAGCATGAATACCATAGATAGAATCCAGAGGTTCTCATCCGGTGCTTGTCGTCCCAGAGTAGATAATTTGGGTTTGGGAAACTGCTGGATTGAAGGACCAAGCTGCAGCACATCAAACAGCTGCGAGTGAGTAAAACATTGCTGTTTACGACAAGGCTACACTGATGCATATATTTTTTAACTTATTCTTTCCTACTTCATAACATTTCGTGAAGCCTATCTTTGGTGCAGTGAAGATGATGAAGAAGAGTATACAGCGGAGACATTTCCATGGAGAAGGCAAACAAGGGACCTGTCCCGAGGTGACTCTTTCAGTCAAAAGACTATGACCATGGGGAAGAACCCGTTGAAATTTGGAGCAATTGATAATTCATTTTACCCGTCGGATTACCAGTATAGTCCAAAGAGCAATACCAAAAATGTACAGGATATGGCATATAAGGTAATGCAATGGATACAGTACGTTTTGTTCAATTACTAAATTATTTATCTACTTGGTGCTTCTTTTTGTGTTTCATATTCTGCATTTGCACCTTCTGCGTAATTGGTTGATTTGATCATATTTCTATGCCTGGTAAGTAACTTACAATTTGTAATTGGGCAATGCAGTTTATGAAAGGTATACCAAAGTTTGTAAAGATAGTTGAGGTTGGTCCAAGGGATGGATTACAGAATGAGAAAAACATTGTACCAACAGATGTAAAGATTGAACTGATTCATAGGTTGGCGTCTTCTGGGTTATTTGTCATTGAAGCTACTAGTTTTGTATCTCCCAAATGGGTCCCACAGGTATAATTGCTTTACCATATTTATTTGACCTCATTGATATTATGAATGACTGTCGTGGCAGAACTTTCTTCCAGGTGCAAACACATCAAGTTAGTTTGAGTATCATGAAATTTTACAGTGTGATTTGAGTTTTACCTGCTTGAATAACAATCTTTTTCTGTGCCTTTCAGTTGGCAGATGCAAAGGATGTAATGCAAGCAGTTCATAATCTGGGAGGTGTTAGATTGCCGGTTCTGACTCCTAATTTAAAGGTGCTAATAACGAGAACAACTATAAATGGGCATACTTACTTTCTTATATCTGATCTGTTACATTTATAGGGTTTTGAAGCTGCTATGGCGGCTGGCGCTAGAGAGGTAGCTGTTTTTGCATCTGCTTCGGAATCTTTCTCGAAATCAAACATTAATTGTAGCATTGAAGAGAGCCTTGCCCGCTATCGAGCTGTTACTCGGGCTGCTAAAGAGCTTTCAATTCCTGTGCGAGGGTATGACTTTTCTCTTCTTCATTACTCTAACCATGTATAAATCTTCTCTATTTCAATATGTTTATTAGTGTGCATTTATTTTCCATTTTGATATTTTCTGATGAATTTGCTTGCCCTGCAATTCTTGTTTTTGGGTAATACGGTTACCTGTTTATATTTATTAATTAAACAATTGATATCCTACTTCGGTGGGGTTTTCTACATGTGCTGTTCCAGGGAATCTGTTTTTGTATCTTAGATTTCTAGAAGTTTTTACGTATCTGACTCTAATCGGAAGTGAAGATCGGATAATAAACATACCAATTTTATTTTATGCTGTTTTAATTTTGTTTGATCTCATTTCTCTCTCTTCTTAACAATTAGATGAAAGAAAGAAACAATCTGTTTCGCTTATTCCAATCTGTTTCTCTGTATTGAAATATCTTAGGTATGTATCATGCGTTGTTGGATGCCCGGTGGAAGGACCTGTCCCGCCATCAAAAGTGGCATATGTAGCTAAAGAACTGTATGATATGGGCTGCTTTGAAATCTCGCTTGGTGACACAATTGGAGTTGGTACTCCGGGTAATCAATTATATATTTCCTTTTGAAAACTACAAACTATTCATACATTGTTCAGTATTTCTGTTGAAACTACTCTCGTTTGGTGATATTCTGGTACGGGTTTTTTCTAAGTAGTATAAAATGAATAAAATTAGGAATCTTCAGTGTTGCTACCTTTTTTCTTTTTTGTCTGATAAGCCAACACTTCTATAATAAGGAAGATTTCAAATCTTCGTTTGTTAGTCTATTAAACTAATTATAACCAGAGTATAAACTATAATTTCGTGGAAGAATTTCTTTGGTAATTCATTGATTTGTCCTTGTTTTCTTATTTTACATTCCAAGTTCCAAGTATGACAAGCATGTATCTGTACGTACTTTACTTCTCTCCCTTGCCCCGAAGAAAAAGCATGCAGCATACTATATCAGCTTCATGATTGCATTCCTTTGTTTGGCATGTCTTGAAACAACTCTTACTAAACATTAGCTTATTAATCAACCTTTCTTGTGCTTTGTGGTATTACGTTGTCTTTATTTTTGAACTTGCAATATAATTTTCCTTCATTTGAGAATGTTCAGTATCAAAAACATTTATTTACCTCTTGGCTCTATCCACATTTTTCCACGATGAGTTTTAAGCTCTACACCTAATTAAAGTATCTAACATGGCCATCCTTCCCTTATTAATTCCCTGCAACCTGTTTTCTCTATGCCTATTCTCGATTCTTGATCTGAGTCCTGACTGCTTATTAATTTATTTTTCTTTGAGACTGTGTGCCTATATCAGCTATGCTTTAATAACAAAGTAAATACTGTCAGATCTTGGCAGATTTTCATGATAGATGTCTAGCTCTTTGCTGTGTAGTAAAATAGAATATGAATATTCTTTATGGAAACTTTCTATTGGTTACTCAAATATGAACTTAGTACTTATATTGTCTTCTGTTCATTCTGTTGCGATCAGGTACTGTAGTTCCGATGCTTTTGGCTGTAATGGCTGTTGTGCCAGCAGAGAAGCTTGCTGTCCACTTCCATGACACATATGGGCAGTCCCTTCCAAATATTCTTGTGTCCATCCAAGTAAGTCAACAAATTCATTCGCATGCCCCTTGATGGAGTTTATTGAACCTTTTTTCTCCATCACATGCAATAAAAGTTCTTAACTGTTGTGCAAACTTTTGAACAATTAAAATTAATGGACACTCTTTACTATCTATGAAAAAAATGTTTTCCCATTTAGTTGGATTTTATAACCAAGTTTAAACCGGCGCACATTTTGTCTTTTGGCATTCTAACAAAGTTTTTAATTGACACTGATTTGTATCAAAACAGATGGGGATCAGTGCTGTGGATTCTTCAGTTTCTGGTCTGGGTGGCTGTCCATATGCTAAGGGAGCTTCTGGAAATGTAGCCACTGAAGATGTTGTGTACATGCTAAAGGGACTTGGTGTGAAAACCAACGTTGATCTTGGAAAGCTCATGTCAGCTGGTGACTTCATCAGCAAGCATCTGGGTCGTCCATCTGGCTCAAAGACTGCCATCGCCTTTAGCCGAGCCACAGCTGATGCTTCCAAGATATAATCCCATATTGTACTATTAAGAAAAGTATATGAAGATGTTTGAAGTGAGAGAACACTAAGTGTTTCATCTTCTTTATCCCATCATTTTAGTGAAAGAATAAAATGCCCGCTCATGTTGATGAGTTGGGAAGGAAGAAGTTATGCATGTAATCTGCCAAAAGCTAGTGAAAGCTTTTCATTTGAATGTAAGGCTGCAATTTTATCCCCAAAGTTTGACATCACGGATTCACTGAGTACGATGTTTAGTTATAGCATACATGTCTCTTGTATAATTATAAAAAGATCAAAGAAATTATTATTTACACATAGCAAGATAATGAAAATTATTTAGCCCCATTTCAGGTACAGATTTGATACCATCTATCAGACTCTTCTTTTTCATGTTTTGATGTGGGTGGTTGGATCGTTACTTGTCGACTTGTCTGTGGAAAGGTCATTGTCCTGCCAACTTTCTTTGACATGAAGTTAAATTGGTTGGTTGCTATTTATGGTTAAACGTGTTTCAGCGTCTTTCAGGAATGTAATAGGACAAAAAATAAAATGGAGGTTGAAATGTGTTTTCTATAACTTGTCTCTCACATTGTTTTTTAGTTCTTTCAAAGATAATCAAACAGAAAGATATTTTCTAAGTAACATGAAGGAGAAGCACATTATTTATACTGATTTGTCTCCACCACGAGACTACAATCATTTTTGAAAACAATAAAATTTTACTAATCTATAAACTTAAGCAAATATTCGTTATAACTACTTTTGACTAAACATTCAAGTACTTCTCTTTTACTTATTTTTGCAAGCAATTTTCTCAAATATTCTTTAAGTAGTAATCTCTTTAAGTTTTTGCACTATCCCAAATAAGTTTAAAAGGATACGAGAAGACATAAAGTTTTGAATAGACTAGAAGAAAGTTTAGCTCAAGTTTAAACAAAACAAACATCTGAAAAAAAAATGTGATAATATTAATTTTTATCATTATTTTAATTATTTTTTAAATTTAAATATTAATTTAATCTTTATTTTTATAGAGTTCTTTTAACGTGTTGGTAGTCTTTTGTTTGTTAAAACAAAATAATTTTCATTATTTTTTGTGAATTTAGTCTTTTTTTAATGTCTTTTAAGTAGTTTTAAGTAGTTAATGACATGTGAACAGAGTATGTTATGCGTCAATTCATAATTTTTTTTTATAATTTTTATTTTTTCTTAATTTAAAAAAATTTGTTCTTGTGTCAATTCAAAATTGTGTCACGTGGTAATGTCATTGCCACATGGTTGTGTCTAAGGATGAAACGGTTCAGGTTGAGCACGGATAGTGCCTACCCATAACCCGACTCGCTGGATAAAATTGTACTTGCTATCTAATTCGCTATCCGCATGGGTACGCGTTTAAAAAATAACCGCAGATACCCGCAAGTACCTGCAGATATTCGCAGGTATCCGAAGATGCAAAAAAAATATTTTATACATTTTTAAAATAAAATTTAAATAAAATTACAAATATATATATATATATATATATATATATAATATAAAATAAATTAACTTAAATATAAATATAAATTTAATTTTAATTAAATTTAACCTAATAAAATATAATTTTATTTTATTTTTAATTAAATTTAATTAAAAAATATATAAATTAATTTTTTTTTTAATTTTTTGCGAATAACAGGTACCTGCGGGTCCAGTAGTATACTACCTGTATCCGACCCATTTAGAAGCGGGTATTAAAATACCCGCTACCCGTTACCAACGGCTAGTAAATATCCGCAGATAGTAACTACCAACTGCGGATTTAACCCGCGAATACCCCTGTCCGTGGATTTTTTTACCATCCATAGTTGTGTCAGTCACATGTAATTGCATAATATTCAATTCAATTCTTATATTTGTAATTTTTATTCAATAGAGTTCCAATTTTTTTTAAATGGAGTAATTTTTTCTCTCTAACTTGAAACCAAATTTAATTTTTATATAAATGTTATATTGATATTTTTTTAAATTCACACTTTTATTAAATATTTTAAATTATTTTTAAACCAACTCTGACTATATCATTAGAATATAATTATTAGATTTATGTTTGATTTTTGCTGCATGGAGTTAGAATTGGTTTAAAAATAATGAAGAATTTTCTTTCTAATTTTAAACTAACTCTAATCTTATTTTTTTTAAAGGTAACAAAAATCAAACATAAATATAATAATTATATTATAATAATATAGTTAGAGTTGGTTTAAAAATAATTTCAAAAATATGTAATAAAAATGTGGATTTTAATAAAAATATCAATATAACATTTATATAAAAATTAAATTTAGTCTAAATTTGGAAAGAGGCAAAATTGTCCCATTTTAAAGAAATTGGAGACTAAAGTGAACAAAAATAACAAATATAGATACTGAATTGAATATAAGACAATGCTACTGACATTGTCACGTAACACAATGTTGACTTGACATGTGGATAATATTTTTTAATTAAGAAAAAATTAAAGAAAAAACAAAACAACCACAAAGTGGCATGTGGTATACTCTGTTCACATGCCCTTAACTAATTAAATGGTGTTAAAAAAAGGATTAAATTGACAAAAATTAATTGGAACTTGGTTGAACAAAAAAAAAAAACTAGGACTACATTGAAAAAATTGGATCAAATTATTTAAGCCTATCTTTTATTAACAAAATAAACTCTTCTTCAACTTTTAACCTTCTTAATCTTCGTTTTTATATTATTTTTATAAATAATTACATTTTGGGTTACACTAATCTAATTTTACCATTAATCTCCATTCCTTTTGTTTTATGATTTTGCAACAAATGTTCCAAGCTAAGACATGTTTACATCCTTGAGAAGTGATAATTGTCTATTTTACCATGATTTCAGTATTGAATTTGGAGAAAATATCATCTCTTTCTTAGCTTTTTGCCTTGTAAATCCTAGTTTTCCTTTTAGTTTAATAAGTGGTTTCATCTTAAGCTTTAATTATATAAATTGATCATTAACCCCTTCATTTACATGCTTAAATTAGTTGGAAGAAGTCTTTGCATCAAATGAAGGTGCTGGAACCAAAGTAAAGCAGAAAAAAGAGCAAAAATGCTGAATCAGAATTCTGCTGAAGTCAGGCTTGGGCCCCCCTGGCTTAAGGGGGCTTGAGTGCCAGTGCACCATGACTGTCGCGCGCCTGAGTGCCCCACTTTTGGAGGGCTTGAGCGCCAACTTTGCTGACATGGCAGATTTGCCCTATTTAACTCAGAGGCGCGAAGAACTTTGGACTTTTGGCTGCCCAGACACAATTCCTCTCATTTGGAGCTCTTGGAGGCGAGTTAGGAGCTGGGGGAACAATACTTCTTCATCCTTGGGTCTTCTTCCTTTTTCCATTTCCACCATTGTTGTAAACTTGAGCTCTCCATTCATGGAGAGCTAGTTTCATTGTTGTTGGGGGATTGGTGTAGTCACTGAACTCTTACGTAAACTACTTTGTTTTGAATGAATATATGCCTCTTTCATCGATTGTTAGTGTTTAATTCCTTCTCTTAATGCTTGTTGTGAATTTGCTACCCATGGCATGATTTTAGGGTTTGCTTGATATTGGGAAATGTTGGGTAAATCTTGACTTGGGTTAAACACCTAAAGGAAATAGTATCTAGGGATAGAACTAGAACCTTTGATTGTCTTAAAATCTCATTTCTTAATGCGGAAATAATTGGTAGGTTTTCCAAGGGATTGGATCCTAATGAGGAAGTCCAGGCTCTTTCTACCAAGGGATTGGGGTTTGAGTAATTTAGTAGATTGATATTGGCATATTAATGAAGAAGAAGTGATTTTCTATACATAAGAGTGAAGTAGGTGAAATCATACCCCCAATAATATCATTCCATATCATTTCTAATTCTTCCATTTCAAAGTGTTTGAGTACCTAAGATCACTTTTATCATTTATGTTTCATATTTACTTTAATTGCACCAAAACCCAAATTATGGAAGCATTCTTTAGTCTAGGTTAGTTAGAATTATACGATTGTCTAGTGAAAATAGTCTCTTGGGAAATGATATCCGGTCTTACCAGTTTTATTACTTGAAACGATTTGGTACACTTGCCAAAGTCTCAACAAGAAGCAAGAAGAGTGTAAAATCATGGAAGAACAACACCGAGCATTACAAAAGACACATCCAACACCACAAAGTAAGAGAACAAGGTCCTCTAATACTACAACTGGCATTAGGTGGTACCTATATAGCGTCGAGCACTAACAAGTCAGAGAGCTCAGTCCGACACCTAAGCTCACCAGCACTGTGCGGCAAAGCCAACACTAGGTGTCATTCACAGTTTTGCAGGTTGTGATAGGTACCACTACATGGGCATTGGCACCAGCTTCACAAAAAGCAATGACAATTTTGAGTCCCCAATGGTGGAATACGTGCATTGGGCAATACTTATGTTGACATGGCAATTTTCACCCTATTTCTTCTTGGTTACTTAAAGGAAAGGGGTCTACTGCAATTTGGACGTGAAAACATTCATTTGGAATTCTTGGAGGTTTGATAAGGCTTGTGGGAAAAAATCTTGCTTCATCTTTTGTATCTCCATCTTCTTCCATTTCTCATTTTATAAGTTTGGGCTTTCTATGACAATGGAGAGCTAAACCTTTGTTAGGGGTAGATGTAACCATTAAACTTGTGTGTGTGTGTGTGTGTGTAAACAAGATGCCTAATGAAACTTATTTCTAGGAATGAAACTTGATCCATTATTTATCTTAAACCCTTGTTCATAAAACAGGTAGGGGTTCAAGGGATTGATTCCTAATAAGGAAACCTAAACTATTTCTTGTAAGTGATTAAAGTTTAAGTAAACTTGTGGGTTGACATTAGTATATTAATGAAAAGGGGTTGAATTTTTAAATGCATGAGAATGAAGTCGGTGAAATCTAACACCAATAATATCATTCTATATCATTTCATGTCTTTTCAATTGTCTAAGCATGTTTAACTTTCAAAGTTCACCTTTATTATTTATTCATAAATTTAATTTATTGCACAAAGTCAAATTTATGGATTTAGTCTAAAGTAATTATTAATTATGTGATTATTTAATATTACACGAATATGTTGAGAAAACGATACATAATCTTATCGGTTACCACTTGCACGATCTAGTACACTTGTAAAGAAGTTAAAAGAATGTAAAACTTTTTTAACAATACTTAGTTTTTATATATTTAGAAATAAAAACGTTTGTCTTCTCATATGTGAAAAGTTATATGTGAACCTTTTAAAAAGATAGTCAGTGTGAGAGGTTAAGGGTAATATCTCGAAGATATCATTTGGTAATTGAGGATGATAAAGAATATCATTCATTTATAAGATAACATGTTTTTTTTATCTTGTTACAATTGATAGCTTATCTTCGACTGACTTTGCACAATATATCGACATATAATAGAAAATATTTATTTCTTTTATTAGAGCCTATTGATGATCCTTCAGTTAACATATTATTTTATTAATGTTTTTTCTTCATTAATATTAAGAATACAACATGTAAAATTACACATAACTAATTATAACCAGAGTATAAACTATAATTTATTGTTTGAATCAACATCATAAATATGTTATTTGAGAAGTAATGTCTTCTCATAAATACATTTTTTTATATTTGTGATGATGATACTTCAAATAATACTTTATATTCAAAAAACATTTCATTTGATGTCTTAAAAAGTGTTTATTTATAGGTTAAATTAAAACCTATATGCATTAAAATGAAAGTTTTCTTACTGGTTTTTCTTTCTTTTGTCTTTCTTGTTCCTGCACTTTCTTTTCCTGACGTGCTCATGACATGTTGTTGCTTCACCATTTCGCCATATATAATAGTGGCTTTAATATGGTATCAAAGTAGGTTATTGTAACTTGTTATGGTTCTGTCGCCACACTCTGATTTTTAAGAAAAAATCATCTATAAGACTTATATGTTTAAACGCTCTCACATTTTGAAGTTTAATCAAATAACATTAATCGAGACAAGAATCTGAAAATGCTCAACTAGAAGAATTGGATAGGCAGAAACATAAGTGATAGGAACAAATTCCCCAATCATCCATCAACATAGGAAAACCTTAGGAAAACAACTAGGCTAAAGCTTCCAAATGCAACACTAAATGACTTACAAGTCATAGCATCTAAGAGAGTTGTGCTAAATGTGTAAGCTATATTGTATCCAATGGTAATCAGTTGATCTCTCAAGAAGTAAAAAGGTGTCGAGACAATGTCTTTGACTAAACTCTCTAAAAGCCTTAAACAAAGATCCAAAAACTTATAGAATATGAAACATCCTAAACGCTCTAGTTATAAAAAGGAAATATCCAAAGAGCGTTTATAACAGACTAGATGATACCATGAGCTAAAATCTTTACTTCGTCCAACGATGAAGTTCTTATTCAACGGATGGTATCTTAAAAGAAAAGCTTAAATGATAAACGCTACCTCAATGGTAGAAAATATAAAAAGCACTTTGTTGTTCTGAATAGCCATTAAATGTCATTAAATGCTTAATGTTCAAAAACAACAAAAGTGATAAGAGATAAGACATATATGTTGCATGCACAATCTACTCTATTCTCTGTAGATTTATACGCATCCACATGCTTTATTTGAAATATATCAAAAGTGGACGTTAAAGACAAAGAAGACATTAATGTTCTCTTCATAAGAAGACATGTCTAAAAGATAGTACAACCTACTTATAGCAAAGTATTGAAAAAGCAAGCATGCTCTAACAAGTTGACATTAACGAACGGTTGCTTCACACGCAAGACAGAGAAGACACAAGATTCAAGGCAAAGATCTCATTCTAATATATACCTTTTGAAAAAGTCTTTAAATAGAAGATCATTCAAAGGAAGAATCAAGAGGATAACTTACAACGTAAATATAAATCCTACGAAAAGTGTTTAGAAAAAAAGAAAAGCTCAAGCTCGAAGAGAAAAAGAAAGTCAAGCAATACTCTCAAGCCTCATTGTAATATTTGCTTACTATTGTAAGAAGAGAGAAAAGATAAAAGAATGAAACACCCAGCGAATCTATAGACTGTATTGTATTGAATACATATCCTCTCTACGAGAGTAATCGTCTAAACGACTTGTAAGAAATTAGTTGATTGCATTTCTAAAGAAAATTAAAACACTTATTATGAAACTCAAACAAGTTAAGGAAATCTAGGCAACATATCAGAGGATACCAGGATTGTCTAGTACCAGGAGTGGTGTGAATACTCAACTAGTCTAGGGTAACAGGAAGTTATTCACTGACTAGGGATACTAGGAGTAAGTGAAAATAGGCAGCGTGTTGGGGGATACCAGAAGTGCTTAGGGATACCAGGAATAGTGAGAATACTCAGTTGTAATCTTGTTGAAGATTATAGTGGAACCCTCTAAGGATATAGGAGACTGGACGTAGCTAAGTTGGAGTAAACCAGTATAAAAATATTTGTGCATTTATTGTTTACTTTTGTCTCAACGTTTTTTTCGTTAAACCTGTAGTTGCACTTCAGTTTTAAATTCAAGAGATTTCCATATTAAACGTTTTTTTTATTAAAAAGGAATTTTTTAGAAACACTGTAGTGAATATCCTAAATAACACGTGAAAAAAAATTTATTGTTTAAAATCATTTATAAAGTCAAGTGTTTAACAACTACTTGAAAATCTGTACTTGACAAAAGTGAAATATCAGGAGGGTTGCGAAAAAGTTTTTCCATTAACATTATTCAAAGCGCCCAAAACAATAATCAAAGGATACACAATGTTGATCTTGATCAATATCTCATACCGTCCCTATTACCTATACCTTGTAGAAAACCCAGGTTTGAGGTTAGTTCTTAATATCCTAAATGATTCTAAATAAACTTCTTGGAGCAGGAATACTCAACAAGCTTTGTTGTCCAAAAACAAATTAAAGTTTCTCAACGGAAGCATCAAGACTTAAATTCCAACTAATCCTATCTATGAGGCCTGGGAGAGATGTAATGTCGTGATTCTTTCATGGATCATTATTGAATATGTGTCTAGGTTGCACTAAACACCAACAAAATTAGTTCCTCACTAATGTAGCATAGGGGCAAGCAAGG
Source organism: Vigna reflexopilosa (assembly GCA_027742785.1). Classification (NCBI taxonomy): domain Eukaryota; kingdom Viridiplantae; phylum Streptophyta; class Magnoliopsida; order Fabales; family Fabaceae; genus Vigna; species Vigna reflexopilosa. Next base: position 12,440,085 of record CM050926.1, read on the forward strand.
TTTAATCCTAGGACTCGGTTCTTGATAAATTTTGGAATTTAGAGTTAAATCCTAATATTTACTAACTATTATTAACTAAAGCGGGTAGGAAATTAAGGAAATGAAATTTAAAAAGGAAAGAAACTAATTAATAATGAAAATTCATTATTTTAACAAAAACTAATCCTAAATGATGCATGATACCTAGGGTTGGGCATAATTAACATAACTATAGATTATCTATACTATATTATACTATAAAAACTAAACTACTTTTATTAAAAACTAAATTATACTATATCATGGTTCAATTTGAAAAAACTGAACTCTTATATTAGCAGTTCAGTTAACTGCTTCAAAACTGTAAGAACATAAAACGTGCGGCTCCAAGCAAACATAGTGATAATGCACTTTTATCACAATTCAAATAAATGAACTATTTGTTTTTAAAAGTGATTTTGAATAAATAAAAATCCTAAATTAAATTTCTAAAATAACAATTTTAAGTGTTAGTTCAACAAAAAATACTTCAAGAATTTAAATTAATTTTTAAAACTTATTCCCAAATAGTTTTAAGACAAGAAAGAAAAGACACATTTAATATTATTTACAAATTGGTATAAAATTTTTTTTCTCATAAAACATGTAACTTGTTCATTTGTATTAATTTGTTTTAATTTATATTTGTATATTCTACTTGTCATAATTATAGATCATACTAATTTATTATTATAATTCATTTAAGTATTTATTTTTATTGAAAAATATTATATTATTAAAATTTATACATGAATAGATTTAGACTAAGGTTTTTCTGATTAATTTTTTTACTGTAACGTATGAATTAAATTTATTTAAGTTTTGAGTGTTATAAAATAAGAAAAACAAGCTGGTTCGTTGTAGGTTTGCGATACCAGATGGAATTGCAATTTATTTTGGTCGCTAGTATATGGTTTTCAGTTTAAAACAATTAACTACTAATATAAAAGTTCAATTCTTTTAAATTGAACTGTAAAATAGTATAGTTCAGTTTTTAATAAAAATAGTTTAGTTTTTATATTATAGATAAAGTTTAGTATAATTAGACTAATTTTGCCCAGCCTAATGATACCTAATATAAAATGACTCAAAGAAAGTACAAATAAGAATATAATTTGTGCTTAAGAAAATGGGATTGCAATGAATGGTAATGTAGAATTACTATTTCAAACTAGTGCACGCAATGAATGAATGAAAATTTTGTAAACTAAGTGCATGAATGTCATATGTTTATATGTATCAAAAAGTAAAAGTAATATGCAATGCAATTTTAAGAATGCATGATCATCTTTTAATCCGAAACAGATTGGAATTACTCTTGCAAATCAATTATAAAACCTATATTAATGCTATGATTTAATAGTGCAACATAAACCAAAGCTAAACCTACATATGAAAACTGATGATGGAAAATAATGAAACTTGTGATAGAAAAATGTTGATTTGAAATGGGCTTATGAAAGCTAATGTAAAGAAAATAAAATGAATAGGCTAAATCCTAACGCATGAAAACTAGTGATGAACCAAAGAATCTTATTTCTATACATGTTCACAATTGACATTTTGTGAAAGTAAAGCCTATTATAGGGTCTTTTAGTTCACATTTCAGAACTTGAATTTATAATAATTCTCACTCAATTCTCCAAACCAATGCAAACCTAAATCATAAATGTACCTTCAATCATAGCTAACATAAGAACCTATTTTAAGAACAAATGGAACAAATTACCTATGCTACATTCATTATTCTCACAATATGAAATCAGAACCAACATTCATTATTCTCACAATATGAAATAAGAACCAACAGAGGATAAAACTCAACAACTAATCCTAATCTACGAAACATTGTAGAACTCAGAAAAGAAAATGAAATTTTAATGATTAAGTGCGAGAAACATAAACAAAAGGGACAAGAATACAAAAGTAACATAAAAATTCAACAATAAAGTGCAAAATCCTTGAATACCAGTGCTGGAAAAGTAAATTCATATGCAAGTATTCAAATAGCAATCAAAAACATAAAATTGGGCAAGAATACTAAAATGGAAATAAAGAAATTCAATAAAATTGAGAACAAGAGTACACATTACCCGAATCACTAGAGAAATGCTCACGAGTTGTCACCCTCGTGAGATCCTATGTGATATCTAGGAAGAAAGCAATCTCTATACTATTGGAAACAAGATGGTTTAGTTTCAACACCGAGAGGGGGGGGGGTGAAATGGTGAGGTTTAAAAATCAGATTCTTTTCAAAATCTTTTTCACAAAGTATAAACCTTTATAAAGTTTATTGAATCACAAGGAATGAAAAGTTTAAGTGCAGCGGAAATATAAAGTTGACTACTTAAACAGTAAATTCGACTTAATGTAAAAGTGTAAGGATAGAGAAATCAAACGCAGAGTTTTTATACTGGTTCGGCCTCAATGCCTACATCTAGTGTCCTTCCACAACCAGGAAGCAAATGCAATATAATGGTCAAGGTTTTTACAACAAGGCTTTTATAGAGACCTCCACGTCAAAAATATAAAACACCTCTCTAACCCTCTAACCAAAATATAGGCAGCAACACAAAGATCTACAACAAGATATCCCCTCTTCTGCAATCATCAACCCACTTTGAACAATCCTCAAAGTGTCCAAGACTCCACCAGTCCACCTCCTGTAATCCCAACACGACAACAACAACAATCTTTCCAAAGATTGATAGAAAACTTGATCAATGCAAAGAACACCAGCAGTGCAGAACTTGATCAACCAGTAAGCACATAATTATTTCTCCTTAAGAGACTCTTGCAAGAAAGATCTCCATCGTCTCCTTGATGAGTTCTTGGAGCAATCACACAGAGATCACAATTTGAAAATCAAATGAAAATGTTAGAACATCAAAAGTCTCTTGTGATCATCTGAGTTACGTCTATTTATAGTTTTCTATAAATCAGACGCTCTTGTAGTCGATTGTGCTACTAATGAAGTCGACTGTCACTAGACAGTTATAATAGATAAGCAAATTAGTAGTAGTCATAACAACCAAATTGATTTTGCAATTAATACAGTTGACTTTCATTTAATGCTTTAACAACCAACTGAAATATAGCCATTACATTACACAAGCATTAATAGAATTTCAAATCAAATAACTAACTAAGTCGGATCCACTATGCATGTAGTCAACTTAGACACTTCAGCTCAATTTGAAAATATTTTCAATGTAAAATCACACATAGCACTACTTTTGAAAATCTGTGCAAAGTCATGAGTTTAAATTGACTCTCTTCATAATGAAGTCGACTTAGAACTTGCAGATTTGTCACACATTGTAAGTTCATCAAAGTGCATGTGGTTTTCCTTTTCATAAACATATGTAATGCAATCAAAAGAATGTATCAAGTATCAAATCAGTGAATATGCATACATATATAAGAAACAACACAGAACATGTTCATTAAGATATATATCATAGTAAAGAGTAGAACATGCAACACATAACAAAACATGTGTTATTAATAATGTGTTGTCATCATCAAAAACCAGAGTAACTAGAGCACTGTGAGATTAAGGATAAGATAAACCAGTGCTTCCCTTATCAACATATACTATGAAGAATGAGAAACTCCTATAGATTAACCACTAACTTCTCTACTAGAAAAACTCTAATCGTCAAAAACATAAACTAACTAACTCTATGTTACAGCTCAGAACCTTTACGTAGCACCTAAAAACTCTCAAACAACTATTTATAAATCCCTTTTATAGGGGAAAACTAAAGGGGAAAAAATGGGGAAAATTGGGGAATAGAAAAAACCATCGACGCTTCACAATTCCACTTAACCCAACGTTCTCTATTTGCGATCACTCTCGAACCCTAGCACAAATTTTTTCTTCATTTGGGCTTCTCCCTTTACTCGAGCATTGCTCCTTTTGTAGCATCAGTGCACCATGAAACAATGTGTTCCACTTAAACTAAAGATAAAACAAAACGCAACGTTTTGAATGAGGCCTTCAATGGTTGACCAGTTGGCCCTTTGACCAGGGCATCTCTACACATAAGAAAAAGAAGGAAAAGGGTAAATCAACAATTAAAGAAAGATAAAGCTTATTGATAATGGTTGAAAATACCGTTATCTGTGATATAATTTTGATACTAAATGCGCCCTGTTTGACTTAGAAACTTGCTTGAAATCATGTTTTTTATTAAGTTGTGTGAATAAGAGAGTTGAGGTTGAACTTAATGATTTTATGACTAAATTCCCTTATTTTAGCAGGAAATGAGATAATATGAAAGTATATTTGAAGTGCCAAGCAGATGGAACTCAGAAAGACCTAGAAAAGCACCAGAAAGGAGGAACACATGATGCCTGAGCGCCCTTTTTAGGGCCCTTAGTGCCAAAAACCTACTGGTTGGCGCCTAGACGTCCTTTTTGAGGCATTGAGCGCCACTCTTCCAGACACACCACGCCTGCTTGCCCTCTGAGTGAAGTTCAACGCCAGTTCTAGCACCGCACCACGCTTGGGCGCCCTAAGTGGGGCGCTGAGCGCCAGCGAGACGGGCCTGTGCTTTGTTTTTGTTGTGATTTTGCCGTATTTAAAGGACCTGAACACCCTATGTTTTGAATCTTTTGGTAGAGGAGGTGCAACAACACACTTTTTCACTCTTTGGAGAGGGATTTGGATGCGGGAGCTTCCATCTTCAACTTTTAGGATTTCTCTATCTCATTTTTTTCCATTGTACATCTAGTTTCACCATGACAATGGTGAACTAACTTCTATTTGTTGTTGGGGGATGATGTAACCTTGTGAACTCTCATGTATTTCAATTGATTCTTATTCATATATGCTTCTTTCATTAATTGTTAGGGTAATTCTTCTGTGATCAATGCTTGCTTTTTCTAACTCATTCATAGCATGATGTATGATTTGCATGAGTACCGGGAGGTATCTTACAATTCAAGTTCTGGAGAATTATTCCCAAAAGCAGTATTTCTAAGAGATGTGGGTATGAGTTTTGGTCGTCTTAAGCTCCTGATCTTATTGCAAAATTAATTATTAGGGATGCAATGGATTGTGACCTAGTAATTAAGGATAGGCTTTCTTCGCCGAGGAATCGGGTTTTAAGTAATTTAGCGAGTGACGTTGACATTAATGAAGAAGAAGAACTTGTATATACATGAGAGTAAACTTGGTGAAATCTAACCCCAACAACATATTCATCTCATAACACAAATATCATCCATTCATCTTTGTACTGCTCTTCAATTGATCAAAACTGCATTCATATTTAATTTTCTATAATTGCATTTTTAAACCAATGATTTCGTTCTTTTTAAGTCTTAATTAATCATGTTATCACACGACTGTTGAGTGCTGAGAGTCTCTTGGGAAACGATACCCTGTCATACCAGGATTATTACTTGCTACGATTCGGTACACTTGCTGGTCACCCAACAAGTTTTTGGCATCGTTGCCGGGGACTCACGGTTTAAACTATTTTATTTGTGTGATTCTTGAATAATTTTGACTTTATTTTTGTTTTTATTTTATTTTTATTTTTATTTTATCTTGCGTTTTATTTTGTTATTTTATTTTTTTGTTAACAGTGTTTTCTAGGGTTTTGTGTCTAGTGCATGTAGGATACAATTCGAACTCGAAGCAAGAAAATTTATGAACATCTTCTTACAGGACTAGAGAATAGTAGAAGGACAAGAAGAAGCAGAATATCTAGAGAACCTTCTCCAGAGACACTTTCACATACTTCACAATCTGACCGGGAAAACATGGAAAACAATGGTGACCGGAATGGTAGACGTACTTTGGCAGATTATGCAACAATTATTGGCCCTCATCATTTTAACAACATTGCAAGGCCGATGGTGAATGCTGCAAGTATGGAGATGAAGCCTGCATTGATTCAACTGGTGAAAAGCAACCAATTCAATGGACTGTCACATGAAAGTCCATATGAACATCTGACTACATTCAATGAGATCTACAACACTGTGAAGATAAATGGAGTGTCAGATGATGCTATAAAGTTGAGCTTGTTTCCTTTCTCACTAGGTGGCAATGCTAAGTTTTGGTTGAACTCTTTTCCTGAGAATAACTTTACTAAGTGGGAGGATATGGTTGCAAAGTTCTTAAACAAATACTTCCCACAATCAAAGATCAACAAAGGTAAAAAGGAAATTTCTTCTTTCAGGTAGGGCCTGGAGGAGACGTTAGGACAAGCGTGAGACAGATACAAAGGCTTGTTAAGTCAGACTCCCACACATGGCTTTGACGAAGCTACAATAGTCATTTTATTCCTTGGAGGAGTTGGCTCACAAAGAAAATTGATGCTAGATGCCTCAACTGGAGGTAATATCAAGTGCAAGACTCCAGAAGCAGCTTATGAGTTGATTGAGAATATGGCTACTAATGACAATGAGATGCACAGTGAAAGAGGAGCTCCACTACAACAGAAAGGAGTCCTACAATTACAATCTCAAGATGCTCTACTGGCACAAAACAAGATTATTACTCAACAATTGGAGGCTTTGACAAAGAAACTTTCTCAATTGCTAAAGGTGTTCCAGAATGTTTCACAAGTTCAGCAGCAACTTTGTGAATTATGTGGTGGTGATCATATTCATGGTCAATGTGTGATGCCTGAGAATATCAATTAAGAAGGTAACTACATGGGTAAGCAGTTTCATCCCAACAATTATAATCAAGGATGGAAACCTCATTCAAGCATGGGACAAGGTCAATTTGGGCAAGCTGTTGGACAATTCAATAAACCACCACAACAACAATAAAAGTGGCAACAACAACCCTCTCTATCTAAGAGAACTAAAAAACTTAAAGAAACCCTTCAACAATTTATGCAGGTAACTATCTCCAATCAGAAGAGCACTGAAGCTGCCGTTAGAAACTTGGAGATACAAGTTGGCCAACTAGCTAAAAAGTTGGAGGAGATGCCTGACAGGAGTTTTGGGGCTAATACTAAGGTTAACCCTAAGGAGGAGTGCAATGCCCTTATGACTTGAAGTGGCAAGATTTTGGATGAGAGAAAAGATAAGAGAGAGGATAAAGTTGACTTAAGTGAAAAAGAAGAAGAGAATGAAGAGAGAAGAGGTGAGGTTGAGAGAAACGAAAAGGTGAAGAATGTGAAAGAAGAGAGAAAAGAAAAAAATTGAGAAAATTCTTCCTTACCCTAAGGAGTATTCGAGAGAAGAGAAAGAGAAGCAATATGGGCATTTCATGGAGATCTTCAAGAAATTGGAGATTACTATGCCCTTGACCGAAGCAATGCAGCAAATTCCTTCTTATGCGAAGCACATGAAGCAATTCCTTAAAAAGAAGAAATATCTAGATGAGGAAACAATCGAAGTGTAGGGTAATTGCAGTACCATATTGCAGAAGACACTTCCTCCCAAATTTAGAGATCTGGGGAGTTTCACCATCCCTTGCATCATTAGGAATTATGATATTGGGAAGGCTCTAGTTGACTTAGGAGCTAGTATCAATCTAATGCCCCTGTCTATGCTCAAAATGATTGATGGTCTGGAGGTCAAATCAACAAAACTAACCCTGCAAATGGTGGTGGCTCACAGTTTGTGTGAAACAGATGCATGAGGTAAAATTTGATTGAGATACTGAGCAAGATGTTTATCTGAATTCTAGAACTTGAAATTAACCCGTGTGAGGTTTGGACTTCAGAGCTTTTGTGAATAATTGCTATTACTTTGAAAGCATGAATGATTTTGCCCAAATTTTTGGTGATTGAACTACTTACTTGCAGGTTTCATATGATCAAGGCCATCTATTGTTATCCCTTTTTAGCCTACACATGATTCTAGCCGAATAAAAAGAGAACAATTTGTTCTAACCTTTGAACCTTGAGCCTTAAGCACGTTTTGAAAATCCTTTTTGAATATCTTTACCTTAAGTTAAGTTGAGAACATTTGTGGGGTATTGATGAAGGTTCAAGTTTGGGGTTTTTGGGAAATTTGAAAAAAAAAAAGAAATCGAAAGAAAAAAACAATTGAGCTAAGTGGTGAGCAAATGAAAACAAAAGCAAAAGAAAAGAAAAATGAAAAGAAAGAAAATAAAAGCTCAATGCAAGGGAATAAGTGAAGATGGTTCTTGGAAAGAGAGGTTGTGTTTAAATGATGAAATCTTGAATGACTATCTTAACTCAAGGATTTATTTGTCCGAAAAAACCAATTTTCTTCTTAGCCCAGCCAAGTTACAAGCCCAGAAAAGACTTTGTGATGAAAACTTGCTTGTGAGTATGTTTGATTGGGGTTAAATGAAAGGCAAAGTTAATTTATGTGACATTGTGATAGCAGAGTGAAAGAGACACTGACACCTCACTATATACCTTTGAGTTTGAGTGATACACTTTTGAGTGCTTGAGTGATACACTTTTGAGTGCTTGAGTGAAACACTTTCCTTGGTGAAGAATAGTTCTTTCAATTCATGATTACATCTTTGCTTGGTTGATTGATCATTCATAAGGATAACATTTGTTGAAGTATATGAGTATCACAATGAATTTGAATGAATTAAGGCATCTTTACATCTTGACTAACATCTTTATGATGAGTTGATAAAAGTGATTACTTGTCTTGGAAAAAAAAGTTTTGAAATATGTTGAACCATTGTAGTAATTGTTTGAAAGCTAAGTTACATTTTGTTTTGCTTGAGGACAAGCAAAGTTCTAAGTTTGGGGTTGTGATAACGATGGAAAATATCGTTATCTGTGATATAATTTTGATACTAAATGCACCTTGTTTGACTTAGAAACTTGCTTGAAATCATGTTTTTTATTAAGTTGTGTGAATAAGAGAGTTGAGGTTGAACTTAATGATTTTATGACTAAATTCCCTTATTTTAGCAGGAAATGAGATAATATGGAAGCAGAGTTAAAGTGCCAAGGAGAATGAACTCAGAAAGACTTGGAAAAACACCAGAAAGGAGGAACGCAGGACGCCTGAGCACCCTTTTTGGGGCCCTCAGCGCCAAAAACCTATTGGCTGGCGCCTGGGTGCCCTTTTTGAAGCGCTCAGCGCCACTCTTCCAGACGCACCATGCTTGCTTGCACTCTGAGTGAAGCTGAGCGCCAGTTCTAGCACTGTACCACGCCTGGGTGCCCTAAGTGGGGCACTGAGCACATATGAGACGGGCTTGGGATTTGTTTATGTTGTCATTTCGCCCTATTTAAAGGACCTAAACTCCCTAGGTTTTGTATCTTTTGGCAGAGGAGGCGCAACAACACACGTTTTCACTCTCTAGAGGCTGATTTGGATGCGGGAGCTTCCATCTTCAACTTTTAGGGTTTCTCTATCTCATTCTTTTCCATTGTACATCTAGTTTCAGCATGACAATGTGATAACGGTTCAAAAACCGTTATTTTTATACTTAAATTTGACACTAAACACACCCTTTATGACTTAGAAACTAGCTTGAAATCATGCATTTTGTTTAAGTTAGAGAATAAGAGAGTCAAAGGTGGTTTTAGTGGTATTATGCTTGGTTTTCCTTGTTTTGGCAGGAAATAACATGAATTGAATGAAGGAAGTTGAAGTAGGAAGGAGTTGGACTCAAGAAAAGATGGAAAAGCGCACAAAAGAAGAATCGCAGCCATCGCTGAGCGCTAGTACACCGCTGAGCGCCAACCTCCGTGTGGAAGTCTTTATCAAATGCTCAAGCGCCAATGCTGAGGGGAGAATTTAAGTATCGCGCCCACCACTGAGTGCTACTTCACCGTTGAGCGGTGGCCTCTTCAGTGAATTTTCTGCCAAACTTCTGGGCGTCAACACTGAGCGTTAATCTTTATTGCTGCACCTACTGTTGAGCGGTAACCCAGCGCTGAGTGCCAATTTCATGGGCCTGGATCAGTTTCTGTTGATTTTAGTGAACTTTAAATAGATTGCAACATTGCAAGGCCGAGGGTCAATGCACTGAACATGGAAGTGAAACCGACGTTGATTCAATTGGTGAAGAGCAACCAATTCAATGGATGGTCAAATGAAAGTCCATATGAGCATCTGACCACCTTCAACGAGATTTGCAACATTGTGAAGATCAATGGTGTTCCTGATGAAGCTATTAAACTTAGCTTGTTTCCTTTCTCATTGGGAGGCAATGCTAAGCTATGGTTGAACTCTTTCTCGGAGGATAGCTTTGCGACTTGGGAGGCTGTGGTTTCTAAATTTCTGAACAAATACTTCCCACAGTCTAAAATCAACAAAGGTAAACAGGAAATTTCTTCTTTCAGGCAAGGTATAGAAGAAACCCTAGGCTTGGCGTGGGATAAATATAAAAGCTTGCTGAGGAAGACATCCATGCACGGTTTTGATGATACATCAGTAGTCCTTTCCTTCCTTAGAGGTCTTGGCACTCAAACAAAGCTCATGCTAGATGCCTCAGCTAGAGGTAATATCAAGTGCAAGACTGCAGAGGAAGCCTATGAGTTGATAGAAAATATGGCGGCTAGTTATAATGAGACTCATAGTGAAAGAGGCATTTTACTTCAACAAAAGAGAGTTCTTCAATTTCTAACTCAAGATGTCTTGCCTGCACAGAACAAACTGATAACTCAACAGTTGGAGAATCTGACAAAGTCTCTTGCTCAACTTCCTAAGGAGCTGAAGAATATTTCACAGGTTCAACAACAACTCTGTGACCGTTATGGTGGTGACCATATCAATGGTCAATGTGCTTATCCAGAGGAGGCCCAAGAAGAAGTCAACTACATGGGCAATCAATTCCAATTCCGTCAAGGTAATTACAACCAAGGGAGGAAACCTCACCCAAGCATGGGTCAAGGTCAGACTGAACAATCTGGACAAGCAGGAGGTCAATTCAATAAACTATAGCAGCAACCATCACCACTATGGCAACAGGTATCTGCTTTAAATGACAAGACTAACAGGTTAGAAGAGACCTTTCAACAATTTATGAAGGCACATGACTCCACCACGAAGAGCAATGAAGCTAACTTCAGAAATTTGGAGATGCAAATTAGTCAATTAGCTAAAAGGTTGGAGGACAAAGCAGATAATCAGTTTGGGGCTAATATTGAGGTTAACCCTAAAGAGGATTGTAAGGCTGTAGTGAGTGTTGTTGAGGAGATAGTGGAAGAGAGAAAGGAGAGTGTTGAGTTAGAGAAGAGAGAAGAAAAAGAAGAGAAGAGGGGAAAGAAAAAAATTGAAAAAGAGAAAAAAAGTGAAAAAGAAGAGAGAATTCTTCCATACCCAAAGGGGCATGAGATAATAGATAGAAGATGTGAGCGTTTTAGAGAAATCTTCAACCAATTGGAGATTACTATATCGTTGACTGAAGCACTCCAACAAATTCCTGTCTATGCTAGGCGTATAAAGCAGTATCTCGGAGAAAAGATAGATCATGATGAGGAAGCTACTGATGAACAAGGAGGTTGCAGTGACTTGTTGAAGAAATCATGCCCTTCAAAAGTAAAGGATCCAGGAGGTTTTACAGTCCCTTGTACCATTGGAAGTGTGAAGATAGGGAAAGCGCTACTTGATTTAGGCTCAAACATTAATATGATGCCCCTATCTATGCTTTAAAAGATTGGTGGTCTTAGATAAAAGCCAACAAAGATTTCCTTACTCATGGCGAATGTATCACCAAAGAAACCCTACGGTGTGGTGGAGGACGTTGTGATTCACATAAAAAGACTTAAATTCCTGGTTGACTTTGTGGTCATGGAGATGAAGGAGGATGACAAGATCTCAATCATTCTTGGAAGGCTGTTCATGAAGGCGGCTAAAGTAGTCATCAATGTAGATGATGTTGATATTGTTGAAAACACAATATCTATATCACTCTGGTTTTTGATTATGTCAACACATTGCTTAATAACATACATATGTTGTTGTTGTTGCTGAATGTTTGATATATCTGTTGAACATGTTTATGTGTTGTATTGCTATGTGAATGCATACATATTAAGCATGAAAACCACAAGCACTTTTATGAACTTATAATTGTTGAAAAAGCTGCAGTACATTCGACTCCATTATTAATTGATTCGACTACACTAAAATCTTTGTACAAATTTTGAGAATCAGTGCTTTGTGAGATTTTTAGAAGAAAAAAATTTCAAAATGTTTTTACATGTCGAAGTTGACTATGTGTGCCACTTACTCAACTATATTAGTTGTTTGTTTTGAAATTCTGTTATGCTCTTGTACGTAACAATTATATTTTCAAAAGTTAGTTGAGCATTGAATAGTAGGTCAACTGTATTAAATGAGTTTTTAATTTGTTTGACTGAATGCTACCAATTTGACTGAACTGTTATAACTGTCATAACTCAGTCGACTGAATTAGTAGCTTATTCGACTCAGAGAATGTCTGTTAAACAGAAATCTATAAATTGATAGAACACGAAGTTGTTCAGGGACTTTTGATGATCTAACATTTTCATATTCTGTTTCAGATTGATATCTCTGGTTTTAGGGCTCCAAGAATTCTCCAAGAAGACGGTGGTGATCTTTCTTGAAAGAGATTCAAAGGGAGACTGATTGCGCACACATTGCTTGATCACATTCTACACATTGAAGGTGTTTCTGGTTTGATCAAGATTCAGTTTAGCATCCGTGGAGTTGCTGTATTGGACCTGTTGTGATTACAGGGGATAAACTCTTGGAGTCTGGTTCACTTTGAGGATTGTTCAAAGTGGTGTTTGGCAGATTGCAGGAGAGGGGACATCTTGCTACAAGTCCTGTTGTGTTTACTGCCTATATTTTGGTTAAGGGTTAGAGAGGAGATTTATATTTTTGACATGGAGGTCTTCTATAAATTCCTTGTTGTAAAAACCGCAACCATTATAGTGCATTTCCTTCCTGGGTTGGAAGGACACTGGACGTAGGCATTGTTGGCCAAACCAGTATAAAAACCAGTGTTTGATTTTCTCTATCCCTACACTTTTACTTACAATCAACTTTATTATTTGCGTAGTCAACTACTTTATTCCGCTGCACACGAATTTTCATTACTTGCATTTCAACAAAGTTTGAAAAGTTTCATACTTTGATTTAAAGGTTGCGAAAATATTCTGATTTTGATAAACCACCAATTCAACCCCCCCCCTCCCCCCCCTCTTGGTGTAAAAAGAAGCCTACCTATTTTCCAACAATTGGCATCAGAGTTGGTTTTCATAAAATATTTGAAAAACTAGTCGATTCTATTGGTATGGTTTACATCACTGATGGGTGCTAGAAAGGTTTGGGTGGGTTAGGCTCGTGACGTTAAACAAGCGCTACCTGGGAGGCAATGCAGTTGATTGATTTACTTCTGCTGCATGTTTCAATGTTGTACTAGTTGCATTTTAGGGTTTAATTGTTGCATGTTTGAGTGGAATGAGTGGAACTTGCATAAAAATTGAAAATTGAGAGTTGAATTTGAGTTACACAAGGTCAATGACGCTTAGGGCAAGCCAAAAAGGGGGAAATATGAAATCGTGCTCACCGCTCAGCGGTACTTGGCGCTGAGCGGTTGCGTCGTAGAATGCAGATTGGGCTTTTAAGATTGGGCTCAGCATGAGTTGGCCCATTGCACATTTTACTAACCCTTAGGTCTCACCCAAGCCTCTCATTTCAACCCTCACTCTCTTTTGGCACTCTCAAGCTTTCACCAAGGCAGTTTCTTCACTTTTCCCTTCACCCATCTTCTCAAAAACCCTTTCTCCACCATTTTTGCACCACTCCATCATCAAAGTTTGGGGTTTTTGTGAGAGCACAATAGTTGGGGTTCATTTATCATCATTCACATAACACTTTGCACTCATTTGAAGTCTCTCCACCCAAGTAAGTCAAACATTTTACATTCTAGGGTTTTGAAAGCATGAATTTGTATGAGAATGTTAGTCTAGGCATGAAATTTTAGGGCTTTTGATGTTTGTACATGACTAGTTGAAATAGACACTGTTTGAACCGATTAAATTGTATGATTGAAGTCTGGAACAAAGAAATTTTCATGTGGGTGGAGATTAGAAACATTTAGGGCTGATTTTAAAATTTTGCAACTTATAGCGTTGGCTGGCACTGAGCGCCACTGCTACAGGTTGTGGATTTGCTTGGTTTTTCTGTGTTAAGGGTTGAGGGGCCCTATTTTGCCCTCAGCGCTGATAGGAAATGTGTTCGGATGAGATTTGGTGTTTTGCTAACGCTTAATGAGGTTTCATTTGGTCTTGTGAATTGTATTTGATGCAGGGATGGCCTCCTCATCAGAGAAAAGGATCAAGACTGCAGGACACAAGAGGAGGGAACTAGAGAGATTCTATTCCAACAAGTTCCTCTCCAGAAGACATGAGCAGCACCACCCCATTGTCCAAGAAAGACACCTTTTGATGGAGAGAAAGGCAGGATGGATTCCAGACCTAGCTCCACGGTTTGGAGAAGAGATGGAGAGTAGGATACTGGCCACATACCCTGTGTCTGCCAATATAGCAGTGGTTAAAGAGATTTACACCAATGTCAAGCCATTGGGGGACTCTTATACTCAGGACTACATGAGTTATGCTCGTGGGAAGATTATTAGGTATGATCCTAAGACAACTAACAGATTTCTGAACACAGATTGGACAGGTGTGCAGTGCTAGTATTCATTAAATGTGGAGGAGGGCACTGATTTTGAGCATATAAAGAGCGTGATTTGTGTCCCTGGAGGGCACTTTCACAGGAACCAGAGTGGTGTAGCTATTCACATCAAGAGAGCTTATTTGACATCATTAGCAAAGTATTGGATGACATTTTCTCATGCTAACATCCAACCATGCTCTCATGTCTCAGATATTACTGTTCACAGGGCCATGTTCATCTATTATGTGCTTAGAGGAATGAGTATGAACATTGGCCAAATCATTGCGAATGAGATCAAGAATTGTTCCAGCACTATGAGCAATAAAGCACCTCTAGGGCATCCCTCCTTGATTACGCACTTATGCCAGCTAGCTGGGGTGGACACTTCTACTCCACCATTTGAGAGACCCAGGAAGGCCATTGATGAAGTCTATTATAGACAGTACTGTGGAGGAAAGGAGGCAGCTCAGCCAGTGCCTTAGAGACGCCCCAGGAGGATAGCACCACAGGGTCATGGCCCAGCACATGATACAGCGCCATTCTAGATGAGGGACATGTATTTGTTCCTGATGGAGGCCAAATTAGAGTCTATCCGCAGATGGCAGGTGGCCACATCAGAGATGATTATAGGCATGTATGATACACCTCCTGCACACCGGTGGATGATGGATGAATTCAGTAACGTGATGGCATGGTCAGAGGAGCAGGCACATGGCAGTGGAGCTGGAGCATCTAAAGCTCCAACTATGGACGGGGATGATGAAGAGGAGGATGACTTTGAGGACGCTGAGGATGGAGAGGAGGAGGATTCTGATGATAGCATGGGTTAATATAGCATCTACTGATGGATGCTATAGTTATTAGAATAGGACTTTTTCTTATCTTTTTAGTTTTGTACTTTGAACTTATTTGCTTCTGTTAAGTAGTGTAGGTTTTGATGTACTTGGTTTGACACCTTATCTGATATGATGGTTTGAATGATTGATTTACATGATGGGTATTGCTTAATGATGCTTGTTAACCCCCTAGCAAGTGTACCAGATCGTATCAAGTAATAATAATTGGTAAACCCAATATCGTTCTTCCCAAAGGACTCTTCAGGCCTCATCTTTCGTGTAAACTAATCGTTTAAGACTTGAATAAAAGTTCAACCTATTCTACAAATTCAAAGTACAAAAGAAAAAGATACCTGGATTGCCTCCCAATAGCGCTTGTTTAACGTCACGAGCCTGACCCAAACCTGCTTAGCACTCATCAGTAAGTGCAAATCCTTCCAACATCCATTAGTAGGTGTACCTTCCTGTATCCTTCAGTGGATACATAAAAATTTAGCATCCCTCAGTAGATGCTACCCAAAATTGTTTAAATATCCAACTAATTTACATCAAATAAAACTAATATATTACAACAACTAGGATGATCCCCACCCCTCAGTAGGTGTTGATATCCCTCTTGCTTGATATTCTTTTCTTTTTCTTCTTCCTGCTGAATTCCTTCATAAAATTGAGAACACCAAGCACATGTTTCCATGTTTCAATCATAGGAGCTTTGATCTCCAATCTCTTGAAGATCTCCCCAAAGCACTTCACTCTCTTTTTCCTCCTATGATATTTCTTTTGAGGAAGGAGTTTTTCATATGATTTTTTCTTCTTTCCTCTCTTCCTCTTTTTCTCAATCTTTCCCTTCAACTTTCTATTTTTCTCTTTTCTTCTATTTTTCTTTCTTTTCACCATTTTTCTTTCTTTTCTTTTCTTTCAACTACTTCTTTTTCCTTATCATCATCTTTATCTCCCTCACTCAACCTTTTGTTTCTATCTCTTTTTTCTCTATTTTTTTCTCATTTTTCTCTATCCTTTCCTCCTCAACAACCTTTTCTGTTTCTATTTCTTCTATCTTTTCCTCTTTTATCTCTTCATCAACATTATCACTTTCAAAACTAGTGGCCTGGCATTCCTCCCTAGGATTAACCTCAGTATTAACCTTAGAATTCAATATTTCATTGGATTGACGAATCTGTATCTCCAACCTTTTATTCCTTGCTTGATTCTCTTCTATAGAGGAGAGAGTAATTTGGATAAGTCGTTCCAATGTCTCGTCCACTTTGTTGATTTTCTCTTTCAAAACAGACACTTGTTGCCCTAATAGTAATTGTTGATGTGGATCTCCTGCTTCTCCATTCCAACTTTGATCCATGCTTGAGTGAGGTTCCCACCAGTAGTTGAAATTATTTTGATAGAATTGATTGCCTTTAGAACCAAATTCTTGTACATACTGCATCTTGTAAACATTAGGCACAAAATCCTAGAAATAATTTGTTAGAACAAAAATAAAATAAACATAAAAATCAAGTCAAAGTTAATCAGTTTACACTACTAGAAAAAGTTAAACCAAGAGTCCCCGGCAACGGCGCCAAAAACTTGTTAACCCCCTGGCAAGTGTACCAGATCGTATCAAGTAATAATAATTGGTAAACACAATATCGTTCTTCCCAAAGGACTCTTAAGGCCTCATCTTTCGTGTAAACTAATTGTTTAAGACTTGAGTAAAAGAAAATAATTTTAATGGTTTAAATGCAAAACAAAAATAAACATTCAAATGCAAGAATTCAATTGACGAAGAGAAACTATGAATGAATGAGGTTGTTGGGGTTTACAATTTCATCTTATCCACCCTCATATATCTATTCTTCTTATTTACTTTGCTTATGTATCATATTTCCATGCAAACTTTCTTGGTCTACCCTTAACCCAATCCCTTGGTGAAAAGAGCCTATTACTAATTACCGGCTTGTTATCCCTAGCCTCCCCTAGTAACTAATAATGCATAATGAGCGGAAGCAAAATACAATTGATCGTCCTACCCCTATCCCTAGGCAGTATTAACATAATCAAGGAATTCTCCCCAGTTCATGACATTACCGTACGTTCCCGTATCAATAAAGACAAACAACATTTACCGAATGAGTTAAACGGTGAAAGCATTAAGCAAAGGTAAAGAACCCAACAATTGATAAATCAAGCATATGCAAGCATATAAAGTAAACAAGAATTTCAATATATGAGAGTTTCAAAAGATTACATTGTTCCCCAACAACTAAGGTTTTAGTTCACCATAATCATGGTGAAACTAGATGAACTAAATGGAAGAATGGAAAAGCAAACCCTAGAATTGATAAAGTGGAGCCTAAGCATCCAAGAAATCTCCTCCAAAGGTGTAAAGCTGATGTGGACTTTGTTCTCTGCCAAAAGAATTCCATTTGGATTCGCACTAGGGCTATATATAAGCCCAAAAGATAACAGAAAGATCTCAAAATCCAAAATATAAAAACAGACAACCGCCCAGGCGCCTAAATTGGTCGCTCAGCGGTTTGCCTCAACACACGCCACCGCCCAGGCGCCTAAAATGACCGCTGAGCGGTTTGCCTCTTGTCGCTCTGGACGCTCAGCGTCACCGCCTGGGCACCAAACAACAACTTTTCCTTGCACTAGGACGCTCAGCGGTGGAATTTACCGCTGAGTGGTTCACAGACTCTTCTTTTCTTCCTTTTTCTCCTAATTCTTGAGTCTATGACCTTCCTACTTCATTGCCATCTTCAATTTTCATCAAAAACCCTGCAAAACAATGCAAAACAAGCATAATATCTCTAAAAACAACTTTTGACTCTCATGTAACACAACTTAAGAGTTTTACTTGATTCTAAGCTCATTTTAAGCTACAAAGAGTGTGATTTAATATTAAATTTATGCATGAAAATAACGGTTTTGAGACCGTTATCACAACCCCAAACTTAAAACTTTGCTTGTCCTCAAGCAAAACAAAACAAAACTTGGCCTTCCAATTTTTCATCAAATAGTTCTACACTTTTCAAAATCCTTTTCTTCATGACAAGTTATTTTTCAATTCAGATTTTCAGTGGAATCCTACCAAAATGCATGCATGCTTTCAATCCAATCTAGTTCACATACTTAAATATTTTCCAACAGATGTTTTATTCATGAACGATCAATCCACTAAGCATAGATGTAAACCTGGATTTAAACAATTTTTACCAAGCAAGTGTTTCACTCAATCACTCAAGTGTTTAAGGAATCACTCCACTCTTTACTGTTCACATGCCACATAAAAAAATATTGCCATGTATCTAAAACAATAAAAATCCTTACATGCAAATACCATCACAAGGACTTTTCCAAGGCTTATAATGAGGCTAGGCTATCAAGAAAATTTGGTTTTTCGAGATTGCAAAATCCTTGAGTTAAGAGAGCTATTTCATCATTGAAAAGGTTCAAGTTTAAACTCTCTCTATCACCAAACTCCTTTATTCCCAACTTCTTCCCTTTTTATCAATTTTGCATTGAGTTCTTTTTTCATGCTTTTATTTTCTTTTTCTTTTTCTTCTTTACTCATGCATTTTTTTCTTTTCAATACTTGAACTCAATGCTCTTCTTTTGCCTTTCAATTTTCCCCATACAACCCCAAACTTGAACCTTTTCATCACATAAGATTATTCTTAACCCTACTCAAGATAAATAATTTCAAATCAAGGGTTCTCATCCTGTTTAAGGCCAAGGTTCAAAAAGGGTATAAAATTTTAAACTTCTTGGGTGAAATTTTGGCTAGATAAGGGCTTCCAAACATGGCCTTGATCATATAATATAAGCATGCAAATCAATCAATTATCAAGACTAAGGCAATATCATTCATGATTCCCTGTGAACAATACATATATCAGTAAGAACTTTGGAGCTCAAAACCTCACACACATGCTTTCTCACACATCATTCATTTATCCTGCTTAGCATCATTCATTTTTTATTAGCCTTTTCTTAGCCAATGCATGAATTTTCATCCCAAAATAAAAAGAGCACAATATGTTCTACCCTTTTTGAACCTAAGCCTTAAACAGGATGTACATCTGAAGCTTTCTAGTAAAAGAGAGAAACACCTCCAAGTGTCATAGATTTTATTGTACTATAACACATATCTTCTTGCTAAGAGTTAATCGTCTATATCTTGTAGAAAATCAACTTTTGGAATTTTTGTAAGTTTTGAAAAGAACTCAAATACTTGTTTGTTCAGTTTAGGTTGAGTTGAACGTCTAGACAATTGTCTAGGGTTAGATCTAGGAGTGGCTAAACTCGGTCTAGTCAAGATTGACTAAGGAACCAAGAGTGGTTAGAATAATTGTAAACCAGGAGTGCTGAGAATACTCGGTGAGCTCTTAGAGAGGCAAAACTCGTGTAATCTTGAAAAAGATTAGTGGAACCCCTTAAGAGTTCTTAAAGGAGAACTAGACGTAGCTCAGGTTGAGTGAACCAATATAAAAATATATGGTTTATTGCTGGAGGTAACATTAGGTGGAAGACACCTGATGAGGCTCATGAAATAATTGAAAATATGGCATTTAGTGACAATGACGTTCAAAGTGAGAGAGTGCAAACGCAAAGGAAAGGAATGTTTGAGTTGCAATCCCAAGATGTCTTGTTAGCCCAAAACAAAATCATGACTCAAACAGCTTGAGTCTCTGAAGAAAAAGTTGTCACAATTACCCAAGGAACTCCAAACTGTATCACAGGCACAACATCATCAAATATTGCAAGGTTGTGAACTGTGTGGTGGAGAGCACCAAAATGGACAGTGTGTTATTCAGACAAATGCAAAGGAAGAGGTTAATTATATGGGAAATCAAGGCCGTCAAGGAAATTTTGGAAATTATAGTCAAGGATGGAGACCTCATCCTACCATGGGTCAGGCTAGTTCTAGTAGACCACCACAACAACAGTTTCAATAACAACCTTCTTTAGCTAATTGGACCTCAAAGTTGGAGGAAACACTTCATCAATTCATGCAAGTATCCATCTCCAACCACAGAAGCACTGAAGCTTCTATAAGAAACTTGGAGACATAAATGGGTTAATTGGCAAAGAAATTAGAAGATAAGCCTGTAAATACATTTGGAGCTAATACTCAACCATATCCAAAAGAGCATTGCAAAGCTATAACTACAATGAGTGGTAAAGTGTTAGAAAGTGTAGTTGTGAGGAAGGAGGATGAAAAGGAAAAATCAAGTGAAGAGCAGGAAGAGAAAGAAGAGAAAGTTGAGGAAGAATAAGATAAAAGGAAGGAAGATGGAAGACAAAAAGAGAAAGTTTTGGTGAAGCAACTTCCTTATCCTAAAAATACTTCACAGAAGGATAAGGAGAGACAAATGGATTGGTTCAAGAAGATATTTAATCAACTTGAGATTACTATGCCCTTGACTGAAGCACTGCAACAAATCCCTGCTTATGCAAAATATGTGAAGCAATTCCTCAGTAAAAAGAAGAAGTATTTAGATGAGGAAACAATTGAAGTGTAGGGAAATTGCAGTGTAATTATGCAGAAATCTCTACCTCCAAAAGTCAAAGATCTAGGGAGTTTCACTATCCCCTACACCATTGGAAATCATGATATAGGGAAGACTCTTATTGACTTAGGGGCTAGCATTAATTTGATGCCCCTATCTACTCTCAAAAAGATTGGTGGCCTTGAAGTCAAATCAACAAGAATGATCTTGCAAATGGCAGATAGGTCCACTAAGCATCCTTATGGTGTAGTGGAAGATGTTGTGATTAAAGTTGATAAACTAAAATTCCTTATTGATTTTCTAGTAATGGAAATGGAGGAAGGTGTAAATATACCTCTCATCCATGGAAGACCTTTCATGAAACCAGCTAAGGTTGTCATTCATGTTGATGATGGAACTGTGAAATTAAAAGACCAAGATGAAGATGTGAAGCAAAGTCAAGAGGAAAAGACTAGTTCCAAAGTAAAAGATGAAGTTTTAGTAGTTACTGGTCTTCCAAGGCAAGTTGCCAAGTTGGCCAAAAATAACCTTTATTGTTTCAATCCCAAAGTGAAGGAGAGAGATGAGGATAAGGAGGAGCATAGAGTTCACCAAGAATCTGATGTGAAAAGTGATGAACTTAAACTTGGCAAACCTGTGAGTCATAAGAACGGGTTATGGGTCATCAAGGATATAAAGGCAAATGGAGTGCTCGAAATTGAGGCTCCATATTCAAGAAGAATTAAGTTGGTGACAAGAAAGTTACTCAGAAAATGTTGGTGTCATGGAAGGAAGAAGCACACAAACATTAGGAAACCAACTTAACCATGAATTGTCTGGGTCAAGCTAGTGACTTTAAAGAAGCGTTTACTAGGAGGTACCCTAGCAAATTTCTATTTATATGTTTGTTGTTGATTTTGTTTCTGTAAATGTTCAGTTTGAGTATGGAGCAGATGACTAGTTGAAGCTTGAATGCTGATTTTTGACGTTCTAGTCGCACAGCACACAGCTAAGATGCGCTAAGCGACTAGATGATTTTAGGTAGTGATTTGCTCGCATAGCGCACTTTATGAGTTATGCGTTAGAGAAAAAGAAATTGCTCACCGTATTGAGGTTCGTACAGCGCACCACATGCGGCTTTGCGGCCTAAAATTTTAATTTTTTTCTCTCTAATGTAATCCGCATAGCGCATTGGAAAAGCAGAGGGAGCACAATCACTCGAGCTAATTGGGAGAAATTAAGTGTTTAATTCGCAAAGCGCACATCTTGCGTTATGCTAGCAAAAGTTGAGGGAGCTCTATGTCAAAATATTTGCTTTGCGATATTTTGCGCACAACGAGAATCAATGAGAGAGAGTTTAATTCGCAAAGCGCACAGCTGAAGTGCGCTCTGCGAAAGTTGTTTATAAATAAAAAGAAATATAAATAAAAAATAAAAAAAAATTCGCACAGCGCACAGCCTGTGGTGCGCTGAGCGAATTTTGTTAAAAAAAAAATAAAAAATAGAAAAATAAAAATTTGCATAACGCACATCATGTGGTGCGCTCAGCGATTGTACCCCCAACTTCTCCTTTTTTTTCTCAATTGTCACCACTTTCAAGATCTTTAGCTTTCATTTTGTCCATTCAAGTGCTCCATTCTCTGCTTCATCTTCATCTCTTTATTACAGATTGCACTTCAGGTTTGGTTCTTTTCCTTTTGCTTTTTGGTTTATTGTATTGTTCATCAATAAAAGGATTTTTGATATGTTGAGTTCTGGTTCATCTGTTTTCATTGAACTTTCTGAGTTCGTTGGTTCATACTTAGCTCGCATAACAAATGTTTTTCACCTCAACAAACTAATTTGGCATTCTCGCGTAGCGAACCATGATTCGCACAGTGAATAATTCCCGGATAGCATGCACTCTTTCTGTAGAATCGCTCAGCATCCATATGCGCACAGCGAATAGTTTGCATATTTGCATAGCGAACAGGTTTCGCATAGCGAACATGTGCGCTTGCAGGACAATATGCACAATCTTTCCCTGCGCATCCCTGACTTTTCTCCCGATACACTGATGACTGGAGCCCAGTTTGCAAAGCAGATTCCATGGCCTGAGGGCAGGCCTGAGTCCAAGTGGGGGAGTGCTTACCCACCAGAGGTAGAGCCACAGCAGTAGGAGGACATGATGCCTGGTGATGGTGACGAGGACGATGAGGATCCAGATCCCAGATGGATGCAGCAGAGCTATCATTCATAGGAGAGCCAGTGGAGATCCAGACCAAATGGGTCCTGGTAGAGCAGATGGACAGATTCTCCTATTGTTTCATGTTTATTGTTATTTTTGTATTTCAGTTCAGTTGTTATATTGTGGAACTTTGTTTAGTTGATTATGTTTGTGGTTGTAAAGACATTGATATTTTGATTTAATGATTATGCATTATCTAATTAAGTTATATGATTCTTGAGGATGATGACTTGTACGTTTGTGGTTGTTGTGCTTCATAATTTTTATCTGTGTATGAATATGACCAGATCTGTGAGTGTTGAGAGCATATGTTGATTGAGAGATATGGAGTTGTCTAGATATGGAATTGACTTTTGAATGATTTTGATTCTACGTATACATACACTTCTTGGTTAAGGATGAAAAAGGCCCTGTTTGATATTGATTATACGGCTACTTGGCCAGATAGCCAACCTTGTGACACTGTGCTTCATTTATAAACCCTTTTTGAGCCTTGATTTCTTTCTTTCGCCTTGAGCCTAATATGTTATCCTACCTTACACCTTAGAAGAGAACATGTACTATGAATTTGTGAGGTTAAGGTTGAATTCACCTTTGGGGGAAGAAAGCATAAATAATAAAAAAAATTGATAAAAAGGTTGCTCAAATTGAAAAAGAAGGTTGATCTGTGAAAGAAAATGGTATGTGATGAATGATATATTTTGGGAATTTGAGTACTGAATTGGGAATTGAAGTTGTTCTCTTCTTAATAGGTGTCTTTGAATCCAAGAAAAACCATTATTCTTTCTAGCCAAGCCAAGCCATAACCTGAAAAGACCTTTTGACTTAACCAATAGTGTGTGAAGTATGTGAATCAAATGAAATGCAAAAGATGATGAAGTTCTATGACAATTTTCTTGTCGTGTGAGGACAAACACTTGAGTGGTGAGAAATGATAAATGTTGATCTGGTTGTTCATTTTCTATGCACAGGTGATTTTGTGAGTATTGCACCATGTCATATTTGTTTGAAATCTTTGGGGATGCATGTGATTTTTTTTCTGATGTGCAAAGTCATTCTATCAAAATGTCAAATGTCTGTTGTGTTGTTTATTTTCTTCTGTGATTTCCTAAGGGCATGAAATAGTTCAAGTTTGGGGGAGTTGATAAGTGTGAAAAAGAGTTGTTTTCACACTTATAAATGATCTCAATCTTATAATTATTCATGTTACTACTCAGTGAAAAGTTGTAATAGGAAGTAGATTGTTACGTAAATTATTGTTCAGGAAAGAGTGTATAATTTGGAATCTGTCAGCCAATTCTCGCACAGCGTAAGCCAAAATTCGCAGAGCCAGAAAAAGAAAATTCGCATAGCACACCAGAGCCCTTGCGCTAAGCGAATAGCACCAGTTAAAAGAAGGCAGCAATTTCAAAATTCACACAGCGCACACACACACATGTGCGCTGAGCGAATTAATTAAGTTAAGTGGCTCTTAAAAGACGTGACAGAGAGGCAGAAACAATCTTCTGACACGAAAAAATACTAAAAAGCTCTGGAGAAGTTCAGGAGACCATCAGGAGACCTCTCAAGACATCAAGACTGAACATTATGCAAGGAATTGCTAAAATGAGTACGTTTGTGATGTCTAGGATAGGCTGAATTTTCTGTTCATTGGAGTTCCTAAAGGGATATACAAGTGGATTCCCAAGGAACAGTTATCTACAACTAACAAGCAAGGACCCAAATTCAAATGGGTACCAACATCAAAAAATTTGGATTGTTTTGCAGGATAGTAGATGATGTAGCAATGCAGAACTCAAGGATGAGCTAACTTGATGATATCAAAGTTCTTGAGTATCTACATGTGGTAACAAGTATTATCTTACAGTATCATGCATAAACTTGTTTGAATAATTGTTTGATGATTGTTTGATTGTTGATTGATTGTATGAGATTGTTTTCTATGAGAATACATTTTCACGAATTTTAATCGACTGGATTAAGTATGAAGTCGAATATGTTTTGGAGTGAAGTGTAATTCTGTTTTTGAAAACCTTTTGTAACACAGAAGTCAACTTTACACCTAATGAAATCGATTTGATATCTCTATCATGGGCTTTCTCTGTTTAATAATCTGAATGGGTCTAAATTGAATGTGGCTTGTTCGCTCTCTCATAATTGTCTAGGCTGTAATTAGTGCTTGCATTTAGGGAGCTCTATCTATGTAATCTTCATAACCCTAGACTGAATACAGTGAGTTCAAGAGTTCATACCACATGGCATATTCATCTCGCTCTTCACGAGAATGCAGAGGAAAAGCGGTGGCAACCACAAGAGAAGCAAATCCTGGAGGTTGGATAAGTGATGATGAAACACGGATAAGATTTGCAGATGGAAGGGTCAAGATTGTTGTCTCTCTTAAGTACTTAAATTTAATTATGTCTGAGAGAGAAAAATTTCAGTTTCTTGGATGGATTGATCCACAAGTGATAACGGTTTAAAATACTGTTGTCTATGATGTAATTTTGATACTAAATGCACCCTTTTCTGCTTAGAAACTTGCTTGAACTCATGTTTTTGCTTTAGTTTTGTGAATAAGAGAGATGAGGTTGAACTTAATGATTTTTTGACTAATTCACTTAATTTTGTAGGCTATTGGAATGATTTGAAAGAAGAGTTAAAATACCAAAACATTGAAGTGCATAAAAGTCAACCAGAATGCAGAAAAGTCAACCAGAGTGTAGAAAAGTCAACCAAAATGCCATAATATGCACCGTACGATGCCAGGGCGCCCTCCCTGGCCGCTTGAGCGGTGGGGCCTCGAAGCTTGGGTGCCCAATTGAAGGCTCAGGCCCTACATGAGCCCTGTTCACTGCCCGGGCGCCCTCTTTGGGTGCCTGAGCGTCGGCTTTTCGTGGATCAGGCCCTGTTTCGACTCTATTGGATCGGGCCCTGCTTTTGCACATTTTTGACCCTATTTAAAGGACCCTGGGGCTCTAGAATTTGTATCTCTGGCAGAGAAGAGCATAACAATACACTCTTATACCAATTCTTAGGCTTTCTCATTCTCATTCTCTTCCATTGTTCATAGAGTTCCCCCATGCCTATGGGAAACTAATTTCTATTTGTTGTTGGAGGATGATGTAACGTTGTAAACTCTCATGTATTTGAATTGATTCTTAATTCCATATGATTTTCCATTAATTGTTAGATTAATTCATCCATTTCAATACTTGTTGTGTTTAACACATTCATTAGCATGATTTATGAATTGCATGAGTGTCGGGAGCTTCCTTACAATTCAGGTTCTTGTTGAATTACTCCTAAGGGTTATACTGCTCAAGGATGATGGTATGAGTCTTGGTCGTCTTAATCTCTTGATCTTCACATCTTATTACCAGGAATGCTAGGAATTGTATGAAGTGGTAATTTGGGATAGGCTTATTCACCGAGGGATCGAGATTAGGTAATTTAGTGAGTGACATTGGCATTAATGCATAAAGAAGAATTCTTATATACATCAGAGGGAACTTGATGAAATCTAACCCCAACAACATACTTATCTCATATTAATCAACATCTGTTCATCTTTGTGCTCATTTGCTATTGATCAATTGCATTCATATTTAACTTTATATTTTTGCATTCAAACCCAATGATCTCTTTTTATTTAAGTCTTAATTAATCTTGTTATCACACGATTGTCTGGAGTTGAGAGTCTTTTGGGATACGATACATGTCTTACCATTTTATATTACTTGTGCGACTCGGTACACTTGTCGATTTGCCCCAACAACAAGAACTCTCGACATTGGTTCAGATGAAAGGTAATTAGTTTCCTGATCTTGAGAGAGTATTCTATCACAACCTGAAAATTGTCAATGGTGATATTTTATCGAGAGTGAAAGGTATAAATATTCACATTGACAACAATGTCTGGCAACAAATAACTGGCTTAAAGGTTGAAGGAATATTCTCTCACCTACCAAGATCTGAAACAAATCGCTGGCTAAAGAAAAAGGATGTATATATAGAGGTTGGCTTAGGTTTCCAGGAAACAACACAAGAGAAAGATTTTACATGCATGAAGGACTCAAAATGGAAGAGATGGTTACTGCACATCTCCTTACTTGCGTGATCCTACCTGGAAGAATGATGCAAGATGAAATGACTACAGAAGATGTCTACCTCTTACATGTTATTCAGAATGACATTCCCACCAAATGGGTGGAGGTCCTAAAAGATCACATGACTAAAGCTGCACTCAGTAATTCTCATTTATTACCGTATGCTATTCTTGTAAGTAAAATACTTGTAATCCAAGGAGTGGATATAAATTAAGAAAGGAAACATTCTTGCAATTGTTCAAATGAAATCAACTGAAACACTCTTGTATCACTTAGACTTTTGTATCAACTGAAACAAATTTCTCTCCAGAGACTACGTTTGAACATTTTGCAGCAGATCAGTTCAAAATTGTGATTGAGAAACTTGATCAGCGTGAGTTGAAATTTGATAATGCTCAACAACAAAGAGTAGAAGAAGAATAACCTGACAATGACTCTATGGACTCATCTGAATAGGAATAGGAATGACGATTTACACAGAATAGGGGTCTTGTGTTTACAGTCTTGTGTTATGAGTCTTGTTTATTTGATTTAGTTTTGTTTGTTTGAAATTTTTTTTTGGTGTTTTTTTGTAGTGATGGCTTTTCATGCCATTTTATTTTAGATTATCAGATTGGAATCAAGTTTGAAAGTTAATGAAATCAAACCTTTAGCTCTAATTTGATCAGTATTGATATTGTGATTGAATCCGATTATATCTAATTAAAGTCGATTGTGTCTTGTATGAAGTTGAATGTTTTACTGATTACCATTGCATTCATACATTTGCACATACAGATTATACATGTAAATATTCTTGCATTACAATGATTCTAAAATGCTTGACCTGGAAAAGATCTTGAAAGGTTTTTTGCAAGAATATTGCTTCTGGATGAACAACTAGAGATTCAACGTAATTGGAAAGTGTTGAGATTGTTGATAAGGGAAGCACTGGTTTAGCTAAACGTTAATTTAACAGTGTTTTGGTTTTTTATGATGACAACACATTATTAATAACACATGTATTGATGTGTTACATGTTCAAAACTTTATTGTGTATGAATTCTTGAAGAACATGTTTGTGTTGATTTCGTATATGTATGCATATTCACTTCTTTTCTACATGATATATCATTTGTGATTGCATAACATATGTTTCAGAAAAGAAAACCACATGCACTTAGTTGAACTTATATTGTGTGGCAAAACTGCAAGTTTTAAGTCGACTTCATTATGAAGAAAGTCGATTAAAACTCGTGACTTTGCACAGATTTTCTAAAACAGTGTTGTGAGTAATTTTGCAATGAAAAGATTTTCAAAACTGATTTGAAGTGACATAGTCGACTGCATGCGCAGGGAATTCAACTTAGATAGTTAAGTTTTAAAATTTTGTTAATGTTTGTGAATTATAACGGCTATATTTTGATTATGTGTTCAAGCATTAATTGCAAGTCAACTGAATTAAATGTGTAATCAATTTAGTTGACTACAGGAGCGTCTGTTTAAAGTGGACTATATTAATGACAAAGTCGACTACAGGAGCGTCTGTTTTATAGAAAACTATAAATAGACGTGATTCTGTAATTCATAGAGACTTAGGTTATTCTAACAATTTCATTCTATTGTTTCAGATTGTGATCTCTATGAAAACACTCTAAGAACTCATCAAGAAGACCATGGAGATCTTTCTTGGATAGTTGCTTGAAGAGCATGGTTGTGCTGAAAGAAAAGATTGATCAGACTGCACAATTGAGGTGTACTGGAAATTGATCATCTACTTCTCTCAATCTTTGGAAGATTGTGGTTGCCCTATTGTGATTACAGGAAGAGGACGTGTTGCATTCTGAGATAACTTTGAGGATTGTTCAAAGTTGACAAAGACTGCAGGAGAGGGGATACTTGCTGTTTTCTTTGGGTGTTGTATGCCTATACTTTGGTTAGAGGGTTAGAAAGGTGTTTTATATTTTGACGTAGAGGTCTCTATACAAACCTTGTTGTAAAAACCTTGACCATTATAGTGCATTTTCTTCCGGGTACAGGAAGGACACTAGGGTAGGCAATTTGGCCAAACTAGTATAAAAACTATGTTTGATTTTCTCTACCCCTGAACTTTTTACTTTAAGTCGAGTTTACTTTCCGCGTAGTCAACTTTATTTTTCCGCTGCACTAACTTATCTGTTTCCTTGAGATTCAAGAAACTTTTGAAAGGTTTATACTTTGAGAAAAAGATTTGAAAAAGACTCTGATTTTTAAACCTCACCAATTCAACCCCCTCCCCCCCCCCCCCTCTTTGTGTTGAAACTAAGCCATTCTTTTTCCAACAGAAAGCAATGAAGTCGATTGCGACTATGGATCAACCGATTGTGGTTAATAGGGGTTAAAAATTCCATGATTTGGAATTCTATTATAATTCTTTATTGATTATATATTGTTGATTGTTTCTTATCCAATATATATCTCTATGTTATGATTGATTTGAAATGTTTGAGATAATATTGAGATTGTTGAATTGAGATTGTATCACTGTTTCATTACTATGCTTAATCATTTTATGAACTGATACAATTTTGTCAAATGCTAATACATGCTCTGATATATTTTGTGAACACTGCATTGTGCATATGGGATTTTGAATGTAAAACATGCATAATGGTAGGGGGAGCATTGCATTTCTTTAGATATTTCACCTGCCTATACTTAAGGGGGAGTTTACATTTTATCATGTGATTATCTATGACAGGGGAAGCATCTTTATTTGTTTTATGATTTACTGATGCATCTCTGAAATATCTGATTATCTAAATATCATTACCTGTGTGCATACTTTTTTTTCAAATACCCAAATGGGGAGAATACTGATTAGGTTTGATATTTGATTGATAATCTGAATTGTTTTGTACAACATGGTTGTTTATTAATCATGGTTGTGCATCATCAAAAAAGGGGGAGATTTTTGAGATTGTTGATAGAGGGAGCACTAGTTTAGCTGAACCTACAATTTCAGAGCTTCTGGTTTTTTATGATGACAACACATAATTAATAACACATGTGCATATGTGTTATATGTGTTACATGTTCATTACTGTTACATGATTGTGATCATATGAGACAATGTCTATGTTGTTTTCGTTTTTGGGATGATAATTGCATTTCACTATGTTATACATGAGATTTTATCCATGAATGCATGACATATGATTTAGAAAAGAAAAACCACATGCACTTTTGTTGAACTTTAATTGTGTGGCAAAACAGCAGTTTTAAGTCGACTTCATTATGAAGTAACTCGATTAAAACTCGTGGCTTTGCACAAACTTTTTCAAAGTGTGCTGTGTGAATTTTTGAAGAGAAAGCTTTTCAAAACTGCATTGAATTGTTATATAGTCGACTCTGTGCGTAAGCTATTCGACTAAGTTAATTATATTTTGAAATTTTGTTAGTGCCTGTCATGTCTAACGGTTATATTTCTAATGTGTCTGACCAAGCATTAATTGTGAATCAACTACATTAATTGTGTAATCAATTAAGTTGTTTTGACTGCTACTGTTTGTTATAACTGTCAAAGTACATTAGACTCTATTAGTAGCAAAGTCGACTTAGGAGCGTCAGTTTTATGAAAAACTATATATAAACACAAATTTGAATTTTGTAGAGACTTTTGTGATTCTAACTATTTGATTGATTTGTTTCAGATTATTGATCTCTTCCAGAATGTGTGAAAGCTCCAAGAATCCATAAAGAAGACCGTGGTGTTCATCTTTGGCGATTACTTGAAGAGCAAGAATTGTGTGCTTTGACTGGCTGATCAACGTGCACTTTGAGGTGTTTGTTTCGTGATCAGGTTTTTTCAATCTTGTGAGGATTAGTGTTTGCCCTATTGTGACTACAGGAAGAGGACGTGCGATGTTCTGGACTTTGAGTGTTGCTCAAAGGGTTGAAGACAGTAGGAGAAGGGGATTTCTTGCTATTGGTCTTTGTTTGTATATGCCTATAGTTTGATTAGAGGGTTAAAGAGGTGTTTTATATTTTTGACATGCATGTCGCTATAAAAGCCTTGTTGTAAAAATCTTGATCATTATAGTGCATTTGCTTCCTGGGATTGGAAGGACACTAGATGTAGGCAGGTTGGCCGAACCAGTATAAAAACCTGCGTTTGATTTCTCTATCCCTACACTTTACTTTCAAAGTCGACTTTAATTTTTATGTAGTCAACTATATTCTGCTGCATTTGAAAAATCTTATTCTGTGTGTTTCAAGAAAGTTTTGAAAGATCATCCTTTTGTGAAAAAGATTTTTAAAAGACTTTGATTTTAAGTTTCACCAATTCACCCCCCCCCCCTTGGTGATAGAAACTAAGCCATATCGTTTTCAACATTTCGTATTTTGATACTTTGTTGGATTTGTAGTTGCTCGAGGAGAAACGCAAGCTCAACGAAGAGGAGATATTTTATTTGATATTGTTAAATAATTATCTTATTTAACTATATTAGTAAATATCAAAAGATAATATTTATCAAATCTTTTTTAATCTAGAAAAGATATTCTCAAATATTTTTAGATCTCCACAACAATCAAATACATCTTGAAGATATTGGATTATTTAGAAGATAATTGGGAGATGTTACGTTATCAACATAAGAGATTTTATCAATAGAAAAATTAGAATCTAAGCCCAATCAAGTTCTATAAATAAAGAGACCAAATGGGACTCATCATTCATTCATTCAAACTCCTCCACTAGGAAGCAACTCCACCAACCTTCTCACTTTAAATTTGACCATGTATTTCACTCCAATCATGGAGGGATAAGCTTTTAGGACTATTCCACTGTAATTTCAATATGGATTCTGAGGTTAAGTTGAATTAATGTTTTTGTTTCTTTTGATTATTGATTTGGATTATCTTTCTTCTATGTCTTTCATCTCTCAATCACGTCAAAAGTAATGATTTTTGCATCATATGGTGTTTGAACCTACATGCATATTGATCATGAGTTCAAGGGTTTCTAGGTTTGATTAAGAATGTGCTTTGATTGAATTTACGAACTTTCATATGATTAAACGAGTTTTTGCTACCAATTGAGAATGTACTTTGATTAGTGGTAAGAAATTTAACAATAATTAATTGAGAATTTACTTTGATTAATTAACTTTTAATTTGGTTAGGAGATTTAAGAATAGTCAAGATTAAACACAATAGGATTTAATTGAGAATGTACTTTGGTTGAATTTATTGCAAATAATCTAGGAAGTTCTTACTTTTGATCTAATGATGAAATTAAATCAATTCAACTCAAGATGTAGCTACTTAGAAACTTAAAAAATTGAGGCATAAAGAAGGTACAAAGCTAAGAAAGAGTTGACATTTTCTCTCAATTCAATACTGAAGTCATGGTAAAATATGTCATTATCAATAACCGATGATGAATCTATTTAGGAAAAGCAGTGGATTTAGCCTATTTTATTATTATTGTTTCTAAGTTTATTACTTTTTCTTTAATTAAACTCTCAACATTTTTCAATATTAATTTTATTAGCATAGTTTTTCACTTTTATCTTTAAACAAATTGCATTTTACTAATCTTTTAAAGTCTTCATAAGAGTCAAGTATTTGAAAATTAATTTCGTATTCGTTGGGATACGAATCAGGGTTACTTTAACCTTATCTAGTTTGTTGACTACTAACTTGGCAATATTGAAGTTCCCTTGTAAAGTAGTGTTAATTTGATAGTCTCAACGACAAGGTATCAAATTTGGCGTTGTTGCTGAGGAAACAGTTAGTATTTTGAATATTTGATTATTATTTTTATTTATTTTGAATATAGTTAGCATTTCATTTTTGCATTCAAAAAAAAGCTTTTGAAAGATTTCTACCTAGAAACTAAGGTAAGAAACAACCAAAGACACTCTGGCTAGGAAGGACAAGGTTCTTAAGATTGTCCATTTTTGACTCATTTCTCCTTCCTGGGAGTTATTTGGTTCATTTTACCTCTAGAATCTTTCTAGAAATCCTTCATCAAAAATCTAAAATGTTTGTGAAAAGTTTTTAGACTCTCTACTTGTGCAAGTCTTTCAAACTCTTGTGAAAACCTTTCTTTCCTACTTCACAAGTATGAGTCATTCAAGTGTAAAGGAAGTATTAATAACGATAATGAGAATGTACACTTAAAGGAGGAGCTTCATAGAACTCAAGCTCAACTTAATAGCACTCAAGCTGAGTTAAATGAGCTTCAACAAATGGTTACTAGCCTCAGTCTTAACCAATGAGGTCACACCCATGCTAAGTCTTCCCATAGGCAAAACAATGATCATGGTGATCATCATTCCCATCATAGTGACCAAAATTTTTATAGTGGTCATCATTATGACTACTATCAACAACCACCTAGAAGACACCACAATCATAGAGAACATCATGTGGAGCCTAAACTTGACCTTCCCCCTTTTATGGTCGAGATAATGTAAAGGAATATTTTGAGTGGGAGATAAAGGTAGAACAAATGTTTGATTGCTACCACATTGATGATGCTAGAAGGGTAACTTTGGCAACTTTGACCTTCCAAGGCGTAGCATTATGTTAGTGGACATCTGTGATCAGAGAACAAAGGATGCAAGGAGACTACACCATCCAATATTAGAATGAGCGAAAAGCATCCTTGCATCGAAGACATGTTCTGGAATATTTTGCAAGGGAGATAATGGACAAACTCCATAGACTCCAACAACGAAACATGAGTGTCGAGGAATATCTATAGAAGATGGAACTCCTCATGTTACGAGCTAGAATTAAGGAAGAAGAAAGATTCACCATAGCTAGGTTTCAAAGTGGTCTCAACTATGAGATTCGTGATAAGGTAGAACTCTTACCTTACTTTGATCTCAACGAGTTCGTTTAGCTATGTGTGAGAGTAGAAGAGCAAAACAGAAGAAAAGCTTCCACCAAGAGGACCTACCCTACCACTTCCACGTATAGGAAAGATTCTAAGAGGGAGGGTAGTTATTCAAGGTATGAGGAACCTCAAGAGAAAGAAAAAGAAAAAGTGAAGGGCAAAGAAAGAGAGTTGAAAAGAGAGAAAGAAAGAGAAAGAGGAAAAGAGAGAGAGAGAGAGAGAGAGAGAGAGAGAGAGAGACAAGACTCACAAAAAGCTCTCACGAGACTCTAAGAGTAGGGAGACCCGGTGTTTTAAGTGCGGGGAAAGGGGACATTATTCCACTGAGTGTCATGCTAAGAGGTCAACCTACATGCTTGAGCATGGTAGTGATAGTGAGGAATCTTCCTCAAATGAGTCTGAGTCATCCACGTCTGATGAGGAACATGAGACTCCACCTTGTGATGGAGATTTACTAATGGTCAAATGACTCCTGGAAACAAAGCATGTTGAGCTAGAACAATCTCAACGAGAAAACCTATTCCACACACGCTGTAAAGTTTTAAACAAAACTTGTTCTATGATTATGGATAGTGGTTCTTATTGTAACTGTTGTAACTCTAGAATGGTTGAAAAGCTAGGCTTAACTACTACTCCTCATCCAAACCCTTACAGACTTCAATGGATCAAAGAGGATGAAGGGATAGTAGTCAAGGAACAAGTAAATTTACCTATATCCATTAGGAAATATGAAGATCAAATCATTTGCGATATTGTTCCAATGGAAGTTGGTCACATCTTACTTGGGCGAACCTGGCAATTTGACAAATAAACTTTGCATGATGGGGTCACTAATAAAATAACCATCCAACATAAAGGCAAGAAGATTATCTTGAGCCCTCTTACACCTTCACAAGTGCGAGACGATCAAATAATTCTTAAAAAGAAGTTGGATGGGGAAAAACGAAAATAAAAAAGTATCAAAAGAGAAGAATGTGAGTTTGGTAAGACGTGCCTCGACCAAAGATGTTGTCCATTCCAAAAATTCTAAAAACTTTTTCTTGGACAACCTCATTTTCTTCTCTACTGCAAAGAGGCACTTGTCTCCATAAATTATCAACTTGATTCTCTTCCCAAAGGGTTACAAAAGATTTTAAGAGAATTTGATGATTTATTTCCTATAGAGGTTCCAAGTGGCTTTCCACCTCTCAAAGGAATAGAACATCAAATTGATTTAAATCCTAGGGCTAGCCTTCCCAATAGGCCAGCCTATAGGACTAACCCCACTGAAGCAAAAGAGATAGAGAACCAAGTCAATGATTTATTGGACAAGGGGTGGATACAGAAAAGCCTTAGTCCTTGTGCGGTGCCAGTGTTGTTGGTCCCAAAGAAAGATGGATCATGGAGGACGTGTACTGATTGTAGGGCCATCAACAACATCACTGTTAAGTATAGACATCCTATTCCTAGATTGGACGATATGTTAGATGAACTACATGGAGCAAACATGTTTACTAAGATTAATTTTAAAAGCGGATATCACTAAATTAGAATCAAAGAGGGAGATGAATGGAAAACTGCTTTCAAGACCAAATTTAGTTTATATGAATGGTTAGTCATGCCTTTTGGCTTAACCAATGCTCCTAGTACCTTCATGCGCCTAATGAATCATGTCCTTCAGGAATTCATGTTGGTTGGCATCGTATCAAATACAGAGCGAGTAGTGTAGCGGAATAAAATTTATATAGCAGAAAGCGTGTTCGGTCACAACTTAAAATTAAAATGGTCAGTTTTAAAAGTAAATTTTCTTACAGAAAATTTATCAAACAGTTGATGTGCATAAAATAGTAAAGAGTGTAGGGAGTAGAAAGATCACACAGATAATTTTTATACTAGTTCGATTCAAAAGAATCTACGTCCAGTCGTTAATGAAATGATTGATTAACCTTTTTCACTAAAAATATAGTTATACAGATTACAAGATAATGAAATGAGTAAAGGATATAAAACACCTTCCTTCGACAAACGTACCGGAAGTGAACTACTTTGTCAACTCGAAGAGAACCGCTCCGACTTTCGACAAACGAAACGCGAGCTTCTCCTATTCACGAGACCAGACAAAGTACACCTTGGCAACTCGAAGAGAACCGTTCCGACTATCGACCCACAATACGCAAGCTTCTCCTATTCACGAGACCAGGCAAGGGAACTGAACTAGCTTTTGAGAACTTCCTCAGACAAACTGTATTCTACAAAAGCTCTAAGTTCAAAAGTTATATCTGAAGTTCTAAAAGCTCCTATTTATAAGCAATAAGTCCGAATATGAAAGGTCCTATTACAACTGCCAGTAATAATCGATTATTATAAGTGATAATCGATTATTCAAGTCCTTTACAGGTTTTTCAAAATAGCTTGGGCAGTTTTCAAACAGACTTGTGATAATCAATTATTTGGAGTGATAATTGATTATTCCAGGGAAATATGGTTTTTCTGAAAAGCTCAGGATAATCGATTATAGCTCCTCATAATCGATTAAATACGTAACAGTACCAAAAATACGAGTTTTACATATTTAAAGACATTCCTAATACATTTATATTTTACAAAGTGCTTTTAAAATAGATTCTAACATCTTCTTCAAGTTAATCTTCTTGGAGCATCATCAAAATCATTTATCTTCAAATTTACCAATGCTCCTCATTGGTAACAATTCATAGGAAGGTTTTTCGTGGTCTTCTTCGACGAAATTTTAATCTATAGCAAAGGTCTTAAAGAACACCTTTACCATGTTAGGAAGGTCTTGATTTTACTTAGACAACATCATATCTTTGCCAACTATGACAAATGTACTTTTTGTCAAGAGAGTGTAATTTTTCTGGGATTCAAAGTTGGGAAAGACGGTGTCCATGTTGATTCTAAAAAGATCAAGGTTATCCAAGAGTGACCTGTTTTGAAAACAGTGAAGAAGTAAGAAGTTTTCTCCGTCTAGCTAGATTTTATAGACTTTTTGTATAAAATTTCTCTACTATTGTTGCTCCCCTCAATGAGCTTATAAAGAAAGATGTGTCATTCAATTGGGGTGATAGACAAGTCTTAGCCTTTGAGACCTTAAAGCATAAGTTAACACATGCCCCCATTCTACACTTACCTGATTTTTCCAAAGCTTTTCAGGTAGAATGTGAAGCATCCGGGGTAGGGATAAGAGCAGTCTTAACTCAAGAAGGTCATCCAATCGCTTACTTAGGCCAAAATTTGAGGGGACCAACTTTGAATTATCCTACCTATGACAAGGAGTTGTATGCCCTAATACGAGCATTGAAAACTTGGGAGCATTACTTGGTGTCACGAGAGTTTATTATCAACACTGACCATGAATCTCCCAAGTATCTTACAGGGCAAGGAAAATTAAACAAGAGACATGCAGAGTGGGTGGAGTTCCTCGAGCAGTTTCCCTATGTCATCAAACATAAAAAGGGGAGTACTAATGTTGTTGCGGATGCTTTATCTCGACGACATGCATTATTAGTCACTCTAGGTTCACAAATACTAGGCTTTGTTGTCATCAAACAACTTTATGAAATTGATCATACATTTGCATCCACTTATGCATCATGTCTTAAGAAGCTATTTGATGGATTCTATCTATCTAAGGGGTATCTTTATAACAAAGGAAAACTTTGTATACCCCAAGGATCCATTAGAAAACTTCTTATAAAAGAAAGTCATGGAGGAGGACTCATGGGCCATCATAGAGTTGATAAAACTCTAAATATTTTGAAGAGTAAATTTTATTGGCCACACATGAGAGTAGACGTCCAAAAGCATTGCTCTAGTTGTATAGCTTGTTTACAAGCTAAATCAAAAGTTATGCCTCATGGACTTTACCTTCCTCTTCCAATAGTTAGTGCCCCTTGGGAGGATATTAGTATGGATTTTTTCCTAGGCTTACCAAGAACTCAAAAGGGGTTTGATTCTATCTTTGTGGTGGTTGATCGATTTAGCAAAATGGCTCACCTCATACCTTGCCACAAAGTATATGACGCTAGCTATATAGCAAAACTCTTCTTTAAGGAAGTAGTCAAATTACATGGCTTACCCAAAACTATAGTATCTGATAGAGATGTTAAGTTCCTTAGCTACTTTTGGAAAACATTATGGGCCAAGCTAGGAACTAAACTACTATTTTCTACTACGTGTCACCCACAAACTGATGGGCAAACCGAAGTAGTAAATAGATCTTTATCCATTCTATTACGGGTAATATTAAGAGGTAATCATAAGAATTTGGATGATAATCTACCTCACATAGAAATTGCTTATAATAGAGTAGTCCACAAGACTACTAATCTTTCTCCTTTTGAGGTTGTCTATGGTTTTAACCCTCTCACACCTCTTGATCTACTACCTCTTCCAGAATCATTTTCTTTTCTTCATAAAGAAGGAGTTTCTAAAGCGGAGTTCGACAAGAAATGACATGAAAAGGTTAAAATCCATATTGAAAAACAAACTCAAAAATATACCGAGTACAACAACAAAGGGAGAAAACAAGTAATTCTTAAGGAAGGTGACCTAGTTTGGCTTCATTTGAGAAAGGATAGATTTCCATCTCAACGCAAGTCCAAACTTAGTCCAAGAGGTGATGGTCCTTTCAAGGTGGTCAACAAAATAAATGACAATGCATACATGTTAGACCTTCCTGAAATTTATGGTGTCAGTCCTACTTCTAACATCTACTGTTAGCAATTTGGGTCACTTATATATATATATATATATATATATATATATATATAAGTAATTATTAAATGTGTTAGGGCCATTATATTTTATTAGCCAACATTATAAAGTGATCTAATTAAGATAAATATGGCTAAGGGTATATTTGTCATGAAAGGTATATTATGTAGAGACCAGCAATAATTTTAATTTATTGAAGGAGCCAAATTATAATTATTGAAACAAAAGAATATTAACCTTCAGAGGTTATTTAAAGGGTCATGGTTCCCATCTGTGAGCACAACGATTCATTCATGTTTCTTTCTCTTTATCCACATCAGAAGAGAAAATCCAAAGGAAACTAAAGAGACTAATTCAGGTTCATTAATTATTCCCAATTTCTTCAGGTACGCTTCCGCTTTACTGTTCAAAAGGGTATTGGGAACTACTTTGATTGAAGAGTTTTAATGCATATGATTTATTGCTCTTAATTGTCAATTTGTGAATTATAAATTCTAACATCTGCGACTTAATTCCTTTCACAGGACATGCCCAATAGGTACCAGCAGATCTGAGGACAGATCCTTTACAAGAGGGAGGAACTGATGGAGGACCATCCAAGATGCACATAGGACCACTAACAAGAGCCATGGCCAAAAGTATTCAAGAAGAAGAAGGATCACTTACTACATTACTTTTATGGAAAATCAAATATTAATCCTTTTTCTCTTTACTAAATGCATTTGTATTGTTTTGTAGGTCACCAATAAAGGTTGGAAACCATGCCTATGCATCTTAGAAGGCTTGCGAAGCTAGAGAGAGCAAAGGAGACAAAGAAGAGTGCATTTTAAGTGCTTTTTGGATTGGAGAAGATGGCTTCCAGATTGGACTGCAAGGGAAATTTACCTTTCGGATTGTAGGCTGCGCCCAGCCACCTACAACCTCAGTTAAGCCAAAACGCATCAGCCTTCATCTTTTAAGCACGTTTTAATTGTGTTTTGCATAGGACTTACGGCCCAAGCTTAGATTGCATCTTCAACACACTTTTTTTGCTATTCTTTAGAGTTTTGTAGTTCAAATTTGGAGCTCTCTCTTCACCTATAAAAGAGAGGTGCATCTCCATGTAAAATCCAATTTTGAATTTGATAAAGAAACACTGTTGAGATTTGTCCAGGTTTATCTTTCAGAGTTCACTTCTTAGTGCTAATTTTGCACCTCTTTCTCTAGTTTCCTTCCCCTTTGGAAGGCCTTCTGACCTTGAAAAACCTCATACACTCACTAAACCTCTACTGAACCATTCATCAAACACTTGGCGTGCACCTACGTTTTCCTTCATCACCTCATTCTGTTGGGTCCATTTTGGGTTTGGAAGAGTTCTCACTTGAGGTGTGGAGTTGCTTCCATCACTAGTCAAAGGGTAAACAGTTGTAAATGAGCCAATTGTGAGTTGTGAGATCCTTAAAGGGCTACTCTTGACTTGTCCAAGAGTAGAAAGTGATTTAGTATGGTTGACGGGGATACCCTTAAAGTTAGGGTCCCTCTTTCGCCTGCATGATGTAGTGGAATGAGGTCTTTTACGCTTGTGTGAGGCAGTGGAAGAGGATGGGTTATGAGAATAGCAGTAATGGTTTTTCGTGAACATTGTTTGGCTTAGTGAGAGAGTCACAGTGTTGAACTAACCATGCGATGCAGTGGTGGTTATGTTTCTTTAGTATGCCTTCTTGAGAAACTCATTAATCCGAAGTTGTATCTTTTCTCTTTTGAGGGGGTAGAAAGGTAGTCATTGTATTTCTTGTTAGAGTTTTACTATTTGTTGATGTTAATTTGATGTGGTAGGATTGTGGTAAGAACTTAACATTTGAGATATAAATGTTGTATTGGTGTTTTGATGTTTATTCTATTAGCTTACCCATACATTTTTTTGTTTCATTTGTGTTTGCTACAATGATCGTATAACGTGTGCGTTATACGGGAGCAGATAGGTATGCTGATGCTTCTAGAGCTATGTAATTGACGAAAGTTGGGGTTTTATATGGGATTTTTCTAAAAATTTACTTATATTTATGTAAAAGTTTAATATGTTGTAATGAGAATTTATATTTTGTTCATATTTGGTTATTTGTTGTCTCAAAGTTATAATAAGTTTACAAATTTACGAAATTTTCAATCCTTTTTTTAAAAAAATTCTTATATTTGATACGTTTAAGTGACTTTCAAAATTGGAATGTTATAATAATCATAATAATAATATTTATTATTATTATTATTATTATTATTAATATTATTATTATTATTATTATTATTATTATTATTATTATTATTATTATTATTATTATTATTATTATTATTATTGCATAATAGAGAATATCTTCAATTAAATATCATAGGACTGGCTTAAGGATAAAACAAGTAAAACACGACTAAAAAAAATAAAGATCTAAAAAATATTTAGTATTAATATTTTTTTACTAAATTAATTATAAAATCATGTTTAAGAAAAAAGAAAGTCTTAAAAAAAGTACTACTATACTTGTTTTAAATTAAATATAACTTTATATTTGGTAATAATAAAATTTAATTAAATTATTATCAACGTGTTAATTTTATTGTTATTAAAAATTATATTTAACAGGTTAAACATTTTTTTTTAAATTATAATTATTTTTAGAAAAAAGAGAATGATTAATTATTATAGTATCTTATAATCAATTTTGATTTCTATTTTCTTCTTTTATCTTTCTATGACTTATTATGTTTTGATTTCACTCTTTATCTCTCATTGCTTTCTTCTATTCTAGAATTTTCGAAGTTTTATCAAATTCTATTATGAGTCTCATGTTACATGTGTTTCAATGTTTTTATTCTTATTTCTAATTAGTATATTTTTCTTTTTATTTGTGTTGATGTTGTTTTTATTCTATTTGTTGAATTTGTATTAGGATTAAAAATAAGTTTCTTTTGCCCAGTTTTTTTTTCGATGTTATTCGATTTATGGGTTTTGAGAGTTTTTCTACATATATTTTGATGAGAAACTGAAATTTTTGTTTGGATTAAATTGAAAAACTATTAACTATAAGTTATAAGTTATTGTTTAGACTTTTGATGGATAATGGAGATG
Organism: Vigna reflexopilosa; assembly: GCA_027742785.1. NCBI lineage: Eukaryota > Viridiplantae > Streptophyta > Magnoliopsida > Fabales > Fabaceae > Vigna > Vigna reflexopilosa. The sequence continues at coordinate 12,482,031 of CM050926.1, forward strand.
AAATATTAATGAAATAAGCTAAGAATACTAGTTGTAATTACAAAATAATGTTAAAGTTAAATGAAATTAATTATGAAAATTTATTAGATAATTTTGCATAAAAAAAAACTTAAAAAAGAATTTTTAACAAGACTTCACTTTTAAAATTGTTTTAGGTTTCCCAAATTATTAAACCACCCTTAGTTGTATTCAATGTATTTAACTACATAATTTCTAGAATTTGAAGAATATAATTTCACGTGTTATTTCAATAAATTAAAATTATTGTACTTATTAATTATTTTTTTAGTTAAATATGTTTTTAATTTTTAAATTTTTAGTTTTTAAATTTGAACATTAAGTTAAAATTCATACTTATTTCAAACTTTAATATTTTTTTTTCAAATTTTAAAAATAATGAATATAATCTTTTTCTAAACTAATTACTTTAATTGTTTTAAACTTTCTTAAACAATATTCTAAATTAACCTTTCAACTTAAACTTATAAAATAACCTTTCATCTTAAAACGCGTTTGATATATTAAAAATAATAACTCAAAATTCACGCACAAAAAATATATTTAATTATTTTGTTTTCTGTCTAGGATTAATAAATAAAATCTGCGTTGGAGTATCATGACAATTTGTTTTACATATCTATTATTAGTAATGAAAAAAAAAACATTTTTATATTTAATTTATCTCAGATTATATATTTTCCATTAATTTAAACTTATAATCTACAACTTACTGTAACATCCCAAAATATATAACGGATATATATTTAGAATGCATCAGATTATGATAAAAGAGAGCAGTCTAGAGTATTCAAATGATGATATTAAGGGTACTGTTATCCAAAATATAGAAGGAATTTAAAAACTTAAATACAAGCTTGAGAGTCCTCCAAAAATACATAGCAACTAAAGGTCTAAGGATATCTAAGAGTATTTCCAAAAATACAGATCATGTTAAAATAAAAGCTAGAAGTTTGTCAAAATAAAGAAGCTATCTAAACAGAAACTAGTAGGAGTCCTCAGAACTAGGAGTTGGGTCTTCTTGAGTCTCCAATGCTTGCTCCAAGGGCACTTCATCTGCTTCTGCTCACATCCAAGGATTTGGATGATCATCGCAAGGAGGAAGACAAACACATACAACACACAAATGCAAGGGTAAGCTAGGTTTCCATAAGCAAACCAATTAATTCCAGCCAAGTCAATACAATACAGAACATATCAACATATCAGCATGCAAGACATCATCAGTAATCAAGAACCTAGAATTTCACTCGTATAATAAATCAAATCAATTATCAAATCAAGTTATGACTCTTAGACTCGTCCGGACTTAGAATGAATGTCGATCTAAGGCGGGTTGTGCACTTGTGGAGGCCTCTACTACTCAGCAAAGCCATTGCCGAGGGGTTTCACCCGACCACACACAAGGTTAGTCCGTTACCGCGCAATAGGCCTTCCAAGAAAAGCCTACACTAGGACCTCCCACTACTCTCACCACATGCATCAATCCTCTCTAAGTGAGAATGAAAGAGCATTAGAGTGTTGGGATAACCCCCCATATGGAAGCCTCTTACATTCATTCTAAACACTAAGAATCTCACCGAGAGATTCTGTAATTACCATCATCAACACATTAGAAAATCATGTTTTATTCCTTTCCCAATTCACATACATTTGAACCACAATTCATAATCATATTCTTTCCCAACCACACAAGCTATATACATGTACATATATAAGACACTTCTTAGTCAGGTCATAAAAACAACTCATACATACTCAGACATTACATACTTTCACCGAAACATCACTTGTTAACACAAGTTTCTTTATAAACTTTAATTATCAATACTTAAGTAATTCAAACAGCTTGTAGACCCTCACCAATGGCTCCAGAATGGTCAAAAACCCCCAGAATGTCCAAAAATGATACTCGGAACCCTGAAAACCACCCAAAATTGTACTGGATGGGTTTTCGACGACAATAATCGATTATTATATGTAATAATCGATTATTTAAGAGAACTTTGAAGAAAATATGATGTTCTGACTAGAATAATCGATTATCAAGTGAGATAATCGATTACTCTTATCAGTTTTTGACAGCAACCTGATTTTAGTGCATCTGAGACACTTTGATGAGTTTCTAACACTCCCAACTTGATCTATATGATGAATTAAACTTGTCTGATTGTTTACAATACTTTCTAACCTATTTATCTAGTGATTATGCAATGATCTACACCTAAAATCTTCAATTTCATCAACTGAATGATTCAATTTTAGATTTACCACATTACAACTGTTTTTAAACCTTTAAACCCTTCTAACAAGTTAGAATTGACTTGTTTAAGCTATCTAAACTGACCAGAACAGCTCCTAGCTCAATTTGCCCAATTTGACCACTTCACTTCCTCTCGATTTTTCTCTTAAACCAATATAACACAATTAAATAACCACTTTGCTAACAAAATAGATTACATGCATTCAAGTCATGGATGAAACTCATTTAACATACAATTAAACACATCATTTTCCCATATCCATACTAGTCATAAGCATCCATTCATCAATCACAATAATTTCAACTAAGGCACAGATTCTAACAAGTACAATTATCAACTTTAGTTCATCATCATCAAAATCTAATGTAAAATTTACACATGCATTCAATAATTTCACAAAACAGAGACAATATCCTAGCTTCCCTTACCTCACGACAGTTACACAGCTTAGTCGAAACCCCGATTGAACTTGTGTCTTACCAAGTTCTTTAGAAACCTATAAACCATAAGTTTTTTTGACAAAGAATAGTTCTTAGAACCTAATTTAAGTTAAATATTGAAGATGGAAATCGCTAGGAACATGCAATAGTTCAATTGCATGTCCAAGACCCAAAGATTCAAGGAAGAAAGAAAAGAACCACTTACCAGTGGAGGATTCAGAAATTGATCGGTCAGATTGAAGCCCAAAACTCCAAGATGACCTAAACACTCTCTGATTGTGGAGCAATTGGGTCATTGAGGGAGAAATTTAGAGAGAAGGTAGAGAGGGTTTAAAGAACAGAACTTAGAGAGAGAAAGAGTGCTTAAGTAATGAACCTGGTTGTTTTAAAACGCTTCTATTTTTGCTGCTGGTGTGTTTTAAATCATAAAACTTGGTTCTATTAACTTAATACTCCCATCAGTCCTTAAATCCTATTTTTCAGGTTATTACACTTACATTGATGTTATAAAATAAGAAAAAAATTAGTGTATGAGCATGTTTTGACAAACTTTTTTATCAGTGTTTCTAGATAGAAAAATAAGAAAAGATTTTCAACAAGCTAAACTTAATTTACACAAAAAAAAAAAAAAATATATATATATATATATATATATATATATATATATATATAAAAGATTTCTAATAAAGAGAAACTCATTTAATTTTTCTCTCCTAAAAATACTTAAGAATTTTTTTTTCATTGTACCCTAAAACTACAATTCGTAACAAGTGGCAAAAAAAAAGAAGGGGAATCATCTAAAGCAAACAACAGAATGAGAAAGAGAGACATTGATTAATTTAATTGCTTGTACAACAATTTATTTGTTGGACATATGATGAATACTCAAAGAATTTCGTGGTTTCTTTTGAAGTTGTTTGTTCACAGTCAAAGGTTGAAAGTTGATAATTGAAACTAAGAAAACTTTTGGGTGGTGGGTGTCACTCACCATTATTATCGATGAAGATTTTTTTTTTATATATAACGAGCAAATGCCATAATTGAGTTGCGTGAGTGTTATACAGATAATATGTGTATCATAACGTGTAAGCAATATTGAATGGAAACACAAAATCGTCACATAATACGATTATGTTGAAAATAGAGTATGATAAGATGTTAATTTTTTATAACGACTAGAATTCTAATATAAGAACTAAGATAATGTTCTCTTTAAAGGATGAAAATATATATAATATCACTCTAATGGATTTACATTAAATTTTTATAAATATATATATATATATATACATTAATTTAAAAAAAATTGAAAAATCCTTAAATAAAGCCAAAACACATGAAAATAACAAAAAATGAAAAGGTTTAATCATTTGGAAGGTCTTTATTTTCGAGCAGAATCTCAATTTGGTCATGTTCTTTTTCGGTTTCTCAATTGGGTCTTATTTTTATGAAAATTACAACAATTGAATCCCTCCCGTTAAATTGGGTTCAACGGCGTTAATGTATGGTGACATGGCTCGCTGATGTGAAATTTTATTTTTTTATTAAACATTCAACTGAACCACGTACCCTTGACACATCATCATCTTCCACCTCCAAAAACCCTAGCATTTCCCCTAATGCATCATCGGAGCATCAGCCGCAAATCGTCATGGGATCTTTCATCACCTCCACCACAGATTAACATCGCTGGACTGCAACACTCATCTTCCCCACCGTCAATAACTAAAATGTTCAATTCCATTACAGGGATTTCTCCACAAAGATTTCAAGCCAGAACCCAAATTGGAAGCCCTAATTGCAGGGAACATCAGATCACTATGAGATAGCAATGAACCCTCGCGCCCTGACATCGACGACTCACCGACACTGAATCGAACCCTCTCTCCGTTGAGGATGCTGCCTCCCCTGCCGTCATCGTCTCTGACGACGCCCTCTTCATCAACGTCGACCCCGACCACTCATTCCAAGCCATCCGCGAGCAAATCTTCGGATCGAATGACACAACCCCAAATTCGGCCCCTATGAACGGCTTCACGCAACAATCCATGATTTTATTTTCTGACTTTATTTTTCTGATTGATGTTATGGTTCTTTTTTGTGTATGTGTGTGTATTGGGTTTTTGGGGAAAGATTTATGTTTTGTACCAAAAGAAGGATGATATTGGATTTTTGGTGCCTATAAGCTGCTTGATGTATATGGCAAGTTTCCTTTTGGGTTATCTTGAAAATGTATCATTGAACTGATGATTGCTATATAGGGTCATGGATCTTGCATATATCGTGTTTGGGAGGATGAGATTAAACTGCTTGATGGAAAAAGCATTGTTCTTACCCAGCGAAGCAAGCAAAGGAAGTCTTCATGATTTTTGGGAGGAATGCCAAAATGATGAAACTGATCATGAGCATGAACTCAATGAAAGGATGAACAAACACTGTAAATTGAGTTTTCATCGTGATTTTAAAGCGAAAGCATAAATTTGTGCAAAATCAGATCTGACCCAAATGTTCGTGTTTGTAATCTAAGAAGAGGTGAATCGTTGACGAATAAAGAAGAAATAGGGCTACCTTGTAAGATTGAGAAAGAGAAGCAATCGAGTAGAACTAAAATTGTGTGTTTTTCTTACAGAGATGATAAAACCCAAACCTTTCTATCTTTTCTTCACTCGCGCATCTTACTCACTTCAAGCTTTGCATTTCTATTTTCAAGCTTTGCATTATACAATTTATAAAGGTTATACAATTTATTTATTAAGATTAATTAATTACATTTAATTAATGTTGTCACAGTCAAAGCTGTATTAATGGAAGAATTTGTACATTTTTTCTGAGGATCCCTTGGCTGTGCCAGACAAAGAAGATGGTGGTGCAACACTAATTGTAGCATATTCGAATCGCAATGGTGGTGTAGCATTAACTGTGACAGACAAAGAAGATGGTGGTGTAGCATTTACTGCAGCATCAATACCTTCAAGGATCCGTTGGCGACAAATTATGTTTGAGAGGAGCATTTGGTGAAAGCGGGGGAGGATTCTCCGAGGGAGGAGGTGTAGGCGTATGGTTTGGAATCCATTGAGTTGAAGAAGGTGGTGGTGTGTTAGAAGAGATGGGTGATGTTTTATTTATTTCTTTGTTTCTAAAAAAATATAAATATCCATGTCAATTAAAAAGTCAATTCATTGTGCCACGTCAATTAGGGGTGGCCAAAGTATACTATATTGTACTGAATTGTAAAAGCTTATAATTAACTATAAACTAGTTCAGGAAAACTGCACCGCACTAAAAAATAGTTCAGAATAACTGAACTGAACTATTTTTTATTTACTTAAAATGTAGTTCAGTTTAGTTAACTACTTTTAAATTCACTTAACTATAGTATAATCTGATGCAATGGAAATCCACTTACACTATTCATCATAATGTCCCTTTTTTCTCTATAACATTGCAAAAAATAAAGAACTAAAACAGATTTACATATGAAAACTTCACAGGTTTCAACAGAAACTCTTCTGTTCCTTCCTCCAGGCAACTGTCAATCACAAAACTATTCGATCAATAAACGAATCTACAACTCAAAACATTAATAATGGCCAATAATTCAATGTATCAATGCAGATGTTTAGGTAACTAAGATATAAATTCAAGCTAAGAAACATTAAAAAAATAAAGTATTCCAGCAAAAGCCAAACTTCAATTTGAGCAAATACTTGTGGATGAGATATGAAAGCCTTGTTAGTTTTGGCAACATGTAATGGCAAAATCTGCAACAAGAAAAACCTAGACCCTTAGAACCTCAACAATAATCTCATGAACTACTGAAAATAATATCCAAAATATGTTAACTATATCGTAAAATTCATAAATAGTCTAGAAATATTATCCTAAAATAACTATTTCCCCTTTCTTTTCAGTTACATTTACAAAATGTGGTAAATACAGGAATGTAAGTTCATAAAAGCATTAAATATTATATTGTAGCTCATAAAAGACAAGCAAGGCTCAATTACCCACCTCTGATGCACGTGCAATTGGTAGTATTCCAGATGTTTAGGTAACTAAGATATAAATTCAAGCAAAGAAACATTTAGAAAATAAAGTATTCCAGCAAAAGCCAAACTTCAATTTGAGCAAATAGCTGTGGATGAATTTGCAGTTGGAGCATTTAGTACAGAAACAGGGTACTGCCTTTTTGCTTGCGCAAGTAAGGACCTAGCTTCATCTCGTTTCTTTTTAAGTCTAGCAATCACTCGGCATGCAGCATCATGCTACAGATTAAAACAAATATAAATAATGGAAATTGAGGTACTGGAAAATATAGTTAGGCAAACCAAATCATTCTTTGTGGATGCCTATATAATTGTTTTCTTCAAACAGAAACAATATTATACATGTCTAAGCATGCCTAAACATTTATACAGAAAACTTTTTAACAGAAACCATCACTTAAGTCGCAATCCAATAATTCAAAGCAAATAAATAATTTGTCTGAGAAAAAATGCAGCAGACTGTTTCAAGTAAAATGTACCAAAAATCATAAAGAATACTTCATAGCCTAAATTCCATACATTTTGGAACATTCCAAGCATGCCAGGGAGGCTAGCTGCCTGGACAGGTCTGGGCTTCACTATCTTCACAAATCATCCTGATTTGATCAGTACACTGCAAGTAAACTCTTGAAAAGTAAAGCACAACAAGAGGGCTTAGTCTTAGTACAAAATCCACACTCAATATTAGAAGAATACCACCATACCTTCCCTGTCTTGATTGGTACAATGTCATCCATAGTAAGTGGTTCACCAGTAATTGGACACTTGCCATAATCCTACACAGTATTTTATTAACAGAGTTTATAGCATGAAATCTCATAATGAATAATATAACCAATATACCAGCTTAAAGAAAATAAATACAACATATTATCAAATTAAGCACCACCACAACACCCAGCACATAGCAAAAGCAGACACCACAACCACTATAATCAAGTATCTTCTTATTTAAAAATTGGGTCCCTTCCCTTCTTTATCAATTAGACAAACACAAACACAAACAACAAAGCAAACAATCAACAAAAGATGCAATGCTTAAAAATCTTCCAAATCAGAAGTCATATGAAAGAACTACTTCAAAACAATACTTTAAATTGTATTCTATCACAATCCTATCATATTCCCTAGCCGAATGTCCAACACAAACTCCATTTCTGACACAAGCAGAAGGGGTATTTTTCTTACAAAAAAAATGTGTTATCAAAAGAGAGCCTAAAAGATTAGAAGTTTTAATCTTAATCTAGTCACAGAGCCAAAAAAACTAGTTCAAATTTGCCTTCACTAACTTATAAAAAGTGTAATTTCTTCCTCCTTTCTCAATGCTCAATTAAAACACTTTTTCACTACTCTTCAATCACTTTTCTTGTTATCATTCTTCAGTAAACTAAAGAACAAATGAAGACAACAGATGAATTTGCATATTCCATTTATAGAAATTGAAAAGGATCCACACAGAGAACGAAGATTGAGAAATTGAACATGTTTCAAGTTGTAGAATCCTTCATAAACGGCAAGAACATAGTAAACGCCTTGACAAGTGAAAGAAGTGACAGTTTCTACGCAACCCCATTTCACCAGTCAATATTCACGTTAAAAAAAACCAAAAAAAAAAAGAAAAAGGAACTGAAATTCCCTAGGTACCTGGTTCCGAAGAACATGCAGAACAACCATGGTGTCACCGGGGTGAGCCACTTTGACCAAAGCCCACGTGAGCAATTCCTTGCTAGGGGAGTCCATCTTCACCCCCACCACCACCTTTCGGCCACCGGAGCCTCCATGGGAGGGTTCTCCGGTAGGATCCGTTTGAGGCATTTTTAACGTTGATCACGACGGCAAGTGATGACAACGAACCTTTGACGGCAACGAACCTTCGACGGCAGCAAACCTTCGACGGCGGCAGCCTTCAACAGCGACAACCTTCAACTACACAGTCTTCAACGACAGTCTTCAATGGTGTCAACCTTCAACGTCGACAGCCTTCAACGTCGATAGCCTTCAACGGCGAAAGCCTTCAACGGAAACAGCCTTCAACGGAGACAGCCTTCAACGGAGACAGCTTTCAACGGTGACAACCTTCAACGGTGGTGAGTGAGCTTTGACGATCGGGATGTAACCAAGAAAGCAAATGAAGCCCTAATTAAGAAAACGAATAGAAAACCTAAACTGTAAACTGCAGTTAACTCTACTAGATATAAAATAAGTTCAGTTATTTTAAACTGAACTATTAATCAGTTTGATTAGTTTTTAGTAAACTTAATTTAAGTTTTTTAAGTATAAAAAAGTACAGATATACTATAGTTTAGGATTTTTAAGTTAATTCTGCCCAGCCCTAACGTCAATCACTGACTAACGTCATTGGACTCAATTTAACGGTAGGGGTTCAATTGTTGTAATTTTCACAAAAATAGGACCCAATTGAGAAAAAAAAAACAGGACGAAATTAAGATTCTGCTCGAAAATAGGAATCTCCTGAATAATTAAACCAAACGAAAATTATATATGCAGACTTTTATTTACCGAACCCACTTGTCCAATAAATCTAACGTAATGTAAAATTAAAATAAAATTAAAATTTATTTATTTTCATAAATTATTTATCAATTGCGCTCATAATCTTCTTATTCTTTAACTTCCTTTAACTTTTTTTTTTCATAAAAATATCCTTTAATATTAATATTCAAGAAAGTGTACTATAATTTTGATCTTGTCATAAATTTTTGAATTATAAATATTCTTTAATTTTTCATGTTCAAGCAATAATCCTTTACCATATTTTATTTTTGAAGAGAATTTATTCTTAAATTTATATTTATCGAAGATTTCTTATCATCACACTTTACTTCACATGTTTGGATCTTTTCTTTCTTGTTCAAAATTTCCTTCTTTTTAACTGGTTCCATGTATAAGAAAAATCCAGTCACACAACCTTATACAAGAAAACAGGAAATTAGCGTTGGTTAAAATGTCCACACAAAATTCAAAAAGCAGTGATTGTTAATATACTTTAGTATGTGTTTGTTTCTAAAAATGAATTTGGATAAATAAATTTAAGAAGAAAAGGAAATAAAAGTAATGTTGTTTGCATTCAGGATAAGATAATAAAAAATGAAGATTATAATGAGAAGAAAGTTTATAAAAAACTATTGAATAATGTAATGAATTTGATAAATTAGGAAAATAGTTTGATAGATAAAATTAGATAATTATAATTTTATCACTAATCATAAAAGTAATTTAAGTAAAATATAATTAGTGCAAATTATGTTAAAATGAAATATAAGTTATTGTTTAAATATAAAAGTTAAAATTAATGGAATTATATTAAAATAAAATGGAACTGGAAAATAAGTTAAAATACTTTATTATTATTATTATTATTATTATTATTAATTAAAAGCATTTCCGCGACCTGCATCTTCCCCACTTCCATGGTTGAGTTTTGCATTTCCAGATGTGAAAAAAAAATAAAGCAAGGGCACATGTGTAAAGTTACACATGAACAAATAATTTTTTCTGCTTATATTTGCACTCTTAAGAAGATCCAAAGAAAAAATATTTTTGACAATTTTTTTTTAATAATTTTTTTGAAATTTATGATTGATCTGTTTTAAATATTTTTTTAAAAAGTGATTGAAACAAACTTACCTCTAATTGTACAGTTGCAACGTTTGATCCAAATACAGTTATCTCCTGTTTTTCTGTCTTTACATGTAAATAGTATACAATCGAAAACAAACACAAGCTAAATGTTTCTAACATCGGCATTTCTTTTGAAGAGTTATTAAGTGAGGTCTTAATTTAATTTTGGGTAAAAGTATCAAGTATATATATTGATATAATTTATTTTTAATACACTAAAAGTATTACATTTTTTAATACAAAAACTTTTATGTTATTAATTTTTGCTTAATTTCATTGATGATTAAAGTATTTTAATCTTTTTTTTCTATTTTTTTAGTAATTATTACGTGTGTTTATTTTAAAAAAATAATGTTAATATGTAATTATTTTCTAAAGAGCAATTAAAAAATTTAAATTTACAAAAAAATTGAAAGACTACCTCCTCACATGATTACATATGAATGTTGATTTTTTTAATATATATAATATATATTACAGACAAAGAAAATGCACTTAATAGAGTAAGATATAATGAATAGGGTTGAAAATATTCACGTGACCCTTTCGCACGTGACTGATCCCAAGGAAAACAAGAATATGCGATGAGTGGAAGATCTGACAAGAGAGACAATCTTAGATTTATCCAACAGAGAGTGTATGATTGAAAGAAAGAAAACATACAAAAAAAAAAGTGTTTTCCATTAAAATTAGAATTTAAATTTTACTCAAAATATTCAATAAAATAAATATAATTTATGATTTTTTATTTGAAAAAGTGATTTAAAAATTATATACCATAAATAAAAATTAGTTTGTTTTTATTTAGACATGTTATAGAGATTTTGTTTAGATTTTACTATTAAATGAAGATACTGGATATTAAAATCATGTCACCACTTTACAAATATGTCATCTAAAATGAACCTTCACCATCAGAATGCAAATATGTAATCTATTAAAGTAAATATTTTGTATTTATTATAACAAATTTGTAGGGTTATAATAATCTAAGAGGGCCCCTTAAGGTAAGAAAATAAAACAAGTTTCTATAACCTAAAGTCACAGCTTTTTCACTAGTGCAAAGTGAATGAAGACAACATCATTCACTTCATTGTCCATATTTGCATGACCTATTTGTCAAACCCCACCTCTTTGACCAAACTCATTTTCCTTCTTTTATTAAACTTCATACCCCACACAAAAACATATATTATGTTTGATAAATTCACATTAACATTAATATTAATTGATGTCATCATGCCCACAGTAACTCTATAACCTAATTCCTAAAACCCTTAGCAGTTGACCAACCTTCTCCTTTGAATATAATTTCTTCCAAATTTGCTCCTTTTGGTCGTGTATGCACCAACTCAATTATCTTTCCTTTCTTGAAGGTTGAGCTATATAAACATTTTCAAAATTCAAATCTAAGTTTAATTTCGGATAGAAATGACAAAGTTGATTAAAAATAATATTTATTAATTTATTACATTAAATTTTTAGATTATAAGTTATGTTAATTTTTTATATTGATTGATTTGGTATTTTATTAATGTTGTATCTTTTGACAAAACTTTTCTCTTAAAAAATTCAACAAATGATATTAAAATTGATTATTTGTCTTGATGATAAACTGAGTATAAAATGGATGAAGACAAAATTTAGTCTATAAAAAAAAATTCAAGTAATGTATTTATACCAATGAATATTTATGTGAATTTTTTAATCTCAACAAAAATTTAATTGAAATACCATCTTCAATACCAAAATAAATTCAAGAGTTATATATATATATATATATATATATATATATATATATATATATATATATATATGTGCAAACATATATATAGTCAAAGATAAAAAGGCTAAAAAGAACATGAACCAGAAAAGTAGAAATATTGTTTACACCAGCTGTGATAATCACATCATTAGTCCTTTTTTCCAACTTTGTACATCATTTTCTTATACTCACCATACACTTTTGAAAAAGAGTGTCTTCTTTTCTCTGTCTTTACGTTAAGTAATTTGACATAACAAGAAGTGTAAGGAGAACGCAAACAAAAGTGGGGTGAAAATGTTAATTTCATTCTGAATAGAATTATGATTTTTGATGTTTTGGAAGAAAATACTGCATAATATATCTACGATCATATGACATTAGATATACCAAAAGTTCACTCTTTTATTGTAAAGAAGTAAATAGATGTATTTATGCATCATGAATGAACTTGTAGTAACAGCATCACCCATGTGAGGAAAATCCCTCTCTTCTCTCTCGCTCTATGGTTCGTAGTTGTTTCCCAAGTAAAAAAGGGCTCTGAAATCTGCATCCAAACAAAGTCTGCACCACATTTATCTGCCTCAAAGCACCAACCCCTATGCAAATTGACTCACACCTCTCATTGACCATCCTCATTTTCAGAGCTCAGACTTCAAGGTTACGCCACATCCAATTAAAAAACAGACAATCCTCACACAAGTTTCATTGAATGAAAGGGTTCCAAAAGGGGTGAAAAAGGAAGCTGCATCAGATCTTTGTTTTTCCTTTGTCTTTTAGGCTTTGTTTGGTTTGCCCTTTTGAATCAGATCCACAAAGGAAGCTCTTTTGGCTTTTGCTGTCTATGGTCTTTTGAGAATGTCACAGTTTATCCATGCATGATCTGTGCAGTGAGACCATGAGGTTGATGGGTTTGGCCTGTTTCTTTCTCTTGATGTTGGTTCTGCTGCTGTCACAGAGCTTTTCTACTGCCACTCAGGAGTCAGGAAAATTTCAAAACTTTAAAAGTGGGTATATGTCCAAGTCCAATTCCATTGAAGACAAACATGGTTTTAGACAGAATTCAGGTGAAGGTGCTAGTGAGGCAATTCTAGGTGATGAGAAAAGAAAAATCTACACAGGTCCTAATCCTTTGCATAACAGATAAGTGGAACATTCATTCAGATCTTTTGGCCTTTTCTTCTTTTGTTTCAAGCTATAATGTAAAAATGTGAGTTTAAGTTTGATATTAGATAAAAATGAAAAAAAATTGAGCATTATATAAGATAGAAGACCCACAGATCCAACTCAGGTTTTGGATTGGAAGTAATGTTAATCCATTATATAAACTGAGTTCAAGTATCCCAATAAATCCTGAGACCCATCACTTATGTAGAGTATTTTCTTCACTTCTCCACATGTTCTTCTTAGAATAAGCTGCTGAGTTTTGATAGATTAGTCTCTTCTGGTCCTGAGATTGTAGCTTCTAGTTACATGTAACAACTCCATACTAAAGAAAACAATTTTGACTTGAGAACAATTTGTTTATCACTGTGTGTTGCCGTAGTGACTGTTTGAAATCTTCTGTCGAAGTTTCTTAGTTTCTTCAAAAGTACATTCATAAGGGAATTTGGATTTGTGCAAAGTTTACAATTTTACATGTCAAGGCTATTTATTCATCAGACAATGTTGTAATCAGAGAGTTGATAGTGATGTGATTTGATAACAGTTCAGAAATCAGATTCAGAATGGGTTTACCCTTTATCACTACCACCTCGTGGCACATGAACGTTGATGCTGGAATCAGGCTCATACGTTTGGTTAGAGATGAGAATATCAGATGTTACGTGACCTGAATGGTGATTCTGATAAGTTGTCCATACAACACTGTTTATTGTATAAATTGAATGAAAACTTATTTTTGGATGTTTGGTGCATCAATATTTAATATAAAATTAGAGGGAGAATAAAAATGATAAATTTATGTTAAATGATGCTATAAAAAAAAAGATAAAAAGAAAAATGAAGTATATAATATATGTTGAATGAAAGATCACCTTGAGTGAGAATTTGACGTAGGCAGCATTAGATTTTGAAAGATATTTTTTTTAAGTTGACTAACTTATTAATATCTCAGCAAATTAAAATTCTTAATTCTAAAATTTCTTCAGTATTTTTGTTTTATATTTAAGATTAAAGAAGGAAGCTAATTTAAGTTTTGCAATTATTCTAAACCTTTTAAGTTAACAGGATTAAATATCATGACTAAATTAATATATTTTCCGCATATTGATTATAAACAAATTATTCGAAATGTTTAAGATTCCAATTTTAATATATATCAGTTTGAGGAAAAGAAATTATTTAATTTGTTCTATTAAAAGGCGTTTGCTTTATATGTGGAATTATGTCCCCTCTCTATACATGTTTTACTACACTGAAAAAAACAATTAATTTAACGATTCTGTGTAATAGTTGATAAATACATGAAACACTTTTATATTATTATTTAGAATATGGTTCCACCTTAGAATATGATATGAAAGTTAAGATTAGTGATAAGTAATTAAATACAAATATTGCATGGCCTATTTTTATTTATTTTTTATCCAACTTTAATTTAAGGATTGCCAGTCGGCATTTTCTTCTTTCAAGTATAAAATTACTATTTTCATCTTTATTTCAAATACTAATTATCACATTTCAATTCTTTCTTTCTAGTATCAAAATAATTTTATAAATGATTTACTGTACATCCTAGAAGATGGTAGGGCTCAATTGTAATTAATTGTAGGTAAGTTTATTATCACAAGATTTGGGGTAAAAATTTTCCTAGACAACCAAGTTTATATTTCTTAGAAGAAGTTAGAATATTATCTCTTCTCATCTAATAATAAGATTATATATATATATATATATATATATAACATAATTCAACTATAAAATCAACAACATATTTCTAATTTCAAATGTAACAATATTGAGCTTAAAATCAATTTGTAAAAGAAGAGTTCTAACTTTCCTTACAACTATCATTATCACAACTTGTCATATTATATCCATAACATAATTTTCATAAAATCATTCAATTTAAATATTATGTAAACAAGATAAGTTAGTTCCCTTATCTCAGAATATCTATTTCTTAGAACTCAACTTTTACTAAATGTTGACAGAACTATTTCTTTTAGAGACTTTGTTTGGAAAAATTGATAAGTCTAAAACATTCTTTGAAACTCAAACTATTCAGAGGTGCTATTAATTTCTAAAATGGATTAAGAGAAGATGTGAATTTGAGAGAACAAAATAGAAGAGGTATAGTTAGACTATAGAGGACCGAAGGAGAAATGAGAAAGAGAGTCGACAATCTTCCACCTCCTTCCCTTCTTTTATGTTTATTATTTTACTGTTATTTTTCTTTTACTATTTCCTTGTGAATGCTTCTCATAAAAGACAACATAAAAGTATTGATGGATAAGCAACGTTACGGGTACACTTTAAAAATTTCACATAAAAAGACAACATAGGAAATGAGTGTTAAAGAATAAGATAAAGAAAGAAAATGAAACAACAATATCTTTAAAACTCATAATTTTGTTAGGCCAAAGAACAATGATACTATGGCTGGAGAATGTAATTTAAGGGCTAAAATTGTGGATGAGTTTAGGGTTTAGGATTTAGTTGAGATTTTAGGTGGCAGGATCTTTGGACTTGGATTGTTCATCACATTTTCTGTCTCTGAGCATGGTTTTAACTTTTGTTATTTTTAGAATAAGCATTAAATTTATATAAAAAGGGTGTATTGTGTCAAAAATCTTATTTTTATACATAAGATTAAACAAATTACCAAATGTATTGTATGGTCGTACAATCATATTCTCGTGATGGACCGTACTATCATCACGTGACTGGTCGAACGACCAAGGTACCAAAAAATTAATACTAATATTAATTAGCGTAAAACATGTTTATAAGAAATTTGACCGTGATTAGGCCACTGTTAATCCAAAGCTCAATCCGAAAACTATAAATACAAGTTTAAGGTAAAGAGGTACGTGATTGCATTTCTTATGTATTAAATGCTATAACTATCGAACAAACACTAACTTTGACATCAACATATCTTACTTTGACATTCACATATGCTTCAATTTTCTAAATTACTTTTCTCTCTCTCTTGAAAACTTTCTCTACATTTTTGCATTAATGTTTAGTGAGTTTTCAAAATCCAATGAGACATATGTTTTGTTTCCTTAACATTGATTATGTTGTGAATTAGTATCAAAATCATTCGAAACTCATCATCATCAATCATCTGTCTCATTGGATTTTCCATCTTTTCTAATGTTATTCAACAACAATGTAGACTCAAGTAACTGAAAGACAATTACAAAACAACTAGCATGAATTAATTGATGTTTTTTAGAAAATACTAAACCAACAACTTAAGCCTATCATGTTTCTATTTAGAGGTGACATTTGAACTTCTAGCCCATTGGTTGACATTGACCGCTTCTAAAATCAAGCTTTATTTTTTTAACCCACTTACTAGGAGGCTTTTTAAAAGCCTCAGCGCCAAAGCCTTACATAAAGTGGGTTGGGACAAGGTTAGGATAAGGCTAGTCCTTAAATTAAATTAATTTATTTTTAATTTTTTATTTTATTTTCTTTTCAAGTTTAATAATTTTTAAATTTTGCATGATATTTTACTAATATCTTTTTTAATTAAATACAAATATATAAATTAAAACTTATAAGTTCTTTTTTACCAAAAGTTTAACTTTATTATTGTTTAATTTATAAAATTTTCATTTAATATATGAATTTATATATTTTTAATTTTACCTACTGGCAATATATGTAGGTATAACACCAGTACTATTTATTCAAGTACTTTTAATTAAACATCACCAAAATATATTATATATGGTCTTCTCCAATATTATCCTTTTATCCTTTTAAAAATAAATGTATCCAAAGTAAACTTTATTTTGAATAAGTATTAATAACCAATGAAAAAAACTTTTAAATACATATTTTTTATTTGCTAATACTTTATTATAAATGTATGTTATTTGTTTTAAAATTGATATCTATTTCGTTATCTGTATAATCCATTCATTTATAATTTAAATTATTTATAGCATATTTATTATATAAATGTATGTTGTTTGTTTTAAAATTAATGTTAAACATTATATATTATATAGATTAAGAAATATGAATAATACTATAAAGGCTGAGAAAAGGAGCTGCTTGGAAATGCACATGTGGCAGCAAGTGAGGAGAGGAAACATAGCTAATATATTTAAGTGCTGATTTTAAAAAGAGCTCCTCATTTAAAACGTGTGTGCTCTTCAAAGAGACTTCCTACCCTTACTCTTTGCATTCTTACTGGAAAAGTTTTCCCTACTGAGTCATTTCTTCCTCAATCAGGTGAAGCTTAGGAAATCTTGACGGTGTGGGCTGCCATTCAACTGACTAGTTTCCTGATTCCTTCAACTAGTTAGTGTTTTCTCTCTTCTATGCGTCTTGAGACTATGATCATGCAGCAGATTCAGCTTGCATGTAATTGATTTTGTTTTCCCCAAAACTTAGTTTCAAACGTGTCCTAAAATTTGCTTTCCATCACCAAATTGCAATATGCAGGTGATTCTAGTTTTCCTTAAGGTGAAATTTAGTGTTTGGGGGTTTTCTGTGTCTTGAGCTATTCGACTGAGGTAAGGGAAGCTAGCCTCTTCAATTTTTGTGTGAAGTGTATTGTGCATGGACTGAATGTATGTTTAGGAACATGAAATTTATGCCTGGAGAATCTGTTAGGTATTGCTGTAACTGTTTGTATGAAATTGAAGGTTTGAAGAGAAAAAGTGTGTATGATCTGTTGAACTTAAACTATGAACTGATTGTAAAATTATGAAATGTTATAATGATTTGTTGTTTGAGGTACTGGTGAGGATGTTGGTTATATGATAGGTGATTTAAGAGAACAGTTGCTAGTTTTCATTAGTTTAACACTGGTTTTGAGTCATAAGGGAGGAAGTGAGGTAGTCAATTTGGGAATTTAGGATTTAGAACTGATTTGGTCAATTAGGGTGGTCTAGGTAGAGTATATGTGACTTATTAGGCATGTTTAAAGGGTCAGAAAACAGTGTTAAATGGTAGAATTAGAATTTGAGATTTGAGTTAATGAAACCTAAGTTTTTGAACAAGAATTGATGCACAAACACTAAAGGATGGAGTTAGGAAGGGATATAAACATTTAGACAAGTTCAATTAATCGTATGGATCAATTTAGGAGTGTTTGAAACTCATCAAAGTGTCTCAGATGCACTAAAATCAGGTTGCTGTCAAAAACTAATAAGAATAATCGATTATCCCACTTGATAATCGATTATTCTAGTCAGAAAGTCATATTTTCTTCAAAGTTCTAGTAAATAATCGATTATTATTGTAATAATCGATTATTGTCGTCGAAAAATCATCTAGGACAGTTTTGGGTGGTTTTCGGGGTTCTGGGTATCATTTTTGGACGTTTTTTAGGTCGTTCTGGGGTTTTTTGGCCCTTTCGGAACTATTGGTGATGGTTTAAGAGTCATTTTTTTGTCTAAGTATGAGTTCACTAGGTTTTGTGTTGTTTAGTGGTCTTTTAACGTATAATTAATATTCTATATATGTTTGTATGCAATGTGTTAGAGATATTATATTTAGTTTATATTGTGTTTATGTTAATTAGGGAAACATAGTCCTATATGTTTATTAGGGAAACATTGTTCTTATTTTATTTTATTTTATTTTTACATATTCATTTGTATTTGGGCTTAACCCATATTTCTTCTATTATAAATAGAGAACCCTATGTGTGTATTTAACACAAGGGAGATTTCTCCTAATCCTTTTTTCACTGTTTCACATGGTATCAGAGCAGGTTTTATGATCCTTTTCTACTTTGTCTTTGTTGCCGCCGATGGCCGCTGCCACCGGCGGCCCCCCCTAAAAGTTTCTTTTTCAACCTGTGCCTTTATATTTCATTGGGCAATCTCTAGTTTTTGTCTCGCATCTGTCCGTTGTTGCTGTCCGCCACTACTCGTTGCCGCTCGCCATCAGCCGCCACCTACCAGCTGTCCACTTCCGCCGGGCCACCGTCACCCGCCGTCCGTCACCGATCGTCCGCCGTCACCGGACACTGTCGCCGGCACCGTCTCCGGCCACCATCTCCGGCCGTCGTCTCCGGCCACCGTCTCCGGCCACCGTCTCTGGAAACCGTCTCCGGCCACCGTCTCTGGCCGTTGTCTCCGGCCGTCGTCTCCGCCACTTGTGCCACTGATGCACCAACACCTAGTTCTACCTCTATTGCTTCCGCTATCTTCTTCTCTATTCTGAAAGGTCTTCAAGGACAGTTAGTGTTTAACATCAAGAAATTTCAACACTAAAATTATGGGTTGAAACAATTTCACCAACCCTTTGTCAAATCTGTCAGATTTGTTTTTGGGTGCTTTGATGAATAAGAGCTCATTATGATCTTGCACTTTCACGGTCTGTCATCGGCGCGCCGTCATTTCCGTCGTTCGTCGTGATGGGGAGTATGTTTCCAGCCAGGTTTTAGGCTTTCAGACTCCACTAGTCAATGATGGCAGTCCTTGCAGTTTTGTCGCTTCTAGCCTCTACAGGCCCCATCAGTCAGTGATGACATTCCCTGTAGTTTTGTCGCTTTTAGCCACTACAGGCCCCATCAGTCAGTGATGACATTCCCTGTAGTTTTGTCGCTTTTAGTCACTATAGGCCCCATCATTTAGTGATGACATTCCCTGTAGTTTTGTTGCTTTTAGCCACTACAGGCCCCATTAGTCAGTGATGGCATTCTCTGTAGTTTTGTCGCTTTTAGCCACTAAAGGCCCCATCAGTCAGTGATGGCATTCCCTGTAGTTTTGATGCAAGCCCCATCCTTAGTTGATGGCAATCCAGTCCCTGGAGTTTGTCATTGTTCTCCTTTGTCAAAGTCATCCCACTTGAAGTTTCATGGTGCTATTTTAAGTTTCGCAGTTGTCTACTACTGTCCATAAATTGCTGTTAGTTTTTCGTCGACATGTGATTGCGCATCTGTTTGCCGCACACTCTTGAAGACAAATCATATATTTCAAATTGAGTTTATTTATTCCAAGCTTGGTCCATACAATCTGTATGCTCCAGCTTGAGGGGGAGTGTAAGAGATATTATATTTAGTTTATATTGTGTTTATGTTAATTAGGAAAACATAGTCCTATATGTTTATTAGGGAAAATTGTTCTTATTTTATTTTATTTTATTCTTACATATTCATTTGTATTTGGGCTTAGCCCATATTTCTTCTATTATAAATAGAGAACCCTATGTGTGTATTTAACACAAGGGAGATTTCTCCTAATCCTTTTTTCACTGTTTCACACAATGTAAAAGTGAAAGTATGATTGATGTTATATTGCTAAATTGAAAGTGTATGAATGTAAGAGATATGCATGGTATGGAAAGTGAAAAGTATGATTGATGGACGTAATTCCATGATCCTCAAGGGAGGTTACATGGTGGTACCACTGTAGTTTGTTGTGATTGACCGTATGAATGGTCGGAGTATCCTTATGGGGTTTATCCTGACATTCTAATGACCATCCATGCTCAAGTAGAGAGTGATGAGTCATGTGGTGAGAATAGCAGGAGGTCCTAGTCTTGGGTGTCTCCATTTATAGGCCAAGATGAGTTTGGATGGACTTACACTTGTGTGTGGTAAGGGTGAAACCCATGGCAATGGCTTTAGAAAGCAGTAGAGGCCACCACAAGTGCACAAACCCCTGGAACTTGACATTTCATACTAGTTCGGATGGTCAAATCACGTGGTCGGTCATTGGTATCAACAAAATGTGTTCGGTCTTAGTCTGTATTGTGTTATGATCTTTGCATGCTGTGTGTGATTGTATAACATGATAGTTAGTTCCATTTAATGTATAATCTGATAGAATGTTTACTTGCTTGCTTGTGTGCATGCTGTTATGTATATGTTAGTTTAAATTTGGACTTATCTTGCATGCTTTTCAACCTAGCTTACCCTTGCATTATGTGTGTTGTATGTGTTTGCTTTCCCCCTTGTGATGATGATCCAATCCTTTGGATGTGAGCAGTAGTTGATGATGTGCCATTAGAGCAAGCACTGAAGAATGAAGATGGTGCAACCGCCTAGTGCTTAGGATCATTCTTAGTTGACTTATCTATTTTGAAATACATCCTTTGTAAGTAAAGTTTTAAATTTATGGTCAATTTTGGATGACTGTAAACTTATAACTTTATTTTTATTCTTAAATTGTTCTATCATATTATAATGTTTAATCATTCGAAAATTATGATATAATTTTTGGGATGTTACAAATACATTCTCTAATTTTTTTAAATTATATTGTTATTATTAAAGTAAGTTTACCTAATATTAAAAAGAAAAACAGAGAGCATACAACAGTGTAGAAATTTTACTCATTTAAAATGTTCTAAATAACAAAATTATAATTAAGAATTTCCTTCTTTCTCTCAAAAACTATATCAAAATTGGATAGTTTTCCTTTTAAAATTATAACAGTAGTATACTTTTCTATAAAAAAATGTCGTATACTTTTATATATATATATATATATATATATATATATATATGTGTGTGTGTGTGTGTGTGTGAAATTGTCATGTAAGAAAAAATTGAAAAAATAACTGTAAACAATAAGTTTTTAATAATTTTTGCAATCTTGAATAATTTTGTTACAAATTATACAATTTGGTATAGAGTAGTAACAAGTTGAATGTAAGTTTAATGCATCATTAGATTACATGCTGGAGTTTGAATAATGATATATTTTTAAGCTTAACTAGATAACTTTGTATACCAAATATGATAAAGTAGGTTAAATATTAAATCTTTTCTGATGATTCTCTTTAATATGATTTTCTAGAAAATGAAAATTGACATTCCTTAAAAAATGTCCTTAATAAGTGGATTTATGTTCGATTTATATATATATATATATATATATATATATATATATATATATTTAAAAACAAATTAAAATACTTATATTTGCAATAAATTAAAAGTTAATTACATTTTTATTTTTCTTGTACAAAGGCTTACAAATGCTCTCTTACCCATTTTGAAGCATTCAAAACCAAACTTAAGCGTATAGAAAAGAAACATCACAGGAAGTAGTAATACATTCAAACAAACTGTTATTTCACAGAATGACATAATGTGCTTGAACTCACTTGTCAGCATGAGATTTGAACAATATTGCTGATCTCATCGTAAGTTATTTGATTTTAGAACCCAGGAAATGGATGGAGCAAGTGACTCAGAAAGTCCCACATTGAACAGGGATCTGAGAAGCAACTGAAGTTCAGAATATAAAATTGAAAGACTTGCATCTCATTAAGCATACCTTTCTCGGCCTTTTGGCTAAGATCAAGTGTAGTATCTGTTCTTATCAGTTTAATATCTGATAGGTGAACCATTGGTTCACACGATATTAAATTAATTTTTTGTGGGAGAGGGTCTATAACAGTGGCTTGCTACTGAGACTTTCAAGCATCGTCCTTGCTTTGCACTAATGCAAGGACTTGGTGCGTCCCATCTAATTTAGTTTGTATTTTTGTCCACATTTTCTTTTAAGTGATAGTTTCACTATGCCTAGTGTCGTGTTGTATTTTTCTGCACTATACATTGCTTAGTGTATTTAAAAGTGGGCTTGCAAGAGATGTGTGAAGGCTTAACATGTGCTTTCCAATTGCGTTCTGCCCTTCTCACTAATAAGTTTACCACTTCTTCACACTTAGAATAAGCGCATGTAGGGGAATTACAAATTTATGGAGTGCGAGGCTTGAGGTTGTGTAGGAGGGCATATCAGCAAGTAATCTAAGATCACTGGACATGCCTTATGCTGCATCAGGTAATGATCTAGTAGTTTCTATTTTTTCTTTCTGGTTCAATTTGTTACGAAGTTCATAAACATAGTAGCTGATAAAGTGCTGGAATTGGCTGTTAGAGGAGAAATTTAGCAGGTTTGGATTATACTTATTGACACTTGGCGTTTTATTAGTTTTTGCTGAGAAAATTGTAGTAATCTAGCCAACAAAATGGAGTAAGAAAGAAGTGAGATAACTACCATGAATTCACATGATTAAAATTCACATATGAACATTAAGAAATACTCCAAAGACGCAAACATTTTTTACCACCAGCCAAACTCTTGTTTTGAACTTTCTCCAGAAAATTCAAGCTTCCGATGTGTAGTAAGTCGGTCTTTTTTAGCTACCTCGATGACCCTTTTAGAACATTAGATATGGAGAGAATGAACCCCTCCTCAAATTCATGGAGAAATTCATAACCTTATCTCTCATAGTGCTAGATTTGAACTAATTTGAACCCAATAGTAACCATACTTACCATGATAACAGAATTACATCAATGGACCATTTTTGGATATCATGTACATCAATGCCCCCTGATATATATATATATATATATATATATATATATATATATATATATATATATATCACTATAACTTTGTTGTTGTTACGACACAGAGAAAATGAAGAGTTAAGAGTACAAAAAACTGAACACAAAATAAAGAAAAAAAATGTGCTGTACTGATAAAAATGTACCTTAGTTGAAGGAGTTAATAGTTTTAGGAGAAAAGTAAGGGTATGCCTAAATTCTATACAATGATCTGCTGCCAGTATGAGGTTGCACCATCAAAATTCACCTCTCACTTTCCATTTACATATTTACACTGTTTGAATTCAAGTAAGTGGATATTGAAAGTTGAGTTTCTTGTATAAAGGGACATTAAACTAACATTTCAATATGTAAAAATTAAGAGAAGTTCAGTCTCAATTTAGATGTCATTACTAGTATCAGAAAAGTTCATCTGAATTGGCACTTGAAAAGCATATGTCGTGAACGATAAAAAAACTGATGAGGAAAATCACATTAAGAATATTTTAACAGTTTTGATCATCTGAACACTTTATACTTTGTTTTAAGTTAATCCCACACCACAAAGAAAATGAAACAACAATGTCTTTAAAACTCAATAATTTTGTTAGGTTAATGAACATGGACACTCACTGGCTTGAGACCAAAATTTGAGGGCTAAAACTGTGTAGCCTTTCCTGATGCTAGTTCTAGTGGAGATTTTGGGTGGTGGGACCTTCACATTCTTTGTCTCTGGAGATGGTTTTAACTTTGTTATTTTGAAATTAAGCTTTAAATTTATATAAAGAGGGTATATTATTTTAGAACTTTTTTTTTATATAATTAAGATTAAACAAATTAGCAAATAATATTGATCAATAACCAGGTCATGAGTGCTAACAAAACTTTAAAATATGATTCTAAACCAGTACCTAACTTTATTCTGCATATCAAAGTATGCTCAATTTGCTAAATTCTCTCTCTGTGAAAACTATCTCTACTTTTGAATTAATTTTCACTGAATTTTCAAAATCCAATGAGACATATGTTCTGTTTCCTTAACATTGACTTTGTTGTGAATTAGTATCAAATTTCTAAGCTAACCACCGTCAATGATTTGTCTCATTGGATTTTCAGAACCCATCTGAAACCTAAATATATATATATATATATATATATATATATATATATATATATATATATATTGAACCCAGCAACGTCTGATTGTTCTGTATATTAATAGCATGATGGTGAACATGTTCCAAAATCTGATTGTTCTGTATATTAATAGCATGATGGTGAAGATGTTCCAAAATAAAATAAAATAAAGTCAAGGAAATAGAATAAAGAGCACTAACACATGTGCATATACCAACTAAGAGGAAAAATGAGTAACAACATACATCTATCTCAAAATGAACACCAAAACCCAAGTTTGAATAGTCTTTAAATTTTAAAGTACAAAGCATAAAAATCAACAAATCTCTATTACATATCTCCAATGCTTAGTGGCAGCAGATTGTATATCTTGTTGTTCTAATGATATCAATAAGCTCTTCATTACTAGTGACTCGGGCTGCTTTTGATTGCAAGTCTTCAGTTGTATGTGGTGTGCTTGTTCTCATGCATGACTCTCAACATATTTCTATATTTCTTCCTCGTCATATACATGTGAAATCTAGATTGTTGTCAGTTTTGTTCTTTCCTAATGTTATTCAACAACAATATCTGGACACAAGTAACTGACTGACACTGTTACCAAACAACTAGCATGAATTAATCGATGTTTTTTAGAAGATACTAAACCAACAGCTTAAGTCTGTCATGTTTCTGCAGCTACTGTTAAGCTTACAAAGGCTCTCTTACCCATTTTGAAGCATTCAAAACCAAACTTAAGCGTATAGAAAAGAAACTTCATAGGAACTAGTAATACATTCAAACAAACTGTTATTTCACAGAATGACATAATGTGCTTGAACTCACTTGTCAGTATGAGATTTGAACAATATTGCTGATCTCATCCTAAGTTATTTGATTTTAGGACCTAGGACATGGATGGAGCAAGTGACTCATAAAGTCCCACATTGAACAGGGACAAACTGTTATTTCTCGGCCTTTTGGCTAAGAGTGTAATATCTGTTCTTATACCTTTAATACCTTATATTTTTTTTTTTTAGAAAATAATTATTTTTCTTTTTTTACATTCTGTTTCTCATTTTTATTTTTTTTTCTTCCTTTTTTTATGAAACTTTTTTTATTATTATTATTTTATGAGTAATATATTGTTTTATCTTTTTAAATTTTTTTATAAAAAAATTTATAAAAGACTTAAAAAAATAAAAATAACGATAAAGAAAATAAGTTGATTTCTATCTTTTTTCAAAATAAGATTTATTATTGATTATTTAAATATTATTGTTCAATTAATTATTATTTTAGATTTTTAAATTAATTAATGTAAATTGTCAATTAGTTTGTTGGCGTTCTTACTCTTAATTCTCAATTAAAAGTAAAAACTTTGTAGATTAATCATAGTAGATTTAACCAAAGTACATTCTCAATTAAATATTACTATGTTTAATCATGACTATTCTTTTTCCTCTTATATCAAGTAAAAAACTAATTAACTAAAGTACATTCCTGTTAAAGTTTTATCATGTTTTTGTATCTTATGCTCAATAAACTTAATTATAACAAATCCTAATTAAAATAATCTACTAAAGTACAAAAACCAATTAAAAATCCAATATTAAAGGCTAAATGAGAACATAAATATGCACTCATTAGTAGTTAAGGGTCAGTGAATGGGAAAGAATGGGAAGGAAGAATGACGTTGAGGAGGAGATGGGAGAAGAGAAGGGGGAAATACAGAAAGGCTGAATGAAAAGAGTAGAATTGCCAACGTTTGAAGGAGTTGATCCGATGGAACGAATATCTAGAGCAGAGAAGTTTTTTGAGATTCAAAACATTTCAGTGAAGGAAAATATAAGACTGACCTTCATTAGCATGGAGGGAGCATCCAACCACTGGTTTCAGTTTTGGAAAAAGAAGACCAATAATCCTTTTTTGGAGAAACTAACAAAAGCTTTGATAAAGAGATTTGGAGGAAAAGATAGGTGTACTGTGTTTGAAAGACTGGTTGCGATAAGACAAAAAGGGCCTGTGGAATATTATATTCAAGAATTTAAGGTTATGTTCACTTGGGGGTTATTTCATGTTCAAGATGATCAGCGAGCGATGAATTGCGCTGAAAGTTGTGTTCACATGAGATGATTAGCAAGCGATGAATGCAATGGAATTGTGGGATATCCTCTTTTTTCGTCAACCGCTATCCAGAAACGATTTGGAGAGATTGTTTACGAAATGTCTCATTTGCCCTCAATAATTTCAAATTTCCACCTCCTGAATAATTTAAAATTTGAACCTCCTGTTGCATTTTAAATATAATATACTGTAAGTTTGTAAGTGATAAGCATGGTCGACAATGGTTACTGTGATTCACGAGGAACACAAGCTCAAAGCTGGAACTTGCAGAAGAGATTCCTGGCGTTCAACAGTGAAGGCTGAGAGCTGTAACATGTGTTGCATCTATGGAGGAATGAAGAAGACGGTGGTTGATGAAGACGATGAGTGTGCGAAGTGGAGAAGAGAAGAGAAGGACGCTGAAATCGTAATCGGATCGAAGCACGCGTATCCGGTTATAGGGCTGTGAAGAAAATGAAGTGCAAAGCGTATTCGGTTACGTCCTTTGCGTATTCGGTTACGTCCTTTGTATTCGGTTACGGAGATGTGCACCAAAACCAGTATCCGATTACAAGAGTAGCGTTGCTTGGGACGTTGCAGAGGGAATCTGGTTACACACGCCGTATT
Organism: Vigna reflexopilosa; assembly: GCA_027742785.1. NCBI lineage: Eukaryota > Viridiplantae > Streptophyta > Magnoliopsida > Fabales > Fabaceae > Vigna > Vigna reflexopilosa. The sequence continues at coordinate 12,509,534 of CM050926.1, forward strand.
GGGTTCCCTTCACGTTTTGCTTTGTCATTGCAAGTCATTGGCACCTTGATGGTTGAAGAAGCTCGACGGTGCCGTAGCCATGCGAGGAAGGTGGTGTTTGTAGAGGTGGTGGACGATGCAGCGAAGACGAAGGTGTTGGGAATGATGGAGGATGCGAAAACGAATGGCGAAACAGAGAAAGAAGTTACCGTTAACTGGAAGAGTTCATGAGGACAAAGACCGATAAGGTAGAGACCACAGACGTCCCGATCGTAGTACTTGCGATTGACTTCACGAACATTGCCATTACGGTTTGCTCCCATCAATACATCGAGTTGCTTCCGTATAGCATCCATGCCTGCTTGTTGGCACGAACTTCAATGCTGCTATGTTTTTAGCCTTTCTTCTTCTTCTCCACTCTCGTGCTATGTTTTTATCTTAGGTTGGGGTTGTTGAGAATTTAGGATCTGAAAAGAAAATTTACTCTAAAACACTATAATAAGACAAGGTGGCCCCCTTTTATTTTCATCTATCTATAATTTATAACGGTTAATCATTCTAATAGATTTATTTTACATCAATGAAAACACATAAACTATATTTTTCTAATAAAAATATTATTTTTTGTTATGCGTAATTATTAAAATTTAAAAAAGTCATTATTAAAAAAATAAATTAGAAATTGATCTTTTTATCATAAATAATAATTAAATTTTAAAATGTAATTATTAAAAAAGTAAAACTAAAAAAATATATGTGGACACCAAAAAAATCTCTTTTATTTGTAGTAAGTATAAATATTTTCTTATTTCTTATTTCATACTACTTGGAATTAAATTATATTACAAACAAATACTACATTTAAAAAAAAGTTCATTTCACTAAATTATAATTTAATTAAATTTTTAAATTTATTTTTAATAATTATTCTATATTTTTTACTCTTAATAAACATTTTTACAATTAAATATAATATTAACAAATATCATTTTATATTACTTTAATACCTAGGGGCATTTTGTTAATCTTATTTTTCTAACAATTAAACAAATTTTGTTTTAACTGTCACATCAATCAAATCCTACACTAATTCTCACAAACTTTACCTCTAAATCTACTCTCAATTACCTTCAAATCTACTCAAATAAACACAAAAAAAAATCACTCTCAAATTCCCTCAAATCCACTCAATCACTCTCCCCTAATTCATCTCCCCCAATTCATCTCATGTGAACACACCCTAAGAGTTTAGTGGCGCAAGCCATTGAGTTAACAGAGGAACAATTATTGGGGTACTTCTTTGTTGGTTTGCAGGGGATATTAGGAGCCAAATAAGGCCCCATAACCCTAGAGACTCGGTAAGGGATATTGAGATAGCCATAGATGTAAAGGAAGTTACAACAGATCCTAGATAGGACAGGGAAGTGGCCAATAGAGATAATCAATCTTTTGGAAGATATCAAGGGGGGTTTTGGGGTTATTTCTAGAACATAGACATACAAAGGGGCCAAAAGTGGACAGGGTACTTCGAGTGACATAAGCATAACAAGGAAAGAGGGGGGCAGTACTTCGAGAGTGTCCAAGATTGGAAGTAATGCAGTAGGAGATAATAGAAACAAAGGGATAAGGAACTTGCCTTATCCATAGTACATACGGAAAAGGGAAGATGATAGATGTTTTCATTACGGTGGCACACACAGTCCCGACCATAGGTTCCAAAAAAAGAGTATTAGGATATTGATTATGGCTAAGGATGAGGAAGAAATGCGTGTTTGATGTTCCAACCAGGATAGTTTCTGGGTTTCTTGACAAGAAATGCGTCACTATCACTAAGAATATGTTGAAGACAATAATGTTGGCATAAACTTAAATTTTATGGGTTTATTAATAATTTTGTTTGAATCTTATTTTATTAGTTTTGGGTCTAGTATGGAGATGGATGGAAAAGAGGGAGTTGCCGAGTTTATAGCTCGAGGGCAAAAGATAGCCAACCAACTCGAAATGAACGGAGAACAGGTGCCTCCTAACCGGGTTGCAAAAAAGATGTTGAGAAATTTGACGGATGATTTTGAAAGTATCGTGATCACTATTGAAGAGACAAAGGATTTGTCAACTCTTACTGTGGAGAAGTTAGCTAGGTCATTAAAGGCCAACGAACTGAGGAAGAAGAAAAAAAAAGGGAACCCGATGACAAGCACTACATGCATAGTTTGACTCGAATGGAACTCGGATTACTCAAAGCCTAGGTCCTAAAGGTAGAGGACGAAGAGGTCGAGGACGAGGTGGAAGTGACCGAGGTAATTTTGAGAATGATAATGAAGAGGAAACCGGTCAACAGAATTGGTGTGACGGAGGACAAGGGAAAGGCCAAGGAGATCGGTCAAGATTAGAGTATTTTAAGTGTGACAAGCATGAACATTATGCAAACGAGTGTAGATCGAGGAAGTGCTACAATTGTGAAGAAGATGAAGAAGATTGTGGAATATTGTTGATGGCAAAGAGCTCGGGTGTAATGGACATGGAGAGCTCGGCCCCAACAATGAATGAAGTGATCTCGGTAAATGATGCGACAAATGTGGAGAAGACAAACCTGGAGAAAGAACTCAAACAAAAAGATGAAGAGATTCAGCGGATAGAAAGGCTTTTGGATGAAGCTAATGAGATTATGAATAAATAGAAGGCAGAGCTTGAGGAGTTGAAGAAGGCGGTTATTGATAAGGAGGAGGAAGCATCTAGTGTTCTTTAATTAGATGAAAACGGGAAAAAGGAAGATAAAGATGTTGAGAAGAACCAGGGTGTGAGAAGCTTGGATACTGAGATGGCAAAAGATATGATAAGTAAGATTTCGGACCAGATGAAGAAGTCGACCATTATTGCTGAGAGGTCGACCAAGATTATTGAGAAATCGCCTAAGGTCAGAAACGAGTTCATTGAGGTTATTGAGAAGTCAGGCATAACAAAGTTGGTCAAAGCATTAAAATGGTCAACCAAGGTAAAATACAAGAATGTTGTAAGTAAAAAGAAGAACTCAAATCTAGTTGAAAGAAGAAAGCTTGATGTAGGGTGATGCATATGGAAAGCCGAATAAAGAATGAAAAAATTAAGTTTATGGGAAAGTTTTGTTGGAATAAACTTAAATTTTAGGAATTCATTAATAATTTTGTTTGAATCTTATTTTATTAGTCTTGGGTTTAGTAATATTTAGTTTGATTTTGATAGAGATAAAATAGGGACATGTAGTTTTGATTTTTCATTTATTTAGGAGCAATATTATTTTATTTTGTTGATATAAGATAGAGATAGGTTAAGTAGATTTTATTTTAAGTTAGTTGATATTTTATTGCTAGTTTTTATTATTTGTACTTGGCCCAAGATCCTATTTGTACCTATTTAAAGGTTGCCAAGGTTCAATGAAAAGAACTACAATGAATTAAAGAGTCCAATTATTTGTGTGGGTCACGTTTATGTTAACAAATAATATGTATTTTTTGTCTACCATATGGCCGAACGACCCTGAATGATAGGGGGAACGAATGGTCCAAAGCGTTAGATATCCAAGTCGCAACGAAACAAGCGCAAGACCCGTCCGATCATGTGTAAGTAGAGGCCGGACGACCAATCTCCATAGTAAATTCCTTTTAAAGAGATATCAAGAAAATAAACGGAACTAAAAGGAAGTATCAATTAGTGTAATGGGCTGAGATTGGACCGTGATTAAGGTTTCACTAATCTTAGGCCCAACTCAAAAACTATAAATAGAGATCAAAGGTAAGAGGTGAATAATCATATTTATTGTGAATTTAAGACTTGGTTCTGACACCCGTACGAACTATTTACTGACTTAACCATCAGAATACCTTTGACAGGTATCCCTGACCGACTTGGAGTAACGACAAAGGAGATGTTGGATGAAGGGCAGGAACAATCACCTGAACGACCGAAAGTGAAAATGTGAAAGCGTATTTGTGGAAGTCGTTTGACCCTACACCCGAAACATTTTATTTTTCCATAAGCATTGTCATGTTAAAACTCGATAATCCTCCAAGGATTTGTTGCTTCCGATTCTACTTTGGTCTTCTTACCCCATTTTGTATTCCATCCTTTCAATCAACTTGTCAACCCTGTGCTTATAATACTAATCTTCAAACTGTGATATAACCTTTTCAATTGTGGCTTTCTCAGCTTGGCCATGCCTTTGCCAGAACTACTTATCTTGTTATGAGATTGTGTAATGTTTCATGTAACCAACATGTTTTCTGTGATATGTGTGCTATTGCTAAGTCTCATCAATTACCCTTTGCTACTACTATCTACACTAAACCCCTTGAACTTGTTTTTCTTGACATATGGGAACCTTCCCCAGTTGCTGCTTCTAATGGTACTAGGTGTTACATTGCTTTTCTTGATACTTTCTCGAAATACACTTGGCTTTATCTTATACACTCTAAATCTCAAGCGCTTAATGTTTTGTGCGTTTCAAGCAATTTTCTGAAAATCAAACTGGACACGGTTTAAAATGTATCCAAATTGATAATGCTAAAGAGTTTTGGACTATAACCCCCCTCTTCTTACCGTATATGGTTTTCATCCAATGGTCATTCGCGCAAAAGTCATTGGGTGTAAATGGATTTTCAAACGCAAATTCAATGTGGATGATACTCTCCAATGTTATAAAGCATGCTTAGTTGCAAAAGGATTTTACCAAACTAAAGGTTGTGACTAAAACCTTTGGTTCTGTCATCAAACCAACCACTATCCGCATTGTTCAGACTAAAGTGGCCTACTCATCAAATTGACATTGATAATACTTTTCTAAATGGTGATTGGGAAGAAAATGTCTACATGATTTGTTACTACTGATTCTACTTCGGTATGCAAACTGCGGAAAGCTATATATGGCTTGAAGCAAGTCCACCATCAATGATCTCTCTCATTGGATTTTCATTCTTTCCTAATGTTATTCAACAACAATCTGGACTAAAGTAACTGACTGACATTGTTACAAAACAACTAGCATTAATTAATTGCTCTCTCACCTATTTTGAAACATTCAAAACGAAACATAAGTTTATGGAAAAGAAACATATCACATGAACCTGTAATACATTCAACAATATTGCTGATCTAATCCTAAGTTATTTGACTTCAGGACCCAGGACATGGATGGAGCAGGTGCCTCATAAAGTCTCACATTGAACAGTGCTCTGACAAGCAGCTGAAGTTCAGAATATAAAATTGAAAGACTTACATCACAATAATCATACCTTTCTCGGCCTTTTGGCTAAGATCAAGTGTAGTATCTGTTCTTATCAGTTTAATATCTGATATGTGAACCATTGGTTCACACGATATTAAATTCATTTTTTCTGGGAGAGGGTCTATAACAGTGGCTTGCTACTGAGATTCTCAAGCATTGTCCTTGCTTTTGCACTGCTACAAGGATCTGGTGCGTCCCACCCAATTTAGTCAAATTTGTTACTTTTGATATTAAGTATGATAGTTCCATAATAATATAACTAAGATTTTCTGATTTAGATTGCAACTTAAATATGGTTTTACTAAAATATCATAGCATTGTTGTTCATGCTCTATTTGAAAAATGCACCTTCGTAGATCAAATAAACAGAGACCATTTTACCCATATTTTATTCCAATCTCTTATCCAATTTTCTCTTCCTCTTCTTTTCTCTTCTTTTCCCTTTCACGCATAGCCTATACTTCCCTACTCCAAGCATGACACCCTCTTCCATTTTTTATTTTTTTCTCACTAGACATATATTTCCCATACTACAATCTATGGAACTTAAAACAAAAAAATGTATTATAAATTGTATAATTTAGAATATATTTTTTATTTGTTGTGTAGTATATAATTTGGAACACAATTTTATATTTTAGATTATATAGTTTGTAATTTAAAATTTTAAAAAACATTTTGAATTGTATAATTCAAAATATAAAATAAAAAATATATTTTGAATCGATAATTTAGAATGTAAAATTTATATTTCAGATTTTATATTGTATTTTTCATATTATATTTGGAACTGTGTAATTCAGAATACAAATTTTGTATTTCTATTGTATATTCCGAAATTCAAATTTTAAAATGTTTGAAGGTGCATGAAAATATCATGGAAGTGCAAGAAGAAATTCCTCAACAGATATTTAAATAGTGGCCAAGACTGCTTTGGGGGTGCCTCGTCTTCCCAACTTGGTATGATTAGGAAGAAAGCATCTTCTTCCTGCAACTCCATAAATTTCCCATTGCACTCATTTTTTTTTGTTTTTTTTTTTTCATTTTGTACTTCACGGATTGTATAATTTGAATGTAAATAAAAAATTTTAGATCGTGTAATTCAAAAGTTATTGAAGAGGGTTAAAAGAATAGGTTTTAGATTACACAGTCCAAATGTTATTTAGCTTTCGGATTACACATTTAAGAAGTCATTTTTGTCTTTTAGATTGTGTAATTGAGAAGTATGTTTTTTTTAAGAAAGAAAAGGGCATCGGATTATATAATCTAAAAGTTGTTTTCGACTTTTAGATTGCATACCAGAAGTTATTTTTTCTTCAAGATTACAAAATTTGAAAGTTATTTTTTACTTGCAACTTCAAATTATACACAATATTTTTATATGGGGAAGGGGAAATTTATGAAGATCCAGCAAGAAACTGACCAAAAAGAAAGCTATGAACATGAAGAAAGATGGACTTGAAAGAGGTTTTGTTTTGAAAAGTGAATAGATAATGAAAGGCTATTTTCCAGATTTCATTTTCCAAAACACATTAAAACAAATCCAGAATTTTTTTTCTGGAAGACAATCACTTCACTCTTATTACGGAACTGAAACTTTTGATGGGTGCAGCAAGAAATCTGATAGGGTGCAAGAAGCCATAGCCACCTCCTTCATATCAAAATAGATATTTGGATATGTATTTTTTACATCCAGAAATATCAATTCTAGAATGAAAAGGGGTATATTTAGATTCATTTAAGGTGCATGAAGTTGGATCAATATAATGAATGCACACATTGGTGGATCGAATGCTAAACATACTAGTTAGTAGGAATTAAGTCCCGAAACCCAGACCCTGTTGATATAATATTACCAAAAGGACTTCCAAATGTTACAAACATAGGCTCTTTCTCTGCTTAAACCATTTCATGATAGAATAAGTTAACTAAGTGGTGCAGACTACAGTTGGATTCCTTCTTGTCTCTACTCTTTCTATTGCTTTTAAAGAATGATTGATCTTTCAGATTGCAAGCTCTTTATACCAATGAAATCAGAAATTGGTTTTCTCCAGTATGAACCTTTTGAAATGTGCTTAGTAAAATCAATTTCTTTTCTTTTGGACCAAAGCAGATTTCTTGGTTGTATATGGCTGTCCTCAGATTAGAGATTCAGGTACTCTCAGACTCTAAGTAACATACAACTCTCCTTGTTCTAGCAGTGTCAACTTTCTAAAACATAGCTTCTTCCATTTCATGCTAGCCGCATCAACTTTATATGCCATTTCTCAAGACAGTTTTAGGACAACACATTTTCACCCCACATGACCAATACGGTTAGCATTAGACAGAAAATAACTAATATAAACGGCCCTGAGTTAGTATACCTGGATAAAAAATCATAAGAAAATTCCGTGGCAAAAGGGAGCAAGCATTGTTTATGCAATAAATTAATTGTATTGCATAAACTTAATTGATTGGGATAGAAGCTGTTTTAGTATCAGTTCAAAGGTACTAATTTGAGATTATCAGCTAGATTCTATATATAGTGGAATGAATATTCTACATTTGTGCGTAAATGAGCAATTTACAATGAGGGAAAGCACATCAATATGCATAAATTTTCTCATGAAAAAATGTGACAAAGGACAGAAGAAGAAATCAGGTTGGCCTAAATATCGGAAAGTCCACTTCATGTTGTATATTGGCATGTATAAAGCAGAACCAGTCAATGCTTCAGTTGCTGAGACAAAGCTTCTATAAAATCATGCTAAGTTGAAGAGAATTTGATCAGATCCAGTGCCTACGAATCCAAGACTTCAGATGGCCAAAGGCGTTTCCAAATGGCAATCTCAGCCTCACTCTTAATCTTTCTTATTCCACCATAAAATCCATCAGCCTCATTTCCCTCCTCCCTATGGTCTTTCCTACTCACAGTTGTCTGCCTCCATCGTGAGCCAGGGGTGTAATGATTAAACTCTAGCACCACAGTGTCTGCAACCAACACATTTAGCATTAAGTAAGCTATGTTTGAATCTCAAGAAACCCCTCTCAGGGAGAGGATGTTATATAAAAATGTTAATTCCTAGACTCTTGTTGTAGTGGCATTTGACCACCCCTTCAACATCATTTTAGCAGTTTCAATGATTGCAACCTTTATAAATTTAAAATTTTCATCCAATTATGATTGATTGGCAAAATGTGAAAGACTTAAAATAACTAAATTTTAACGAAGCACAAGTTTGTTGGATTTCATTCTTCAGAATTCAAGGCAAGCAAAATAGGCCTTATCAACACAAAGCAACTAACCCCGTATTACTTGATTTTGTTACATAAGCATAATCATAAAATGAGTGCTATTGCTTATGAAGGGAATGTGAAATAAAATATTGCAACCGATACCTTTTAAGGATGTCATGGTATATTCTATCTATATACTTAACAAGACCAGAAGACAAAAAACACTCTCCGTCCCAATAAGACCCTTTTAGTAATTCACACTCTTCAAGAAAACTAGTTAAAAACAATAAATTTGTCACTAATATGTACTTTTGTTTCAAAATTATCCTTTCATTTTGAGTTAAAGCAGTTGAGAGAGACTTCGGTATCTGTGAGGACTTAAATTCTCAAATCAGATTAAGAGGGAAAAACTTTTTATGGTTTATTTCAAATATTTAATTAAAGGCATTTTAGGAAATAAATAAGTAATGCATTACAAATGGGTCTTATAAAACGGGACAATTTTTTTTCGAAAAAGGGTTTTATAAATAGGGATAGAGGAAGTAGTGTTCGGTTTATAAAAATCATGTTAGTCCCACAAAGCAAAAAGATTCCTAACAGAGATGAAACAGCCTACAAAAGGAATCTAGTTCTTTAGCATGGTTAGCCATAAATGTCCACTGAGACACAAATTATCAATGTGTTGGTGGAAATGATGACATACTGACCATGAATGTCTTGGGGACCAACCAAATAGCATAGCAGGTGGTCCATATTTCGATATATTAGATTAGAATCCAGAAAGACCTTGCCAAACCTTTGGTCTGGCTGCCAAATTAAACTAACTACAAAAGCATGTCAATTTTTTTCAGTGTATATCCACAATAATAATAATAATAATATTGTAAAAGCTTAATATATTAAAAATAATAAACCAGCAAACTTTATGTGCTTCTTAGTTTCTGTATCAAAATTCCTAAGCATCATCCATCTATATCCTACAACCATTTTTTCCCCAAGTTTGTTCCTTTCACTGATCGACAAGATTATCAATCATACTCAGAGGCAGAATATGGTCCTATTTTGCTAGAGGGAAGAAAGGATGTCTGAATTGATGATACATTTATAACCAAGAAAAACTAATGATTGATAATAGCAATCATCCAAAAGGAAAATAAAAAATTAACTCACCACTTTTGTGACATCGGCAATAATTTTCACTCCCATTGCATGACTCCAGGTGGCCTACAACACCATACCACCAACCTGCCATGAAGGTGGATCTCGTCATGCAGCAATTCATTTTAATTTATTATAAGTCCATCATATACTTCTAATATGAAGAATACAAAGGCTCTTAATCAATCAAGGTATACAAGATTAAGGGCACAGCTTAGAATAATGTCAATATAACTCGAAAATGAGTTCTCAATTATCAACATCCCAACACAAGGGTATAAAGAAAATGAATAATTGAGAAAGATGGAGATCATTTTTATATATCAAAGGCTCAAAGTAGACCCAACTGCCCCTTTTGTTGACTCTGTTAATATATAGACATGGTCCTGCACTATGTAGTTATTCTCTTCAATGTTTAATAAAACTTAAATGGTTCTTAGGGTAGACCTTTTACCAGGATTAATGCAAAAAATTAATAACACAAGATATTTGATAATGGAACAAACCATAAGGAAATTCTTTGTTTCTCCTCCACTGAATCTCTATATGATCACCCGGATTCAAATCATTTAAACAGTCGGAGACATGAAGATCATGTGGAGAAGCATCAATAGGAGGGGCTCTTAGCCTTTCCCATGGGATGCCACACTCTTTAGCATCTGCTCTTCTTCCATGCGGAGGATACCTGTAGTAAGCAACAAATCAATAATTACGTCATCAGATCTAAATTTCATTTTATTTTCCTCTTACGCTTCCTTTAAAATATCTTCAAACTTGCTAATCAAATCTCTAAGATTATGGAACTAATGTGAACATATGTATATATAGACTATATGAGCATCTTTAATCATGCCAATTACCTGGCTTGGAAAGTATCAGTTCGTGGATCATAGCTAATTGTAGCGTCATAGCAAGATAACATGAATCCAACATGACCATTCTACACCAACAGAAAAAATGTAACTTATGAGAAAAGAAAACACAACCCACGGTATATAATTGAAATTCAAGAAACTGGTTTTATTTGTAGCTAGCAAGGTAGGTGTAAGTTTTCAATAGAAAAGTAGAACAAAAGGGTTTGCACATATTACATACCTCACGGTTATAGACCTGAGCAGGGAAACAAAAGTTGCCCGACTCAATAGCAAGATACCAGTTCATGATTGAGTCAACAGGTAAAGAGGTCCTCTGCTTGAGGCTATTATTTTCATCAACCTTTGGTCTCATCCATTGCAAAGGCCAACGAAGAGACAAAAATCTCATCAAGCCCCTTTGCCTTCCATGTTTAAGACCCCGAACATTGTTTTTGGAAGCAACATGCCACTTCCACTCCCTGTAAGCAGCAGGACCAATAACACTACCCCACTTCTGCTTCATGTGCCTCTCCCAAAGGTGATCGCTCACACATCTCTCCCTCAAATAGCGGCAAACGGCAACCATTTGGCACAGAGAAGAAGGAGGCAGCCTTTCAAGAATGCAATCCAAGGCCAACTCAGGCAAGTCCAAAACTGACATGCCATGGCTTTCCTCAACATTCTCTACTCTTGAAGTTAGGCTCTTCCTCACCAGAGACATTCCTGCAGGTATTTGACAAACAAATCCAAGCCAGAAGCGGTTTCTGAACAGCTTGGAGATTGTTCTCACAGACAATTCTTGAGAAAACAAAAGGAGTATCAACCGCATCTCAGTTGCCCATGATGGGAGAGGTCTGAGAAGGAGGGACTTTAAAAACAAGAAGAAGGAGATGCAAGTGATGAAGTAAAGTAGCATTAGAATATTGAAAGTTTTTTACGGGTCAAAATTGGATTTGGCATATGTGATAAGAGGGAGAGAGAGAGAGAGAGAGAGGCAGGCTAGACTGTAGATAGAGTCAGTGGATAAAGCAATTGCGGAAAGGCAATAGCTTATAAGAAGAAACCTCACTATTAACCAAAACTGAAGCGAAGTTGGTATCTTCAAACACCTTTTAAAGATGGGTTTTATTTTGGTTCAAAGAAACCCCACCAAAACCCCAATGGTGGGCCTTCTACCCAAAGTTTGAACAAGATTCACAACCACGCAGACCGACGAACTTGGGTGGAAATTGCCTTGACTTGAAAGCCTGAACCACTGTTATGCTACTATGTAGAGTAGAAAACAAAGGGGAAAAAAAAGATTAAACAAGCCTATGAAACAGTTTTCTCCCTCTTATTGGCTTACAACAGGAAAAAGGAGCACAAGCGTACATACGAAGTTAACAGCTGTCATTCAATGAAAGATTGAATCTATCGCAATGGGTCCTATGAAGGAGTTGAAGCGAGGAAGCTAAATAAGGTGGGGCACCAAGATCTGTAACAGGGTTTTTGACACCTGGAAAATGGGATTAGCAAGACAAGAACGATAGGAAAAAAAAAAGAACAAAGATGAAGATAAGTCTAGATGCAAAGACCCATATCTAAAGAATCTCTGGGGCAATTGAATAATTAATCCTGTTATGGGAATATTTTGTTCCTAGAACAGATCCGTGGTAGTTGCAATTGACGCAGTAATTGGTCCACACACCCCACGAAAATGGAAACAAAAGAAGGCCAAAGGACAACAATTCTCGGGGTGGTGTGCACATGAACAGAAGAGGATTGATTAAAAGGTATTAATGGTGGTAGTGATGGTGGAGATGAATATTGAAGAAGGGAAGAGGGGTGTTGTACGGTGAGTAGGTGGGTAGGTCCTCTCCTCCACCTCCTTGCCTTCACCTCACCTCACCACATACCATTTATGCTCTATATTCAAGGGATCCCCAGCCTCGTACTGTTTTGTCTCTGGGGCAATTTAGCAAACAGTTTATAGGTAAAAATGGATAAGAGAATGATTTATTTATTTTAGAAAGAAAAAAAAATACATGGGCGGCTATGGTTAAATTAAAGTAACATTTTTTGTGGATGTGAAGACACATTTCTACTTGTAGATTCTATGATCCAATAGAATCGATTTCCAATTTATTTATGACGAAATTAATAAAAATAACAATGTTGTATTGATGATTTGGAACTGGTATATATTATAGTGTTTTGAAAATCTTACCTTTTGCAAGTGGGTGGGAAGGAAAAAGACAGCCGTCATTGGATAACGTAAGGAGCAGAGCAGTTGGTAACACTGACACTAACGCTACCCTTCCACCACCATTGCTTCCCTGCAACCGTGTGTAATGTTATGAGTTTAATGAAAGCATCACATCCATTCACGTTTCGTGTCAGATACACATTATTGACTTGAGTTTTTGTATTCTTTTATTAACAAAAGTTAAAAGCTTAATCATGCTTTTTTTTTTGTTTAATATCTTAACATGGGATAACTAATATTTTAATCTTATAAAAAAAATTAGTAGACATTGTTCCGCTAAAAGATTGTCTTTTAATTATCAAATTAATTAGATTAATCGGATTGTTTTTGTAAAAATAGCTTTTTAACTATTAAAAATGTTTTTAATTTGTAAAAATAACTTTTCACTTCATCAGTCCGTTCATGAGTGACTTCAAGAACATCATACATCTCTTTTGCACTTGTGCATGTAGATATCTTGAAAAACTCATGAATTGTTAGAAGAGATAAAATAATATTTTTAGCTTTAACATCATAATGTGTCATTTTACTCTCGTCCAGGTTCCACTCTGAAAAGTCCTTTGACACAGTTTTGCCATCAACAACCTTTGTAGCCTCATAAGATCCATTTATCACTGCATCCCAAACACCCTTATCTACTGATTCCAAGAAAATTCCCATCCTAACTTTCCAAAAAGGATAGTTTTCTCCTGTATACAAAGGGGTCTGTTTGTGGTAGCACCTTCTCCAAAAGTTTGAGAAACAGAGGTCATCAGGATCAAAATAATCGATTACACTGAATATCAAATCAATTAGAATTTGAGCAAAATTCAAATTCCCAGCTCTAGTGCCAATTGTAGAAAAAGATAAGCCTTATTTCTCAACCGGGGGGGTTGAATTGGTTTTACTTAATAAAAATTGTTCTTTTGAAACTCTTTACAAAATATTTAAATCTTTCTTGTAATACAAGCAAATAAAGAAAGTAAGGAAATGAAAAGGATAAAGGATAAAAAGAACCACACTAAGGTTTATATTAGTTTGGCCTCAATGCCTACATCTAATCTACTTTCAATCAACCTGAGATTGAAAGATAACCCACTATATAAATTGAGTTCTACAACAAGAATTACAGAGACACTCTCTCAATGCAATCTCCTCTCTAACTCCAAATCTACTATAGTCAAACACACAAAAAGAACAATCATCTTTTTCCAACCCCTTTGAGATACCCCTCTCAAAGTAACCAGAACTCCAACGTTCTCTTCTTGGCCAACAACAACAGGGCAACACCAATCACATATGATTGTAGACGAAACTGGTCTTCCAGTAGAACACCTCAGTGCAGATTGATCAGACTTTGAAAGTGCAGCAACTCTTCAAGAATCCTTGATTTGATTTCTTTCCAAATGAAATGCTTCTTGATTCTTGGAGAACAAACACTCTTGCAGTTATGAACTCAACAAACTTTATCAGATATGAAAGATTTGATTCAAAAGTTTTTTCTACAAGGAGTTGAGCGTCAATTTATACCAATGACAGTTTTGAAGCAAAGTAATTGATTACATTGTTAATGTAATCGGTTAAGCAATTACCTGTGCTGTAACAAAATTCATTAAATGCATTTAACAGATTAAGCATAACATGCAATCCATTAAGTAATTATAGTAAGTCAAAACATTTAAAAATATGACTGTTAAGGTAGTTATGACTTATCAAAAAACTAGTTTTCAAATTTGAAAGAGTGTAATCTGTTAAGTAAAAGCAAAAACTCATCACTGCACATAGTAAACAAGTAAAAGCAAAGATACGAGTTTTAATCGATTATATATATAATGTAATCGGTTAAAAATATGAGTTTGCCACAATTAATCATGTACTGATATCAGATGAAATAAAATAGATTTTATAAATTGTGTAAATCATTTATTCATCCGGATATACATGGTGCAAAGAGTTTTATCATCCTTAACCCATGGATATTCATATCACAGATATAATCTCATATCACTGATATAATCTCATACCACAGATAAAAATATAGTTCAAGCATAAACAAAAATATACATTAGTTTTGCTATATATGTGTAAGAAACTATTAAAACATATATGTTGTTGTCATCATCAAAAACACACATGGGATATATGGGTTTAGCTTTAACATAGCTCCATCTATCAACAATCCCTATACCACCCTTCTAGATATTTTATTTTTCCTAGGTCTTTTACCTTTTTTTAAGTTATTTCAATTACTCAACTAACAATTTCTCTTTCATTGTAGGTTTCATTGACAATTAATAGTCTTCATTCCTTAAGAGTCTATATTTGTCTGGTTCTATTCTATTCATAAGAAACCCAACAGTGTATATTCACCTTAGACACACTGAAACAAGCTTCTCTTTCTTAAAGAACTTGATCAAGCAATCACTTAAACACAAGAGCTTCCTCAGAACAAATTATGTACTCTCAATAGTTTAGGTAACCTCCAAAAGGTTTAGGAGACTTCTTTTTATAGGCCATGGGTTAGAAAATGAAAAGACAACTCTCAACTGCCAAATATAATCGATTACCAAAAGTGAAAATCGATTATTTTAGGCTGTTATGGGTTTTGAAAAATGTGATAATCAATTAACCTTAGTAATAATCGATTATTGTCGAACCCTGTACAATTATAACTTTCGGAGATAATTGATTATCCTTAGTGAGAATCGATTATTACTAAATCGAAGCATTTTTTAATTCTACTTATGATATTCAATTGTCCCTTGTGATAATCGATTATTGTTGAGAGAAAAAAATACTAAGGAGTAAGTTACATGACTTTTAAATGCTTACAATTGAAAGATAAAGCCTAATACAAATGTTTCTACAAAAGGTGCTTTAACAATGTATGTAGTTGTTCCTTCAAGTCTTCAAGTGCATCATCATTAAAATCTCTTCAAAGCATCAACGCTTCTCATTGGTAACATAATGTGTCTTTAATTTAACCAAAATTGTGGTTGCAACAAGCCAATTATTAAATAGGAACAGACAAAGAAAAATTCAATTTATATATCCTAAGGTTAAATATCACATCTTAAATTAATTGTTTTGTGTATAAGTTGTATGGTATTAATTTTTCCTTTTGTTATTTTAGTGTAATAGGAAAAAGAGTTTTATTGAATGTAGGTACTCATTGTTCATTGGATCAAAACTATCATTAGGGCAAGAGTAATTGAAAACTGGACAATGGTATGTAAAAACTTATAACTTATGTATGAATTATATGGTTTAAGGTACCTTGTACATGATAATATTGTATCATTGTTTTAAGTATTTGATGATCCCTCACCCATACCAAAGAAGGACATACCGAAATGAGACGAGTGTGGGCAAGTTATCTCTTCAACCATTTAGAAGATTAGGTTTTGATTAAATTCTTCTTTTAAGTTTGATTCCATTTTTTATTCATTAAATATTTATTTTGACCATGCTAAGTGTATTGGAAACTAATATATTGAAATGTATATGTTCTTCTAGATATTTTTTGGTTTTTAGGTTTTGATTTTATGCCAAAACCAATTCAATTATTTTTTTGAAAAATAAAACTCCAAAATTTATGTCTGATATGGCATTAACATACATAAATTTGCATATGTTACCATTGTAATAAACATAAATTTTGTGCATGATTTAGAAAAGAGCAGGTCAAAAATTTACTTTTGTTGTCTTTACAACATACATAAGTAAATGCAACAAATGTAAATTACGTCTGTTATTTTTTTAGACGTAAATTACGTTTGTTATTTTTTTAGACATAAATTTACGTCTCTCACAATTATCTTTGACCTAAAATGGACAAAATAGCCTAAAGTATTAGACATAAAAAGTCTTTTTTGTGTTAGTGTTATTGAAGATCAGTCAATGAAACAATTGTGTGATAAAGTCAAAACATTATGGAATGGAACGAAAAGTTTGGAATTATAGATGAAACCAGAGGAAAAGATACAAAAGTATGTATCTTGGTCTATTCCTTAACTAGAAAATTTTCCAAGATGAAATTTTTCTTTGCTAAAGAGATTGTAAGGGTGAATTCCATTATGTAAATTTATATGGGAGTACAAATAGATGAAAAATGAATATTTTAATTTTACGAAGTTATATATATATATATATATATATATATATATATATATATATATTTTGTTCATATTACTCATTCTTTTTTATATTGTTCACATTGCTTTAAACATGATACTTTAAGTTATACTTGAATCTTTTAACAATCATTATTTATTTTCCACAAACTTTCTTCTCTTCCTTCATGAGTTGTGGTTACAATACATGTGAAAGTATATAGGAAGGACAATTAGTCCTCATCCTAAATAATTATTTTTAATTTTTTATTGTTAACGGTAAGAACTAGGAAAATTAAAAACAGTAACAAAACAGACAAAGTGTTGAGCGGAGGATGATAATTTACTCAAGCTAGAAGATATCACCAAATATGTTGATATTAAGGATTACACAATTTTAGCCTCGCAAGTTATGTTAAGGATAAAAGTACCTAAGGTGATTTTTTTATATTTAACTATTAATTATTTCATTTAAAAGATTTTCTAAGAGATAAAATTGTTTATTAATTTTTTAATTTAAAAGATTTACTTTATTTTAAATATTTTATAAAGATAAAATGGTTTATTAATTATTTAATTTAAAATATTTATTTCAATTAAAAGATTTTCTGCGATAAACTGGTTTATTAATTATTTAATTTAAGATATTTATTTCACTTAAAAGATTTTATAAAAGAAAAAATGGTTTATTAATCATTTAATTTAAAGATTTATTTCATTTAAAATATTTTTAAGAGAATGATTTATATGGTGAATAGGATGTGTTGAGATATAGATATTATCGTTAAGGTAGTTGTCTCTAGTATATTTCCAGAAATCTAGCAGGTGTATCTAGGGTTTTTGGATTTTGATAATTTGTAATTGCAAATAAAACGAAACGTGAGGACATTGGGGGGAGGGTTATTGTTTTATACAAAAGCTCTTGGAGCTAGATATCAAGAGGAAAACAAGAGATACCCTATTAAGATTGGTCCCCAAGGTGTAGGTTTCAAGGGAAATCAAAGAAATAATGTGTTAAGTTTCAGGTAAGGGAAGTTGACTAGGTCACATGATTTTGTGTTGAACTGTGTATCATTGTTAATGTTATGTGGTGAAACGTGTGTTACAATTTAGGCTATGTCATTTGCTATTTGCTTTGCTGTCATATGTTGAGGGTACATATTACTTTTAAGGTAAACTAAAGTTTGGATTTGGCGTGATGAATGCACGATAGAGGGGGTGGATATAAAAGAATAAGTCTTTTATGATTGATAAATGTATTTATGTTCTGGTAGGTTTTCTATTAAATGTTGTTGGTCAATTTTTTTTTTTAAAAACCTTTATATTTTTACTAAGTAAGACCACCTGCTATAGCTTGGGGTACTTAGTAGTGACGCGAGAGAAAAAAAAATAGTTAATGTTTTAGATATAAGGTTTGGGATGTCCTGTGTTCAAAATACTCCATGTTGTGTCGAAGACCGGATGAATCTTGATGATCGGACAGACGTTAAAGACTGGATGGTTATCTGTTTGTTAAGGACTGGACGTGCTTGTGAAGACCAAAAGAGCTCTCTCCTCTTCTTCGTATCCCAGTTGTAGTGTTCATTCTCCCTCCTCGTTCTCCAAGTCAAGCAGGTGGGCATCTGTCAAAGGCATTCCGACGCTCAAGTAGTAAAGTGACCGAATGGTTATTATAGCAAGTAGAGCATGTATTATGCAACCTCTCTATAAATCATACCTAGGACCTTTATTTACACCAGTTGTAATGAGCTTTTACCTTTTGTGGGCTTGATGATGGCCCAATCATACTTTAATCTCCATTAGGGATTTTAATGAGCTATTATCGTTAGTAACCAAACCATGTGCTCGGCCAAGCTGGTTGGCCAGATGGTTAGTTGGTTTGGCTGGTCAGCCAGGGTGGTCGTCTTGGATGGCCAACATGGTTGTGTGCAGAAGACAGTTTGGCACCCTAGGTAACGTACGACTGATGATTTGTTGGCCTATGGTCGGCTCAGACGGTCAACCAGGCTGGCATGGCTTGATGTTTTGGTTTGCGTAGGAGACCGTACGTTACATCAGCCCCCAAGCCCAAGCATGATGTTAATGATGAAGGGGTTTGTAGATGGCCTTCCTGGAAATGACAGGTTCTCTAGTTCGCTTTCGTCTCTAAGTCACCTCTGCTTGGAGGCCGAGTGCTAAGGCCTTTGGAGGCCGAATGCTGAGGCCTTTGGAGGCCGAGTGCCGAGGTTAAATGGTCGAGGTTCAACGGAGATGCCAAATTTGGCTAATAGGCTGAGGCCGAATTGCCGAGGTCTTGAGGCCGAAATATGGCCGATCGGTTGAGGCCTTTTAGAGGCCGAAAAGCTTGAGGCCACGGGAGGCTGAGGGCTTGAGGCCAATGGATGGCCGAGAGCAAGAGGCCAAATGATGGAGGCCTCAAGGCCGGAGCTAGATAGCTAAGTAGTTGAAGCCTGAATGGGCGAATAATAGGTGAAGAATTTGGTTAAGTACGAGGCCGTGGAAGGCCCAGCAATGGAGGCCAAGGTCTGGCCGAAGGGTATAGCCGAAAGGGTGAGGCCAACATAAGGTTGAACGGTTAAGGCAAATCTAAGGCCAAATGGTTGATGCCGATTTTGGCTGTACAAATGAGTCCACAGGAGGTCGAGAAGTTAAGGCCAAGCTCAGGCCGAACGGTTGAGGCCGAACAGTCGAGGCTTAGAGGCCAAATTGTGGGGTCCAATCGGTCGAACGAATATCCGAGAGATCAGGTTATGACCAGACGTATGGGGTTGAGTGGTCGATGCCAAATGACAGAATCTAGATGGTAGAGGCCGGATGGTAGAGTGCTTGAAGCCAGACTTGGCTGAGTACCTGCGAGGCCATGAGAGGCCAAGCAGTTGAAGACAGGAGGCCGAAGGACAAACGACCAAATGCTTGAGGCCGAATGAGCGAGCAATAAAGGCCGAAGTGAGGTGAAATTGTTGACGCCAAATTCGATTGAGAAGTTGCAAGGCTGTGGACGGCCAAGCTATTGAGGATGGACATTTGTATAGTTAAGGCTGTTTGGCCGAATGATCGTGGTTAAGTGAAGATGGAAACTTTGGCTAAGAGCTTGAGGCCAGATGGCTGAGGTTGAATGAAGATGCCAAATTTTGGCTAAGATCTTGAGGTCGGATGGACAAGGTTGAATGCGGATGCCAAATTTGGCTGAGTGCCTACGGGGTCAGGAAAGGCCGAACAGTTGAGACCTATTG
Source organism: Vigna reflexopilosa (assembly GCA_027742785.1). Classification (NCBI taxonomy): domain Eukaryota; kingdom Viridiplantae; phylum Streptophyta; class Magnoliopsida; order Fabales; family Fabaceae; genus Vigna; species Vigna reflexopilosa. The sequence goes on from CM050926.1 coordinate 12,529,570, forward strand.
AGGTCGAGTTGAGGCCTTTTCTGGCCGAACGGTGGGGCCTTCGAAGGCTAAGAAGCTGAATCCTTTGAAGGCCGAACAGTTGAGGCCAAGCTATGGCCGAGAGCCTAAGGCCTTAGGAGGCCGAGAGGTAGAGGAAAAGGAGTGGTCGGACGGTTAGGGCCAAGGAGTAGCCGAACAATTGTGGCCATTCGAGGTCGAGATGGTTGAGGCCTTTTGGGGCCTAAAGTTAGGCCAAGGAATGTCCGAACGGGTAGGCCATTCGAGGCCAAGAAGTGGAGGCCGAATGGCCGAGATGAGGCCCTTCGAGGCTGAGAGGTGGAGGTCGTTCGAGGCCGAGATGAGGCCCTTCGAGGCCGAGATGAGGCCCTTCGAGGCCGAGAGGTTGAGGCCATATGATGTTGAGTAGTTGAGGCCATTGTAGTCGAGAGCTTTAGGCCTTAGGAGGCCGAGATGAAGGCCTTAGGAGGCCAAAGGATTAAGGTCATTCGAGGCCAAGAAGTTTAAGACCTTATGAATGGCCGAACGGATGAGGCCAATGATGGCCGACATTGAATAAATTGTCAAATCTTGCTAAGAGTTTCAGGCTAAATGGTCGAGGTCTAGAGGTCGAATAACCAATCGTTTGAGGTTGGATGATCGGATTGTTTATGCCAAATTTGGCTAAGTTCTAGTGAGGCCATGGACGACCTTGAAGTTGAGGCCTAAGGTAAGGCAGGTCGACTGTATTGTTCTCCGTCCGGAACATCTCAATGGCAAAACTATCCCCAATACTTGGAATGCAACTCAATTAAATTTCTATTTTAGCTAAATGCATTATGTAATTTTACGTTCAGCCAATAAATAACATTAGGATGTTTTCGGCAACTCTTGTTCATGTATTTTTCATTTACCATTCTGCATCATCGTAGGAAAAGGCTCTCGGGCTATTAAGCTCAAAAGGAAGTCCCTACCATTCGTGGCTTAACGTAGGAAAAGGCTCTCGGGCTATTAAACTCAAAAGGGAGTCCCTACCATTCGTCGCTCAACGTAGGAAAAGGCTCTCGAACTATTAGGCTCAAAAGAGAATCCCTACCATTCGTCGCTCAACGTAGGAAATGGCTCTCGGGCTATTAAGCTCAAAAGGGAGTCCCTACCGTTCGTCTCTCAATGTAGGAAAAGGCTCTCGGGCTATTAGGCTCAAAAGGGAGTCTCTACCATTCGTCGCTCAACGTAGGAAATGGCTCTCGGGCTATTAAGCTCAAAAGAGAGTCCCTACCGTTTGTCGCTCAACGTAGGAAAATGCTCTCGGGATATTAATCTCAAATGGGAGTCCCTACCGTTCGTCGTTCAACATAGGAAAAGGCTCTCAGGCTATTAAGCTCAAAAGGGAGTCTCTACCGTTCGTTTCTCTATGTAGGAAAAGGCTCTTGGGCTATTAAGGTCAAAAGGGAGTCCTTATCGTTCGTTGCTCAACATAGGAAAAGGTTCTCGGGCTATTAAGCTAAAAAAGGAGTCCCTACCGTTCATCACTCAATGTAGGAAAAGGCTCTTGGGCTATTAGGCTCAAAAGGGAGTCCCTATCGTTCGTCGCTCAATGTAGGAAAATGCTCTCGAGCTATTAAGCTCAAAAGGGAGTCTCTACCATTCGCCGCTCATCGTAGGAAAAGGCTCTTGGGCTATTAATCTCGAAAGGAGGTCTCTACCGCTCGTCGCTCAACATTGGAAAAGGCTTTTGGGCTATTAAGGGTAAGAGAACCCCTATCGCTCGTCATAGGTAAAAGTTATGGAGCTTTTAAGCTTAAAAGAAAACCATATTACTTGATGTAGAAAACATGAAATTCATAAGAGACATAGAGTAAGCTAATACTTTTATCATTCATGATTAAAGTTCATACAAAAGATTGTACTGGCATAGGCCAAAAACTAGACAAAATCAAAAGTATGGCCTAGGAATGGTTCTAGATCAGTCATCCTGGGCGGTATCTCCTTCACCAACAGACTCGACAACTAGAGCCTCATCGTCAACAGTAGGATCAATGGGGGGCTGAGTTTCATTAACCTCAGGAAGAGTCAAAGTCATCAGTTGACTATCAACCAAAACCTTCATAATATCAAATCCAGGATGATCCAGAGGAGTCTTGAAAAAATAATGACATTGTGCAATACCTTAATCAAACCCATTAAGACGCTCGTCGTATACCGTGCGGGCCAAGTACTCAGTTTTTGTAGCAAGCTTTTACCGGTCAGCAATAAGGGAATCCCTCTCTTTAACCAAATCATTGTATTGGGTAGAGGCTTTCTGGAGATCTAATTCTAGATCATCATTGACCCGTTTCAACTGACGATTGTTGCTTTGAACCTGGGTCAGGGCAGTGGCAGCCTTCTCACGATCTTCCTCGACGGCTTTCAAAGCCTCATTCAAACGGCACGATAGGTTAGTGTTTTCCTTTTGGGCAGTCTCTAGATCTTGGTGCGCGGTTTCCAATTCTTCGGCCATCAAAGACTTGGCTGAACCAGTGGCATAGTTCATACATACGTTAGCCCGAGCAGTAAGCTCATAGGTCATGTCCAAAGCCTCGGTAGGAGACATCTCCCTAAAAGGTTTCTTCTCTTTAGGCAAAAGGTTGTACTACAGGCACTCGACGATATGCACGTTCGAATCAAGAGGACCAGTGCACAAAGGACCCTCCTACATCTTCTTCTTGCCTTTCTTGTTGGAAGAGACAGATTTCTCTTGAGAGGCCTTTCTCTTCGTACTGCCTTGGGGAGGAATAACTTCTGTAGGGGTAGTGGCAGGAACGTTAGAAGAAGGTTGTTGATCAACAGAAATCTTCAGTTCCGGATTTGTCAAGCAAGAAGAGGGATCCTTTGTTCCCGTAGCCTTAGGAGATGATGTACCTCTCCAACCTTCTTGAGCTCTTCCTTCTTGCGGGCCATCATCGCCAAAAAGGATTTATGCTTCTTCATGTCGTTGTAAAGATCTGAAATAAAAAGAAAAATTTAGATAAGTCACAAAGGGTCGCTCGGTGATAATGGAAGCATATCTTACCAAACACTCTAGCACATTGAGTGTTAGAGCCCAAAAGACCGATGAGCTTGCGAGAGGAGATCCTCTGGGGTAGCTGATCAAGCTGGCTAACGACGTCCAGCTCGTCGGGGGACATCTAAGTTTTGGCCCACGAAATAACCCTCTTAGGATCCGATGTCCAGTAAAAAGGAAACCTTGGTCGACCGTCATCCGAGTAGAAGCTAGACCAACCGGAATCCTTTATGGCAACCTTAAAAAAGTTGGTTTTTAAATCCTTGTAAGACGTATTGAACAAAGTATATAATTTTTTATCCTTCAAGGGGGCGAGCGATATTGATAACGGTTTAAAAACTGTTATTTTCATGCTTAAATTGATATCAAAATACACCCTTTATGGCTTAGAATGAGCTTAGAATCAAGTGAAACACTTAAGTTGAGTCATTTGAGAGTCAAAAGTTGTTTTTAAAGATATTATGCTTGTTTTTCATTATTTTGCAGGGTTTTAATGAGAATTAAGGATGGAATTGAAGAAGGAAGGTCTTAGACTCAAGGAAGAAGAAGAAAAATGAAGAAAAGAAGAGTTTATGCACCGCTCAGTGTCAAAATGCACCACTGAGCGCCATTATTCGAGGGAAAGCCACTGTCTGGCGCCCAGGCGGTAACGCTGCGCGTCCAGAGCGATTAGAGGCAAACCGCTCAGCGGTGAAACTGACCGCTGAGCGGTGGTGCGGCTTGAGGGAAACCGCTGAGCGGTTGTCTGCTGGGCTTGAGCTTAAATTCTGTTACTTTTATGCCCTATATATAGCCCCAGTGCGATTCAAATACTATTCTTTTGGCAGAAGAGGACGTCCAGAGCTATTCTACACTCCTTGGAGAAGATTTCTTGGATGCTTAGGCTCTAATTTATCATATCTAGGGTTTGCTTTTCCATTCTTTCATTGTATTTCATCTAGTTTCAACATGTCAATGCTGAATTAAACCCTTTGTTGTTGGGGAACAATGTAATCTTTTGAAACTCTCTTATATTGAAATTCTTATTTTATTCATATGCTTGCATATGCTGTTATTATCAATTGTTGGGTTCTTTATCTATGCTTAAAGCTATTATCATTTAACTCATTTGATAAATAGATGTTTGCCTTTGTCGATACGGGGACGTACGGGAAATTCATGAACTGATAGAGAATTCATTGATTAACAAATACCACCTAGGGATAGGGGGGTAGGACGATCAATTGTATTTTGCTTCTGTGGTACTTGCACTGCTAGTTACTAGGGGAGACTAGGGATAGTAAGCCAGTAACTAGTAGTTTGCTCTTCTCGTCGAAGGATCGGGTTTAGGGTAGACTAAGAAAGTTTACATAACAAGTAGATAATAAAGCGAATTTAATAAGAAGAATAGATATAAGAGAGTGGATAAGATGAAATTGTAAACCCCAACAACTTCATTCATCCATACCTTTTTCTTGCCAATTGAATCAATTGCATTTGCATGTTTACTTTTTGTTTTTGCATTCAAACCACAAGTAAATTTTCTCTACAAGTCCTACAATATTGATTTACACGAAAGATAAGACCTTTGAGTCCCTTGGGAGAATGATATTGGGTTTACCAATTATATTACTTGATACGATCTGGTACACTTGTCAGGGGTTTAACAGATATCCAGGTTTTATTGGGATTAGGCATAACATGAAAAAAAGTAAAGAAAGGCAGCAGGAGTGGGAGTCAAGACAAGGGTGGAACAAACCATGCAAAATGCTTGCATGTAAGCCCACCCGTTCGGGTGAAGTTGGGTCGGGCAGACATTTAAAGCCCGTAGGCACCCATCTGAAATTCAGAAAAGGGAATTCGAACACCTAAATCCTGGAACAAGGTTACGTAAACATAAAAGAAATCTAGGTCGTAACCCTTGCGCCTGTGATATGCCCGCTCGTTTGTTCCAAATTACTTATAAGTGGAAGGCTTAATACCTATTTTGGTCCCTCGAAAGAGGGATTTTGTTCAAAATCATCCTACCTCTTTTAAAATGTAACAAGTAGTCCCAGTTCTTGAAAAAACTATGCATGTTAGTCCTTTTGGCTAACTCTGTTAAAAATTTAACGTCAGAGCTGCCCCCATGGACCAAGGTTCATGATGTGTCACTTATAATTGATTTGGTGGCAGTGTGGTGGCAGTTTCAGGTTTTTTGACGTGTGAAATTAAAATAAAAATGTTATCCAATTTTGTGATTAAAATATTGGGGTTAGGTTAAAATGAAATTGGGGTTTCTTTTTATAGAAGTTAAAAAGAGGGGTTAGGGTTTGTTAGGAGAAAGGGATGGCTTCTTCTCAAGGGTGTTCATCTTGTTCGAATAGATTGAGCAAAGGATCTCCACGTTCCTCGCATGGTGGTGGTTGGAGGGGAGGTGGGTTCATTCCTATTTGTTATTGTGGTGACATTGTTGTAACCAAAGTTGCTGTTAAGACCTTCGCAAGTGTACCAGATCGTTATCAAGTAAGATAATTGGTAAAACCCAATATCGTTCTCCCAAAGGACTCTTAGGCCTTATCTTTCGTGTAAATTAATCTTATAAGACTTGAAAGAAAATTAACTTGTGGTTGAATGCAAAGAACTAAAAGTAAACATGAAAATGCAAGTGATTCAATTGGCAAGAAAAAGGTATGGATGAATAAAGTTGTTTGGGTTTACAATTTCATCTTATCCACTCTCTTATATCTACTCTTCTTATTAATTTCGCTTTATTATCCAATTGTCATGCAAACTTTCTTAGTCTACCTTAAACCAGATCCCTCGGCGAGAAGAGCCTACTACTAGTTACTGGCTTACTATCCCTAGTCTCCCCTAGTAACTAGCAATGCAAGTACCACAGAAGCAAAATACAATTGATCGTCCTACCCCCTATCCCTAGGTGGTATTGCTTAATCTGTCCACATAGCCAGTGAACTTTTCACCTAGATATCAACATGCAACACAACTCAATCATCATCCACATCCAATCATCATCAAATAGATTCATCATGCATTTCATTCAGTCAAAGATTTTTAGAAATAGTGTTCAAGCCAAACATAGACACTAACAATCAAAATTCAACCTATTCTAAAAACAAAATACAAAAGTGCAAGATAAAACCTTGTCTAAAGCATGGGCATCCATCAGTAAATGCCCTCTCAATCCATGTCCTCATCTGAGTCCTCCTGGTCTCCATCATCAGCATCTTCAAAGTTATCTTCATCGCCATCCTTATCCATGCTTGGTGCTTCAGCTGCTCCAGATCCGCTACCTTGTGCCTGCTCCTGAGGCCAAGCCATAGCTCCATGAAACTCGTCCATGGTCCACCTGTGCACTGGTCTTACTACTCACAGTGGTAGCGCAACTCTGAATCTCATCGGCAATGACCTTCCTGACGTTCACATCTAACTGCCTCAGCATGCGGTAGATGAAGATGATCCGATGCATGGTGATGTCGGAAACATGAGAGCACGACTGAATGTTGGCATGAGTGAACGCCATCCAGTATTTCGCCAAAGGCGTCAAATCTGCCCTCTTTATGTTGACAGGCACTCCATTAGGGTTGTTCTGAAAATGCCTTCCAGGAAGGCACATAACCCTCTCAATGTCTGCTATGTCTCTGAACCCCCCAACAAGTGCTGCATACTGGCACTGTTCACCTGGCCATTCAGTGCCCAAAAAGCTGTTAATAGTGTCAGGGTCATACCGAATGTTCTGCCCCCTCACATAGCTCATGTATCTTCCAGCCGATACTCCTCCTCTAGTCAAGGCGTTTGTATAGAACTCCTCCACCAATTCAATGTTGGCTGGTGCAGGATATGTGGACAGCCTTTCCCAGTCTCTCCTCATGATCTCTACTCCAAATTCAGGAGCCAAGTCTCGGATAAAAGTGGCCTTCCTCTCCATCAGCAATCTCCTCTCCTGCACAGTCACATAGTGTTCCTCATGTTTCCTGGAGAGGAACCTAGGTGAATAGAATCTTCTTTGCCTCTCAGGTTCCTTCCTCTTGTTGCTAAGAGTTTTCACCCTTCTTGATGATGATGACATTCCTGCATAAAATAAAATTCAAAGGACCACAAGAATTCATCATTAGAGGTTAGTACATCATCAATCAGATTCCAAACCAATTATAGTCCAACACTGAGGGAAACGCAGGGCCCCTCAGCGTCCCTGCATAAAAAAATTCAAGCATCCAAAACTGCAGCAGACCGCTTAGCGTCAAAACAGACCGCTCAGCGGTTTGCCTCTGGTTGCGCCACCGCTCAGCGACGACGACTAGGGTTTTTCAAAATCCTTTTCCAAATTGCCCTATTCTCCACTCTAACACTAATTTCATCAATCCAGACCAAATCCATGTAATTCAATCGGTTCAAACAGTTTCTACTTCATCAAATCATGCATAGAAATTAAAAGCACTCATTTATCATGTTCCTAAGCATGTTCTTCATCAAATTTCAAATTTAGAAACCCTAAGAATGAAATTGCACAACTTACTTGAGTTGAGAGACTAGATGCTTGCAAGATTTCTTCCTAATTGATGATGAATGCCTCCCGATGCAAAGCCCTCACTAAAAACCCCAAACTTTTGACAAGAGAATGGTATAAAATAAGGTTTTAGTGAATGAGTGATAAGAAGAAGTGGGGAAATCTCTTTGAAAACCTTTGAAAGTGCAAATTGGGTGCTAGGGTTCACATAGAACGCTTGGGCAAGCTTCAAAGAGGATTTTCAAAAGTGTCGAACCCCAGAAACGCTGAGCTTTTAAAAGCCCAAGCGGGGTCTGCGCCGCCACCGCTCAGCGGTAAAATGCACCACTCAGCGGTGGGCGGTAATTTTCTCCCCCCCCTTTTTGCTTGCTTTTGTGTAATCTAACCATGTAGCACCTGATTTCGACCTTCAATTTTTCAATCAATGCCTTTCCCCTCTCAAATGCACATGCAAACATATAATGCACTTAAGACAGAGTTTAAAAACAAACAAATAATCAACTGGGTTGCCTCCCAAGTAGCGCTTGTTTAATGTCACGAGCCTGACCCAAACCTGTCCAGCACTCATCAATAAGTGCAATCCTTACCAACACCCTTCAGTAGGTGTACCTTCCTGTATCCTTCAGTAGATACATAAAAATTAGCATCCCTCACTAGATGCTACCCAAAAATTGTTTAAATATCCAAGGAATTACATGTCCAAAATACTAAACCAATAAAAAAAATGTTTTACAACAAAATATATTTCTCCAGCAAAATCACGTGTTGTCCTTCGTGTTGGTGTCTTTAGTACACTAAATCCTCAGCTTTCTTCCATCCACTTGCTTTGTGCGTCTAGAATATGGTGCTTCAATCTCCACCACTCCTTTCTCCTTCAGCTCTTTTATTACCCACTCCTTCTTCTTATATTTCACCTTGATGCCTGGTCGGAATGTGTCTTCTTTTGGTTTAGGATGGATAATTTTCCCTTCTTCATTTACAGGTACCTGCAAAACATTACAGCTATCAGTATCAGTACCTGTTGTGTTTTCTTCAGATCCAGCTTCTCTTCTTGACTCTTTATATCTGGCTCTCTTTTTTATTTTGATTGTACTTTCTATAGTGCCATCATAAATCAACACCTGTTCTTGATCTCTTAATATCATCTTCCCGTCATTGAAACGCATCAACATTTTTGAAGTCCTCATAAAAGGTCTTCCCAATATTAATGGAATTCTTCCCTCATTCTCCATATTAACAACTACAAAGTCAATCAAGAACTCTGGCTGCTCAATTCGAACAATTGCATCTTCCACCTTACCAACTGGCTTCTTAATAGAACCATCCGCAACTATCAGGGTAGTTTGAGCTGGTTTTAATACTAGCCCTCCAATCTTCTTGAAATAACTGAAGGGCATCAAATTAATACTCGATTCTGAATCAATCATGGCTCGTCCTATATCCACATCATTGATGACACATGGAAGAGTTAAACTCCCTGGATCCTTTCTTTTTTTCGGATGATCCTTCTTTCTAGGCTTAACACAAAATTCCTGATCTTCTTCATCATCAAGATCAATAACATCTCCAGGATAATACTTAATCCTCTTGGAGTAATCAGGAGGTGGTGGAAGTACTGAAGGAACAACAGTCACCTGATTAAAGATCTCCCTGAATGGTTCTCGATGACTTTCTTTCTTTACTTCTTTCTCCTCCTCTTCTTCTTCACTGTTTCCCTGCTCATTAGATTCTTCATTACTAATCATTTCTTCATCTTCCTCCTCACTGCTTTCAATATCAATTATTTCCACCTCTGCCTTCCTTTTACTTCTTGTCAGAATAGCTTTGCACTCATCCTTAGGGTTAACATCAGTGTTACCCCTAAACTGATTCTTTTCAGTGGTTTCTACCCTTTTAGACAACTGACCAATTTGCATCTCCAAATATCTGAAGCTGGCTTGGTCACTAGCTTGTTGAGACTCATAAACCTTCAAAAATTTATTAAATCTATCATTCAAGCTTCTGACAGTCTCTGTCAAACTGCTTACCTGCTGCCATAAAGGTGATGGTTGCTGCTGTCGGAAGCTTCCTGATTGCCCAGATGGGTTATTCTGATTTTGTCCAATACTAGGGAGGTTCTTCCAACCTTGGCTAGAGTTTCCTTGGTTAAAATTACCCTGCCTATACTGGAATTGATTACCCATGTAATTGGCTTCCTGCTGCATATCCTCTAGCATAGCACATTGACCATTAATATGGTCACCACCACAAAAATCACAAAGCTGATGTGCTTGGGAGACATTCCTAATCTCCTTTGGAAGTTGCTAGAGAACCTTCGTCAAATTATCTAACTTTTGAGTCAGAAGATGATTCTAAGCTAGTATGGCATCATCTGCTGGCAAATGCATAACTCCCCCCTTTTGTACAGGTGCGCCCCTCTCACTAAAAGTTTCCTGCTCATTAGCAGCCATACTCTCAATCAAGTCATAGGCTTCGTCCTCAGTCTTTTTCTTGATATCACCTCCAATTGAGGCGTCCAGCATCATTTTAGACTGCGTGTTCAGACCACCTAGGTAAGCAAGAACTAGGGTATTCTTGTCAAACCCATGGACCGGTGTCTTCCTCAATAGGCTTTTAAACCTATCCCATGCTTGCCCGAGAGTTTCCTCCATGCCCTGTTTGAATGATGAGATCTCCAACCTTCCTTGAGTAATTTTGGACTGGGGAAAATATTTGTTGACAAATTTGGTTGCCACAGTCTCCCACGTAGTGAATGTTCCTTTAGGAAAGGAATTAAGCCACGTCTTAGCATTGCCTCCCAATGAGAATGGAAACAAGTTAAGCTTTACTCGTTCGTCCGATACTCTAGTCATATTCACAGTGTTGCAAATTTCACTGAATGTTGTCAAATGATCATATGGGTTCTCATTTGACAATCCATGAAATTGGTTGCTTTGTACTAGATGGATTAGTGTTGGATTCATCACCATATTAACTGTATGGTCTGTAGGCATGTCTATGCTGTTGAAGTGGAAAGGGCCCACAACATTAGACTGATCCGCAAGTGTGCGTCTTGGAGGAGGTTGATTCACCATCTCCTCTAAGTTCTGTGTAAAAGCCTCTAGTGAAGAATGTAGGAGTCTTTCAGGAGAGGGAAAGAGTTCACGTGATGGACTTCTAACTCTTCTTTCTCTCCTATCTGATATACCTTCAAGAAGAGGTTGCTGGCTTTTCTTACTTCTAGTGTGTATTGCTTCCTACATGCACAAGAAACAAAAACCCTAAAAGCACTTTTACAAATAAGAAAAATAAAACAAAAACAAAATATATACAATAATTACACCAAGTCAAATTCAATCAATTTACACTACTCGAAAATTTAAACCACGAGTCCCCGGCAACGGTGCCAAAAACTTGTTAAGACCCTGGCAAGTGTACCAGATCGTTATCAAGTAATATAATTGGTAAAACCCAATATCTTTCTCCCAAAGGAATCTTAGGCCTTATCTTTCGTGTAAATTAACCTTATAAGACTTGAAAGAAAATTAACTTGTGGTTGAATGAAAAGAACTAAAAGTAAACATGCAAATGCAAGTGATTCAATTGGCAAGAAAAAGGTATGGATGAATGAAGTTGTTGGGATTTAAAATTTCATCTTATCCACTCTCTTATATCTACTCTTCTTATTAAATTCGCTTTATTATCCAAATTTCATGCAAACTTTCTTAGTCTACCTAAACCCGATCCCTCGGCGAGAAGAGCCTACTACTAGTTACTGGCTTACTATCCCTAGTCTCCCCTAGTAACTAGCAATGCATGTACCACAGAAGCAAAATACAATTGATCGTCCTACCCCCCTATCCCTAGGTGGTATTTCTTAATCAAGGAATTCCTTATCAGTTCATGACTTCCCCGTACGTCCCCGTATCGACAAAGGCAAACATCTATTTATCGAATGAGTTAAACGATAATAGCATAGAGCATAGATAAGAAACCCAACAATTGATAATAAAAGCAAATGCAAGCATATGAATAAAACAAGAATTTCAATATAAGAGAGTTTCAAAAGATTACGTTGTTCCCCAACAACAAAGGGTTTAGTTCACCATTGACATGGTGAAACTAGATGAAATATAATGAAAGAATGGAAAAGCAAACCCTAGATTGGATAAAATGGAGCCTAAGCATCCAAGAAATCTTCTCCAAAGAGTGTAAAATAGCTCTGGACGTCCTCTTCTGCCAAAAGAATTATTCTCAAATCGCATTGGGGCTATATATAGCACAGAAAAGTAACAGAATTTTGGCCTAAGCCCAGCATACCACCGCTCAACGTTGTATTTTACCCCTCAGCGATTTCCCTCAAGTCGCGCCACCGCTCAGTGGTCAGTTTCACCGTTGAGCGGTTTGCCTCCAATCACCCTGGACGCTCAACGTCACCGCCTGGGCGCCAAACAATGGCTTTCCCTCGAATCATGGCGCTCAGCGGTGCATTTTGACGCTGAGCGGTGCATAGACTCTTCTTTTCTTCATTTTTCTTCTTCTTCCTTAAGTCTAAGACCTTCCTACTTCAATTCCATCCTTAATTCTCATCAAAACCCTGTAAAACAATGCAAAACAAGCATACTATCTCTAAAAACAACTTTTGACTCTCAAATGACTCAACTTAAGTGTTTTGCTTGATTCTAAGCTCATTCTAAGCCATAAAGGGTGTATTTTGATATCAATTTAAGCATGAAAATAACGGTTTTTAGACCGTTATCAGTCGCGAGAACTATCAAAAATGGTGGCAGAAGTTTTTGGGGATGTCCTCATTACAAGGTTTGAAGTATTCCTTTTTCAGTTTATGTTCCCTTCACTCTATGTATTTGTTGATAGATTCTCTCACTTGGTGAATAACAGACTGGCTGTTCAAGTGGGAGCTCGTGTAGCTTTTTCAAATGGTGTTCTGAAGAAGACGTTGATGAAAAAGACTGTACAATTGCGAGGCAAAGGAGGATAATTACTGATCTGCAAAATGTAGTGAAGGGTTTGTAGAAAAGGATGAAATTTGTAGTTGTAGCTTTGTTTGTTTCTTTTGTACTGAACCTTGTGATGTTGAGGTTTTGTTTAGGTTGATGTCGTTAGGTGGGCAAAGTGGGCATGTATGTGTACGTGAATGGATACCATTCACCATTGACCTTTAATGTCAGTTATTCAGTGTTTTGGTTCATGTAATGCTTCATGTTTTGGTTCAGTCGTGTAGTGTATTATTTACCATTGACCAGTGCCAATTTTAATGCCAGTTATTCAGTGTTTTATGTTTGAATAAGTCCCTCATTTGCTTTAAAATTATTCAAAATAGTCCTTATTGTATATGATAATGATGACAGTCCTTATTCAACAATACTTAAATAAAGTTGTTCCAGCACAGTTTTTGACCATCAAAGTCAACAAAAAAAGATCATTATCACAGTACATAAGCAAAATACTTAAATAAAGTTATTCCAACACAGTTTTTGACCATCAAAGTCAACCAAAATAGATCATTATGACAGTACATAAGCAAAATACTTAAATAAAGTTGTTCCATCAGTGTTTTTGACCATCAAAGTCAACCAAAATACTTCATTATGACAGTACATAAGCAAAATACTTAAATAAAGTTGCACCACATTACTACATGACTAACTAAGTAGGTTTTCTTCTAAAATCTAATTTTTTTTCTCAACGTTGGTGGTGTCTGTGATTCTGCAGGAGATTGGGTACTTGGTGGTGCCTGTGATGCTGCATGAGATTGGGTACTTGGTGGTGCTTGTGATGCTGTAGGAGATTGGGTACTTCGGGGTGCTTGTGATGCTGCAGGAGATTGGCTACTCGGAGGTGGCTGTGATGGTTGAGTTTGGTCTGTAGTTCTGCTGGCTGGGGACGCAAAGGGCAATTGTTTTTGTTGTGGCCCCTTTGACGGCATATGCTACATTTTTTCTTGTGCCCTCCAACACGCATTTGGGTGTCATTTTTAGTTAGCTCCCATGGCTCCAACCTCCTTTTTTTCTTTGGCCTCCTTGGCAACTTCCTCATAATTGGTGGTAGAACATCAGGGTAGGGTGTTCTTTCCCATAGCAAGTGGCCATTGACTGGAAAAATTATGGATGCATACGCCTCTTCATATGTGGATCTTCTAAAGCAAGTGGGTATAAAATCTTCTGGGTCTTGACTGGAGTAGTTAATTGCTGCAATTGCATGACAGCATGGGATGGCAGTTATCATCCACTTTCTGCAGCTACAGTCTTTAGTGTCTAAGTCCACTGTGAACTTGTTGCAAATGGATGAAGTGTGACTAACCTCAAAAATCTTTCTCACAGACCAGCTGGAATAAATTAATGTCGTCAACAATTGCATATGAACATAAATGTATATGAACATAAATGAGAAAATTACCTTGGGACCCAAAATCTTGATAAAGTTGATTCCTTTTGAAGTCTCTTTTTTATCTTTGGGCATATTGTGAAATCCATAGATGCCACCTTGCTCTTGTTAGTGGCCCATCGTTTCATGAGATAAACTCTGATTTCCTCCAGCATGATGATAATTGGTTTTCCTCTAGCATTAACAAGAACACTGTTGAAAGCTTCACTGATGTTGTTATCTAGGGTGTCACACATTGCTTGACCTGTGAAGCAAGATCTTGACCAAAATCTGTTGCACAAAAATTTCCAAAATAGGCTACATAACATGCATGAGTGATTGAAATATGCATGCAATGGGCAATGAGTTACCTTGGGGTAATGGCTATCAGGTATTTGTATGCTTCAACATTGACTTCTTTAATTTTCAGCATCTCTCTCCCAAGCTTGGGGATATGTGGATGTGGCAGCCCTCCACATGAGATTCTTTAATATTTGACCACCAAACCTTTTCCTAAAATTGACATACAGGTGCCTCAAGCAGAATCTCTGTTCTGCCCCAGGAAGAAGCTCCTGGATAGCTAGCATTAATCCCTGCACACAACAAATAATTATTGAAAATGGTTACAATTAACAAAGAATAAATTATATAGTAATGTAAGGATCTTATTTACCTTTTGCTGGTCCGACATCCATGTGCACCTTCCACATACTTCATTTCCCCCGAGGTCTTCAATTAATAACTGCAAAAACCAGCTCCAACTGTCTTTGTTTTCCACTTCTACAAATGCATAAGCAAGGGGTAACATTTGCTCGTTTGGGTCCCTACACACAGCAGTAAGCACCTCCCCCTTGTACTGACCTTTCAAGAAGCAACCATCTAAACATATAATTGGTCTACAATTGATGAAACTGTTTTTACAAGCTTTGAGACAAACGTATATTCTTTGGAAGATTGGGTCACCATTAACCGAGTCAACTTAAACCTTCACTGTTGACCCTGGGTTACTCCTCAACAACTCATGTCCATAGTCATGGATCCTTGTAAATTGATTCTTGAAATCTCCTTCAAGTTGACTTGATGCCATTAACTTAGCCCTTCTTGCCTTCGAAATTGTGACATTTGTATTCCATTTCCTTAATGCTTTACTGCGTATCTCTTTTACCTTTAAATTAGGATTGTCAACTAAAGACTTATCTAGCTCCTGACTCAACCATTTAGCATTCATTAGTTTAATATTAAGTTGCCTACTGCAAGTATGGGTGTCTATTATCTTCCTCAGTTGCCAAATTTTGCGTGATGGCAAATACCCACAGTAAGCTAGCCATGGGCACTTACATTGGGCACCCGTGCATCTGACCCTGACCCTACGGTTATCATTTTTCACAAATTTTAGACCCCTCCCTGCATGAACCGCATACCTTCTTATGGCATCCTTAAACTCATCCTTTGAGCTAAATATCGTGCCCATTTCCCACGTATAATCTGTCATTGACTTCTGTTGTGCATACTTTGAAAAGGGACCACCACATATTATTTCATCCTCCTCACTTCCACTGTTTTTTGGCATTAATAGCACATCAGACTCCCATTCACCGTCTCATAAAACCCTTCCTTGTCCTGTGCTTGAACAACATTGTCCACTTCCACTTCTTCTTCACTCTGAACTTCTTCTTCTTTACTCTCAACTTCTCCTTCTTCACTGTCAAATTCTTCTTCTTCACTGTCAACTTCTTCTTCACTTTCATCCTCAACTCCAACATCATTGTCAACTACCACTTCGTCATTCTCAACCTCAACTCGACCCTCAACACAGTCATTCTCAACCTCAACTCCAACCTCAACACTCTCAGTATGAACCTCAACTCGAGCCTCATTCTCAATCTCTATTCCACCGTCATTGTCAACCTCCATTGCTTCGTCAATATGAACCTCAACTCCAGCGTCACTGTCAACTTCCACTTCCTCATTGTCAACCTCAACTCCAGCCTGAACACCCTCATTCTCAACCTCCAATGCACCCTTAGTATCAACCTTAACTCCACCTTCATTCTCAACATCCAATCCATCCTCAACAGCCTTGTCTTGTTCGACTTCTTCGACCCCCAACCCCACTACCCTCACCACTGTCTGCGGGTCCTTCACATAAGTAAAGCATATCATCATCATCATTTTCTACTACCTCTGGATTGTCCACCCCATGTACAACATACAGGTTTACTTTCCCCAAATAATGAGCCACCTTCATCATGTTCATAGCCCCTTTATCATCATACAAATTGTGTGTACATGTTGAACATTGTAATATAACTCTTCTACTTGAATGTAACCCATCTACTTAAGGGAACCTACTATTCCAAAATAACACCATTTGTCGAGGTCAACGTCCCAATGTGCTATCTCTCCACCTACATACTTAAATGGAACATCTTTTATCAAGGTCCCACCATGGTGGACCACTACCTGAAACCTGTCATCAGACATCCCAACCCTAACCCTACAAATGCAAACGGGGACCACTACGTTAACTTAAAGAACGACCTATGGGACCACTCTCAACCCTCAAAACGCAACAACTTTTCCCACAAAACACTTTAACCCATACTTAAAACCCCCCAAAAATCGACAACGATCATAAACAAACAATTAAAGAAACTCACAAAATATAAGACTTTAATCCATACTAACCTCTGTTTCGCTATTTGTTCTTCACCTTCAATGACAGCCCAATTTACGAACCTTGCACCAGCAACTTACTCCCAATTCGCGATTTTGGTTCTTCATCTAGTAACCTAACCCCTTTTTTTAACTTCTGTAAAAAGAAACCCTAATTTTATTTTAACTTAACCCCAATTTTTTAATCACAAAATTGGATAACATTTTTATTTTAATTTCACGTCAAAAAACCTGAAACTGCCACCACACTGCCACCAAATCAATTATAAGTGACACGTCATGAACCTTGGTCCACGGGGGCAGCTCTGACGTAAATTTTTAACGGAGTTAGCCAAAAGGACTAACTTGCACAATTTTTTCAAGAAGTGGGACTACTTGTTACATTTTAAAAAAGGTAGGATGATTTTGAACAAAACCCATCTTTTAAGGGACCAAAATAGGTATTAAGCCTAAGTGGAAAAAATGATGACAAAGAAATTAGGAACTCCAAAATGATTTTCTACACCATAGTTGACCTTCGTGTGTAAAAACTTCACCTGAAGTACTCACTTATTTTGGCTTTGGTACCAGTTATGTTCCTACACCATGATTTTTACTAAATAGGGTTCCTTTGCCACCAATTTCTTCATAAATTGTATAATAATTTGTTCCAAATTACTTATAAGTGGAAAAAATGATGACAAAGAAATTAGGAACTCCAAAATGAGTTTCATGTTCATAGTTGACCTTCGTGTGCAAAAACTTAACCTAAAGTACCCACTTATTTTGCCTTTGGTACCGGTTATGTTCCTACACCATGACTTTTGTTTGTTGTTGCTAAATCAACCTTTAATCAACCTTTAATGAACTTTCGGTGGGTGGCACAGAGCAAGGTGTGTGGATTGGAGGAACACTCGCGAATACTCTCTCTCTCTAGGTTTCATGCACTCAGGCTGCACTCCGACGGCACTCCGACAACAATGGGTGGCTAGGTGGAAGGAAGAGTAGACTCTCTTTAGGTTTTGAGCACGAACTGCGGCACTCCGACGACGGCAATGGTGGAGGGGAGACTTTCTCTAGGTTTCGCGCTCTCGGATTCTCTCTCGAAACTATCTCAGATTCAAAATTTAAAAAGAGAAAATGATTCCAAAACTTGAAACTCTACCCCAATTCCATTACCACGTTTTAAAATAATTTTTACGTGCACTACTCAGATTTTGACACGTGTCTAAAAGTGGTCAAATTATTGTTCAAATATCATTACCTTTATAATTAATACTTCAATATTAAATCATTCTTTTATTATGGAGCTACCAGAGACGATTGCAACCTCTCACATAAGAGGTTAAGGGAGCGAAATTAGCACTATCCATTTAAAACGGAACGTGAAGTTATCAGAAACGAAAAGTGCATGAGAAAGTGGCTACCTAAAACTGCGTGCCACAGTTGTTTGAGAAGGAGTCAAGTAGCTTAGGAACAGAAAATTAGAATGATACAGTGGTTGGTATTTTGTGTTATAAAATCATTAAATTGAAAATAATATATTTAATACCTTGAAATTATAAAAACCATGCTTTTATCCAAATAAAAGATATGGTTGATCTATATTTATAAGAGGCAATATAGAAGGTTGGTAACTCTTCCAAAATAATGTCCAGTATTTTTTTTATCAATAATTAGTAAAAATCATTGTTGAATTCAATTATTTAAGACTCCAGGGGAATAATATTTTTGTTTATATTCGATTGACAGTAATTATGATATTGTAAATGAGATTAAAATCGTTAGTTAATTAAATAAAATTCATGAAATAATAAAGAAAATAAAACTAGTTCAATAAATATAGTATTGATTATAGGAATGAAAAAAGCACGATCGTTGTGCGTGAACCCTGACACACGTGCTTAATGGACGCGATTTTCTGAAATTATTTGAACTAACTTGCACGTTCGAAGTGAGAATTACTACTACTCATTCTAAAATGTACGCAAGGGGTTTTTATTTTATTATTTTTAACACTCGTTAAAAAATGAACGTGGAAACGGTAGAAGGGGAAAGGCACGTGAAGCTTGGTAAATGAAACGCTGAGTAAATGAAATTCAAGGAATAGAAATTTGTTTCTATTAAAAAAATATGTTATTAAAAATTAAAATTAAATTTTATATCTAATTTATCTTAAAAAAATTGAGCTTATTTTAATTTGATAATACATATGATTAACATAAATTTAACAACCTCAAATATATAAATTGAAGAAAATGGATAACATGAGATAAGATAGATTAATAAATTTTAGGATGATAATAAATAAGCATCCCATTTTTTTTATATAACACTTATCTAACGTCAATAAAATAATATTCTTATTTTAAAATATAAAATAATTTGGAATGAATAAACTAACAAAGTAATATATATATATATAGGAACTAAAAACATATTTAACCCAAAAAATAATATTTATATATATATATATATATATATATATATAAATATTATTTTTTGGGTTAAATATGTTTTTAGTTCCTATACTATCAAGCGGTTTTGGTTTTAGTCCCTCCTTCAAAGTAAGGTATATTTTAGTCTTCCTTCTTAACGAAACTTTGATTTTAGTCCTCCAAAACTAACACCGTTAAAAACTAGTTGATGTGACTAACGATAGACTGACACGATTTTTTTTTCTTACGTTGACTTAGTGCTTTTCACCTTTTCTCTCTCGTCTCTTCCTTTCCACGCATAAATGGCCTTCCAGATTCCATCAGGAGAAGATTTGATGCCTTTTCTCCCTCATCTCTCACCGCTAGAACTCTGTTCGAGCCGTTTCGGCGGAAGCGGTCCAGGTGCGGCTGCCGACGCCGAGCTTCTACGAGGTGCTGCGAATCCAGCGCCACGCTTCGCCGACGGAGATCAAGTCTGTTTACCGGAGCCTCGCGAAGCTCTATCATCCCGACGCGAAGGTGTAGCATGCGATAAAGGACGTTAGAGTTGGCGAAGCCGCCGATGGAAACTTCATCCATATCCGAAGCGCGTACAAGACGCTGTCAGATCCATCGACAAGGGTGACGTGCGTTCGAACGCTGACAGCGGTGCACGGAGGAAGACACCGCCAGTTTTCAGTTTCTCTTAGTCGGAATCACTCATCGACGTTTTACGCAACACAGAGATGAGAAACGGACCAATGCTAGTAGGTGGAGCTTCGCTCGGGTGATTAAAAAGAAAGGTGTGGATTGAATCACAGCCAAGAAAGGAATTGCTGGCTGAAAATGATGTGAAGAAAGAGTGATGATAATCTGAAATTACTGACTTAGATGTATAGATTAAACAGACTGAGAGGAAAAGTTAGAGGATGAGGCAAATTTTGCTTCTGTTTCTTTTTGTGAGAATGTAAAATGCTTTGGTTGTGTATAGCTATTTTAAAAAAAAAAATTTGCTACAATTTCATTAAATAGGATGAGATGAGAAAGATGAATGAAGATTTGGGGAAAAATCAATACCACATTCTATTCGAATCCGCCAGAAGGCAAGTTTCCAAAATCTCATTAACCATTTGTGAATTAATTAATGGTCATGAAAAACTCATGAGAATATGAATATTGATCCTTGACATCTTCTCTCTCACATTAAAGGCATTAGATCTTCTCCTGATGGAATCTGGAAGGCCATTTATGCGTGAAAAGGAAGATACGAGGGAAAAAAGATGAGAAACAGTGACTCAGCGTAACAAAAAAAAACGTGTCAGTCTACCGTTAGCCAGATCTGCTGGTTTTTAACGGTGTTAGTTTTGGATGACTAAAATCAAAGTTTCCTTAAAGAGGAGGAATAAAATGTACCTTACTTTGAAAGAGGGACTAAAACCAAAACCGCTTGATAGTATAGGGACTAAAAGCATATTTAACCCTTATTTTTTTTAGGTGCTAGATGGGAATAATAAAATTGAGAGATGTAGAATTTTTTTCCTAAACTTGACATAGATATTAATTTTAAATTTGTTCCAAACTTAAGTCCATTCAAATAGTATCATTAGGTTTAATCATCTAAGTTCATTTCTACAAAAAAAAGTTTAAAAAATAACTCTAATATATCATTTGAGAGATTAATGTACTATATATATACATACAAGGATCATATGATTTCACATCTATTACAGGAATGACATCTTCACAAATTATAATAATGCCTAAATTATAGCTAACAGAATAATGGACATATCTTAACACCTCCACTCAAGTTGGTGAATGGATATCACACATTCTCAACTTTAATAGAGACTCATTAAATACTCTACTTGACACTCATTTGGGAAAGAAAACTATTATAGCTTCAAGCTTCTCTTTGATGAAATGTCTATCAATCTTCACATACTTTGTTCTATCATGTTGCACAAGATATTGACCAATTGTTATAACCAACGTATTGTCATAGTACAAACTCATAGTTTCATTTGGTTCAAAGCCCAAAACTGAGAGCACATTTTTAATCCACAAAAGTTCACATACACCTAGTGTCATGCCTCTAAATTATGCTTCAGCACTAGATCTTGCTACTACAAACTGTTTTTTACTCCTCTAAGTTACAAGATTCATTCTTACAAAAGTAAATTATCCAGAGGTAGATCTTATATCATCTTTTGAACCTGCCTAATATGCATCAGTATACCCTTCTACCTTTAAGTTTCCATGATTTGAGAACAAAATTCCTTTTCCAAGAGTGGACTTCAAATATCTCAAAATCCTCTCAACAGCATTGATATGAAGCTTTCGTGGGTCATGCATAAATTGACTAACAACATTCACTACATAGATAATATCTAGACGTGTATGGGATAAATAAATTAATTTTCCTACCAGCCTTTGGTATCTCGCTCTGTCTATGCTTGCTGAATTTGAGCATTGAAAGAGTTTATGATTTTGTTTAATTGTGTATTAACTGGTTTACTCCTATGTTGATGACACTGATATCTTCCGGAATCTGAACAGTCTGAAATGATGATTACTCTGAATCTTGAGACTATTCCTCAATGAGTTGAGTGGTCATCAGTCCCATCTAATGAGTCAAACTTTGAATTGATGCTCTGCTCTCTTGCTAGAATTGAATGTTCTACATGGTCATCTGCTTCAACAACTCCTCCAATGTAGGCTCAAAAGTCGTAGGTTGAGGAGCTGTTTGGGCCGGCTCATGAGGCTGCAGCTATTGTTGTTCCTAGAATGGTGGAGGGGCCATACAAGAATTCTGAAATAGTGGTTCTTGATATTGATGTTGCAGTTGTGGAGTACCATACCATCCCAAGTTAGGATCATTCTATCCAAGATTGTTGTTGTAATCATACTGATCAAAATGATGCTGAGTAGGGATTAATTCATCCAAGAACAATCGCTTAAGATCTTCCCAAGCAGTGATGGATCCTGGAGGAAGACAATAAAGCCAATCCCTTAGTGCTCCTTGTAATGAGTGTGGAAATGCCCTTAAGAACATTTGATCATTTGGGACATGTGGAGGCTTCATTGTAGAGAAAATGAGAAGGAACTCCTCCAAATGTTTATGTGGGCATTCACCTGCAAAACCACAAAACTTAGGCACCAAATGTATCAGTCCAGTGGTGAGAACACAATGAACATCATCCCCATTTGGTGTAACTGGCTCCCAAAGAGTACTTTCAAGAGTTGGAGGATGAGTCATACTGTTCTCAATATAGAAATCAACAGAATGTACATGAAAACCATAATCAGAGTTAGATGCAGAAGGAGAATCATAATCAGAGGCAATGGCAGAATAAGCAGTATACATAGAACTGAAATAGGTAGCCATGGAGAAGGAGAATGGAATAATTATGCAACTAAGGCTATCTAAATGCAAAGACTACAAATTCCTAGAATGCCTAACTAATATATGAAAAGTACTATCAAATTTAGGATCAAAGATTGGTAATGGCCCAAGATTGCCTCTAGTCATGCACTAAGTCAACTCTATTAGCAAAAGTCAACAAAGTGAAAACATAGGGGGGTAAACATGAAGTATATGTAAATAAATTCAGAATCGGCTGAAAATTTGTCACAAACCCCCAAAAATCATGAAACAATAGCACAGGAAATTTCAAATAAAAAATCAAAGTATAGCTATGTTAACCGACACAGAAAAGTGTGAAAACGGTAAAAATAAAACTTCAAAAAAAAAAAAAAAATAGTAAACGGCCTTTTTTAGGATATAGAGGCCTGACCTCCTGCTACAAGCAAGGATCAATGAATAACTTGCATTTTTCTACCCAAAAAGCACATATGATACGTCCAATTCCGACTCCGTGAACAAAAGTTAATATTCTTGAAATTTTGGGCTCACCCGTTTTTCACAAGACTGAATTGGACAACCAGTACTACTTCTGGGATTTTTCTATCAAAATATGAGACAAAAGAAGTTACCACACCAAATTTCAACAAAAATAACGCCCCTAGCTATCAAAATAAAAGTTGTCAATTAATTAGGAAAAATTGGGCACTATTCACGTACTATTCATTATGTGCAACTCTTTCATTGCATTCTCATGCTTAACAAGCCAAATAGCATCCAATTTTTTCTAATTGTGACATAAAAAACACAACACAACACAATTACACATGAAACACGCATACACAGACCATAATAGCGCATACAAAATGCACACACAACACAACAAAGAACCTAAGATCGAATCGTTGGTCCCCAGCAACGACACCAAAATTTGATCGAGGTCATACCTGAATCAAATTTAATGTGCAATAAAGTATAGTATAGACTAGGAAATGACTCCTAGGTCGTCTCTCAAGGACCAAATATTGGTTCAGTCATTAGATCGAACACTTGGTGGGTGTTTTTGGACAGTTTTGTGACTTGAATCTAACTAAATTAAAACACAAATTCAACACAGATTAGAAACGGTTGGTCACTATCTCAATTTCATTCCTCCAATCACAGATTAACAATAATTACCCACTCCTCTAACCCCTAATCCAACACAAGTTAACCAACTAAGCGAAGATTAATCATGTTTTCATAAAAGCGAATTAAGCAAACGCCATGGTCACATTCAATCAATTATGCATCACACAGTTTCATCAACTAAGAGAAGATTAAACACCAATTAGGCAAATAAGTGTGTACCCACTTGCAAATGCACAACCAGATTCAATATCAACCAAGTCAGAGCAGTAGAAACATAATTACGATTCATAAATCTCAAGGAAACGATGCAATTTCGCTAATGAACAACCAAGCAAATCTAAGCTAACATTAAATCGAAATTACACCAGAAAAACCCAACTAAAAACATGAAAATAGAGGAAAAACGTATAGGCAAAGCTTGAATGCGAAATTGAAATGGAAGAACATAACAGAATCTCATAAAAATGTAAATAAATTTGCACCCAAACTAAGAAACGCAATTAAACCTGGGAAACGAAATTGGGCAGGAATGAAATTGGGGAAAAATGAAATTGAAAAGTGAGAATGCAAGAAGAACACAAAACGAAAATGTAATTGCAATTAAAAAGAGGATTCAACACATAAAAGTGAATTGAAAGCAAACCTAAAACCCCTAAAGGTCATTGCATACAAACCACTTGGCCAACTTTGAGCAACCACTCGATGAGGAACATTATCCGTGAACTCTCACCCGAGTCTCTTCGACCAAACGGTCTCGCTTGCTTGGTCGTCTGACCTTATAGCCTAAGTTATTTTGATATTAACTGTCTAACCTCATAAATATGTTGATTTGATTGGCTATACTTTTTCTGACAAGTTCAAATTTGAATTCTTATTTTTCTTCAGTGTAGATAATAGGTGTCGGAACAATCGGTATCGTTCGAAGATAGAGTATAACGCAGCGGAATAAAACTTAAAGTAGTGGAAAGCGTGTTCGGTCACTTTTTAAATTAAAATGGTCAGTTTTTAGAAATAAATTTTCTAAGAGAAAATTTATCGAACAGTTGATGTGCAAATAAAATTAAAGAGTGTAGGGAAGAGAAAACTCACACAAATGATTTTTATACTGGTTCGAATCAAAAGATTCTACGTCCAGTTGTTAACCACTATAAAAAGTGATTAACATTTTTCACTAAAAAAAAGCTCCCCCTAAATATGATCTCCCCCTCAATATGCATAAAAACAAGAGATCATTTTATTCATAAAAAAAAGAATTACATCAGCATCATGAGGAAAAACATACTAGCAACAAAACATAGAAGGAATAACAGACAATCAACAAAACATGCTAACATAGAACCTATATCTAAAACTCAGGGATAGGGGATCTCCCAGGTGGTTGAATGTTTAGATGAGATTCGATGTTGGATAGGCGAACATCAAGTTCAAGAAATTGATCAACCATGTATTCATCAATAGATTGCTGCCACTCATAAATCTCTTCAAAGTGTGTTTTCTGTGCTAGACTCAAATCCTCTAATTTGCTTAGATAATCTTGTAAAGTGTTCTTCCATAGAAGTTGAGGATGAGGAGGGTATGTTGGATGGACCAGCATCAGAAGGAGCAACAACACTTACTGGGTCTGCCATGTGTGTATCCATGTCATCTTCTTCACCATCATCTGAATGAGCATCATCTTTATGAATAATGACATTTCCCCGGGTAACAAATCCCATTTGTCTAAAAGTGGTGTCTCCAATCTCAGATCCAATGGCTTGAATTGTTTGAACATGTTCTCCTTCCACATTAACTCCTTTGTATTCTATAATTCTAGAAATGAGAATAGCATAAGGAAAATGATAAGAATGAGATTTTTTAGCTTTTACCATAGTGTCAGAAATAAGAGCAGGCCAATCAATGTGTATGTGATTTAGGATCCCATACAGAAGAAGCAGATCCTGTTCAGAACATTGGGCATGGTTGGTTGCTCTAGGACACAATAGCCACACAATTAAGTAGTGGATCATCCTCTCTTCAACTTTAAAGCCATCAACAAGTAGTTGCCTACGGTTGGTCTGCTGTTCAGGATGGCGCAAGAAGGATTGAAAGGCCATCAGTCGGTTGAAGTCAGGAATTCCAAGATGAACTTTCACAGCATCATCCCAGATGGTAAGTTGAGCAATGTTGGTCCACACATCATCATCCAAAATTATACGGACCCCTTTCACTTTGGTGGATATAATCCCATCTCGATATCGCAAGTTGAAGTAGAAAACTCTTATGAGGTCGAGATAAATACAACCTTTTTGCTGTACTAAATGTGTGAGACCTTGACCAGCAAAAAGATCTGGAAACTAAAATCCATAGAAACAGAAAAAGTCAAGGCGAATATACTTTACCTACATGATTCTCCTTTCTTGCCAAGAATTAACATAGTCCGCATGTTTTTCTTGATCCGAAATCCACCCATTAATGGTTATAGGACATGGTTGAGAAGAAGAAGATGCCCCAATATTTCTTCTACATTTTCTTCTAGATTCATCCATGGAAGGAGTTTGAAATAATAGGACAGTGAGAGAGTGAAGAGAAATGGAGAGAATTTTAGCTCTAGATTTGATTTCAGCAGTTTTTGGATGCAAAGGAGTGACTAATAATCGATTATAGGGGGCTATTTATAAGAAAAATGGAAAAACTAGCCGTTTATGGCCATTTATAGCCGTTATGGGACGCTCCAACGACTCTATTTGTGAAACTGTTCGCGTGATAATCGATTATTGCTCGAGATAATTGATTATCTACTCAAGAATCACTGCCCAGAAATTTCATGATAATCGATTATGCCTGATGGTAATCGATTATCTGTTCATAATTTCCCAGATTTGAGTTTAAGTTTGAATAATCGATTATTACCTTACGATAATCGATTAAAAACGCTAATTTTTTACAAAAATTGAAAAATTTTCATAAGCTTTGATCTTAAGACATATCTAACACTCCTAACTCTCTCCTAAGTTCATAAAATCTAGACACTCCCTTAAATGGCTCTCATCCTTAAAAAAATAAAGACGAATTTATAAAGTTTGAACTTTTATAAAATGAGAGGCAAATACATGATGAAATACCAAAGTATAGATGAATAACCAGAGATATCTAACAGCCTTATATATCTCCCCCTCAAATGGATACCAGGTATCACAAGATCATGTCATAAGATGTCAAACAAAAATTTCTCTTAAACTCAAAAAATAGATTCTGAAAAATATTTTAAGATCTGTTCAGTCCAAAACAATGGAGAGATGCTTATAAGCCAGTTCAGATTTATATTTGCAATTCCAAACTAGTTTCAGTGATTCTTTAGCAAATCAAATTCGAATTTTATCAAACTTAATTAATTCATTGAAATCAACAATCATTTTTCATACGAATAAGAAATCAATGATTCTGCAATCAATTTATAAACTATAATGAAAGCAAGAGTAGCTTAAATGAATGTGATTACATCACAGTTGCTCAAGTTTTAACAGAAAAGCATTTTTTCTAACACAATCAGTTCAAAAACTAATTTTGACAGCATAACTTATAACTTCCCAAACAACAACTATGATTCATGCACTCTCATGTCCCAATCTGTTCAACCCCATTAATTTAGCTGTGCATATCAAAATAACATATACAAAAATTCAAACACAAAAGTTGTTTTAGATTTTATCTTTAATAGTTTTTAAATCAAATAATTCACATCAAAATTATGCAAATTTGATCAGTTCATTTATTGCATCCAAGTTCTCAATGTGTATTATCATAGCTCGTACGGTATGCATTTGAACAAATCTCCACAGAAACAACTTCGAGACAGAATTGTCAATTTAATCATCAATTGTCTTAATCATTCAAAAATGCAGATAGAAACTATCAGCTAGCTCATTCAAATGAATTTTTCATTGCTTTTGATGCTTGATAGAAATTATACCAAGGCTAACTTCAAAATACTCATGAAATTGAATACCAAACCAGTTAAGCACAAAATAAAAAATAATCATTGAGATAACAATGCACATGACTAATCATACCAAAAGATTAAATTCAGCACATGAATGTCTCAAATAGATTATTTCACTGATTAAAGTGTGTAAGCAGACAAGAACACACCACAGGATGAATGAATCAGTGATGGACATATCATTCGCTCAAACAAAAATGAATATGACAGTAATCAAATAATGGAAGATCAAGTAAAATAAAGATGCAACAACACATTTTAAACAATACTTAGCTCAATCACTTTGAGCTCGAACCAAGGCTTTGGATATCACTTGGTGGACTCACTTCCTGGCTTGGAGCATCAATTTCAAAAGCAGAATAATTTTAAAGTTCTCTTCTCCTTTTGAAAAACTTAACCTGCAAAGTAAAATAATACAATTTTGGTACCCATAATCTCATTTGGGTCCTTTGAGGTTAGAGACATATTACTTTATGACAGGAATCCAAACATATTTTCCATTTGGAACTCCAAAATGTTTAATGTTACATTTGTTTGAATTATGCCCCTTTTTCATGCAATAAAAACAACAAACATCATGCACCTTGTTTTTCACAAAAGTCCCCTTCTCAACCCAAACTCTACGAGTTCTTTTAAATTGAGGTTTCCTATGTTGATGCATGTTCTTGTTTTTAACATTTTTCTTTCTAAAACCATTTTGAACATGTGAAATAGATTTGGTGGCTTTAGCAAGAAAATTTTCAAGAATATCTATGTCAAACATGTGACTCTTACATGAAAGGCATTCAACAAGATGTACAATTTTATTTGATTCAGACAATTTTGTTTCTAGATTACTAACTTTGTTTCTTAAAACAACTTCTTCATCCAATTCACTTTCATATTTAATTTTCAATTCCTTAAACTCATTTTTCAAATTTTTATGATCCGCATCTAATTTCTCAGATTCATTTAACAATTCAAGAAAAGCTTTTTGTAAATCAAACTCACTAGTGTCAAGGCTAGAGCCACTTACTTGGCTTGCAGTGTCATCAGTAGCAACCGTCAAACATATGTTTGCTTCTTTAACAGAATCACTTGAACTACATGAGTCATTATCATTCCAAGCAATGTAGGCCTTCTTCTCTTTGTGAGTTTTCTTTTTCTTTCTTTCTTCACTTTTCTTGTTATTTCGACAATCAACTTTAACATGGCCTCTTTCACCACATTCGTAACATTTAAAGCTTGATGTGGAGCCTTGATTGTTCTTCTTTTTCTTCAAGAATTTTCTTACAGATAATTCATCGTTGACCATCAAACATAAATTTTTTTGGTCATTAGAATCGCTTGAGATTGAGGAGCTTGATGTAGAGCTTGAGTCAGACACTGTTAACTTATCCACATCTATGACTTCATTATAACTGTGTCTTAAAAATTTCCACATTTCCTGTGCACTTTTATAAACAGAGACTTTGAAAAAATCATCAATGGTTAGTGCAGATAAAATTATATTTCGAGCCTTAATATCAAATTGGGCTCTTCTGTTTTCCTCAACAGTCCAGTCAAAATATGATTTTTCTACCTCTACAACATCAACTGTACTTTTAGGAATAAAAGGACCATTTTGTATAGCTTCCCAGATGCCTCTGTCAATAGATCCCATAAAAATTTCCATTCTGACTTTCCAGAACGCATAATTATCACCAGTAAAAAGTGGTGGTCTGTTAATAGAAGCACCCTCGGCATATACAAGATTTTGAGTGTGATGACCAGCCATTTTCGCAATTTTTGAAAAACTATCAAAGCAAGCTCTGATACCAATTATCGGAACAATCGGTATCGTTCGAAGATAAAGTATAACGAAGCGGAATAAAACTTAAAGTAGCGGAAAGCGTGTTCGGTCACTTTTTAAATTAAAATGGTCAGTTTTTAGAAATAAATTTTCTAAGAGAAAATTTATCGAACAGTTGATGTGCAAATAAAATTAAAGAGTGTAGGGAAGAGAAAACTCACACAAATGATTTTTATACTGGTTCGAATCAAAAGATTCTACGTCCAGTTGTTAATCACTATAAAAAGTGATTAACGTTTTTCACTAAAAATATAGTTGTACAGATTACAAGATAATGAAATGAGTAAGGGATAGAAAACACCTTCCTTCGACAAACGAACCGGAAGAGCTTCCTTCGACACACGAACTGGAAGCAACCACTCTGCCAACTCGAAGAGAACCGCTCCGACTTTCGACACACAAAACGCGAGCTTCTCCTATTCACGAGACCAGGCAGAGCACCTTGCCAACTCGAAGAGAACCGCTCCGACTATCGACACACGAAACATGAGCTTCTCCTATTCACGAGACCAAGCAAGGGAACTTGAACTATAGCTCTTGAGAACTTCCTCTAACAAACAGTATTCTGCAAAGCTTCTGTTCAACAATGTTGCTTCTGAAAATTTCAGATGTCCAATATATAGCCAACTACCCTGAATATCAAAGGTCAAGTCCCAACTGCTACTAATAATCGATTATTGTAAGTGATAATCGATTATTCAAGTCCGTTACAGGTTTTTCAAAATGTGATAATCGATTATTTGGAAGTGATAATCGATTATTCCTGAAAGACTCATGATAATCGATTAATTCTTCTCATAATCGATTATTTCAGTAAAAATACAGGTTTTTACAAAATTTAAAGACTTTCCTATTACACTTATATTCTACAAAAGTGCTTTTAAACATTTCTTCAGGTGAAACTTCTTGTAGCATCATCAAAACTAATTTCTTTAAGATTTACCAATGCTCCTCATTGGTAACAATAGGATCCTAGCGTCTACTGCTCAACCTAGAAAAAAGTTCCAAAGAGAACTCCTAGCGTCTACTGCTGAACCTAGAAAAAAGTTCCAAAGAGAACTCCTAGCATCTACTGCTCAACCTAGAAAAAAGTTCCAAAGAGAACTTCTGGCGTCTAGTACTCAACCTAGGAAAAAATTCGAAAGAGAACTCTTGGCGTCTACTGCTTAACCTAGGAAAAAGTTCGAAAGAGAACTCCTGGCGTCTACTGCTCAACCTAGGAAAAAGTTCGAAAGAGAACTCCTGACGTCTACTGCTCAACCTAGGAAAAAGTTCCAAAGAGAACTCTTGGTGTCTACTGCTCAACCTAGGAAAAATTTCCAAAAAGAACTTTTGGCGTCTACTGCTCAACTTAGGAAAAAGTTCCAAAGAGAACTCCTAGAGTTCGCCGCTCGGTGCAGAGAGGAATGAAGACTTAAATAGACTCTCTAAATACAACGTGAGCGATGTCTCTTAAGATCATAATAATCCCTGTGCACCTCTTTTAATAAAGAGCTTGCTTGGGTTTGGGGGACTTATGTATTATATGAAAAATATCGATCGGAGTTGATAGTCATTTATGGGAAGTTAACAGGTATATTAGCAGGTATTAATTGGTCATATTGTCTTACGCTTTACAAATATACGACATTAATAATTGATTAATGAGTTTGATTGCCTAAAAATATACTACATTAATTGTTAATCAAAGGGTTTGACTGCCACAAGTCCTATAAATATATAATTGATGTTTAGGTAAAGACATATTTTTTTATCCTAACAAAATAGAGACCTTGTCTTCTGCGAGTCAACAGCCCATCAAAATAGATTGCGTTTTTTAAGAGGATTAAACGATCAAAGTATAAAACAGAACAAGAAAGAACGATCAATCAGACCAATTCAACTTAAACACATAATAAGATATAACACCATCATACTTTGAATATAAAAGACATCATCGTAAATATTGACTATTTATATATGAGAACATCTATTATAAATTAATAAGTAAAATTACAATATGTCAAACACCTATGTAAAATTAAACTTAGAGTTGAACAACTTGTAGTTTGATACTTAACAAATTAAGTATCATAGTTGTATTGTTTTTTTAGCTAGTTTAGCACAGGGACAAGATAATAAAAAATTGTTGTTGATTTGATAACTAATAAGAAAAGAAACATAATGCATAAAACTTAAGTGTCAGGTTTGTGAAGAAAAAAAAAAACATATTATCGTGATCCTCTCGTTATGGAAGAAAAAAAAGACAATATGATAAAATAAATTAACTTATGATGATCTAACGGAGAGAGAACTTATATCTAAGTATATAAGGGAAATACTTAAAATTTAACATTTATAATATTTATATAGATATTTTATATCTTCTTATGATAAATTTAATGTATGTAATTATTATTTTTTTCTCTTATATGTATGATGATTTATGAAAAAGACCATTATAAATATTTTTTTATGAAAAAAATTATTTATGCTTTAGAATAAATAAAGGAGGTATTATCTCTTCCATAATATAGAAATTAAAAATTTATCATCAAAGATATTTTCCTGTTTATAAAAATTAGTCATTAATTGTATATAACTTTTGGATCACAAATTTTAAATATTGCGAAATTTCCTCCCTTATTCGTTGAAACGAATTATTTGGGCTTTAGAAGGTGATTATAAGATATAATAATAATATTAACGTTATACTATTTTACATTTTAACGTGGACAACAGTAATGTTATTTAAAATTTTAACAGTCTTTCTGTATTAATTTTTATTGAAATTATTCAACGCGATTTTTTTTTACTTCTTTCCATGTTAATGTTATCTTCAATTTTGTTAAAATCTGTGATTTTATAATTAATACCAACGTGGTTAAGAAGACAATAACATAACAAAATAAATAACATATGACAGTGTAAATTACACTTGTTTGTAAATATTCAAGATGATTATTATGTGAAATTTTTATGTTCTTGTTACTGTCTAAATAGTGTCAACATCAATTTAAGAAAAAATACCAACAAAAAGAATGACTATTTTTAAAAATAAAATTGAAAATTTGTATTGAATAATTCCGACAAAAATTTGGGACAAAAAATTAAACCTTACCTGAATTAAAAAATATGTTATTTCAGAAATATGAAAGTAAGTGTAATATTTCACGAAAATAAGATAAACATACTGTGCATTCTTTAGAATTTCAATTTAAAAAAAGTGAGAAACTACTTTTTTACAACTAAAATGCCGCCATGTTAGGGATGACAACGGATTGGGTCGAACACAAATAATGTCTACTTACAATTTGATCTGATAAAAAAAAATCATCCGCTATCCGTTTAAAAAATATCCACGAATATTTTAAAATTCGCAGATGTCCGTGGATATCCGTAGATACTCGCAAATATTTAAAAAAATATATTTTTATAAATTATTAAAATAAAATTTAAATAAAATTATAAAAAATATATAAAATATAATATAAATTAAATTAAATATAAATTAAAATTTAACATTAATTAAATTTAACCTTATAAAATATAAATTAATATTAATTTTAATTAAATTTAACTTAATAAAATATAAATTAAATTTTTGTTTTTATTTTTGGCAAGTAACGAATATCCGCAGATATAGAAAATATACTATTTATACCTGACCGGTTTATAAGCGAATATTAAAATATACGCTACCCACAACCCGTGGATAGTAAATATCTGCGAATACCAACTATTCATCGCGAATTTTATCTGGGAATGCAGATTTTTTTGTCATACCCTTAAAGAAGATATTATTCAGTAATTTAGATAATGACATGTTATTTTGTTGAAGAAAAAAAAAAACTCTTTTCTGGAAAAAGAATGTGTAAATTAGTGTGAATGATGCATTCGACTATTGGGCCATGATGAGAGTGATGCACCAAAGTAAAGGAACTTAGAAGCACTCCAAAATTTTCTCAACATTTTGAGAGTTTGTGATAAAATCTATTTAGTTGGTGTCCTTTGAAAGTGGTCAATAATTGGTGTTGAAGAGAAAAAAATGGTTGAAGTGGATTAGTGGATAGTGGATAAAAAGAGGGTCCTTCAAAGATTGACACTTTGATCATTAAAAATCCCATTTTTTTTTGGTCTATTTAGTGGGAAACGTGGCTCCATGTGAGAAGAATGGCCCCATCAAAGGGCAGTCACTTACCACACTAGAGAGATGCATCAATTGGGTGGCTTCATTTCTTTCTCATCAATCATATATACAAAATAGGGTTTTTTTTCTTTTCTTCTCTTTCTAAAGACATGTTTAAACAAATTTATTTATCAACACTTTTAAAAAATAAAAAAAAAGAATAATTTCTTTTTATGGATTAAATAAAAAATTAAAAATCTAAAAGGTTGTACGAGATATATTAAATTTTTCAAGTAGATATATTGGAGAAAGTCACTACGTAATTAAGAAAATTTAAATAAGATTAGTCATTTTTTTAACGAGCAACTCCTAAGATTTGGATTTGATGAATTGTGAATTAATCGATAACGTTATCACTAAATCAAAACCTTAAATCAATATATTTGTATATATTTGTAGATGTTTACTTATTTGATCTATCTTCACTTGAAAATTGAAACTTTCGATACCAAATTTGAATTCCTTACTAGATAACTTCTACAAATTATCTTATACCAGAATTAATTTTTCAATTTGAATTTATGAAAAAGTTCACTTTATTTTTTTTTCTCCAAAATCTCTATAAAAAAAATTCAAGCATATTCTTAATTTACGATTTAAATAATTCATTAAAACTATTAGATTAAAGGTTGCCAGGGAGAAAACTTATCCATAAAAAGAAAGAAACACCCAATCAATTTCTTAATAAATTAAAATTAATTTATATGCAAACATTTAAAAAAAAAAAAAACTACTAGAAAATATGTTCTACAAATTAGCTCATAGATAACCTAATTTTAACATTTTGAAAAGCTTACTACATTTTTTACTTTATATATATAAAAAGATTTGTGTAAACATATACCCTATTGTGAAAAGTAAGTTTTTAAAATTATTTAGGAGAAGTTTGATGCATGATATAATTATTATGGCTATTATATGTATAATAGCAATAATGTTTATGGGTGAAGACTTTAGTAAGGCAATGTCTAAAGAAAGGTGAAGTATTGAGGTGGAGATGTTGCCATTTGAGCAAGTGAACCCAAGGAATCTTATCTAAATGCATATCATATGTTCGACAAAAGGCCAATTTGATTCCTTACAATGCCATTGGCCATTGACACATGCACTCTTTTTATGGAAGTAACTTTTTTCTTTTCTGTTTTCTGTGTTCTTTTCCTCCATGGGTTATGGAGCAAATGGCACAAACAGGTTTTCATTTCTTTATAAACATATAATTATTTTTTTCCTTTTGGTGTTGATTGAGAAATGCAAATAGTAGGCATATTAGGCATTGGGATTTGACCTAGGAGATGCAATGTTTTGGTGTTTGTCCCCTAAAGTATGAACAATTCAGCAGTCAAACACCACTAAACTTTGAATTTGGGTGCCCCACCTACCTTCTCTGTATAAATCTCCCTATGCCTATGTCTCTCTCACTTTCTATTCTGTGCCCAGATGCCAAAACAATCACTTTCCTCTTGCTTATTGCTTTCCGTAACCCCATAATTACTAACTGCATTCCCACAGTAATAACAAAAAACCTCCAACATCTTCACCACTGCATAAAACGGAGGAAGAAGAAGAGAGAAAATATAGAACGAAAAAAAACACTCATTCCGAAAACTTTTTTTCAAAATGTACTTCATGTCTTTTGGAACTTATTTCATATAGAGGCATTCTCAAAAACATTTTATGTGTTTTTATTATAAGTATATGTAAAGTAAGTAACATTATTAGGATTAATAATGAGACGGTTTTATTTTTAAAAATCATATCGAAGACTAAAAAAAGTATTTAAATTTCATTTAATTTTACATGTAAAATAATTGGATATAGTAAAAACAATATAAATTTTTAAAGTTTATTAAAGAAATCTCATTTCTAAAAGCTTATTCTAGAACACAACCCATGGGTTTCATAATTTTATTTTCAAAATTTTGTTCCAAAAATATCATTTTTCAAATTTCGGAAACGTGTCCAAAATATATAAGCAAGTTACTTTTACAAAAAATAAAATGGATATTTTGAAAATTTTAAGGGGTGCATGAAGAAACAGTGGGAATGCAGAAAGTAAAAGCATTTCCTCTTTAGACTATCATTAGTAGCCCATTACGTTGGT
The DNA here is from genome assembly GCA_027742785.1 of Vigna reflexopilosa. Classification (NCBI taxonomy): domain Eukaryota; kingdom Viridiplantae; phylum Streptophyta; class Magnoliopsida; order Fabales; family Fabaceae; genus Vigna; species Vigna reflexopilosa. Next base: position 12,565,084 of record CM050926.1, read on the forward strand.
CCAGTTACCTACACAGGCCCCCAATTTATTACAATAAAAGGAGGATTTTAAGGTCAATTCTTTTATAACATGGACCTAAGGAGCAATTTACGAAGCTCGAAATTTAGGTTTCACTTTTGTAAGAGAAATGAATTTTAGGTTTGATTTTAATGAGAGAAATTGCATTTTCACGCCGAAAAGTTAAAACACTATGAGTTAAGAAGGCTTAAGAGGTTTAAGTGTGATTAAGTTCAAAATAAAGAACTAATCCTAAAATTAGGAACATAGTTTGTGAATATACATCCAAACATTGAGAAGAGAAAAGCCATATTTTGGTGTTTGAGAAAATAAAAAATATAAAGAAATGGAAATTCCGACAATAAGAAAAGTGTGAGAGAGAACTGAAAATAATATATCAAGAATATCTTATATGTTTTAAATATTTGTTACTTTTTTTATTATTTTTTTGGAATTATGTTTTTATTGAAACTTTTTATCTAAGGGTTTTTGCATAAAATTAATCACAAACACCTAATCATAATCCCAAGTTAAATGAAGAAAGTAATGCTTTGCGAGTGTGTTGTAAGTACATTTAAGTTAACTTATTGGAGGAATCCTAAAGAAAACTGTGTTTAACTTAAAAAAACAAAAAAAAAACTCTACAAAATAAAATCTCCTAATTTACTCAATTGTTTTTGCAATATAATATAAAAGCACATCCATTAATAGCATTTTAGTTATGTGTACAAGTGTGATTAATTTTTTTTAAAGTATTACACTATTGCATATATGATTATCAGTAACTAATTTTTTTTATTAAATTATAAAAAATATTACTAATATGATTTGGTTTATAATTATCTGACATTTATTCAATTGTTATTTTATATTCTTATTTGATATTTATATAATTATAGAAAAGAAAATATGTAGCTTTTTGACATTGAATAGTCAATAATATCATGTCTTTTTTTTTGTGATTTTTATTTTTTATAAAAATTCATTTGATTAATATTAGAAATAATAAAGGGATTGTAATGGACATCAGTATGAGTATAGCCCTTGGTTGATGAGGATGGGAATGAGACAAAAGTTTCATACTAGTCAAATAAGAAGTTGGGACAAAAATTAAATTTAATTAAAGGATGAGGGTGAGATAATTATCCATACCCGTCCTGTCTTATTGCCATCCTTATTCATACCCTAAATAACCTTTTGTTAAGACAAAATCATCTAAGGAATAGACTGTCTAAAGCAATCCAAGATTTGAAGTTTAACAAAGAGCATTAAAGGTAGGAAAAGATGTTTAAAACAGTAGCATCTAATGAAGAAGTGTCTTATAACGTCTTAAGCCAAGAGTCGAAGGCTTTCTAGACCAAAATGTTTAAATAAATTAGAAAATCATAAACAACGTCAAGAAGAAAGTGTCACTCATAAAAGTATTATGATGCTTATATATTTTGCTTATCAACATTCAAAACATTTAATGCATGTACGAAAAAGAATTTTGATGCTTGTGTATTTTGCATCTTGATATTCCTGCAGATCAATAAAGTAGAAAGATATGATCATAATCCCGATACCCAAGAAAAAGACGTTGTGAGAGAAGAAAAACATTTTGAGAATGTTTCCTTGAAGTCATATTCTATGTCACATTGTACAAGCTAAAGTTTCGCTCAAGGCTATGAGAAAAAGCTCTAAATCCTACAAAGTACACTAAAGTCAGACCTCACATCCAAAGGCTACCAACTCTTCAGAAGTCAACTTCTCGGTCCAACGATCATATTTCAAGAGAAGCTATATATAAAAGAGAGCTTTAAGAGAAGACATTGTTGATGAAAAGTGCAAGAAAAATAACATAAGAAGAATAACAACGTGAAAAGAGAGAAAAGCTTAAAGTGTTCTTATATCGTCTGACGCTCAATATATTTTGAGAGAAACACTTTCAAGCTCTCTTCTATTTATACCTTGTAGAAAATCCATTTGTGAACTTGTTTAAAAATCGAAGAGAACTCAAATACTTGGTTGTTCAACTCAAGTTGAGTTGAACGTTTAGACAATTGTCTAGGGTTAGATCCTAGAGAGGCAAAACTCGGTCTAGCCGTGTTGACTAGGAAATTAGGAGTGGTACTAATACTCATTCTAACCAGGAGTGGTGATAATACTCGGTGAGATCCTAGAGAAGCAAAACTCGTGTAGTATGAAAAGATTAGTGAACCCCTTAAGATTTCTTAAGGAAGAACTAGACGTAGCACAAGTTGAATGAACTAGTATAAAAATATATGGTTTACTGCTTTCCTATTCAAAACGTTTTCCATCTACTCACATTATAAAAACTAGTGTCTTAACACTTCAAAGATCCTTACCTGTTTTAGAATTTGTCATTGTAGGTGGTTTAATATTTCACGGACGCCATTACTTTAGTTGTAAGACCAAATGGAATCCTCTAAAAGCAAAGTAAGTACAGTTTTGTCATTTCTGATTTATTTGTTGTTTTGGAGAACTAAATTTAATGTTGTTAATTTGTACTGTTTTACAGTGGCTATGTCGAGCTTGAATGAATTCATCCTATATTGTGCACATGAATACTTTACTACAATCGAGGCATGAGAGGCACATAGAGGAAACTCCTTTTAAGTGGTTGTTAGAAATTGTAGATCCTATAGAGCTAAACATGAAATTGTTGAAACAAATGGTTCGTCGATGGGTTCCCCATCATCAATCATTTAGAGTTAGGCAAGAATTGGTTCCTTTTAATGTGGTGGACGTGGTCATGACTTTAGGGTTAGGAGTAGGGGGTTTGGAGGTTCTTTTTGATGAATGAGTTGTAGGTAAAGTTGGAGAATTGTTTAATTCAACCGGAATTAAATTGAAAGACATGATAAACATTTTTTATAACATTGTTCTTAATGAAGATCTTGATGTTGATGTCGTTTGTCGTTTGTACATATTAGTTTGTTTTGCGGTGTTTATTTTTCCTAGAAAGGCAAGACATGTTTGTAACATGCCTTGTCTAGTGTTAGATGATTTGGATACTTTATGTAATTATGATTGGAGTACTGCGATACATACATATCTTGTACACAGTCTACACAGATGTAATAAGAAAATATTGACTGGAGAGATTGATGATTCTTTAAGCATAAGTGGGGTTGCTGTTGTTTTGCAGGTATGATTCATTGTTCATGTTTGTGGTATTAAGTCAATTCATTAAGTGAATGGATTGTAAGAAGTTTCTTCATAACTTTTTTTTCCTTTCATTGTAGCTTTGGGTGTATGAACGCCTTTGTTTGCATGGTAATAGTTCTCGCAAGGTATTTCCGCAGCTTCGGCGATTTCGTTCGTTAGATTATGGCCACACAGAAATATATGTTTTGTTTAAAAAAGGTGAGGTAAGTAACTTTCTGAACATAAAATATTTTGATACTTTTGTGATTTGTAGAGTTGTTATTTGATTGAGGTAATTAATTTTTATTTTGATAGGAACAATTTGATTGGTACCTTTCATCCACTGATGAGCAAAATCCCATCATTCGTGCTACATTCAATATGAATGCAGTGGGAAGGAGTGAAGAAGCACCTGAAAAAGGTGGTGAGAGTTGTGAATGTGCACTTGCTGCAAGAGTGGAAAAAATTAGAAGAAACAACCAGAAAATAAGAAGTCGAACGAATGAAACTGCTGCTGTAAGGAAGGAACTTCGTGATCGAAGAAAGGCTCGAAAAATTGAACAATATCCTTCCGTTCATGAACCTGGTGTTGATGTTGATGGTGAGGGGAATGAAGAAGCTGCAGGTGACACAGAAGAACAAGGTGCAGGTGTCGCACAAGAAGAAGCTACAGGTGACGCACATGAAGAAGCTGCACATGATGAACCTGCAGTTGACGCACCTGAAGAAGTTGCACCTGAAGAAGGTGCACATGAAGAAGCTGCACCTGAAGCAGCTGCACCTGAAGAAGGTGCACATGAAGAAGCTGTAGATGAAGAAGCTGTAGATGAAGAAGCTGCAGATGAAGAAGGTGCATATGAAGAACCTGTTGAAGAAGCAGCCACAGATGAAGAACTTGGTGATGAAGAATCCATACAGCATCCACCAGCTTTCATTGACATTGCTGATGTCGTAGATGATGAAGTAAATTCCCATGTTGAACCGATGGTCGTAGAGCCTTTGAATACTTGTGTTGGTGATCCAAGAGAAAAGGTTGATTTGTTTCGGTTGTACTACTTTGTGACGCAAAAACACATTGTACAGAGGTAACATAAGATGATTTTTTTTTATTATGATTTTTTTTATTAGTGCAGTATGATATTTGGTACCTGATATAATATTGTCAATTTTTCAGTTATGTGTGTGAAATAATGGGTCAAGTGTTGAGCACGAAGGATTGTAGCTCATTAGGACCTCGAGAATGTGTAGACAACATGGTAATTATAGAATTGACCTTTATTAATGTTGTTGTTAATGTTAACGTTAAATAAGTTAATGTTAAAGTTGAATAAGTTGATGATATAGTTGTTTATTGTTTTGTTGCTTATAATTTTTGCAGCAACCATGTTCATGTACTTTGAAAATAGGTCGACTGGATTCATAAAGAGGATGATATTCAGTCCAATGTTTGCGGTAAAAGCTGTAATTACAATTTGTTTTATTTTTATTTTTATGGTATAATGTTATATGGACATGGTTGTTTATTGATTAAGTTTGGATTTTTATTTAAGACCCATTTATTGCACGACAATAAGAAAAGAATTGCCAACAGACATGTGTGGCAAGTTAATGATTACCAGCCTTATTTCCGAAACGATCTATTAAGAGTGGAAGAGTTAATGTCTGCTGAATGGGTGAGAAAGGTGTAGTTTTTTAGTAAGTAGTGGTTGATTTAATTGGTTGTTTTTATTTTGACTTATTCCATATAATTTGTAGGTGTTCATCCCAGTTGTAAGTAATGGTCACTGGTGGTGCTATGCACTGAAGGTCTGCACCATGCAGTTTTTTGTAATTGACTCACTGGCGAAGGGAATCAGAGGATGTGGTGGGATTGACAGAAGCATTATATGTTTTAGAGTTTATGTTGAGTGGTCAGTGATTAAATTGTTGTTATTTGAACTTGTTTTTGTTATTTGTGTACAATACAGGCTAAAAATATTCAACGATTTTGGGGTTTGCTGACGAATACGTATGAAGATTCTAAAATTGCTTTCAATGTTCAACAAGAGAATATTCCAGTCCAACCTAACACGTCAGTGTATATTAGGATTATTCTGAAATTTATTGTGTTTTCATTAAGACAAATAATGTATGTATTATGTTATTGTATACAGATACGATTGTGGTGTAATCATGATGAAAGTCTTTGAAATGTGGGATGGAGAGGACAAATATGATGGCAAAAGCATGCCTGATTATACTAATGTAGGTTAATTTGTCAATTGGTAAATATGACATTATATATTTACATTTATTCTAAAGTAATATGTATGTTCATTTCAGGAAGAATTGGCTGAGTTTAGAAAGAAGTATATATGTGACTGGATCCTAGACGACGACAACGTTCGAAGATTTTCAACTCTGCACCATTTACGATTACTATAGGAAATTATAAATGTATTGTTGGTTTACATTGTTATGTTATAGCAAATGAATACACAATGTAATGATTTACAGTAATGCAAATATTGACAGATTTCTGTAACTTTATAGCAAATGAGAACACCTAAAGTTTTGTTGAATGTAATGAATAATTGTATTTAATATTTTGACACAATTGTACAGAGATATATGAAAGGAAATCAATACAACTAAATTATTGTTCTTGATTTATTATTGAAGTTGATTTTCTTTGTCTGTAATTGATTATAGAAAGGCTGTAATAGCTTACTAGTGCCTGTGTAAGCGATTACAGACAGGCTATAATCGCTTATCAGTGCCTGTGTACTGAAACTCCAATGCTGCTCCCTAGTTCTGGTAGAGGGGCTCCCCAGTGCGTGGTTGGTACTGACTTGGTTAAGATTTAATTTATGAATTTGAGATGAATGGTTATTTTTTAGGACCAACAACTGGTCAGGTGTTTCTAAGGGTAATTCATCCAAGTGCTTGTGTGAGGAAGAGGGACTTTGTGACTTATGTGCCTGTGTAAGCGATTACAGACAGGCTGTAATCGCTTACCTATGCCTCTGTACCAAAAGTCCAACGCTGCTCCCTGCCTCTGGTAGAGGGGGTTCCCCAGTGTGTAGTGGGTACTGACTTTGTTAGAATTTAACTTATGAATTTTAGATTAATGGTTGTTTTTGAGGACCAACCACTGGTTGGGGGTTTGTAAGAGTGTTTGATTCAAGTGCATGTGTGAGGATGAGGGACTTTGTGACTTATGTGCCTGTGTAAGCGATTACAGATAGGCTGTAATCGCTTACTTGTGCCTCTGTACCAAAAGTCCAACGCTGCTCCCCGCCTCTGATAGAGGGGGCTCCCCAGTGTGTGGTGGGTACTGACTTGGTTAGAATTTAAAGGTAGATCTTGAGATGAATGGTTGTTTTTTAGGACCAACAACTGGTCAGGTTTTTCTAAGGGTACTTCATCCAAGTGCTTGTGTGAGGAAGAGGGACTTTGTGACTTATGTGCCTGTGTAAGCGATTACAGACAGGCTGTAATCGCTTACCTATGCCTCTGTACCAAAAGTCCAACGTTGCTCCCTGCCTCTGATAGAGGGGGCTCCCCAGTGTGTGGTGGGTACTGACTTTGTTAGAATTTAACTTATGAATTTTAGATTAATGGTTGTTTTTGAGGACCAACCACTGGTTGGGGGTTTGTAAGAGTGTTTGATTCAAGTGCATGTGTGAGGATGAGGGACTTTGTGACTTATGTGCCTGTGTAAGCGATTACAGATAGGCTGTAATCGCTTACTTGTGCCTCTGTACCAAAAGTCCAACGCTGCTCCCCGCCTCTGATAGAGGGGGCTCCCCAGTGTGTGGTGGGTACTGACTTGGTTAGAATTTAAAGGTAGATCTTGAGATGAATGGTTGTTTTTTAGGACCAACAACTGGTCAGGTTTTTCTAAGGGTACTTCATCCAAGTGCTTGTGTGAGGAAGAGGGACTTTGTGACTTATGTGCCTGTGTAAGCGATTACAGACAGGCTGAATCGCTTACCTGTGCCTTTGTACCAAAAATCCAATGCTGCTCCCTGCCTCTGGTAGAGGGGGCTCCCCAGTGTGTGGTGGGTACTGACTTGGTTAGAATTTAAAGGTAGATCTTGATATGGATGGTTGTTTTTTAGGACCAACAACTAGTTAAGGGTTTCTAAGATTGCTGCTGGAAGTTAATTTTCTATACGTGTAATTGATTACAGTGAGGCTGTAATAGCTTACCAGTGTCTGTGTACTGAAACTCCAACGCTGCTCCCTTGTTCTGGTAGAGGCGCTCCCCAGTGTGTGGTTGGGACTGACTTTGTTAGAATTTAAAGGTGGATCATGAGATGAAATGTTGTTTTTTAGAATTTCATCCAAGTTGATTGGTTTCTATTTCATCCAAATAGGTAAAATATAATAATGTACCAACATAAAGAAACAAAATATAGTACAACACTTGAATATTTTTTCCATATTGATTTGTCCATGGTGTGTATATTGATAGCATAATACCATATGAATACAAAATAAAGCAATCATAATTAACGATGATGAAGTCATCCTAATACATATTACAGTCATCCGAATACATATTACAGTCATGCCAATACATATTACAGTCATCCCAATATAATGATTTCAGTCATCCCAATATATATTACAATCATCCAGTGCAAAAGTAGGAATTATGGTAAACATAAGTACAGTAAACCTTAAAAGATTCAAAGTCACTTGCAAAAGAAAAAAAATATCCAATAATATGTCTACATAATATCATTACATTGCGTTAGAGTTGTCTCCATTGTTGTTGTCTGGTACTTTCGATGTAGATGGTTGTTAGTGATGAGGATTTCTCAATTTTCGCATTATTTCAGCCATATTTGGTTCTTCCAGTAGAAGGGGTCGAATGACTGGTTTGGGTGTCTCCATCATGAGTTCCTTTATTGGAGGACATATGTCAGCGGCAAAGACTTTGATTACATTTCGAAGCACTATGTTGACGTAATAGTTTGGTGGAAATGCACTGAATGTATGAACCTACATGAAAAGAAGCAAATAATATGACGAACAATACAAAAAGTTATGGAGTATAAATACAATTATGAATAAGATGGGTTACAAGGTTAAGTATCAAAACGCATCCAAGACCGATATGTGGACCAAAATTTGGATCTTTAAGAACTTTGTTATGTAAGGACGCCTTCATAGTCCCAGTAGGGTCCTGGTCACAGTAAATTTCACATTACATTAAGTTAAAGAACCAAAAGTATGTTTTGGTTACAATATTACCTTCAGAGTCAGTTTCATATCACCCAATCCATTTGGGTGACACTCCTTAACAATACAAACAAGGTGAAGTGTTGACACTGATGGTGCTGTATCTAGGTGGGTGACGTTATTAATATCTCCATTTTTCACAATATCTGCATTTGACTCTTAATTTTAGTAACACGTCAAAATAAATTTACAATGACAAATTTATAAAATTACTGACCATGGTGTTTGATGTACATCTCAGCCCATTTCCATGCATTGGAATTGAAATCTCTTTCATAGGTTGCTTGAGCAACTTCCTCTGCAAATTGTTGGGTGGTACGAGGATCATCACTTATCTTATTCATCATTGATGCCTGCACATTCCCAGCCGGACCAGGAATCAATGATGAGGAACTATAACATTTCTTCAAGAACGATTGAAGGACGTCCTCGTCAAATTCAAGACCTTCCCAAGCATCCATGGTCTTTGTATCTGAAAGAAGAATAAAATTTTTGAACAAAACATATCAAGTAAGAAACTGGAAAGCGTGAAAGCAATACACATTACTTCGAACAATTGTTCTGGAATGAAATTGAGAGTGACTTCCTACAACATAATGTTTGTACATATATAAAGACCAAAAAAAATGACTATTAAATTCTTGGAAAATGTTTCTTTGAAAAAATAATTTAAATTTATTTATTATTGATATGACTATTGATGGCTTAAGAAAAAGTTAATGTTAATTTATTTACTTATTTATGTACTATTTTCGTATAACATTTTCACTCTCCTTGTTCACCTTTTTCATGCATTTAATGAAGGAGATATCATCAACATTATACTGCTTGGTACTTTTCCTTAATGTATGTTGCATTTAATGTGGGTAAAATTATACCTACTTCAACACTCCACTTATTGGCACCTTTTCCTTACCTAATTTATGATATGCATTAAATGCTTCTTCCTTCCTTAAACACAAAAATCTATAGTGTTCATTTGTTGTGCTTCATCTTCTTTGCATTAATTGGTTCTACCTTAAACCATTCCACTTTCAAACTCTCAACTTTTGAAGTAGTTGTGGTCGTTCTCACTGGTCGTCCAGTTTCAGGACTATATCTTTCAACTTCATTAAAGAAGCATTTAAAGGCATTGTGTGGTTGTTGGTCGTTGGTCAAAAGCACAAGAATAACATTAAAACATGACTAAATTCATTCATTGAAGGCCTTCAATTGTAAGTTTACCTGGATTTTAGTTCCAGTAATAAATTTTTTACTCCTTCCATTTTCTTAATTTTATTGGTGGAATCATTTGTAACAAGGTTGGTTGATATATTTAGCATCTTTTTTGTATTGGTTTTTTATATTTATTTAATTTTTAAGCCATATAGCCAGGTAATACATTAAAGGGATGGACAGTTGTCTAGAGAATATGACTATGGATGGTGAAAGCAATGAGCAATTTAATACCGTAGACGATAATATATCGGAGTTGGATCCTACTTTGAACATGTGTTTTGACACTATGGAAGAAGCAAAGAAATTTTATTCTGACTATGGAAAAAGATGTGGTTTTGGTGTTCGAACAAGAACTTCAAAAAAGGACAACAATAATGAAGTGTACTACTTGAGATTGGTATGTTCAAGGGAAGGTAAATATGTTTCTAACATTCGTCCTGAAGTGAAAACTCTGCCTAGTCAGACTAATCAATGCCCTGCTGGAAAACAATTGCTCGAAAAGATGACAAATGGGTTGTGAGGACTGTTGTTGTAGACCACAGTCATGAGCTTTGTACACAAACAGCGAATCTCATCCGTGCCAATAGAAAATCGAACATGCATGCGAAGCACACATTGGAAATTAATGATGATGTTGGTGTACGTATTAACAAGAGTTTTCTTAGCATGGTTGGTGAAGCTGGTGGATATGAAAATATGCAATTTATGGAGAGAGATGCTAGGAACTTCATCGGTCAACATAAAAGGTCAGTTTGTAAGGAAGGGGATGGTCAAGCGCTGCTACGTCACTTTTCAAAAATGAGAGACCTCAATAATGATTTCTTCTATGACATAAAAATGGATGAAGGAAATAGAATTACTAGTGTATTTTGGGCAGACGCTAAAAGACGAGCTGCTTGTGTGGAATTCGGTGATGTCGTGTCTTTTGATACCACTTATTTAACAAAAAAATATGACATGCCATTTGCTCCATTTGTGGGAGTAAACCATCATGGACAATCCATCCTACTTGGTTGTGGATTACTCTCATCGGAGGACACTAGGTCATTTGTGTGGTTATTCCAAAGTTGGTTAAGATGTATGGGCAACAAGGCACCAGACAGTATTGTAACAGACCAATGTACGGCCATGGCTAATGCAATTGAAGAAGTCTTCCCCATAACAAAACATAGGTGGTGTTTGTGGCATATAATGAAAAAGATACCTAAAAAATTGCAAGGGTATACAAATTATCTTACTATCAAGAGTGATGTCAAAGTGGTTGTCTATGACTGTTGTTCTACAATAGACTTTGAAATTGGTTGGAAAGAACTACTTACAAAACACAACTTAGAAAATAATGAATGGTTAGGTAATTTGTACGATGAGAGACACATGTGGGTGCCATGCTACTTGAAGAATCATTTTTGGGCAGGTATGTCCACAACTCAAAGAAGTGAGGGAATGAATGACTTTTTTGATGGATTCATCAATTCCAGTACGACACTTCAATAATTTGTGGTTCAGTACGATAATGCTCTTAAATTCAAAGCACAAAAATAAATAGAAGCAGACTTCTCTTCCCTCATTACCACAGTTACATGTGGTTCTCAATCACCTATTGAAAGACAATTTCAAGTTGAGTACACACATGCAAAATTTGAGGAAGTTCAGATTGAGTTTCGGTGCAGGATGAATTGTTTCATCAAAGACAAAGTGAAGGACAGTATTTCTAACAAGTACACAATCAAAGAGGAGTGCATGTGGGATGGAAAATGTGCCGCCAAATATTACCTTGTTGAATTTGATCCTCTTACAAATGATACAAGTTGCTATTGCCTACTCTTTGAGTTTAGAGGTATTATTGGTCGCCATTGCCTATTGGTTCTCGGTCAGGAAGATGTACATAATGTTCCATCCAAATATGTTCTCCCTCGTTGGAGCAAAAATATCCGAAGAAAGCACACACTGATAAGAGCAAGTTACAGTTCTTTGCATCAGAAACCGAAGATGCAAAGATACCAATCGTTGTGTAAGCAGTTCTATGACATAGCTGAGACTGCATGTAAATCTGAAACTGCATCTCATGAATTGGAAAAAGAATTGAATTGTCTTGGTAAAAAGTTTGGAGTCACTTCATCATTACGAAATAACATAATAAGTGAGGGAGGACAACTCAGGTATGACAATCCCGTGACTGCATGTGGAAGTAGTGATGTACTTGTTCGCTGTCCCGTAGCGGTGAAACGTAAAGGCTGACCGAGAACTAACAGATTGAAGTCAAGTGTTGAAACACTAAGTAGAAAATGGAAAACCACTTCAAGGAAACATGTTTCAACAACATGTGAGTACTTTCATTCATGTTAAAATATAATCATGCATTATTTTTGTTACGTGGTGGTGATATATGTTGGTTTGTGATCTCAGGAAACAACAACATGTACTGTTTCACAATCTGAAGAGGTCCTTCGTTATTCAACCAAAACGCAAGAACTTGGGTTTATGTCATTGTTATCTGCTGTTCATAATAATTTTGATAACTCATAATGTTGATTTATGTTATTATTAAATGATCTCATAACTATTGTGCACATTGTTGACAACTTAATCTTTGGAATTACATGAGATGACATTAACTGCTCTGGTAATCGATTACAATGACAGTTGTAATCGATTACAGCAGCATGTCAGCCAACAGATGCTGTGGATCTGCACCCACATTTGATAACCTCCATCATTTTATCATAACTTCCCTGCACCCAGGTTTAATAGCAAGTCCACCTAAACGGTTTCTTGCGTCACCCACTTCCCCATTGTTATTAAATACCGTTGTAACCCACTTCCCCATTCAAAACATTCATCACCCCTAACACATATAACCTCCAAGACCCTTCGAAAACCATAAACACCACTAATGGCAGATCGTGCTAACAAGAAACTTAGGGCTTCCTCTTCCAGAGGGGGACGTCGAAGTCGCCCACCACCATCCCCTCTACTGTCGCCACCAATAAAAGGTAATGAACTGTTCTCCAACGACGAGCAATATGAAAGGTTCTCTACACATTTCTTTGAGCGTCCAATCATTGAAGGGAAGTATCTTGACGATGTGTTCTTCGAACCAGGGGAATTCGAATTCTACGACTTTTTGAGAAAGGCTGAATGATTTTCTCGCTTATAGACGCCACTACTACCCCGAATTAGTTCGCGTTTTCTATAGCAATATGCGTATATCAGATTCTGGAGTCATTCGAACCGAGGTTAAGAAGGTCAAAATCACTATCAAACCTTCTCTGTTTCATAAACTTACTTTCATTCCCTGCCTTGGTGTTCGTTTTGAAGGCAATGTTGTTGAAGAGTGGAAGGATGAATACAATTCTATTACTACTAGGCAATTGATTTGTAAAGTAGGTGAAATAATCCGAGGTAGATTATTGGCCGGAAAAATGAAGTTTGAATGTAGGATACTTCATTATGTACTTTGTCGGATCTTACTGCCTCGTTCAATGAACGTTGCACAGGCCACTGAGGAGGACATTATGTTGATGTGGGCACTCATCAATTCTGTTCAGATTAACTGGGGCCATGTCATTCGAAACAGAATGAAAAGGGCTATAAGGGACAACGCCCAGCTCGCATATCCACATCTAATTACCACATTCTTGGAACACTTTGGTGTGCCTACACAAAGTGATCCTTTAACCGAAGTCAAGAGTAAACAGAGGATTACTTTCGATGTTTTAACATCAATGGGTTACGAAAAAAATGATGAAGGAATATGGGTTTACAAAGATGATGTTCACAACGTAGAAGAAGAAGTTAATGAAGAACCACAGGTTGGTAATGAAGAACACGAAGAAAGACAACCCTCTCCAATTGCACATCAATCCTCTTCTCCCACGTTGAGTAAAGTAATCACACAAATACAAGATCTCTGCATGTTCCTAGGCGATAGATTAGACACAACTGAAAGTCGAGTTGGAAGTGTGGAGGAACAACTTATTAACTTCCGCAACGAATTTGATAGACATCGAGCTTTTTAGATTAAATTTCATTGTTGGGTGTTGTGTAACTTTTCTATTCAGAACTTGTTGTTTCCTCAACTTTTGTTAAGTCTTTATATTAATGAATGTCGATTTTATTAATGTTATCACTTCTCACATTACTCAATAAACTTCATTACGACTTTAACGTGTGTTTCATATTGAAGAAGCAACATATAGTTTTGAAAACATTGTCATAACGAATATGCAATCAGGCTTAACCAAGACAAAAAAAATTTGAAACACACTACAGTATGGAATGGTAGGGAGCCACTTTGTAATATGTAGGGAGCAGGCATGGGGTTTTGGTACAAAATCTTTTTTGCCACTTGTAATCGCTTACAGTGTCATTGTAAGCGATTACAACAACACCTGGGCTCTGGAAATTGCTGCTGGAAGGTCACCTCCCACCCCACTCACACCTCCACTTGCACTTCCCGTAACATAGCACTAGTAAAAATTAGGGTTTTCACAGCGCACATTATGCCACGGTTCATCAGGAACTGCAACATAATGCTGCGCGGTGGCAATTTTGAAAATAAATCTAACTTATAGGCCACGGTTCACAGGACAACCGCGACCTATTCACCAGTCAACTTTAAGCCTTTGACGCCACGTCAGAAGCAGAATAATTTGTTGGGGAAAGAACCGCGGTTTATTCCGCACTGCAACTTCTGAAATTCCCCCCTGGTCAGCTACCGTAATAAATTGACAGGGGAATAGGCCGCAGTTCTCAGAGCAACCGCGACATATTCCCCTGTCAATTTATTACGGTAGCTGACCAGGGGAGAATTTCAGAAGTTGCAGTGAGGAATAGGCAGTGGTTGTTCTGGGAACCGCGGCCTATTCCCTCTGCCACTTCTAACATTCCCTAAAAGGCAGTTGTGAGCCAGGAGGGGGATTCAGAATGTTAGGGAATAGGCTGCGGTTGTGAGGGGGAATCGCGACCTATTCCCTTATCTGAATAATTTTTAAATTTTTCAAGGATTAGGCCGGGGTTGGGCGCTGAACCGCGGCATATAAGTTGAAAAAAATTTCAAAACTACCATTTTGAATTATTTTTTTCAGCAGAATAGGCCGCGGTTATATAGTCAACCACGGCTTATTCCCCTATATGATAGCGGTGTCTTTTCGAACCGCGGTAGTAACCTTTAAATAGGTTAAAAAAAAGTTGGAACAATTTTCTTCCCCACGCGAAATTTCTGAAACGTAGAGAGCTTTCCTGATCAGTGCTCTTCTTCTCCGATCATCGTTTCGTCAAGTCTGCCGTTGAAACCAAGGAGCCTTGTCTTCTTCTCCGATCAACAGTGCATCTTCCGTCAAGTCCGCCACCGCTGAAACCCAGGAGCTTTCGTTTTCTCCGCCGCGCCGTCTGAAACTGTCGCGCCATTCCTCTGTCGTGCCATTTCGTGTCTGCCGCGCCCATTCCAGGTACTTCCTTTATGCCCTCATCAAGTTTTCCATTAAGCCTCTATGTTTGATTTCGTTTCTTGATGCATATCTTGTTGTGGCTTTGATCGTTTTTGTCGAATTTGCTGAGGTTTTGGTCGTTCATTAAGAGTCAAAGTATGTTAGCTTTTATTTATGTTTTTATTTTTTTTATCAGCAAATTTATTTAATTTTAATATTATGCTATGAACTTTTTTTAGTAGATTTATTATAGAATCAAAATTATGTGATTGAATGATTCTCATAGACGAACTGTGATAATTCTCATATGTAATTATGTGTGATTGAATGTTTGAACTAATCATTTGAATGATTATTAATTGTATGATTGTATGACTGAATTGATTGAATTGATAATTTTACATAGAAAATTGTATAATTGTAATTTTGTAAAATTTAGGAATGGATCGAAATTAGATTAATTTACCACGTATTAGTGCTGAGTATGAGAGAGGTGTAGAGGAATTTATACAATTTGCGCAACGTAATGAGGGGAGAAGTGAAGTTTAGATGTCCTTGTGTGAACTGTTTGAATGGGAGAAAGTTGAACGCAACTCAAATTAGAGAACATCTTATCTGTGATGGTTTCCTAAGATGTTATACAACATGGATATGGCACGGCGAAGAAATGCACTTTCCGACTGACTCGCAAACTGAAAATGTTACTGATTCCACCATGGAAGAAGATCGACCAGATGAAGACAAATTAGAGGACATGATCCGCGATGTTGGTGCAGAAAATTTTGCCAAAGCTCATGTGTATGAGACGATGTCGACTGATGCGGAAACACCTTTGTATGTCGGTTCAACTAAGTTCACACGTTTGTCAGCGGTGTTAAGGCTCATGAATTTGAAGGCGAGCAATGGATGGACTGATAAGAGTTTTACAGAATTGTTGACGTTGTTGAATGAAATGTTGCCAGATGGAAATTCGCTACCCACTTGTAATTATGATGCGAAGAAAATTCTTTATCCAATGGGTATGGAGTATAAAAGGAAACATGTCTGTCCCAATGACTGCATTTTATATAGGAAAGAGTTTGAATTTTTGACTAAGTGTCCAAAATGTGGATTATCACGATACAAGTCAAAAAACAATATTGAAGATAATGGTCAGATAGAAAAAAATGGATCTGCTTTGAAAGTAGTTTGGTACCTTCCAATAGTGCTCAGACTTAAGCGTTTGTTTGCGAATCCCAAAGATGCTAAAAACCTTAGATGGCATGCAGATGAGAGAAAAATTGATGGGCTGCTTCGTCATCCAGCTGATTCAAAGCAATGGAAAAATATTGATCACAATTCCCCCAATTTGGTAAAGAGTGTAGAAATCTTAGGCTTCGTTTAGCCACTGATGGAATGAACCCATTTGGTAATCTGAGTACCAATCACAGTTGTTGGCCAGTTATATTGATAATTTACAACTTATCTCCTGCATTGTGCATGAAGAGGAAGTACATGATTTTGTCTATGCTGATATCTGGTCCAAAGCAGCCTGGAAATGACATAGATGTTTATCTAAGCCCACTAGTTGAAGACTTGAAGTTTTTGTGGGTTGATGGGGTTGAAATATTTGATGCATTCGCTTCTGAGACTTTTGTGATGCGTGCAATGTTATTTTGCACCATTAATGACTTTCTAGCTTATGGTAATTTGTCAAGATACAGTGTCAAGGGTCATAAAGCATGTCCTATCTATGAAGAAAACACTGCAGCTCATCAATTGAAACACGGAAGAAAGACAGTGTATCTGCATCATCGGAGATTTCTAAAATGTAATCATCCATATCGAAGGTTAAAAAAAGCATTCAATGGATATCAAGAGAGGGACGAAGCACCAAATCCACTTACTGGCCTTCAAATTCTTGAAAAAGTTAATAAAATACATCATGTATTTGGGAAAACATCCAAGAAGTCATCTGTAACGACCCCTTGGAAGAAGAAATCAATATTCTTTGATCTTCCATATTGGTCAATGTGAACGTGATCACGGGTGTGGCAACTGGCCCCAATGCTGATGACTTCCGATCATACCTTGGAGTAGTGACACGTGACAAGATTAGTATTCTGACTCAATCTTTTGACCATGTGTCCGAGGTTGATCGGAACATTATATGGAACGATATATTGGTAAGTTAGTTAATATCATTTGAATTACAGTTTGTTTATATTGATAATTTTGTACTAATACAACTTTATTATGTTTATTTCAGCTGACATTTGACATTCCAAATGTCGCAACACTTAGAAATAAGTGTTTGTCAACTGTTGCTGAAAACTTCAGAAACTTTAAAAGTAAGTTGACATCAAGATATATTTTTGGAAAGCATAAAAATAAGTCTCCATGTAG
This sequence comes from Vigna reflexopilosa, assembly GCA_027742785.1. Lineage (NCBI taxonomy): Eukaryota > Viridiplantae > Streptophyta > Magnoliopsida > Fabales > Fabaceae > Vigna > Vigna reflexopilosa. The sequence continues at coordinate 12,582,495 of CM050926.1, forward strand.
TACATATAAGTCCATTGATGAGGAGACTTGGCGGCTCTTTGTAGAGAGTCGGATGTTAGAGGAATGGCAGGTTAATATAGTTGATATTATTGAATTCCTCATTAACAAATATATATCATATGAACTAATTAATTAAACATATGTGACAGGCAATTAGAAGAAAAGCACAAGGAACAAGTGCTCATAACAAAAACCCCCACCTATTATCTCCTGGTGGGTATAGGAAGCTTGAGGAGAAAATCCTCAAGCAAAAGGCAGATGCTAGACCACCATCTCAGGGTGGTAGCCCCCCTCAACCTCCTTCTCCACCTTCTCGACATGAAAAATGGAAGTTGGCTCGTATGAGACCATCAGGAACCTACTCTTCTGACACTGCACGGGAAATTTCTGAAAGAATTGTAAGTTATCACTGTTCCTAAAATAATAAGAATTTCATTTTACATACTACATTGAACTTTTTAAAGAATAATGGTGTTTTGTAATGTTACAGGACTCCTTGGTTGAGCAGAGCTCCCAAGGTCAATTCACTCTAGAGGGTTGCTAGGATATTCTTACCGTTGCGATTGGACGACCTGAGCACCTTGGACGTGTACGTGCTGCTGGGACTGGAGTAGGAATTCGAGATTATTTTGGGAGCTCTTCTCGTTAGACTTCATATGCATACAGTGAAGAACAACAAGAAAGGATGAAACAAGAGATCTCAGAAAAGCTTCGAGCAGACCTTACGGAGGAGATTAGGGCACAGCTCACGGCACAGCTCACCACACAGCTCAGATCAGAGCTCAGGACAGAGATCAAAGATGAATTGTATAGTGAGTTCAGCTCCATGTTCCAGCAATAGTTTGAGAACTATGGCATACGCCCGATGCCATCTCCTGTACAGGAACAGGAACATGTTGTGCCTCCCACAGGTAAACTTCATAAACATTTATGTGCAATTATTTCTATCTTTTGTATAATCTAACATTTACTCTGACAGGGAGAAGCGGGAAAGAAAGTTGTTCCGCACCAACCGTCCCAGGGGATGACATGGACGATGCTAGTCCATGTCTGCTATACATTTTAGACGATACCGAGACGGTCCTGGTAGCTCGTGGAACAGTGTTCAAGGCAGCGACTGTTGTTCATGGTATAGAGCTATCAGAGGATGAGGTGAAGGTCTTAGTGGACGAAATGATAGTACCAGATGCCGAAGTTCCTCTGCCCATAGATGAGATTTTCATTGTGGCAAATGCATTCCATACTTTTATCGCTTGGCCTAAACATTTGGTTGGTTCAGTTTCTGACCCCCCGGTATGAAATTCTACTTTACACTTCTCAATTTTAAAGTTTACATGTTATTTATATTAATTATCTTATTTTTCCATGTAACAACAGACGCAAGCACAGGAGAAAATTCCTCTATCTGAGGATGATCCTCTTGGTTCATTGCATCTACTTGCTGACATCCTTGAAGATAAGCCTTTGGAGGTTGAATATGATGCTAATGTATTTGGGAGACAATCTGAGGTCCCATTATACCTTCATAACCAAGATGTCAGAGAGCTTGCGTCAGGAACACAAGAGTTGAATAATACAATTATTCAGCTATGGATGATGTAAGTCTATGAGCAATTATTTATATATAAAATTGATTTATATATCAAGTATCCTTATATCAAAGTTAATTTTTGATTTTAGGTATATGTGTGGGATCAGTAACAACTTGGGACGCTCTGATGATTATGGATTCATTGATCCCCAATCCATTCATGAATCAAATGATTTTGATCAGATCAACACAAATCTCATTAGAAGTTTTGCAAGCGGCAAGAAAATATAATTTTTTGCCTTATATATCTAGGTAAGTGGACTTTGCTAACATAATAAAGTTCCATATGTGATTTTAAAATATAATAGTTAAGTTATTATGAATTTCAGGCGCCATTGGCAGCTTCTTGTTATTTCTATGCACGATAGTTATGCTTTATGGTTCTGCTCATTGCACAGGCCTCCTCCATAAATCTCAGACAATTAGTTGATTGGTAAGAAATTCATATTGTTTGGACTTTCTTTTTTATATAAATTAATGCTAAAACTCTTTTTTTATATATATAGTTTTATTCCAGCAAGTCTGATGATGGTCTGGAGATCAATAGTTAACAGAGAAAATATTGCATGGATTTCTCTCAAGGTTTGACATATGCTAAAGTCATACTTTCTTATAGTTGTTTTGTTTTAATGTTTTTCACTAACTATTTACAACTGTGATGATATATTGCAGTGTAACAGACAGAAAGGGTCATATGAGTGCAAATACTATGTAATGTATTGGATGACCCATATTATTCGTTCTCATATCACAAGAAGTTGGGAAACGGTAATATTTAAATCTAACAAATTTTAATTTTTTCCACAATTTGGAATTCATATACACTAATTAATATCAATTGTCTTGTGCAGAGATTCAAGACTACTACACCAGTTCTTGAGAAGCCACTATCATTCATGAGGAAAGCTGCTGCAAGGTATATAGTTAGATTATATAATAGTTCTTAGTTACTAGATTTAAATTACATATGAACATGTTGAAATGTTCTTAGTTATTAGTTATTATACTTTGTACTTTTGTGATGTTGAAATACATTTGAATTTGTGTTTGATCTGTTGAAATTGAATTTGTGTACATGTTTTGATATGCAGGTCTGTTTTTGTGGTAGTGGATATTACAAAAACAGACCTGCTATTTAAAAAAATTGCAGGAGAATATGCCGCAGTTGTTACCACAACCGCGGTAGAAAGTGCCACGTTTTTATTTTATTTTTTTTAAATAGACTTTTGGCCGCGGTTGTGGCAGAAACTGCGGTCTATTCATGCCTTTTTACCACGGTTCCAACCGCGGCATATAATCCTCCAATTTTTTTTTAAAAAAAAACAGGGTTTTAGGCTGCGGGTGTATTAGGAACCGCGGTCTATTCCCCAGCTTTTTACCGCGATTGCAACCGCGGCCTAAAGTCCCAGACTTTTTACCGCGGCTGAATATGCTGCGGTTCGGAAACCGCGACGTATAGTCAAAAACAACCGCGGTCGTTTCCCTTGCTGCACTAGTGAGACCTCCAACCCATGCCAATAAGGTTAATCAACACAGAAAAATTTGACACACACTGCAGTATGGAATAATAGGGAGCCACTTCGTAATATGTAGGGAGCAGGCATAAGGTTTTGGTACAAAATCTTTTCTGCCACTTGTAATCGCTTACAGTGTCATTGTAAGCGATTACAACAGCACCTGGGCTCTGGAAATTGCTGCTGGAAGGCCACCTCCCACCCCACCCACACCTCCACTTGCACTTCCCTTAACATAGACCTCCAACCTATGTTAATCAGGCTTAACCAACAGAGAAAAATTTGACACACACTACAGTATGGAATGGTAGGGAGCCACTTTGTAATATGTACGGAGTAGGCATGAGGTTTTGGTACAAAATCCTTTCTGCCACTTGTAATCGCTTACAGTGTCATTGTAAGCAATTACAACAGCACCTGGGCTCTGGAAATTGCTACTGGAAGGTCACCTCCCACCCCACCCACACCTCCACTTGCAGTTCCCTTAACATAGACCTCCAACACATGCCAATCAGGCTTAACCAACATAGAAAAATTTGACACACACTGCAATATGGAATGGTAGGGAGCCACTTTGTAATATGTAGGGAGCATGCATGAGGTTTTGGTACAAAATCTTTTCTGCCACTTGTAATCGCTTACAATGTCATTGTAAGCGATTACAACAACACCTGGGCTCTGGAAATTACTGTTGGAAGGTCACCTCCCACCCCACCCACACCTCCACTTGCACTTCCCTTAACATAGACCTCCAACCCATGCCAATAAGGCTTAACCAACACACAAAAATTTGAAACACACTGCAGTATGAATGGTAGGGAGCTACTTTGTAATATGTAGGGAGCATGCATGAGGTTTTGGTACAAAATATTTTCTACCACTTGTAATCGCTTACAGTGTCATTGTAAGCGATTACAACAGCACCTGGGCTCTGGAAATTCTGAACTGCAATAAGGCATGTTGGGGATCCACTATGTACTTTGTGTGGAACACGCATGAGGTTTTGGTACAAAATGTTTTCTGCAACGTGTAATCGGTTACAGTGTCCTTGTAAGCGATACAGCACCTTGGCTGTGTCATTGCTGAATGCAGTCACATCCCATTTCACCTAGACCTCTTCTTGGTCTTCCATTAACAGAGGCCAGACTAATAATGCAAATTGTTATAATGCAGGGAGTAGAACAAAATTAAATAACAAAACCAAAAAACACAGGTAATGAACATTTAACACAAATTTCCAATAACCACTTTCTTTAGTCACAAGAACATTAATTGATCAAAATACACATATCCATACTTAAACAACTACCAAATACTACACTAGTAATATATTACAAAATTTTTACAAAATTAATTATCTAAAAATTTGGGACTATATCCAGTGTAAGGAGTTCTACAAGCTTTGCTTTTGTAACGCTTTCGACGTTGTCCTGCCTTCTTAACACTTTCACGGCTGGACATTCCTCCCTCACATGCAAAATCATTGTAGAAATCATTTTCTTTACAAGGCGTAATGTAACCATCTTCATCTTTATTCTTCTCTTCAAGAAGCTTAGCCTTCAATGCATATAACTCTTCTTCAAGTTCTTCAATTACAGCATCTTGTTCCTTTAAAACTTGGTCTACAACAGCTAAGCCACTTTCTTTTTCCTCTTTATTTGACTTTATTCCTTTCTTCATATCTTCTCCACTTCGATGTAATGATGCTTTAATAGATGACTCACCCATTTCTTTCCTTGATGCACCGTACTCATCAACCATCTACAAATTAATCACGATTACCTCCGAATAAAATCATTCACTCAAACAAATTTAATAAAACAATGAAGTACATACCACACCCGTCTCCATTGCAACTTTGATAAACTTGTCACCTACACTTACAGTCATCCAATGCAAAATTCTTGGGTATTTATCTACACAAGCATTTGAAGGAATGAAACGATCACAAAACCACACCTGAAATACATCATAAAAGTCATAAATACTCATTTAAAGTCACTGCCAACAAACAATACATGTCAAAAAATTACCTGAAAGACGTATACACAACCTTCAACATAGACATTAGTTGCACCTTTTCCTATATTCCAGGATAAGTTCTATTTGCAAAAACTACTAAGTAGATAATGGTACATTATACGAGCCCAACAAAAAGTTCCCAAATCATTTATTTTATCAACAATTTCAAACAATATTGGAAATATTGTTCTACTACGACTAGGTAACAATACCTCATGTATTCCAACAAAAATGTAAAGCCTACAAACATCTATAACAGGCAACTTTTTGTGTTTTTTCAAAACAAATTCGTATATCCTATCCAATTCATAATTTCCTTTTCCTTTTTCCTTTTCTTTATCAAAGTAGTTCCGACAACGACTTTCTAAAAGGTTCTTTTCATTCAAATTAATCTTGTCACCAACCAAAGACAATCCTAAGCTTAATGTAACATCCACTTCCTTGATTTCAACAATTTTTTCTCCAAATAAAAACCCACCTCTCTCATCAACCCATTTAGTCAGTAAATCGCTCAAAATATTCCTCCCAATCCTAAGGTTATCATGTAGTTCTAAAAACCATGCAAATGGAGTCTTAGAAATAATACACCTCTGCTCCTCACTCAAAATTGCATTCAAGCCAGCAACAAACTTTGTTTTCATAGAATGACGAACATATAACTGCAAAAAAAAAATATTATATTAAATTTTTTTTCATAGAAATAACCAACATAAATCCAAACACACCCAACCAACTAACCAAAAATCACAACACCCAAAACCAAAATGACTTCCACCAAATTCCACAACCCATAACCTAAATACCAATACGCAACAACCTCTTTCTTTTAACTATAACACAATAGCAATGACCAACAAACACAATACTAGGATATATGAGCAGTAAACATCAGGAGTATGCATATGAATGACTTGCACAAGGAGAATATCTACTTACCATGCACCAACTTTCTAAATTTATCCATTGTAATCATGATTTTAACATACTATGCTGGAACAGCAAATTATAAGATCAAAACAATCCATCAAACATTGCACCATAGTCATCTCTATGCATGTGAAGATATCCAAGGACGTAACCAATTAAAGCAACCAATTCTATAATCAAAGCAGCCCATATAACATTGCACATTCAAGTCCTAATACTATCAAACATCAATTATGTTTTAACTATAAAAATCAGTCACTACACTAAACCATTTTCCAATTTTCCTGATTCAACCTTCCACATAATGTGTCACTTTTCATAAAATCCAACAGCTTAACTTCATAATAACAAAAATCCATATTACCACTGCACCAAAAACCATCTTCCATGTACGCATATAAGATTCAGACAATAATTTTTCTTTCATATCATACGTCAATTTTCCAGAATTACACCTTTAGTTAAGCAATTAAATAAAAAATTATTCAACAAAAATCCATAAACATTAAAAATGCTCCGAACAACTGCTCAAACGAATGAACCATATTTCAGGGTTCACCTTAATGGAATAAATTTCACTCCAAATAAAAGTGGTACACCAGGATTTACAACACAAATCCATCAATATATAAATACGAACAACTTTGGATACAAAGACCTACAAATGATAAATATTTCCAACCACCCAAAACAAAAAAAATAGCAAAATGACCAACAAATGAAAAAACCCATAACCCAAATACGAATACAGAACAAAGATAAAGTTCATACCTTGTTCGAAGAACCAATGTCGATTGACGAACCCATGACACAGAAAGGGTAACAACTTCGTTCAATACCACACCCAAGAAAAAACGCGTAGTCTCGAACTGAACAACTTCGAACCAATGTCGACTTCGACGCCTTCAATAAATGTAGACAGACAGAAAAGCTTCAAAGGAAATCGATGAACTAAAATGCAGACAGACAGAGCAATGGAGATAGAGCTTCAAAGCAAAACCAAAACCCTAAAATGGTGAGAGAGAGCTTCGAAGGAGACACAGGGCTGAAAAGGTAAAAAATGGACGAAAAGAAGGGAGGGTGTTTTCGGAATCACAACAAGTCCCCTTTTTCCAATCAGTTTTTAATTCAAATAAAAATTACAAAATTGACCAATACAACGCTGACACGTGGCGTTGTCAAAACGTTGTTAAAAATCTGTTGTCAACATATCGCTACCCTATTCAAAAAAAGATAATCTAGGGGAGAAAAGCATTTTTTTTTTCAGAAAAAAAAACCCACATTCCCCTTCATCACTCTACACGCTTTGGATGGTCCATGATCACACACCCATCACTCTCGGTCTGACACACACACCACACCTGTAACCACCCCAACAAACACCACGCTCTTCATCCTCCCCAGAATTTCTTGTCACCCACTTGGCGCACCATTCACGCCTCCTCTTTGATCTTGGCCTCCATTTTCTCTCCTTTTTAGGCCATAATTTATTCTTCCTTCATACACAACCCCATTTGGCTGGCCGCGCCTCATTACTCCAACCATCTGGCCATACTCAGATTTTACCAGAATCCTTCCACCACCTTTATCCCTATCAAATATTTATCACTCGCACCGCGTCGAGTTTCTTCATTACAGACGCTGCCTCCAACGTCGTCGTAGCAACAACCCTACGTTATAATGTCGCCTCAGCCCCAGGTGCCTTTGCCCATGTGAATCCCCTTCCTTCATTATAGCTCATTATCATCTCCTATCTTCACTCACACACGTAACAGAATCCCATCCTCTCATCAACTTGAATTTCATTTTCCAATTATCAAAAACCCCAGAATTATCCCCTCTATTCGGTCCAGCACCTGAAAGAAACACAAAAAAAACCCACTCACTCACTACCTCCACATACTAACCCAGCTCAACACCCAAAGCAGAAAACAGATATCAGAGGCAAGTTCTAAGTTCAAACGAAGGGGGGCAACTGTCAAGGTTAGATTAATGGCCGTGATATGCGAAAATGAAGGAGAAAGGGTTTCACGCTGAGAAAGTTGAGGGTGACGCCGTTGTTGTCGCTTTTAGTTGCCTCCGTCAGCGGAGAAAATTTCGGTGGCCATTGTAGTGATCAGTAAGGGCTGAAGGTGACAACTTGTATCCCTGGAGACGTCTCTGGCAAGGCAGAAACTGGCATGGAATCGTGGATGTTGGCGGTCTTCTGCATCGCCGAAGTGGCGACGATAACCCCTGCTTTTGGGTTGCGCAAAGAGAAGAAAAGGAAAGGGGAAAGCTCGGCGCGACGACCAATATGTTTTGTGGCGATGGTCGGCACACTAGCGGCGTCTTGGGCTGCAACTCGCGGTAGCCGGTTTTGGCACAGGCGGTGGCACGTGTGGCGCAGGGGAAGTAAACCCCACCCTAGGTTGCTTTGTCCAGAAGTGAAGGAGACCCTGGGTACGAATTGCACAAATGGTAGAATGGGAGTAAGCTATTGGAACCCCTATTTTCTAAACCAAGGGCTTTGGGCCTGTGCCGCTCTTCCTACCACCATGCGCAACACTATTCACACCCCCACTGTTTGGGCTACACCCCACTCTGTTTATGCAAATAATAAAAGAGAGGCCTTGGGCCTAGCTATTGGGTAATCTCTCTGCCTACCACCTTGCGCAACTCCATTTGAACCCCCTTCCATTTGGGTTGTAACCCACTTCCCCTCTCCAAACAAAAATAAAAGGTTTTGGATATGGGCTGATCAAGTTTCTTCGTCACCCTGGTTTTGTTTTCTGCACTCCCCGAGCCTATTGGACTATAATGTTTTTTTATTTTTATTTGTCTTTGCTTTCTTCCTTTGGCTTTAGAATTCATTTTTTTTTCTATACTCATTTTCTAATAAAAAAAAATATAAAAATCATAAAAATATCATAAACAAAAATATTTTTTAAAAAAGAAAAAAGGTTAAAGCACACGTGCGACCGTTCGCGTAGGCCTTGTGCTAAAAACCTTTTTCCTTTCTTTTTACATGATAACGGTCTGAAAACCGTTATTTTCATGCATAAATTTGATATTAAATCACACCCTTTGTAGCTTAAAGTGGGCTTAGAATCAAGTAAAACTCTTAAGTTGTGTTACATGAGAGTCAAAAGTTGTTTTTAGAGATATTATGCTTGTTTTGCATTGTTTTGCAGGGTTTTTGATGAAAATTGAAGATGGCAATAGAGTAGGAAGGTCATAAACTAAACAACGAAGGAGAAAAAGGAAGAAAAGAAGAGTCTGTGAACCACTCAGCGGTAAATTCCACCGCTGAGCGTCCTAGTGCAAGGAAAAGTTATTGTCTGGCGCCCAAGCAGTGACGCTGAGCGTCCAGAGCGACAAGAGGCAAACCGCTCAACGGTCATTTTAGGCGCCTGGGCGGTGGCGTGTGTTGAGGCAAACCGCTGAGCGGCCAATTTAGGCACCTGGGCGGTTGTCTGTTTTTATATTTTGGATTCTGAAATCTTTCTGTTATCTTTTTGGCTTATATATAGCCCTAGTGCGAATCCAAATGTAATTCTTTTGGCAGAGAACAAAGTCCACAGTAGCTTTACACCTTTGGAGGAGATTTCTTGGATGCTTAGGCTCCACTTTATCAATTCTAGGGTTTGCTTTTCCATTCTTTCATTATTTTTCATCTAGTTTCACCATGACTATGGTGAACTAAACCCTTTGTTGTTGGGGAACAATGTAATCTTTTGAAACTCTCATATATTGAAATTCTTGTTTACTTTATATGCTTGCATATGCTTGATTTATCAATTGTTGGGTTCTTTACCTTTGCTTAATGCTTTTTCCGTTTAACTCATTCGGTAAATGTTGTTTGTCTTTATTGATACGAGGACGTACGGTAATGTCATGAACTGGGGAGAATTCCTTGATTATGTTAATACCGCCTAGGAATAGGGGTAGGACGATCAATTGTATTTTGCTTCCGCTCATTATGCATTATTAGTTACTAGGGGAGGCTAGGGATAGCAAGCCGGTAATTAGTAATAGGCTCTTTTCACCAAGGGATTGGGTTAAGGGTAGACCAAGAAAGTTTGCATGGCAATATGATAAATAAGCAAAGTAAATAAGAAGAGTAGATATATGAGGGTGGATAAGATGAAATTGGAAACCCCAACAACCTCATTCATTCATAGTTTCTCTTAGTCAATTGAATTCTTGCATTTGCACGTTTATTTCTGTTTTGCATTCAAACCATTCAAATTATTTTCTTTTACTCAAGTCTTAAACGATTAGTTTACACGAAAGATGAGGCCTTAAGAGTCCTTTGGGAAGAACGATATTAGGTTTACCAATTATTATTACTTGATACGATCTGGTACACTTGCTAGGGGTTTAACAAGTTTTTGGCGCCGTTGTCGGGGACTCTTGGTTTAAGTTTTTCTAGTAGTGTAAACTGATTAAATTTGACTTGATTTTATGTTTATTTTTTTTCTAATAAATTATTTCTAGGATTTTGTGCCTAATGTTTACAGGATGCAGTATGTACAAGAATTTGGTTCTAAAGGCACTCAATTCTATCAAAATAATTTCAACTACTGGTGGGAACCTCACTCAAGCATGGATCAAAGTTGGAATGGAGAAGTAGGAGATCCACATCAACAATTACTATTAGGGCAACAGGTGTCTGCTTTGAAACAGCAAATCAACAAAGTGGACGAGACATTGGAACGACTTATCCAAATTACTCTCTCCTCTACAGAAGAGAATGAAGCAAGGAATAGAAGATTGGAGATACAGATTCGTCAATCCAATGAAATATTGAATGCTAGGGTTAATACTGAGGTTAACCCTAGGGAGGAATGTCAGGCCACTAGTTTCGAAAGTGATAATGTTGATGAAAAGATAGAAGAAATAGAAACAGAAAAGGTTGTTGAGGAGGAAAGGATAAAGAAAAATGAGAAAAAAATAGAGAAAGAAGAGATAGAAACAGAAAGGTTGAGTGAGGGAGATAAAGATGATGATAAGGAAAAGGCATTGGTTGAGAAAAAAGAAAAAAAGAGAAAAATTGTGAAAATAATGAAGAAAGAAAAAAATAAAAAGAGGAAGAGAGGAAACAAGAAAAGATCATATGAAAAACCTCTTCCTCATTCAAAGAAGTATCATAGGAAGAAAATGAACTTCAAGTGCTTTATGGAGATCTTCAAGAGATTGGAGATCAAAGCTCCTATGATTGAAACATGGAAACATGTGCTTGATGTTCTCAATTTTATGAAGAAATTCAGTAGGAAGAAGAAAAAGAAAAGAATATCAAGCAAGGGGGTTATCCACACCTACTGATGGGTGGGGATCATCCCACTTTTTGTAATATATTAGTTTTATTTTATGTAAATTAGTTGGATATTTAAAAAAAATTTGGGTAGCATCTACTGAGGGATGCTAATTTTGATGTATCCACTGAAGGATACAGGAAAGTACACCTACTGATAGGTGTTGGTAAGAAGCGCACTTACTAATAAGTGTTAAACAGGTTTGGGTCAGGCTCGTGACGTTAAACAAGCGCTATTTGGGAGGCAACCCAGTTGATTATTTGTTTATTTTTAAACTCTGTCTTAAGGAAATTATATGTTTGCATGTGCATCTGAGAGGGGAAAGGCATGAAATTAAAAAATTGAAGGTTAAAATCAGGTGCAAAAGGGTGGAATCACGCAAAAGTAAGCAAAGAAGAGAGGGATAAAATTACTGGCCACCGCTGAGCGGTGAATTTTACCGCTGAGCGGTGGCGGCACAGACTTCGCTTGGGCTTTTAAAAGCTCAGCGTTTTTGGGGTTCTGCACTTTTCGAAAACTCTCTTTGAAGCTCGCCCAAGCGTTCTCTATGAACCCTAGCACCCAATTTCACTTTCAAAGGTTTTCCAAAGGGATTTCCCCACTCTTTCTCATCACCCACTCACAAAAATCATACTTTTCTATCATTGTCTTGTCAAAGTTTGGGGTTTTTGTTAAGGGATCGTACACTTGAGAGACATTCATCATCAATTAAAAGGAAGTTAGCAAGCATCTAGTTTCTCCATTCAAGTAAGTTGTTCAATTTCATTATTAAGGCTTCTAAATTTGAGGAAGAACATGCGTAGGAACATGATAAATTAGGGCTTTTGATTTCTATGCATGAGTTGATGAAATAGGAACTGTTTGAACCAATTGAACTGCATGATTTTGGGCTGGATTGATGAAATTAGTGATAAAATGGAGAATAGGGCCATTTTTAAAAGGTTTTTAAGAATCCCTAGTCACCACCGTTGAGCGGTCTCTTTTGACGCTGAGCGGTGGTGCAGCTTGAAGCAAACCGCTGAGCGGTCAACTATGGCGCCTGGGCGGTCTGCTGTAGATTTTGTTGGATGCTTGATTTTTGATGCAGGGACGCTGAGGGGCCCTGTTTTCTCTCAGTATTGGAATGTGATTGGTTTGGAATTTAATTGATGATATACTAACCTCTAACGATGAACTTCTGCGGTATTTTGAACTTTATGCAGGAATGTCTTCATCATCAAGAAGGGTGAAAACTCTTGGTAACAAAAGGAAGGAACCTGAGAGGCCAAGAAGATTTTATTCGCCTAGGTTCCTCTCCAGGAAACAAGAGGAACATTTTGTTACTGTGCAGGAGAGGAGATTATTAATGGAGAGGAAGGCCACTTTTATCCCAAATTTGGCTCCTAAATTTGGATTAGAAATCATGAGGAGAGATTGGGAGAGGTTGGCTACATATCCTGCACCTGCCAGCATTGAATTAGTAAAGGAATTTAATACTAATGCTTTACCTAGAGGAGGAGTTGATGCTGGGAGATATATGAGCTATGTGAGGGGACAGATCATCAGGTATGACTCTGACACCATTAACAACTTTTTGGGCACTGAATGGCCAGGTGAACAGTGCCAGTATGCAGCACTTGTTGGGGGGTTCAGAGATATAGCAGATATTGAGAGGGTTATGTGCCTCCGTGGAAGGCATTTTTAGAACAACCCTAATGGATTGCCCGTCAACATAAAAAGAGTAGATTTGATGCCTTTGGCAAAAGACTGGATGGCATTCACTCATGCCAACATTCAGCCGTGCTCACATGTTTTCGACATCACCATGCATCGAATCATCTTCATTTACTGCATGCTGATGTAGTTGGATGTAAACATCGGGAAAGTCATTGCTGACGAGATTTAGAGCTGCGCTACTACTGTGAGTAGCAGGACACCATTGGGACATCCGTCCCTGATCACCTTTTTGTGTCAGCAGGCTGGGGTAGACACTACAGTTCCACCATATGAGAGGCCTAGGAAGGCCATAGATGCTGCTTATTATCAGCAGTACTTTGAGGAAGAGGAGGCAGACAGAGCACCTAGAAGACGTCCTAGGAGAGCAGGAGCATAGCAGGAGCATATACTTGTAGATGCACCGGCACATCATGCCGAGTCATTCCAGATGAGGGACATGTATATGTCCATGATAGAAGCTAGGATGGAGGGACTTCGCAGAGGACAGATAGCCACTGCTGAGATGATAGTAGGGTTGTATCAGCAACCACCTGCACACATGTGGACTATGGACGAGTTCCATGAAGCTATGGCCTGGCCTCAGGAGCAAGCACAGGGCAGCAGGGCTGGAGCAGATGAAGCACCATATATGGATGATGATAATGAAGAGAATTTTGAAGATGCTGATGATGGAGACCAGGAGGACTCAGATGAGGACTTGTGTTGAGGGCATCTACTGATGGATGTCAGGACTTAGACAGGGATTTTTCTTTTTCTTTTGTACTTTGAATTTGTAGAATAGGTTGAACTTTTATTTTGTGTCTATGCTTGGCTTGTACAATTCTTCTGATGGTAGTATTAAAAATGCATGACAAGTATTTGATAATGATTGAATGTGGTTGACTGAGAATGTATGTGTGTTGATATCCAGTTAAATGATTCACTATTATATGAACAGATGTATTGTGGTTCATGATTGTGATACTAAGCAGGATAAATGAATGATGTGTGAGAAAGCATGTGTGTGAGGTTTTGAGCTCCAGAGTTTTTACTGATATATGTATTATTCACAGGGAATCATGAACGATATTGCCTTAATCTTGATAATTGATTGATATGCATGCTTATGTTATATGATCAAGGTCATGTTTGGAAGCCCTTATTAGCCAAAATTTCACCCAAGAAGTTTAAAATTTTATACCCTTTTTGAACCTTGGCCTTAAACAGGATGAAAACCCTTGATTTGAAATTATTTATCTTGAGTAGGGTTGAGAATAATCATATGTGATGAAAAGGTTCAAGTTTGGGGTTGTATGGGGAAAATTGAAAGGCAAAAGAAGAGCATTGAGTTCAAGTATTAAAAAGAAAAATGCATGAGTAAAGAAGAAAAGGAAAAAGTAAAAGCATGAAAAAGGAACTCAATGCAAAATTGATAAAAAAGGGAAGAAGTTGGGAATAAAGGAGTTTGGTGATAGAGAGAGTTTAAACTTGAACCTTTTCAATGATGAAATAGCTCTCTTAACTCAAGGATTTTGCAAGCTAGAAAAACCAAATTTTCTTGATAGCCTAGCCTCATTATAAGCCTTGGAAAAGTCCTTGTGATGGTATTTGCATGTAAGGATTTTTATTGTTTTAGATACATAGCAATATTGTTTTATGTGGCATGTGAATAGTAAAGAGTGGAGTGATTCCTTAAACACTTGAGTGATTGAGTGAAACACTTGCTTGGTAAGAATTGTTGAAATTCAGGTTTACATCTATGCTTAGTGGATTGATCGTTCATGAATAAAACATCTGTTGGGAAATATTGAAGTAGGTGAACTAGATTGGATTGAAAGCATGCTTGCATTTTGGTATGATTCCATTGAAAATCTGAATTGGAAAATAACTTGTCATGAAGAAAAGGGTTTTGAAAAGTGTAGAACTATTTGATGAAAAATTGGAAGGCCAAGTCTTGTTTTATTTTGCTTGAGGACAAGCAAAGTTTTAAGTTTGGGGTTGTGATACCGGTCTGAAAACCGTTATTTTCATGCATAAATTTGATATTAAATCACACCCTTTGTAGCTTAAAGTGGGCTTAGAATCAAGTAAAACTCTTAAGTTGTGTTACATGAGAGTCAAAACTTGTTTTTAGAGATATTATGCTTGTTTTGCATTGTTTTGCAGGGTTATTGATGAAAGTTGAAGATGGCAATGAACTAGGAAGGTCATAGACTGTAGAATGAAGGAGAAAAAGGAAGAAAAGAAGAGTCTGTGAACCGCTCAGCGGTAAATTCCACCGCTGAGCATCCTAGTGCAAGGAAAAGTTGTTATCTGGCGCCCAGGCGGTGACGTTGAGCGTCCAGAGCGACAAGAGGCAAACCGCTCAGCGGTCATTTTAGGCGCCTGGGCGGTGGCGTGTGTTGAGACAAACCGCTGAGCGGCCAATTTAGGCGCCTGGGCGGTTGTCTATTTTTATATTTTGGATTCTGAAATCTTTCTGTTATCTTTTTGGCTTATATATAGCCCTAGTGCAAATCCAAATGTAATTCTTTTGGCAGAGAACAAAGTCCACAGTAGCTTTACACCTTTGGAGGAGATTTCTTGGATGCTTAGGCTCCACTTTATCAATTCTAGGGTTTGCTTTTCCATTCTTTCATTATTTTTCATCTAGTTTCACCATGACTATGGTGAACTAAACCCTTTGTTGTTGGGGAACAATGTAATCTTTTGAAACTCTCATATATTGAAATTCTTGTTTACTTTATATGCTTGCATATGCTTGATTTATCAATTGTTGGGTTCTTTACCTTTGCTTAATGCTTTTTCCTTTTAACTCATTCGGTAAATGTTGTTTGTCTTTATTGATACGGGGACGTATGGTAATGTCATGAACTGGGGAGAATTCCTTGATTATGTTAATACCGCCTAGGGATAGGGGTAGGACGATCAATTGTATTTTGCTTCCACTCATTATGCATTATTAGTTACTAGGGGAGGCTAGGGATAGCAAGCCGGTAATTAGTAATAGGCTCTTTTCACCAAGGGATAGGGTTAAGGGTAGACCAAGAAAGTTTGCATGGCAATATGATAAATAAGCAAAGTAAATAAGAAGAGTAGATATATGAGGGTGGATAAGATGAAATTGTAAACCCCAACAACCTCATTCATTCATAGTTTCTCTTAGTCAATTGAATTCTTGCATTTGCATGTTTATTTCTGTTTTGCATTCAAACCATTCAAATTATTTTCTTTTACTTAAGTCTGAAACGATTAGTTTACACGAAAGATGAGGCCTTAAGAGTCCTTTGGGAAGAACGATATTGAGTTTACCAATTATTATTACTTAATACGATCTGGTACACTTGCTAGGGGTTTAACATTACAAAAATAATAAAAATATGTTTTAAAAGGTTAAAGCACACGTGCGACCGTTCGCGTAGGCCTTGTGCTAAAAATCTTTTTCCTTTCTTTTTACAAAAATAATAAAAATATGTTTTAAAAGGTTAAAGCACATGTGCGACCGTTCGCGTAGGCCTTGTGCTAAAAACCTTTTTCTCCTTCTTTTACAAAAATAATAAAATATGTTTTAAAAGGTTAAAGCACACGTGCGACCGTTCGCGTAGGCCTTGTGCTAAAAGCCTTTTTTCCTTCTTTTTACAAAAATAATACAAATATGTTTTAAAAGGTTAAAGCACACGTGTGACCGTCCGCGTAGGCCTTGTGCTAAAAACCTTTTCCCTTTCTTTTACAAAAATAATACAAATATGTTTTAAAAGGTTAAAGCACACGTGCGACTGTTCGCGTAGGCCTTGTGCTAAAAAACCTTTTCCTCTCCTTATACAAAAAATCCTCAAAAACCAATAACAATCATATTTTAAAACAACAAACAATTTTTTAACCTAGAACTATGTGATCCTTGATTCTCCATAAGAGTGGAGATACGTATGAGCAAGGCTAGTCCTTGTCAGGTTCATTTCCCAAAAATCCAAACAAATTTCCAATCAATTTTCCAAAACAAATTTCTCAAACAATCATCCAAACATAATTGCAAAAACTACGTAACCCTGATTTCTCATTCTGAATGAGAATATGTAGGAGCAAGGTCAATCCTTGTCGGGCACAAAATCTAAAAAATATATTTTGTTTCCTTATAGTGTCTTTTGGGGATAGTTAAATATTTTGAAAACCACATCACATTCACGTATTTAATTAAAGGTACTACCTTCGGGCACGCGTTATAGGGTGTTAATACCTTCCCTACACGTAACCGACTCCCGAACCTAAAATCTGGTTCTCGTAAACCTTGTCTTATCTTTTTATGGTTTTTCTGTAGTTTTCCAGAATAAACTATGGTGGCGACTCAAAAAATCTTTTTCAAAATCGTTTCTCTTTATTGGATCGTCGTCCCGTCACGATTTCCGGTTGCGACACCCGTTTAAAAAATACTCGCAGATATTTTAAAACTCGCAGATAACCGTGGATATTTAAAAAAAATATTTTTATAAATTATTAAAATTAAATTTAAATAAAATTACAAAACATATATAAAATATAATATAAATTAAAATTTAATTTTAATTCAATTTAACCTTATAAAATATATATTAATTTTAATTTTAATTAAATTTAACTTAATAAAATATAAATTAAATATTTATTTTTATTTTTTGCGGGTAGCGGATATCTGTGGGTACAGATAGTATAATACCCACACCGACCCATTTATAAGCGGGTATTAAAATACCCGCAACTCGCGAGTAGTAAATATCCGCGGATACCAAGAATCAGTCACGGATTTTATCCGCGGATACCTACGAGCACACATTTTTTTGTCATCCATACATACATACGTACACACACACATATACATACATACATACATACATGCATACATACATACATATAGACTGACATACATACATACATACAAACATATAAACATACATACATACAGACATACATACAGACGCACAGACACAGACACACACTCACAGATGGATGTGGAATGACTTTCAAGGGAGAAAACATTCAACTCTTTTGGTAGATGTATTGAGTAGGGGCTTAGCAAGAGATTATCCAGACTCTACTAGGTATCCAACTCAAATAGAGTAAGATATCTAGTTAGTAAGAGTTGATGAAAGTTTCTACAATAGGAATTGATTTTGAAGGGACCCTTTTGACTGACATAGGTGAACTAACCCTATCATTTAGGAAGGTTGGTAGAGTTATGGCTTGGTAAGCCAAAATGCTATCAATCCTTATGAGAAGTGCAAAATTTTTGGGTTTGACTTTATACATGAAATTCGCTAAAGGTATTAATTTTGTGATGTGAATTTTTGAATGAATTATTCTTTAATTTAATTACACTTCTCTTGTTAAATACACTAGCTTACTTTTTGTTTTGGAAATTGTGTTTCTTTTGCTATGATCTTGTATGCAAAACGAAGTAGGGGATATTTCAAGTGAGGAATCCAATAATAATCCAATAGATAAAGAATACTACAATGGTGTAGTTTGAATTGTATTACATTCTATTTCTTAAGCTTTGTTTTGATAAACCTTTGTATTCTTTTTTTTAAATACTTTTTATATCTACTTTAAGGAATATTGCAATATAATTATATACTTTATGCTTGATATCAACTTATGAAATGTTTTAAATTAATACATGTTTTCTATTAATTTAGGGTGTTACAGAACATTCATCAATAAATATAAATAATTTTATTAAAATTTTAAATAAGACAAAGGCACTTTTATAAATATTATATTATTTAAATAAAAACTCAAAATGGTAAATAGTTAGAATATTAAGAGATAGATAAAAAATATAATTTAAACATTTTTTTATTTCACAATGTTGGGATCAATTGCTCAAGTGAGTAGTAAGATACTTTAACGTTCAAGTGAGTTGTATAAGTGAGTTGTATAACTGATTAATTAACATAGTAAAGTATTAAATTTACAATAGTAAAGTAGTTACTGTTGCTTTAACAACTTGGAGAGTGAAATATGATATTGTAATGTATCAAATAAAAGAGAAAGATAAAAGTTATATGAAATTTGGTGACATGAGGAATATTAATGGTATCACAAATTTATATTACAATCCCGATTACTTCTTTTTTCCAAAAATATTCCTTATTTCACTCACCATTTTTGGACTTTTTCTTGCCTTCTTTATAGAGGAAACCGAAAGCAAAAATGTATGCATAAGATTCCATGTATAATCAATCCATCAGTCAGACTAAACAAATCAAATCATTGTTCAATCACATCCTGCACAATTCAATATTGGAATTTTGTGTTTACAATGTTGAGTGCTTCATTCATATTTACGATAAAATTGTTAATTTTTATATAAATCTTTTAAAAGCGTATGTTAAGATTATTTTTTAATTGATTGAATGCGCAATTTGATCGAACAATGTGTAAAAAATAACCAGTAATAGTCGTTCAGGAGACAGAATGCGTCCAAAATTGCTTTGGAATTTGTTTTCTTGTTTTCGAAGAATTTGAGTTCAATAATGAAGTGACTTGAGTTGCTTTTGACTTTTGGTCAGCGATTTTAAAATTATCATCTTTTGATGTTAATTCTTATCCAAGTTCAAAACAGTGATGTAAAATAGTATGATATGTACACATTTAATTAATAAAATAAAATTTATGTTTTCTCAAATACGATTTTATGTACAATGCAAGATGAACACTGATGATACATTATACGTACATGGACACATGATAAAAACTAAGGTCTTGTTATAGTAATTGTAAGTGTAAGAAATTAAACAATACTATATAGCTTTACTTGTTATTTTATGTTCATGTCATTCTAATTCCTAGATGCTAATGTACTATTCGAGGTTCCGTAAACTCTTGTTTCTTCTTTTTTTTGACATATATGTGCTTTCCATGTCTGGTTTTTCAAAACCAAAGATTAACATTTTAGGATATTTTTATGCCATTTCAATAATTTCACAAATTAAATGGATTTTTCTTATTCAACTTTCCAAAATTTATATCAAAAACAAAATTATGATAAATATTTTGAATTCCACAACTAATAATATATCAAACATGGTGATTAATCTGAGTGAAGTTAAACACAGTTCTATACAATATATATAAAATAAATAAAAAACAGTGATGGGTAGCGAAGGAAAGCTAACCATGAAGCATATGGGACAAATCATCAATTAATGTTATCTGGGTTGAATCTCTTTGTGACACTTAGAAGGACCCCAAAGAGCTTAACAGAACTGTTTGATTCTTCAGAAGAAGTGAACAAGGAGTTTTCTACCAGCTTTGGAACGGCAGTGCTGGTTCTTTGTTCAAAGGGTGGTGGAGGTTTAACATGGTTTTGGATGAAATGTATGATGTCATTGTACAAACTCTTCATGCGACTAAGTTCTGACAAGAGCATGAAGTTCTTTTTCCTTAGTCTTTGGTTGTCTTGAGAAAGGGATGTTAGAATGTCTGTGGTTGGTTTTGGAGATGAAAGAGGAGTATCAAGCAAGCAGAGACTTTGATCTTGTTGAAGAATCTGGGATGGTGGTTGGTCATGGTAGAGTTGGTGATGTTGCTGAGGTGTTTTTCTCCTCTGTATTTCACACAAAAGGTGCTTAGCTCCTTTTTTGAAGTAGTCATTGGCAAACTCCCATCTATCAGAAACTACCTTCTTGAAACCCTGCACAGAAGAACAAACATTGAATATTCATAGTTAATAAATAACACGAAGAAGCTAAGGTAGCAATAATTAATGGCATGAGAACAAACATAGGTGTTGAGTTGCCTAACAAAGCTTGAGAAGTTGTTGTGTTTGAAGTAGTTGGGAAGAAGATCTCTGGAAAAGTCAGGGGGTCTCCAGACAACAAATGTGGTTTGATCTTGACCCCATGAAACAATGTGGTCTGTGAGAGGATCATCAACAAGTTGATATGTCTTTGTGAGGAAAGGTGCTGGCACTGTCAAACCCATTCTACTCAACTTCACTCCTCTTCTCTCACTAATATATGCATCACCAACTTAATTTCTCTCACCTTTCTCTCTCATATTATAAATTTCTAATCATGCAACTTTATATAAAACAAACAATAATAACACTTTTACACACTTTGATGACACGCTTTCAATTAAAATAATAATTTTATTCAACCAAATCACATTACATTATTTTAGGTTTAAATACCTTTTTATCCCCAAGTTGGGATTGGAATTTTTGTTTTGTCCCCTTTTCAAAAACGAAGCCCTTTGGTTCTCATGTTTTCAATTTTGAGTACAATCGGTCCCTTCCGTTAAGTAGATGCTAACGGCGTTAAATGTTAGCTTATATGACAACATGAGTTATCCAACATGGAAAAACAAATTTTTTTTTTTACAATGACAGATGTGAAAATATCATCTTAAAGAAAAGAAAAAAAAGAGAAAAAAAAGGATTTACCCTAATATATTCATCTCTGAAACCCCAAGGCACTCACCTCTGCCACTCCTGCACCCACTGCCGCCACAACCTCTGATCAAAAGGCTGCTGCGAGGGGGCTATCCACTGTCGCCACTCCTGCACCCACTGTCACCACAACCGCTCGTCGTCGCAACGACCTGGACGACGAGGCTGCCGGCGCCTTAAACGCCACCCTCCCGCGCAAGTCGCCGCCGACCAAGCCAGGGTCGTCACTCCTCCTCCTCACCGGCCAAGAACACCATCGCGGACCACCATCTTCGTCCTCTCTCGCAAGCCAGGGTCGTTAGTTTAAATCGCTGTGGCGACGAGCAACAAAGGTGCGAGCAACGACGACGAGGGATGCCTGGCGGCGGCGGTGTTTCTCCCCCATGCATGAAAGAGAGCGAGCGAAAGGAAGAAGGCCGTGAAGGGCAGCGGCGCTTTCAACGTTGGTGTTGTCGCTGGCGATGTTCTTGGCCAACCAGGAAGAGTGGCGGTGACCCGCTTCGCCAACAAAGGCTCTAGTCTAAGGGGAGGCACGCGACGATGTTTGTTGGCAGGGGGTTACCCTCGCGTAAGAGAAAGAGATCGAAAAAGAAAAGGGGGTGGAGAGTCGTTGTCGGTGACGCCGTGGACCTCGGTTTGCGGTGGCCAGAAGCTGAGTAGTGGCTGTGAGCAGCGGAGAGGCATGTCTCTGGTTTCATTCGTTCAGAGGTGAAAATGGGTTGTTGGAGCTGTCAAGGATAAGGGTTTGGAAGATGGGTTTCTGTTGAAGATGATTAAGCTCGAACCAATTTCGTTTCCTGAAGACATTAAGTTAGGTCTTAGATTGGGAAATTGAGGCTTTTGCAATTGTTGAAGTGTTTGACTGTGGAAGTTGAAGAATAATTGTCGTTGTCGTTCTCAAAGGGATCCAAGTCCCCCCTCTAGTACACGCTACAATGCATCAACATACATAACCATCTTCATTTTCACACCTTTCACATATGCATCAGTGTGAGTGGCGGAGAGAGAGGCCTTAGGTTTCTGGTGTTCTTCGTTTGAGTGAAATAGGGAGAGAGTGTGAGGATCCCTATGGGGGTTACTAATCTGAGAGGAGAACGTTTTGGGTTTGGGTCCAGAGCTAAAATGATGTTTTCACATCTGGCATTGCTAAAAAATGATTATTTCCACGCTGGATAACTCATTTGCCATATCAGTTAACATTTAACACCGTTAGCATCTACTTAGCGGGAGGGACCGATTGCACTCAAAATTGAAAACATGGGGACCAAATGACTTCATTTTTGAAACAGGGGACAAAACGAAAATTCCAATCCCAACTTGAGGACTAAAAAGGTATTTAAACTCATTATTTTACTAAGATATCACACATGTTTACATTCATTTGACACGTCTAATAAAAATAAAATAATCTTAAAAAAAGTAAATTTTTATAACTTTTCAAAAATATAATATTAAATAAATGTAAAAAAATTATGTGTTAAAGTATATTTTTTTTTTTTACAAATCAATAACATAAAATTATGTTAAATGAATGTATTTGACACATAAACGTATCAAGTAACTAGTACTATGAAACAAAAGCACGTTATCATGTCAAATATAGAGGAAAGAAAAATATTACTCTCACTTCACCTTTTTCCATTGTGAAATCTGAAATTAGGATGGAACTTTTTTTTATTTAAAGTAAGACTAGTTATTCTTACTTGCATTTTTAAGATATGAAAATAAATAATTAATAAGAAGTTCAAAAGATTTTTTTTATTATTTATTTATCTTGTTTCGTATGATGCTCTAAAATTTTTGAACAAATAATTTTTTTATTAAAAAATTTACAACATGAGAGATATAATTGTTTTTTATATAAATTAATAGGTTTTGAGAACTTCTTTATTAAAAAATCTATAAAGAATTTAAAAATCAATGTAACTTTATATATTAGAACATTCACATTGTTTTACTATAATTTTTGTAGAATAATAACACATAGATATCCATTATTTTTAAATACCTAATTAATATATCACTAATATATGCATCACCAACTTAATTTCTCTCACCTTTCTCTCTCATATTATAAATTTCTAATCATGCAACTTTATATAAAATAAAGAATAATAACACTTTTACACACTTTCACACTCACATGACACGCTTTCAATTAAAATAATAATTTTTGTAGAATAATAACACATAGATATCCATTATTTTTAAATACCTAATTAATATATCATTTATATTTATTTATTTATTTATTCTATCCCATCATAAATCTACATAGTTTTTTCTCTCTAAATCTCTCTTTTGATATTTTGGATGTTTAGAAAAAATCTTCCTAAGCAAATAAAAGACTATTCTTTGCATCCTCTCATCAATCTCTCCCTTTATATATTACTAATTTTAAGATGCATATGACCATGTCAGTGAAATGAGTTATTTTTTCTAGAACTTCTACAATAATAAGATCCAATAAGAGGTATTAATTACTATTGATTATTCTCTTGGCAGCAGTGTTGGTGGGTTGTTTTTCTTTCTTTTCAATATAGCTCTAATGGATGTAATCACCATTTTGTCCCTACTCAATGCTTTTATCTTCATGCCAAATTGGCTATGACAACCCTGAAGAAGGCAAGTTTATAATGCAAAAAACCATTCAATTTGAGTTTAGAAAAATGTATATGAAGAGATCTCTAAAATTCCTAGACTAATAATCAAATTGAAAGACAATGTTGTAGAGTTGTTTTATCCTGCAAAAAGACATGTTTTTTTTTTTATGTTTTTTCGTATGGAACTTGGAAGGGTGTGATTTCTCAAAATCAACTGAGAAAATTTAAACTTTTGTGCATGTGCTTTAGCCCACTGTTTTATCAGTTGTCAGATATTGTTCAATTGGTCGGTCCCTCCTCTCTATCCTGTCTTTGCCTGCAAAATATAACAAAGATACCAGTAACATATTTCACACGTAATATAAGAATAAAATATTTATAAAAATATCAATTTTTATATTTTTTCAAAAAATAAAAAAAATTAAAAATTAAAAATAATATCAAATGAATATAAAATTTTAGATATATAAAAAAACATTTTTTAGAAGATAAAGTCCACATTATTATATTTTTCAATCTCAAATATTACTTTTCATGTTTTGGCCTGTGCAACAGGGATCTAATAACTTGTTCTTTGACCCTTGTTTGTTTCATATGGAATTTCAATCATATAACATCATTTTTCATATTTTTCATTTTGAAAATGAATGCAATATATATAATCATATAATTGTAAAGGTATAGATTGATGAAAATCACGCACATTTTTTGTTTGTAATCTAAACTATGTTTTAATTCTAAACTATGATTTTATTTTAAATATAAGACTATTGAGTTTGAAAAAGTTTAACATGCTAAAGAATATTGGGTGTAATTTGCATTTTTCTTTTGAATCTCATCATAACATGTAAACCTTTTTCCTTTACTTTTTCTGTTGAAATGCCTTCTATTTTTTATGAGGGGATCATTGTGGGATTGTGATATTGATGAAGGATCATTGGATCAACATTTTAATCTTTCAAAAGTGTGGCTAATTATGAGTTCAAAGTCTCTTCATTGCAAATAAAAAACTGAGAAATAAAAGTTCAATAGTTATAAAAACATAAATGCTTAAATACTTAAATAATTAATTAGTATATGGTTTTATAACTTACAAGGGTGGAACATTCTGACCTTTATTCATTTTTGTACAATCCAAAGCATGCCCGTGACCTTGAGATGATAAAAGAATTAGGCCTTTTAATTCTTCAATGATAGAATAATGTACTAATACACTACATAATTATAAGTGAACCTTTTAATTCTTTTTAATAATCTATCTCTTTCATTCTCTCCTTACACTATTTTAATCTTGAAAATATCTGTGTCAGGACCTGAAAATAGGCTTAGGGTCATTGGGCCTTATGAATTAGGGCAGCCAGCCCATAAGTTTAGAGTGCCTCAGCCTTAGAGGGAGGCCTCTCTTTTTCAGAAGTCAGATTCTCACTTTGCTAATTTCCTTTCTCTCTCTAAGAACTTTGCCCTAACCTTGTGCTCTGACTTCTCTCTAGAATTCCAGCAAAGTGAACCGTTTGATTCTTGATTTGGTGCTACCAAATCGTTCCTGGCGTAGAGGGCTTCAATTCAAACTGAACAATTCTTCGTTCCAGCGGGTAAGTCATTTTCCCCTCTTTCTCCCATTGTTCTTAAGCTTAGGGCATGCGACTTTTCTGGTTGCATGTAGCTAGTGGCCTTTTCCCTTCGTGAATTCCACTTTTTCTAACTCTAAGAGTTGTACTCAACACCACTGTGGTGAGTTATAGGTACTGTTGAGTTCTTGTCCTGTGAAGGACATTGTTAGGGAATCTTTCACTTAGCTGTGCTGTGAAAACCAGGTAAGGGGAGCTAATTATTTTTGTATGAATTTATTTTATAAAAATATATGCATATGAATGTTGAACTGGTGTGCTCTTGTGAAACTGTTTTATGACTTTTATTTTATTGGGTGTTATAATTGAAAACTGTGAAATTGTGCATGTTGTGATGTGATGAATTTAATCTGTTTTGAATGAGTTTAATCTCTGGAAATGGTGTGTGCTGATTATTATTTGATTGGGAGGAGTTTGTTGGCTGAAATTGATCTTGTTGGAAGGTCTGGAGTAAGAGTTCTGTAATAGCATGTATATGGGTATTAAATAGGTGAACAGGTTCTGTTTGAGGTTACTGTGAGAGGAAGTGAAAATATTAAAAATTAGGCATTTTAGATTTAGAGCACAAGAGAACATGGTAGATAATTTAAATAAATTAATTGTTAATTGTTGAGAGCCTTTCTTTGTTGGTAGGATAGAGGAACCTTAAAAACCTGAGTTGGCACATCCCTGATCATAGAGCAGCCCTGGCCTGGTTCAGTTAGTTGTGACTAGTCATATGTGCTGGCGTCGAAGGTGAGTTTGATACGTTCAGACATCTGAGTCCTCTCCGGTGACCAATTGGGGAAAAGTAAGATCTCTACTGATAATTAGACAGGTAATTTACCAAATAGGAACCATTTTGGAGTGTAAGGAGGATTGGGAAAAGGTAAAATCTCCACTGTAATAACACTTAATGTAATATAAAATATTAATTATGTAGCAAAATAAATTAATATATATATATATATATATATATATATATAATATAATATATTATATTATATATATATATATTTATATATATATATATATATATATTATTTTTATGAACCTATCAAAAGCATAAGGTGGTAGTGTCTTTTTTTTATGCTATTGCATTTGATGTATAGTTTCTAAATAATTGTCTTTATTTCTAAATAATTCACTGTTGGACCTTTTCTCATTATGCGGATGTTATTCCATTCAATATATTTCAATGAATGGTTTACAATGTTGCAAATGTTTCCTTTTTCTCTTTAAAAATCAATAGTGCAATGTTTTCTTTTATTTTTATTATCATTCCATTCATTATATTAAATTTGCAGTGATAAATTTGTTTTAGCTTTCAATGATTATGCTATTATTATTTTCACATATAATCCATGATTTTATCAATTATTGTTTGGGATATATTAATGTTTGGTGGTAACATGACAATATTATCTATTTGAGATGATTAGAAGTGGTTGTGGAACATGTTCTGTTACATATGACTTGATCTTTAAGGCTTAAACATGTGGTTTGATTATAATTCAAAGGTGTGTGAATTGGGAAAGACTGAAATATGATTTCATGGTTGCTTATGGTAGTTTCAAATGTAGAATCTCTTGGTGAGATTCTTAGTGTTTTAGAATGAAAGTAGGAGCTCAGTCTTGGGGGTCTTCCTGACGCTCCAATGGCCTTTCTTCTCACGTAGAGAGGATTGGACCATGTGGTGAGGAGTAGCAGGAGGTCTTAGTCGTGGAGGCTTCCATCATGCTCCAGGGCGCGGAACGGACTAACCTCGTGTGTGTGGCAGGGCGGGGGAGCCCAGCGCGGGGGAGCCCAAGTATTACCAGCCACCACGGGTGCATGGCCCGCCATAGCTCGACTATCATTCTAAAGTCCGGACGAGTCAAGTCTAGTATTTAACATGATAGGATGGATGTTTTATCTTGTTTGCTTTAAATTAATCTCTTGTATGTACATGCTCTTGATTGTATGCTTTTTATATAATTAGCTCACCCTTGCTTGCTTGTGTTTGTGCCATGTTTGCGTATGTTTTTCTTTTGCAATGATCATCCACTTGGATGTGAGCAGAGGAGAATGAGATTTCCTTGGAGACAGCTTTGGAAGGAAACAGAGATGCTGCAACTTAGTTCTCTAGTATTTATGCCATTTGAACTCAAGTTATTTTGAAGACTCTTGTTATATTTCAAGTTTTAAATTCCTAGGATTTTATAGGAGGACTATGATACTCCAATTCTAAATTCCTGTACTGTTTAAGGATGACTGTAATCCTAATTACTCTTGACTGCTTTTCAATATTATGCATGATGACGTCTTATTTATATATTCCTCTTCTATATAATTGGGACGTCACAATCTGTAAATTTTCACCAAATATATTTCTGTATTGTTTCTCTTTTTCCTCTTTCTGTATATATTGATGGGTTTTTTTTTAAAAAAAAATCGTTGAGGAAATAAAAAATATAAGTTTAATCCATATAAAAATTAATATCACATCCAATTCAAAAGAAAAAAATAATGAATTTATAAGTTTTTTTATATGTTGTTTAATTTTTTAATTATATATCACTACCTTCCATAGGTTCCATCACTGTGTAGAGATTAAATATTGATCACATGATCTTTCAGCATCGCCATGTGTGACCCATTTCATGTCTTTTTAAAGAGAAAGAGAGAAAGATTTGTCTTTCGTATATCAGCCCAAATCTAAATGCACAACACGTGAACATCACCATGTGGCAAGTAAAATCAAAATAAAGTAACACATTATAATAATGCCTCCAAAAGTGCATTCATTAATTCACAAAAAAAGAAGGAAAATATTCTTTTAATAAATGTTAACACCCAAATTAATTGTATGTTCTATTTTTTTTTTAAATTAAACAGTTTTTTTCTATCATTAATATACAATCAGTTTATTAACTAAATATTAGTAACTAACAATACCCATTATTTACATAAAGGTCTAACAACAAGTTTTAACAACTATTATCATATTATATATATATATATATATATATATATATATATTAAATTTTTTTATTGATAGTGTAAAGGTTTAGAAAAGAACCAGCATAAAAGGGGGACAGATGACAAACAGATAAGAGGTTGAGAACTTCAAAATAAAACTACATTTATGTTTTGAAACGATGATTTAGTTCATTTCCTCTTATCTGAGAAACCATTGCCTCCAGTGCAAACTCTTTCTTTCTCCTCTACCTTCTTTCCACCTAAATTTCCATATTGAACCGTTGAATTGTTGAACAGAAGTTGTTTAGGTGATCAGGGCTTCAGGAACAACTTTGCATGTAGTTGGTTGTGCTTTTCCCCAAATTCTAGCGTCAGTCACGTTCTAAAATCTGCTTTCCATCACCAAATTGCGATCTACAGGTGATTCTAGTCTTCCTTAAGGTGCGATTGAGCGTTTGGGGATTTCCTGTGAACTTGACTGCTTGTTTTAAAGGTAAGGGAAGCTTAGGTTTTTCTTTCTTTTCTGTTTTGGGAATTGGGGTTGCATGAATTTGAGGATTTTGCTTGGGTTAGTGTAACAATGTGTACATGAAGCTATTTTAGTGTAATTATGCTATTTGAACCATGAATTGAAATTCTACATGTTGGGTTAAGTGTGCTTTATATGTCAACTATGAATTGGATGTCTATGAACTGGTATGTATACTTTGCAGTGATGATATTGAGTGATTGGATGGAATGATTTCTGTTAGACAGTTTAATAGGAAACAACTGAGTAAATTCTTGCAGTTTTAGGTTTTATTAGAATAACTAAGGTAGTCATATTGAGAGTTAGGTATTGTAGGTGGTTCTGATTGGTTTGGGTGGTCTACGTAAGTCAATTGGGACTTATTGGGGTTCCTAAAATGGTCAAAAACAGTTTCTAATTGGTAAGTCTAGGATTAAGTCTTTAGGTTGTTGAAATCCAAGTTTTTGAGTATGAATTAATGCATAAATACTAAAGAATAATGTTAGAAAGGATTAGAATCACTTAGGTAAGTTTAATTCATCATATAACCTAAGATAGGAGTGTTAGAAGTTAATCAAAAGGCCTAAAACGATTTTGGGGTGGTTAAGTTTTGCATTTCTACAGAATCAGGGTTCTGCAGATTTTGCAGACTCGTTGTGCGAGAGGATCCGCATAGCGAGTCGCCCTGGCGAATTGCTCTCTGTCAGGGCATTCGCATAGCGCATGGGGTGCGCTATACGAATCACGGATGAGAGTGGTAGGCACTTTGCGAATTGGATTCGCTGTGCCACTAGTGTTAGGTCTGGAAATTAACTAGATAATTAGAATAGTGTGAGAGATGCGCTCTGCGAGAGTGTGATGCCTGGAGCCTCTGTGAGCTAATTCGCAAGACGAGATTTCTCGTTATGCGAATGAGCTGGAGCGGGTTGCCTCTGTTTGAGGACTTGCTATGCGAACCAGATTCGTTGTGCGAATGTAACCTGGTTTCGCATAGCGAGCTTGTAAGCTAAGTGAATTCTTTCGCTATGATCTACTCTTTTCTTCTTTCTTTGTGAGTAATAGTTGATGTGTGACTTGTATATGGTTTTGTATGGTTGTGAAAGGTATGTTATAAATTATGAGAGGATGTTTATGACTAAGATAAGAGGAAACTTTGTTAAATATGATGTGATTACAATTCAAGGTAAGATCTCTAGGTGAGATCATTGTAGTGTTTAGAATGAATATATGAGGCTTCTTCATGGGGGGTTATCCTAACACTCTAATGGTCTTTCATTCTCACTTAGAGAGGAGTGACGCATGTGGTGAGAGTAGTAGGAGGTCCTAGTGTAGGCGCTACTTGGAGGCCTATTGCGCGGTAACGGACTAACGCTTGTGTGTGGTAGGGTGAAACCCATTGGCAATGACTTTGCAAAGCAGTAGAGTCCACCACAAGTGCACAACCCGCCCTAGATCGATATTCATTCTAAGTCCGGACGAGTCTAGTTTTATGTACGATATGGTCTGATGCTTTACCTGCTTACTTGTATGACTTGTGATTTTATATTTCGATGTTATAGAGTAACATGTATGCTTTTCAACCTAGCTTACCCTTGCTTGTTTGTTTATGTCTTGCGTGTTTGTATTCTTCCTTTTGTAATGATCATCCACTTGGATGTGAGCAGAAGTAGATGAGGTACCTCAGGAGAGAGCATTGGAGGATGATGATGCGGCCCCTAGCTCTTAGGACTTTCTTAGATATATCCTATATTTTGAAGTACTCTTATACTTGTAAAGTTTTCAATTCTACATATATTTTGGATGACTGTACGCTTGATACTATCATTTGCTAACTCCTAACTGCTCTCTCATATTATACTTGTTGAATTCTATTATATTATATTTTTAGTACAATATTTGGGATGTAACAGGTAGCAATTAAATGATATATTTATAATAAAATAATAAAATTGTTTATTTTTAAGAAATTGGAGAATCAAGTAAGCTAACGGGGATTAAAGTTATACATTTTCAAAACCAAAAATGACTTTACGCCATATATATACTTGGAAACATGAAGGGTAGAGGTAAATGAGGAAAATTCAACTATACGAATAAATTGTTAAAATTATAATGAAATAATGTTAATAATACACAAGCATATATATATATATATATATATGCGATAATTAATATAACATCTTAGTTGATATGTTCTTGCACTAGTGCAAAATTGGCCTTTAACGTCATTCGTTAGACGTTGGACCACAAAATATCTAACGTAAATTATTGACCGATGGCATTTTCGTAAATAAATTGGTCATATAGACGTTGGTTAGTAGGGTCCCGACGTCTATAATTTTATAGACGTCGCCCCCCCCCCATAACCGTCGTCTACGGGCTTCACAAGTAGGTGAAAATTCATTTTTTTCCGTCATATAGACGTCTGTTCCCGTCACCCTGACGTTTATATCAGGGTAGGTGAAAAGTTGACTTACACGTCAGTGCCCCTAGTAACCGACTTCTAAAGCCATTTAGACGTTTGTTGTGGGGGAATCGACGTTTATAGACGTCTGTTATGGCGGGAATTGACTTCTAAATACTTAGCCCAAAAATTTAAAAAGTCACTTTTTGACTCCATTTACACTTCTGATCCCGCCACTCTGACTTCTAAATCCATTTAGACGTCTGTTGTGTAGGGAACCGATATTTATAGACGTCTGTTATGGCGGGAACAGACTTCTAAATACTCAGCCCAAAAATTTAAAAAGTCACTTTTTAACTCCATTTAAATGTCTGATCCCACCACTTCGACTTTTAAAGCCATTTAGACGTCTGTGGGGAGAACTGACGTCTATAGACATCTGTATCGGGGGAACTGACATCTAAATGTCTGCATTAAAACACTGCGAACACGAGGCAGCAGTTACACGTACTCATTGTTCATCATCTTCCTCGCGTTTTCTCTCCACGAGCTACGTTTTTCAGGTTCGTTTTCTCACTTTTGCACCGTTTAAAATTAATTTTACTCTGATTAAATTACTCTTTGATGAATTATCTTTCATTTGAACCGATTAAAATATGTTTTCCTTAGGTTTTGGTGCAGTTTTGCTCGTGTCCTTGGGCGACGATTTCTTGCGTTTTGCACTCCTCGAATTCCCTCCACTACATTTTTAAAACCATCCAATAAAAAAAAACATACAATCCATTCTCTTCAACTAAAATATAAAGTTATAAACTCGAATCGCCATGAGCCAAGAGCAACCCGAGAGACCTCAAGCAAAGAAAGATCCAATCAAATACAACGACGTTTTAGACGTATGACTTATAGAGTCCGACGTCTATATAGACGTCTGACCTATATAGTCCAGCGTCTATATAGACGTCTGATCTATAGAGTCCGACGTCCCATTAACGTCACCCATAATGACATCGGATCGAGATCTGCACTAGTGTTGTGGAATTATATGTTGTCATTTTTTAATTACAAAATAAAAAATTTATCAATTTATATTGAGGATTAAGATTTGGTAATTAGTTCTTTATTCATGATTAATTAAGTCACGAATAATAAATATCGCAAGTATGAAATAATATGGATATTAAAATTTCTAATTTCAGATATCAATATGAGTTTGGTTCCAAATATTTAATTTTTAAAGGAAGATATGTGCAACTTTTTTACTATATAATAATATTGTACGTTGTCTCTGCCCACTTTTATTCCTAATCACTGGTTTGATGGTAGTTTATTATAGTTATGACAAAATCGATAATCAATCCAAATCTAATAACAATGTCTGCCAATATCTTTTAGTGCATACTAAAGTTAAGGGAAAAAACACGTTCCAACCTTACTAGTTTAGATCAATGTAATCATTTTTTAATGAATATGTTTTTTTCATGTTTTACAAAATCAAAGTGAAGTTTGGAAAGGGCATTGATGTGAGATCAATTGGGAGCAGGTTTTTCTATATATTTGTTGGGAAAAACTCAAACAACGCCCTTCATGGAAAAATAAAAAATAAAAAATTCTCTCATATTTAGCAACAATGCACATCTATAAATAACTAATGGAAAGGCTATTTTTATTTTACATATTTTCTTACTATTTTATCTTTAAAATTACGATAGTTATTTCATTGTGTTAGTCTTTGTGTATTGTATTTGAATAAAATTGAAGAGAAAAAGAATAATTAATTCTTTATAGAAAATAAAATGATAACTAACCATTCAAACTATTTATATTGTGTTAATTATTCTTTTTATTTATAAATATATTAATCTATAATATAACTGTATTTTATGGATCGATCGGTCTACGCCAACCGATTGATCAATCATATAATAAGTTAACTTTAAAAACACATAGCAACTAGATTATCGAACGGATAATTGCAACGATAAGGATTGATCGGTCCAAAAACTAATCTTCTCGATTAACAAGATAAAAACATACTTAGGCAATATTAGATTGTGATTGGACCTACACTAATCAAAGGTCCACTCAGATACCTATAAATACAGATATAAGAAAAGAGGTAAGTGATTGAATTTATTTTATTGAACATTTAAGATTTAATTGTTATAACCGATCAGTAACTTAAAACTAACTTGAGCATCATAATGTCTTTACTAGATACCCACCGTTCAAATTTAGACTATGGAAGGAGAAAAACAACAAGTTTGAAGAAGATAAAAAGATTAA
Organism: Vigna reflexopilosa; assembly: GCA_027742785.1. Taxonomy (NCBI): domain Eukaryota; kingdom Viridiplantae; phylum Streptophyta; class Magnoliopsida; order Fabales; family Fabaceae; genus Vigna; species Vigna reflexopilosa. The sequence goes on from CM050926.1 coordinate 12,616,335, forward strand.
ATGAAAACTAAAAATGATTAAGTTGTAAAAGTGTGTCTCTCAGTTCTATATACTGAAACAATAACTTATAATTTAACTATTGAAAAAACCTATCAATTCTTACTTTGATTAGAGATAGAATATGATATAAATATATATATATATATATATATATATATATATATATATAAATATATATATATATATATATATATATATATATATATATATATATAAATATAAAGAACTATGTAGAAAAATACATTAATTATTATTTATTAGACTTATCAAGCCATTTACTATCAGATAAGATATTATTTTACAGGATTGAATCTTGATTTAATTTAAAATTCAAAATAATATTGGGATTTATATCACATTCATAAAATTGTTATTTAATATATTACTCACACACGCCATGTTCAATAATATTGGAGGTTTTGTAAGTGTATGAATAAAAAACTTAAATTCCATATTAATTGAATATAAAACCCAAAAAATGAAAACTATAAATAAAAACCATTCTCAATTCATAGATTAACTTTTTGGAATTGATTTGGATTTAAACTTGTGGTTCTAACTTAAACATTTTTTTTTACTTTTATATTTCACCTACTATAGAGAGAGTGGTTTTGAGAGTAGTGCTTGAGTATGTGGAAATGCTTTTAGTTTTATTTTATTTTGTGACTATTAAGATAGCAAAAGAGAGGTCCATTGATTGGACCAAATAGAATCATTTACTTATAAAGACACCTTAAAAGAGCAAAATAAGTAATTAGATGGATATACCTAAAGTTCTCTTTACCATAATTTGTGTTTTTACTTTATACTAAGAACCTTATATATTGAACTAGCTTTGACTAGTTGACAAATATGTCCTACCTTGGAAATAGGAATTGGTTTCAAGCATAAGCAAAACACTACCTAGATATATATAATAATCTAAGTGAGATTTTTAAATTGCTTGTCAATCAAATTAAAAATATATAAATAACCTATTAAAAATTTCACATTAAATAGAGATGAAAAAATTAAACATCATATAAAGAAAAAAAAAACTCATAAATCTAGTATCTTAAAATTTCTAATATAGATTGAATTCACATATTAATTTTATTGTATCATTTTAATGACCTTCTAAAAAACACTCATCTTTAATATTAAGGTTTATTGGTGTTTATGTTTCTGATAATTCATGTTGAAATATCCCTCAGTTATATAGATAAATAAAAAAATGTGGCAAGCAATGGGTTAAACTATAAGCACAGTAGAAGCATGAAGTTTGTATAAGTTATAGTGATATCATGTGGATAACACATATTCTCTTTTGGTGACATGAAAGGGTTGGATTTTTCCTTTCTCATGGTGGGGTTTTGAGTTGATGTTTCTACCTTAAAAAAGGAACATGCATGCATGATCTCTGTGGCACCATTTCTGCGAATTTGTGGACTGCAGCATGAACAGTTTCATGAAAAAAATTACCCAAATGATGAAAATTCACATGCATAACACAACGTATCAAACTTTAACCTTTTCTGAATTTTATACTCCTTAAAGTAATGGATTTGTTCCTTGGAATTTTGCATATCCTCAACTTTTTCTCTTCACACTCTCGTTAAGAACATCACTCTCTCTTCTTTATCAAGGGTCCCATGCAACAACCACATCAACAAAATTAACACTTTTCATCACATTGTTTATAGTTACATTTGCTGGTTAGTTCACATATTTATGCATCTTTAAATAGCTAATGGGAATACGTTCTTTTCGTTTATATTATGATTATATATAAAAATAATTGTTTCTATACTCGATGCGTTTATTCCTTACCATAACAGCAACATTATTATGTGCTAATATTTTGATCTACAATAACTACAACAGAAAAACGACAGTTAAAACAACTCTTTAATTATGCTTTTAAAATTAAATTCACCATAATTAAAAATTTGACATATAAACGTCGACAGTCCTAATAATCATAATTAAAATTTCAAATCACGACAGTTTCTAAACCATCATTTGATAAAATGCGAATTAAGCCAAAAAAAAAGTAAAAATTTACAAAAAAAACCAAAGCCCAATTTTTATTCAGACACCAATGTTCAGTTTTCATCCTGGAATCAAAACCCACCTTTCATTCTGGCACCAAAGTCCAGTTTTCATTCTAGCAACCAAAGCACAGTTTTCATGCACCAAAGAATTAAAAAAAAAAGAGGAGGTTTTAATTCATGAGGTTCATACACCTATCCAGCGAAGTTCATAGGATATGACACATGTCACGACTTTTCAGCAAAATCCAAGAGGTTGCTACACTGTACGCTTCGAGGTAATCTTTTTCCTTCTCTTTAAACCCGAAAGAAATTAGTGTCTTTATCTTTATTTGACTTTTACTATGATAACACAAAAACTCAAGTTTATGTTATCTATCAAAATCTAAATAAATAGGGGTAATTGTCAACACCCAATTTCGTTTGGGAAAGTAAATAATTAAAATTAAAAGATAAGAGAATTATAATTAATGGTGGGTAAAAAAAAAAGGAAGAAGAAAATAACAAAATAATTTCCTTAAAAAAATATATACGTAATTTTGAAATATTAGTTTAATATGGTAATAATTTGAATCAATATTAGGCCAATAATTGTAAGCAACAATTAATATAATATATTGATATAATTTGCGAGTTTTTTTAAAGAGAAAAATATGGTTTTTAAAATGGAAAATTTTTCTGACCATAATTACAATCAATGTCAATACCCAATTTATGTTATCTAGCAAAATCTAAATAAATAGGGGTAATTATCAATATCCAATTTCGTCCGGAAAAGTAAATAATTAAAATTAAAAAATACGAGAATTATAATTAATGGTGGGTAAAGAAAATAAAAGGAAGAAGAAAATAAAAAAATAATTTCCTTAAAAAAATATATACGTAATTTTGAAATATTAGTTTAATATGGTAATAATTTGAATCAATATTAGGCCAATAATTATAAGCAACAATTAATATAATATATTGATATAATTTGCGAGTTTTTTTAAAGAGAAAAATATGGTTTTTAAAATGGAAGAATTTTCTGACCATAATTACAATCAATGTCAATACCCAATTTATGTTATCTAGCAAAATCTAAATAAATAGGGGTAATTGTCAATATCCAATTTCGTCCGAAAAAATAAATAATTAAAATTAAAAAATACGAGAATTATAATTAATGGTGGGTAAAGAAAATAAAAGGAAGAAGAAAATAAAAAAATAATTTCCTTAAAAAAATATATACGTAATTTTGAAATATTAGTTTAATATGGTAATAATTTGAATCAATATTAGGCCAATAATTATAAGCAACAATTAATATAATATATTGATATAATTTGCTGCATGAGTTTTTTTAAAGAGAAAAATATGCTTTTTAAAATGGAAAAATTTTCTGACCATAATTACAATCAATGTCTTGAATATTATTTGATTTGTTTTTTTAGAGACCATTTCTTTATCATTTCTTTCCCTATTTGGTTCATTGTCAATTAATTCACAATTATGTCAAGATCATCATAATATTACAATGTATGTATATAAATATAAATACGCACGTTGTGATAGAAAAAGGAGGTAAGAGAGAGAGACAAGAAATAATAGAAATAGAAAGATAGAAGTAGAGTATAGAAAAAAAAAATATGAAAATATGTTCTTACATATAAGGGTTTTGTCAACGGAAACCACAAAGGAAGAACTAAGGGAATACGAAAAGGTAAAAAGGTATGTCACTTCTACACCTTTCTTTTTCACTTTTTATTGTACTTTGAAGTTTTTTTTTCTAAAAGATATTATTTTTCACTACACACAAATAATGTTTTTTTTTTTAAATCATAACTTTTTTTAATATAAGTACGTGTCGACCTATGCCTGTTTCTTTCCTTTTTCCCACCATTCTTGAAATAAAAAATACAAAATATTCAAAACCAAAAATGTCAATTTTTCTAAACTAAAACTCTTTTTTTGACCAGAAGTATGTGGTCTTGATTATCTATTATTAATGGAAATAGGTCAATCCTTGTCGGGTTCATAAAACAAAAAATATTTTTTTGTTTCCAAATAATTTCTTTATATTTTTTTTGGGGAAAAATACATATATTTTAGAAAACCACGTAACTTTATACATTTAATTAAAGGTACTGTCTTTGGACAGGCGACAGGCGCGATAGGGTGCAAATACCTTCCTTACGCGTAATCGATTTCCGAACCTGAAAATCTAATTTTTGTAGACCATGTCTTATTTTGTGGTTTTCCATAGTTTTTTCAAAATAACTTATGGTGTCGACTCCCAAAATATTTTCTTAAACCCATTTGTTTTCGGTTTGTTGTCCCGTCGCTATCCCGGTTGCAACACACCTAAGGTAATTTCTCTATTCGAGAGTTTTATTCTGGTTTTATGAATTTATGGACAGAACACTTTGCCATTTTATATGTTGTTGTTCCCCAAATTTCACTATCAAATGTTCAAGAAATCTGTGACAATAGTAAGCATGATTAATTTCTCATGAAACTTCATTTCGAGTTTGAGGTTATCAGAAGTGCTTTAATGAGTGGGAAGATACATGTGTTGGTGAACTTCTTAGGAAAGAACAACATTTACTTACCAAAGGATCCATAACTCATGATGTTTCTATTTTGGAACCTGCTCCGGTTTCATATGTGACAAGTCTAATGCCTTTCTTGCAAATAGTTTGGTCATATGGCTCGTAATTATCATACGAAGTTTTGCAATCATTACAAGCAACATGGTCATATCATTATGGATTGTCCCAAACGACCTCTATGACCAACACAATGTCCTATACAAGCATTCCATGCCACTACCAATGCCCTCACTTGTCCTCCTACCTATTGTCCATCTGATGGTAGTGCTCTTTAACCTGAAATGATTCAATAAATGGCACTTTCTGCTCTCTTCTTGAATATTCAAGGTAAGTCCTCTAGTGTTTCTCACCCATGGTTTCTTGATTTTTCTACATCCAATCAAATAATAGGTTCCTCTAAAAATTTTCATAATGTACATTCTTGTAAAGGTACTAAGAAAATACAAAATACTAATGGTTATGCTCTTTCTATCACTAATATTGGTGACCTAAACCTTGATTTTCGGAATATGCCTGTCTCACCTAGACTTGCTTCCAATGTATTGTCTATTGGTCAATTAGTGGGCAATAATTGTGATATTAAATTTTCTTTATCTGATTGTCTTGTGCAAGAACAGACATTATGGAACGTGGATCACGAATGAGCCTAAAGTGAGACGATTGTTTATGCTACAATTCATTTCTAATCATCTATCGTTTACTTGTAATAATGTTTTGAAACTCTATGACATTTGACATAGAAAATTGGGTCATTCAAATTCTATTGTTTTGTCTTACTTATACACCTTTTTCTTGTTTTGTTTGCAAATTGGCTGAAAGTAAAACACTTTTCTAATGCTTGTCAAACTTTGTTTTGCTTTGAAATAATTCATAGTGATGTTTGAGGTATGTCTTCAGTTACTTCTCATGCTCGTTATAAATATTTTTTTTTGATAATTATAATCCTTTTACTTGGATATATTTTTTTGGTTGTATTCGTTGTAAGTCTGAAAATATTTTGAAATTGAAAGGAGCCTTTAGTAAATTATTTTGCAATTGACATACTAAAGAAAATTGAGAAGAAATGAGATTACACAATATATTTGAGTAACTGAGAATGGGTCATATTTTTCATAATACAAAGACACACTTGATTAAATAAGTACATGATTGATTCAACCTTTAGTATATACAATGATTGGAAGTTCTTGAGCAAGATGTGTTTGACAAAGGTATTTCTGACACTGATTTCAACAATATGTGAGAAGCATGTGAAATCTTAATTATGGGCGCATTTATGGTCTCCATAAAAGTGCTTTGTAGTGACTAATGTCATACATTCATTTGGGTTTGATGGAAACAATAGAAACAAAAGAGACAGAAGCTTCAATAGAAACAGAAGGCACTTCAGATTATGGAAGCTTTTGACCAGGTTTCTGTCTTTCAAGTGTATATTATATATATACCATCTTTGCATGCTTAATATCATAATCTCATGTGTGTGATAAAAAAATTGATATCAAGATGTAAAGCAATTCATGATAGCCTTCTTTCTCCTCTGCAAAATCATAAATTAGATTTAAGTTAGTAGAGTTTGTATTCATCTTGTAGTAGTGTCTTCCATCTTTCATCTTCTTCCACTCACCTCTCTCGATCACTTTCACTCTTTTTCGAATGTAAAATTAGTGAAACATCACTTTATTTAAAAAAAAAAAAAACAGACATCAATTTTGCATCTAATTTGCTCATAAATTATAAAAAGGTGAATTTGTATAATGATTTTCAACTCTTTAAAATTGAAATTTCCAATAATTTAACTTTAGCATTGTGAAAAACCAATGGTTTGGTAACATTTTTAGTTTGTGTTTGAATAAGCATTTAGCACACTCAACACAAATTTATTGTTAAACAAGGATTGAGTCTACATGTACTGGAAAGCGGAAATATACTAAAACCAAACACACATTGCGTTTTTTTATCCCCTTTGATAGTTGAAAGACCTAATGCACAGGCTAATCTTATTAATCTACTGTATTTATAATTATTAAATTAAACCCAATTTAATATTAATTTAAGTTAATTTTATTTAGTTTTTAATATTTATTTAAGTTAATATGTTTTATTTTACTATTTATATTTAAGTTATCATTAATTTAGTGCACATTAATCTTATTCTTTGTAATAAATTTATGTACCTCTACTAGTTAGAATAAGAACTCTATATAGTTTTAATCTAAACATCATGTTTAAACATGGAAAAATATTATAATTCATTTGAGTCTAATTTACGCCCATTTGACAGTTCAAGATTTCTTTTCTTTCACATTTTTTTATATGAATTCCTTCACACTCAAACTTATTTCATCTAGGTTTTTTTTTTTACCCATCTTATTATCTCTTCTTTCCTCTATTTTTCACTCATGAGCAACCCTAGCCCAACGTTAATCAAAATATCTGACAATCTAAAATATGTCAGTTAGCAGCGTTAGACGACGTTTTCTTTATGTCATAATAGTAGGTATCATCACATAATTCTTTAAATATGTTTACTTCTTACTTGCTTATGTGCAGATATTACAGTAAAGTAGCTTTCACTGAATATTGATTTTGTACAGTTTCATATAATAACACATCACTGCATCAAAAGGTTTATGAAATTTCTAAAACAAAATCCTCACAAATGTGACAAACTTTAAAATCTTAACTTCGTTAACTACATTCGATGGAGAAAGGTGGTAAAAGGTGGTAAGAGGTGAAAGAAGGTGAAGAATAGTGGTGGGAGGTTCAGGGAGATAGGGAAAGGTGGAGGAAGAAAAATAAATAAAAATAAAACGAAAAAAATTAAAAGAGTTCAAAGGTAAAAGATGGACATATGACATTTTCAAATGGTTTTAATGCCAATTTAACATAAGAGACCAAATATACTTTATTTAATAAAAAAAATAAGGCACAAAGTTAATCATGGACCTAAATATAAGGATGAAATTATTAATTTAGTCATTTTTTTAAAGCATTAAGTATTAATATTAAACACATTCACATTAACCAATCAATCTGATTCTAAACCACTTCTATTAACAGTTAGAAGAGAAGGTGGAAGAGGTTATAGGTTGAACTCCCTCCACTAATGTTTAGAAGCTATAAGATTGGTTTGAAGGATTTGGAAGGGAGGGTGAGACATGTTGACAAAATACTAACAACTAACATTTTATATATATATATATATATATATATATATATATAATCCTATTATAATATAATTTATAAAACTTGATGGCAAATTAGCATTGACTTAGCCAACACTATTTAAAATTTATGTTTAAAAATTGACACTAGTGTATTAGTTTTCGTTGAATGTGTGATACAATACAATACTATTAACTAATTAGCTTAGCAAAACCCTTACCCTTGATTACAAGTTTTAGATAGAGAAGTCATAAATATAATGGTTTAATCATGACAAAACACAAAATTCTTTCACATGGTTAAATATAACAAATATACGAAATCAAAGCTTTCTGATCACATATTTAAATTTGGTTTTTCTATTATTGGATTCATATCTCACTTTTAGTCGAATTTTCAATCGCTATCAATGGTAACATGAAAACTTACATGGCTTGTAAGGGAGGTGTGAGGTAAACGAATCCTCTCACATACATGCTTATTAACCTGACAATATATGTTCGTAAAAAGGATACTTATTACTTCAAAGAAAACAAACAAATTCTTTTCACACTACAAGAATTTTCGTCCATTACCAACAAAATATTATCGATAGTCACACATTCATTGGTGAACTCTAAGTTACGACGAACTTTTTTGAGAAATGTTACATTTTAAATTACTAACAGAATTTCCAGTAAAAAAATAATTGTAAAACCTGTTGAAAAGATTTGTCAGTAAATTACAATTATTATTACCAACAAATATTTGTTTTTGGTAACTTATCATCACAATTACCAAAGGCTAGAGTCGTTGGAAATGTCTATCGATTAATTACAATTCTCATTTTCGAAGGATAAACGATCAGTAAATCTGTTGGCATTTTATAAAGCAAATTTCTAGCATAATTTGATGGATTTTTTTAACTAAGGGGAGATGAGTGAGAAGGAAAAGAGAAGAGAAGAGAAGGAGGAGGAGGTGGTTAGGGGTGACAATAGTGGGTTGAGGTGATGGAAAGATTCACTAGTGATGTAGTGACTTTTAGTATCGTGCAACATTGACACTAATGATTATTAGTAACACATAGATGGAGGATGGTGGTGATGGTTACAGTGGTGGCCCAAGTTAGAGAAGCAAGTGGAGGGGGAAGAGATGGAGGAAGAAAAAAAAGGAAATAGGATGACAAGTAGGAGAAAGATGAGACCCCAAAGGATAAAAATGACCTAGAGTGGTGATGGTGGTGTGATGGCCGACCAGCAAAGAGGAGGATAAAAATGATTAAATGAGAAACTAAAGGGGAAGGAGAGGGGGAAGAAGGAAACTGAATCACAATATTTTTCGACAAATGTTACTAACAAATATGTATCGATAGATGTTACCGATAAATATTTACTCATAGGCATTTACTAATGGGTTTGTATTCGTCGGTGAAGTTTATCAACAAATTTCTGTCTGTAAGTAAATCGTGTTTATTGATAGATTTTTTCTATTACCAATGAATTATGATCTTTGGTAATATGTTATTTTCTTGTAGTTCCATGACAGTTTTTAAAGGTATACAAAAACTGTATTCTTTATGTTGTGATGGAATTCGATTTAGGAACTAAATGGAGATCCATGAAGGGAGTATCAACTTAAGCTAAGGCTAGGAGATTGGAAGAGGAAGAACTTTCAAGCTTGTTCTTGCTTTCCCTTAAGCCTTAGAAGATATTGGACCTCTCATAAAGAGGCATGATCAAAGAAGATGGAAGAAGAAGATGAAGCTTCAAGGATTTTACTCTTGTGGAGAATCACTTACTAGTCTTCTTCTTTTATCTTTGTAAATATGTAAAATAGTTTCTAAAGGCCTTGTATTTGGCTATGACACTTTGTTTAGCTTTGTTTTAGAAGCTTAGTAGCTTTTAGAGTAAAAGTAGCGCACCATAAACCTTGATGTAGGTGAATATGCACCTAAAATGGGTCATAGGAAGCCTTTGGAACATGTCAACATCAAGGGAGGCTCCTAGACATTGAACTTGGATGGTAGTTAAGGGGGAAGGCTCCCATTCCTCCCCCTTGCTATAGGAAGCTTCTAGTTCCTTTCTAGTGCATTAAATGCTAGCCTACCCCTTCACCTATAAAAGGAGAGGCAACCTTGTATAATTTTTTAGAACTATTTTGAATATTAGAGTTTCTTTGCCAAATTTGCAGGACTCCTTCTCCTTAGTTCTCACTCTAAGAAATGTGTTTCTCTAGACTTATTCTTACCTTCTCTTTCATGATTGGCCTCACCTCCTAGAAGGACTTCTACCTAGACCATCCAACACTATCAACCAAATCTCTTCATCTTGAAAAGCTTCTGCAACATTTATCATCTCACACGGAGTCCATCCTTTGAAGAGCTTCATCAACACACTTTGGAGAGAATCTCTTATTGAAGAAACATCCTCAAAGAAACCTCCATCCTTTGGTATCAGAGCTATGGTCACTATCTTGGAAGTCTTCAAGAGATAAGTGTCTCAAAGTTCTTACCCATTTTTCTTACCCATTTGTGTTCTTGTGAATTCCTTGTTGTTTCATATTTCCCAACATGTCTAATATGTTGTTTGATTCATGAGCATGTGTTGTATGTCTTGAAATATTGATTCAAATTAATTGTTATTCTTGAATCATCCATGTTGTGTACCTAGGATTTCCAATTTTTCTATTTGTGTGTGTGTAGAGTTTATGGGTTTGGGTCATCTTTTGATTCATTTTATTTGATTTTATGATCTCATTGTTTTGTACTAAGTCTTGTATATCCATATATGTCATAATATCTTTGTTGAACTTGAAATTGTTTTTGAAAACATTGAAAACTTGAAACCTACCTATTTTCTAAAATCTGGTGTAAAGAGTTGTTTGAACTCGATTTTCAAAAATCAACTTCCACCAAACCAGAGGTCCTAAGGCTACACTTTATATGTAAAATGAAATATCTTTGGGTCTAGTTTCCAAGAATAATTTGTGTAAAACATTGAGCAAAGGTCAGAGCTGTCCAGTTCTAGCGTGAAATTTCAGATTTTGATGTTTTGGGTGTTTCTGGGTTTTCTTTGAGTTTTATGAGTGTATTCATACTTTTTATTAGTTCTTAAACAAGTTCTTAGTATTAGGTTTTCATTGAGTCATTTTTTTAGTTGTCAAAAAATCATTTGATTCCCTAGGATTTCCTACATACACCACTTGAATTAGCCTTGATTTTGAATGAGTTAATATTATGATGCTTGTTGTGTTTTGAAAACCCAAGTGATAAAAATAGAAGATCCCTCAATCAAAAACAAAAGGAAAGTAGAAAATGAAAGAGACAAAAGAAGTGAAAAAATTTTCCAAAAGAAAAAGACACAATAACAACAAGAAACTCAATTTTGGACTTGAATTTTAAGTGTTGTTTGCATTTTTCCAGCAAGTGTTTTGCCTTGGCTAATCTGGTTGGTCTTGTATTCTTAGTTTTATTTTGATTTTATTCATCTATTCTAGCACCTTTCCTTAGGGATTCCTTTTGAGTACTTACCTAATTCATATCCTTAATTTTTTGTTTGTCATTCTTGGCTTTCTTTGAAGTATTGTCTCATTTTACTCCATTTGAGTTTAGCTTTCAAATTGTGCTTTTATTGCTTTTATTTTTTGGCCTCTTTTGTGTTGGAAAAGCAGATTTGGTTGGCGGTTCTTTTGGGAGATTGACTAACCTTGAAGGTAGCATTTTTGAAGACTAAAAAGAAAGCTAAAAGAAGCATTTCTCCTTGGACTTTGGAGGGAGATAACATGGTTTTGGAGTGAATCAAGAGAGGAAAAATACTTGAAAGAAGCAAGGAATTATGGGTTGTTTTTTGCACTTTTATTGGCTATTATTTTTGTATCACGGAACCTTTGTGTTCTTGTAATTTTTTTAGTTGATTTCATTTTCTATTTGCTTGGTGTCTTGGAAAAATATCTTTGGTACAATCCCATTTCCATTGCTACTTTTGCAATAGTCTAATTTCCACCTTTAGAAGTGAAGTGTGTGTCAAGTGGCTCTTAAGTGTCATTTATGCCTTCACATAGTACCGTTAGCATTACCTATCTTGCATAGCATGCAATTCCTTGTGCTTTCCTTTTACACTTTTCTTTGCTTTCCTTTTTAAGTCTCCATGATACTTAGGACATTGAATGCATTTAAGTAAACCTTTATTTGGTTTTAGGAGCATTCTTTGCATTTGCATTTACAAAAGTTTTGGAAGATTTTTAGGTGAGGGTAATTTAAGGAAACTCTGGCTAGGAAGGACTTGGTGTTTAAGCTTGTCCATGTGACTCACCTCTCCTTCCTGGGAGCTACTTGGAACATTCTTACTCTATTGTTTCTCTTTAGAAATCATCCACCCAAAAATACATTTTTACTTGTGAAAATCATTTCATTCATAGTTGTGAAGTGTTTTGAAAACCTTTGTGAACTCTTTTGAACTTGCTAAAATGAGTAAACAATCTCATCATTCAAGTGTTCATGGTAGTATAAGAGATAGTCAAGAGGACTTACATCTTAGGTATGAACTGACACAAAAAGTAAGCAAGTTAGAGAGTATGTTTACTGAGTTTATGATCGAAAAAAAGAGAGAAAAACAACAAGTTGAGTCATCCAATAGAAGAAGGTACATTAGAGAAAAAAGTTAGAGAGGAGAAAGCTAGAAGAGTAAGGGAGGAGAGAGAAAATAAAGAAAAAGAAGAAAATGAGACAAGAGAAAGGGAGGAGAGAGAAGAAAAAGAGAAAAATGAAAGTAAGAGAAGAGAGAGCGAGGAGAAATAAAAGAAAGAGAAAGAAGATATTGAGAGGAGAGAAAAGGCAAAGGAAGAAATCTTACTCAAAGAAGAACTCCCACTCAAAGAAGAAGTATTACTAAAGGAAGAAAAAGTTTTAGATTCTGTAGAAAAAAATCAATTTTCCTAAAGAAAATCTTTTAAAAAATAAAAGGCCCTATTTCTTTATTCTTTTGTATACACTTTTATCACTACAACAACTTTTTGAAGTAAAGGCCAAAAATCTTTTTCATAAAATCTTTTCCAAAAACAGAATGCCTTCTTTCTTTGTTCTTTTGTTTAAGTCTATTCTTTTAATAAAGCTCCTATTTTCTATTTGTTATACGTACATTTTTTATCCAGGAAGAGATCATTAAACCAAAGTTGTGCTTCCTTAAATATCTTTCCAATCTGAGGACATATCGTTTTCAAGCGGGAATGTGTGGTGGAATCCGTTTTAGGAACTAAATAGAGATCTAGGAAGGGAGCATCAACTTAAGCTACGGCTAGGGAATTGGAAGAAGAAGAAGGATTTTCAAGCTTGTTTTATTGCTTTCCCTTAAGCCTTAGAAGATATTGGACCTCTCATAAAGAGGCATGGTCAAACAAGATGGAGGAAGAAGATGAAGGTTCAAGGATTTTACTCTTATGGAGAATCACTTACTAGTAATCTTCTTTTATCTTTGTAAATATGTAAAATAGTTTCTAAATGCCTTGTATTTGGCTAAGACACTTTGTTTAGCTTTGTTTAGAAGCTTAGTAGCTTTTAGAGGAAAAATAGTGCATCATAAACCTTGATGTAGGTGAATATACGCCTAAAATGGGTCATAGGAAGCCTTTGGAACATGTCAACATCAAAGGAGGCTCCTAGACATTGAACTTGGATGGTAGTTACATTGGAACTGAACTATAAACCAAATATGATATGAAGAGTTGTGGATTGTTTTCATTTGATGTCTGGGGAACTGGAGAGGAACAATATCATCTTTCTGAAGGTTAATCTTGATGTAGAGGAAATTCTAGTTAAGATTTTGGGCATGGTTGAAGAATAAAATCACAAAGGAAAATTTTTCATTTTCAAGTAGGTGTATGTGTCCCATATATAAGAAAGGAATTTTATGGTACCAGAATGTAAAATGCAAGGCTAACGGTAAACTCTTGGATAAGTGGAAATTGAAATTAGGTATAGAAGGGAAAAGATTATGGAAGGATATTTTGGAGTCTAGATACGGATCATGGAGAAGCTTGCATAAAAGAAAGAGTGGGTAGTGGGAGTTTCGGTGGTGGATGTGTGGACCGGGTGAAGAGAAAACCTAGTTTAAGGAGAGTATGACCTAGAAAGTGGGTGTTGGAACTAGGATACTTATTTAGGAAGATGTATGGCTTGGGGATAAATCCCTTAAGGATTTATACCCTACATTATATACAAATTCAAACAAATAAGAACTAAAAATAAGTAAATGTGTGAAATGGGAAGTTGATATATGGGAATGTGATATGTGTTGGAAGAGAGAATGGTTTGAAAGTCAAAAGCCTTACATAAGACATTGAAAGGATAATGTTTGACAAGGGACAAAATGATAACTGATGTGGGTTGATGGGGAAGATAAGGTTTATACGATTAAAATGGCATATACAAAGTTGTAGGGAGTTTGTAATGGAGAAAATTCAAAATTCTTTGATAGTTTATTGGATAGTAAAAACCATCTCATCAACATAATATTTTGCATGTCATGTTATATCAAAGGGTGTGCCTACAAAAGCAATTCTTAAGCACAAAAGCGTATAACTAAACAATGATGCTTGTGTTCTGTGTGGAGTCCAAAAGGAAACTATAAGTCAGTTTTTCTTTAGTTACATTGGAACTCAACTATAAACGGAATATGATATGGACGAGTTGTGGATTGTTTTCATTTGAAGTTTGGGGAACTTGAGAGGAACAATATCATCTTTCTGAAGGCTAATCTTGATGTAGAGGAAATTTTAGTTAATATTTTGGGCATGGTTGAAGAATAAAATCACAAAGGAAAATTTTCATTTTCAAGTAGTTGTATGTGTCCCATATATAAGAAAGGAATTTATGGTACCAGAATGTAAAATGCAAGGCTGATAATGAATACAATAAGAAGAAGAAAATTGGGCGATATGTGGTAGACTGATACATAGAGGGTGCAAGAAAAGAAGGAACCTTGATATGATGGAACAAACATGAACAATATAATTAAAGAACCTAGTCAATGAAAAACAAGTAAAAGAATGAGGAATGAAGAAACACAATTCCTTATGAAATTTTTGAATTAACACCTAGATGTTATAGTCTAGAGTTTTTGTTCTCTATATAGATATAGACTAGGGAGCAAATATGAATCATTAATGGAGTTATTTAGGAGTTAGTGTATACAATAATGAGTTGGGAGCTTAAGAAGAGGGAAACAAGGTTGAATTCAACAATGGTTGTAAAAGCACAACAAAGAACATTGAGTCTGATAGAAAGTCATATTAACTTTGTTCATGTGACCGTCGCATTCTAAGCATGATATCATGTGATTTCTTCTAATATTTCTTAACTACTTTTGTCTGTCACCAAGAAAATATTGTGGCCTTGATTCTTAGATGAGGATCTATGTTTCATCTTAGTACATTGACAGGTAGTTTTTGTTGGAGAATTTAAGGATATCTCCCCTTTCTTTTAATTTTGCAGATAAAGTTTGTATATGAGTTAAGGTACCTCAAGTATGCTTATTTTATATATTTTTTTGTTGATAAAAAAATTAACTTATTGCCACTATGAAGGATTTTGAATGTGAATGATCTCTAAAAATTGTGGTTCTATAGGAAGGTGTTTGTTAGAGATCCCTTGTTAACTAGAGATATGGTTAAATTATAATATATAACGGGGTGTAGACCTCATCTTACAAGTCAATTTTTTGAAATTGATTTAAGCTTAAAATAGTATCAGAGTCTATCCGAGAAAAGTTTGTTAAGCCTACTAAGCCCCCTTCTATTTCCATGGTTGAGATGTTCAGTTCATATTGTGAAGAGTTATGTTAGAAATTCCACATCAATAAAAATATATGACAAAATTATAAGATACTTAGTCCTTGCCATGAGCAGTTGTTATGAAAATCTCGCATTGACTAAATATACAATCACATTATAATAGATAAGTGAGTGCAATCCCCTCGTTATAAACTAATTTCTGAAGTTAAGTTAGACTTAAAGTCTATTTTCTAAGATGACATAATAGCCTGCACCTTGTATTTTGATGATCAAGGTGCTCAGACGTTGATGTGAGGGAATGTGTTAGTGACCCTTTATTACCTACAAATTTTGAATTATAGGATACAAGTGGGTGCAAACCTACCATACAAGTTGATTTTGTAATGTTAAGATAGCCTAAAATTAGACTTTCTAAGATTGTTGATAAAGAACAATTACTTTGAAAACTAGCTAAGAATGGTGTTTTTTCTTTTAATTTATCTTTGTGATATGTGTACGACAATACTGTCCAACACAAAATTGATATAAAACCTTTTGGTCTTAAGCGAGTCTTCCATACTGTCCTTTCTTTTTTGGAGACTGATAGATAATAGGCTACCTATTAATGACTATGTGTGTATAAAAGTGGTTTTACAATGGTATATTCTTGCAATTTTTATGGTAAAGATGAAGAAAATAAACAATTTATTTTTTATTGTCATTTTGAGGCTTAAATTTAGTAATGCAAATTTGTTGGATTTCATGAGTGCATAACCTCATGATGAGTATAGTGAGTTCTATTGTGATCTAAATCGTTTGGATGGTTTGGAAAATGAAAAATTATCTTCAGTTTGATAAAAACATTTGTCCTTTGGTCAAGGTTTTCTACATTAAATTTGAAGTTTTCTTCTAAGGGAGATTATGAATTATTTTCTTTTCTTTAAATTCTTGTACCTTCTGATTTATCTTCCTTTGCATTAAGGATAATTGAAGCCAATTGGTTTCCTCCTTTAGCAATTTTTACTAAAGGGAATACAAATGGTGCTTCTTGTGGTAACTCTAATATTGTCTCTTATGGTGATCTCTTTTGGAATAGTCAAGGTAATTTTCTCAGTTCTATTTCAACCTACATCAATGTATTGTGCCTTAACTATTAGAAGTGGGTTTTAGGCCTAACTCAACCCCACAAAATCGGCTTGTAAGGTGAGGTCTGCACCCCACTTATATATATTATAAATTGGCCTTATCTCTAGTCTATGTGAGACTTTCAATACACACCCCTCACGCCGAGGTATACACATCTCGAGCGTGAGACTAGATATTAATGGGTGGTCCGATAACGGCCCAATAGCGGGTGAAACAATATGCCCAACAAATATCGCTAGGATAGGCTCTAACCATAACTCTGATACCATGTTAGAAAGTGAGTTTTTAATGCCTAACTCAACCCCACAAAACCGGCTTTTAAGGTGAGGTTTGCACCTCACTTATATATTATTAATTGGCATTATCTCTAGTCGATGTGAGACTTCCAACATTAACATCTAACTAGGTAGAGAAAGTGTTTATATTTATGTCATGATCTTTCATTATTTGTGTGCAACTCTTGTGTTGATAGGATAACAAATTATAGGATTGATAACTTGTTATATTAGAATTTCAAATTTTATAGGTTATGATTTTGTTAGCAACAAGAAAGTCTTCTTCTTCATAACTTTGTTATTACTCTTTTCTTTTCTTAAGTATTGATCTATAGTTTTTTCTTGAATATTTTTTCTCAATAAATATTTAAAAGGTTAAGTATGTTTTTTAATTTCTAAACTTATACATGAAATTTGAATTTGTTATTGTCTCAAATTTGATATATTTTATTAAACTCCAAACTTTAAAAATGAATGAATATAGTCTTTTTAACACAAAGTCAATTTTTTTTTTTGTGTTGAATGATGTTTCAAATTGAAATTAGAGTAAAATATATTAAATAGTGTAAACAACTCAAATATAAATCTGAAACATCATTCAACGTAAAATGTTAACGTTGTTAGGTTAAAAGAATTGTATCCATTTACTTTTAAAGTTTAAAAACCAAAATTTATCAAAACTTGAGATAGGAAAGAATTCCAATTTCGTGTTTATGGACTAAAAACTTAATCCATATTTAAATATGTTACATTTTTTGTATCTAAATTTTTAAATTTAAGTTAATTTTTCAAAGCAAAAATTTGAATATTTTGTCTTTTTTTCTCTCATTTTTGTAGCTTTTTAATCCACCCTAATGTAGCAATTATTTCTAGCCTGTTCTGGTAGAAGTTAATAGGACTTGACAGTTTTTTAGTGAGGTAATCATACTATAGTTTGTTTTGTTACCTTTAAACATTCTGCCTTAACTTATATACATCTTTCTTCATTTCGTTTTCTTTACCTTTTATTTCTATATTTATGGTTTGTAATTTATTGTAGTGTCCATAAACTATATAATATTGGGGTCAAGAGGATTTTTTCTGAGATTATAACATAGAAAAAAGGGAAAATTATTTTGCATTTGTTAGTTTTGAAAACACTACACCCTATTATTGATCCATGTGCATTGATTAAGGGGGCATGGATCAAAATAGGTGTAATATTTGTAAAAAAAGAGAAAAAAAAACATAGATTGGAAAGTCAAATTTTTAAGAAGAAAATTTCAAAGAGTATAATAATAAACCTAAATGATAAACTAACTTTAATAGTAAAGTAACGAAGGATTAAGGACTCACTGTGAAAGGTGGATCTTCCTTATCATGCCTATGACTAGGTCCAGGTCCATATGCATGCCCATGTTCATGTGTATGTGTATGACCATGTGTATGACCATGGACATTTCCATGACGATGGTTGCCATTTAGGTTATCCCTTTCATTTCCAAGGCTTAAACGTTTGACATCAGCTAAATCAGTTTTCTGAGTCTTTCTGTTTGCCCTAGCTTGACTGAACACCATTGAATAATCAGTGGGCACTCCTGCTGCCTTATGTTCCCACCCTCCAAATTGAGGCACAGACATCTTTGTAGGTTTTCTCTGCATACATTCAAATAATGAAAAACAGTATCATTTTAGCAACTTTCTTTCTCAGTTTTTTAAAATGCATGCATTGGTTAATATGAATTAGAGAGAAAATAAAGTTATTGAATCCCTTTGAATTGTATTGGTTAATACCCCCTCATCAATGCACATTAACCAATACAAGTTCAAGGTTTATATCAAAATCTAACATATAGATTTATTTATCTATAAACGTTTATAAGAAAATGAATAATCGACTTCTACAACTACAAAATCAGTGGATTATAATAAGTTAATGTGAGAAAGCTTTATTATTAGTTGCTTAAAATTTAAATTTATGTGTAAGCTAATAAGGTTCAATCATCATGGCCTTGTATTGGTTTATGCCCCCTTAATTAATCAATGCACATCAACCAACACAAGCTCAAGACATAATAAGAAGGTAACGTAAGCTCCTTAATTAATATTATTGCTGGAAGTTTATGTAATTTGGTTAAGTGAACAAGAATAAAAAAGTTAAAATGGGATTCATTTCTCATTCTAAAATGTTTATTAACCAAGTTGTAATGGGAAACATTCCCATGTTTTGAGTTTGTTTATTTTCTATGATACTCGACAACATGGTGATAAGATCATGCGTACTGAGAGGGAACCTTGCTGCATGGAGAGAAAGTTTGGTTAGATATTTAGTGAAAGTAAAATAAAAATAAAAATTACCACTATTAGTAATTAAAAGTAAAAATGACATTAACTTAATCATTCATTGCTAATATACATTAGTGATACAATGCATTATATAAACAATTGATGAAATAGTATGCCATTTTCTACATTAGCAATTGTCTTTATCATATTGAAAATATAAATTCATAAAGCCCGTATTAATATTTTAATTTTCTGAAATAAAAATATTATACCAATAATGAAAAAGTTCAACGAAAGTCAAATATGTATTTTTTTTTAGTTAATTAAGAGTACCACTTGTGTTATATTCACGAACTATATATGATACATTTCACTTTTCCTATCTGTCCAAAGATATTGTCAATAAAAATGCTATAAAGTATGACAAGACGAAGATTGGAACATGAAAATTGTAGAAATTTATCAATTTTCTTTTCCAAACAAAGCAAGCCCTTTATATATATTCATTCTGATATTTTCATGAGTGTGTATATTATTTCTATTTTAATAATACATACATGAAAATTATTTAGAGATTAAATGAATAGTGAGAACACAATTACTAAAATAATAATTAAAATTATACTGACCTGTACAAGGATATATAGATATATAAATAAATAAATAAATAAATAATCTTCTAAAAATTGGATAGTAAAAAGAGAAGGAAGGAAGGAGTAGAAGTCTTCCACTTGAAATGAAAGTATATATGGTGCATGCATTTTTATACACAAAAGTAAATATTAATGATGATCCTAAATCTGGTCTATTTATTTGTTCCATTAACCATTTATTGTTGCAAAAACCATTAATTTCAAATGGCTAATAAAAAATATATATGGAGTAATACTTTAAATTTTTTGAAAAAGAAGTTCTAGCCTCCCAGCCAAAATCCAGCACAATATTCATTGACAAGCTTACCTCCCTTCCTTCCATGGGTGATTCAAGTTGTGAACTTGACTCTTGGAATTGGGATTTTCAAGAAATTGTTTGCTTCTAACACCTTTTGGAGATGTCTATGCCCTAGTAAGGAGGGTGGGAACTTTCATGTCAATGGTGTGTTGAGTTAGGACTTTTAGAGCAATGTTAAAATGTCCCTTCTACAAAGAGGGTTCAATGGAATGAGGTATTTGAAGCTAGATGTGTCTTCAATAACTCTCACAAGAGTAAAAGTAGGGCAAAAAACATGGTTCACCATTCTTCACACCTTTCCTTTTCTCTACATTTAATTAATTTTTGCATATTAAACCATTGCCCAAATTTAGGGTAGATACCCTAAATTTAGCTGGATAAAAAGATACTTTTTTTTTCTCTTTTAATCTTTTTAATACTCGGTTTATAGTTTTTTAGTAGACGATTTCGATTTAATCTAAATATTCTCCACCATCCTTCATTCGTAGTTTAGCAGAATCCTGAACAATACAAAGTGAATGATTGTTCATAAGGAGAATTCTATAAAATCTAATACTTTTTTGTTTCGTTAAAAGATGCACAGTTCTTTATAAAATATGGTAAGGGAGAATTATATGTATATAAATCAATGACTTTGTAACATAGTTAAAGTTTTAATAATATAATAGTATATAATAATATAGTATACTAATAGTATGTAGTGATAAGAATAAGAAAGAAAAGATAAAAGCTTCATATCCCTCTCATACCTTTCGTGTGCACTGCTATAGCTTTTTTTTTCGCTAATCACGTCTATTTTAGAAATTAATCATACAGATAGAGTAAAAAGGAATATTTTGAATCCATCAATTTTTAAAATAAAGTAAGTTTTTATTTATTTTATTAATTTTTTTCTAATGTTTTAGTTATTAATCTTAATAAGGAGAATAGTAATCCTTATTATGTACTGAATTTTGTTTTTGTTTAGATACTTATACGTCATTAATTTAGGGTAGCTCCATTTTTCAAGCTTAGATATATTTTTGATAATAAATTGCCTTGAGATAAGAGAAGCTACTAAAAATTCTAAAATATAATTGTTTTAAGGTTTTGATAACAATGAAATGTATGTGATGGAACCTTATTGGACTTTGTTTGATTGTTTGGTTTTTGTTTTTAGACGTTTCTTATTTATTCACGTTGGAATACATGATTTGATTTCTTCTAGTGATTAGGTTGTGTTAAATATCTGTGATTATAGGTTGTGTTAAATATCTGTGATTATTTATGATGTGGTTTAAGTTTGATGGGATGATTTTTGAGTTGCTTTATTGAGTTTTTTTTTTCTTATGTTGAATTAAGTAATTGGAGTGAAATTTTTATAAAGAGATGAGATTGGAAAAAAAAATATTAAACAAATGGTTTATGTTTGACATGTTTCAAATTAGTCTATTAGGATATTTATATTTTTGAATAGGATGAGCGTATATGACATAAGAAAACATTGAAATAACTTAAATATGTTAGGATTTCAAGTGTGACTCTAAGTCCCACATTGGGTAGAAATGAGAAAGTAGAGTACTATATAAGGTTACATATCCATTAACTCATTGTCTTAAGGTTTTGGGTAGAGACCGGTATCAATTCCCTATGTGGTTGGGCTCAGATCTTATTGGTGTTGTATGTCCTTAAGGATTTTTAAGACCGTTTAAAAACACATTAAAAAGATAGAAGAGATAAAGTCCTTATGCTTCGGTTATGCCACAAACCAAGGCATAAAATAACTGAAAATATTAATTTTTTAATTTTTTTGAGAGGCTTTAGGTAACGATTCTTAATACAACCGAGTCATGGAGCCCTTATTGCTTCGGTTGATAAAATAATGGAGGTAATAACTTGTCTTTCTAGGGTTAAATTTTGCGAAGTAACAAAGTCTCTTCCACATTTCTTCGTTTTCTCTACTCTAACACGCCGCTCTCCTCTCTTCGTCTTCCATTTTCACGACCATCATCCTAAATATTTCTTTCATTTTACGTTGATTAAGTACTTAGGTATGATTTTATTTTTCGTTTTAACCAATTGGTTTTGTGTACAGGTACTCTTTGGATAGGCGCTTTGTGACCTTGGTTTTAGCACCAAATTCACCTCAGAGGTTAGTTTCGTTTTAGGTTTTTGATGTTTTCGTTTGGTTGTTTATTCTTTATAAACCATATACATCAAAACATAGGTATAGGTAAAACTAAGAGTATGCTCAAACGAACTTGAAATGACCTGAATATTTTTTTAAAGGACCAAAAAATCATGAAAAACCCTTACAAAATATTTCAGTTCAAAATTCAAAGTCTAACTATTTTTTTTAAAAGAAGTTCCAAGTTAAAAAATCAAATAAATTTCTGAAAAATTGAAAACAACGTTTTTTATAAAATTTAGAAGGATAAGCTAGCTATGCGAGCTACCACGGTATCATAAATTTTTGGGTTAAATATGTTTTTAGTCCCTATACTTTTGGGCGATTTTGGTTTTAGTCCATTTTCAAACTAAGGTAGAATTTAGTCCTTCAACTTTAGAAAACTCTGGTTTTAGTCATTTTTACCAAATTTTTTTAACTTTATTTGTTGTTTCAAACGCGTTTCTCAGTTAACATTGAAGCAAAAATGTGTCAAACAGTGTAAACAATCCAAATGCTATAATGAAACGTGCTTGAAACAGCAAATAAAGTTAAAAAAATTTGATAAAAATGACTAAAACCAGAGTTTTCTAAAGTTGAAGGACTAAATTGTACCTTAGTTTGAAAATGGACTAAAACCAAAATCGTCCCAAAAGTATAGGGACTAAAAACATATTTAACCCTAAATTTTTCTCTACCCCAAATCAATATATAATAAGGCGAAAACTGTCAACTAGAGTGAAAGTTAGGGCCATTTGAAGATCTACAATCCAAATAATTTTTAAACTTCATATTCACCCAAAATAGGAACTCCTAGGGTTTTCTTCCTAAAACAAGAGTTTCAAATAGTGGTCAAACAAATACATTATAATATTTGTTAGGCATTAGGAGATAATTCTCAAATTAACATTTATAATCATACTTGGTACTTGGACTCTCGCATAGAGAGAAATAACCACAACAAAGAAAATCCACCCATTGTGAAAGGATCAATAATGAACCTAGACTCATTCCAAAAGCCTAGGGAATTTTGGATCAGTGAAACCGACAAAATGATAAAGAGAATCAACACAATTGTGGAATCGGAGAAAAGCACAACAAAAGAGCTTAGTTATATAAGCCTTGAGTAATTCATTATTTGACATTGTAATTTAAAACCTTAATAAATTATATTGGTTAAAAGATACGAGATTAGAGGTGAGTAGGCTTTAGGAAATTGGAAACAAATTGGGATTAATGTTCACTACAAAAGACAATAGTGTATTGAGAAAGCTATAGGAATTGGAATCAAGGGATAATGCAAAAACTATCAACCAGAGTGAAAGTTAAGGTCATTTGAAGATCTACAATCCAAATAATTTTTAAACTTCATATTCACCCAAAATAGAGGCTTGTGGAGTTTTTTCCCTAAAATAGAAGTTTCAAAGAGTGGTAAAAAAAATTCAATAAAAAATAATAATCATAGCTATCAAAACCAAAAATCACAAGTAAATAGTTATATGCAAGACTATATTTCTCGATTGTGGATATTTCTTTTTATATGCAGGTTTATTTCTGTGTTTCTAGGTTTATGTGGTATGGAATGTTTACAAAAATAGATTGAACATTTTTTTAAACAAAAAAAAACATACTTTAACAACGATTGTGGTAAAAACCAAGGTAAAAAAAGGATCTATTGTCTTGGTTTTGGATCCAACTAAGGCCATAGACACTTTAATCAATTAATTTTAAGGGTCTATGGTCTCAGTTGAAACTAGAATTGAGGCAATAGACTCAATTTTCTTTTATTGGTTTACTACTTCGACTTTTTTGAACCGAGGAAAAATTGTAACCTTTTTTGCTTCAGTTTTTGAACCGAGGCCAAAAGTCCTGCCTTTTTACCTCGCCTGAACATAACACGGTTTTGCAACCACTGTCATAACCCCAAAAGATCTCCTCGACCTTTTCCTTGTCCTCGTTCACACCAATTTTGTTGACTGGTTTGCTCTTCACTCTTATTTTCAAAATTACCTCAGCCACGTCCACTTCGTCCTCGACCTCTTCCGTCAAGACCTCAGCTTTGAGTAATCCGAGATTTATTCAAGTCAAACTGTACCTGTAGTGCTTGATCGTCGGGTTCAACCTGACCATCCCAACTTCTTCTCCTTTGTTCGTGGGCTTCTAATGACCAGTAAGTTCATCCACTGTAAGAACCGACAAGTCCTTCGATTTTTCGATGGCACACACGATACTTTCGAAATCTTTTGTAACCTGGCTAGATGGCATTTGTTCTCCATTCCTGCCGAGTTGGTTGGCCACCTTCTCCACCCGAGTTATGTACTCGATTATATGCTCTTTGGGCTCCATCTTCAACTGTTCAAACTCTCCTCTAAGATCTTGTATTCGAACTTGTTTAACGCGGTTGTCACCTTTATACGTAACCTCCAATATCTCTCAAGTTTCCTTTGCTGATTTGGCATTTGCTATGTTTTCAAATCTCGACTCATCTACTGCATTGTAGAGAAAGTACAATGCTCACCCATCTCTTGAACGTGATTTCTTTAACACAGTTATCTGTGTCACCGTCTGATGTTTGTCTTCATCAGGTTCAACGTACCCGTCTTCCACCATATATCAAACATCTTAGGATCTCAATAACGTCTTCATCTGTAGGCACCAGTTATCATAATTGGTTTTTCTCATCAATTGTGGCACACTCATACCATTGACAACCTTTGCCATCTCTCTCACAAAAATCATAAAGCACTCACTTTTTCTCTCACGGTGTTTGACTCTCTCCTCTCCCTCTTTTTCTCTTTCTCGGTACTTAGAGCATAAAGCTCTAATACCACTGATGGGAAAATCTCACGTTACACACACTCAGATATTTTTCTAAAATTGAGTCTACTATTCATTGATAATTTAAGGACTTTAAATAGTCATGATACTTACAATATTGCGAAAATAAAAATAAACACTAAAAATAAAATATCAACTATCTTAAAGATAAAATCTGCTTAATTTATCATAAAATAATATAATACCTAGATAAACAAAAAATCATAACTACCTACTCCTATTTTATCTCTATCAAATCAAACTAAATATTATTATACCCAATACTAATAAAATAAGATTTAAACAAAATTATTATTAAAACCCTAAAATTTAAATTTATCCCAACACACTATTCATAACAAAAAAAAACTCTAAACAACTTCGTTATACCTCATTCATATATAACTTATCTTTTTCTTAATTTAATTAAGGGTTAAATATGATTTTAGTCCCTGAACTATCACTCGATTTTGGTTTTAGTCCCTACTCGAAACATCAACTGTTTTTAGTCCTCTTTTTTTTTTAAACTCTCACTTTTCGTCCTTAAAATTGGACGACGTTAAATATTTTGTGATGTGGCAAACGGCGAAGGTTCATTCAATGCCAGCTTCCTTTTCACTTGCTGCCACGTTGGCTATTTAAGTTTTAAAATTAGATTAAACATGTTAAGTGTGGATTTGGTTGGTGAAACATGGAAAATGTTTCATTTTATTTTAAAGGAAGGGAACTGGGCCCAATAATTTGACCCAAGCGTTTCAACAGAAGATTAGGGTTCTGCCTCCCCATTTCATTTCACCATTTCATTTCACCATTTCATTCAAATGAGACTCCTTCTCTGACCAAGAAAACCCATAGGCGCATACCTCCGCCGTTCGGTGGTCACGTCCCAGCCTCAATCCGAGCGGCCACCGTGAGCCGCCGTCCGCAGCGTCGCTAGTGCCCTCGCCGGAAGAAGTGTCGCCCTTCACGTTGGACCACCATCTTGTCCTCTCTTCTTTGCGCGAAACCGGCTGTTGCGAGTCGCCGCCCCAAGCCATCGCATAGTGGCGCAGATCGTAGTCACAATCTCTGCTGGCCACCGCACCAAGGTCTCTCGTCTTTCTCCTCTTCGCGTGAGGTTCTTCCTGCGCCTCGTCTCAAGACGTTGCCGTCAGCCAGGGCCGCCACTCTAATGTCGGCAAGAGAACTCCTTTTCCTCTGTTATGCGAAACGAAGATGAAACGAATCGTCATGGTTGCATCGTCTCTACTCGGAGTCCACACCCACCGCCAATAATCATCTTCTTGTTTGTACTGTGCTGGGCGTGAGTCTTGGGGCTTGAGAAAATTGATTTTATGATGGGTGTAGTGAATGGTTTCTGTTAAGCATTGAGTTGGAAAAAAAATGGGTTTCTCCTTCTTCTTGGGTTGAACTTCTGAAGATGAAGGAGAGGGTGTTCACTCAGGCTATGATGGTGAGGCGTTTTGCTTTAGAAATTGATTTGGTGTTTGATTTTCTTTCCGTAGTTGAAAGCTTGGAGTAAATATTTTTTTCCCCAATTGAGAAATAAGAACCCTAATTGTGCTAATCTGATTTACTAATCTGATAATTAAAATCAAAACCAAACTGGCAGTCAATGAAGAGTAAAGTTGGCATTGAACGAACACTCGTCGTTTGTCACATACACTGAAAGATAACACCGTCCAATTTTAAAGACGAAAAGTGGGAGTTTCAAAACAATGAGAACTAAAAACCATTGATGTTTTGAATAGGAACTAAAACCAAAATCGAGTGATACTTCAGAAACTAAAAACATATTTAACCCTTTAATTAATGATATTTATGCCCACCACCTTTCTCCTCTAGATATTTATTTTTACTAGATTTTACACATATTATAAAATTGAAAAGTTTATTTATTTATAATATTTTTATGAACATATTTTTTATATTTTTAATAATATATTTTATTGTAATAATTATGCTAGGATAACCTTTTTATTTATTATTATTATTATAAAAATGAATGGACATGATACATGTTTTCATAGCTGTCATAATTATTTTTATCTATATAATACAAACTCTTCGTAACCATTTTATAACTATCATTTTTATCGTACAGAATTCCTGATCAGTCTTATCAATATATTTTATTTTATTATTCTATCCCTTAAATGCTATGATTACTCTTTTGAAACTCAATTGACTACTTTTATAATAAAAGACTATATTTGATAAAAATCATAAAAATGATTCTACATATTTCCTATGAATAAATTTATTTTAAAATATAATAATACTTTTCATTTTAATAACTATGATAAGAAATAAATTTTTATTTTTAGTTACCACGATAAAAAAGTTTGATACACGCTCGTGTATTTTCACTAATTTATTTTATAGATAGGATACACAACTTATTTTGGTGTCTAGATAATTTTCTACTTTAATAAGTAAAAAATAATTTTTTTATTGCTAAATAAAACAAATAATTGAATAATTTTTTTTTATTTCAAAATAACTACAGAACTTCTTGTTTTTAAAAATAACTGCAACATAATATTTTTAATACGATGTTTACAAAATTATATATATTTTAAGTTGTATTATTTGTGTATTTTTAATTAATTACTCATAAAATCATAATCGTTATCATTTATAATTATTAATAAAAAGAAATAGTATTTTAAACAAATTTATAATTATTTTTATAAATTATGTTATTGTTGAATACTTTAAAATTTACAATTATTTTTATAAATTGATGTAACTACCTACAATAAAAAAAATACCTATAATAAAATTATAAAATTATTTATTTTAAATATAAATTTTTTTCTTTTAATTCTAACAAGTAAAAAAAAGTCCAAACTAAACCAAAATCACATATTTTCTTTAAAGTTTATTCATTAAACATATAGTTAAGTGAAGGACTGAAAATTCTTTTCCTTGTCAATTAAAAGTTAAGGAAGTTTAACCGTTGTTCCCTCAGATAACTTTTAGTGAAGAAAAAATGTCTGACATAAAATCAAGAATCGAGAGGTTGGTTATATGAAGAGACATGGTGTCTTTCAAGAAGATTATAGCCAAGAAGAGTGTAGACAAAGCCAAAAGACCTTTCGTTGTTCCACATTTACGCTAAAAGCTATCTCACAGATATTTCCCTCTAGCAGTTATAAGAGAAGTTAAACTTTCAAAGTCTCACAGATATGTTTCGCAGATTACTTTCCATGATGCAAGGTGATCCTTCACGTAAGAAGAAGGACAATGATGATTATGGTTTCACTAATTTGATTTTTTCTTGGTCCATTGAAAACATCTTAGATGAAGATCTTTACAAGAACAAGGTCAGTGGTGTCACTCTTTCTGCATTCTGTTCTATCTCATGTTCAGAATCATTCAACTTGTTTTTCTTGGTGTTGCTTACGTCAAGTATTTTAATGCTTATTTTGACACACACTCACCATAGGCCTGACATGTTGTTCTTGTTAGTTGGTGTGACTTTTTCACTTGATCAAATAAGTGTCTTTGCATGGTTCTTTAATTTATGCATGGCTTGATTTTAATTGTTCTTTGGT
The DNA here is from genome assembly GCA_027742785.1 of Vigna reflexopilosa. Taxonomy (NCBI): domain Eukaryota; kingdom Viridiplantae; phylum Streptophyta; class Magnoliopsida; order Fabales; family Fabaceae; genus Vigna; species Vigna reflexopilosa. The sequence goes on from CM050926.1 coordinate 12,645,024, forward strand.
TTTCAGGTAGAGAAGATTGCACAAACGTTTGAGTCCACAGATCATTACCTTGGATCTTATACGTACCCTTTGTTGGAAGAAACTCGAGCACAACTATGCTCAAGTATGGAGATTATACACCAAGCTCCTTATGCAGAGGTTATTGGTATAAAGGAAGCAAAATCAGATGAAAATAATTTTTATAAGTTGAGAATTAATTGCTGGAAAAATAGGTTTACTGGAGAACCATACAAAACATTGCCTGGTGATGTTTTAATATTATCTGATTACAGACCAGAAGCTATAAGAGACCTCCAAAGGAGTGGAAGGATGTGGAGTTTTGTGTCTGTAAGGACAACTGAATATGGGGATGATGGCGATTTCATGTTAAAAGTTGAGGCATCAAAAGAATTTGACCCTACAAATTGGAGGAACAAACCTCTATTTCTCATTTTTCTGACAAATATAATGCCTAATAAAAGAATTTGGGCTGCCCTTCATATGCCTGGTAATTTTAAGATACTCAAGCAGATCTTATGCACAAAGGAGGTAAGAATCTTAATTTTTTGCTTTCAATATGTTTTTATTCTTAAAAATATGAAGGCTATTTATGTTAGTATTCATTTATTAAGAATAATATATATTTTTATTCCTCATGAAAGCTTTTATGGACAAAAGGTGAAAAAGTTTCAATAATCGTTAACAAATGTTTAGATCTGAATTTTATGTAATGTTATTATATTTGTTAAAAAGTAGATTTTAAGATTAACTTAATTTCACAAATTCAGACAACGTTTACATTTATATATATATATATATATATATTATAGTGAATGTGAGACTTTTCAACAATATTCTTAATTCTGTTTCTTAAAATGTTATTCAGTGTAAAATGGTAGGCTGGTGCTACCATCCATGATTTGGTGAAAGCATATTTTCTGCTATTTTGTTGTTTCTAAACAGAGCACACTATTCTTTGCTGCTATTTTTGAAGATTTTTAGACCAGACTAACCACACCAAACAACATGAGTTTATTCTCCAATTCTAATAATGTAGTTATGTTCAAGATTGTTGATTTTGAAATTAGTGCTAGAACTGATGAATGATGATGCAAAACAGGACGAGGAATGTAGTAATTGTAGCTCACAGGTACATGCTTTAAGTGATGACATATCATATCAACTGTTATTATCAGAGCTTAATATATCACAAAAGGAGGCAATTTCTTCATGTCTTTCTGGCCTCGGCTGCAATCACAAAACAGCCGCGAAACTTATATGGGGTCCTCCTGGCACAGGAAAAACAAGAACTTTGGCCACATTGCTTTTTGCTCTGTTGAAAATGAAGTATAGAGTACTTGTTTGTGCTTCCACCAATGTAGCCATCAAAGAAGTTGCTACACGTGTAGTAAATGTAATGACAGAGGCACATAGCAAGGAATCTGGTGATTTGTTCTGTTCCATGAGTGAAGTGCTATTGTTTGGAAACAAGGACAAGCTGAAAATTGGAGACGATGTTGAGGATATATATTTTGATCATCGAGTACAAGAGCTGACAAAAGCCTTGTTCCCTTCTGCTACTGGATTTAGATCTTGCATTAAATCAATGATTGATCTTCTTGAATATTGTGTTTCTGATTATCATTTATTTGTTGAGATCGAGTTAAGTAATAAGAGAAACCTCAAATCATTTCTAGATTTTCTTAGAGAAAGGTTCCAGTCGGCAAAAGGGCTACTAGAATCTTGCATTTCTATCTTGTGTACGCATATGGGGAGGAGTTTGTTGAAACATAACATTCGGAAATTAGTATGTTTAAGTGAGGCACTTCAATCATTTCAGGGCTACTTGTTTCAAAGTCATTTGCCTTCTAGAGAATTGGAAAAGCTATTCACTTACAAAAATTTACCAGAGATGGATTCTTGGTCCTTTGATGGTGCAGCATACAATCTGTACATGAAGCGAATTGAATGTCTCAATGCTTTAAAGACTGTGGTAGATTCAATTGAAGAGTTCGGACTGATAAAATCTTATAATTATGAATCAATCAGACAGTTTTGTTTCCAAACATCGTCGTTGATTTTTTCCACAGCTTCTGGTTCTCATAAGTTTCGCTCTTCAACCATGAAGCCATTTGACATTTTGGTGATAGATGAGGCTGCACAGCTAAAAGAGTGTGAATCAATAATTCCTCTTTTACTTCCAGGCATAAAACATGCCATTCTTGCTGGCGATGAGCTTCAACTCCCAGCAATGGTTAGAAGTAATGTATGTAATCACTATCAAACATGTATTATGTTTTCTATCACAGAATTCTTCCTCCGAAATGTTCATTTATTTCTAATTTCATTTGTGCTTAATTTTTGTGTACAAGGTTTCTAAGGAAGCTGGTTTTGGGAGGAGCTTATTTGAAAGATTGAGTTCATTAGGTTACCCAAAGTCTCTCCTTAAGGTGCAGCATAGGATGCACCCTCAAATAAGTTCTTTCCCAATTTCTTATTTCTATTCCAACAAAATCCAGGATGCACCAAATGTGGAAAGATATGACTTTGGGAAGAAATACCTCCCAGGGCCAATGTTTGGTCCTTACTCTTTTATAAATGTAGTTGGAGGCAAAGAACAGCTTGATGATGAAGGAAGGAGCTACAAAAATTTAGCAGAGGTCGCAGTTGTGATGACAATACTGAAAAATCTGCACGAAGGTTTGTTCTTCTATTTATTATCTTCAGCAGTAATTTCTAAGTTTTTTCTTGCTTTCTTATAATTCTTTCTGTCTTTGGTGCTACACCTTAGATGGCAGTGCAACAACATGACCTTTCAGAAGAACATCTGATGTATATAGTCTGCATTTCTTTACTTGAAAGAAGTTCAGTTCTAAATAAAAGGATTTATATGGTTTATTGAATCGTTATATTTCTATATCTAAAAAATTCTACTTGTCTTGGCAGTATTACCAGAAGTTAATAATTTGATTCACCTTAGTGTGAAAAGATTAACTTTATTATTTTCACTTGTATATTCACTAATTCAAGTAGACAGAAACAGAAAGGCAGTGCCTTTACAATCCATGATGTCTGAATTTGAATAAAGGGCTACCTTTTCTTTGATGCAGCATGGATGATCTCAAAGCATGAATTAAGCATTGGTATTGTGACTCCCTATGCTGGTCAAGTTGCTGCAATTCAGGAGAAACTCGGAAAGATTTATGAAAGTGATGATGGATTTAATGTAGTGGTGATGTCTGTTGATGGTTTTCAAGGAGGGGAGAAGGATATTATTATGTTATCAACTGTAAGAACAAGCAGTAGATCATCTCTTGAGTTCATTTCCTCTCCGCAGAGGACTAATGTTGCTCTTACAAGAGCTAGGTACATCTTTTGCTCTTAACTTTTCTATTTATTGCAGTCTTATTTGTTTTTCAGGGTACCATATTAACTGAAAAACTGCATTTGGTTTCATATCTTGCAGGCACTGCTTATGGATTTTGGGGAATGAATGGGCCATTACAAAGAATGAAAACGTTTGGAATGCTATAGTGCTTGATGCCAAGAAACGTAAGTGCTTCTTTAATGCAGAAGAAGATGGGGAAATGGCGAAAGCTATATTGGATTCCAAGAAAGAGGCAGATCAGTTTGATGATTTGCTTGATACAAATAGTGTCCTCTTCAAAAATAAATTGTGGAAGGTATACAGTCTTGGACTTAATTTTTATACTTGTTTTTTTATTAATTTCTATTGTTCATTGATACTTTCACAGTTCTCACTTTTTTCTTCTTGGGTTGCACCGGTAATGAGTTGTCAGCAACTTTTTCGATGTTTATTTCCATAATAATATTTGAATGCACAACATCTAGCATATAATGTAGCAAAAGCATTTCCTGAAGTAATCGATGTTTTATATTTGATATCTCATTAAAATTAAGTATAGTTGAAATAAATCATTGATTCTCTATGTATCTGCTGGATCTATTCTTAACATTGCTGCCAATGTACGTATCTGCAGGTTTGTTTTAGTGACAAATTCCGGAGGTCATTCAAACGGATAAAGTTTGAAGCGAGCAAGAATAGGGTTATCAACCTTATTGAAAGGCTTTCCAGTGGATGGAGGCCGAAATGGAATAATGTGGATTTGTGTTGTGAAAACTCAACTCATATTTTAAAAAAGTTTAAGGTTGAAACTAACTATGTTATTTGTTCAATAGAAATAGACAAAGGTTCAAGGTATATTCAGGTTTTGAAGATATGGAACATATTGCCTTTAGAGGATATCCATCAGTTGGCTAAACGCCTTGACAATGTGTTCAAAGGATACACCGATGAATATATTAGGATGTGCAAAAAGAAAGGAACAAATAACCTTCGGTGAGTGCTTTCAATTGCATTAATTAATGTAAAAACATTTAAGCTCTTATTGCATTAACTGATAAGGAGAATGGTCTTTTATCCTTGTGAACAGAGATCTGGAGTTTCCATTGAATTGGCCACTTTCAGCCAATATCCAAAAGTTTAAGAATGTTGATAATAATGCAAATGATGGAGACGCAAATGGCAATGATACAAGTGAAGCTGAGCATGAAGAGTGTACGTTGTTGATGAAGTACTGTTCCATCTCGAGAGATTATATGCTTCATGGCCAAGATAGTTTACAAGTGGATCTTCCATACGAGGTAACTGATGAGCAGCGAAACATCATTCGCTTTTCAAAGAGTACATTTGTACTCGGTCGTAGTGGTACAGGAAAAACCACTGTTCTGATTACTAAGCTTATTCAAAATGAGATATTGCACCGTAAGGGAGTTCAACAGTGGTACGGATCTGGAATTAATGCAAATCAGGAACAGTCCAAGGATATTGCTACTGAGACTGAGAGACCAGTCTTAAGACAGCTATTTGTAACGTTGAGTGCTGGACTATGCCAGAAGGTCCAACATCATGTTTCCCTTTTGAAAAGGTATGTAGATTCTTTCATAATACTATATCCTTTGACAACCAATTGTTTATTATGGCTACTAAAGTTTGATTTTTGATGCACAACACAGGTCCTTAGGGGAAGTAGGCCCCGTAGCTGAAAGTACTGGAAAACAATTTGAGAATATCCCAGATTCCTTTGATGGTCTTTCCTATGATTTATATCCACTTATGATAACATTTCGTAAATTTTTGTTCATGCTAGATGGGACATTGGGAAATTCTTATTTAGATAGATTTTATAATGCGAACCTTGGTTCAAGGTTGGATGCATTGGAAACCCTAATGATGAAGGAAGTAAATTATGAAAGGTTTGAGTCATTATATTGGCCGCACTTCAAAGTCCAACTACGTAAAAAACTGGATTCTTATATAGTGTTTACTGAAATAATGTCACACATAAAAGGTGGTACAGGAACGATCGAGCATGGTAAGTTAAGCAGGGAGGAATACTGTGATGTATCTGAAAACCGAACTTCCGGTCTGAGCACAGAGAAAAGAGTTATGATATATGATATATTTCAAAGCTATGAAACGATGAAGATGAAAAATGGTGACTTTGATTTGGGTGATTTAGTGATTGATCTTCACAGTAGACTGAGGGCTGAGAGATACAAGGGTGATAAAATGAATTTTGTGTACATAGATGAGGTGCAAGATCTGACAATGGCTCAGATTGGTTTATTTAGATATATTTGCAGGAATGTAGAAGAAGGTTTTGTTTTCTGTGGAGATACAGCACAGACTGTGGGGAGGGGAATCGATTTCAGATTCAAAGATGTAAGATCCATATTTTTCAAAAAGTTTGTTTTAGAATCCGAGAGCTGGAATCATAATGGCAAAAGAACGGGGAAAGGATGCATTTCAGATATTTTTGTACTGAGTCAGAACTTTTGCACCAATACTGAGGTTTTGAAGTTGTCACAAAGTATGATTGAACTTCTTCATCATTTCTTTCCTGATTCTATAGACTTGTTGAAAGAAGAGACTGGTTTGATAGAAGGGAAAATCCCACTTGTGATTCGATCAAGAAATGATGCAGATTCACTTCTGAAAGCTTTTGGACGAAGTAGAGGCGAGAGAGTAGTTTTGGTAAGAGATAATTTAGCAAGAAAAGAAGTGCTTAGAGTTGCTGGAAAAGAAGCTCTTGTTTTAACCGTTTTACAGTGCAAGGGTCTTGAATTTGAGGTTGGTGTCACCATAAAACATGGTTGGTTGGTCTTTGAGTTAGTTGATTGATCAGTTTTTCTAATAACGGTTTCTTTCTTGTTATGTCAGGATGTGTTGCTGTACAACTTCTTTTCCTCTTCACCTCTGCAAAGGAGATGGAGGGTGATATATGACTATATGAAAGAACAGCAAATACTTGATTCAGGAACACAAGCCTACTCTCGAGGATGTTTAGATCAAGATTCAAATCAGTGTTTTCTGCTCAGAACTGAAACAACTATATGTTGCTGTTACTCGTACGAGGAGTAGACTTTGGATTTATGAGGATACAGAAGAATTCTCTACACCAATGTTTGACTATTGGAAAATGAAGAATCTTGTCCAATTCCAATAGCTGAATCATGTGTTGATTTTTTTGTTGTAAAATCCTTCATCGTACAAGATTTACCAAATTTCTACCATGTATGAATCTAAGAAGACGACAAGTAAACAATGGACCTCTAATATTGTTTTGCTTATAAATCCTATTTTTCTTTCACTGCACTCTAAGTAGGGCACGAGCACTAACCTAAGCACCTAACACGTTTGCCCCTGAAATCAAAAACGAGAATCGACTACCATTCCTAACTTGTCAAATTGTGATGTAAAACCACCTACTTCCACTATATATGATAATATTTATTTAATATCTATTTCATTTAAATTGGTTTTTCAAAAATCTTTCAAACAAATATTTTCCAGATTTAGAAATTAATTATTATTCAGATTTAAAAATTTAACATTTAGATAAATATTTGATATTTAATATTCTATTATATTAGAGTATATGAATAGAATAAAATAATAAATTCATCTATACAAAACATCTCTCATATCTCATACTTTCAAAACTTGTAAAAAATTTCCAACAATATATATAAATTACTCAATTGCACCACCTTATTGCCGTATCCAATTGAAAACATGATGACTTTTAATGCATTTTTTTTCAGAGAACTTGGTGTTGGGGTTCTCATCTTCTTGGTATCACACTTTTTCATTAAATCAATCGTCAGAAATTCTGTACATCTACCATCTGGCCTAAGAAGGATGGCCAATTCTTGGTGTTCTACCACTTTTGGGCAGCATGCCTTATCTCACACACGTGAGAGCAAGTGAGGTGAAACATATGTTCCTCCACTATGGATTTATTTTTAGTACCACTCCAAAAAGCCTTTGATCAATGAAAGTATCTCATGTGTATATAAATTCATGTCCAATTCTTATTTTATCTAATGTAAGACTTTGTTTTTTATCCAACAGTATAGAACATGTGTGGTGGTGGAGGGAGTAACACTCCACATGCTAAAAGCCATGTATGAGTGTGCCAAAGAAGAGGAATTAGTAGTGGTGAGTGATTTATTGAGTTGTGCAATCACTAATATGGTGAGCCAAGTTGTAATTGGCCTGAGAATATTTTCAAACAAAGGATTGGAGTCTAAGGAGTTTAAGGAGATGGTTGTGGAATTCATGACAATTTTTGGTGTGAACATGTTGGGATAAACTTAAATTTTAGAGATTTATTATTTTATTAGTTTTGGGTATATTAATATTTGGTTTGATTTGATAGAGATAAAATAGAAATGGGTAGTTATGATTTTCTGTTTATCTAGGTAGAATATTATTTTATGATAAAATAAGTAGATTTTATTTTTAAGTAAGTTGATATTTTATTGTCAGTTTTTATTATTTGTACTTGGCTCTAATGGTTTTAGTAATTCAAATCTGTTTTGTAATTCGTTTAATCGTTTTTGTTTGTTCTGTTACTGATATAAGCCTGCATGTTGTGTGTTTATATATAGCCATGCAGAGCTTCTTCTAATAAGAGTTCATTTTACTTCACAAAACTATGCATTGCATTCTCTGTGCTCTGTCTCATTTGAATTCCAATAGTGGTATCCAGAGCCAGGTTGTGTGAACCTGAGGCGCGTTTCATTTCTTTCATCTTGAAGTGTCTTCGTTATCTCAAAGAACGACAAGAAGGTTGTTCTTGTTCCAGGATGGCCGATCTTTCCTCACTGCAGTTCCCAATACTTTCGGAGAAAAACTGGAATCGCTGGAGCACCCAGATGCGCATGGTGTTCAGAGTGCAAGGCGTCAGTGATGTAATTGAAGGAGCTAAGAACGATCTTGCTGGGAAAGAAGATCAGAAGAAAGAGTTTAAACAAAAGGATGATAAGGCATTGCTAATAATCCATCAGTGCATGGATGACACTCATTTTGAAAAGATCCAGAACGTGAGTAAAGCTAGGGAAGCATGGGGTATTCTGGTGAAGTGTTATTCTGGAGGAGGAAGGTGATAGGATAAGTGACTTCTTCAGCAAAATAATAACGATTGCAAATCAAATGAGAGCATGTGGGGAAGACGTTACTGACACCATGATCATTGAGAAAATTATGAGGTCGCTGCCAGAAATGTTCGACCACATTGTTGTTGCTATCGAAGAATCAAGAGATGTTGGAAAACTCAAGATAGAGGAGCTCCAGAGTTCCTTAGAAGCCTATGAAATGAGGAAACGTGAAAGAAAATCCAAACGTGATGATCAAGTGTTGAAAGTTAAGCATGTGAAAGGAGAAGAGAAAAAGAAGTTCAAGAAATGGGAAGGAAAATCGAGAAACAGCAAATGGAAGAAAGATGGAAGTGGTGTTGATACGGAGGAACCAGATGAGAAATCTGACTCAAGTAGAGCATCCGATTCGAAAGAAAAGAAATACTACAAGAAGGGTTTGAAGAAAAAGAAAGATAAAAGAAACATTGAATGCTTTAACTGTCATAGATTTGGCCACTTTGCATCTGAATGCTTTCTAGAAAAGACCAATCAAAGTAAACCTTCAAGGAGGGAGAAGGAGGCACATATTGTTCAAGAAGACTCTAACGAAGAAACGTTAACGTTGATGGTAATGACAACCACTGAGTGTGTGAAATCAAAGAATAAAACCTGGTATCTTGATTCGGGTTGCTCGAATCACATGACTTGCAATAAGGATTGGCTGGTAAACTTTGGTGACACGAAGAAGAGCAAGGTAAAATTTGCTGATGATAGTACTCTGAAGGTTGAAGGCATAGGTGATGTTATCATCAACAAACGTGATGGCTCAAAGACAACAATCTCTAATGTGCTGTTTGTGCCGAACATGAAGTGCAACCTCCTGAGCATTGGACAACTTGTTGAAAAGGGCTTTACAGTGATCATGGGTGATCAAGACCAGGTAAAACTATACGATAGAAATCGCAGGTTGATCTTGAGCAGCAGACTTTCGAAGAATAGAACGTTCCAAGTATGTCTTGATGCTGTGGAAAATATGCAATGTCTATCTACTGTGAAAAGCGAAGAGAGCTGGACGTGGCATCTGAGATTTGGCCATTTAAACTTCAAAGATCTGCAGAAGCTCAAAGAGAAACGTATGGTATCAGGTATGTCGCATATATCTCTACCTATCGATACATGTAAATCTTGTTTGGCAGGTAAGCAACCAAGAAAATCATTTCAGACAGAGGTCGAAATGAGGTCAACAGATTGTTTGAATGTGGTGCATGCGGACATTTGTGGTCCCCTTGAGACATTATCGTTGGCAGGAAATAGGTATTTTATGGTCTTTGTAGATGAATTTAGTAGAATGAGTTGGGTATATGTGATTAAAGCAAAGAACGAAGCACTTGAGGTCTTTAAAAGGTTTGTAGCTAATGTTGAGAGAGAGAGTGGCAAGATTTTGAAGGTTCTGCGAACTGATGGTGGGGGAGAATTCACGTCATATGCATTTGAAAAATTTTGTCAGGAAAAGGGCATAACACATGAAGTCACTGCTCCTTATACACCACAACATAACGCACTTGTTGAATGCAAAAATAGAACCATCATGAACACTGCTAGGTGTCTGCTCAAGGAGAAGAGTTTGCCACGAAGCCTTTGGGCTGAAGCTGTGACGACAGCTGTCTACCTTCTCAATCCTACCAAACGCATCAAAGGAAAAGTACCATTAGAGGTCTGGACGAGAAAAGGTACCCTCTATAAAGCACTTAAGAGTGTTCGGTTCATTAGCCTATGTTCACATTGCTGATCAGAAACGTAGCAAGCTAGAAGACAAGAGTGCACCGATGGTGTTTGTAGGTTACCATAACACCGGAGCCTACAAGCTTTATGACCCAATTCAGCAGAAGATGGTCATTAGCAGGGATGCCGTTATTCTGGAACGTGAATCCTGGAACTGGGATACCATGCATGAGAAGTCTAGGAAAACTGTGATACAAGGAATCAGTGGCAATCATGAAGAAATAAGAACAGAGGCTGTCTCCAGAACTGAAGAGGATACTACCAGCGACATCACAAATGAAACTCAAAGACCAAGAAGATCAACCCAGAGATCGTCTAGACTCTCAGATTACGAGGTATACTCTGACTCTACTATTGACGATGAAGGAAGCCTGTTACACATTGCATTAATGGTTGGAACGGAACCTGTAAATGTCGAAGATGCACTAAGGCAACCAGTGTGGAAAAATGCAATTATAGAAGAACTAAAATCTATAGAAAAGAACAACACATGGAAGTTAGTAGATCTTCCATCTGGCAAACGAAGTATAAGTGTTAAGTGGGTATTCAAGAAGAAATTAAACCCAGATGGAACCGTGTCAAAGTATAAGGCAAGACTGGTTGCCAGAGGATTTCTGCAAAAGAAGGGTGTTGATTTAGATGAAGTGTTTGAACCAGTAGCGAGACTGGAAACCATACGGTTAGTCGTTGTTATAGCTTGTGCACAAAGGTGGCAGATTCATCAGCTTGATGTTAAGTCTGCATTTCTTCACGGAGTATTAGAAGAGGAAGTTTATATACAACAGCCTCCGAGGTTCAGGGAGAGAAACAATGAAGAGAAAGTATATAAGTTACAGAAAGCCTTGTATGGATTACGTCAGGCACCTACAGCCTGGAACAAGAAGATTGACTCATCGCTCACCAAACACGGTTTTCAGAAATGCAGAGTAGAGCATGGAGTCTATGTGAAACAATCTACAAAAGGTAACTCTTTAATCGTTTGTATATATGTTGATGATTTCCTTGTTACAGGATCACGGAACGAGGATGTTAACGAGCTCAAAGAAATGCTGAAAAATGATTTTGATATGACAGATTTGGGAGAACTTTGCTATTTCCTTGGTCTGGAGTTCATGCACTCTAGGATGGGTCTCATCATGCATCAACAAAAGTATGCAAAGGAGCTACTGGAAAGGTTCCAGATGTACCAATGCAATGCTACTCGAAGTCCTTTGGAAGTCAATGTGAAACTGGGAAGAGACGAGACTGAAGAAGATGCAGATGAGACAAGATTCAAGCAAATCGTGGGATCTCTGAGGTTTCTGTGTAATAGTCGTCCTGACCTGAGCTTTAGCGTGGGATTGATAAGCCGTTTCATGAGCCAACCAAAGAAAAGTCACATGGATTATGCTAAACGTATACTGAGATATATCAAAGGCACATCTGATTATGGGGTGTTGTTTCCATATGGAAATAAGGAAGACTGTCTGAAGCTCACTGGATTTTGTGATTCTGATTATGGAGGAGACACTATAGAACGGAAGAGCACATCAGGTTTCATCTATTTCTTGAATGAAGCACCAATATCATGGTCATCAAAGAAGCAACCAGTTGTGGCGTTATCAAGCTGCGAAGCAGAATACGTTGCAGGGTGTTATGCAGCTTGCCAAGGAATCTGGTTTGAAGAATTGCTAACTGAGTTGAAGGTAGCATTTGGAAAGCCAATAGAATTAAAGATGGACAACACTTCAGCAATTAATCTCGTTCGGAATCCAGTTAGTCATGGCAGGAGTAAGCACATAGAAGTGAAGTTTCACTTCTTAAGAGACATTGTGAATAAAGGAAGAATTGAGTTGCGTTATTGGAAAACTTCAAAGCAAAGGGCGGATCTTCTTACAAAAGCTTTGACCATTGACAAGTTTGAAACTATGGGAAATAAGATTGGAGTTGTAGCTCTTAGAGATTTGAATTAAGGGAGAGTAATGGTTTTAGTAATTCAAATCAGTTTTGTAATTCGTTTAATCGTTTTTGTTTGTTTTGTTACTGATATAAGCCTGCATGCTGTGTGTATATATATAGCCATGCAGAGCTTCTTCTAATAAGAGTTCATTTTACTTCACAAAACTTTGCATTGCATTCTCTGTGCTCTGTCTCATTTGAATTCCAATAGGCTCAAGGCTCGATTTGCACCTATTAAAGGTTGTCAAGGTTTAATGAAAATAACCCACAATTAATTGAGAAAAGTAAAATTATTTGTGTGGGTCACCGTTTTTAACATCTCCTTTGCATTGCTTGGATGGACTTGCAAGGTGTGGTGGGAAAGATGAAAATGTTACATAAGAGGTTTGATGTGTTTTCGAGCAAGATTATTGAGAAGCATCTGAAGTCTTCTCATGAACGTAGAGGGAAGCCAGATTTTCTTGATATTGTGATGAAAAATCGAGAAGATCCTTCTCAATAGATAATGACTTTCTCTATCATCAAGGCTATATTATTGGTACATCTCTCTTTCTTTTCCATCTCTAGTGCTTTACTTTTCCTTTCTTAGTTACCTATGAAAAAGTAAAAGTTTATTGATTGAAGTTTAAATCTGTTTTCAAACCTTGCAAAGTTTATTAATAAAATGAATAATTACTAATATGTATGCATTAAATTATAACAAAAGCCCTTAAATTAAATTAAAAAATAATTGAAAACCATTTTCTGTTTAACTTTTTATATAATTAACTTTAAAAAAATTTCCAGTTAATTTATAATTTTTTTGGTGTAGAAAATATTTCAACTTATCACTTTTATAAACTTTACTATAATTAATCTTTGAAGGCAACTACAGAAATCAAAAATACGTTTTGCGGGTGTTTACGAATAAAATGTGTGATGTATAGTTGTACATGTGAATATTTATTATTTGTAAGTGTCTACAATAGTGAATATTATTTATTTATCAAAAATTAAAATAAAAATTTAATTTATATTTTATTAAGTTAAATTTAATTAAAATTAAATTTTAATTTATATTTAATTTAATTTATATTATATTTGATAAGATATAATTTTTTTAAATATCCATGGATATCTATGTGTAGATCTTTTTGTTGAACTTAAAACTTTATTACAATTTTGTTTTTAAAAGGTATCTCAAATAATGGAAGGAAGAAAAAGTATTTAAAATGTTTTAGACTTCAACTAATGTTTTAGACCTCAACTTTTAAATAATGTATGAAGTTGGTAAAACACCAACTCCTCTCTCTCTTTATCTCTCTCTCTCTCTCTCTCTCTATATATATATATATATAGATATAGATATACATATACATTCATATACATTCATATACATATATACACATATACACATATACACATATACATATATACACATATACATATATACACATATACATATATACACATATACATATATATACATATATATATATATATATACATACATATATATAGATATACATATACATACACATATATATACATATATATATACATATACGTATACATATATATACATATATCTATAGGTTTAAACCCTTTAGTCGTCCCTATTTTTGGGGCGCTTTCCCAATTTGATCCTCTTTTTTTTTAGAATCTCCAATTGGGACCTTATAAGTGCTAATTTCATTCAATTGGATCCTTTCCGTTAAATTTAGTTAACGGTGTTAAATTTTTGCTAAATCAGAAGGTTGATGTGTAATTTTTTTAAAACATGGCATCAGAAAGTTGAATACGTGGAATGGTCTCTCAACCATGTGAGATCCCTCTTCTTTCCTTTTCCTTTGAACTTCCAGATCTGCAGGAAAGGATTCCGGCGCGACGCGAGCGCACAGAGACCAGTTCAAGACCAGTTCAGATCTCCCTTTTTCAGTTCACTCTCTCCGATCATCCTTAGGCCCAATTCACGCGAGTCATCTCACAAGCCTCCGATGATTGTTCTAGAACCTCAAACCCCAACCCTCCCCCACCCTTAATTTTCCCTCGCTCCGTCTCGCCCTACGTCTCTTGCCGAAAGTTCGACTACGCCTCCGCATGGCAGGGCTGAGACGATTTCCGCGAGCGTCTCTTCTACAACACTTCGCAGCTCGATCCCACCTTCTGTGGTGGTGATTCCTCCTACCACGGTGACTCCGCAGCTCGGTCTCTTCTACACCAATGTTCTTCAGCTGAAACTGGTAAAACCCCACCTCTAGATTTGTCCAAAAGTTCCGGTTTTGACACCAGGGTTACTGTGAAAATGGTAAAGCTGCAGGGTCACTGTGAAAACAATGCTTGTTCTTATCTTGTTTATGAGTATATGGAAAATAACTCTTTGAGAGAATGGCTAAGCAAAGATCTGAGAGCCAAGATAGCAAATTTCGCACAAGCTGAAGAATCAGAAAGGAAAATAACTTCCGGTTGTGCCTTATCAAATATGGAGAAGGGTTATATTGCTCGAGAGTATCATGAGGCAGGGATAGTGACCACCAACCCATCTTCAACCCACCTCCAGATTCGTCCAAAATTTCATTTAACCCTAAATCCCTAAATCAGATATCAAAATAACCTTATTTTAAATTATTAAATTTTAAATAATGCCACGTTTCATCACTACAAAAGCCACCTTTACACAAATGAACAGCTCATCCTTCCTGCTATACAAAAATTTCACGACGTTAACTAAATTTAACGGAAAGGGTTAAATTGATTGAAATTAGCTTTTATGAGGACCCAATTGGGAGTTTTAATAAGAAGGGGATGAAATTGGTAAAGCACCCCAAAAATAGGAACGATTAAAGGGTTTAAACATATATATATATATATATATATATATATATATATATATATATATATATATATATATATGAATATGAGTTTGCTACCTTATTATATTTTTATTAATATGTATTTTCTTGATAAAAAAAAGTCAATGATAACATATTTGACATACATTATCTTAGGATATCGAGTTAAAATAAAATATATACTTGAAAAGCTGATAATAGGTATTGGATTTAATTTATTTTCCATTCATATTTGTGCATTTATGTTCATATATTTATATTCCGTTTTTATATTGCTTTAAAGAGCTATATATATGAATTGTACTATCTCCTTATTATTGAATAAGATACACAATTTTTATCCCTTCTTTTCTTATAACATGGTATCAGAGTCATGCTTAGAGCATATCCTAGCGAGTTCTAAGTGGAAATTTCTATTTCCATCCATTGTCGGGCCGCTATTGGACCACCCAATTTCTACTATCACGCACAAGATGTCTATACCTCGGCGTGAAGGGGGTGTGTTGGAAGTCCCACATCGATTAGAGATAAGGCCAATTTATAATATATAAGTGAGGTGCAAATCTCACCTTACAAGCCGATTTGTGAGGTTGAGTTAGGCTTAAAAACTCACTTTCTAACATGGTATCAGAAGATAATTATTTCTTGATCACGTTCTTCCGCAACCAATTTTATAAGTGAGGGTTTTCAATGAGAAACAATTGGGTGCTTTAATCACTCATAGCCTTGGATTGATTTTTGAGGAATCTGGAGGAATTTTCGGAGATTCGATTGTGAAATTCAATGGTTTCTGCAGTTGTTTCTTCTAATAATTCTCAGGCGCAGTCACATTCCTCAACTCTGGGACTTTCTCAAGAGCAAATTCAAGGTCTATTGGCACTTCTTCCTCAATCTAATCCAACAGTCACACATTCTACTGGTCTAGTGAGTTCTCATAATGTTTCCACTTCTTCTCAGGATCAAGGGAATATCTATTCCCAATGGATTCTAGACACATGTGTTACTGATCATATATCCAGTTCTTTGTCTTATTTTATTTCTTATCATAGAATCTCACCAATTACAATTTCTCTAGCCAACAAGAATTCTTCCTTTGCTCATTTTTCTGGCACAGTTTCTCTTGGCCCACACCTTACTTTACATAATGTACTGTTTGTTCCTAATTTTTTAGTCAATCTTATTTCGGTCACAAAGTTAACTAAATCTCTATCTTGTAAAATTACCATTTCTGAATTTTCATGTGAGATACAGGATAAGCAACCCTGCAGATGATTGAGAAAGCTAAAGAAAGAGATGACTTATATGTCATGATAGTTCCTGCATCCACACCCCTTGGTTCACCAACTTCTATTACTCCTGAGAATTCTATTGCTTGTTCTACAATAAGATCTAACTCTATAGATATTTGACACTCTAGACTAGGGCATCTTTCTTCTTCTTGTTATACCAAATTATGCACCATGTATGCTACTTTACCTGATACAAAATACACTCATTGTGATACTTGTCACTATTCTAAGCAAAGAAAATTGCCTTTTCAATTAAGTACTACTGTTTCAAAAGCTCCTTTTGATTTAATCCATGTTGATATTTTGGGGCCCTATTGTACTTCTTCTGTTGATGGTTTCAAATATTTCTTAACTATAGTGGATGACATTTCTAGATTCACATGGATTAAATTGATGGCAAGTAAGTCTAATACAAGATCACAACTTATTGGCTTTGTTTCTTATATCAAAACTCAGTTTGACGTTGATGTAAAAGCTGTTAGATCAGATAATGGTAATGAGTTTGCAATGACAGATTTTTATAGACAAAATGGGATACAACATCAATTATCTTGTGTTGAAACTCCTAACCAAAATGGAGTTGTTGAGGGAAAACATCAACACATTCTCAATGTTGCTAGATCTTTAATGTTTCAATCCCATTTGCCCATAACTTTCTGGTCTTTTGGTGTTCGTTATGTTGTGCAAATCATTAATATTTTACCTTCCAAAGTTTTGGCATATTTTTCTCCATCTCAGCTTTTACATAATGTTAAACCTGACATTACTTACTTACGAGTTTTTGGCTCACTTTGCTATGCTTCAACTCTTCAAGCTCATAGAACAAAATTTTAGCCTCGTGCAAGAAAATGTGTTTTACTTGGTTTTAAAAAAGGAGTAAAAGGCTACCTTTTGTTAGATTTCAACTCAAGGGAAATTTTTCTATCAAGGAATGTAGTATTTTATGAAAACATATTTCCTTTTCTTACTAGTGAGAAGCACTCACCTATTGATACACAAAATTCAAATTCCTTGGATTTTGTCACCAAAATCATTTCCTCTCCATTACCTATTTTCTCAGAAGCTACTGATCAACCCTCTTTACCACCTACATCTCCTCCTGCTATTGTTCCAGACCCTGTTACTTTTTCTTCTCAACCTGTTTCTGTTGAACCTACCACTGCTACTCCACAAAGGAAATCAACCAGGCCAAAACATAAACCATCTTATTTGCAGGACTATCATTGCAACATGTTATCTACTTCTTCGGCCACTCAGTCATCCACAGGTACCAAATATCCTATCTGTTCATATCTCTCATATGATGCATTATCATCTCTTCATAAATCATATTTCCTTAATCTTTCCCAAGTTACTGAACCTAAAACCTATAACCAAGCCATCAAACATGATTGTTGGAGAAATTCCATGGATCAAGAAATTGCAGCTTTTGAAAATACCAAAACTTGAGTTTTGACTGATCTACCTTATGGAAAGCAACCTATTGGATGTAAATGAGTATTCAAAATAAAGAGGCATGCTGATGGGAGTACTAAACGATACAAGGCAAGGTTAGTAGCCAAAGGCTACACACAACAACAAGGCTTAGATTACTTTGAGACTTTTTCACCTGTTGTCAAACTCACAATAGTAAGATTGGTTCTGGCTTTAGCAGCTTCCAAAAATTGGTATTTACATCAACTAGATGTAAATAATGCTTTTTTACATAGGAATCTAGATGAAGATGTATACATGTCTCTTCCTCTTGGCTACAAAACAGAAAAACCAGGACAAGTTTGCAAGTTGTTGAAGTCTTTATATAGACTCAAGCAGGCCTCTAGACAATGGAATTACAAGTTGACAACTACTTTACTTTTTTTGGGCTACATACAATCAAAATCAGATTATTCACTTTTTGTCAAAAGCAATTCTTCTCATATCACCATCTTACTTGTTTATGTAGATGATATAGTTTTGGTAGGTGATGACATCCAAGAAATCCAAACTGTGAAGGCTCTATTGAATGCAAAATTCAAAATTAAAGACCTAGGCCAACTCAAGTATTTTTTGGGCTTAGAAATTGCAAGATCTCAACAAGGCATTAATTTGTCACAAAGGAAGTATGCTCTAGAGTTACTAGAAGATGCATGATTGTTGGGATGTCAACCTGTTTCTACTCCTATATAGCCAGGCACAAAATTCTCCAAGACAGAAGGGAAACCCTATTTAGATGGGCAAGCCTATAGAAGACTTCTTGGCAGGTTATTATATCTAACCAACACAAGACCAGATTTATGTTTTGCTGTTAGTACTCTCAGTCAATTTCTTTCCAATCCTTTGGAAGATCACTATGCAGCAACAATAAGGATCTTGAGATATATCAAGAACAATCCAGGACAAGGATTATTCTTTCCCTCCAACACAGAACATACTCTCAAGGCTTTTAGTGATTCTGATTGGGCTGCTTGCCCTGACACTGGAAGGTCTGTAACTAGTTTTAATGTGTTCTATGGTGCATCCTTAAGAAGCAAGGTACTATATCTAGATCATCAACCGAAGCAGAATATAGAGTCTTAGCTTCCACAACATGTGAAATTCAATGACTTTTGTATTTGCTCCATGATTTGAAACAACCTCTACCACAACCAGTTCCTCTGTTTTGTGACAATCAATCTGCTATACAAATTGCACAGAATCCAGCCATGCATGAGAGGACAAAGCATATTGAAATTGATTGTCATCTCATAAGGGATAAAGTTCAAGCTGGTGTAATTAAGCTCCTGCCCATTTCTACTTCAGCTCAACTTGCAGATATTCATACTAAAGTTTTACATCTCGCACAATTTCAGTATTTGTTGTTCAAACTGAGCATTAAGGATATATATGCTGCAGCTTGAGGGAGATATTGGATTTAATTTATTTTTCATTCATATATGTGATTTATGTTCATATATTTATATTTCATTTTTATATTGCTTTAAAGAGCTATATATATGAATTGTACTATATCCTTATTATTGAATAAGATACACAATTTTCATCCCTTTTTTTCTTATAACAATAGGTGCCATGGATTACAGAAAGATAGTGTATATTCAAAATGACAATTTATGTAATCAAATTTATGATATTATATTAAGAAAAAAAAAATTGAATGAAGATGTATTATTTAAAAAGTTTGAAGGAAAATAATTGAAAAAAGTCTCTACCAATTAATGCTTCTGCGTTGGAAAACAAATTTGAATGAAATTATTCTCAGTATTAGATAAAAAATGAATTGAAATTTTGGATGTTCTCTGTCTTTTTCCTTCAGGATTTAGAATTGCTTTTGTATGTATGGACACATTATCTTTTAACTTCTTTATTTGCTAAATGGGAATGTAATATTTGTGCACATTAGAATTAAGGAAGATGAGCGGTAATTATATATAAATATATATATATATATATATATATATATATATATATATATATATATATATTAGGTATATGGGTTAAGGTAACCCTATTATCTCATTAATATTTAATTTGTTTTTACTGATAAAAAAATTGTTTTATTTAAAAAGTTAATAATTATATAACAGCAAAATATATTAACGAATTGAATATAAAAAAAAACAAAATAATTGATTATATATAATATTTAGAATATCTGAAAATTAAATTATTTATTATATATACAACTTATACGTAATTATATTCTATTTTAATAGTTTTTGAATGAGATGATTCAGTGTACAAAGTTTATGGTGTGTGGTTGTCATTATCTGTGACTTTGTTTTTTCTGTTATAATTACAAAATGTATGTTTTGGGGTGAAGAATCTGTTCACTGCAGGCTCAGACACATCAACTAGCATCATAGAATGGGCATTAGCTGAAATGTTAAAAAACCCTAATATTTTGATAAGAGTACAAAGAGAGATAAATGAAGTAATAGGAAGGCAAAAAGTCGTTGTTGAATCTGACATACCCAAATTACCATATGTATCGTACGGTATCCAGTGTACTGTACGGTTTTCTGCACACAATCAGGCCGACCGTCTAAAATGATTATCAAGGTCGACCATTCAGGCCGACCAACCACCCTGACCGACCACATGGTTAGATTATAAGCGGTGATAGCTGATTAAAACCCCTAATGGAGGTTAAGGCGTTATTGGACCGTCATCAGGCCCACGAAAGGTAAAAGCTCATTACACCTAATATAAATAAGAGTCTCAGGTATGATTTCTGGACAGATTACACACGCGGCATATTATGCATTACTTGCATCCCTTGATATAACCGTTCGATCACTTAACTAACTTGAGCATCAAAGTGCCTTTGACAGGTACCCGCCCACCCGGCTTGGAGAATGAGGAAGGAGAAGGAACACTACAACTGGAACACGAAGAGGAGAAAGCCCGTTCGGTCTTCGACAACACGTCCAGTCCTCAACAAAAAGGTAATTATTCGGTCTTCCACACCACCTGGATTACTTGAAGCAACGCCCGTCCGATCTTCAACCTGGAGTTCTTCGGAATACGTCCATCCAGTCTCTAGTTCAACTCGCAATGTTTCCCAAACCACCCCGAAACACCATACCTTGAAGCAATCTTCAAGGAGACGTATAGGATGCACCCATCTACACCCCCTCAGTGTTTCTAGGGTGGCCACTAAAGCATGCAATGTTAATGAGTACTACATCCCCAATAACACAAGGCTGAATGTGAACATATGGGCAATAGGGAGAGACCCCAATGTGTGGTCAAATCCATTAAAGTTCAATCCAGAGAGGTTTCTCAGAAGGAAGAGTGCAAAAGTTGATCCTACTGGAGTTCATTTTGAGTTGATTCCCTTTGGAGCTAGAAGGATGATTTTTTACAGGCTATAGAATGGCAATTGTGGTGATTCAGTACATTTTGGGAACTTTGGTGCATTCTTTTGACTGGAAGTTACCAAATGGTCAAGAGTTAAGCATGGATGAGGCCTTTGGCCTCACTTTGCAAAAGGCAGTGCCTCTCTCAGCCATCATTAGCCCTCGTTTGCTCTTAGATGCTTATGTTTGATACCCTCCATAAGATGTCTCTCTTTATACATGTATTTATATTTAAGCTCTTGGACCATTTAATAAAGTTACAAATGTTATATGAAGTTACTTAGGGCTTGAGAATCATTATGTATCATATAGCTCTCTTTATATATGTACTTATATTTCTGTTGGCCATTTCATAAAGTTACAAAATAAGAGGTTATATGAAGTTACTGTTAGAAAAATGACATTCATTTAAAATTATCTGAATTTGCTTATGTTTATTTTCATTTAACATGAACATTAATAAACATCTGGTCTTTAATCATCTAGCGAATAGGTCTCTAATTATTACAAAACACAACACTATAATAATCATAATTATAAAAACATAACATACTAACTTGGTGACTTTTGCTCTTCTAATACATTAAACACTATCATTTACACTAACTGTTTAATAACTCTTAAATTTAAGTTTATTATAACAAAACTCCTCCATTAATTTAAATTTTTTCTTCCTTCATCCCGATCAACTTTCTGTAGTAATCGAATAATATCGTAGGGAGTGACTTTGTGAACATGTGAGATATTTGCTCTCCAGTTCCCACATATTCTAACTCCATTAATGGAATAATATCGTCGAGAGTGACTTTGTGAACATGTGAGATATTTGCTCTCTAGTTCCCACATGTTCCTAACTTCATGCTTCCTTCCTTTATTTTTTTTCTTCAATAAAATGAAACCACACACTAATGTGTTTTCTCTTTCATGATTGATCGAGTTTGTTCCTAGCTCAACGGCTGGCCTGTTGTCCATTTAGATCACAATATTCCCTTCTTGTTTCATCTCTAGTGTGCTCAGTAGATTTGTGAACCAAACAACATGATGCACACTCTAAGATGCTCCAACGTACTCGGCCTCACAGGTTGACAGTGTCGCTATCGGCTGTTTCTTTGAAAGCTAGGTGAATGTCGTGTTTCCCATAAGAAAAACATAGTCTGTCGTGCTCTTTTGCTCATCAATGTCTCTATAATCACTGACCGAGTACTCGCTAAGTTGGTAATCATTAATCTTAGTGTAAAACAACCCAAATGGTATTGTTCCTCTTACTTTTCTCAAAATTCATTTCAACGCCTTCTAGTGATATCAACACTCAACATCAAATTCGGTCTCATGTTGGCCAAATACCTCAAGCTTCCAATTAGATTGAGATGCTTGTCTTTTTCTATTTTTAGTT
The DNA here is from genome assembly GCA_027742785.1 of Vigna reflexopilosa. Classification (NCBI taxonomy): domain Eukaryota; kingdom Viridiplantae; phylum Streptophyta; class Magnoliopsida; order Fabales; family Fabaceae; genus Vigna; species Vigna reflexopilosa. The sequence goes on from CM050926.1 coordinate 12,667,519, forward strand.
AAATGTATTAGATCAATTATTTCAAAGCTGACCTAATATGCGTATATGTTAGATCGGTTGCACAATCGATCTAATATGTCCTTGACACATTACATCAACGTATATTAGATTGATTGCATAACCGATCTAATATGCACCGAAGAATTGAACTAATATACCTCTTTTGCACTAATGATATTTTATAGGATAAATTAAATAATACCATCTACATTCAACATTAATTTTCATTAACTAAATTTTCCCCCACTAATATTGCATATAATACAATTAAATGGATCATTATTTCCATATATAATTAAAAGATAAAAATTACAAGAAAATTTAAAAGACTTCTCAAGATCATATCATCAACCTTCTACTTGTGCTGGCATGTCTTAACCTTCGGCCTAAGTAGGCCTGTCTTAACCTTCAGCCCGAGTTGGTCCATCTCGATCATTGACTCGAGTAAGCTCGTGTCGACTTTAAGCCTGAGCTTGCTTGTCTTGACATTATGCTCAATCCAACTTGTCTCAGCCTTCGGCCCAAGTCAACCATTCTCGACCTTCGGTTGGTACCAACTTGTATCAACCTTTGCCTTGGGCCAGATTGTCTCGACCTTCGATTCGGGATGACCTGTCTTATCCTTTGCTCGAGTGAACCTATCTCAAACTTCGACTCCAAACGACTCGTCTGGACTTCTGAACTAGGTCAGCCTATCTTGACCTTTTAACTCAGGCCACCCTTCTAGAATTTCTGCCTAAGTCAACATATCTCAACCTTCGACTAAAACCAACTAGTCTTGAACTTTGACGGAAGACACTTGTTCTCAACCTTCATTTATGACCAACCTTTAACGACCTTCAAACTAGGCCGACCTTTAGCTCGAGTCGACCTTCAGTCTAGATCACCCATCTCAAGCATCAACCTGGCCAACTCATCTTGACATTCGACTAAGATCATCTCGACCTTTGACTCATACTAACCCATCATGACATTGGTCTAGCTATTTCATCTTGAGCTTTATCTTAGCTGAGTCTATTTGAGGTTTGTTCTCATCCTACTTGACTCAAACTTTGATCCAAGTCAACTCGATTCAAACTCAGTTTGAACTTTGGTCTGTGTAGACTTAGGTTGACCATGAAGTCCTAATGATAATTTTTTTTGTGTTCAAAAATTACGGGATGGAAGGGATAGGTTAGACAACCTCAAGCTTAATCTTCATAAGGCTCAACAAATACATGAAAAAAATAAACTGACAAAAAGCGTTGTCATGTGGAGTTTAATGTAGGAGATCGGGTCCTAATGAAACTAACCAAACAACAACATTAAGTTGATTTAAGGAAGAATAAAAAATTAAGCATGCATTGTTTTGGATGTTTTTCATTCTTCTCAATTCAAACATCGTAAGGTAGATTATCCCAATAGTAGAAAATAAGACTGAAATTTATTATTCAGAATAATAAAAAATACATTCTCATATCCTCTATTTGTAATAATCTAATTGTCCTAAAAAGGGAAATAGGGAAACTAGGAAAATAAAATAAAATAAATAAAATAGAAGATTGTATATCTATTTTCTCTAATTAGGAAGATTCTAAAGATATCTTCTCTAATTACAACACTCCCCCTCAAGTTGGTAAATGAATATCAATCATTCCCAACTTGCCTACAAGATCTTGAAATCTACCCGGAGGAAGCCCTTTTGTAAAAATATCTGCTATTTGAAGTTCTGTAGGAATATGAGTTGTAATCGCAAAGCCTCTGTCAAGATTATCTTTGATGAAATGTCTGTCAATATCAATGTGTTTGGTTCTGTCATGCTGTACTGGATTATGGGCTATGCTCATGGCAGACTTATTGTCATAGTGTAGTTGCACCGGGTTCTCCACTTTGACTTTAAGATAATCCAAAATGATTTTCATCCAGAGTCCTTCACACATTCCTTGAGCAAGAGCTCGAAATTCAGCTTCTGCACTAGAACAAGATACTCTATCTTTCTTTTTGCTTCTCCATGTTACCAGACTATCTCCAAGAAACACACAATACCCCTGAAGTAGATTTTTTGTCAGTAATAGAACCTGCATAGTCAGCATCAGTATATATCTTCATAGCCAACATGTCTTCCCTTTTGAATAATAGCCCCTTTCCTTGACTTGACTTCAAGTATTGGAGAATTTTGTCAACTGCTTGCATGTGTCTCTCTCTTGGATCATGCATAAATTGGCTCACAACACTAACTGCATAAGCAATGTCTGGTCTTGTGTGTGATAGATAAATCAATTTTCTTACCAATCTATGATATTGAGCCTTCTCTACAAGAGCACTTTCTTCACATCCAATTTTGTGATTCTGTTCTATAGGAACTGTTGAGGTTTTACATCCCATCTTTCCTGTTTCTTTGAGGAGATCAAGTACATATTTCCTTTGGGAGATGAAAATTCCTTTCTTGGAGTAGGCAACCTCTATTCCAAGAAAATATTTGAGTTTTCCTAGGTCTTTCATTTCAAATTGAGCTGTAAATTTATCTTTCAATGCCAATTTTTTGTTTCATCATCTCCTGCAATAATCATATCATCCACATAGACAAGTAATAAAGTGAGTTTACCTGTAGAAGAGTGCTTTATGAATAGAGTATGATCTCCTTGGCTTTGTCTGTATCCCAAGGAAACCATTGCTTTTGTAAATCTTCCAAACCATGCTATAGGGGATTGCTTAAGACCATACAATGCTTTCTTCAGGAGGCATACCTTGTTTCTTTCATTTTTCACTTCAAAACCTGGGGGAATCTCCATGTACACTTCCTCATCTAGATTTCCATGAAGAAAGGCATTCTTCATATCTAGCTGGTGTAAGTCCCATCCAAAATGGGCAGCCAAAGCGAGAATAACTCGAACTGTATTCATCTTTGCCATTGGGGCAAATGTCTCCTCATAGTCAATCCCATATGTTTTGGGTATATCCTTTTGCCACCAATCTAGCTTTATATCTTTCTAATTTCCCATCTGTCTTATGTTTCACTATGAATATCCATCTACACCCTACTGCCTTCTTGTCTCTTGGCTTATCAACAATCTCCCAAGTTGAATTTCTTTCTAATGCATTCATCTCTTCTTTCATGGCTTGATTCCAATGTTCAAGTTTCATGGCCTCCTGGATTGACGTAGGAATTTCTATGACATCAATGGCAACAATAAAACTTTTGTGCTTATTAGAGAGATTGTTAGTGCGAACATACTGAGAAATAGGATATTTAGCACATGATCTTCTTCCCTTTCTCAATGCAATGGGTAAATCCTCAATAATAATTACCTCCTCCTCATTGATATCTTCAGGGATCCTCACCTCCGGATTAGACAATTTTTCTTGCTCGAGAGTCGAAGTGAGTTGTTCTCTTTTTTCATATTTTTTGCCAAAAAAATTGTCTTCTTCCTCTTCTTCCTCACTGTGGACTATGGTCGTTTCATTGCTCAGGTCTTGGGCATCCTGCAAAGACAAATATGATAATGACAAGAAGGAGAGTTCATCAACTTCAAGTGTTTTCTCCCCCTGAAGTGGTGGACTGACATAAAAGGATTGTGTTTCATGAAAGGTGACATCCATAGTGATAAAGACGCGACGACTCTGAGGATGATAACATTTGTACCCTTTTTTATTAGAAGGATACCTAATAAAGACACATTTAAGAGCTCTGGGATCTAATTTACCACAGTTAGGATGATGAGAGTGAACAAAAACAACACATCCAAAGACTCGACTAGGTAGACTCGTTAGTAGGGAAGAAGAAGGAACAAAAGACAATAGAGACTCTATAGGACTAATGCCATTTAGGATACGAGTGGGTAACCTGTTGATGAGATATGTGGCAGTTAACACAACTTCTCCCTAGTAATATTTTGGAACAAACATTTGAAAAAGAAGAGCTCTGGTTACTTTAAGAAGATGACGATTCTTTCTTTCTGCAACCCCATTTTGTTGAGGGGTGTTAACACAGGTTAGTTCATGAACAATACCATTATGAGACAAAAAATTGAGAAATTCATGATTCACATATTCAGTACCATTATCAAACCTGATTTACATCAGAATGCATTAAATCAAATGGAGAAATACTCTTTTTCTGACTAATAGGATAAGATGCACAATGGTGTTTTGAAAATTGACAAATATCACAATTAAAAGACTCAACATATTCTTTGGTAAACAAGTGGGGAAATAAGGACTTGATAAGACTGAATGAAGGATGTCCAAGCCTTTGATTATGTAACCATATTTAGGATTTTGCCCACGTCTCAGATGTTGCTTGTTGACTCATGATTTTCGTGTTGCTTTGGTCATCAAACTCTAAAAAATACAACCCACTCTGCTCCTTAGCAGTTAAAATTGTCTTCCCCGTGGCAAGGTCTTGAAAAACACAATAAGTTGGAAAAAATGTTACTGAGCAATTTAAATTCTTTGAGTTTTTGCACAAAGATAAGATTGTTAGCTAATTGAGGAACATGTAAAACATCCTTCAATACAATAGATGAGTCCAAAATTATATTCCCAAAGCCGCATATAGGTATATCCTGACCATTCGCAACTATAATAAGTTGTTCTTTATTTCTTTTACCATATGAGTCGAAGGACACACTAAAAGGTGTCATATGATCAGTTGCACCTGAATCAAGGATCCAAATACCTTGAGACATATGATCAACAGTATTGAGGTAAATCTTACCTTTTATGGACAAAGTACATGATCCAGAGGGCTTACTCATTGATTCATCCATTATTTTTAAAGGAATAATTTTTACTTCAGACATCCCGTAGAACACAACTAGGAGTCTCCAAGACAACAACAACGTATGGGTCACACCGAGAAAAAAGGAGCAAAACTTAAAAACTTAAGAAAAGGTCAAACGGGTCATCACCAACCTTAGGAATAGATTCAGGAGGCTCCGACGACTCTTCTGTGGCGGCGGCGACGAGTGGGTCACACTAAGAAAAAAATGGAGCAGAGATTAAACCTCAGATCTACTAAAATATAGCCCAAACGAGTCGTCACCGACCCTAGGAATGGGCTCTGGAGGCTCCAACGACTCTGTCTATGGCAGCGGCGTCGAGTGGGTCTCGCCGGAAATGGACGCGTGGGCTACACGCGCTGGTGATGGTGGCGACGCGTGGCGACTCCTCTCACGGAGCGACTTCCGGTGTTGTAGTCGTAGGAGTTGGGCGCACCTTTTTGCCCTATCAACGACCCCAACCGACGACGACGGCAGCGGCAGTGGTCGGATAGCGGCAGCGGTGCGATTGTGCAGCGGAACAGAGCTCCACGATCGGAAGCTCTTGATACCAACCAGGCTCTGATACCATATTAGAAAGTGGGTTTTTAAGCCTAACTCATCCCCACAAAATCGGCTTGTAAGGTGAGGTTTGCACCTCACTTATATATTATAAATTGGCCTTATCTGTAGTCGATGTGGGACTTCCAACACACCCCCTTCACGACGAGGTATAAACATCTTGTGCGTGATAGTAGAAATCGGGTGGTCCAATAATGGCCCGACAATGGGTGGAAATAGAAATGCCCAAGAAAGAATAGATATCGCTAGGATAGGTTCCAACCGTGGCTCTGATACCAAATAGAAAATAAGACTGAAATTTATTATTCAGAATAATAGAAAATACATTCTCATATCCTCTATTTGTAATAATCTAATTCTCCTAAAAAGAGAAATAGGAAAACTAGGAAAATAAAATAAAATAAATAAAATAGAAGATTGTATATCTATTTTCTCTAATTAGGAAGATTCTAAAGATATCTTCTCTAATTATAACACCTATTGTTGATACTGACACACTTTGGTCATTCAGCCTATTGTTCATGCTGACACACTCTGGTCATTCAGCCTATTGGTATTCTATAGAGTGGTGTTGTCATTCTAGGTAATCAACATATCGAACATGTTAAGGTCTAAACGTAGAATATGCTACATGGGAGGATTAAACCCTTAGAAACAACATTTGCATACCTCAACCTTTAGAACAAGGTTGCACTTAAGGAGGCATTGTAACAAGTAGAAATACATAAAGGACAAATGAGAAAAATGCATAGAAGAATAAAAACACGCAATCCACATCTCAAGGATTATGTGTGGGAAAGGTTCAATATACAACCATTTTATTATGGAGAGGTAGGAAGAGAATTTTCTTCAAATATTTCTTTTCTATTTTTTTAGGCCAATAGTAGAAAATTTCTTATTATTTTCCTTTCTCTATGAATGTGACTTTGATAGTCTTCTTTATCATTATAAGAAATTCATACTTAGTATAATACAGAAGCAGTTTTCATCCTTTACAGTGTTTCCTTGCAGGATTTATTCTTTTTTACACCTAACAATATATATAAAATTCAATAAACTATATGAAACCTAGCACAAACTATTTATGCCTAGTATTGAAAAGTGGATAATCCAGAAACAAACACCCTTTTTTTTTGTTCCTAATTTTGCGAGTCGCAATACAATACAGGACATGTTACAAGCCTTGATATGTAAGGAAAAAGCAAAAGAAAAAAAAATGGTTAATCAACCAATAACCTATTAGCAAAGATTAGTTTATGTTCTTCCCCTTTCCCTCATTTCTTTCAGCATTTTGTTTCTATCCTTGTCCCATTCATTCCTCAACTTTATCCCTCCCAACCAACAAAGCTATGATGGAATGCTTTCTATATCATTCTTTCATTCACCGATCAGCTTCTCCACCAAAAAAGAAAAACCACAGGGATGAAACAGACCAACCCTTAGAGTCAACCCACTATGGGAAAGTTGAATCACGCCTCTTCCTTGTTGCAGCTTCTGTATTTCCTTTTCTCATCATTGCCACAAACTCATCATAGTTAATTCGCCCATCCTGTGTAACATCACAATTTCCTCATAATCATCAACCATGTTAACACAATTATGAAAAGGAAAGTGGTCAACTTTGTTAAATTTTCTCATAACTACATCCTCTTTTTTCTTTTACTTATAATAATGAAGTTAATTACGTGTAGCACTTACATTATCTCCATCGACTTCTACAAGGATTTCCTTGATGTCCCTGCCATCATGCATGTTAAACTCACGGAGAGCTTGTTCTAGTTCTTCAGTGGTAATGAACCTAATTTGGTGGCATGAAAATGACATTAGAACTTTGACTTATACCCAACCAAGTATTCACTTAGGGTTGACATGAATATATGTATGCATGTGTGTACATGTTCAATCTAGTAGGACTTCTTACCCGCTATTATCTTTATCGAAGTATTGGAAAGCTGTGTAAAGATGTTCTTCTCTGTTCATTCGGTTCATCTGCATCGTTGCCGTGATGAACTCGTCGTAATCAATGGTTCCATTGCCATCAGCATCAGCCTGTAATTTGTAGACGAGTGAGAATTTTTACTTGTGTAAATGATTGTGATCTAGTTGTACTACTGGAACTGGTGCTATGAGTTTTTGGTTGCGTGAAAAATGGGAGAGAAGAATAACTTACAGCTTCCATCAACTGCTTAACTTCTTGTTCTGTAAGCTTTGTTCCTTGCTTTGCAAGCCCTTGTTTGAGCTCTTCAATTGTGATGGTTCCACTGTTGTCAGTGTCCATGCCCCTGAACATTTCCTTCAACCCCATGATTTCTTCTTCTGATAGACACCCAGCAATGACCTATTCATTTGTAAATTTTAATGTTATTGTTTCTTTCTTCCTGCACTATGCGACGTGGAGCAAGAGAAATGTGCTGACTAATAAAAGCATGCAGGTCAAAATCATTATTCTACTTGTTGCTAGAATTGCTAAACAATTGTATCTGAAGGTACAAAAAGAAGAACTAATATCCTGTGAAGCTAGGAATTTGCTTTAAAGAATGAAGGAAAAGTAATCTCAACTGTTTGATGAAAGATCAATGCTTGAAATTACTTACAGCATTTAACAAAACATGCGTGTGTTAGAATGTCAACTATTATGTTCTCATCAATGATTAAAATTAGCTACTTCACTTAAATTTATTTTGTACGAGTCAAATCCTTAAAATAAATTATCTCCATAAGAATTAGGGCAGAATAAGATGTACCCTTAGAGCAACTTTCTTGAATTGGTTCATTGCTCTGAACTGTTTGAGCCTATTCAATACAGCATTGTCAAGTGGTTTATCGGGTGCTTCTCCGTCCTCCTTGATCCATGGATGATCTGTTGTTACACAAAAAGTTCATTGATTTCATTAGTGAATCACGAAGTTGTAAATGAATTCAATCGATTTGATAGAAAAGGCACTGAAAGTGAAGCAACAACAGCGAAAAATATATGCTTACCTAAAACTTGAGCTGCTGTAAATCTTTCTTTGGGATCTGAATTCAACATGTTACTTACAAGATCCTTTGCTGAAGGTGAAATAGAAGGCCATGGATCGCTTGTAAAATCAACGTGGCCTCTTAGGATGGCATTGAATATACCATGTTCCGATTCTGTCAAACCAATTAACTTTTTCAGTTCAAAACACCATAGATTTAGAAAAAATAAAAAAATGAGGAATAAATCAACAATTTAGTATTTGAAATTGTGATTTTTTGCCATTACAGTCTTTAGATTTAACAACACAAAGATAATAAAAAAAGACGTGTATGTATCTCCTTTTTCTTTAAGATAATGTTTTGCAGAAAGTGGTATGTTTGAAAAGAAAAATGTATATAGACCTGCCCAAAATGGAGGAACACCACATAGAAGAATGTATAGCATGACACCAACACTCCATATGTCAACTTCTGGCCCATATTTCCTCTTCAAAACCTCAGGAGCAATGTAATATGCACTTCCCACAATGTCTTTGAACATTTCTCCTGTTAAAGAATAAATATTCCATTAAAACATATAAAAGTGTTACGATTTGGATGGAAACGAAGACACTGAATGGGATAAAAGCAGAAAAAGTGGAAGAAAGAGAAGAAAAGATAAACCTTCTTTGAAGAAAACGGAAAGACCAAAATCCGTGGCCTTGAGGGGTGCATTTTCATCCTTGCTCAACAAGAGGAAATTCTCAGGCTTAAGATCTCTGTGAATGACACCCATGGAATGGAAGGTGTGAACAATCTGAACAATGGTTCTGAGCAAAGAAGCTGCAGCACGTTCAGTATAATGGCCCTTGGCAATGATACGATCGAAAAGTTCACCACCAGCACAAAGCTCCATGACCAAATGGACCGATTGTTTATCCTCATAGGAACCTTTAAGTTCCACAATGTTAGGTTGGCCTGAGAGGTGGTGCAAGATTTGCACCTCTCTTCTCACGTCCTCTATATCCTCCTTGCTCACAAGCTTCCTCTTGGCAATGGTTTTGCATGCAAATTGTTCACCAGTTACTTTGTCCGTGCACAAATGCGTCACACCAAACTGCCCTCTCCCTAGCTCTTTCCCAATGGTGTACGTTGCTCTCACGTCCTCCATCGGCCGCTCCAAGACAGGGCCCATGGCGCCCGGTTTTGAGGATTTCGAAGGAGGTGACGTCACGGTAGGTGGCGGCGTCGATGTCGGTGGGGTGGTAGTGGTGGTGGCAGGGTTATCGACGGCATTATTATTGTTGTTGCTGTCTGAACGAATGCTTTGTTGGTTGGTTTCTCCCTTGTCATCTGCGGCACCCATGTCAGCCGGGCCATCGGCAGCGTTGCCAGAGCAACAGTTGCCCATGGAGAGAAACGGAGGGAGCAAAACCAAAAGAGTTTCGAAAAGTTTTGTACAGAGAGAGAGAGAGAGAATGTGCTTTTGCGGGAGGGAGATATATAAGGAGGAATTTTGGGAAGGATGGTGATTAATTATTGGTTTTCGAGTTGAAAGATAGATTGTTAATTAGGAGAGAGGAATGACTAAAACAAAATAATAATAATAATAATAATAATAACAATAATAATAATATTAATAATAATAATAATAAATAAAATTAAAAAGAGTGAAAATGGAAAATAAAAAACAAAAAATAAAGTTGAAAGAAAAGTTGATGAAATTAGGGGAAGGCGTTTGACAATGAGAGAGAATGTAGGAAGGTTAGAGGGTGCATTTTGAAGGAGTCTTTGGCGTGTCTATTACGTGTTATGGTTAGGGTTTATTGAGACAAGGGTGAAGAGAACTTTTCGGAGGGTAAAAAATATTAAATGGGCATCTATTTATTTCTTACAAAAAAAAATCATTAATCATATTAATTCTTGAAGATAATCCATATATAAAAAATCTCATTCCACCTCATCATGTGTAAAACATTGTTCAATCCCATCCAAGATAATAAACTTAGAAACCCACCGAGATAAAACTTGTTAAACTAATAATTTTTTTAGCTATAATATAGGTGTGTATGGGATGAGATGTTATTATAGCAAGTAAAATGATGATATATTTCATGGTCAAACATTTTTAATAAGAGTTGAAGTCTTTTATGTAATTAAGATGCACTACAAGAAAAACGGCAATTACATACGGATCAAATCTGTATATAACATTGAAAATCCGTATATAAAATTTGGTTATATATGAATTACATATTTCAAAATTTCGTATATAAAATGGCTGTAGGTAGTATTATATACAGAATATCTGTATATAATGTATATACGGAATATCCGTATATAATTTATATACGGATATTCCGTATATACATTATATACGGATATTTCGTATATAATTTATATATAATTTATATACGAAATATCCGTATATAATTTATATACGAATATTCCGTATATAATAATACTAAATATAATTTTTTCCATATATTTTATACAATTTTTTTAAATAGTTACATGAATAAATAACCTGCCCATCTTTAATCATACAAATAACATATTAAGACAATCATCAAACCACAACATACATGTCCATTTCACACATTTTAATAATACCAATCACATATATTTAATTCTTAACTCACAAACATTAGTCATTAATACATCAAAGGAGAAGTTTCCATAATTGTCAATTAGAATAATAAGTTGAAATAAGTTCTTTATGGAATAAGTTTGAGTCATAAGCCCTACTCTAAAACATAACTAGTAATGTTGTTGATAACGATCTCCATATTGTGTTGGATCCTGTGGTTCATCCTACTGTGGTTCATCCTGTTGTGCTTGATCCTCTTGTGGTTGTTGTGGTTGCTGAACATTAGTTTGTGGCTGAATTTGGGATTGAAGAAATTCTTGTGCAGCTGCGGCTGCAAGAGGCGGAAGGTAATGCATTATGGCGCCAATAAAGCCTTCAAATTTAGAAGTGATCTGTCGAAGTTGCTCATCATGGCTTGACACTCTATTTTCAAGGTTAGAAATGTTGTGTACATTCAGTTGCTGAGAAGAAGATGCCTATGTCTGTTGTACGTAACTATCGACACAGTCATCTCGAGCACTAACATTTCCAATGCCATATACCCGCCCCTTGTACCCTTCACCGGCAACCTCCAACCAACATTGGTTCCTCAATCTTTCCTCTTCTATAGGGTCTAGTGGAGCAGATGCTGAAGCACCAACGGATGCAGTCTTAGATATTACTTGAGAAAATCTAGCTTGAAACTGTTCCTGTTAAATGAATACATGATTATTGTTAAATAGATAGACATAACATTTAAAACCTAATAAAAAATATAATAGAGTTAGTAGAAACTAACATGTGTCCGCCTAGACCTTTCATCGACAAATTCTCCTGTTGATGCTCGAATATGTGTTTGTTGAAAAATTTCATCGACATGGACTGTCCGACCGAGCTCCTGTGACTGCAAGCAAAGAAGATGAAAGTTGTTAACAACAAATATTTGTTAAATTAATGAGTAGAAATGTAAAATTAAATTGATGTCATCATACCAGACGAATAGCATGCTCATGCACGCTAATGGATCCCTAGTGTGCAAACAACCACCCTTGTCGGATGTCCTATTCTTCTTGGCGGTTTCACACTTTAACAAAATTCTTTTATAAAATATAATAATTAAAAAACTTGTTTTCATTTCCTACCTAAAATCACATTTTGTTGTCTTTTAAAAAGTAGAGGAAAAAGAAAATAAAAAGGAAAACAAAAAGAAAGATAGAGAAGAGGAAAGTTGGCACCCGATAAAGTTTTAATATACAATTATATAAGAAAAATTGATAAATTATGACTTTTTCATAAATTTATTCAAGAACAATGCACACAAAAAGAATATAGATCATTACATATAGAAATACAAAATAAGCTCAAACAAACTACTTCAAAGAAAAGAAAAAAACCAGTACTATCCTAAAATCTCATGACTTTCTTTTTCTTTTTGTTAGAATTAGAAGTGAATAACAAGAGAAAAAGGGAAGTTGGAGTAGAGAAATGGATTTTTTTTTTCTTTTTTTGGTCTGTATGTATATATATTGATATTTGGGTAGTACTTTGGAAATGACACAGGGAGGAATGATGGATCAGTGCTACTTTCCTATACTCTGCTAATTTCCAATATGCATCTAATTTTTGTATGTGGAGATAAGGGATTCCAGATCATTAAAGTAATTTTATCTCCTGTAATAAAGTCATTTATATGCATGATAAAGTTTAACAGCTTTAATAATCTGTCAACTTCTAATCTGTTTAACAGGCTTAACCTTCATGGGGCTTCCATATTGGAAGAAAAATTGTGCCCAGAGAAGGAAATCAAAGCGTCAAACTCGAAGTTGTTGTCGTGTTTAATACACAATAACTCACAAAGGAGATTGAGGCTTTGAAAGAACTGACAGATATTGAAGCCCTCAGAGAACAGGTAGCAAAACAATTTTCTATCAAATTGGAAAGCGCAAGGAAAAAATTGAAGGATGCCACTGAAGAGATTGTTGAGTCAAAGGACCTTGATATTACATTGGCTATAACATTATAAGATGTTGATCTCTTGCTGAATGACTTGAACTCAGCTAAAGAAATGAAGATAAGGGTTGAAGGAGATGGGAGTATGTAGTACTTGGAAGAAAGTTTCAGGGAAGTGGAGGAATCAGAAGACGCATTATTGTTACAGACTGTAACAGAAGAATTGGAAGCAACGAGGAAAAAATTAGCTTTGGTTAAAGAAGAAAGTTTTCAGTTGATGGCCTCTATGGATGTCATCACTAACGACCTTAACCATGTCAATGCTGAAACAGATACATTAAGGAAGAATGAAGGGAAAGTGGATTCAACAATTCAAGTTCTCAATTGAAAGATATTGAGAGCGAATTCTAAATTAGAAGTTGTCTGTGCTGCAGAAGTAAAGGCCAGATCCATAGTCACGAGTCTGTCTCATACTCTTGAAAAACTCAAGACAGAAACAGAAGAAGCAAGAAAGGAAAATGAGCACATAAGCCAACAGGTCACAACCACCAAGGAAGAGATTCAAAAAGTTGAGTTTGAATTAGACATGACTGAGGAAAGATTGCAAGGCATCAATAATTAAAGAACTAAATAACCTTCATAATATTTTACATACAGTTGCATAAGCTTACATTTGCAAAAGTAAAACCCACAGAATATTGGGAATAGGCAAATCCAAGCCGAAATTGGCACGTGAAATGAATTAAAATGTAACAGGTTTTACAAACATCCCTGCCCCCTTCCCTGCTTTTTATTTTCTAATATTTTCATGCTTTCAAATGTCTCCAAAATGAGTTAAATTCTCCATTGGTCCAATCAACCAATGAACTTGCTTCCTAGCTACCTCGTTGCACCATCAATACGAATGGGAGGGAATTAATGCATAGTCCAATCAATGCATTAAAAAATCATCTTACTTTCTTTTCAATGCCAAAACAACTCCCTCAATTATTCACCTCTCTATGCTCATCCTCAATCATACCCTACCCTATATATATACTATAATACAACTTATCCCTAATGCATATTCACCAACAATATTAATCAACATATATATCTTTTTTTAAAAAAAAATTATTAATCAAGGAAAATAAAATTATCAGATTTGGTCACTAGCCTTGTTTTATGCAGTATTCGACAAGACATAGTGATACGCCTCATTCTCACATACACCCTCAACATACTAAGGATATGTGACCAAGTGCAATAGTTTCATTCAAAACAACAAAAATTACAATTATTTTTTAACTACAAAAGAATATAGACTAACAAAACTTAAGATAATCCAACAGATAAACTAGCCACTATTGATCTCATAATTTGTAATGCAACAAAATTCATAATAAAAGCATACTCGGAATAACCAACAATGACAACAAAAACATCCATTATATATGTGACAAATATTCCATATCAGTTCTTAATTGGAGTTAGAAAGTGAAAACTAACACGGTAAACTCAATATCATACAAATGTATCAGAATTTAATTAATATTTAATAATAATAATAATAATATATATATATATATATATATATATATATAATATTGAACCATGCTTCATAACCATGCCACATTAACACGTGTTCATCACAATTTAAAGGAGTAGTTAAAGTAGTGTTTATCAACATCAATATTGAACCATGCTTCAGAACCATGCCACATTTATACCATTAAACTAAATTGAATCCCAAAACCTTCCTCCACTTATTTGACCCTTCGAATACTTTGCAGTCCTATATCATAGAAATTCCATCACAGAAAACCATATAATGGAAATTGCATTGTTGAAGTCCTGAACAACAAACTTTGACATCTATTAGGCAACTTTGCAAGATGAATCAAAGTGAAACATTCATTTTTTTTATTTTTTACTACTTCAGGTGGATGTGTTTTTCAATATCAAATGCCAAAACAACTAGGTAAGTCATCCAATTGTTCTAAATATGTTTAACTTTATCCATGATTGATATTTACTTGTATGATTAAATTATCACCTTGATTTCACTAAACATGAGCTTTACTATTTGAGATTTTCAGTTTCATTGTTTATCTGTAAATACACAAAGGAGTTTGAGAGACATAATACCTGTAGGAGTATCAAATGCAGTTAACAATCTCCTGGCAAGATCTTCAGCTAAGTTTAGTAATTGATTATCATGTGATGGAACTCTTATGCCCTGCAGACAACATATGTGAAAATAATAGTTGAGGAGATTTCTCATGATGACAATGAGGAAGAGAAGAAGGAAGAAGAGGGAAAATTTGAAGAAGTGGATGCAGTAGATTCAAACTCAAAATAGCTTAGAACTAGAAAAACAACCCAAACATTGCGATAAATAACAGAACATTGAACTATAACCCCATCCAATTATCAAAGTTCACATTCATTCATACATAGGTATAAAGCTAACATACTTTTTTTTCATATACTAGAACTATCATATTTGTAATGCATCAATACACACAAAGCACTTGGTTATACTATTTATTCATATCTCTTTAGCATATATGAATTTATATCTGATGATCACCAATTAACACCCTCACACAAATTCAGCACCCAACATAGACAGAGAAAGACAAGTTCCAACTTAAAACAATAATAACATGTATTTTGGCTATATCAAAAGTTCTTTTTCCAGAGTTCACCAGGTTACGACTACTTCAACACACCATTTTATCATATTTCAATCCACATACAATATAATTTATCAGACTAACACAATATAACAAATTATAAACAATCTATTAAACCACGAATTAATACTTACCATGTCCAGAAGGCAATTGGAGCTCGAGCTTATCTCTTCCAATGGGAAGAAACCAACCTAGGGTTTCAGAAAGCGGGATTTCCAACCTCCAAAGAACAGAGAACAATAATCGGTGAATGTAATATTATAGATACTACGAAAATGAAGGAAGCTTGGATTACTTACCAGATGAAGGTCTCACTGAACCACGGAGGTTGAACGACAGTGTTTGCTGAACCAGATTCTTTCGCCAACGACGCACAACCACAATTAGGGAAAACGACAGAGGCTTACACTTTCATTGCGTTCGACAGAGGAGACTTCAAGTTAGGGTTCGACAGAGGTTCCAGTACGGCCACAACTTCGGATCGACTGAGGGAAAACGACAGCTCCAATGCGACACTACGGGTCCAATGAGAGACAATGTTCCTTCGGCTGCACAAAAAGATAGTTCGATGGGAGAACAAGAAGCCTCGACGAGGGAGAACAAGGCTCGACGAAGGATAACAATGGGTTGACAACACAATCAGACAGACAGAATCATGGTTGCAGTGAGTGAAGGAGAATGATGGATTCGGCAAGGTAGGGCTCGCAAGGTCGAATACCTAGGGCTCAAGAAGGGGAGAAACTTTTTGGTCGAGGGAGGGAGGGAAACAAATGACACCACAGTCTTCATCAAAATATTGTATATTATTAACTTTTATTATTTTATTATTAATTACCTCCATGTCCATATATAAAATCAGTGTGTAAATATTTTTTCCAGCTTATATACGACCTTTTATACAGATCCATCCTTGGCAAAGTTCCTGCCATCTCGCGCCAACCTTACCTACTGATATTATATACGGATATTCCGTATGTAGATTTTTTCCTTCAGTATATACGGATATTTTGTATGTAAAACATCCGTATATAAAATCCGTATGTAACATCCTTGTTACATACGGATTAAAATCTGTATATAATGATCCATATATAATTGGCATTTTTCTTGTAGTGATGGTCCTCGACTCTTTCTCTTGGGTCATCTTGGATCATCATGAAACTTCTTTGAGTAGTCATGTATTTCAGCTAAGAGTGTAAGTTTTTTAGACATGTATTAAGGCTTAA
Organism: Vigna reflexopilosa; assembly: GCA_027742785.1. Taxonomy (NCBI): domain Eukaryota; kingdom Viridiplantae; phylum Streptophyta; class Magnoliopsida; order Fabales; family Fabaceae; genus Vigna; species Vigna reflexopilosa. The sequence goes on from CM050926.1 coordinate 12,684,203, forward strand.
TTAGTGTAGAGGTGTTTTTTCTTAAGTTAGTCATCCAAACTATGTGGAAAGTATGTGTCATGTGATATGTTTCCATTTGAGAGGATTATAGCAACTTTACTAGTGGTCATTTAACATTCTAGGAATGGAGAGAATTTTTAAAAGTTAGTGGTCATATGTCATTCCTTCATCAGAGAAGATTTGTGTAACGCCTCAATTTAAGATGTCACGAATCACATTTAAAATTAAGATGTATATCGCAAAAAAATGGTACTAATGAAAACTTCGATATTTCAAACAAGAAGAATAAAACAAATGTCCTAATTATACCAAAAATATTATCCAATTACGTAGTTTTCAAATTAATGAAATAAACAACGAAATAAAAGTAAACTCAAATACACTATTAAAAAAGTTAAACATAAGAAACTTTAAATAAGTCAAGTCTTTTCCCCACTCTCGCATCTCTATCAATATCCTTTGGTCCCTATACACCTAAAGGTCATATAATCATTGCAAGATACAACATAAACACAAACACACACAAGTATGGGTAAGCTACCATTAACACAACCAATAACAATATAATATATTCATAGCAAATAAGCACAAATTAATGACAAACATTCATCTACAATGTTATCCTTACTAACATCATTTTCACACTATGATTGTCACCAACATCCTCATCAGCCATATCATGTCCATACCGTCAATGTCATCCTTATCAATACAGTCTCCAACACATCATCATCACAAACCCTAACATCATCATGAAAGGACCTTGGTTTATCTCTTGTACCCAACCTCAAACATCCTTTATACCAAACAACCCAATAGAGTCTTCACGTCCTACGACTAAAGGACATGTTCCCTAATCCAGAAGGACTTACGAGTAAAAACACCGACACATCGTGCACGAGGACTATACTCAATGACGAGCCAAAGACTAGACAAGACATCATTCTCTCCATATAAAGAAGGTGCAACACTCAAATTCCACTCTCTTTTCACAAATAAGGTTAAAGAAAGCCTTTTTCCCATATCGTAGGGTCAAAAGCCTAAAACCCATTATTTGTGAGATACAAAATAGACACGTCCATCTCCTCATACATATACTACTAACAGGAAAAATCCTTATATTCTTGACTTCACCCTCAAAAGTATATTAAATCATAACTCATTCAATACGTCTTCACATATTGATGTTAAGACCTCACAATCATATGAACTCAACCAAACATATGCAATAGTTAAGCAAAATACTAACCATGTCCCCTTATTCACAATAACATACAAATTATAAAGTCTTTTGTGGATCCCACAAACAATAGATTACCAATATCAATTAACAATTCAAATATTCCATCATATACTTATTGAAACTTATTTTATTATTATTTCTATTATTATTATGTTTCTCTTCCTTTTCAACCCAATTAATTCTTATTTCCAATTTTATTTTTAAACTATTGACCTGTATTGGGTTTAGATATAAATAGTATTTAAAGTTTATTTTTAATAGTGTTTTCAATTTCTTACACATGTGTATCTATGGGCATGTAGTTGAAACCAGGCCTAAAGGCCAAACCAGCCCAAAAAGTCCAACGTCAGTGGTAACCTCCGTGATTCCTCATGAACCTACGTCCATCATTGCATGTTGCCTCGAAAGTGGAAACCACCACAGCCAGCCCCAACTCAATGAAGGAGAACACCCACACCCGCGAGGTCGAGAACCCCACATCGCGCAACGCCAACCAACCTACACAGATGAATCATAGACCACTCAAAATGTGACTAGCAACCACTAATAAGAACCCACAACGTGAGAAATAAAACCCCAAAATCCCCTAATTTGAAACCCTACCCCAAAACGACATGTGCCACCACGAAGATGTCCACAAACCGAGACCCTTGCACTACGAGACGCCGGAGAACGAAGACTCTCGTCACCGTAGAGACGCCGAGGAACGTACAGAGTGAAACCCTCACGTTGTTGTAGAGACAACGTTGTTGTGATGCCAAATGGCCACAAAGATGGATGTCATGTCTAAGCCACCAGTTTCACGTTCCTACAACCAGAACAATACTAGAAATAATAAGAAGGATGGTGTTTTTCCCTCCCTGTGAATTCAACAGTACCAGAGAAAAAAGGAAGAATATTGTCTCCCCTCTCTACCAAAGATGAACCCAGAACCAAGAAAGGAGAAATGAAGGTGGTTGCTCCCCTGGCCAACTTCTCGCGCAAGACCAAAGAACTCCTCAAGCTTTTGTTTTTGTTCGAGGAATAGGAACCATGAGTTGGGGAAATCTAAATAGGGTTCTTTAGAGGAGATAGGAATTTTGGAATTTAATTATGGTTCAATTGATAAGAAGTTGACATTTAAAAGTGATTAAAAGGAAATTCTAACCCTAATCCATTCTTAATTATAATTAGAAGAAAACTCTACTCCCTAATATGTTTCAAATTATAATTAAATGGAAACCCCTAGTGCTACTGTTATGTTCTCCCAAAATTTTCTCTTTCCATATTTGTTTAAAAGTAACTCTTAAAGTTATACTTTATACTGGATAAAAGAAATAGAGAGGAATTGTGAAAGTTGAAATATCTTAAGTTTCTAGAATTTATTTATTCGTTGCGATAGTTTTCTTATATGTTCAGGATGATTTTAAATACAGGAAAAGTAAGACTTTTCGAAGGAATTATACCGACAGGCTTTTAGGCCTTCGGTAAAGTTGATTTACCAAAGGATGCAACGACAGTCACTTAAGTGGTTGATTACCGAAGGCTTTTGATCGTCGGTAATGGTGCATTGAGTTTACCGAAGGTTTACGACACCGTCAGTATAAGCATCGATTTAATGAAATGAGAATTTGGGATTTCCTTTTCCATTCTCCCAATTTGTTTTCGCGCAAGCTTTCCCCCAATTCTTCCTGTCTCACTTCAAAACCCCAATTTCTTCAATCGCATCTTCCTTTGTCGCTGAGAACCCCAATTTCTTCAATCGCTGTGTCGACGTCAATATAATGCTGATGAGGAGGGTGGTGGTTGACAGATTACATTGTTGCGAGGGGGCTGTTCGAGGGTGTTTGTTGACGAGGTTGCTGTCGCGGCGTGACGATAGTGTTGTGGCGACCTGACGACGATGTTGTGACGGTGTGACGACGGTGTTGGCGTGACTTCGATGTTCTGGTGATGTGACAACGATGCTATGGTGGCGTGACCAAGGCTTCCACTGTCGTAGGGTGAGGCCAGTGTAGGGGGTCTGTGACAAGGTAATGTCCTTCTGTGTGAATGAACTATGTGCAAATGTATAATGAAAACCCCTAATCCACTTCCATTCCAAAAAACATAAGGTTAGGTTGAGAAGGAATTGGAATTGCAGCAGCAAAGGGAGGAATAGAGTCTTAGGAGCAGACGTGACCAAGCAAGGAAGGCAAAATCCAAGGTATGTGCTCTGTCATTTTATTTTGCTGCAAAGGCTACATTGAATTTGCATGATGTGAGGTGCTCTTTCATTTTATTTTGATTCTTGTTTCTTGAATTTGACATTGTTGTAAAATGATGTGAATGTCATTTTGAGTTTGAGGTTGCATGATGGACTTGGCCGGTTTCACTAGTCTTCACTTGTTTGGTCCTCTAGGTAGAGGTGTCAAGGTGGGTCATGAGTTTGTGAAACATATGGTCTTTCGGTTTAGGTAGTAGGCATCAGGCTTCATAGGACACAACTATTTGGATGGGAAGGGGAGGCAACAAAGGGAAAATAAGAGCATCAAAATTCTAAATGGTACACTGGCCAGGTTAAGATATCAATCTGTTACATACTAATGTGAATGACCTATATTACGAACTTGGCAAATAAAAAACAAAAAATAATGAAACATGTAATATAGCTGTAGGGACCCATCAATTTTTAATAAGCGTGGTTTCTCCTCTGAGAATAACCATTATGAGTAGACCTGACAATAGATGCTTAATATCAATATTGATGAGTTTAGAAACACTGAATATTAATCAGTGAGTAGCTTTCACTCAACATGGATCGGGTAAGACTTTAACATAATAATGATACGAGGAAAATAAAAGAACTTAATTAATTACACATAGCCACTAGATCGTCCTAAAGAATAACTTCCATAATCTCCATAAGCACCACCATCACTACCACCAAGCTATAGATATATGAAATCAACAAATTGAGAAATAAAAGAAGAACTGGAAAAGCTAATTCATAATAAATTTAAGGTATAAGTATGTCAAAAATAACCTGTGAACTTCCATAGCTTCCATAACCATCACCAGATGCCAAATTACTTGAACCTCCATATAGCCACCAGAATATGCATCAGGTCGATGTTGTTTACCATCTCTACTATCATAGTTCAAGCCATCTGATCCATCAATAGAAGTTGGAAGATATGGCAGCATTAGAAGGAATCCTGAGACAACACGCTCCTTATCAAAAAGATTTTTCGTCAGCCGTGTGAGTGCCTGCAAAAGAGCATCCTTGGCAACATCAAGGTCTCCTTGGCTTGTTTTCTCTTTTGATGAGTTAAGAAAAAGTTTCATTCATATGAAAGAAATGACCCATTTCGTAGACTTCCTTGATTAACCTTGCTATTGGGGAATGGCATATTACACGAATATCACTTACAATCATATACAGGTTTCCTAATTTCTCATTTGTCAGCATTATGCAAGCATATTTCCCTTCTATATAATAATCTCTTTTTTAAGCTTTCCATTATGCAAAAGTATGCAGTAGTATTATTTGGCACTGTCTTTTCTGTTTTGCTTTCTTAAGGTTTGGTGCACCGAATTCCAAGCAGTCTATGGGTTGTTTTTGACTGGTTCGGTTCCTTTACAGCCATTGGATAACAGAAAATAAAGTGAAAAAGAAAGCTTAAAGTAACTCCAAATAGTTTCCTTGGTAAAACATTGACTTCATTCTGACCACCCATATCATTCAGCCTGTTTAATCATTCAGCCTGTTTAATCATTGAGTTGATTATTACTAGATAGACCCCCATATCATTCATCTTGTTTAATCATTCTTACTAGAAAGTTAAAAAAACAACCTAAAACCTACCTCTTTACAAAAAATCAAAAATTCACTATTGACAACCTAAAACTATGCTAAAACTAATTTCAAATCATGAAAATTGCTTTAAACTAACAGATGAAACTGTAATGTAACTATCTAAACATGTTTTAATTGGTATAAGACTATTGGACACTATTGTAACTGCTGAAAAATAGGAAAGAAATCAAAATCTGCTTATAAAAACCGGAAAGATGCACTAGAAAGGTCAAAAATTTGAAATTGCACTAAAGTAACCAAAGAATGTGCACTTTTCTTATCCTAACAAGATAAAGTAGTTAAATGAAGCTAAGAAAGATGTCAAATTGAATGTAGTGCATAAATCTCAAAATTGAAGTACTTAAATATAAAAAGTGTTATAAATAGGTGACAATTTCGAAATTCACATAATATAACCTAATAAAGTATAATATTCTTATCCTAAAATTTAAAAGTACTTATATGAAGCTAAGAGAGATGTGAAATTGGATCAAGTAGGAAAATCTCAAAATTTGACTACCTAAAACCTAAAAAGAATACTAAATAGGTCAGAAAATGGGAATTCACCTAAAATAACCTAACAATGTACAATCTTCATATCCTAAGAACTTTTAAGTACTTAAATGAAACTAAGAAACATGTCAAATTGGAGTTAGTACACAAATACATAGAAATTTCCACATGAAAGCATCTCATCGGCTCTCAGAGATTTTTAGGGATGCCCGCAATGCAGGGGAGCGCCCTTACTGGTTGGGCGAGCACATTTGGAACTCTTTACTTGCACATTGGAATTCAGCAGAGTTTCGCAACAAGTTTGCTACAACCCAAAGGAATAGAGTATCTGAAAAGGGTGGCGCCTTGCATACTAGCGGGTCGATCACAGTTCACGAACATGTCATTCGTATGGTAAACTTTCTTTACTTTTGTGTTTCTTTCATATATAACTTATGTATTTTCTATTTCATATACACTTCTAAGTCCAAATTATGTTACAGGTACAAGCTTTGGGACAGGCGGTCCATGTTGACGAGGTCTTTGCATAAACCCGTGTTTGGAAGGGCACTAATGAATTCATTGATGAAAGATCTCGCAAGACCTATGTAAGCAAAATAACATTGCTAGTATTAGTAATCCACATGATTATGTTATTGTATCATTCCCTAACATTGCTTTTAATGTTTGAACAGGAAGAATTTTCTACGAGACTTTCACAGGTTAGATCCGAACATGGGTCATCTCCTACACCGGATGATGCGAGTAATGCAGATGACAACATCCGTAGGACACAGTGCTGGGTCGATGTCATTGGTGGGAAGAAAAAGGGATGAGTGTACGGTGCAGGACAACTTGTTGCAAACTATACAGCATCGAGAGGAGGTACACTGAAGCACCAACAATCTTCTTCTTCCACCACTTTTGCTGACGAAGCCATCCAGCGCTTGACACAACTACTACAGCAACGTGACCAGGAAAACCGTGAATTGAGAGAAGAATAAAGTGACTTGAGAAACGAGTTTACAAACTTCAAGTCCATGGTCATGAGAGCGCTGCCTCAACCTTCAGACACTCCTTCCACCGTCCCTTTGACCCAGCCATGACCCTCCCCGTCACCCGCTGTCCCTCAGCAGCCCAAATTAGTCCAGCCCAGATCAGTCTAGCCCACACCAGTCCAGCCATCTACAAAGGAGCAGGATGATGAAGATCATTATGATGACTATGTAGATTTTTAGTTTTATTTTGTTATTGATCATAGTTGGTAGAACATAGTGATGTTAGTACATTTGAATTTTAGTACATCATGATTTTGGTACATTATCTTTGCTCAGAAATGGATGATATTCTTTTATGTTTCATATTTCATTTATAGAAACAACTTCTTAAATTTGAACTTTACAGATGATGTTATATTGTTTTTTTCATCAATGATATTGGATGATTTTAGGATGCACAATATGCAGGTCTGTCTGTGGTTTGAAACTATTACGCAGGTCTCTCTGTGTGTGAACCTTTTATGCAGGTATCTGTGGTTGGATAACAAATACAAATATGACTTTGTATTTTTCTGGATGTTACTGAAGGCTTTACCGAAGGCTTTTACCCTTCGGTAATTACCGAAGGCTTCATCCCTTCGGTAATTACCGAAGGCTTCTGCCCTTTGGTAATTACCGAATGACAAAAGTCGTCGATAAATGTTAGCGACAAGGGTATTACCGACAGCTTTTAGACCGTCGGTAAGTCATCGGTAATATGTCATTACCGACGGTTTCTGGCTCTTTCCGAGGGATAGTGGCCTTCGGTAAAGCTCTTCTTTACTAAAGATCAAAGAAGTTAAAAAATGATTAAATTGAATGTTTTGGTAAGAGCGGGTGATGAAGTAAAGAAATAACTGGTTTTGTTGAATATGCAAGTTGAGTCCGTGCAGTTTTGATGTGTTATTGATGATTGTGTGAAGTAATACTAGTATTGATGATAGGCATTTCTAAAAGATATTGTTCATGTTTGTGTGTTCTGTTTGAAATGGTTTTGAATATTTGTTACCCTATTGAATCTTTGGATCATGGGAAATTGGTTATTTATATAAGGTATGTGAAGGGAAAAGGGATGTGTGCTTGTAAATATGATGTAGCTAAAATATTATTTTTGTTATAGGCTGTTATTAATATGAAATATGAATGGATGTGTTCTTGATATGCAAATGGGCATGGAATAATCTTTTTTGTATGGAGAATCTCAGCTTTGCAAGTTCGGAATCTCAGCTTTGCAGGTTCAAAAATAGATGATGAATCCACTATTCATCTTGTTTATCATGCCTACAATTATACAAAACTTCATATGTATATCACCAACCAAAGATTAGAAGCAATGGAAGCACGAGAGTCTACTAACAATGACTTGTTGGACATATACATATTGTTGAATTTTAAAAAAGTAGTGGTGGAGGAATGGGTTTAAGGGATGGTTGATGAAGTGAAGTTGTTTTAATTCAGAGGGTAGGAAGCAAATGCAAAGTTATTGGTCTCATGTTAAACTTTTATTTGTGTTAGGGATTTTGTTTAGGTCATTAACATTAGTCTATATGTTTTTAACTCGTCTACTACGTTTTGACCATGCTAGATTTTTTTGGACAATCTTGCAATGTTATTTAAACATTATGTATTGTTTTATATGTTATTTTAAATCATCAATAAAATTAATTTTGAATTTTTTTTGTGTATTTTACAATTTTATATATTTTATTAATATTTTTTTATTATTTTAGCAAGCTAGTGAATTGAATAGCATATATTAATCCCAAAAACTAGTGTAAAATATACAGGTATTTTTTGTAATCAAATAGTTGAAAATAAAGGAGGTTAAAAACTCCCACAAAACCCACAAAATAATAGCCAACAATAGAGGAGATTTTTACCCCCTGCAGAAAAACCTCTGCAAATTGAATGTGGTACCAAGGATTGTGGAAACCCCACGCAAATAGGTTATGACGACTCAAATTGCGACCATTTGAAAAGCCCCCGGAAATTACTTTGCGGAGGGTAAATACTCCCGCTTATAAATAAAAAAACCTCCACTAAATAACATTTTTTTATTATAACAAGTGAAACCATTTCTTGTTCACTCATAATCATGCTATAGCTATTTCAATGATAGACATGCTTAAGCATCTCACATGCATGCCTGTTTTAATAAATGACAACTTTTGATATCCACTTTCCACCAACTCATATAATACAAGATAGAAGTGAAATTCAACACAAGTTCATGAGGCACTATGAACCACATTTTGTACACGTCACATAATGAAAACCCGCTATCTGAGCTTGCATAAATGAAGCTATGCATAACCAATGTCAACATTATGGCATTAGATTTTCTTATTACATATATACATGAGAAAGTCCTCTTAGACATTACCACATGCCATTGTCTCTCAATTTATCCCATGACTCTTATCACATAGCCCTAATCTTAGCCATAAGATTATTTCTATATATATTCAACACAAATCATCCACATCCTTAAGCATTCAAAATTCATAAGCCTCAACTCTCAAGTCTTTTTTATACTATTTTGTTCTCAAGACTCAGCAAACTCAACACAACGATGGGCTTTCGTTTACCAGGTATCAGAAGGGCATCATTTGCAGTCAACCAAGCATTTTCTACGAGTATGGAGGTGCCAAAGGGTTTTCTGGCAATGTACGTTCGAGAGAAGAAGAAGCGGTTTATGATCCCCATATCATTCTTGAGCCAACATTCATTCCAAGACATGTTGAGTGAAGTAGATGAAAAGTTTAGATATGATCACCCCATGAGTGGTCTTACAATTCCTTGCACGAAAGATGTCTTCCAAACCATAACTTGACACTTGAATAAACATTAAGTCTTGTACTATAGAAGTCTGACATTGAATTAAAGAGCCATTTTGTCAAAGACATCTTCTCAATTTATAAACATAACCCCTTTTTTTATGAATGGAAAATGACGACTAATAACATTTTTTCCCTTTTCATTTCCTTCATCACTGTTAGGATAAACTTAAATTTTAGGGATTTATTAGTAACTTTGTTTAGAGTCTTATTTTATTAGTTTGAGTATAGTAATATTAAATTTGATTTTGGTAAAGAAAAAATAAGGATGATTAGTTTTGATTTTCCATTTATTTAGGTGTAGTATTATTTTATTTTGTTGATATAAGATAGAGATAGATTTTATAAATGTTTTTATTTTGAGTCACTTGATATTTTGTTTTCAATTTTTATTATTTGTACTTGCCCCAAGGCCCTATTTTCACAGTTAGATCCCCGTGTTATGGGTTTCGCCAATTTAGTCCTTTATAATGAAAAATTGACTCAATTGGGCCTCCACCGTTAAACTGGCTTAACGGGGTTAAATTTTTTATGACCCGTGATGTTGACGTGGACAATTTTTTAAACATGGCATTCACAGACCTTTATACGTGGCATTTAATGAAAGAAACATTTTAAAAATTGGGTTTTATAAAATGGGAATTAAGGTTCATTGAAATTTTTATTGGGATTAAAATTGGGAAGAGAAATCTGAAGCAGAGTGTATCGCAACCTTGTGCGAAGTCCTTAGTGGAGACGGTATTTGCTAAATTAAGGCATTAGAGCTTCATGATTGGAGTAAAGGTTGCTATCTAGAGGTTGGACGTGAATTGTGAAGTCCTTCAACGTGTATCGCAAGCGGTTGTGCAGATTTTCGTGGAAGGTTAATATCTGTACTATAGATAGATATGAATTTAATATTCGGTGCTTTTTGTTCTTATTTGGCCATGCTTTTTGAATGTGGGGTTGGGGTTGTCCAAAAATGTGTTGTATGCATAATGCGGTTGTGGTACTGCATGTCCCCCAAAATTAAAGTCCCTTTTGTGTTGTCATTATCAGTTGATGAATGTTTTAATATTTGGTGTTTTTTGTCGTTTTATGTTTATTTATAGGTGTAAAATATTGTTGATTGTGTTGTTTGTGATGGAGGATGATTTAGAGGTTGTTATTCACCATGGGGGGAAGTTGGTGAACGAAGGGTGCCTCAAGTATGAAGGGGAAAGTGATACTATGTATTTTGACCCTGACTTGTGGAGTTACTTTGTTGTAGAGAGTGTAGTAAAAGGGCTTGGGTATGATGGATTTAAGGATTTCTGGTATTCTGTTGGATGTGGTCCTATATTAGATGATAAGCTAGAAACCTTGTGTGATGACGTATGAGCCATGCATATATGGTGAATTTAACTAGGTTAAATGGTCAGGTTCATTTATATGTTGTGCACATTGTGTCTGAACATGACGTCATTCACATGATTGAATATAATATTGGTCAAGGAGGTGAGGAAGTTTCACCTGAGATGCATGAGGGTGGTAAGTGTGCAGTGTTGGATGAAAGGACAGAAGAAGATGATGGTGGTTTGACTTCTTAGTTTGGTGAGGCCACAAATGATGATGTATGTCGTAGCCAATCCTCTGGAGATGGTGGTTTCACAAAACAGTTAGATGAGGGGGTAGGTGCTGATGGTGAGAGGATAGAAGTTGATGTTAGTGAGGTTGAGATGATAAAAACAAATGATGAAGTAGAAGATGTTGAGGGTGATAGAATAAAAGTTGATGAAAGTCATGGTGAGAGGACACATTCAGATGATGTTGAGGGTGAGAGAATAGAAGTTCATGATGGTCATGGTGAGAGGACAAAAGGAGATGATGTTGAGAGTGAGAGAATAAAAGATGATGAAGCACATGATGAGAGGACAAAAGCAAATGATGTTGAGGGTGAGACAATAGAAGTTGATGAAGCACATGATGAGAGTACAAAAACAAATGATGTTGAGGGTGATACAATAGAAGTTAATGAAGCACATGATGAGAGGACAAAAGTAAATGATGGTGAGGTTGACAGAACAAAAGTGGAAGAGTTGGAGGACATAGAAGTACAAGTGGGTGAATAAAGTACATCAGATGATGATAATGGTGAGGTGAATAGTATGGATGGGTTAGTAGACATAAATGTCCGGTGTGACTTTAGACAAAGTGATAGTTCTGGTAATATGGAGGTTGATTGCAGTGCTATTTCTGAGTCAGATTTGGAAGAAGATGACATTAGTGATACCGATTTATTCAATGATGAATGGGAATCTAAGGGCTTAACTTCTCCTGACACCAGTGATGAAGAAAGTGATGATGAAGAGGGATATGAGAATTTTATTACACTTACTATGCCAAAAAATATGGTTGATTTCAATTAGGAAGTAGGAACATTTTTTTGGCACAAACAAGACATCTTGGATGCCATCAAAACCTATGCACTAGAGAATGGAAAAAATATCAAATTTATTAAAAAGGATAAGAAAAGAATAAGGCTTAAATGTGTGGGAGCAAAAGGACAATGTCCTTGGATGGCATATTTTGGTTACATGGAGGCAGTAGATACATGGCAATTGAGGACTGTGGTGGACAGACACACATGTAGTAGAGAGCACAAGTTGCGCCTATTCAATGCAAAATGGCTAAGTAAAAATTGGAAAAAACAATCAAAGAGAATCCTAATGTTAAGGGAGTTGATATTAGAGATAAAATTAGTAGGAAATGGAACATATCAATATCTATAAATATGGCTTACAGGGCGAAAGCCTATGCTTCAGACGAAATGGAAGGGTCCTTCACTTTGCAATATAATAGAATTTATGATTATGCTCATGAGCTATTAGCTAGAAACCTAGGGTCCACTATCAAGGTCAAAGTTGAGGAAAATGATGGAAAACTAATATTCAAGAGGTTCTATGCATGCCTCAAGGCATGCAAAGATAGCTTTGTCTCATGCAGGCCAATCATTGGCCTTGATGGAGCCATTTTGAAAGGCCGACATCGTGGTGAGCTGTTAACTGCTGTTGCTCGAGATGCAAATGATCATTGTTGCCACTCTCATATGCCATCGTAGAGGTCGAGAACAAGGAGACTTGGACATTGCAAACGATCAAATGTCTCTCTAATCCTCTTTGTCCTTCCATCACTTAGTTGAGTAGTTTTCCTTGGATCGAGTTCCCACATTGTTTCTCTTGAATTGATTCAATTATTCTTGCATTGCCAAGAACCAATTTTCATCTTTCAATGCATCATTAACATTCTTCGGTTCAATTTGGGAGGCAAAGTCTACATTCATGCATAACTGATTCAATTGTCTTCTTGTAGATACATGCTTTCTAATATTACATATGATGTTGTTCTTTGACACATCTTTAGGAACTGTCTAATCTTCAACATCTAATTCTTCACCTGCATCGGATTCACCTGCATCTATACACTCTCTCGGTTGTAGTGTGTTAGTTGTATAGTCAAAATTTTCATCAAATGCAACATGTACAATTTCCTTAACAGATAAAATTTGTTTGTTGCATAACTCTATATGCTTTGCTAGTCAATGAATATCCTTGAAAGATTGCCTCATCATCTTTAGAATCAAATTTTCCAAGGTTCCTTTTACCATTATTTAATACAAAACATTTGCAACCAAAGACCCTTAAGTGAGTAATGTTGGGTTTTCTACCTTTGAAAAGCTCATAGGGAGTAAGTTTAAGCATGGGACTAATGATACTCCTATTCAGCACATTGCAAACTGTGCTAACAGCATCAACCCAAAAATATTTGGTCTGTGATCTTTCATTCAATATAGTCCTAGCAAGTTCTTCTAGAGCTTTATTTTTCCTTTCAACTACACCATTTTGTTGTGGTGTTCTAGGTGAAGAGAAATTGTGTGATATCCCTTGTGCATCATAAAAGTTCTCAAAGTTTTCATTCTGAAACTCTCTTTCATGATTACTTCTAATAGCCTTTATTCTAAGATCTTTTTCATTTTGAATAATAGAGGCAAATTTCTTAAAGGTTCTAAAGGTATCACTCTTAGATCCAAGAAAGAAAGTCTAAGTGAACCTAAAATAATCATCTACAATAACCAGACCATAAATATTTCCTCATAGACTTTTGATTCTTGAAAGGCCAAACAAATCTATGCGTAATAGTTCAAGAGGTCTAGTAGTAGGTATCACACGCTTGGATTTAAAAGATGATCTAATTTGTTTCTTTTTTGACAAGCATCATAAAGCCTATGTGATTCAAACTTTATGTTTGGCAGCCCTAGTATAAGAGCTCTAAATGCACGTTAATTCATGTGAGGCATGTGAATGTGTACAAGTCTTTTGTGCCACAACCAAGGTTCATCTTCCTTAGACAGCAAGCATATCACAAACGTAAAAGTAGTCTTCTTGAAATCAATCATATATGTGTGTGTGTGTGTGTATATATATATATATATATTGTTAAATCTATTGCCTACTAGCACAAGTTCATTTGGTGAAGCATGATAGATTAAGCAATGATTTGATTCAAATGTAACTTTCAAACCCTTTTCACATAATTGGCTAATTCTAAGCAAGTTATGTTTAAGACCATCCACAAGTAAGACATTTTCAATGATGTATGAGGAGGGTGTTTGTATTTTACCAATACAAACAATTTTACCCTTGTTGTTATCCCCATATGTGACGTGTCCACTTGTTTTATGAGACAAGCTATTGAACCTTGAAGGATCTCCAGTCATATCTCTAGAGCATCCTCTGTCCAGATACTACATGGCCCCTTTTTCATATTTCTCTTCACTGTTTTCAACTTGTGCTGATTTGCCATGATGCTTAAATTTGTCTATTGTTTAGGGTTCTTGCTGACTTCACTTGTGCCTATATTTTCCTCTTGCAGATCTTGCTTTCTAGAGTACTCTTGATTTCCTGCACAATTCAAGTTATCTTTTCTTTTGCATGTTAAATTTTTTTAAAACTTTTCTGCCATTAGATCTTTCATGTTTCTTCATTCTCTAAGCTCTCTACAAATTTTGTAACATGTTGAGATTGTTGATAAGGGAAGCATTGGTTTAGCTAAAACCTTACAATCTTTGATAGCTTTTGGTTTTTGATGATGACAACACATTATTAATAACAATATGTGTTGTTACATGTTCATGTGTTACATGTTACTTTCATGTGTATGATTACTTAAGAACATGTTTGTGTTGATTCTGTTTATGTGTGCAAATTTATTGCGTTCTACATAAGATATCATCTGTGATTGCATAACATATGATTTAGAAAAGAAAACCACAAGCACTTTTGTTGAACTTATATTGTGTGGCAAAACAACAGTTTTAAGTCGACTTCATTATGAAGCAAGTCGATTAAAACTCGTGACTTTGCACAAACTTTTTTAAATAGTGCTATGAGTATTTTTGAGAAGAAAGATTTTCAAAATTGCATTGAAGTATGACAAAGTCGACTATATTCGTATGCTACTCGACTTAGTTAGTTATGTTTTGAAATTCTGTTAATGCTTGTGATGTCTAACGACTATATTTTGTATCTTTCACCAAGCATTAATGGTTAGTCAACTGAATTAAATGTGGAATCAATTTAGTTGGTCTGACTGCTACTAAATTGTTATAACTGTTATAACTGTCTGTGGTTAATCAACTCTATTAGTATTGTAGTCGACTTGAGGAGCATCAATTCTGTGATAAACTATAAATAGACGCAAATTTAATTTCTACAGAGACTTTTGTGAATTTAACGATTTCATCGATTCTTTTCATATTTGTAGAACATGTTAAAGCTCCAAGAACGCATCAAGAAAGACCGTGGTAATCATTCTTTGGTGGTTGCTTGAAGAGCAAGTGTTTGTGCTTAAGTCAGATTGATCATACTGCACATTGAGGTGTTTCTGATACGTGATCAAATTCTTCTCTCATTGTAAAGATTGTGGCTGCCCTATTGTGATTACAGGAAGATGATGTGTTATGTTCTAGGACTTTGAGGATTGTTCAAAGTGTTTGAAGACTGCAGGAGAGAGGATATCTTGTCGTTGTCTTTGTTTTGTATATGCCTATATTTTGGTTGGAGGGTTAGAGAGGTGTTTTATATTTTGACGTGGAGGTCTCTATAGTAATCTTGATGTAAAAACCTTGACCATTATAGTGCATTTGCTTTCGGGTACAGGAAGGACATTGGATGTAGGCAGTTTGGCCGAACCAGTATAAAAACTGCGTTTGAATCTTCTATCCCTAGACTTTTACATTTTAAGTCAACTTAATTTTTACGTAGTCAACTATTTCCGCTGGACTTGAATTATCCTTTTCCTTGCGTTTCAAGAAACTTTTGAAAGTTCTCACTTTTACGAAAAAGATTTCAAAAAGACTCTGATTTTTGTTTTTCACCAATTCACCCCCCCTCTTGGTGTTGAAACTAAGCCATTCTATTTTCAACATAACAGTTTCAGCACCAGGTTTCAAGATGTTGATGTATCTTTTCTGCTCTTGATTTGGTCTTCTTGATATTGCTGTCTTGATAGGTTCATGAGAACTGTTGATCACAATATCCTATACATCTTTGACTATTAAGTTCAAGAAACCATTATTTTTATCATCAATTATGCCTTTGCTCATAGTCTAAGATATGTTTTCCATCAGGAACGTTTTAACCGATTAAACAAAAAAAGTACTAGATTAAAATTCGAATAATTTTTGAATTCCCAACTTTGGTGCCAATTGTTAAAAAGGAGATGCCTTATATCTCAAACCAAGAGGGGGGTGAATTGGATTTTGCCTTAAAAAAATTATCTTTTCAAAAGCTTTGCAAAATCTTTGGTTTTCATGAAATCAATAAAACAGGAATGATGAATCAACAATAAAAGAGAAAAGGTAGAGAAAGATTAACACAGTCAATTCATACTTGTTCGGCCAAGCCTACATCCAGTCTTCCTTCAACAACCTTAGTTGAAGGGATTCCACTATAATGATAGAGTTACAAGTACAAAGATATCCCATCTCAATGTACTTCTCATTCCACTTAAAATCACTATAGCAAAACAAGAGTAGAACACCCTCACACTCTTACCACACAGAGAACAATCACAACTCTCTTAACTCCTTGAGAACAATACCAGCTCTCAATGAGAACACACACAACTCTCTCCCCTGACACACTTTCATAGGAATGCAATCCATATATTGTAAATGTTGAAACTGATCTTCTAAGTACACTCCAGAAGTGCCGATACAATCAGAACAATTAAACTCACTTTCTTGTAAATGTTGAAACTGATCTTCTAAGTACACTCCAGAAGTGCCGATACAATCAGAACAATTAAACTCACTTTCTTGATAGAATCTTGATGTGTAAAACCCAAATTTGATCCTTGATTCTTCAAGACACTTCTTGGACGCTCCTGGAATTAAAACTAAATGAAATAGTTAGTTATGAAATTGATTGCAATTTATAGGATTTTCTCTATCCTGACTCAATATAATCGATTATAGAATTTATGTAATCTATTAAGCTTTTCCTTTTGCTTCAACAAATTCTCTCAGGTTTGTTTCTGTCTTGATTTTAACATATTAATCAACACATACAATCAATTATATAATTCTCACAAACCAACCATAAATTTATTTGATCATTAGAAACAGTTCAGGCTTTAAATGAAATTGATTTTGACCAATGAAACAAACTTAACCAATTATGTAAGTTATGTAATCGGTTATGTCAACACTTAAGCAAATTTTCAAATAAATTTCCATTCTAAACAGATCAATACACTAATGAAACATATATTGGCATAACAATATGTTTTAATCGATTATACAACTTATGTAATCGATTATTATACAATTGTTTTCCCTTATTAAGCATACAAGAGATCTGGAAAAATCTAATAGATTATATACATTACTTAACCGATTATTTCTTCCAATAATGAAATGCTCAATCTTTTTTAAAGCATGATTCATCAATAAATAATGGATACATATATCAAGCACAAACACAATAAGCATAAAGAAATTTTTATGCCATTTCTTGTGCAAGAAACTATAAAACCACTCTTTTGTTCATCATAAAAAACATAGATACAAAAGGTAGGTTTAGCTCCCCCTATCAACAATAATTTTGTTTGAGTCTTATTTTATTAGTTCGGGTCTAGTAATATCTAGTTTGTTTTGATAGAGAAAAAATAGAGATGGATAGTTTTGATTTTCCATTTACTTAGGTGTAGTATTATTTTATTTTCTTGATATAAGATAGAGATATATTAAGTAATTTTGGTTTTTATTTTGAGTCAGTTGACATTTTGTTTCTAGTTTTTATTATTTGTATTTTGACCAAGGCTCTATTTTCACCTATTTAAAGACTGCCAAGGTTAAATGAAAATCAACATAATGAATTGAAGAGTACTATCATAGTGTATGTCACATTTATTTTTCTACAATCACAACATTTAACTACTTTTGTGTTTTTTTTTCACTTACATTGCCAATATTAACTTCATTCTTTATAAAAAAAAAAAGGTTTCTTTCTATAAATAAAAGGTAGACCTAGATGTGCTTATCAATTTCAAGCCATATATATAACCAATATCTCCTACAAATGAAAGAACAATAATACTAGCTACGACCATTGACAAAAACTAACTTGTAATATTTTTAAGAATAAGAATAGATTAGAAAATCTAGAAGTATATTTATCAATAATTAACATATTTGCAACTTAAGTGTCCACACTTAAGGTTGAGCCGATTTGATCTGAGTCAACGGTCGAGTCGATTAGGCCTAGGCCCAAATGTCGAGCTAATTCGACCAAGTTGAGGGTTGTGATGAATCAGCTCGGGCGAAAGTTCCAACTAATTTGATCACAGTAGAAGGTTGAGACAATTCAGCTGGGACAAATGTCGACATGTGATAGCTTGGGTTGAAGGTCGTGGTGTGTTCGTTGGGTTGAATGTTGTGACGAATTGCCCAAGTCATAGGTCCGACTCGGACCAAAGGTCAAGTTAAGTCACCACGGGTCGAAGGTCAAGACTAGTTGTCCTGAGCCTAGGGATGAGATGATTCAACCTAAGTTAAAGGTCTAGACAACTCGTCTCAATCCCATGGTCAAGATAACTCGAGATCAATTAGTTAGTTTGAGTTGAGAGTTGAGATAAGTCGACTTAAGCTTAAAGATAGATACAAGTTATCAAATATTTTTAAAATAGATTTTTTTTTCTTAAAAGAAAAGTTAAATTTCTTTATCTAAACAAAAAAGATAAAATTTAAGATATTTCAATTACTCCATCAAAACAAAAAGTTTAAGAAATGAAGATAATTCAGCCATAAGCATTTCAAATACCATGTATTTCAAGTTCTTGGAATTGTTAAAATTCCTTATCTAGACATGAGGTTAACTTTTCTAAATCTCAATTGTCTTCATAAGTATTTCACAAATCACTCATTATGTGGGTTTTCACTATCATTCACAACATCTTTTTATCCCTTTTATTCAAGTCATTTTTATGGGTCTCTTATAAATTATATGCATCACATTTGTGTTGGAAATAATCTAAAAGAGTTTAAGCTCCACATTATATAGAAATGAAAAAGTTAAACACCATATAAGAAAAAAAGGACTCCTAAGCTCAATATCACAAGGTTTTGAGTTAAAAGTGGTCTCAATCCCTTCCACGAATTAAACTCAAGTCACATATATAAATTTATACCCTAATGACCCCTTTTAAAAAGACTTAAACCGTTGTGACAACAACAAAATATTATTGAGAATAATCCAAATGTAAGCTTAAGTCTTACCTTAGGTAGAAATAACAAAGTTAAATACTATATAACACAAAGGACCCATAAACTCAATGTCTCTATTCTTCATTAAAAATGGTATTATGTAGTTGTGCTCAAGTTATATATATATATATATATATATATATATATCATGATTTTGTAAAAGAAAGAATCTAATAGTATTAAGATCTCACGAATTGCGAATTTATGAAACACTTTTTTATTCTTGTTAGATATATTATTAGATTATTAGATATCTTATATAAATATATTATTTTTATCTTTTATCTTTAGTTAGTTTGTTATTATTTCTTAATTGTATTTTAGACTTTATTTATATTTTTTATTATAAATATAGTACCATATGTATATTCAACAATAGATATTAATTCCATACATATTTATTTACTATATTGAACATGATATCAGAGTCATAAGTTATCGAAATTGGTATTTGTTAGACATATAATTCTATCCGCTATCGAATTACTCATTATTGTCTAATCTCACACACAAAATCAGGGTAAGAAAAATGTGTTTAAAGTTTCAAATCAACTTCTTAATAATTCTAAGGTTTAATTACCTTTTTAGTCCCCAAGTTGGGGGCTGAATTTTTGTTTTGTACCCGGTTTTAAAAATGAAGACATCGAGTCCCTATATTATGAAAATTTATATGAATAAGGTCCTCTCCATTAAGTTGCACTAACGGTGTTAATTTCATGCTGATGTGGCCTACTTTTTTTTTCTTCTCTCCTATGGTGTTCATCTTTTTCATTGTACTATTCAGCTTTTAATAAATGGAATTAATGAACATCTTTGGTTGTCGTCAAGTTTCTCTGAAAGTTGAAAGCTCTTATCAGGAAACCCTTCTTCTTGCTCTTCTTCGATGTTGTTCAGAAGCGTGGCGGAGGCGCTGTCGGTTCTAGAGGGTGGAGTGGACGAAATTATGTGGAGAATCTTGAAGAAGCACATTTGGGTCTTCGAATAGCCGTGACACAAGGAAGCCATGGGAGCAAAGAAGAAACTTTTATTTTTCCTCTCTGCACAACGATTTTATTGATAGAGTTGTGGGTGAAATCTACTGTTTGATGATGCGAGTCTTTGCAGGGAAAGAGAATTGGAACGCTCCAACCTTTGTTGTGGGTTCATGATAGTGATTTCAAGCTTCACGTTACTGGCGAGACCTGTTCCGTTTATCTTCTTCTTGTTGACGATTTTCACGGCCACGCGGTGCTGCACCAGAGTTCGAACCTTAGCTTTCAATGACAGGGGAACCAGTGGAAGCAAAATTGAAGGACGCGTTACCCGATTAGAGGGACAAATTGAAATGGGTCAATCACAAAATTTGATTTTTGTGAGTAAATGCAAATGAGGTTGTGGCTGCAGTTTCTCGAGCGGCGACTGCGTGTCTGTGGAAGGATCTTGAGCAACACTGACGCACTGTCCAATGGAGGTTAAGAGAGAGTGGCGACGAAAGAGGAGGAGGAGGAGTGTGATGGAGGCGGAGGAGAAGGTTGACGACGAGGGAATCATCGACGACGAGAGAAAGAAAGAGGGTTATATGATGATGTCCCTGCTTTTGCTGCATATCACCACTCCTCAGAAATATTAATATAATCAGAAATGGAAAAAATTGAAGAAAGGGAAAGGTTTTAGGTGTGATTGCAATTGAAAATTGTAACAGAAGATGTTGTTGTGTGTGGATCATTCCCTGGGGTCCTACCTCGGAAGAGAGAGAAAAAAATGAGAGTGGAAGAGAGAGAAAAAACTGGCTAGGAGAGAGAAAAAGCTGGACAGGATAGGAGAGAGAAGATAAAAAGTATGCCACATCACACGGAATTGACACCTTTACTCTCAACTTATCGGAGAGGACCTTGTTCATACAAATTTTCATATCATAAGGACCCGATGTCTTCATTTTTAAAACCGGGTACAAAACAGAAATTCACCCCCCAACTTGGGGACTAAAAAGGTAATTAAACCTAATTCTAACCATAATCACCATTTTAACTACATAAGACAACTCTAAACAATTTAATTTGTGAAATGACTGACCAAAGAACCTAAAAATGTACCATTAATTAAGCATGTTATGTTAAACAACACTTGTAACGAGGGTTTTGAATAATGGGATATAGTAGTTTGATGGAGGGGGTCGTGCCCACTACAGGAGCTGTTGTAGTGCTCTTCCATAGCAGCGTCTGCCCCCAACTAAAACAGTTTAGGGTAAATGAATAGTGGTCGCTATAGCACTGTATAGTAGTGTTGATTCCCGAAAGACCAATGAACAAATACACTGGGAATTTTTTAAAGACTATTTTTGAGATTTTAATTATTGTGGCTAAAGATCGTTTTACTTCTACTTTGACTGAGAAAATAAATATTAATCAAATATATATATATATATATATATATATATATATATATATATATATATATATATTATTAAGAGTGAATTTTAAGGTTAACTCAACCTCACAAAATCGACTTATAAGGTTAAATTTACACCTCACTTATATATTACAAAATTAATCTTATCTCTAGTCCATATGAAACTTTCAATACATTTCATTCACATCAAGATATAGACATCTATGATATGCTCTAACCATGACTCTCATATCATATTAAGAAATCGACTTTAAATCTAACTTAACTTCACAAAACCGGCTTGTAAGATGAAATTTACACCTCATTTATATATTGTAAATTGTCCTTATCTATAGTGAAACTTCCAACATATATCATGACAATTTTTAATATTATTCAATTATTGTTGTAATTTATACTATTGCTTAATTGATTTTAAAAGTATTTTCTATTTTAATAATATTTATATTCCCTCATGATTTCAACGTCTTTTTTTTATTATTTTTTATTTTTACTCTGGGACAAGTTTTTAATCAACTTAACTATTATTTTGAATTCAAAATATATAATTTTTAACATTGAGCTATTCTAATTTTGAAAACATTTTTTTAGTACAATTCTGTAAATACAACAAATAATTTACATTAAGTGTAACTTCTCGTGCCTAATCTTAAAAGTATAATTCCAGATGTAAAAATTTGACCTACTCGGGTCACTGAACCAAAATGACTTGGGTTCAAATCTCCATTCTTTAATATGCAAAAAAACTCGGAAGTTCAGAAAGAATACCAACTGAACTGAGATGTTAAGTTACATAACGATATCTAATATGAATTTATTAAAAGAAAAAGTTTAACGAAGATGTCAAGGTGCACTGAGTTTACTAAAAAAAGAGAACATTTTTCTTATTCAATATCTGTCAAACCTCGAGAGATAACGGTCTAGCAGAATGAACTTGGAAACACCTGAGGTAGAACAAGAAAACTCTAGAACTCCTACAAGACATTCTCATATTTCCTCTAATGAAATACTTTTCCACTCCATTTTTCATAATTATCATTACAAAACGTAGACAAAATTTGAACTACATCTATCCTTAGATGAGAGTGATAAAAGAGCTACCTGGTTTGTTATTTACTGGGGCAAGCTGAGGAAGATTTCACTTTCAGATTTTTTATTTCTGTGAGGATCTCTCACTTTATTAAAAGAAAAATGTATCTCTTGTGATCATTATCAATCACAAAAAGTGTGGAGCTGAATCATTCATTGCTTGTAAAGAGGGTTGGTGCAAGCTATACCTATATTTCCTTTTGGAAATGGGGCAACTCCAAGCTTCTCTAGGTG
The DNA here is from genome assembly GCA_027742785.1 of Vigna reflexopilosa. Classification (NCBI taxonomy): domain Eukaryota; kingdom Viridiplantae; phylum Streptophyta; class Magnoliopsida; order Fabales; family Fabaceae; genus Vigna; species Vigna reflexopilosa. The sequence continues at coordinate 12,707,124 of CM050926.1, forward strand.
GATGCTGTGATGGATGTACTGGAAGAACCACTTGAAGGGGTCCATGCATAAATGAGTAACCCCACGATAAGAATGGCGGCCCCTGCAACAAAGCCAGCTGGAAGAGAAGGCCCAACACCAAGGTATGGTAATGGCAGCGTGAACACATATATTGCTATTGGAACTGCCACAACCCAAATTGAACCAGTTCAGTTAGATACTCCTCAGAATTTTCAATAACCAAGAATTAATAATAGATTGTAAAATTACAAAAAATGGAGGAAAGAAAATAACACTTTGATATTTCAGTAAATTCCTCCTCTTCTAAAGCAAGAAAAATCGCCTATATCTCCAGACACCCACCATAGAAATCACAATACTCAACAATCTAACAATATATAAACCTTTCTTCAAAATACACACATACCCATGTATTCAAATTCATGCCAATATAGTGAAAGTCTTTGATAAGTCAATGACGGGAGCTATGAAAATAACTCATGACTTCCATAAAAGCTCCTTTTAGCTTATCTCATTATCCCAGTATGATTACTCAGTATCCCACGATGTTTTATGCTCAAATTTATAGCATAAGTCCACATTTCATAGAAACTATTTGCAATGGCACCCAATAATGTTATATACCAGAATGCCAACTAAAACCTGTGATTAACTCTTGTAATCACGGTAGTTAAATCGAAATTTAACTCAAAATCATATGATCTTACAAATTTACATTGTATTTCTAATTCAAATCCCATGCATGATTGTCGCAACAAGATCGTAAGGATTGTCACAACAAGATTGATAAGATCGTCAAACAAAATCATAAAATCGTGTGGACTGCCACTTTTTTTTAAATTGTGATATAGGAATTCAATAAGGAAGCCACGTGGCTCCACGTGGCATTAATTACATTCTGTTACAATTTTGTTAGAAGGCAGTTGCCTTTGTTATAATTTTTAGTTTTTTAAATAATAAATACTCGTATCTGAGGGAGGTAGAGATGATTTTTACGACCGCAAAAACAATCTTCTAAAAAATTCTCTGGCATCATTTCGGATGAATTCCTAAGATTTGAGTTTCTTCAAATATTTCCATATTCCTAGAACTTCCTTTATCAGTGGTATCAGCTTGGACCTTCCATAGACAATTATGGCAGACGCAACTCGTCTTCAAGCATCAATGCATGAACAGTGCATGAACAGGAGGAACGCTTAGAAAACAAAATCATTTCGAAACTCGCTGTACGTTTAATGGAGATTACAACTCCAATTCGGCAAGCAATCGAAGCATTGGTGGATCAACACATCTTGGAGACATTACACAAGACCTCTGAATCCGTGAATGACGCTTCAGGGCGCAGTCCTTATTCTATAGGTGCACGCAATTCGAACTCCACCTATTCTTGTGGCACCTATTTGGCTAGAATCGATTTACCACGCTTTGGCGGTGATGCAATCCAATAGTGGATCTATCAATGTGAAACATACTTAGCAATTGATGACACTCCTGAAGATTTTCGTATGAAATTAGCAATAATCCATTTTGAAGGAAAGACACTCAGTGGCATACCTCTTTTGTTAAGACTCTTCAAGGAGGAAATCTTCCAAATTGGGCTGAATTTACGAGAATATTGATCGGTCGCTTTGGTGAAATCGATGATGATCCGATGTCGGACCTTATGAAATTGCGGCAAACCGGTTCTGTGGTGGAATATCATGATCAGTTTGATGCTATAATTTCTCGGTTGGATCTCATTGATACACAATTGTTAAGCTAGGCTGTTTAAAAAAAGATATTCAAATGACAGTCAAAATGTTTCACCCACAGGATTTAAGGAAGGAATTCCATTTGGCTAAATTGTACGAGTCAGCTTCTGCTTCAAACATTCCTACTAAATTTTCTCTTAAATCCTCCAGTCCATATGCAGGTACAAAGGCCATTTTGCCTACACCTAAACCTCTGAACAAGCCAACGTTTACCCTACACACAAACCAGCGACACCCTAATAAGAATCTCACTCCTGCTTTTATGACTAAGAGATCTAAGGGCCTTTGCTCAGCTCAGAGGGAGATGGAGATGATTTTTACGACCACAAAAACAATCTTCTTCTCAAAAATTCTCTGGCATCATTTCGGTTTCAGCTTTGAATCCCTAAGATTTGAGGTTCTTCGAATATTTTTATATTCCTAGAACTTCCTTTATCAAATTGTCTGCTGTAACAACTGTTCACCTTCTTACGTGAATGGATTCAGTTCAAATAAAATATAAACCTAATTAAAAGTTAATAATTAGAAATTTACCTTGCTATATGTTTGTCTATCACAGAACCACCAAATTAAAAATTAATACAATTAAAATTAACTTTTTTTAAGCAATAGCACCTATTCACTTTTTTGGTGAATAGGGTTTGAATTAAAACAAAATCCAAACCCAAATAAAACTAAGGGTGTTTCTGCCGCATGTTTCACGTTCTTGGCTGAAAGGATTTGGGTAAATGTAAAACCCAATTACGGAACTTGTAACTTCCAGACATCTCTTCTCTTCACGTAACTTGCATTGGTTACGTGCAGGTTCATCTCTTCACTCAAATCCAATTAAATGTAAAACAAGTTTTCTACTATTGGTTAATGTATATGTGTGTGAATATATATGTATTATACACATCATGTTTTTGTAGAAAAAAGAATCTACTAGCATTACAATCTTACGAATTACGAATTTGTGAAACCTTTATGTTTGCAACCATAATCTCAATTTTAACTACCTTATCTGCAATGACAATTATAAACAATGTAATTAGTTAATTGACTAACCAAAGAACCTAAAAATGTACCATTAATTAAACATGTTATTTTAAACAACACTTGTAATCAGAATTTTGAATAATGGGATATAGCAGTTTGGCGGAGGGGGCCGTGCCCACTACAGGAGCTGTAGCAGCGTCTTCCCCCAACTGAAACAGTTTCGTGTAGCTGAATAGTGGCCACTATAGCTTTGTATAGTGTTGATTCCCAAAAGTCCAATGAACAAATACATTGGGAATTTTTAGACACTATTTTCGACATTTTAATTACCAAAAATGAAATCTACAGATGTAATAATTGTGAAAATGATAGAGAAAGTTTGGGCTTAGAAGATTGTGATAATTGATGATTCCTATCTACAAAACTTGTATTTGACTTTTGATGATATTTACTTGTAGGTTTTATATAAGACACCTATGACTTTTTATTGTTAATTATGAATAGTAGTTAATTTTGAGTAATTTTTATCATTTTTGAGAAATCGTATGCATATAGTCAACATTAATAGAGCTAGGTTTTGGCTAACTATTAACCGTTCCTTCTGACTTTAGTCAATATTTCTAAAATTACAAACAGTGTACGATTTCCTACTTGTAATGGGTTACAGTTGTCCATTTTTCTCCACTGAGACATTACTATTATTCACTTTATATGTCTCATGAATAATTTCCTCATTAATGTATATATATTTTGAAAGAAACAAATCAAATACCTGAAAATGTGGAGGCTAGACAAGAGACAACAGCTGAAGAGATCTTGATGAGATGAAGCAATGAGATATTGAAGCCCATGTTAACAACAATAAACAACAAGGGCAGCAGGGGCGCACCGTCACATCCTACAAACCAATTCAAATGCAAAATTTCTTTCTTCAATTTTTTATTACTAGAATTACAAAAAGAAATTAAAAAAATGGATTTGAAACCGACCTGGCCAAGAGCTGTTTACAATATTCATAAATTACGTGAATGTAATAACAATTTATTTAATTAGCTACCACTACCACTGTCAGCATTGCTAATGACGACCAAACCCTAAGGCTGAACCCTAGAAATAATCATATATGTCAAATCTTTTCTTGCTCTGTGTTTTTAATGACACAGAATTTAAAAGCTGCCAGACTTTCTATAAATTAGGTTTAAAAAAGTATTGGAACTTCTAACAAAAAAATCGAAACACAAAGAAAAGGAGAAAAAATAATCCGACACTGATATGTTTCAAGGAACATCGGAAGCCTTTTGCCACTAGGTGGATTTTGCTACATACATAAAATTTTGCCATTACATTCTATCAAAAGCCAAATGTTTGGAAAGGCATGTAAATTATAATTCTTCTAATTGTTTCTGTTAGATTATATCTATGTATAATCATTAAGTCTAGGCAGGGTGTAGTCTGATATATCATTTATTAGTTGTACGTAGTTCTCCACCAAGGAGGTCTAGTGCAGTCCCTTCTATTCCATGTACTCTTGAATTTCCATGATATATAGAATGACAAATAGAGGGATCTTTTAAGCCCTCTAGAAATATTTTATAGTTTCAATCTCAAGTGTTTCAATTATTTCTTTTGGTTTCTAATTACCCTTAGTTAGTGGACAATTCACCATTTGATCAACTCTTCTTATTTGTGCTTTTTCCTATATTTCTTCTTCTCAGATGACAATACCATCTTAGGTACTATCTCTCCTTAACATGTGTCTCTCCCACTTTCCTTCTAATACCTTCATTCAAATCATTCCCAATCTTATCTTGTTCTTGTATGTCTACTCATCGACTCCAACGTCCTCATCCTTGGCCCTTGGCTGTGCAACAAAATTTTCCTTCAGAGTTTGAGCGACGCATTTTGATCACAAATAATCCTCGCAGCACTCCTACATATTACATTGTAAGATAGATGCAAACATCTAAACTATGTGCTATGGTATAACAACCCAAGTACTTTGTCTTACATCTACTTAAACTGAGAATCCGTGTAGGTTCAAAGATTCCCTCAACAGTTCTAAGTTTACCATTTATTCTCTCTTACCATTCTGCCCCAAGGACTATATGATCAGCAAAATGCATGCAAGCTACCACAACAATAGGTTTTGCTTAAGAATTTCACATAACAGCTGAAAATTTTATGGAAATCAAAAGACTAACATATCTGAAGGGAAAAACTGACTTTTTGGTCCAGTAAGATTTCTGTTTCAATTTTATTTTCTTATATGGGTTCTCATTCAGCAATTTTTTGTACTTTAAATTTTACATGTAAAATAATCTTTCCTTGTAACTTGAGGGTAGATCTAGGTCATCAATATTATTGATGAACTTTGATTCTTAGAAAACACCATTGATAACCAAAAGAAAGTCTTCGGTTATCACCTTCTGTAAGAAATGACAGTATGGAAAAGAGGACAGCTGCTTACCCCTTGACAATGTCCCAACATTCAGAAAGCAGGCAGTGCCATCTTTAACATAGTTTGGTAGTTGACTAAACGGGATGCCCCATAATTTTGATAAGAAGGGGAGGAGAAGGCATATGAACAGTGCCTACAGTAAGCATAGCATCATGTAATTAGGCAGCCATTTTTATTTATATCCAAAATAGAAAAAACAAAAAAACAAATTTCATGACGATGGCAATGCACCTGGAATGCAGATCCGAATGAATTAACAACAAACATATCTAGAGAACCCCCCTGTTTCAGAAAACATTGGATATTGTTTACAACATTATCATATCAGAAAGTGTAACTACAATAATTAACAAGCATACAAAAAGGGATGATTTTCACTTCAGAACCATGAATGACCAAAGGGTTTATTGTTTAACTTCAGAATACAAATGAGTCTATCAACCATGAGTATTTTGACTTCTGGTTGTACAAAGTTTCAAAAGCTTTAGCCAATAATTTTCAGTTACTTTTGTGAAGGTTCTATGTAAATTTAGTCACATCATTCTTTCTCTATTGAAGTTTGAGGCAAGATGTCTTATGTTACCAAGTGCGCCAGCAGTACTATTAGTCCAAAATAGCCATGTGCTATGCCTTTCATTTCCAAAGTCATTTTTACATTACATATGAATGATTCATCAATGAACACACCTTCAGTTTTTGAGTTGCGTTCAAAAAAATTATTTCCTACAAAGAATGAAAAGGTCATGAGTCACCATAGGGAAACAATTCAAAATCTCAGAACATGCAACAATCACTAAAATAGACAACCACCTTCAGAACAGTATCAGCTGCTTGGAATAAAAATGAAACTATCATTAAAAGACTCCAAAATATACCAGCTTCTTTCAATGAATGTCCAGCACCAGATCCACTACAGTAAGTAAACAAGGTCTAAAATCAGAAAACCACAAGCATAAACACAGTTTACATAGTTTGTACATGGCATAGCTACTTCACATGATTGCAACATATACACGTGATGTTACAAGATGTTATGTCAATGTTCTCATAACAGAAGAACAAAATATATTTCAATAGTTTACACTATGCCGAGACACTAAATAAAACAGCTTTTAAGACTTAGATTTCAAAAGTTTTAAAAACCATTCGAGTGAATGAACTAATGGAATCACTTAGATTTCTACCAAAAGTTTGACTTTGCAGTTCAGTGTGAAATTGATAGGATGATGAGAGTGTATGTAAGGAGGAAGAAGTGTAAGTGAAACGTTAGTTGACGTTAGTTGGCCTAATTGTTAGACAGTCAGGAAGGACGGGACTTACATCTGTATAAATAGTTGTGTGTAATAAGAGAATACACTTTTGACTGTTAGTATATTCTAAACAGGATTTGTTATCCTTGTTGGGGGAGGTTAGGCTCCCATATTACCTTCAATTCTTGTATTCTTTCTTGGTGATCAATAAAACCAGAGGTTATACAGAACTTCTGCATTGTTTTGCGTGTGTTAGTTGGGTGAGAGATAAGTTTTCTTTATCAGAAACCTATCAATTTGGTCCGACCTGCCGAATCCAAATTGGGTGAGAAGCAATGCGAGAATGGAGAATGCTACTGAGGGAAGATTGGAGGCCATTGAGATCACGATGGAGGAAATGAAAGCTGAATCGGCGGCTATGCAACGAGACCTACAACAAATTATGAAGGTCTTGGGGACGCGTGCCAATCAAACGGAGGGGAGTTCGGATGACAGTTCAGTGAACGACAACTGTCATCGAGTCGTGGGGGAAAATGATAATGGTGGGGCTGGAGACAGAGGGGTGGAACAGAAACCTTGGCGGAAAAGGGTGGAGTTGCCGACCTTCGATGGAGAGGAGCCTCTTAGTTGGCTCAACAGAGCGGATTGATTCTTTGACATCCAAAAGGTGATGAACGATGAGGACAAAGTAGAAATTGCATACGTAAGTATGGAGGGGAGCGCGGCGTATTGGTTTACGTTTTGGAAAGAAAAGGCAAGAAACCGCTCGTGAGACGGTTTGAAGGCAGCGATGATCAACCGTTTCGGTGGTGGGTTTAGAGGGATGATTTTCGAGAGATTGGCTACACTGAGATAGGAGGGCACAGTGGAAGAATTCATTCGCAATTTTGAGGTATTGACGGGGCAGACTAGGGCTATACCCGAGGAGCAAGTACTCGGCTACTTCCTCGCCGGATTGCGAGAGGACGTGAAGGGCCAAGTGAGGATCCAAAACCCACCGGATTTGATGGAGGCGATCCGTATCGCTCGTGACATGGAAGACGTGATGGTGAGAGCGCAAGGGAGTTACGTGAGTGGGTTCAAGATAAACCAAGTAGGGGTACGATCAACAGGCAGTGTGATACGAACGGAACAAAATCGCTACCCGACGAACCAGAGCGGGAGAATGGAGAACGCGGGGAATGTGAGAAGGGATGGAGTCGCAGCGAATGCGAATATGAGGGCGAGTAATATGGTTGGAAGCGATAATCGGGGAAGGATGGTGAGAAATCTGCCATACCCAGAATTTCTCAAGAGAAAAGAAGAGGGCCGCTGTTTCCGATGCGGTGGACCATTCGCACCAGGCCATCAATGCACTGAGAAGAGTTTAAGGGTGTTACTTTTAGCAGAGGACGAAGTGGGAGAAGTGGGTGAAGAACCCGATAGTCAGGAGGAGAAGCTTTTGGAGTTATCGGCTTGTTCTGCCGAGGGGTTAACTTCTCCCAAGACTCTAAAACTGACGGGGAAGATTGGTGAACAGAGGGTAGTGGTGCTAATAGACAGTGGCGCAAGTCACAACTATATCAGCCGAAGGATCACGGAGGAATTGGGATTACCTGTGACGGACAACTCGGCGTATCCCGTGAGTCTGGGTGATGGGCATCGGCGAGTGACCCGTGGACGGTGTGAGAAGGTGACGGTGCAGTTGGAGGAGGTTGACGTGGAAGAAGAGTTTTACATTTTCGAGTTGGGGGGCGTGGATGTTATTCTGGGTGTTGCATGGTGGCAAAGCTAGGATAAGTAAGAACCAATTGGGGGAATATGACCATGGTTTACAAGGTGGGAGACAAGAAGATCCGTATAAAAGGCAACCCAGCCTTGTCGAGACAGCTGGTGAATTCCAGGAGCTTGTTGAAGTTAGTGGAAGCTGAGTCATGGGCGGTGGTTTGGAATCTGTGCAATGTGGAGGCAGGGGACAGCGGTGAGTGGGGTGACGACGTGACAGAGGCGCAGAAAAAGCAATTAAAGGCTGTGCTGCAGGCGCACTATCCCCTATTTCGAGATTTACAGGGATTGCCCCCACCACGTAACAGAGAACACCGCATACAACTAAAAGATGGAGTAGATCCTATAAATGTGAGACCATACCGATACCCTCACCTCATGAAGGGTGAGATTGAGAAGCAGGTCGAGGACATGTTGAAGGCAGGTATCATCCGTCCGAGCACAAGTCCATTCTCTAGTCCGGTCATCTTGGTGAAGAAGAAGGATGAGAGTTGGTGTTTCTGTGTGGATTACCGGGCTTTAAATAAAGCCACTGTCCCCGATAAGTTTCCAATCCCCGTGATAGAGGAATTGTTAGACGAGCTGAAAGGTGTGCGTTACTTTTCGAAGATTGATCTAAAATCTAGGTATCACCAGATTAGGATGGAAGAAGGAGACGTGCCAAAGACCGCTTTCCGCACACACCTCGGCCATTTCGAGTTCCTCGTGATGCCATTTGGGCTCACAAATTCACCAGCCACGTTCCAAAGTACGATGAACGATCTCTTGCGGAAATATCTCAGAAAGTGGGTGTGAGTTTTTTTTGACGACATACTCGTTTATAGTCCCACATGGGAGGACCACCTGGAACAGCTGGATGGAGTGCTGCAATTGGTAGAGGAAAATGGGTGGGTCGCCAACCAAAAAAAATGCAAGTTTGGGAGAAAGAGGATCCGCTATTTGGGCCATCAAATTTCAGAGCAAGGAGTGGAAATGGACAGTGATAAGACGAAGTTAGTGGTAGAATGGGGAGAGCCGAGGAACTTGAAAGCATTGAGAGGCTTCCTGGGCCTAACCGGGTACTATAGAAGATTCGTGGCTGGGTATGGTAAGTTGGCCAAACCGTTGACAGAGTTACTGAAGAAGGGTAAGTTTGAGTGGTCCAAACATGCAAAGCACGCGATGGATACCTTGTAGGCTGCTATAACCTCCGCTCTAGTGTTAACTTTGCCCGATTTCAGTCAGGAGTTTCACATCGAGTGTGATGCCTCAGGTGGAGGGGTGGGGGCTGTGTTGACCCAAAATAAGAGACCAATCGCCTTTTTCAGCAAGGCTTTATTTGCGGCTTCTCTAAGTAAATCAATCTACTAGAAGGAGTTAATGGCCTTAGTTTTGGCCATCCAACATTGGAGGTCGTACCTAGTGGGGAGAAGATTTATGGTGAACACTGACCAGCGCAATTTGAAGTATTTGATGGAGCAGAGGATTACTACCCAAAGTCAGCAAAACTGGTTGGCGAAATTGATGGGTTATGACTTTGAGATCATTTATAAAAAGTAGATACACTCCATTTTGAGATTTGATGGTTGGAACGCACTCTTTATATCACCAAATGGCTACTGTAAAAATCTTGGTGCAAGAAATTTTTCATTTTGGTTGGTTTTGAAGCTAGCCAAGTTTGGTGGTGAGACTTGGCTAAGTCGGTGCATGGTGCCAAGATTTGGGAAACTTTCAAAGTGTTGGTTTTTGAGATTTGATGGTTGGAATGCACTCTTTATATCACCAAATGGCTACTGTAAAAATCTTGGTGCAAGAAATTTTTCATTTTGGTTGGTTTTCAAGCTAGCCAAGTTTGGTGGTGAGACTTGGCTAAGTTTGTGGAGTATGGTGGTTGGGGCCAAAATTTGTGAAATTTTCAAAGTCATGATTTTTGAGACTTATGGGTTGGAAAACACTTCAAATGATCCCAAATTAGTGCTGTGAAGGTTTGGTTGTAAAACCAACCCATCTTGAAGTAGTTTGAAATTTTTGAAGTTTAGCCGTTTTCTAAAAACGTCATAAAAGAAATTCCCCTGAGCGGATTGAATGAAATTTGGAGGGAAGCTTACTTATGTTGTTATGGAGTGGACTGGAAAAAATCAGCTCAAAACTCGACCTCTAGATGCAGTTTTCCAATTTTTCCGATTTTACGGGTTTTCGAGTTTTGGAAAAAATAAAAAAAATACTTCCAGTTGGAGAAAAATTATGAAACTTGGTGAGGTAGGAGATACCATTTTTCTAAGGATCCCTGCAAAAAATCTCGTCCAAATTCGTTGTGTAGCTCGAGATATGGACTTATGTCTGCTCACAAAAAGTGTATCTACTTGTACAAATTTGCCTTTTGCAAAATAACCTCTTATAGGGAGGAGTGGCTCCTCACGCCAGATTTGATGAAGGAAAGACGAAGGAGAAATGGAGGAAAGAGTATTACAAATTATTTCTAGGCCATTTTGGCAGGATTTTAAAGATATCCTGCGAGAGGTGGAGGAGGATGTAGTATTGCAGAAAGTGATTGCTGACTTGAAACAGGATTCCAACTCGCATGGGGCATACACTTTGGAGAATGAACAATTGCACTACAAAGGCCGAATGGTGATATCGGCTAGTTCGACCTGGATTCCGAAGTTACTTGCTGAATTCCATGTGACTAAAACTGGGGGGCACTTAGGGGTCTACCGTACGTATAGGAGGATAGCCCAATCCTTGTATTGGGTGGGGATGAAGAAGACGATCACAGAATTTGTAGCGAGCTACGTGGTATGCCAGCAACACAAGTACATGGTGGCATCTCCTCAAGGGCTGTTACAACCCTTACCGATTCCCCAAGTGGTGTGGGAGGAAATCAGCTTGGATTTCATAGTAAGGTTGCCTAAGTCACAAGGGTATGATGCCATTATGGTGGTGGTGGATAGGTTGAGTAAGTACGCGCACTTCATGGCGTTGAAACACCCATATTCAGCCAAAACAGTAGCTGACGTGTTCACTAAAGAGATCATCAGGTTGCATGGGATTCCAGTATCAATGGTGCTTGAGTATTTTCTAGAGAGAATTATTCAAAATGCAGGGGACACAGCTCAAAATGAGCACGGCGTATCATCCTGAGACGAATGGGCAAACTGAGGTTGTCAATCGCATTGTTGAAGGTTATTTGCGGTGTTTTTGCTCTAAAGAGCCCAAAAGTTGGTATGCAATGCTTCCTTGGGCAGAGTTTTGGTATAACACAAGTTACCAAGGGGCCACAAGGTGCATGCCATTTGAAGTTGTATATGGTAGGGCTCCTCCTTCTTTTAACCGATTCATTCCAGGGGAGACGCCAGTGGAGGCAGTGGCACAAGATTTGATGACGAGGGATGAAGCCCTCAAGCAGCTGAAGTATCACTTGAACCGGGCTCAGGATTTAATGAAGCAGCAAGCCAATAAAAAGAGAAGGGAGGTGGATATGAAAGTGGGAGATTGGGTGTATCTAAAGATTAGACCACACCGACAATCTTCAATGCCAACTAGACTACACCCAAAACTCTCGGCGTGTTATTTTGGTCCGTTCAAGGTGTTGCAGCAGGTGGGAAGTGTGGCTTTCAGACTAGAGTTACCTGAATCAGCCAGAATTCATTCGGTGTTCCATACAGCCTAGTTAAAGAAAGCAATGGGGGATCACATAGTTCAAAAGATTTTGCCAGAGGAGCTGCAGGCAGACAATCCTGCTTGTTGGCCAACAAGGATTTTGGAGGTAGGCAAATCCAAAAGGGAGATGAAGTACTTCACCAAGTACTAGTAGAGTGGCAGACAGGGGGAAGAGAAGGAGCTACATGGGAAGACCAGGCCACAATTAAGGACTAATTTCCGGAGTTCAACCTTGAGGACAAGGTTGTGGATGGAGGGGTAATGATAGGATGATGAGAGTGTATGTAAGGAGGAAGAAGTGTAAGTGAAACGTTAGTTGGCCTAACTGTTAAACAGTTAGGAAGGGCGGGACTTACATCTGTATAAATAGTTGTGTGTAATAAGAGAATACACTTTTGACTGTTAGTATATTCTAAACAGGATTTGTTATCCTTGTTGGGGGAGGTTAGGCTCCCATATTACCTTCAATTCTTGTATTCTTTCTTGGTGATCAATAAAACCAGAGGTTATACAGAATTTCTGCATTGTTTTGCGTGTGTTAGTTGGGTGAGAGATAAGGTTTCTTTATCAGAAACCTATCAGAAATCTACTTACAAAATTTGAAATCATTTACTAAGTTTTTACTTTTATGATTCACACCGCCTTAAACTCTCATGTTAAACATAAAATACTGAACAGTCATATAAGTGACGAACATGAATCAATTTGGCCAAACAAAACATAAGCAACCATTAATTGCGGCAGAATGTATATGACCATTCAGAATTATATGTTGATTTATCTTCAATATCATTGTAGACCAAGTTCTTTTGCCTAATGGTTCACCGTTGAAGAGTGCAGTTAAATGAGTCAACGTAACCTAGCATCTACAAAATTAACATGGACTGACCTTGCTACAGTGAGAATTACACCAATTGCCACAAGAAAGCATCCAAGTAGTTGGTTGAGTTTATATCGCCTACCAAGAAAAATAAATGAGAGGAGAATTTGCCACACAAGAAAAGCCTGCAAGATAATAAAGATAAGTTAATTAATTTTGATATGTTAGATCAGGATGGTTACATTCTATCACCATGTTCTCAAGGGAACTGTTTTACGCTTGGACCTGTGACCACCCATAAAGCATGTCACACAATCGTGCTTCTTTAGTTGGTAATTACTCCATGGTCAACTTCTATGAACATATCTAATAGAAAAAATATTTACATTTTCAATTACTTTTCATTTACATCTAAAGTCTGAATAATTCTGAAATTTTTATATTCTATTATAGCAATGCAATGTAAATGTAGAAGTAGCAGCATTTAACAACAAACGGCAAAGAGCATTGAATTCTGATGGTTTTTACCTGAGACAAAATTGGAATTGATGCTCCAGATAGCATTGCTGATATAATGGAGGGAAACAAATAATTAAATGAAATTCAGAAATGAATATTTTATAAACGGATCAAAATTGTATAATCCATTCATTTATCTTCCTATCTACAAAAGTATTCACAAAATATGGAAGAGGCAGTAGGAAAAAATCCATTATAAATTAGATTCCAAGGAGAAAACAAAAAATGAGAACAACAATGAAATCAAGAATCTTCAAAACATATCACATCTTCTATTAACTAATGTGTTTAACTCAACCAGCAAAACTAAAATTGATAAAACTAAAACTCCATAAAAACCATTTGCATTTTAAGCAAAACTGCTAATAGTAAAGAGACTGTATTTTATGATAAACTTCTGTTGTTAAAGATTATAAGTTTTGTTAAATATGATGAAAAACTATATTTAGGATCAATCTCCCTTGTGTGTCTTTGCATACACATAGGGTAATGTATTTATAATACTAAGAATGTGGGCTAAGCCCAAATACAAATGAATATGTAAAAATAAAATATAATGAGCATAAGGACTATATTTCCCTAATAAACATATAGGTACTATGTTTCCCTAATTAACATAAACACACAATATCTAACACTCCCCCTCAAGCTGGAGCGTATAAATCATATGTTCCAAGCTTGTCACAAAGATAGTCAATTCTAGGTCCTCGCAAGGACTTAGTGAATATGTCTGCCAACTGGTTGCTTGAGTTAACGAACTCAGTCTTGATATCTCCGGATATGATTTTTTCTCTAATAAAATGGCAATCAACTTCAATGTGCTTGGTTCTCTCATGGAAGACAGGGTTAGAGCTAATATGAAGAGCAGCTTGATTATCACATATAAGTGTCATGTGAGTGACATCTCCAAATTTCAGTTCACTAAGTAATTGTTTAAGCCACACAAGCTCACAAGTAGCTGATGCCATAGCTCTATATTCTGCTTCTGCGCTGGACCTAGCCACAACACTTTGCTTCTTACTTTTCCAAGATATCAAGTTGCCACCAATAGAGACACAATATCCAGAAGTAGACCTCCTATCAGAAGGGGAACCAGCCCAATCAGCATCTGAATAGCAAACGATTTTTGTATCGTTGTTAGGACCATATAGCAAACCTTTTCCAGGTGATCCTTTAATATACTTCAGTATGCGAACAACTGCATCCCAATGGTCTTCACATGGGGAGTTAAGGAATTGACTCACCACACTTACTGCGAAGGAAATGTCAGGACGCGTAACAGTAAGATAGTTTAATTTACCAACTAATCTTCTGTAACGTTCAGGATCTGAGAAAGGCTCCCCCTGATTTGGTAGAAGCTTGATGTTAGGATCCATAGGTGTCTCAACAGACTTACAGTTCATTAACCCTGTTTCCTCCAAGATGTCTAACGCATACTTCCTCTGAGATATGACAATACCATCATTGGATTGTGCTACTTCAATACCCAAAAAGTATCGGAGTTTGCCAAGATCTTTGGTTTGAAAATGGTGACAAAGGTGTTGTTTCATCTGAGAGATGCCAAGATAGTCGCTTCCTGTGAGAACAATGTCATCAACATACACTATTAAGTAGATACATCCAGCACTTGAGTGGCGATAGAACACTGAATGATCCGCTTCACTGCGAGACATACCAAATTGTTGAACAACACAGCTGAACTTACCAAACCAGGCCCGAGGAGACTGTTTTAGGCCATATAAGGATTTGCGAAGACGACATACCAATCCAGATGACTCCCCCTGAGCAACAAAGCCGGGCGGTTGCTCCATATAAATTTCTTCATGCAAATCACCATTAAGGAAAGCGTTTTTTACATCAAGTTGGTAAAGAGGCCATTGTCGAAGAGCGGCCATGGCAATGAATAGGCGAACAGAGGTCATTTTCGCCACTGGAGAAAAAGTATCACCATAATCCAAACCAAAAATCTGTGTGTATCCTTTGGCAACCAGTCGAGCCTTCAAACGATCAATTGTACCATCAGGGCCAACTTTGATAGCATAAACCCACCTGCAACCAACAACAGACTTTCCAGATGGTAATTGGACAAGCTCCCAAGTTCCACTTTTCTGTAAAGCACTTAATTCATCCAGCATGGCTTGACGCCAACCAGGATGAGTTAAGGCATCACCCACAGACTTGGGAATGGACACAGAAGAAATGGAGGAGAGACATGTGTAAAAAGATGGAGATAACCTGTGGTAACTAAGAACAGTATAATGGGGGGAAGGGTTACGAGTAGAGCGTATACCTTTACGGAGGGCAATAGGCAAGTCAGACTCATTTGCAGGAGCCGGAGGAGACACAGGAGGCGGCACAGGAGGTGAGTCATGAGGGAGACGAGGGCGGCGACTATAAACCTGAAGGGGTGGAGTTGAAGGACGATCCTGAGAGGCTAAAGGAGGAGAAGGATCACAGACAATAGGAATATCAACAGTAATAGGTGGAGGTACAGAACTAGAAGATAGAGGTGAAAAATAAAACGAAGATTCATCAAAAGTGACGTCAGCAGAGATAAAATGGCGATTGAGGGAAGGGGAAAAACACTTATAGCCCTTTTGTGACCGTGGAAATCCTAAGAAGACACATTTGTGAGATCTAGGAGATAACTTATCAAGACCAGGACTAAAATCATGAACAAAACATGTAGACCCAAAAACTCTAAGAGGTAATGGATGTAAAGGGTCTTGAGGAAATAAGACAGAATGAGGGATTTTGTTATCTAGGACAGAAGATGGCATGCGGTTTATGAGATAACATGCAGTGAGAACTGCATCACCCCAAAAACGCGAGGGTACTTGGCCATGGATAAGAAGAGTACGAGTTGTTTCAATAAGGTGTCTATTCTTGCGCTCAGCCACCCCATTTTGTTGAGGAGTATAAGCACATGAGGTCTGGTGAAGAATGCCATGAGAAGCCATAAAATGTTTAAACTGTTGAGAAAGGTATTCACGGCCATTATCACTGCGTAAAATTCGAATAGAAACCCCAAACTGTGTTTTTATTTCATTGAAAAAAGATTGGAAAATAGAAAACAACTCAGAACGATTCTTCATTAAAAACAACCAAGTACATCTGGAATAGTCATCAATAAAGGTAACAAAATACTGAAATCCTAAAGTGGACTTAACACGACTAGGTCCCCAAATATCAGAATGAACTAATGAAAAAGGGGATGACGCTCTTTGTGAAACACTACAAGGAAAGGAACTACGAGTATGCTTTCCTAACTGACAAGACTCACATGACAAACTTGATAACTTCGACAAACTCGGAACAAGTTGCTGCAATTTGGCAAGACTGGGATGACCTAACTGAGCATGAAGAAGGGATGGTGACTCCATGATTACGCCAGCATGTGGAGAAGGGCGGAGAAGATATAGGCCATGAGACTCACATCCTGTGCCAATCATGTGTTTCGAACTCCGGTCCTGCAAACAAACAGAATCTTTGGTAAATGAAATAATACAATTAAGGGAATGAGTTAGACGACTTATGGACAATAAGTTGAAAGGAGACCCAGGGACATAGAGTACATTATCAATGGATATGGACGGAAAAATATGAACAGTACCAATACCATGAGATGAGACTCTAGACCCATCAGCCATTGTTACCGAGGGTAAATTATCTGGACATGACAAGGAAGAAAACAAGGACTTGTTACCAGTTATATGATCGGTGGCGCCTGAGTCAAGGACCCAAGATCCGAGGGAGTGAGTCAGACCAACAAAAGGTGTACCTGTGCGGGCAACAGATACAGATGTAGTGGAACTAGAGTGCTGACGATCCTCATACCATCGGAGAAATTCGTTGAAGACTGCAGGGTTGTCTACAGTATTTGATGAAGTAGGATGGTCTGCAGACGGTAGTTGAGGAGGTGGATCAGAATTAGCCATTGCTACAGATCGAGGAGGACGTCCATGAAGCGAATAACACCTATCAATTTTGTGGCCTAGCTTGCCACAATGGTCACATTTAGGTCGTCCTTTACCTGGCTTGCGAGACCGACTTCGATCATCACGTTGGACAGCCATAACTGAGGAATCATCAGTATGAGGAGATGTCTCAACGACTAGTTTACTCGGAATACGCAAAAGAGCAGAACAAGTAGAAGTAAAGTTGGGTATGACAGGAGAACCCAAAATCTGATCACGAACATGGGAGGAATCATCAGAGAGTCCGTATAAGGCCAACAACATGAAGAACTTTGATCGTTGTTCCAGTTCTTCAGCAGGAGTGGAAGCAGGAGGTAATAGCTCATTAAAATCATGAAGGAGGGCATGAACTTTACCCAAATATTCTGCCATGGGACCAGGACTGCGTGGACCAATGACAGTAAATAGGTTCTGACAAACACCATAAAGACGCTGGGTGTCATTTGTGTATAATAGCCTTGCTTGAGCCCATACTTCTGAACATGTTTCATAGGAACGAAACATTTGTTTCAGAGAGGAGTGAATGGTGGACTTTATGACGATGCATAACTGGGCATCAATTTTCATCCAGCGAGAAGTGTCATCTGTGGTAGCACTAGTCACATCTTTAGTAAGGTGATCTACATACCCCTGACTCTTCAACCAAAGTTTGATGTCAGATGCCCATGTTGCATAATTCGTGCCATCTAACTTGTCAATGGACAAGTGTACATTCACAAAATTGGTGTAGATTGGGGAATCAGCAGAAGAAGATGGGGCACTAGCACAGGTGTTTGTAGACGCGGAAGATGCCATGGAGAGGGAGAAACCCTAAAAATCCAACGTGCTCCGATTGACGCAACGACCACAGATCCAGAAAGAGGGCGAGGAGGCGATCACGGCGATGCTGGTCGGCGGCGGTGGGCTCCGGCGACGCGCCGGCACGCGCGGCGGGAAGCGGCGGATCTGCGAACTGCTGTGGCGGCGCGTGGAGGCGCGTGGGTGCTCCAATCGCCGCGATCTTTGAACCGCGGTGGTCGCCCGGCCGAGGCGCTTCCGATGGAGTGGTCGCCGGTCGATTCTGGAACTCCGGCGACGGCGGTGGCGGCGACGGCGGCGGTGATGCGTACCGGAGACTGTAGAACAGGTAGAACCGAACCTAAGCTCTAGATACCATGTTAAATATGATGAAAAACTATATTTAGGATCAATCTCCCTTGTGTGTCTTTGCATACACATAGGGTAATGTATTTATAATACTAAGAATGTGGGCTAAGCCCAAATACAAATGAATATGTAAAAATAAAATATAATGAGCATAAGGACTATATTTCCCTAATAAACATATAGGTACTATGTTTCCCTAATTAACATAAACACACAATATCTAACAAGTTTAATATATTCTCCTAACTGAAGTTGCAGTATGCGTCAATTCACTCTAAAATAAATGGTCATTCTCAATATGTCTGTGGCTGCTTTTCTTTTCTCTTTTCTTCTTGGTCTTAATTTTTTTTAGTTTACAAATGAAAACATGAAATTTGATGGAATCGACTAAAACAATCACATAATGTAGCACATATGCATTTTGATTATATGGAGATGTCAGATGTATTTGACATGAAACAGAAAAATAATTTCGGACAAACATTACCTCCTGCTGCCATTCCTGTGGCAGCACCCAGAGCTTCCAAGAGACCAACAACTATAAATGGAGTTTTAGGCATTGATAACATCTCGTCAGTGACAATGCCCATACGATACCGGATAGACAAAATAGAGAAGTACACAATTACATATCTGAAAGAAATAAAATATCATTATAGTTATATTAACTCTTGTAAACACCACAACCTTCAAGATAGACTGCATTCCATACTACTACTGGATAGAGTAAAAAATGCATAAACATCATTTTAGTCCTCAAAGTGTAATGTGTTCTTATATTAATCACAAAATTAAAGAAATTTAAAACAAGCTTTAAAAGTATTTAATGTTATCATACGTCATGGAACTTTCTTGAATTTTGGTGTAATTGGCTTGCTTGGACATGCTGGACATGGATCAACTTGAAGCAAGATGTACTTGAGCAAGATGTACTTGCTGCGGCATCATTTAAGGTTTTTGAACATGAACTTGTTATAGCGTACATCCTAAACTCGTCTAAACATGCTATTAAGTGACTGACAATTTACATTTTTAAGAGCTTATTTTTAATTTTCTTATTTTTATGACTAATGTGACACTTAATGGTATCTACCCTGTAAAAGCAACTTCTCAAATAGGACAGCCCGGTGCGAGATTTTAGCAAAATAAATTAAATCAATATGTAGCAGAAAGAAAAACTAATAGAATAAAGTATTTGTTAATCCAGTTTTCTAAAATGATTGGTCATTCATAGTTTTATAACATTTTCAAAATAATGAGTTGAAAATAAGAATGATTTTATTATTCTCAATCATGTCAATTACATTCTCCTTTGCTCTATTTGTAACAATCTAATATTCTAAAATAGGGAAATAGGAAAACAAAATAATCTAGAAGATTATACATCTATTTTCTCTGATTAAGAAGATTCTATAGATATCTTATTTAATTAAGAAGATATTTCCTCTAAATACAACTCTCCCCCTCAAGTTGGTAAATGAATATCAATCATTACCAACTTGCTTATAAGATCTTGAAATCTACCTGGAGGGAGCCTTTTTGTAAAAATATCTGCTATTTGAAATTCTGTAGGAACATGAGTTGTAATCTCAAAGTCTCTGTCTAGATTATCTTTGATGAAATGTTTGTCAATCTCAATGTGTTTGGTCATATCATGTTGTACTAGATTATGGGTTATGCTCATGGCAGACTTATTGTCACAGTGTAGTTACACAGGGTTATCCACCTTGACCTTAAGATCATCCAAAATGATTTTCATCCAGAGTCATTCATACATTCCTTGAGCAAGAGCACGAAATTCACCTTCTACACTAGAAAGAGATACTCTATCTTGCTTTTTGCTTCTCCATGTTACCACACTATCTCCAAGAAACATACAATACCTAGAAGTAGATTTTTTGTCAGTAATAGAACCTGCATAGTCAGCATCAATATATATTTTCATAGTCAATGTGTCTTACCTTTTGAATAATAGTCCCTTTTCCTGGACTTGACTTCAAGTGTTGGAGAACTTTGTCAACTGCTTGCATGTGTCTCTCTCTTGGATCATGCATAAATTGGCTCACTACACAAACTGCATAAGCAATGTCTGGTCTTGTGTGTGACAGATAGATCAATTTTCCTACCAATCTCTGATATTGAGCCTTTTCTACACGAGCACTTTCCTCACTTCCAATTATGTGATTCTGTTCTATAAGAACTGTTGAGGTTCTACATCCCAGCTTTCCTGTGAATCGTTGTTAAGGGACTTATTTGCGTTGTATGACAAGTTCACATCCTAGGAAATGGCCTCAATGGTTACCATGTGTTGAATTTTGGTCTTGTACTAATTATAATGATTCTACCTGAATGCCTCCTTTTAAGGGTGTTTATGGTCGTGACCCTCTGTTAGGATATAATGTGTGCAGGAGAGAAGGAAACAGATTAGGAATTAGTTGTTAGTTGGTTTGTGAGGTTGAGTGAGTCTTTCTTTATATAGTGGGGGGGTCTTTGTAGGAGCGGATGCTTTTGGATGTTTAGAAAATTGTTGACAAGATCATTACCATCCTGTGTGAAGGGGAAACCCTTAGAGGAGAGAGTGTTCTCCTATATTTGTATTATTTTCAGTCTATACCATACAAAATATTAGTCTTCTTTCTCTTTTCAATTCTGGATTCCTAATAAAATTGGTCCAACCTGTCGAATCAAGAAGTGGTGGAAGCATGGAAGGAAGAGTCAATACTTTGGAGAGGGGGGCCAGCGAACAGAAAAAGGTGATAGTAGAATGGAGAAGAAGTTTCCAATAATTGAAAAAAATTATATTGGAATACCAGAATCAAGAAAGGGACTCAAAAGGAAGGGAGAAATCTCTTGACAGAGCAAGAAGGGGAAGAAAAGAGGAATTTCTTCATGATATCAAGAAAGGATATTAAGAAGTAAAGAAGGGTAGGGTTGCTGGGCAAAATAGCCTACTAGACATCAAGAAAGCCAAGAAACCCTCACAGATGGAGGAGAAAATTCAACCAAGTGGGTGAAGAAAAGAGAAACGGATAACAGTAAAGAGGACGGGGTTGACCAAGACAGTGAGGGGAATGTTGTTACCATTAAATCAGGGAGTGGAGTGTCAGAAGTTTGAGTGTTGATTGTTTTGCAGGAATTAAAGGGCAAGATAGAAGAAAATATATGTGAAGAGGAAGGCAAAGACGAAAACTGTGATGGAGACATTGTTGTTTTTACTGCTAAGAAAGTTATAGAAGCAGCTGCTGTAAGGGTGGATAACGTGACAAATGTTGGTAGGGAAAATACATCAGGTGTAGACCATGATGGCAATGTTGTGACTCTTGCTTATCCAAGTAAAATTGCAAAAGCTGTTTTTTAGTGGAGATAATGTGGTAGGTTGTGGTGTGTATGTAAAAACAATGAAGGAGGAAGAATTGTTGAGGCCTGGGAAAAAACAATGGTGTCAAGGAGCAACCTAGTTGTGGTTAGGGTGTCCATGGGTGCATCGACTATGGCAGTTACATATCCATATCATGAAATTCCTCATATTATAACACCTGCAGATCTAGCTTCTAGCAATGGCCACAAAGGAATTTCCAGTTTTCTTGCAGAATCTTTATTAACTAGCCATCTTGAATTACTCACAATGGTGGAAGATAAAGATGGTAGAAAAGAAACTTCAGGAATGGAAGCAATGCAAACAGTTTCAGAGCGAACTACGATACTTGTACTTTACAGGGATATACCAAACGTCATCTGCCTTAAGGATCCTCTGGATTCTGGCAATGCTACACAAGTTGCTGAAGGAGTACATCAAGTTTACTGAATGTAGTCATTTCAGAGGAAACAATTAGCTAAGCATGATAATGATGATGAATTTGGATGGTCAGATCAACAAGCTCTTTCCTTTTTAGCTTCTAGGATGAATAGATCTGGAAAAGAGAGGCTTTAGCCAGTGTTGCTACTATACAAATACAGAAAATGTCTCGGAGTTGGAAGAAGAGAAAAGAATTCTTGATCATTCGTCAGAATATTGTTAAAATCACTTGAGAATTAAACTGTAAATAATTCTAGAGGGCTTAATTGATCCCTCTCATTATCTTCTATTTATAAGAATAAATTGATACAAGAGTACATGATAATTAGAATAACCCTAGACAGAATATAATTATGATAATTAGAATAACCTTAGACACAATATAATCATGATAATTAGAGTAACCCTAGACACAATATAATCATGATAATTAGAGTAACCCTAGACACAATATAATCATAATAAATAGGATAAATATCCTAACACTCTCTCTCAAGCTGGAGCATAAAAATTGTATGTACCAAGCTTGGAACAAATAAACTCAATCCGAGGACCCCTTAATGACTTGGTGAATACATCTGCGGGTTGATCGTTTGACCCAATAAACTCAGTACATATTTCTTTAGTCAACAACTTTTCATGAACAAAATGACAATCAATTTCTATATGTTAGTCCTCTCGTGAAACACTGGATTTGATGCAATGTGGAGAGCAGCTTGAATGTCGGAATACATCTTCATAGTATGGATGTCACAAAATTTACGCTCTTGAAGGAATTGCTTCACCCATATAAGTTCACATGTTAGTGATGCCATTGCCCTATACTCGGCTTCCGTTGTTGATCGAGCTACTACATTTTGTTTCTTACTTTTCCATGAAATAATGTTTCCTCCTAAAAAACGCAATATCCTGTAGTAGACCGTCTATCAATAGGTGAACCTGCCCAATCTGCATCACAACACCCAGAGACCTGAATGCTTCCTTTATCTTCATATAACAATCCTTGCCCAGGAGCCTTTTTGACATACCTTAGAATGCGAATGAGAGCATTCCAATGGTCAACACATGGGGCCTGCATGAACTGACTAACCACTCCAACTACAAAGGATAGATCTGACCTTGTAATAGTGAGATAAATCAGTTTTCCAACAAGCCTCCTATACCTTTCTGGATCATAGAATAATTCAACTTCTTCTATCTTTAATTTCTGGTTTGGGTCCATGGGACTGTCTACCGGTCTGCAATCAATCATGTTTGTTTCTTGTAATATATCAAGAGCATACTTCCTTTGGGAGATTACAACTCCATCTTTTGATTGCGCTACTTCAGTGCCTAAGAAGTATTTGAGACTTCCAAGATCCTTGGTTTGAAAATGTCTACACAAGTACTCTTTCAGTTGAGATATTCCAACAACATCATTTCCTATAATGACAATATCATCAAAATATACTATTAAGTAAACAAATTTCCCAAGAGAAGAATGACAGTAAAAAATCGAATGGTCTGCTTCACTGTGTTTTAGCCCAAATTTTTGAACAATGGAGCTAAACTTCCCAAACCAAGCATGTGGTGATTGCTTGAGACCATATAGAGATCGATGCAGTTTGCATACCATACCAGTCTCCCCCTGAGCAACAAACCCAAGAGGTTGCTCCATATAAGCTTCTTCCTCAAGATCATCATGTAGGAAGGCATTCTTGATAACCAATTGATTAAGTGGCCAATGACGAATGGCTGCCATGGCAAAGAAGAGGCGAATAGTAGTCATCTTGGCTTCAGGAGAGAAAGTGTCACAATAATCAAGACCATAAACCTGAGTGTAACCTTTTGCAACAAGCCGAGCTTTGAGCCGCTCAATTTCACCATCAGGACCAACTTTAACTGCATACACCCATCGGCAACCAACCGCCTTTTTGCTCGGGGGATGGGGCACCAGCTCCCAAGTATTACTGTGGTCAAGAGCCTGCATTTCTACAATCATAGCTTGTCGCCATCCATGATGATCAAGTGCTTCTTTCACATTCTTGGGTATAACAACAGAGGACACTGAGGATAAAAGAGAAAAATAGGAGGGCGACAATCGATGATAGCTAAGAAAGTTATAAATGGAATGAGGGTTTCGAGTGGAACGATTACCTTTTCTGAGGGCAATAGGCCATGCTAAATCATTTTCACCAGGAGGCGTGGAGGAGGTGACGAGGGAGAAGAATCTGAGGTAGGAGATTCACCATTGTCTTGGGGAGGTGGACAATCCATTGGGGCCCTGTGTGGGATGATCTAAGTATGTAGAGAAACGGGTGCAGGAGGATGATGATCAAAACTTGGAATAACAGAGACAGTGGAGCTATTTGACTCAACCATCGGAATAGGAAGGACCTGTTGGAGGATAGAAACATCCTGAACAGATGGAGAGAAGTAAGGAGTCTGGTCAAAGAATGTGACATTGGCAGACATGTAATACTTCTTAGTTTCAGGAGAGTAACACTGATATCCTTTTTGAAATCGAGAATAGCCTAAGAAGACACATTTGAGAGCGCGAGCGGAGAGTTTGTCTAGACATGGAGACATGTCATGAACAAAACATACACAACCAAACACTCGGGGAGATGTATGAAAGAAAGGATCATTAGGAAACAGAATGGAAAAAGGGACTTTATTATCGAGAGGAGGAGGGCATCCTATTAATAAGATAACATGCAGTTAAGATGGCATCTCCCCAATGATGGATAGGAATATGCACACCAAGCAAAAGGGTACGAGCAGTTTCAACCAAGTGTCTATTTTTTCGTTCTGTTATACCATTTTGTTGTGGTGTATGAGGAAGTGTAGACTGATGTAAGATACCATGGGAACTCAAGATGGCAGAAAAGGAGGATGAGAAATACTCTTTTGCATTATCACTTCTTAATATTTTGATTACTTGACCAAATTGATTCTTGATTTCATTCAAAAAAGATGTAAAGATAGCTAACAATTTAGAACGATTTTTCATAAGATAAACCCAAGTACATCTTGAATATTCATGAATAAAGGTAACAAAATATCTAAAACCAAAGGAGGAGATACGACTAGGTTCCCATATATCAGAATGGTTGATGGAAAAACTAGAATTACATATTGATTGAGACCTTTTAGGAGAGGAAGACCTAACATGTTTTCCTAATTAACATGACTCACATTCCAAGGTTTGGAGACCACTAAGTTCAGGACACATGACGGTGGTCAGCGGTGGGTGCCAGACTATGGCACCGGACAGATGCTACGAGACAGAAACCAGAGCGGGATCGACCCGCTCTGATACCAACTTGAGAATTAAACTTTAAAATAATTCTAGAGGACTTAATTGATCCCTCTCATAATCTTCTATTTATAAGAATAAATTGATACAATAGTACATGATAATTAGGGTAACCCTAGACACAATATAATCATGATAATTAGAGTAATCCTAGACACAATATAATCATGATAATTAGAATAATCCTAGACACAATATAATCATGATAATTAAAGTAACCCTAGACACAATATAATCATGATAAATAGGATAAATATCCTAACAAAATCCAGGCCCATGTAAGAGGTCACCAGGTCAGAAAGCAGTGTAGAACAATCATATGGTCCATGGGAATCCTAGAAAAGAAGCAGTTCTTATCATTAATGGAACAGAAGGAGTCAATAATTCTCTCATATCGACCACCACCCAAGCCTCCAAACTTGAGTTGGAGGGCAGTGCAGGAGAGAAGGAAACGGATTAGGAATTAGTTGTTAGTTGGGTTGTTAGGTTGAGTGAGTCTTTCTTTATATAGTGGGGGTCTTTGTAGGGAGGGGATGTTTTTGGATGTTTAGAGAATTGTTGACAGGATCATTACCATCTTGTGTGAAGGGGAAACCCTTGGAGGAGAGTGTGCTCTCCTATTTTTGTATTCTTTTCAGTCTATATAATTTATACCATACTGAATATCACGCTTCTTTCTCTTTTCAATTTTGGATTCCTAACACCCTCCCTTATTACTAGAGGGGTCTACCATTCCTTGGTTGGACGCCCAAACGAGAAGCTTAGCCCCAAATTCTATGGTCCTTATGTGGTAGAACAACAAATAGGGTCTGTTGTCGACAAATTGACTCTTCCTCTTCCTCTGCATAGTCATATTCGTCCCGTTTTTCATGTCTCTCTACTTAAGTGGGCAGTGCAACCTACAACCTCAGTTCAACCTCTTCCATCTGCTTTGACTGAAAATCTTATGTTAGAAGTCTAGCTAGAATCAGTGCTAGATGTTCGTACTTCTTCTGGTGCCTTTGAAGTTTTGATTCAATGGCAGAATCTTCCATCCATTGAAAACAAATGGGAGGATGCTACTTTTTTTACTAAGGAGTTTCCTGCTTTTCACCTTGAGGACAAAGGTGAAACTTCATGGAGGGGTATTGATAGGTTCAAAGGGAAGGTTTACAAAAAACTATATGATTTAGTTTATTGTATGACTGACAATTTTAATTGTCTATAAGGTAGTTACTTGTCTATAGTTAGTTGCATCTGACTTCTATAAAATCAGAATGGATAATTTTAGTCGTTACTATCTTTGTTTAAAATCAGAATGGATAGTTTTAGTCGTTACTATCTGTGTTTTGTAACTTCTGAAGGTTAGGGAGGGAGAGTCTAGTTCTCTCTAATAACCAGAAAGTTATATGTTGTTTGGGTCCTCTCTTGAGAAGAAACTCAATTAATGTTATAATACATTTTACAGTTTAACCAAGTTAATTCATGTAGGTCTGTAATACCAATAGGTCATTTACTAAAAGAGGCATTTATTTAAAAATTTTAAGTCATATTATAATCCTGGTTACTTCCCTACGCATCAAAAATATCTTGGTTACTTCCCAATACACATTGTTTGTTTTAAGTGAAAAAATAAATAAAAAAATAATAGGAGGGAAATAAATAAATAAATAGGATAGAAGAAATTAACTTCCATTGTTTGGTTATCCTTGAAATGGAAGGAATATGGGTCTCGTGAAAATTGCATCAGCCCCTCTAGACATGAAATTAGTTTCATCAATACCATATAACAACTTTTCAAAATGAATAAACAATATTTTATAACACTTTAAATTTTAAATAATGTAATAAAAATTAAACATTAATATAAAACAATCATTTAATTCTTGATTTTCATTTTTCATCAATCCAAACAATCGAAAAAAAAAATCACAGATACTCTATTTCTAGATTCCTTTATTCTATATCATTTATAATCCAATTAAAACATAAAGTTGTTGCTGTACAGTTTTATCTAACAACAGAAATTACGGAATGACTCGAAATTCTTACCCGACCTTACAACAGGTCCCTTTTCTACCAAATACTGAGCGCTAGAAACTAAAACTCGCTCCTCAATATTAAGAAGATTCACCCCAAAATAGAAAAGAAATATAGTCGTCAGCCACAAATAATACTCTGACCCACACGAAAAGGGTCGGGTAGTGTAGGACCCATCAAAATGATATTTGCAAAACAATGCTCAAACCACTACCTCCAAAACCAAAATAGAACAACACGTATTGTCGTGCCTTTTCACAATTTTTATTTCTTGGTAAGAATAGAAAGATGAAAACAAACAATTAATTTAACACGCTACAAAATCAGTCCTGATTAAACAGTTAAGTAGCAGTAAAAGAGCGAGAAACATGAACATAATCAGAGTTAATAAGGATTTATATTATATAATTATAACAACAATAATAAAAGCAAAACCCATTTTGGTTTATACATTTCTATCTCTTTTACCCTCTAGCTGTACACTACAACAGATTCTATTTTTCCTGTTCTCTATTCAATTTTGTTCCCTTTCATCTTCCCACTTGTCCTTACCCGTGAATGCGGTTCCATTTTCTATTCAATATTTCTCTCTCAATTTTTCAATTTTCCCTTATGATATTACCTAAAAATATAAATGCACTGTGTTTTACATTAGCAATAATAGTAACTAAAAAAAGAAAATAATTTTGTTAAACCCAACAAAAAAGATTGAAGAAGTTGTTTGTTTCTCAACTAAAATGTGAGAACTCCATTACATATATTTAACAACAAATACATATTCAGCACACATTCAAAAATAAATAAGAATGTATTCAACACCGAATCATAAAAAACCAAATACTTAACTAAATTAAAATCTAAGCACCGAATTAATCAATTCAACAAGAACAAAAAACACATTGAGCAAAATGAAGTACCCGACGGTCGCAAGCTGAGCAAGGAAGAACGGATAGTTCTTCAGAGGAACCAACGCGAGCTTGTACAGTACTCTGTTTCCTACGCCCATAACCACCGTCACCGCGGCGGCGATAATCACCTCCGCCGAACGATTCACGCTCTTCCTCCCGCTCTCCGACGCGAACTCCTCAACCGCGCACAAGCGCGGTCCCGCCTTCTCTCCCTCCTCATCTAATCCCGATCTCGCCCATGCGCCGCCGTACTTCGCGGCGCACGGCGGCTGCGTCAGTCGCAGAGCGATTCTCGGCCTCCAAGGCGAGTAGCCGTAGCGGACCGCAGCGGTGCTCGGCGGGCATCGGAGGCCAATTTGCCCGCAAGACAAAGTACAGCCGGCGGCGGGGGAGCGCCGGAAAAGTGACGTCATGGTTGCGTGACGTAATTTGAGAATCCGAAGTGTAGAGAGAGAATGGGAGAGGAGAAAATGCGAGTCACATGAGTCACGTTGGTCTGAACTCAGAACAGAGGGAAGGAATCGGAAACTGTGTGTGTTTTGTTTAAAACCAAGGTTTGTGGTTGTGTTTTAGGATTTTTTAAAATGAAAGGTGGTATCTTCAATAATACCTTGAAATAATTTTAATTTTTCTTACAATATATTTTTTTTTTCTTTTCAAGAGCACCATAAAAAAATACAATGATTAATATTTTTTTTCTTTTAAAAGTTTTAAGGTAAATAATTTAATATTAGAAAAAGTATCTCAAACTCAACTTTTTTTTTTCAAAAAAACAGCATATAAAATAATAAGGATTATCTTAATTTATAAATTATAAATGAGTTTTATTTCTAATTAACGTAAAAATATAGCAAAACAAGAGTATAAGAAGTCATGGTTTAACCTTATCAAAATGCATGGAATGAATTGAAAGAGGAAGAGGCAAAGAAAATGCCTCTAAAGGAATCAAGAACAATATTCTTATGAGTATGATATTTTTTTAAGGATAATGATGTTGTACAAATAATGTGTATTTGTTGATGAATTTAGTGAAAAAGAATAAATGTTTTTTTGGTATGAGATATAACTTTTGTTGGGAAGTTACGTTAGAAATTGATCATTTTATGCATGAAGCTAAGGATGACGAAATGATACGTGAATATCAGTTGAAGACGCTAACAAATTTTTTTTGTTGAAAAAAGTTGTTAATAATAAAAGGGTTTAGTAAAAACAAGAGCAGATATTTTAGTTTAGTATATATGATGTGAAGGATTGTTTGTTGTATCCAACCGAACTAAAGACTCACTCTCGTTCTATCTCGTATTCACTCTCTGACTCATCGTTTCCTATTCTCTATTTCTCCGTCTCGGTCGTTGCATTCAGCTTCAGTGTTCATCTCCAAAGTTCCTTTCCGTTGCACCTTCCTCTTCGTTGCGCCTACATTGCAGGTAATTTTCATATTTCGTTTTAATTTAGCACTAGAATGGTGAGAACGAGAATGGATTTAGGGTTTCATTGTTGACAATAGCGGGAGAGATTTTAGGGTTTTGCTGTTGACAGTTTAAGAACTGATTTAGGGTTTAATATATCTTGTACATGATTTACGATTCTGTATCCACTTCCTAAATATCTTGAGTTTGACTGCTTAAATAGCTCTACTATCTTCAGCCCTATCTGTAGGCAGTGTATGCTAAATTCCGTTTCTCCATGTCTCCCTTTGTATTGCTACTCTTTTTGCTAATATTGTTATTATTATATGCTGTCGATTGATGTTGATTTTCCGCCTAGAATCTATAGACTGACTTTTGATTTAAAGGCAAATACATCTTTTAATTTTGACTCTGTATTTTTGAGCATTTGTATAAGTGTAGTATAAATCTTTGTCTTGCATTCTTAGTCTTTGATATAGCCTCTTCTCAGTATCTGCTATAGCATGAACTGCATTTTTGAGGTTGCTGCTGTTTGTGATTGGTAATAATAGTCTTGGATAGTAAATTATAACAATATATTAATTATTTTCAGTTAAATAACTTTATGTAAGTTTAAAGGTAATTAGATGAATTGAAAGGTATATTTTGTATGACTTTGGCACCTTATAATATTAGAAGTATCTAGGTCTGCTAGTGTGTGTTTGTGTGTGATGGAAGTAGTTCCTTCCTTTTTTTTCCTCCTGTGCTTGCAATTTGAATTTATTTGGCTTCCATTTTGTCAAGTTCTTCCAATTTTTGCGTTCCTTTAACTATCATGAAATTCATGGGAACATTTTCCTTCAACTGTACTTCCTGTACAATTTAGAATATAGTGACAATGACAGTGTCTTCAACTGTGTTTGTAGTTTCTTTGGAGATTGGACCTCATGATAATAATGCTAATTGCAAAATCAATTGATAATGGATTTTAAACAGGCAAAATTCATTTAGTGTTAATCTAGAATGGCCAGATGGGATGCAATCTTATCTCTTCCAGTACAAAATCCTCCCACATTGGAAATTTCTTCTTCTGACCTAGTGTGGTCAAAAGTGGAAGGTTGGCATGATAAATTAGATAAAGTTGCTCTAATCCCATTTGCTAGAGTTGATGATTTTGTGAGGGGTGAATCAAATAATAAAGAATGTCCTACAAGATTTCATGTTGAAGCAAGGCGTCGACGGTCTCCATCAACGCCTTTCAAGCAAAAGGTTGATGGCATACTAGAGTACATTTTGTAAGTTGTAATTGTCTTTATTGGGAATAACTTACTCGATGTTACTGTTTTTTGCATTCTACTGCAATGTAGAGATTAATACTATCTCAATGTAGGTATTGGTGTTCCTTTGGTCCGGATGACCACAGAAAAGGTGGTATTGTCCGACCAAGTCGAACTACGTATGTTCCAAAGAAGAAAAATGCAGGTAGACCAAATACCAAGAGAGGTTGTACTTGTCATTTTATTGTGAAGCGCCTTATAGCTGAACCTTCAGTTGCCCTAATCATATATAATGATGATAAGCATGTGGACAAAAAGGGTTTGCCATGCCATGGTCCACAGGACAAAAAGGCTGCTGGAACACGAGCTATGTTCGCTCCATATATCTCAGAAGATCTCCGACTTCGGGTTTTATCTCTTCTATATGTTGGAGTCTCTGTGGAAACCATTATGCAGAGACACAATGAATCTGTTGAGAGACAAGGTGGTCCATCTAACCGTGATGACCTTTTGACCCACCGCTATGTTCGACGACAAGAGAGGGCAATCCGTCGATCTACGTATGAGCTAGATGATGATGATGCTGTTAGTATAAGCATGTGGGTTGAAAGTCACCAAAATCAGGTTTTTTTCTACGAAGATTTCTCTGATTCAGATCCATTTACTCTGGGCATTCAAACAGAGTGGCAATTGCAACAATTGATTAAATTTGGAAACCGGGGTCTGCTTGCCTCAGATTCAAGATTTGGTACAAATAAATTACAGGTTTGTTACTTCCATTTTCCCTTGATTTGAAGTAACCAAAAATATATTTTCTTTGGTTTAGTTTTCTTGAAACTAAAAGCAAGCATGCTGGTAATTGTTATCCAGTATCCCATTCATAGTCTTCTAGTGTTCAACTCAGAAAAGAAGGCCATTCCAGTGGCATGGATAATAGCACCAAGGTTTTCATGTTTGGATGCACATCGATGGATGAGGGCTCTTTACAATAGAGTTCACACCAAAGATCCTACTTGGAAGTTGGCTGGCTTCATAGTAGATGATCCATTATATGATATTCTAGCAATCAGGTTGGTTCAAAATTTATGTGATATTTTCTATTGTTAAAGGTAGCAATTCTTTTAATGTTGAATAAGTATAGCAATGCATTGCAAACTTTTATTTTTACAGTGACGTCTTCCTGTGTTCTGCTTTTTCTGTCAAGACCAAAATTAATATTTTCATCTTTTTAAGTGTTTTTGATTCATGTGGCTTATTATTTTTAAAATTCAAATTTCGTGCTTGTGTGGGAAAATTGAATTTGGGAAATAATTGCTCTTAGAAAGTGTCTTCGATGCTTGTAAGGACCTTGTGGGGTGCTTGTGTAGTTTGCGTCTGTGATGATGCTATTACTGATGATGATTGGTTCTAATGCTGATGGAGAAGTCGTTTTTTGCATTTTGAAAGCTGAAGTATGAAACCTAGTTGTGCTTTACTCCATCAGTTCAAGGAATTTATTTTACCCCAACAACCTCTTTGCTAACAAGTATCTATATTCTATATTTTTTCAGGGATGTGTTTCAGTGTACGGTAATGATTAGTTTCTGGCGAGTTCGTCATTTATGGCATAAAAACTTAGTAAAGTGCTTGAAATCTGATATGCAAATAAAGATATCCAGACGGCTTGGGTGGATAGTGGATAATATTTGCCGTCTTCAAGGAAACACGTCACTCTTTGAAGAATTCATGGAAGAGTTTATTGATGAATCCAAATTTATGGACTATTTCAAGTCCACATGGCATCCTAGAATAGGTCAGTAATACCTAGATAGTGGAATGCGATTTATTTTCTTATGAAATTAAGAAGTAACAGTGCGCCCACAATCTATTATAACTGTTCTTGTTCTTATTAGATTTATGCCCTATTCAGGAATACAACATCTGCATTTACTTGGACACTGTCTGTGCTCTAATTAAATGCTAAAATTTTGATGTCAAAATTATGTATACACGAAAAATATTATTTTAATTGGGGGGACAAAATTAGTTTTGTTTTTCATGATCATTTTCTAAGGTTATGAAAAAACTATTAATAATTAATAATGTTCATAACAACAATATATTATCCTTTAAAAATAATTTTGACAGTTTAGTCACCCGCAGACCCATTTATAATATAGCATATTAAATAAAGAAATGGAATCCATTAGCTATCCCAGATATTAAACTTCATTTCTCAAAGACGCACGTGGTGGAAAATTATATTTCTTATGAAGATGGTAATGGTTTTTCAAAATAATATAGATTCATTCATATTATGGTAAAGATTTTGTTACAATGACAACAAAGAGTTGGTCAACTTGATTGATGCCAATACATTATCGTGATGAATATTATCAATCATCAAGTGTGGTAATTTTGAAAGTTGACTTTAATCATGTTGTGCTATTTATGTAATTTTAGTGGTAGAATATGTTTAAAAATTTATATGTGCGATGATGTGATGTTCAAGGCTTCTTATCTGAATATGTGCGCGGTCTTTTACTGGCTTACTCTTGTTGGTTGGGAAAAACCACTGCACATAATATACTTATTAACTGGTTGTGACTGTTGCTGTTTTTTTTTTTCCAACTTATTATATTTGCAGGATGCTATTTCCTGAATATTTCGGTTAATACAATGTCAATCAGGTTGAGGATAAAATCATAATGTTTGTATGGGATAATTTTATAATGTGAATTTGTTATTGTAACTTTATGTACATTAAAATTACTGTCCCTTTGATATAGGAGCATGGATCAATGCACTTCAAACTCTTCCACTTGCTAGCCAGGAGTCTTGTGCAGCAATAGAATATTACCACAACCAATTGAAGATTAGGCTGTTGAATGAAAAAGAAATTGGTGTTTATCAACGGGCAGATTGGTTGGTGGACAAGTTGGGTACAAAAGTCCACTCTTATTTCTGGCTGGATGAGTACTCGGGAAAAGA
Source organism: Vigna reflexopilosa (assembly GCA_027742785.1). Classification (NCBI taxonomy): domain Eukaryota; kingdom Viridiplantae; phylum Streptophyta; class Magnoliopsida; order Fabales; family Fabaceae; genus Vigna; species Vigna reflexopilosa. Next base: position 12,741,082 of record CM050926.1, read on the forward strand.
TGATTTTGCACGATACTGGAAAAATGAATGGATGAGTGGTTTGACATCATGGCGCAAAGCACTGAACATTCCAGACGCTGATGTCTCAATAGAAGATGGATGTGCTAAGGTTACTGATCAAGATGATCGAGATAAAGCTTTTGTTGTCTGGAATACTGGTTCAATTTTGAGCATTTGTGATTGTAGTTGGGCACAAGATGGCAACCTTTGTGAGCATATCTTGAAAGTTCTCAGTATCTGCCGAAAGAGAGGGTCCGTTTTACCATCTGTCACCTTATTTCAGTATCACCAGGCACTGAATAAAATGCTGCATTGCCCCCCTTTTGATTCTTTAATTCGTGATCACGCGGTGTCATTGGCAGTTTCAGTTCGGAAGCAGTTAAATACTCTACTGGATAAAGAAAGCGTCCAAACTGACACTAATTCCATGGAGAAATGGATCGATATTGATATTGCACTGGAAAGTTTCAGGGCTGTCTCTGGTAACCGGGGTCAGGACATGGTTATTAAGAAGCATGTCATCAATGATGTCTTATCTTTGGATGGTGGTGAAGATAGACATCATTCAAATTTAGCCCCTGCATGTGCGACTGCAATGCATGATATCACCGATCAGGGTGAGGATGGAGTTATCACTAGAAATGGCGAACGTTTTGAGAGTGCCAGTTTTATCTCTGATATGGATGTTGATCCACCATCAAATTGTGTTAACCCTCCTGTCTTGCATCCTGTTGATGATACAGTTCCAAGTGACACGTTGCAAGAGAACAAAGAGTGGGGCTTGGCTACTACAGGAAATGAGATTTCAGCTTCTGAAAGTGGTGCTTTTTCTAATCATAAGATTGAAGATAATATTTTAGATAAAGGTGGCAAAGATTGTGCTATGGATGTGGATCCCCCAACCTTAGCTACACCCTCATCAACTGTTACACCCGTTAAGCCAGTTGCAGTTGATATGGGTGAAGAAAATTCAGGTACCGTCAAGGAGGATGTTAGTTGGGGTTCAAATACCCGAAATGAAATCATGAATCAGAACACACAATGACAATTTAGAGATATAGATGCCAATAAAGATAAATTTTGATACACTGTAAAAAAATGTTCGTTGTCAAGTAATTAGAAAATCATTATGGCGAAGGTCAATAATTTTAAATTATGACAATCCATAATTGAATGAGTTTATAGAACTTATTCTAGAAGTGTATTTCAATTGTGAGGTGCATAAAGCTGTCAATGGCGATGGCACACTGATGTTGCGCATTCCTCCTACCCATCTATTAAATCAAAAAGGCACGTCACTATTGCCTTACAAGATCTTTAGTGGTAAGGTTTGTACGATTAAAATGTTCTCATAAATTAGAACTTACTTCAGCACCGTAAGCCAAACATTCTAATTTATTGTCCACAAATGCTGCAAAAGAAGCTGATGGTGCTTCTGTCACCCATAATAGAACTTGTCTTCTGGACCTGTTATCTCATCTGCGAAATCGTCATACTCTTTTCATCCAATCCTTAGATATAATTAAAAATTTTCCAAGAAGAAAATAAAAGGATCAAATATTTTTATGGACTAAAATTTACTCATGTATACTAAAATTAACATAAAAATAGTTGATTGAGGAAATTTCTGTAAAATCACTTTGGTCAAAGCAGGAAAGGCTGGCATTGGAGGAATTGTTGGGAATCAACAAGGCAGTGAGTGTCCTTTTTGGTGGAGTTTGTGCATCTTTACTAATAGCTCTGTAAATTAGTTCATCTTTAAACTTTCTACATTTTAAAATAATTGGAAAAATAATGAAAACATGTTTCTCATCTCTCAATCTTTTTATATTTTACAATTTCAATTTCTCTACTTTTTCTTTTATTGTTTTCAGTTTTATATATTTAAAAACATGTTTAACATGATTAAGTGATCATGTGACAGACAAGTACTGTACTAATTTAGCATAATTTTCAAGTGTATATTTTTATAGTAAAATCTGATTTGAGTTTCTTATTTAAAAAAAAAAAAAAAAAAAAAAAAAAAAAAAAAAAACTCACCATTAGTTCTTGAGCTTTGTCTGTATTAACATTATTGTAATTGTAAGAGCAACATTGACAATCTAATGATTTGACTCGTCATTTTAAAGTCTCATTAGAACAAACGCTTCTTGTTCAGCAAAATATGATTTTGGTGTTCACACCAAATAAATAAATAAATGTGATTTTAACTCGATGACATAGACAAAATTATATTAAGGACCAAGACCGATTACAATTTTGATAGGAAATAAAAAAATTAAAAATTCAAGAAAAAAAAATGAAAAGCAAAATGATATAAACTATTTTAAAATCAACACATTTACTCCATCATACTAAGTAGCCAAAGTCTAAAGTTAGTTTTGAAAATTTTGTATTAGGGATAGTGTATTCTAAAATTCTTATTCAAAAGTTTTGTTTTAAAAATTCCATCGTGTATCATATGCATGTTGGCAAAGCTCTTCCAAGGCAAAGATCCTTTAGTCAAGTTAAATTTCTGTAGTCGAGTTGCTCCAAGGTTAAGTTTTTAATCAACTTATTTATGTCTTTTTGTTGAGCTCTTTTAAGACAATATTCTTTAATCAAACTGAGCTCCTTCAGCCGAGTTGTTCTAAAGTTGAGCCTTTAGTCGAGTTCTTTCAATTGAGCTTTGTTTGTGATCAAATTGTAACCCAAAATATACCAACAAGTATATTACATTGTCATAGTATAACAAGTGTTGTATACCCAAAGATTGGGTGTCGCGCCAGGCGGCGTTCTTGATGATCCTGTCCAATGATGGACTTATAATTTGGCCACAACTGGAAGGACCTACATGTAGGTGATGGTCTAGAGTGTGTGACAAAGTGGGTCTACACACAGGTGTGACTAGTCTTGGAGCTCGACATAAGGGATTTTAGCTTGGAGGAGCTCGGCTAGAAATAGTTCAGCCTTGGAGGTCGCTTGTAGGAGCACAACCTTGAAGAGCTCGAATGGAGGAGTTTGGTTGGAGGAGGTCGGCCTAGAATAGCTAGCCTTCGAGGACAACTCTAAGAGCTCAACCTTGTAAGAGCTTTATAAGTGTGATGAGTCAATATTTTCTCGACTTCACTTAGCTTATTGTACTACATTTAATTGAAGAATTATGTTAGAATGTCCATTATTTCTCGAGTTTTGCAAATTCTGCTTAATTTGACCAGTAATTCTTATTTTAATAAATTTGATTTATCTAAAGTTAATTATTTCCATTATTAATTGTAGGGGAAGTTTTGGAATTATATTTTGGGCTTCAAGAGGACAAAAACATCAACAACCACTCTCCACATAGGCATTTTAATTTAATTTAAATTGTAATTTCGTTTATAGGGCATTTTTGAACAGATTTAGCACATTAGGCCAAAAAGATGATAACTTTAACAAAATAATAAAATATTAATACCCCACTTACACTTTCTCTTTCCTCATAAAAGTAAGAAAACCAAGAAAGAAAGAAGGCTTCGGAAAGCCATTCACTTTGCAGAGCTCCCATGCACACTCACAACAACCACTATACCAAACTCCATCCACTAATATAATAGCACAAACAATTATATTTAAATACTCTTTCAACCTTTTTCAAAAATTAATATAAAACCAATATTAATTTAATTTTCTTCCCTTCCTTTAATATTTCTCAACATTGTTTCATATCACAATTTATTATTTAATACCACAAAATAAAATACTTAAAGTAAGAAATCATTTTATTTATATGGGTCTTACACAAATCGCACATCCATTTTTCTAGAAATCGTAGTTGTGTCTTCTTCCTTCTCCGCGCCTCCACTAAATCGCGTCGTCGTGAAGCCACCATCTCCGAACCTTTAAGCACGTAAGCTTGTCGCGATCTCCTCCATACGCGAAACCCATTGCAACAACCACCGCATGAACTCATCTTCATCACGTGAAGCCATCGCGCCACAATGGAAATTTTGAGACAACGCCATTGCAAGCTTCGTCTTCACAGAAACTCCATTCGCGACCTACAAACAAAAATCACCAAACCAGAAATCAAGCCCTAAATCACGAGAATTGCGAACCCTTTAACACCTTCATTAGCTTCCAAACCTACAAATTAGACCACAAAATCACCTAAATATCGTGAATCAGAATAACAACCTCCATGCATAGATCCACAGTTCAAAGCAATCCGCGAGACTAATTCGTGAATCCATAATCACCAGAAACCCCTCTCGCATGCGCCGGCTCAAAGAGCAAACCTTGTATCCACTTGACTACGAAGACACTGGAGCTCTTCGTCGTCGAGAAGGCATTGTCTCAAAATGCAGATCTAGCACCTAACCGTCACCACCCCGCCGCCGTCGTGTCCTCACCGCGCCATGAGAAAAGAGTTTCCTCCCAATCTCGCGAAACTCCGTCAAGCCCAATGAAATGAAAGAAAGAACGCCTCCTTAAGTCGCGCCATTGCTGCTAAACTGGCTATGCCCTCGTCACACTGTCACTGCGCTCTCACTGCCATCGCAGCATCGTCGCCGCTCTCTTGCCGCATCATCGTTGCGCTCTCACCACCATTGTAACATCATTGTTGCTCTCTCGTCGCCATCGTTGAGTTATTGAGAATGAGACATTTGGGGGAAATTTTGGGGATTCGCCCCCCAGAATCTAGGTTTTCCTAGCTTGAAGATTCCCACGGTCACAGGCCAAGAGGCTCGCCAGCCGCTTATTAGAAAGGTTTATATGCATCGGTTCATCCTGCCAACCAAGGCAATATCTCTACCACCAGTAAGGTACCAGGTGAAAAGTCTGATTAGATGTAATATCTGTGGGGTTTATGCCTCGGTTCACCTTGCCAATCGAGGCAGTATGCTCTTTAGGCATCGATTGCTTGACAACTGAGGTATATAGTGTTCTGAAAAATAAAACATTGTCATCGCCTTTTGATACGCTTCGGTTTTCCTAGAACCGAAGCGTAATGTGCGAGTTTAAAATGCGATTTTTTACTAGTGATTATTGGAAGCACACAAGGAAGAATAGAAAACCTACCTTCAGACCCTTCTTAATTCCGTAACCCATGATAATTCAAAATCCAACAAACGTTAACCATTCGTTTGGCAATAGTTTTAAAGACCAAACGATTAGTGGAAAGTTATCTTATAAAATTTCTTTTACTTTAATTTGTTATAAATTCACTTGACTATTTTATGAATGATATGTGAGTGCACTAGTTTATATTATCTTATGACAACTGCGAATTACATAAATTATAGATTGTTCTATGATATGACTAGTAGTTAGTCATTTGATAACTATTAGCTAGTCGATAGTTACAGACACCACAAAAAGAAGAACTCAGATGTATAAAGAGCAAGCCAACTTGATAATTAGTAAAATAGGGAAAATCTCCAAACCTTTATAATAGAATACATAATCTCTGTAAGATACATCTCAACAACACAAAAGTCTAGATTAGTTTAAATCTCTAGTCTATAGCTATCTTAAAAGCAGGTTTAGAAATCATTAAACATCTCAATTCTAACAAAATACTAAATGCCATGATTATACACTAGGTATAATAGAAAAGAATAATTTTGAACACTCATTCAAGTAGTCTATAACACCTGATAAACAAAGCTTAATGAACCCTTAAAACAAATCAGGGAGTGTTATGAAACAGGGGGAGCCTACACCTAGAAGAAAATAGAAAAGACAAAGGAGTTGATGAATGACAAGTGCATTTATCCTTAGCCATTCCAAACACATACCTGAATAGTGGTATCAATATACTAAAACAATTAGGAAGCACCATCCAACACCCTTTTTTATCTTTCTCAAATAAGGGGGAGAGAAATATGCCAAACAAATAGGAAGAGAGGATGATTAGGACAATTTTCCAAGAAGGAGAGATAATAGATAAAATAGAACACTTTCAAAGTAGGGGGAGAAGTACATCTAAAAGTACCCTCTGAAACAATGAATAGGAAAACTCTTCGTTTAGCATGTGTTTTTGTTAAACATAAAAAATGGGGAGATTGTTAAGACAAGATCGTTTGAGAGAAAGATTAGGATCGTCTACGTCATCTCTGGTTTTTAAGTTTAACAAACAACATTAAATGAAGTAATCATGGGCCATCAAATATACAAAAGAGTATAAACACAAAGAACATATTACAATAGTCGAAATACTAAAAGTCGGAGAAGCAACATAGAAATACAAAGTCAACATTAGAAACATCTGCATAACAAATAATCAAAAGTTATGACTAAAGCTACATAAGATTATTAAATAATAGAAGAAATAAGATGAAACAACATAAAAGCATAACATAATTTCACACAGTAGGGTTAAAACATATAACACGTACAAGAAAAATTCAAGTAAAACTGATAAAACATTGAACGCAAAACATACAATATATGAAGAATCATATATGAAAAACATAAGAATGTAGGAAGTACGAAAGGTTGCTAAGAGAAAAGCCAAGATCGTTTAGTGACTTCACACATCTAATGGACTAATGAATTACACTGAATAAAAGATGCCTGATAAAGTATTATCCTTCAAAACTCCACAATGCAAATAAGAAAACAAGGCTTATGAGAACCGCTAAGGAAAAAGCCTTTGTAAGATGCACAATTAAACGATGTCTTTACTTAATGTGTCAAGGAGTGTTTTGTTGAATGCAGGAATGATAAAACATTGCTAAATAATGATCAAATCAACTCTAGATATAGGGTCATAGATGAAAGCTGATAACGGTTGAAAATACTGTTATCTGTAATGTAATTTTGACACTAAATGCATCCTTTTTTGCTTAGAAACTTGCTTGGAATCATGTTTTTCTGTTAAGTTGTTTGAATAAGAGAGTTGAGGTTGAATTTGATGATTTTAAGACTAAATCCCTTTGTTTTGGCAGGAAATGAGATAATATGGAAAGCAGAGCTGAAGCACTAAGGAGATGGAGCTCAGAAAGGTCGGGAAAAACACCAGAAGGGAGGAAAGCACGAATCTTAGGCGCCCTTTGAGGGGCCCTCAACACCAGAATGAGTGTCGCCCAACGCTCAGCGCCCTCTAAGGGGCGCTGGGCGCCACTTTGTCCTGAAGACTTCACCTGCTTGCCCTTTTTGAGGTGCTGAGCTCCAGAGAAGTATCGCCTACCCCTGAGCGTCCTAAGTGGGGCACTGAGCGCCAGCGACACGGGTCTAGGCCTTGTTTCTGTTCTATTTTGGCTCTATTTAAAGGACCCAGACGCCCTATGTTTTTTATCTTTGGCAAAGGAGGCGCCTCACACTTTTTCACTCTCTGGAGGCGGATTTGGATGCGGGAGCTTCCATCTTCTACTTTTAGGGTTTTTCTATCTCATTCTTCTCCACTGTTCATTTAGTTTCACTATGTCTATGGTGAACTAAACTCTATTTGTTGTTGGGGGATGATGTAACCTTGTGAACTCTCATGTATTTGAATTTATTCTTAATAATATATGTTTTTTCATTAATTATTAGAGTAATTCATCTATTACAACGCTTGCTTTGTTTAACTCATTCATAGAATGATGTATGAATTGCATAAGTGTCGGGAGGTTCCTTAGAATTTAGGTTCTTGTTGAATTACTCCCAAGAGTAATATTTCTCAAGGATGAGGGTATGAATCTTGGTCGTCGTAAAGCTCTTGATCTTCACATTTAATTACTAGGAATGCTAGGAATTGCATGAACTAGTGATTAAGGACATGCTTATTTGGCTGAGGGATCGGGTTTAAGTGATTTAGTGAGTGACGTTAACATTAATGCATGAAGTAGAATTCTTACATACATGAGAGGGAACTTGGTGAAATCTAACCCCAAAAACATACTCATCTCATAATCAAAACAACATTAGTTCATCAATGTGTTACTCTACTATTGATCAAACTACATTCATATTTAATTTTCTGTCTTTGCATCTAAAATCAATGATCTCGTTTTCTTTAAGTCTTAATTAATCGAGTTATCACACAATTGTCTAGTGCCGAGAGTCTCTTGGGACACGATACTTGGTCTTACCATTTTATATTATTTGTGTGATTCGGTACACTTGTTGATCCATCAACAAAAGGGTCAAAAATATATTTTTGTAAAAGACGTCAAAAGTCTTAAACCTAATCCAAAAACTCATAAGAGTCTTGCTAAATACACTCGTAGCATAACTAGCTAAACAAGCTAGACAAACTCTTACTATAAAATGATGCCTTTGGTAAATGCACTAAAAGAACAAACCTTGTTTCAAAAACACATAATAAAAGATGTCTTACTAAACATACTATTGAACTCAACGAGTATCTACTAAACAAAGCGCCTATTAGGAGAAGCCTCTCATAGGCTAAACAATTTCATGTGCTAGACGTGTTTTCATCCAAAGATGAAACTCTCATGAAACCTTTGGTAGTTTCACTAGAAAGCTCAAATAATTAAATCTTTCCTGAACGGTGGAAAATGTGAAAAACTTTATTGTTCTGAAAAAGCATTAAATGCCATTAAATGCTCAACGTTTTAAAACAACAAAAGTAATAAGAGAAATGACATATCTTCTACATCCATATCTACTCTACCTTGTGTAGATTGCCTATTACAAGGGTCCAATTGCTTTATCAAATACAAGTTAGAAATGGACGTTAGAGACAAGAAGAAATTTGTGGAGCAATCTTCTCATCAAAAGTTGCACCAAAGAGATAGTAAGATCCACTTTTGATAAAGTACTGAAAAAGTGAGTACGCTCTAACAAGTAGACATCAAACTATGAGAACCACCTTTGACTAAAGCCATGAAGAATCGAATCTCGAGGACAAACATCTTCTAACTACTACATTTTCACCAAATCTCGAGGACAAACATAGTCTAACGGCTACATTGTCAAAAAAGTATAAATAGACGATCTTTGAAGAAGAAGATAGAAAGGATGGGCCCTAAAAGATTCATATTAAAATCATCCTCATAAAAGATCAAGGATTCTCTAAAAAATGTTAAGAGTCTGATCCTTTTGTGTAAGAAGAAAGAGAGAGAAAAGCTTAAGAAAAGAAACACTCTCAAGCTTCGTTAATATATAAGCTTTCTTTTGCAAGAAGAGAGAAGAGAAAAAATAGTAATGAGTCTGTTAGATTGAATTATAGTGAACACATATCCTATCTGCAAGAGTTGAGTTATCATCTAAGGACTTGTAACCAATCTTTTGATTGTAAATTCTGAAGAGAATTAAAACAATTTATGTTTAACTTTGAGGAGTTAAACAATAGCTACGCATGTGTGTCTAGTGGAAACCAGGATTGGGTGAAACTCTGACGTTTAACTTTGTTAAGTTAAACGATTGCTAACCGGGATTGACTAGTGGAAATTAGGAGTGGGTGAAACTCAACTAAACATTGTATATGGAGGATACCGGGAGTGTCTAGGGATACCAGGAGTGGTGAAGAATATTGCACAAGAAGGAGTGAGTGAAAATCAATCTGGGTCATAGTAATAATGATTACTAGGTTGACTACGACAACCAAGAGTGGACTAAAACTTAGTCAGGGTCACAGTAACAGGGGTTACTAGGTTGATTACGATAGTCAGAGGTTAAACTTAATTAGACCGTTAATTTAGAGGATACTAAGAGCGTCTAGGGATACTAGGAGTGGTAAATAATACTACGTAACCCGGAGTGAGTTATACTCGATACTAGTCATAGTAATAAGGGTTACTGAGTTTAACTAGTGAAACCAACAGTGGTAAGAATACTCATATGTACTGGATTGAAAATCTAGTGGAACCCTCTAAGTTATCTTAGAGAATAACTAGGTGTAGCTCAAGTTGAGTGAACCAGTATAAAAGTCTGTGTGTTATGTCTTAGATTTACAAACGTTCATCTTATGCGAAAAGCAAACCCTTAACATGCACACCTATTAACAATGCCACGGGATGTCTTTGATTTCATCTCCAAATATACACATTCGCCACAATCCATCTACATCTATTTTGAACAAGTACACTTAAACCTGTCACACTATTTATAGATGGAATTTAATAAATTCGTCGGTAATGCCTTGTATTGGATCACTGTAATTACCAACAGATACGTCCTTCGATAATTGCAAACAAATAACGTCTATCGATAATTATAAAAAAGATATATTTCTCTATAATTACTAAATAATTACCAGTGGATATTGTCCATCGATAAATTTTACTGACAACATTTTTACTAATAGATTTTTTTCCGTTGATGATCCGTTGGAAAAAAACCATTATCAACGAACTTTTGCAGTTTTCGACGGATACTAAATGTTGGTAATCCACTTTGTTTTGTAATGATGTAAGGTAGCTCATTATTTTGATTATTATCATATATATATATATATATATAATAGTTATTATTTTTATTAATATTATTTTATATAATCTTAATATTATCTATTTTTATCATATATGTCATAGATTCAGAAATTTTATTTATAGATACGCATGATATTTTACTTTTTTATATTGTTTTTTTATTTATAAAGATTCAAACTTTTTATAATTTGAATGAGTGAAAGTATTGATAATGAATATTTTCTTATGTTCCAAACCTCAAAACATAGAGTTTTTTTTATCTCATTCAAATCTTATTACTTAAATCTTATTACTTACCCGTAATGTTCCAAAATTACCAAAATGAAATACATGTCTTTATTTTTAAATATAATTTCTATATATATGACAATATAATAATGGTTTAAATACTTATTTGGTACCATGTTTAGTGGTAATTTTCAGTTTAGTACCCATTTTTTAAAATGTCTCTATTTGGTTCCAATGTGACATAAAATGTATCAATCACACCCCTTCCGTTAAATGGATGCAAACGGAGTTAACTCCGTAATGACGTGGCTATCAAATCTTTAATTTGTTCTTCTCTCTCCTCTGTTTCTTGCAACGCGCATCTTTTTCTCTCTCTTCTATATCTTTAGCAAATATTTTTTTTTCTCTCTCCTCACTTAAAACTCACCACCCTCTTCCACAATTTTTTCCTCTCCCAAAGACCTTAGAAACCTGCACCACCTCCCTCTACACCATTTTCTTTCTCTTTCGTTAACCAATGCGACTGTCGCATGCCTCTCTAATGCGACTGTCGCATGCCTCTCTAATGCTCACCTAATAACTCTTACGTTTCTCCTTCCCATTTCATCATCACTCAACTACTCCCCACTCCCATAAAATAGCCCCCAGTTCTTTGTCTGTCATGTTGGCATTATCAACAGTTGCATCAGGTTCAGATGAATCACCTTTGGAGGCCCATCCTGACTCAGTCACCGCAATAGGGATATCGGTGAAGTTCAAATCTGACATTGCAAAATAAGCAGCATCAACAACTGCATCAAAAATATTAGTATAATGCAGTTGAGTGTTGGAATCAACAGCTTCCTTATTTGGAGGTAGGGGGCGGAATAAAGCATAATCTAGTGGAATTGCATCATTGGCCTGCTGGTTTATCATAATATGGATACATGTTGAGCATAAGATATCAACCTGTTGATTGCAAAAATTTACCGAAAAGTAAGTGCATGTGATTATTATGTATATAAATCATAATGGCGTGTCTTAATTCATAATACCATGTATTTGGGGGGAAGGAAAGTAAGGTATTAAGTAATAGTAAGATTTGTGAGAAAAAAAAAAAGTAATTAAAGGTTATTTTGATGTGTGAAGCAATTAAGGCAAAGTGAAAAAGATGCCCGAGTAGAAGGGAAGTCCGTTGATGATCATAAATGGAGCCCTACTTTATTACAATTCTACCTCTTTTGCAGGAATCTTTTCCTTCTCTACCAGACCTTCACCTGTTTCTTTCTCTCTCTCCCTCCCACTCCCAGACAGACATTCAAACAACGACATCTTTGTTAGTTTTAGCTTTCACTTCCAATGACATTGCAAACCAGACAACCCTAATCCAAAATCAAATCCTACTTATTCCCATTCTTATTCCTATTCCTTTTCCACCACAATGGTAGCTGCCAAGGTTAAGCTCTTAATGGCTTTTCCCAAGTCCCATGTTCCCCCCGCTCCTCCCTACTCCTCCGCCACTAAATCCTCCCTCACGCGCTCCTTCGCCCCTTACTTCTCACGCTCCTCTGCTCAGGTTCAGCCCCGCCCCTCCGACGTCCTTGACCTCCTCCGCCTCGTCGAGGACCTCCGCGAGAGAGAGAGAGTATCGCCTCAAAACAAAGCTTCTCGAACACAAGCTCCTCAAAGAAACTGTCACCATCGTTTCCCTTCTCTGGTGGAAAACGACGAGCATTCTTCGGTGAGGCTTCAAGCGCCTTCGGAGGTGCCAGCGAGGTACACTTTGATCAAGAGTTTGAAGAAAATGGCGTCGGATCATAGAAGTGTGAACCTCAAGCAGTTTGAAGCAAATGCTCAAGATTTTAAACCAAAAATGGCTGAAAGTGAAAGGTCGCGTCATGAATCGGGGGAGCTTGCTAATTCTACTAAGGAGAAACGCAGGATTTATTAGGTGAGCATTAGAGAGGCATGCGATAGTCGCATTGGTGAACGAAAGAGAAAGAAAATGCTGTAGAGGGAGGTGGTGCAAGTTTCTAAGGTCTATGGCAGAGGAAAGAATTGTGGAAGAGGATGCTTAGTTTTCAGTGAGGGGAGAAAGAGAAAAATGTTGGAAAACGGGTTGGCTTCTTTCTTCACCAAGAGAGGGGGTGAATTGGTGTTGTTTCATAAACAAGTTCTTTTCGCAATCTTAAAGTCAAGGTCTAAAGCTTTTTAAAATTTCTTGAAATGCAAGCAATCAGAATATGTATGCAGCTGAAAATACATAGTTGACTGCGTAAAGAATAAAGTCGACAGTAATGTGAAAGATAAGGGATAGAGAAATGCAAACACAAGTTTTTATACTGGTTCGATCAACAATGCCTACATCCAGTGTCCTTCCAACCCAGGAAGCAAATGCACTATAATGGTTGTGGTTTTTCCAACAAGGAATCTATAGAAGACCTCCACGTAAAAAATATAAATCTTCTCTCTAACCCAAAACCAAAATATAGGCAATAAACCAACAAGACTTGAAACAAGAATCCCCTCTTTTGCAATCTGCCAACACCACTTTGAACAATCCTCAAAGTGCACTATCCCCTGCAATCAACAGGTCAAAAACCAGCAGTCTTCACGGATGCCAAGCCGCACAATCAATTCCAGCAGTCTTCACAGGATGCCAAGCCTTCACGATCAATGACAGAACACCTTCTTGTGCATATATTGATCAGACAATGAATGCGTAGTATAATCTCCTCTTTGAATCTCTTTCAAGAAAGATCACCACCGTCTTCTTGGAGAATTCTTGGAGCTAAGAGAAATCTGAAACAGAATTATGAAAATGTCAGTTTATCAAAAGTCTTTTTAATAAACTCGTGTTAAGTCTATTTATAGATTTATGTTAGTCAGATGATTTCTTAGTCGAATACGCTACTAATTCAGTCGACTGGATTATGACAGTTATAACAGATCAGTCAACATAGCAACTTTCAATCAACCAAAAATAAACCACATTTAATACAGTTGACTAAGTCACCAATGCTCAACAAACTTTCAAAAATATAACAGAATTCCAAAACAGACAACAGATACAGTCGAATGTGTAGCACACATATTCGACTATCAACATGTAAAACATTTTGAAATTCTTTTCTTCTCAAAATAACATATAGCACTGGTTCTCCAAGTCTGTACAAAGATTTTAGCAAAGTCGAATCCATTAGTAATGTATTCGACTGTACTATTACTTTGTCGCACAAGAATAAGTTCATAAAAGTGCTTGTGATTTTCAGCTTTAAAACATGTGCAGTAAAACATATGAAATGATGCATAACACATAGCACATAAAGCATGTAAACACGTTCCAGATATATATCAATCAATCAACACAGGAACATGTAACACAATACATGAACATGTTCAACAGATATCACAATCAATCAGCATAAGAACATGTAATGCAACAACAACATGTGCTTGTTATTAAGCAATGTGTTGTCATAATCAAAAACCAGATTGATATAGAAATTGTGTTGTCAACAATCTCCCCTATTTTTGATGATGCACAACCATGATTAATAACCAACCATGTTTGCACACTTTAATACACAACAGAGTAACAAAAGAAATATAACATAGTTATCACAGTTCAAGTACTCTGCTTGTAACACAGATAACAACAAATTAATATTAAGCAGATTATGCATAAGATAGAATAACTATTCTCCCCCTTTCATATAGCATCATAAGATCATAAATTCTTTCCCCCTTTGTGCATTAGCAAAAAAGGTATGCTCTAGATATTTTGCTGAATAATCGAACAAACAGAGATGCATCAAAAAATATTCAAATTTTTAAATGCAATGATGATCCCTATATCACATTTAATCACATGTTAATGATAACTCCTCCTGAAATGCAAGTATGTGAATTAAAAATTTGTAATGAGTGATACTCCCCCTGTCATTATGCATATTTAATAAAATCAGATTAGATGCACAATGCAGCATATCACAGATTGAACAAACAGTCTAGAACATAGTTGTATCAAAGATAAGATAGCAAACAGTTTAGATATGCAATGATACAATCTTCAACAATCTCACAATAATATCTCAAGTAAGATATTTCCAACAGATAATAGCAGATATATCAAAATAAGAAATCAGTAAATGAATAACCAAATTCCAGAATTGGAATTTATAATCCTGTTAAGAGCAGTCGATTGCACAGTTTCCTCAGTTGACTACATTGCTTTCCAAAGCTGTTGAACTCTTCTTGAAATTTCCAAAGCAATGTTATTCCTGCAAAACCTTTCAAAGATCCTTTCCAGATCAAGCACTTTAGTTAAGCAAGAAATATATTCATAAACAACAGAAGTCAATATGTACAGATTAATAACAGTTCAAGCATAGTTGACTTCAAACAGATTGCAGTCGAATCAATCACTCAGGTCAAGTAATATCAATCAAATTAAAAGCAACAGTGTTGATTCAAACTACTGATTTCATTTCCTTGAAAATAGGATATTACAATGATAGAACAAAATCAAGAAACAAAAGAAAAACAACAAACGATGGCATTCTAAGCCAAACAAAATGAAAAGAACCTAGTCTATGACTTAAAACAAAAACAGGGTAAACAAAACTTTATTATGATTCAGAGGTTCCAGAAGTACTTTCATCACTAATGTCATCCACATCTTCCTTTTCAGGTTCTTCTGATGATGATGAGATCTCAACAAAGTGTTTAAAAATATCATCCATCTTTTCATTTAGAGTCTTCAGCGACTTGCTTCAGATATTTACTCTTTTGGAAGCCTTCTTAAATCTTTCTTCCACACATTTTTCGAATTCAGAGGTAGATGCAACTGGATCTTGATCACTATCATATTCTTCAGTAGTTTCCTTTGTTTTTTAGGAGTCTAATTCATCTCTAAATACCCATCCAAGAGGTGTCCTCTTCATTCCAATGCACGTCAGGGTGGCCTTTCCAATCACATTTTCTTTGCCACACATTCGTTTATTTTCACCAGTGAGAATGACACCACATGTTTCCAGTACTTTGCTTATGAACACACCATATGGAAGCTTATGCCAACCACCTGTTCCTACTTCTAGGATATGTTCTTTAAAGACAGCTACCCAATTTGTTTGTATCCTTTGTATAATGGCATAGAGTAGACAAACATCCTTAGGTGTCAGCTTGATGATATTATACCTTCCGGGCAAGAGGATATGTCCAATAATGAAAGCAATAACTTTTTCTTCTTTGTCAAGCCATTTAAACAGGAATCCTTTTTCCTTTCTGTATCTCTCGCGATATCTCATAAAACTCTTGAACATATCAGTTTTTTTAATCTTCTTGTATAGTGGACTGTCAAATTTATGAGACACCACTCCAATATCTTTCAGTCCAGCGATTTTCCACCATATGTCATTATCGATGACAATGTCTACACCTTTAACTCGTGAATGAATATTTCCATCAACTTCTTTAACATTGTGATAGAAAACTTCCACCAATTCATGATAGCAATTGCCTTCCATTTTAATGAACTTGTCGAGAGCTTGAAATCCGAGATCTTCAGGAAACATAAATTCTTCTTGTTCAAACAGGGCTAATTCAGCCATTTTATGTTTAACCACTTCCTTGAGTGTTCTCAACAGGAGAAATCTTTCTCTAGTATTATCATCACTAATCCAGCCAGAGGAATTTGCTTCTTTCTCAAAGAAAGGAATTATCTTTTGACGTTTAAAGGAAAAGGATGCCATGTAGTAGAGATAGGGAGCACTCTTGAGTCAGAATAAGGGTTTTGTTGTATCCACTGTTTTTAACACATCAGACTAGCATACTCATATATAGAGAAAGATGCGCCAAAGATTTTCATTAAAACCCCAAGTTTAAATTCTAATGGTCTGAAAATCAGAAATTTAAAATACTTGCAGACCATAGTCGAATGTATTAATAAAGCAGTCGACTGAGATACATGAAAACAGAGTTTTGCACTCAATCAATCAATCAATCAGACAATACATTCATGTGATCACACAATAACCAACAATCAATTCAAGCATAATGTAGTAGATTGATACAGATTTACCAGTTGTAGATTCTCAAGACAATGATTTTAATCCAGATTGATCCATCCTTGAGATCACACTGCATCAACTTTGTATCCTGCAAAATAAATTAAGATTTGGTTGCTGGTACCCATTTAACTTTGGGTCCATGATTGTCAGTCCTTGTTACTTGTTCCTTTGGTTTCCAAACATATAATTTTTGAGGAACAACAACATTTCTGTAATAACAATTTCTAACAGTATGACCAACACAATTACAATAGAAACATGCATTCTTAGCAGGTTTGCTTAAATCATTAAATCTCTTAGTATTGGTTCTGCTAGATTGAGCTTTGTAATCTACTCCTTGTCTGTACATAGCTCTGCCAGATGATTTTAGTACAACATCTAAATTGTCTCTTCCTTGAGTAAACTTAGCTAGCGTGCTAGTTAAGTAATCTATCTTTTCAATATGTGCAAGACAATTTTCATAGATTTTATCTACTGTAACAGTTTCAATCTTAACATTCTTAGCAGATAACAAAGCTTCATTTAACTCTTTTTCTAATCTTTCATTCTCAGCAACAAGGTTATTAATTGTATACTCATAGTCTCTTCTTTCAGAGCTTAGTCGATTTACCTTGTACTACAGTCGCATGGCTTCAGCATGCAGTTCTTTGAATGCATCTTGCAGCAGATCATATTTGATTTCCACTAGTTCATTTGAGATGTATGCATCACTGTCATAATCGTCCCATGTTACTCTAGTCATATAGCACAAATTTGATTCCTCATCTTGATCAGCATCTTCATTACTTGAGCTTTCAGAATTTGTATTCTCCCAAGCAATGTATGCTCCTTTTCTTTTCAAATTTTTGCCTTTCGGGAATCTTTTCTTTCCTTTCTGCTTCGGCTGTAATTCAGGAAATCAGGCTTGATGTGTCATTCCTTTCCACACTCGTAACACTGGACAGCGTTTTTGCTGAAGCTATTTTTTTACCTTGACCTGCATGGTTAAATAGTTGACTATCATTTTGAATAAGTCGACTAAATTTACTTACCATCAAGGTCATCAATTCTTTTTCGTCCATGTCTATTTCTGAGTTATTCTTGCTTGAAGCTTTCAGAGCAATGGACTTCTTCTCTTCAATCTCCTCTTCATCCTTCAATCTACCGAGTTCCAATTCATGTTCACGTAACTTGCCAAGCAAGGTAGCCATGTTCATCATTGTGAGATCTTTGGATTCAGAGATTGCTGTGACTTTTGGTTGCCAATTTCTGTTTAGACTTTTCAGAATCTTGATATTGATTTCTTCTTTATCAAAGACTTTCCCGAGAGCCATGAGATGATTTACAATGTGAGTGAATCGTTTCTGCACATCATAGATGTTTTCACCAGCTTTCATTCTGAACAATTCGTACTCTTGTATCAGTGAATTATTTCTTGCTCTCTTTACTTCATCAGTGCCTTCATGAGTTACCTCTAAGACATCCCACATTTCCTTTGCAGTTTTGCATTGAGATATCCTGAAAAATTCATCAATAGTTAGTGCAAAGACAATAATATTTCTAGCTTTAACATCATACTCAGCCTTTCTATTTTCATCAGCAGTCCAATCAGTAAAAGGTTTTCAAATAGTTTTATCATCAACAGTCCACTCAACATCCAAAATTCCTTTGTCTTACGATTCAAGAAAGATTTGCATTCTAATTTTCCAAAATGGATAATTTTCACCAACAAACAGAGATGGTCTGTTTGTTGAAGCACCTTCACCAAAAGTTTGAAAACAGGAAGCCATCCACAAGTGTATAGTCGAATCAAAGAAAAACAGAGTCGACTAGTTTTTCAAATATCTTATGAAAACTAGCTCTGGTGCCAATTGTTGGAAAACAGGTTGGCTTCTTTCTTCACCAAGAGAGGGGGGGTGAATTGGTGTTGTTTCAAAAACAAGTTCTTTTCGCAATCTTAAATCAAAGTCTAAAGCTTTTCAAACTTTCTTGAAATGCAAGCAATCAGAATATGTATGCAGCAGAAATACGTAGTTGACTACGTAAAGAATAAAGTCGACTGTAATGTAAAAGATAAAGGATAGAGAAATGTAAACACAGGTTTTTATATTGGTTCGGCCAACAATGCCTACATCCAATGTCCTTCCAACCCAAGAAGCAAATGCATTATAATGGTTGTGATTTTTACAACAAGGAATCTATAGAAGACCTTCACGTCAAAAATATAAATTTCCTCTCTAACCCAAAACCAAAATATAAGCAATAAACCAGCAAGACTTGCAACAAGAATCCTTTCTTCTGCAATCTGCCAACACCACTTTGAAAAATCCTCAAAGTGCACTATCCCCTGCAATCAACAAGTCAAAAACCAGCAGTCTTCACGGATGTCAAGCCGCACAATCAATTCCAGTAGTCTTCACAGGATGTCAAGCCTTCACGATCAATGACAGAACACCTTCTTGTGCAGATATTGATCAGACAATGAAGAGTATAATCTCCTCTTTGAATCTCTTTCAAGAAAGATCACCACCGTCTTCTTGGAGAATTCTTGGAGCTAAGAGAAATCTGAAACATAATTATGAAAATGTGAATTTATCAAAAGTCTTTTTAACAGACTCGTGTTAAGTCTATTTATATATTTCTGTTAGTCAAATGATTTCTTAGTCGAATACGCTACTAATTCATTCGACTGGATTATGATAGTTATAATAGATCAGTCAACATAGCAGCTTTCAGTCAACCAAAAACAAACCACATTTAATACAGTTGACTAAGTCACTAATGCTCAACTAACTTTCAAAAATATAGCCGTTAGAGTGCAAGAGCATAACAGAATTCCAAAACAAACAACATATACAATCGAATGTGTAGCACATATATTCGACTATTAACATGTAAAATATTTTGAAATTCTTTTCTTCTCAAAATAACACATAGCACTAGTTCTCAAAGTCTATACAAAGATTTTAGCAAAGTCGAATCCATTAGTAATGTAGTCGACTGTACTATTACTTTGTCGCACAAGAATAAGTTCATAAAAGTGCTTGTGATTTTCAGCTTTAAAACATGTGCAGTAAAACATATGAAATGATGCACAACACATAACACATAAAGCATGTAAACACGTTCCAGATATATATCAATCAATTAACACAAGAACATGTAACACAATACATGAACATGTTCAACAGATATCACAATCAATCAACATAAGAACATGTAGTGCAACAACAACATGTGCTTGTTATTAAGCAATGTGTTGTCATCATCAAAAAGGAGATTGATATAGAAATAATGTTGTCAACAATCTCAACAAAATAAAGTTATTTGCTAAAGATATATAAGAGAGAGGAAAAGTTGTGTGTTGCAGGGAAACATAGGAGAGAGAAGAAAAAATTAAAGATTTGATAGTCACGTCACTACGGAGTTAACTTCGTTTGCATCCATTTAACGGAAGGGGTGTGATTGTGATAGGATGATGAGGGTGTACGTTAGGAGAAAGAAGAGTATGTGAGTAGTTAGTTGTATTAGCTGGCCTAACTGTATGACAGTTAGGAAGGGGGAACACTTATTGTGTATAAATAGTTAAGGGGAATACGGGGAGTGAGGCTGAACTGTTAGTAGTTTCTAAACAGGATTGGTTATCCTTGTTGGGGAAGGTTAAGCTTCCTTTGTATTCTGGTACTCTTTCTTGGAGATCAATAAAATCAGAGGTTATTCATACCTTTTGAATTGCTTACGAGAGTTGTTGAGTGATAGATAGGATTTCTTTATCAAGAAACCTATCAATTTGGTCCGACCTGCCGGATTCCATTTTTGCGAGAAGTGAACGAAGATGGAGAACGATACCGATGCGAGACTGGAGGAATTTGAGATCACGATGGAGGGAATGAAGGCTGAGTCAGCTGCTGTACGACGAGACTTGCAGCAAATTATGAAGGTCTTGGGTACGCGCGTTAATCCACCAGAAGGGAGTTCCGATGACAGTTCGGTGAACGACAACAGACACCGAAGCGTGGGGGAAAATGAGAATGGAGGAAATGGAAACAGAGTCGAGGAACCAAAGCCGTGGAGGAAAAGGATTGAATTGCCGACATTCAATGGAGACGAGCCTTTGAGTTGGCTCAACAGAGCGGAAAGGTTTTTCGACATTCAGAAGGTGATGAGCGATGAAGACAAAGTGGAAATCACGTATGTGAGTATGGAGGGAAGCGCAGCGTACTGGTTTACGTTCTGGAAAGAGAAAGCAAGAAATCGCTCCTAGGACGGTTTGAAGGCCGCGATGATTAACCGGTTCGGTGGGGGATTTAGAGGAACGGTGTTCGAGAGGTTGGCGTCGTTGAGACAGGAGGGCACGGTGGAGGAATTTGTTCGCAACTTTGAGGTATTGACTGGACAGACGAGGGGCATACCAGAGGAGCAAGTACTTGGATATTTCCTAGCCGGACTGCGGGAGGACATAAAGGGGCAGGTTCGAATCCAGAACCCGCCGGATTTAATGGAAGCAATGAGGGTCGCTCGGGACGTGGAGGATGCGATGGTGAGAGCGCAAGGGGGTTTTGCGAGTGGGTTCAGAATGAATCCTGTAGGGGCGCGATCATCAGGAGGAGTGATACGAACCGACCCGATTCGTAATCCAGCGAACCTAGGAGGCCGAGTGGAGACGGCGGGAAATGCGAGAAGAGATGGGGGTATCGCGAACACGAATACGAGACTGAATATCGCTGGGGGGAACGATAATCGTGGACGAATGGTGAGAAACCTACCATATCCGGAGTTTCTCAAGAGAAGCAAGGAGGGCCGTTGTTTCCGGTGCGGAGGCCCATTCGCGCCCGGCCACCGTTGTGATGAGAAGAGTTTGAGGGTATTATTGTTAGCGGAAGACGAAGAGGAGGAAGTGGGGGAAGAAACCGAAACCCAAGGAGAGAAGCTCTTGGAGTTATCGGCCTGTTCTGCGGAAGGGCTAACGTCGGCCAGAACGCTGAAATTGACAGGGGTGATCGGAGAAAGGAGGGTGGTGGTGCTGATAGATAGCGGTGCCAGTCACAACTACATAGGCCGGAAACTGACGGAGGAATTAGCATTGAAAGTGACGGACACCCCAGCGTATTGCGTGAGTTTGGGTGATGGCCATCGGAGAATGACGCGGGGCCGGTGTGAGAAGGTGACGGTGAAGCTGGAGGAAGTCGATGTGGAGGAAGATTTTTACGTATTTGAGTTGGGGGGTGTAGATGTAATATTGGGAGTTGCGTGGCTGGCCAAACTAGGAGAAGTAAGCACCAATTGGGGAAAAATGACTATGGTTTACAAAGTGGGGGATAAAAAAATATGTATAAAGGGTGATCCATCATTATCGAGACAGGTGGTGAATGCCAAGAGTTTGCTTAAACTAGTGGAAGCTGACTCAGGGGCTGTGGTTTGGAATCTGTGCAAAGTGGAGGAGGAAAACTGCAGTGAGTGGGATCATGATGTGACGGAAGACCAGAAAAAACAATTACAGTCGGTGCTGCAGGCGCACTCTCCCGTTTTTCGTGAATTTCAGGGGCTGCCTCCAAACCGAAACAGAGAGCACTGCATCCAACTAAAAGAGGGAGTAGACCCCATAAATGTGAGACCATATCGTTACCCGCACCTCATGAAGGGGGAGATTGAGAAGCAGGTGGAAGATATGTTGAAGGCTGGCATCATTCGTCCGAGCACGAGCCCATTCTCGAGGTGATCTTGGTGAAGAAGAAGGATGGGAGTTGGAGGTTCTGTGTAGACTACCGGGCCCTAAATAAAGCAACGGTCCCCGATAAGTTTCCTATTCCCGTGATAGAAGAATTGCTAGATGAGCTGACCGGTGCACGTTACTTTTCGAAAATTGATCTAAAATCTGGATATCACCAGATTATAATGGAGGAAGGAGATGTGTCCAAGACTGCTTTCCGCACTCACCTCGGCCATTTCGAGTTCCTCGTTATGCCATTTGGGCTCAGCAATGCCCCTGCTACGTTCCAGAGTACGATGAATGAGCTATTGCGGAAATATCTTAGGAAATGGGTGTTGGTTTTTTTTTATGATATCCTTGTTTACAGTTCCACATGGGAAGACCACTTGGTGCATTTAGACGAAGTGTTGCGGGTGCTAGAGGAGAATGGATGGGTGGCCAACCAAAAGAAATGTGAGTTTGGTAGAAGGAGGATCCAATATTTAGGCCATCAAATCTCAGAGCAGGGGGTGGAGATGGATGGTGATAAGACGAAAGCCGTGGTGGAATGGGGAGAGTCGAGGAGCTTGAAGGCATTAAGGGGCTTCTTGGGGTTAACGGGTTACTATAGAAGATTTGTGGCTGGATATGGAAAGTTGGCCAAACCGTTGACGGAGCTATTGAAGAAGGGTAAGTTTGACTGGTCCGAGCAAGCAAAACAAGCGATGGATGCGTTGAAGGTTGCGATAACATCAGCTCCCGTGTTAGCTTTTCCAAACTTCGAACAAGAGTTTCACATCGAGTGTGATGCCTCTGGAAGTGGGGTGGGAGTTGTGTTGACCCAGAATAAGAGACCGATAGCTTTCTTTAGCAAGGCTTTGTCTACGGCTTCTCTAAGTAAGTCAATTTATGAGAAAGAATTAATGGCTCTCGTTTTGGCCATTCAGCACTAGAGACCTTACTTGGTGGGGAAGAAATTTACTGTGCACACGGACCAGCGCAGCTTGAAATACTTGATGGAACAGAGAATTACCACTCAAAGTCAGCAAAACTGGTTGGCAAAATTAATGGGATATGACTTTGAGATCGTATATAAAAAGGGAAGTACCAATAGGGCTGCTGATGCCCTCTCGAGGAGAGATGAAGGAGAGAAGGAAGAAAGAGAATTACAGCTCATTTCCAGGCCCTTTTGGCAAGATTTTAACGACATCCTGCGAGAGGTAGAGGAAGACGTGACATTGCAGAAAGTAATTGCTGATCTGAAACAGGATTCAAACTCTCATGGGGCTTACACTTTAGAAAATGAAAGATTGCATTATAAAGGTCGGATGGTGATATCGTCCAGTTCAGTTTGGATACCAAAGCTACTTGATGAATTCCATGTAACCAAAACTGGGGGGCACTCGGGAGTCTACCGTACATATAGGAGGATAGCCCAATCTTTGTATTGGGTGGGGATGAAGAAGACAATCACTGAATTTGTGGCGAGTTGTGCAGTATGCCAACAGCATAAGTACTTGGCAGCAAATCCTCAAGGGCTGTTGCAACCCCTACCTATTCCGCAAGCTGTTTGGGAGGAAATCAGCTTGGATTTCATAGTAAGGTTACCTAAATCCCAGGGGTTTGATGCCATTATGGTAGTGGTGGACAGGTTGAGTAAATACGCGCATTTTATGGCATTGAAACACCCCTATTCTGCTAAAATTGTGGCTAATGTGTTCACCAAAGAGATCATCAGGCTACATGGGATTCCGGTTTCTATGGTGAGTGATAGAGATCCCTTATTTTTGAGTATTTTCTGGAAAGAATTATTCAAGATGCAGGGAACACAGCTCAAAAGGAGCACGGCGTATCATCCAGAGACGGATGGGCAAACTGAGGTGGTTAACCGCATTGTTGAAGGATATTTGCGGTGCTTTTGCTCTGAACAACCAAAGAGTTGGTATGCTATGCTTCCTTGGGCTGAGTTTTGGTATAACACCAGCTATCAAGGAGCTGCAAGATGCACACCATTTGAAATTGTATATGGGAGAGCCCCTCCATCATTTAGCCGGTTCATTCCAGGGGAAACACCAGTGGAGGCAGTGGCACAGGATTTGATGACAAGAGATGAAGCCCTCAAACAGTTAAAGTATCACTTGAATCGGGCACAGGAATTAATGAAGCAGCAAGCGAATAAGAAAAGGCGGGAGATAGATATAAAAGTGGGAGATTGGGTGTACTTGAAGATTAGACCACACCGTCAATCTTCAATGCCAACTAGACTACACCCAAAACTCTCTGCACGTTATTTTGGGCCCTACAAGGTGTTACAGCAGGTGGGGAGTGTAGCTTTTCGATTGGAGTTACCTGAATCTGCCAGGATTCATTCAGTGTTCCATGTGGCGCAGTTAAAGAAAGCGGTGGGGGACCATGGGATTGAAAAGAGGTTGCCAGAGGAGTTGCAAGCTGACGGTCCTGCTTTTTGGCCAACAAGAATTTTGGAGCGCAGGCAAATTCAAAAAGAAGATGAAGTATGTCACCAAGTTCTGGTAGAATGGCAGACAGGGGGAAAAGAAGGAGCAACTTGGGAAGATCAAGCCACAATCCAGGAACATTTTCCAGAATTTAACCTTGAGGACAAGGTTATGGATGGAGGGGGGGGAGGTAATGATAGGATGATGAGGGTGTACGTTAGGAGAAAGAAGAGTATGTGAGTAGTTAGTTGTATTAGCTGGCCTAACTGTATGACAGTTAGGAAGGGGGAACACTTATTGTGTATAAATAGTTAAGGGGAATAAGGGGAGTGAGGCGGAACTGTTAGTAGTTTCTAAACCGGATTGGTTATCCTTGTTGGGGAAGGTTAAGCTTCCTTTGTATTCTGATACTCTTTCTTGGAGATCAATAAAATCAGAGGTTATTCATACCTTTTGAATTGCTTACGAGAGTTGTTGAGTGATAGATATGATTTCTTTATCAAGAAACCTATCAGATTGATACAATTTATGTCACATTAAAACCAAATAAAGACATTTTTAAAACTGGGTACTAAAATGAAAATTACAATGGGATCTATTTAAACCTATAATAATTCTTTTCGAACATTTCTTCTCATTTTTTCGTATGTTTTAAACCAATCCGATTTTCACACTTCCTTTTCTGTATTCCTTTTCTCACTTTGCGTGATTCTTTCTCATCCAAACAGGTTATATAAATCACTATTCAATATTAAGTTATTTCCCAGAATGCCATTGGTGAACATATATAAAAACTAACTATTTTGTTCCCATTTCTTGACGGGTCCCACTCTGCTCATGAAGAAATGGTGTTGAATTAGTGGTGGTTTTGTGGTTACCATGTTCCCACCCAGGTCCAGCCTCACAACCACATTTCAGTTTCTTGTTCTTCCATTCACCTCAGAACATGGTTTAGCAGATGAACTACAAGTAAGTTTGATCATATTCTATCTCTAACTATGAATTACCCTTCCAAGTTCAAAGTTTTCTTCTTTTTTAGAAAATGAAATGAAAGAATCAAATGGGTGTGCCGTTATGATTGAACAATATAGAAGAAACACAGTTACCCTGTTTATGTAATTTTTCATTTTCAAGCTGAGGAATGTGTACTGGGGTCTATTTGTGCATATCTTTAAATGCGTGGGTTCAAGTTTTCTTCTTTTAAGAAAAAGATAAAAAAAAACGAAAACGGGTTTGTTTATGGTATAACAATATAGAAGAAAGAAACCCAGCTCGCCCTTTCCTGTGATTTTTTATTTTCAACATGAGTAATGTGTACTGAAGTCTATGTGTAGATATATTTAAAGGGGTATGTGGAAGTTTGCATGATCTTTTGGTATACTTTTCAGTTTCTGCATATTCATAGAAGACATCATCCAATGCTCGATTAAACAAAGTATTATTCAAATTCATTGACTTTGTTCTGAAATAATCTTTGATGTGTTGGGATGTGTCCAATTTAGCCCTAGTTCTGATGCAAAGCGTGGTTTCAGAATTCAATACACACCAAGTTATAATCCGTATATTTTTTAGAAAAGCCAAAAAGGCTTGATTTGAATGATTTCTGTACTCTCATCAATCAGTTAGAAATCACCCTAGATATGATTTCTTAAACAATTATTGCAAAACTTAAAAATTTTATTATACATGTCATGTATGATTAGGTGGTTGAGAAAAAAATTTACATTCTAGTTACATTCAAATGAAGTTACATTCTAGAAAAAAGGCTAAGCTGTTTTTCTGTTGGCAGGTTTTCAGAATATTTGGTTCTGTGGTAGCAAGCTGTGTGCTTTGGTGAGTCTAGTTTTGTACGCCATGGACTTGGAATTTCTTGGTAAAATCCCTTGGTTTAATGCTCAGTTGAATCCATATTCAGTGACTAATTCAGTACCTACCAAAGCTTTAACTGAACAACCTAGAGAAGAATCTGGAGATGAATCCAAACTGTCCTTCATTTCATTGTTTCCTTGGGGAAAGAGTGCTGGAGACAAATTTCAAAGACCATCCACTATCAATAAAGGGTTAAGGAGGCAAGCACAACGTGGTGGGAATGGTGTAAGGGAAGATGGTGAGGCTATACCTTTGCACTTCCGGCCATATGTGTGTAAGGTTCCATGGCATACAGGGGTTAGAGCATTTCTTTCTCAGCTGTTCCCCAGATATGGACATTACTGTGGACCAAACTGGTCAAGTGGGAAAGATGGAGGATCTCTTGTTTGGGACAGGAGACCAATTGATTGGTTGGATTTCTGCTGTTACTGCCATGATATAGGGTATGATACTCACGATCAAGCTACGCTGCTGAAGGCTGACTTAGCCTTTCTAGAGTGTTTGGAAAAGCAGCATGGGAGAACTAAAGGAGATCCTCATGTTGCTCATCTTTACAAGACAATGTGTATTAATGGTAATCCTCACCAAACATTTTTAGGATAATACTCATGTTGTTCCTTATCTCCTTCTTTTGGTGTTTTATCTGATCAAAATTTGAGTTTCATTCACATCCATGATCTGCAGAATGAAGTTTAGGATCTATGGTGGCTTTTGTTACTGAAATAAAGCTTTAATTTTGATTGGACAGTAGTAACAAAAACACTTAAAGAACTGAACTATGTTTTATTCGTACTTATGTTCCTTTATGGGTTAATAACAATGTTATGTTTTTTTGTTATGACAGGTCTGAGGAATTTTCTGATACCGTACAGAAGGAATATAGTGAATCTGCAACATTTTGGGCAACCTTTGATTCAGTTTGGATGGCTAAGCACTTTGAGATGGAAAAGTTGGAACTTTCAGAAAACTCATGGATTGAACTCAGTTGGGGGAAGTACCATGTCATAAATTATGAATTTCATCAAATTTTCAAAGTGTGCATCCCTGAACCCTCACCAAGTTTCTTCAGTTTTAAACTTGTGTTGGCTAGAGCATGCTTCTTATTGTCATGGCTTCGACATTTTGTATAGACTATATGTACATAGCTTGTGTTGTAAATTGGAACTTTTGGTGTTGAGTGACTACTTGGTGTCGCAAACCAATGTGTCACTATTGAATATCATTAGGTTTTGAACTGTGAACTGTAACATTGTTTGCTTATATTTGAAGACTTAGCTTATGCTATGTGTAGCTATGGGCATGCGTTGTATATACTATAGTTATTAGGATACTTTTTGTAATTAACAATATTTGGTTTGTCTCAAAATAGGATATTTTCTATTCTACAGAACGTAATTGTATTTACATCTGCAAAAATGTGCAATGAAATGAATTATCAAAATATAATTTTCAGATACCTTTCTGACATTGTACCAAAGCGGGTTTGATCCTGCATTACACACACCTGTATCAAAATCCTTGTATGAGATGAAACTGGTCCATTTGAATTGAATCAAAGGTCTTTTTTTGACCTAACAACATGATCCGTCACAACATACCACAAATGTTGTCCATTCAAGTATTATGGGTAAGATGTTTGAATTCTTCACAACCTTTAAGAATTTGCTTGAATCTTTGATACAGGTCCGTCTAATCATATATAGTTAAGGATTCCCATTACAAACAATTTGTAATTTTTCTTCACTCCACTATCACTGTCGAGAATGGAAGTACCTCTCCCATCTCCCATTACCGGTGTATAGCTTGTAATTTTAAGAAAATATATTCTTATTGTCTCATAATTTGTTATTTGTCAACCAAATTTCCTCTTTTCTTGCTTGCACTGTAACTTTGGTCATCATAATTCTGTTTCTCGGGACATTCCAAGCAACAAGAATCTTAGTCATGTTGTTATGCAGGGGACGCTCTACTGTTTTTTGGAGTTGCTAAAAAATATGTGATAAAAATTCAAATCAAGGAATCAAGCCAGCAGCGAAGACAAAAATTCAAAATTATGAATATAAAGAAAAACAACTATGCCTAAGGTAAAGCGCCGTTGTATTTAGTTTCATGCATCTCTTTCTGCCGTCTTTATGAATGGTAAGCTCTTTTGGGTCTTAATTATTTTTTGTCCTTTTTATTGTTTTCTTTTGAATTTTCTAATTTTGTTTTTATTAATTTTTAAAACTAGACATCTTGTTGAGGTTGTTCCGCCCATTCCAACAATCGTGAGCTTGAACTTTTTTCCAATTCCTCCTTTCCATGATCAACAAGAGGTTATTCTTCCTTTGTCATTTCCTGTTAAAAGCATCCTGGTTATCAACAATACAAAATCCTCGAGATTCGTCAATGGTTGAAACTATCCTGATTATCACTTTACTATCTCTTGTAAGTGTCACCAGAGAACAAGAATTTCGTAGGTCCACAATCTCCTGTACATCCTATACTTTTGTACTTTTTGTGCTTTTATACTCATGCAAAGCTAATTGAGCGAGGCACCCAAACAACATATATACAATTATGTTCATTATTTATGGTTCAAGGTATACCTTATTTTTGTTAGAGATATTTGGGACCCGTTTTCTTAATCAAGTCATCACATTACTACATATCACTAACACTATCAAACACGTACCCTCTATCATCATCAGATATGTACCAAAGTCTTAGACAATACAAAGTTATAGTAGAAAATAGGATTGATTTTATTAATCTGAATCATGAAAAATACATTCTCATATCCTCTATTTGTAACAATCTAATTCTCCTAAAAAGGGAAATAGGGAAACTAGGGAAACAAAATAAAATAGAAGATTATACATCTTTAGGAGACATACCTTGTTTCTTTCAATTTTCACTTCAAAACCTGAGGGAATCTCTATGTACACTTCTTCTAGATTTCCATGAAGAAAGATTCTTCACATCCATCTGATGTAAGTCCCATCCAAAATGAGCAGCCAAAGTGAGAATAACTCGAACTGTATTAATCTCTGCCACTAGGGAAAATGTCTCCTCATAGTCAATCCTATATGTTTAGGTATATCCTTTTGCCATCAATCTAGCTTTATATCTTTCTATTGTCCCATCAATCTTATGTTTCACTGTGAATATCCATCTACACTCTACTGCCTTCTTGTCTCTTGGCTTATCAA
Source organism: Vigna reflexopilosa (assembly GCA_027742785.1). Lineage (NCBI taxonomy): Eukaryota > Viridiplantae > Streptophyta > Magnoliopsida > Fabales > Fabaceae > Vigna > Vigna reflexopilosa. The sequence continues at coordinate 12,770,884 of CM050926.1, forward strand.
CAATCTCCCAAGTTGAATTTATTTCTAATGCATTCATCTCTTCTTTCATGGCTTGATTCCAATGTTCAAGTTTCATGGCCTCCTGTATTGAGGTAGGAATTTCTATGGCATCAATGGTAGCAATAAAACTTTTGTGCTTATCAAGAGAGATTATTAGTGCAAACATACTGAGAAATAGGATATTTAGCACATGGTCTTTTGATCTTTTTCATTGCAATAGGTAAATCCTCAGTAATACTTACCTCCTCCACATTCATATCTTTAGGGATCCTCACCTCCAGATTAGACAATTTTTCTTGCTCGAGAGTCGAAGTGGGTCGATTTCTTCTTTCATATTTTTTGCCAAAAAATTTGTCTTCTTCCTCTTCTTCCTCACTCTGAACTATGGTAGCTTCATTGCTAAGATCTTAGGCATCCTACAAAGATAAACATGGTAATGACAAGAAGGTGAGTGCATCCATTTCAAGTGCTTTCTCCCCTGAAGTGGTGGACTGACATAAAAGGATTATGTTTCATGAAAGGTGACATCCATGGTGATAAAGACGCGACGACTTTGAGGATGATAACATTTGTACTCTTTTTTATTAGAAGGATACCCAATAAAGACACATTTAAGAGCTCTAGGATATAATTTACCACGGTTAGGATGATGAGAGTGAACAAAAAAAACACATCTAAAGACTCGACTAGGTAGACTCGTTATTAGGGAAGAAGAAGAAACAAAGGACGATAGAGACTCTATAGGACTAATGTCATTTAAGATACGAGTGGGTAACCTGTTGGTGAGATATGTGGCAGTTAACACAACTTCTCCCCGGTAATTTTTTGGAATAGACATCTGAAAAAGAAGAGATCTAGTTACTTCAAGGAGATGACGATTCTTTCTTTCTATGACCCTATTTTGTTGAGGGTGTTTACACAAGTTAGTTCATGAACAATACCATTATGAGACAAAAAATTGAGAAATTCATTATTCACATATTCAGTACCATTATCAAACCTGATTCTTTTGATATTTTTTCCAAATTGATTTTGGACAAGACAGAAAAAATTAACAAAAATTTGAAATACTTCGGATTTATTTTTCATAAGGTATGTCAACGTGACACGGGTATAATCGTCAATAAAGGTAGATTGTGAAGGACTAGATTGATTTGTGGCTTCCTGTTCTGAGGTAGTATGATTTACCCATCTTTGAGTAGACCCTTTTTTGTTTCCCATGTGCTCCAGAACATTCTTTCTTCCATGGAGTTTGAAGCATGTTTCCTACGGAGCCCCAAGATCGGGAGCTCTGACACCAAGTAGAAAATAGGACTGATTTTATTATTCTGAATCACGAAAAATACATTTTGATATCCTCTATTTGTAACAATCTAATTCTCCTAAAAAGTGAAATAGGGGAACTATGGAAACAAAATAAAATAGAAGATTATACATCTATTTTCCCTAATTACAATAGTTATATCATTAGAAAATTGTGTGGTCCTAATGATTTTGGTGACCCACGTTATAAGGAAAGGATATAATCTATGTTGTAATCATACATAATTCTTCAACAATTATTTATTTATTCATATATATATATATATATATATATATAAAGTTTAAACTTATTTGTATATTCTACTGCTTTGAGAAATCTGAACATATGACACCTTCTTTTGCTTAAAGGTCATCATTGCTTTGAGTATTTTATGAGTGGCTATTCACAAAGAAAAAGTTGTGATCGAGAGGGAAGAACAAAGAGCTGAGAGGGCAGAAAGAGCTGAGAGAGAAGAAAGAGCTTGAAAACTTTCGTAAGACTAATTTTCTGCCTATAAGGTTTTCTCTTAGGGTTTAATTTTTTAATGTTTTTTATTATATTTTTTCATATCCGTATGTAAATCTGTATATAAGGAAAAATTCACTTATATACGGATATTACATACAGATTTATCCTTGGAAAAGCTCCTGTCAAATGGCACCACCATTACATACAGATTTTATATACAGAAAATCCGTATATATTTTTTTTCCTATTATATATGAAAATATCCGTATGTAACAAATCTATATACAAAATCTGTATATAACAGAATTATTATATTATGGATTTAAATCCGTATGTAAATGAACTTTTTCTTGTAGTGCTTTTCCAATTTTTCGGTTTCTATTTCTGGGTTCCGAGCTTCTCGTACTATAGCATCGTACATATTTTATTGTAGTATATTGTAGCATTACTTTAGCCAAGTGATTGAAAGGATCTTCCTGGTCTAATCTGACAAATTGATTTTCTCTTATTAAAGAGAGTAATGCAGGTTTCATCTCCACGTCTTTTGTTAGTCTAACAATGCTTGAAAAGTGGAATGGTCCCCACTATTGAGTGTAATCTCCCAGAAATCTCCTCTGGTTGTGTCAACACCCAATTTCGTCCAGAAAAGTAAATAATTAAAATTAATGAATAAGAGAATAATAATTAATGATGGGTAAAAAAAAGGGAAAAGAAAATAATAAAAATTATTCCTTATTGCAGGACACATCACTTTAAAATGTTTTTGAAATATTAGTTTAATTTGGTATCAATATTATGGCAATAATTATAAGCAATAATTAAAAATAATATATTGATTACTACATCAGTTTTTTCCTAAGGAGAAAAAATATGATTCCCTTTTTAAAATGGGAAAATTTTCTAACAATTATTATAATCAATGTCTTGAACATTATTTCACCAAAGAAGAAACAAGGGAGTACCGAAAGCTAAAAAGGTATGTCATCTCTGCACCATTCTTTTTTTGTTGTGCTCTGGACTTTTTTTCTAAAAGTTTTTTTTACTACACACAAATAATGTTTTTTTTAAATAATAAAATAAAGGGTACGCGTCGGCCTATGGCCGATTCCTTTCTTTTTCCCACCATTCTTAAAATATAAAAAATACAAAATATTTAAAACCAAAAAAAGATTAATTTTTGTTAACCTAAACCCTTTTTTTTACAAGAACTACGTGATCCCTGATTCTTCATCATATAGGAGTAAAGTCAATCCTTGTCGGGTTCACCTTTTAAAACTCTCAATCAATCCATAATAATTTTTAAACAAACTCACAAACCTTTTTCTAGATAAAGAACTATGTGATCCCTGATTGTCCATTATAAATGGATATACGTAGGAGCAAGGTCAATCATTGTTGGGTTCATAAAACAAAAAAATATTTTTTGTTTCATAATAATTTCTTTTATTTTATTTTACTTTTATTTTTGGGGAAAATTAAATATTTCGGAAAACCACATTAATTTTATACATTTAATTAGAGGTACTGCTTTTGGGCAGGCGCGCTAGGGTGTTAATACATTCCTTACGCGTAACCGATTCCGAACCTGAAAATCTGTTTTTCGTAGACCATGCTTTTATTTTAGGGTTTTTCCATAGTTTTCCCATAATAAATTATGGTGACGACTCCCAAAATCTTTTCTTAAACCCGTTTGTTTCGGTTCGCCGTCCCATCGCAATCCCAGTTGCGACAAGTTGTTTCCCACAACCATCTGATTAGAACAATTTAATTTTAGATCAAGATTTAAATTTGCAATTGTAGTAGTGGTGTTATAATTTGTCTTTGTTTCTTTTTTTGCTGATGCGTTCAACCTCTAAATCGAACAATAAAATTTGTTTGTGTTCTCTTCTTTGCATACACAACAACTCAAACAATAGTGAGCATCATTAAATCACAAAAAATTATGCAGAAAAGTGTGCAAAAATCAATGTAACAATAACACAAAAATAATGAATAAAAAATAATTAATCTTCTAGGAATTCGTATCACGTAACAGAAAGTTTAAATGCTTGTTCGGAAAAAAACCAAGAGGGAAGGGATGCATTCTATTAAAAATTTTGTTTTCCCTTTAAAAAAATTCTTAGAAGAGAATAAAGTAAAGTAGAGAAAGGATGAGAAGAATCACACAAGCAATTTTTATACTGATTTGAATCAAAAGATTTTATGTCTAGTTGTTAATCACTCTAAAAGAAGTTATTAACCTTTCACTGAAATTTAGTTCAAGATACAATACAAGTGAAAACAATATGAAGTAGAAAACACCTTTCTTAACCGACAAGAGATTATAGCAGCACCTTCCTTCGACACAGATGGAATGAAAACAACTTGAATCAGCTTGGTAAAGAACCGCTTCCACTTTAGACACACTAAGATAACCTTCTCCTTCTTCAAGCACTTGATCAAGCACACTTAAACACTTAGAGTTTCCTAAGACACAATGATGTACTCTGTAATAGTTTAGGTAACCTTCTTAGAGTTGTGAAGAACTCTATTTATAGCTCAAGGTTCGAGCAGGGTTAGAAATTCAAAAGGCAACTTCCAACTGCCAGTAATAATCGATTACCAAAAGTTATAATTGATTGTTTTTTACCGTTATAAGGTTTTCAAAATAGTGTTAATCGTTTATCCTTAGTGATAATCGATTATTGTTGAACCTTGGTCAATCATAACTTTCGGTGATAATCGATTATCCTGAGAGATAATTGATTATTGTCGTATTGAAGTGTTTTCTCATTCTACACATGATAATCAATTATCCCTCATGGTAATCGATTATTGCTGTAAGTAAGTTATACTAAAAAGCAAGTTACAAGGCTCTTAATGGTTTACAAGTGAAAGTAAAAGCCTAATACAAAGTTTTCTACAAAAATGCTTTAACAATGAATGTAAATAATTCTTCAAGGCTTCAAGTGCATCATCATCAAAATCTCTTCAAAGCATCAATGCTTCTCATTAGTAACAATCTCTCCCTTTTTGATGATGATCAAAAACATCTTTGTTAAAAGCACTTTTTGATTTATCTTGCATGATGTTTACTAAGACAAAGGCACAAAGATCATTAGTTTCAAACAAAAACAACACATGTATTTTGTTACCATTTGTTTCTCCCCATTTTTTATAATAAGCAAAAAGGCTCTAGGAGTGGAGACTCCCCTTAAAGAGGAGCTCCCCCTCAACATGACAATCCATCAAATGAGAGACAATTTGAAGAAGATTAAAAGGATATAATGCATTCATAGTCAAAGCAATAATAGTACAATACTTTAAAAATAATACAATACTTTAAATATCAGGACTAGGGGAACCATTAGGATTGAGGTCATAGTGACTCTCAATATTGATATTGTTAAGCATGGTATCTAAATCATCTAAAAGTTGACACAAATGAGCATGGTGAGAATATTGCAGTTCAATCGGCTCTTGATGTCTAGACTGTTGAAGATTGCTCATCTGCTCCATTTGGTGGGTTAAGTTTGCAAGTTGTTCTTTTATGGAGAAGGAAGACGATGAAGGATCATACGAAGGGCCAACATTAGATGGCCCAGCTACAATTACGGGCTTCGTCATTTGCATATCTTCATCATCATCATCATTATGGGCATCTTCTTTGTGGAAAAAAAATGTTGCCACGAAAAACAAAACCTATTTGTTTTAAAGTACAATCTTCAATCTCATGTGCGGGCAACACATGAGTGGCCTTTTCACCAATTACATTGACTCCTTTGTACTCGCAAATCCTAGAGACAAGAAGAGCATATGGCACATTGTAGACAGAATACCTTTGAGCCTTCATCATGGTATCAACGATTAGTGCAGGCCAATTGATATGAATATTGTTTAAAATCCCATAAATGATGAGAAGATCATGTTCAGAACATTAGGCATGATTGGTAGCACGCGGACACAGGACCCATACTACCAAATAATGAATCATGCGCTCATCTACTTTGAATCCTCCTACAAGGAGTTGCTTGCGCCTGTTTTGGTGTTACAGATTGTAAAAATGATTGGAAGGTAAGAAGACGGTTGAAAGCTTCAACCCCAAGATGAACTTTGACCGCATCCTCTCAAAAAGGTAGCCTTACCACATTTTCTCAGATGTCATCATCTAAGATAATATTGATGCCTTTTACTTTTGTTAGAGCAATGCCATCACAAATTCTGAAATTGAAAAAGAAGACACATACCAAATCCGAGAAGAAGACACCCTTGAGTTCCACAAGATGTTTCAATTCTTGATTCTCTAACAATGTGGGAAAATGGAAGCCAATGTTGGCAACCCAGTTTAGAGTTACATACTTAGGAGCAACAACTTTTCTTTCTTTCTAAAAGTTTATGACTTCCTCATGCTTGTTGGTGTTAGAAACCCACCCATCAAAGTTTGTCAGTCATTGTGCACAAGGTTGAGCAAAGGAAGAGGCTTTGGTCCTCCTCCTGGTTGGCATCTTGCATCTAGAATTAGCCATGGTCGAAGAAATTGTGCACAAGAAGGGGGTTATAAGAAAATGAGAGAAAATGGCCTTTGAGAACTCAAATAGGCAGAATGTTTGAGAAATAAGTGTTTGTAATCGATTAAAAGGTCTTATTTATACACCTAGAGTAGCCATTTATAGACTTTGTAATAGCTAGTTTTTGAAAATGCAGCGCTTGATAATCGATTATCACTAACGATAATCGATTATCACTAACGATAATAGATTATTTTCTCAAAAAATAGTTTCTAGAAATTGTGGATAATCGATTATCACTAATGATAATCGATTATTCCCGAACTGAAATCCCTTTTTGTTGAAAACCTTGAGATAATCGATTATTACATGGGATAATAGATTATGTCTGAATCAAAGACATTTCATAGGGCCAAGACAATCGATTAGGGGCTTCAGATAATCGATTATTGAGCATTAATTTTCGAAAAAAGTAAATTTAAGCAAAATTTCTATCCTAAGACATATCTAACACTCATAAATCTCTCATAAGCTTATAAAATCTTTCCTTAGGCAATGCTTTGGTAAATATATCAGTTAATTGGTTCATAATATCTATATATTATATGACACAATCACCTTTTTGAATGTGATCTCTTAGAAAATGATGCCTAATTTCATTGTGGATAGTCCTAGAGTGCATTATAGGGTTCTTATTTATATTAATGACACTAGTATTATTACATTTAAGGGGAATATGGTTTCGGAAGATGTCAAAATCCTTAAGTTGTTGTTTCATCCACAGAATTTTGGCACAACAATTCTCAACAGCTATGTATTTAGCTTCAGTGGTAGACAATGCTACACAAGCTTGTTTCTTTTAGTGCCATGAAACTAAGGAACATCCTAGAAAATGGCAAATTCCACTAGTAATCTTCCTATCAATTTTACAGCCACCATAATCAGCATCATAATATCTTATAAGACTAGGAGTTGCATCGGAGGGATACCTGATAGAAAATCCCTTAGCCATGGTCAAGCACTTTCAAGAGAGTGAAAGTCATCCTTGAAGATGGTGTTAACTCTACCTTGTGGACCACCATTGGAGCCATCATGAAGCATGGATTGAAGAGTAGTATAGGAATTTAGGCCATTGTATTAGGCCATGTAGTGTAGGTTGATTTAAGGCTTGTATTAAGACCTAAGTAGCATAGGATTTTCCTTAAAAGTTAGACATCCAAACCAAGTGAAAAGTGTCTGCCATGTGTCATGCTTCCATTGGAGATGATTTAGTTTTAAAAAGGTAGCCACATGGCACCTTAGGAGTGGAGAGTTTTTGTGTTTTGTGAGTGGCCACATGTCCTTCCATCATTAGAGAGTTTAGAAGGCCTCGTTTTTGGCCAATGAGAGCAAAGGTGGGAGATCATGCTTTTAGGGTTAGAAGGAGACACCCTTAGCCTATAAATAGCGGTGTCTCCACCCTTGTATTTCATCTTGGAAATAAGTAATGTTATGCTGCCAAAATATGGCCATACTCTTCCTTGATCAAGACTAGAACAACCCCTAGAGGCCCTTCTAGTCACCTTCCTCCTTGAGTTGGCCTAACCTCTCTTGGAGCCACCAAACACTACACCACCACCACCATATCTCTTAGAGGCTTTGAGCTTATACCCCATCTATACCTTAACTCATCATCCTTGGACCATTTACCACCACATTTCTACACCATTCATCCAAGGAAACACCCCTACATGCACATCTCCTAGCTTTGGCCCAACCTAGCCAAGGAGGTTGCCATCATTTGGTATCAAGAGCTTTGGCTCTTCAAGAGATAAGTCTTTTGGTCCTTATCTATCCTTTATTCTTTTGTGTTGTTGATGTTATTTCCTTACTTGTCTTGTTATTTTTTTTTCTTTTCATCTATCATTTGTTTTGGCAGCAAACTGTGACGATTGTCAAACTTCAACTGCATCTAGCTCAGTTTTCCAAAAAAATGAGTAAAAATATTCAAACGAAAGCCCTTTGAGTCTAGTTTCCAAAAAAAAAAGAATCACTTCATTTGGAGTTCTGTGCAGAAAGTTATAAGTAAAATACTCAGCAAAGGTCAAAGTTGCCAGGATGTTGTCATTAGCGTTTTTCAAGTTCATTTTTGGTAGTTTTGGGTACTTTTTTTAGTCATTCCTTGTTGTTTTGTTTGGTATTATATTCTTATTTTTTGTCATTTTAATTTTTGAATCCATCCATGTTGTCTAGAGTCATGTTTAGTCCTTTACATGTCTTTACTTCCATGTTTAACCTTGAAAAAACACCAAAAATACATGTTTGAGTAAATTTCGAAACGGTTTCATTTGAGTACCTTTGAGTGCTTTTTCTTTGCATAATTGAGTTCATACTTGTTGTTAGATCATCAAAAAGTTCTTAGAGTTACGTTTCCATTATGTCCCTTTTTGTGTTTCATGCTATATTTAATTCTAGTAGGTTTTCTTCATTTTGGTGTTATAAGCTTGTATGAACTTGAAACTCCTTGTAACATTCCAGATTTGAGGTCTGATTTGGTGTGTGTTTGTGCTAAAAATTTCAAGAAAAAAAAGAGACAAAAGGTACAAAAGAAAAAGTAGACAAAAGTACAAAAACCAAAAGAAAGAAAGTAAAAGTAAAAGCACATGCGTGTACCATCTTTAACCAACTTTTGTGTGAGCTCTTTGATGTTGATTTGGGAGCTGAAACTCACATCCCTAGCTTCTGTTCCAGCAGCCATGATGACCTAAGAAGGTTGCCTTAGTGCATCGTTTGGTCTAGCTTGCAAAAGAACAAAAGCACCTTGTGTTTTTTTAGTAGTTTTGGTTTTCTGTGATCTATTCCAGTGCCTTTCTTTAGGTAACTCCTTTTTTTGTGCTAAGCTTTCTTTATTACCATTTAATTGCTAGTTTATCTTCTAAACATTCATGGTTTTGTCAAAGTAGAACTCCTTTTGAAGAGCCTTCGTTCATTTTAAACCTTTTCTTTGGATGGTTAAAAATGTGAGCATCATTGGGATAACAACCCAAAACAATGGGGGACATCCAAAGGTGAAGGAGTCCTTTAAGGGAAGCTTGAAGTCTTGGTCTAAAACACAAAACAAAAGAGTATACACTTGGTGAGAAAGAGAGATTTGTGTGTATTTTGTTTGAATTGTAAAATTGTAGTTGTTTTCCTTTTTGGACTTGTAATATTTGGACTTGTTAGGATGTGTCCTAACAAGAACATTGGACTTTGATTAATATTGCGTTTTGTAGTTGCTAAGTGTGAGGGAACCAAAGTTCCTTCTAACTTCACCATTAGGTCGCATAGATTAGCTTTAATAGCTTTCTTTAATTGTGATAGTCTAGTGTGTGTCAACTTTTATTTCAAGTTTAAATCCCTTTGAGAAGTTTGGTACAAGAGAACTTGAGGTAAGCTTTGGCTAGGAAAGACTTGGTTTCTAAGCAATCCATAGTGATTCACCTCTCTTTCTTGGAAGTGAACTTAAGCTTCTCTTGTCTCCTTAAGTCTCTTAAGGAATTTTATTTGAAATACTAAGTTTGTTTACTTAAGCCATTTTGAAAATCTTAAAAATGTCTAGGATTATTTGTGAAAATTGTTTTTCAAAATTATTTTAAAACAAATGATTTTTTATAATAGCTTTCATTTAAGTCATGGTGAGGTTGAGCTACATTCTAAAGTTAAGAGTGACCTTCCATTATTTGGTGAGAATACTAGTGCATTATCATACCTAGCTTGGGAGAAAAGAATATAAGAACTTCATCCATTCCTATTTAGGCATGGTAAATATCATATACTTAGTTTGTGCATCTCTAGGCTTGTAGGACATGCAAGTGAATGGTGGAATCAAAGACAATCTAAGGTTAAGAAAGGTAGAAAATATCCAATTAAAGATTGGTGTGACTTGAGAGCATACATGAGAAGAAAATTTGTTTCTTCTTCCCTTGTAATAAACCAAGAGGAAATATATGAGATGAGAGAGATAGAAAAGAAAGAAAGAGTTGAAAGAAAATAATATCTTGCTACCTTAGAAGAAGAGCTTAGAATCCTTAATGAAAAACAATTAATCCTAAGAAAAATGTTAACTCACCCATCATTGACATTTCAAACTCACCCTACATTATGATAGCAAACCCTTCACATAAGGTGTTATCAGTTGAACCAAAAATTATGTCATCAACATAGACTTGAACAAGCAAAATATGATTTCCTACTTTCTTTATGAACAAGGTTGAATCAACCTCTCCCCTAGAGAAATCATTATCAATCAAAAAATTACTAAGTCTTTCATACCAAGACCTAGGTGCCTATTTAAGGCCATATAAAGCTTTCTTAAGTTTATAAACATGATTTGGAAATTTAAAATCCTCAAATCCATGGGGTTGTTCAACATATACTTCTTCTTTAATAAAACCTTTTACGAAAGAACTTTTCACATCTATTTGGTACAATTTAAATTTCATCAAAGAAGCATAAGCAAGTAATAATATAATAGCTTCTAACCTTGCCACCGATGCATAAGTTTCATCATAGTCTATACTTTCTTCTTGCAATACCCTTTGGCAACAAGTCTGGCTTTGTTTTTAGTGATATGTCCATCCCCATCCAACTTGTTTCTGAAGACCCATTTGGTTCCAATGACTTGGTAGTTTTCTTCTCTAGGAATGAGTTCTCAAACATCATTTCTTTCAACTTGATTCAACTCTTCTTCCATTGCTACACACCACTTATCATCTTGAAGAGCCTCACCAATGTTTTTGGATTCTATATGTGAGACAAAGGCAATTATCATGCAAAAATAATTTAAATTGCATATAGTAGTTACCCTTTTTGAGATGTCTCCTATTATGTTGTCTATAGATAGGCCACATGGTTCTTGATAGCCTCTAGGATCATCTTCTTGTTGTACATGAGGAATTTTAGATGGAGTGTTCTCATTTATGTACATTTCTTCAAGAGCCTCCTTTAAGTAATCTTCATCACCTACAAGTGGCTTATTTGACTCAAGAGGGTTCTCCTCAAGGTGTAAATTTCATCAGAAACAACATGCACAAATTCTTTAATTACTAAGGTTCTCCTATTGAATACTTTATATGCTTTTCTAGTGAGAGAGTATCCGAAGAATATGGCTTCATCAGATTTTGCAGCAAACTTACCCAAGTTTTTTTTTTTCCATTCTTCAAAACAAAGCATTTGCAACAAAAAAATTTCAAATGAGACACATCTGGTTTTCTACCCTTAAACAACTCATAAGGAGTTAACTTTTAGAATTGGTCTATTCAGCATCCTATTAAGAGCATAACAAAAAATACTTACTACATCAACCCAAAAATACTTAGGAATATTAGATTCATTCAATAAAGTTCTAGCTAACTCTTCTCATGACCTATTCTTCCTTTCAACAACCCCATTTTGTTGGGGAGTTCTAGGTGCAGCAAAATTATGAGTTATTCCATGCTCATCACAGAAATTTTCAAAAGACTCATTTTGAAACTCACCACCATGGTCACTTAAAATTTTTATTTTCAAATCCTTTTCATTTTCGACCCGTTTTGCAAAAGTTTTGAATGCTTTGAAAGCTTCACTTTTCAAGGTTAGAAAGAAAGTCTAAGTGTACCTAGAGTCGTCATCCACAATAACAACAACATAATAGGTTCAACCAAAACATGTGATCCTAGAAGGACCAAATAAGTCCATGTCCAACAACTTTAAAGGTTTGGAAGTAGAAATCATATTTTTAGATGAAATAGAATATTTAATTTGTTTTCCTTTTTGACAAGCTGCACATAGTTTATCCTTTTCAAATTTCAACTTTGGTGAACCAATACCTAAATCCTAAGAAATCAATTTATTTAATTGTTGCATATGAATGTGTGCAGCTCTTTTATGCCATAACCAAGGGTTTTCTTCCTTTGCAACTAAACATGTTATGCTATGGCTAGATGAAGTCTCAATGCCAATCAAATAAATGTTGTTATGCCTAATTCTTTTTAATGCAATTTCAGATGAACCTTTATTATATACATTGCATTTATCACTTTCAAAAGTTACCTTGAGACCTCTGTCGCACAATTGGGTCATGCTTAGGAGGTTGTGCTTTAACCCTTCTACATATAGAACATCCTTGATGGTCAAAGTGTTTCCTCCTCCAATATCTCTGATCCCAATGATTTTTCCTTTATTGTTATCCCCACAAGTCATAGATTCTTACTTCTTTTTCTGAAAATTGGTGGACCTTTTCTTTTCACCCATCATATGCCTTGATCATCCACTATCTAGATACCACATAGACTTTTTGGGCTTTGATAGTTCCTATAAAACAAGTGAGCAAGAATTTAGGTCCCCATTCTTCTTATGGGTCCTTGGAGTTAGTAAAATTGAAAAATCATTTCATGACTTGGGCTCAAGCATATTTTCCACATGGTACACCATAGTGCTTAATGTTGCACTTGTTAGAGTTGTCACCTTGTTTCATACAATAAAAGCAAGAAATACTATGCAGTTTAGTTTTCAAAATAGTACCATTTTTAACCGAAACTCTATGTGTTCTTCTAACTTGATTGTTCCTTTTATGAACACTTTTATTTTTTAAAGATTTCTTCTTAATTCCATTATTCATACAAGATGCAGATTTTGTAGCTTTCTCAAGAAAATTTTCTAAAATATCAATATCAAGCATATGACTTTGCATGAAAGACATTCAGCAAGAGGTTCAACAATAGAAGTTTCTTTAATTTCTAAAGTGTAGATTTTATTTCTCAAAATAACCTCTTCATCTAATGCTTTTTCATACTTAGTTTGCAAATCTTGAAATTCATTTTTCAGTTTTTCATGAGCAGCATCCAATTTTTCAGATTCTTCAAGTAATTCAAGAAAAGCCTTTTGTAAATCAATTTCACTAGTGTCAAGGCTAGAGTAACATACTTGTCTTGTAGTGTTATCAATATTAGCCATCAAACACAAGTTTTCTTCTTCATCAGAATCACTTGAGCTACTTGAGCCATTATCATCCAAAGCAATGTAGGCCTTCTTCTTCTTGTGAAATTTCTTTTCTTTTCTTTGTTCACTTTTCTTGTTATTCGGACAATCGAATTTCAAATGGCCTCTTTCACCACATCCATAACATTTATAGCTTGATGAGGAGCCTTGATTATCCTTCTTCTCACTTTGAAACTTATCTTTTCCCTTAGCCTTCATGAATTTGGAAAATCTCTTGATGATAAGGCTCATATGTTTATCATCTTCATAATCATTATCTTCCTTTGAGCTTTTTCCTTTAGAAACTTCACATTTGAAGGCCAAAGTTTTTCTCTTTCCTTGGTCTTCTTCAACAGTCAACCTATTCAGCTCAAGCTCATGCTCCTTTAGCTTTCCAAACAAGATTGCCATAAACATTGAAGACAAATTTTAGGACTCTGAAATGGTTGTAACCTTTGGCTGCCATGTCCTGTTCAAAGATTTCAATATTTTCACATTCAACTCATCAATATCAAATGTTTTACCTAGACCAGTGAGATAGTTGATGATGTGGGTGAAACGTTTTTGCACATAAGCTATAGTTTCACCAGGTTGCATTCTAAAAATCTCATACTCCTGTATTAGTGTGTTCTTCCTTTCATGCTTAATGTCATCAGTTCCTTCATGTGTCACCCGAAGGACCTCCCACATCTCCTCAGTGGTTTTGCACATTGATATCTTGTAAAATTCATCTAATATAATAGCAGATGAAATTATATTTCGAGATTTTATATCAAATTTTGCTTGCCTATTTTCTTCAACAATCCATAACAGGTAAGGTTTTCTTCCTCTGCACCATCAACAATTATGGTGGGAATAATACGACCATTCATAAAAGCTTCCCAAATGCCCCTGTCAATAGATCCCATGAATATTTGCATTCTGACTTTCCAGAATGCATAATTATCATCTGTAAAATGATGGGGTCTATTGATGGAGGCACCCGCAACATGTCCGACCATTTTTGAAAAGTTAGAAATAATATCAAAGCAAGCTCTGATACCAATTATACTTTCAACAGAAATTTTAAACGCTTGTTCAAACAAAAACCAAGAGGTGAGGGTGAATTGGTTCTATTAAAAATTTTGTTTTCCCTTTAAAAATTTCTTTGAAGAGAATAAAATAAAGTATAAAAAGGATGAGAAGAATCACACAAGCAATTTTTATACTGGTTCGAATCAAAAGATTTTACATCCAGTTGTTAATCACTCTAAAAGAAGTGATTAACCTTTCACTAAAAATTAGTTCATGATACAATACAAGTGAAAATAATATGAAGTAGAAAATACCTTTCTTAACCGATAAGAGATGATAACAAAACCTTCCTTCGACACACGATGGAATGAAAACAGCATGAATCCGTTTAGTAGAGAATTGCTTCCACCTTAGGCGTACTAAGATCAGCTTATCCTTTTTCAAGCACTTGATCAAGCACACTTAAACACTTAGAGTTTCCTCAGACACAATTTTGTACTCTATAATAGTTTAGGTAACCTTCTTAGAGTTGTGAAGAACTTTATTTATAGCTCAAGATTCGAGCAGGGTTAGAAACTGAAAAGAGAGCTCCCAAATGCCAATAATAATCGATTACCAAAAGTGATAATCAATTATTTTTTACCGTTATAAGGTTTTCAAAATAGTGATAATCGATTATCCTTGGTGATAATTGATTATTGTCGAACCTTGGTCAATCATAACTGTTGAGATTGATGATAGGGGGAGCACAGGTTTAGCTTAACCCACAATCTTAGTGATATATTTATCTTTTATGATGACAACACATAATTAATAACACATATGTATTTTGTGTTACATGTTTTGTGTTTACATGTTATATGCTTTTCATTACTGTGTTAAATCTGTATAAGCATATTTGAGAACAGGATGGTGTTGTTCATTGCATATCACTGTGTTAAAATATATGATTTTATATGTGTATGCATGACATATGTTTTTGGAAAAGGAAAACCACAAGCACTTTGGTTGAACTTTAAATGTGTGGCAAAACAACAGTTTTAAGTCGATTAAATTATGGGGTAAATCGATTAAAACTCGTGTGTTTGCAATACAATTGGCCACAATATGAGAAACTACTATTATAGAAAGGTTGGAGTTCCCAAAGGAAAATACAAATGGATTCCTAAAGGAACAACCTCCTGCAACTGACAAGAAAGGACCCAAGTTCATGTAGGTACCAGCGTCAAAACCGTTTAATCGTTTTGCAAGGAAGTAGCTGCAGCTAAAGTAGTACAGAACTAAAGGATGAACTACAATGAAGAATTTATAAGTTCTTGAGATTCAAAAAGTGGTAACTGTAGCAATCATTTTTATGCATCATGCTTCATAAGTGTTGATATGAATCATTGTTGTATGCATGTTTGTTGAGTGCTTATTTGATTGATTGAATCTTGTGAAAATCTGGTTACTCGACTTTTAATCGACTGTATTATGTATTGATTCAAATATGTTATGAGTGCGTGTTTCTCTGTTTTAAGTAACACTCTGTTAAACACAAAGTCGACTTTCTTTTTAATAAAATCGATTAATAATCTCTATCATGAGCTTTCTCTGTGTTGAAAATTTGAAATTTTTTGAAGTCGATTAAGTTTTGATTTTGGAGCGAAAATGAATTTTTTAAGTTCCCTCCAAATTTAATTATTGGTCTTCAACCCCTAAAACGAAGAAGCTTGTCATTCACTTTCTCGGCAGACATTTAAATCCTTTCTTCTTTGGTATTCTGTGAGCTATATTCTTCGCTACATATCAATGGCATCCACTTCATCACAGCGGAAAAGGGTGAAGAAGGGCATAAAGAACATGAGAAGACCATCACAACTAGAAGGCTGGATAAATGATGACGATACACAATCCAAATTTCTAGATGTTTGGAAGATGAGAAAATCGGTCACACATAAATATATGAAACTAAGCTTCTTCCGGAATGAAGGATTCACATTTCAAAGCTGGTTGATTCACCAGGGCCTGAAGAAGTTCATGGAGATGGTTGATCCATGGTACCCAAAACTCTTGAAGTTCTTCTACTATAATTTGAGAATAAATTATGGAACACTTTGTTCCAAGGTCAAGGGTGTTGACATTAAGCTTACTGATGGTCTCAAAATGGGAGGAGAAAAATGTCATTGAGGCATTGATGGCTTTCATAAATTCTCGGTTTATCAAGATAGTTTGCGAAATCCAAATGAAATCAGAGACTATTCTTATTATAAAACCGGTTGTATGACGAAGGATGATAGGTTGGATGTATTTGTTGTCTCATAGATACTGATGCCGAGGGGAAGCAATCATGCTCAAGCTATAACAAAATATTTGTATCTGCTTAAAGCCATCAAGGAAAATATTCAGGTAGACTAGCTTGCAGCAATTTCTGATAACATGTTGAAGGTAACGAGACTAGAATCAGCCATGTTACCTTACTGTGTATTCATTTCCAAAATTCTGATTCACTTTGGAGTGGAATGTGTAAGTGAGTCAAGTGAATCATATGGCAGAACCAACATGATTAACAAATTTGCCTTACATAAGATGAGTTTGTTGCACACTCTAGAAGGATGGCAGTTCCAAAGTGAACATGTTGAGGAAGATGAAGACGCTGGAGAATCCTCTTCTATTCCTTACAAAGCAAGATTAGAATTTGAAAAAGCCTTGTTAAAGAAAATAAGGTCTCTAAAGGCTATATGCCTAGGAACAAGGGAAGATGTCTTAGAAATAAAGGAACATCTAAATCTAGACAATCAGAATGAGGAAGAAGCAACTGAAGATGAATCTGGTGGAGAAGGTAGTGCACCAGAAGAAAGTGTTGCAGAGGTCATGTTGCTGAAAACAAATTTGTGTTGTGAAAATATTGTAAAATATGTTTGGAAAACAAGTTTGATTGTTAAAGGAGTGACTTTAAGATTATTAAATTGTGTTGGAATTCGACTTCACCATTTTTCCCTCTCTTGTATTTGATCCATTAGCATATATGGAGTTGGAATTGATCAAGTCCTAGGAGTTTGCTTTAGTTTAACTCTAAGTTCATTCTTGGCACCTACGACCTATGATCACCACCCTTTAGTATGATTCCTTAGTGGTTGCTTGAATGGATCACCTACATTAAGATCAAGACTTTATATCCAGCTACAACCCTAGATCTGTTCTTAACATCTAGAAGCACACAAAAAAAAACTAATTAGACCACAACTTGAGACTAGTTCCCACTCAATCTTAAGGCAGTGAAGTAGGACGATGGATCAATTCATCCAACGTTAACCATAAATCAACTAATAAACTTATAATCAAAAGTAAGCATTCATAAATGAAAGGTAGTACCAAATATAAGAGAGTTTAAAGCATTGACATCTTACTCCAATGGTAGCAAGAAGTAACAATAAGGAAGAAACTACATCTCCTAATCCTCTAAAGATGTTCTATTAAATATAAAAGAAGTGAGTGAGGAGACTCTCTAGAGTCTTTCTCAAAGTCTCTGTAAAAGTCCTCTCAAGAACTCCTAGAAAGTTCTCCTTTCTAAGTCTCTCAAAATTATCGAAAAGTCCTGTTTATATAGAATTTATCATCGTGGCTTCAACGGTGGTTCACAGCTTTAACTGTGAGGTTTCCTCCCTAGGTGGGTTTCCTCCAGGGCTTAAGTTGTGCGTTGCTAAGTTGGAGCCATCTTGATATTACTTCATGATAAAGGATTCTCCATGGCTTGAGCCTTAAGCCAGGGCTTGAGGAAAACTTCCATGATGGGTTTTCTTTATGAGGCTCAAGCCCCTGTTAGCGCTCTAGTTGTACTATAGACAGATTGCTGCAATTTGCTTGGAATTTCTTTGTTTTCATCAATTTTCAAATTTAATTCTCTGATTTCCTCTAAACTTGTAAAACAAGTAAAATTGGGGTGATTATGATGGATATTTGTTAAACCCCTGCCAAGTGTACCAGATCCTATCAAGTAATAATAAAATGGTAAGTCCAAGTATCGTTTTCCCAAAGGACTCAGTGGCCTAGACGTCCATGTGATTTGATCTCATAAGACTTGAAAGAAGAATAATTTGGTATTTTGATGCAAAGATAAAATTAAACATGCAAAATGCAAAACTTGAATCAATTGGCAAATGAAACTATGGATGAATGGAGTTGTTGGGGTTTACAAATTCGTCCTAATTCACTCTCTTATATCTCTTTTCTTATTAAATTTGCTTTATTATCAATGTCATGCAACTTTCTAAATTACTCTAAACTCGATCGCTCGGCGAAAAGAGCCTATTACCATAATTACTAGTTTACTATCACTAGTCTCCCTAGTAATTACTAATACATTAATCACAGAAGCTTAAAAGTAATTGACCGTCCTACTCCTATCGCTAGGTAGTATTTCATAATCAAGAGAATTCTTAACAGTTCAGGATTTCCCCGTACGTCGTCGTATCGACAAAATCAAAGATCATGACACCAAATGAGTTAAATGATGCAAGCTCTATCCGTAGAAAAGAAAACTCAAACTATTGATAATACAAGCATATGAATAAAATAAGAATTTCAATATAAGAGAGTTTCAAAAGGATTACATTTTTCCCCAACAACAATGGGTTTAGTTCACCATAGACATTGTGAAACTATATGGAATTAATGGAAAGAATGAAAGAATAAACCCTAGCATTGGTAATTTGGAGCTCCTGCATCCAAAAGCCGCCTCCAAGGAGTGAAGAAAGGTGCTCTGACGTCTCTGTTTGCCAAAAGATTACCCTAAGGGTCGCACTGGGTCTATTTATAGCAAAGAAAATTAACAGAAATTCGGCCCAGGCCCATCATTTAGACGCTCAGCGCTCACTACCGCTCAGCGCTCACTACTGCTCAGCGGTGGACTCGTAGGACGCTCAGCGGTCACCTGGCGCTCAACGGTTCGCGACTCAGGCGCTCAGCGGTGGACGTGACTCTTCTTTTGCATCTTTTTTCGTCCTTTCTTGAGTCTAAGTCCTTCCTTCTTCATGTCCATCATTCAATTCTCATCAAATCCTGTCAAAACAATGTAAAAACAAGCATAATATCTCTAAAACCACTTTCAACTCTCTTGAAACCAAACTAAGGTATTTTGCATGATTCTATGCTCGCTTTAAGCCATAGAGGTTGTGTTTTGATATCAAATTAATGTATAAGAATAACGGTTTTCCAACCGTTATCACAACCCCAAACTTAAAACTTTGCTTGTCCTCAAGCAAATAAAACAGAACTAAGCCTTCCACCTATCATCAAAATGGTTCAACACTTTCAAAAAACATCCTTTCACAACAAGTAATGACTCAATTCAGTTCTTCAATGGAATATAATCAAGATGCATACATGCTTCACTTCATTCTAGTTCACAAATTCACATATTCTCCAACAGTTGCTATACTCATGAATGATCAATCAATTAAGCACAAATGTAATCATGAATTCCAGAGGCCCTCACCAACAAAGTGTTTCACTCCATCACTCAAGTGTATCAAGAGGTCACTTCTTCTCTCTACTATTCACCTGTCATAGAAAACAAAATTGCCCTTTATCTACTATAATCAACATTCTCACACATAAATGTCATCACAAGGACTTCTCAAAGCTTATAGTGAGGCTGGGCTTAACAAGAAAATTGGTTTTTCTGGATCACAAAATCCTTGATTTAAGAGAGTCATTCAACATTCATAGTTCAAGCACCAACTCTCTTTCACCAATTTCACTCATTCCCAACTTTTTCCCTTTTTCTTTTTGCTTTTGCACTGAGCTCATCTTTCATGCTTTTTCTTTTTCTTTTTTTTTATTTCTCATGCTTTTTCAATCAACACATTAGCTCAATGCTTTTCTTTGCCTTTCAATTCTCCCAACCCCAAACTTGAACCTTTATCAATACCTTTCAATTATTCTCAACTTAACTCAAGGTAAAGATTTTTCTTAGGGTTTTCAAAAGTGTCTCAGGCTAAGGTTCAAACAGGATATAACACAGGGTTCTTTTAAATTTTGGGCAAAAATTTGGCTAAGTAAGGGCTTCCAAAAATGGCCTTGATCATATGACACAAACATGTGATTCAATCAATCATAAAGACTGAGGCAAAATCATTCATGTTTCCAAATGAATAACACATATATCAATCAAACACTTTGGAGCTCAAAATTCCTCGCACAAATGTGCTCACTCAACAGCTCAAATCTCAATCATACACTCTGCTTAGCATCATAACCACAATCATAATTCTTCATGCATCTGTTCACACAGTTTGTGAACAATTCACCTGTATAGAAGCATATATAACAATCTCAATCATCATCCACATCAAGCATCATCAATCACACTCATCATGCAATAAAACAAGTCAAACCACAATCAGATAAGGTGTTCAAGCAAGTTCAAACAAACCTATACTACTAGACTGAAGCAAACCTACACTACAAGTTCAAATTACAACTGAAAAAGAAAAATAAAAACCCATATTCTACTACATGTGACATCCATCAGTAGATGTCCGATCAGCCCATGCTGTTGTTAGAATCCTCATCATCTCCAGCCTCTGCATCCTCAAAGGCATCATCTTCCTCATCGTCATCCATCACTGGAGCTTCAGCTGCTCCAGATTCGCTGCCCTATGCCTGCTCCTGAGGCCATGCCATAGCACTATGGAACTTGTCCATAGTCCACATGTGCATCGGTGGTGTGTCGTACAGGCCTACTATCATCTCAACTGTGGCCACCTGCCCTTTGCGGATAGCCTCCAATACAGCCTCCATCATGAACATGTACATGTCCCTCATCTGGAACGGCTTTGCATGTTGCGCTGGCCCATCTCGCTGAGTTGCTCCTCTCCTAGGACGTCTCCTAGGCACTGGTTCAGCCACCTCATCTCCTCCACAATGTTGTTTGTAGTAAGCAGCATCTATGGCCTTTCTAGGCCTCTCAAACGGTAGAATAGAAGTATCCACCCCATACTGATGACACAGATGTGTAATAAGAGAAGGATAGCCTAATGGTGTCTTACTGCTCACAGTAGTTGCACAGCTCTCAATCTCATTAACGATGAGCTCGCCAATATTAACATTCATTTGCCTCAGCATGCAGTAGATAAACATAATCCTCTGAACAATGATGTCAGAAACATGGGAACAAGGTTGAACGTTGGCATGAGTAAATGCCATCCAATATCTTGCCAGGGGTGTCAGATCCGCCCTCTTAATGTTAATGGGCACATCATTTGGGTTCCTGTGAAAATGTCCTCCAGGTACACAGAGTGCCAACTCAATGTCTTCATAGTCTGAACAATGCATAATGGCACTACTCACCAGCCCACTTAGTACCCAAGAATCTGTTAATTGTCTTAGGGTCATATCTGATGATCTCCCCTCGAACATAACTAGTGTAACTCTCCATGTTCACTCCCCTGAACAAGGCATTAGTGTAAAACTCCTTCACCACTTTAATGTTAGTTGGTGCAGGATACGTGGCCAGCTTTTCCCAGTTTCTACTTTCCAACTCTGCACCAAACTGAGGAGCCAAGTCTGGAATGAATATTGCCTTCCACTCCATCAGCAATCTCCTTTCTTGCACAACCAGGAAGTGCTCCTCATGTTTCCTAGATAGGAATCTATGAGAATAAAATATCCTTGGCCTCTCTAGCTCCTTCCTTTTATTTGCCTTGGTCTTCACTTTTCTTGAAGATGATGTCATTCCTACATCAAACACAATTCAAAAGACCACAAGATTCACCATTAAAGGTTAGCAAACCATCAAACATATATCATCCCAGCATTGTCTAACGTTGAGGGCAAAACAGGGCCCCTCAGCGCTACCCTTTACCAATGAGGAGCATTGGTAAATCTTGAAGTAAATTGTTTTGATGATGCTACAAAAAGTTTAACTTGAAGAAGATATTTGAGATAGTTTTTTAAAGCAAATTGTAGAATATGATTGTAGTAGGAAAGTCCTCAAAGTTTGTAAAATTTGTATTTTAGATAATGTACTTAAATAATCGATTATGAGGAGCAATAATCGATTATCATGAGTCTTTCAGGAATAATCGATTATCACTCCAAATAATCGATTATCACAAGTCTGTTTTTGAAATATGCTTTTGAAAAACCTATAACGAACTTGGATAATCGATTATTACTTACAATAATCGATTATTACTGGCAGTTGGGACTTGACCTTTTATATTCAGATTAGCTGGCTATATATTGGACTTCTGAGAACTTCAGAAGTAACGTTGTTGAACAGAAGCTCTTGCAGAATACTGTTTGTCAGAGGAAGTTCTCAAAAGCATTGTTCAGTTCCCTTGCTTGGTCTCGTCAATAGGAGAAGATCGTGTTTCGTGTGTCGATAGTCGGAGCAAGTTCTCTTCCAGTTAGCAACGTGCTCTGCCTAGTCTCGTGAATAGGAGAAGCTCGCGTTTCGTGTGTCGATAGTCGGAGCGGTTCTCTTCGAGTTGGCAGAGTGTTCTTCTTCCAGTTCGTTTGTTGAAGGAAGGTTTAATCATATTTTTATTCATTACTGTTGTAATCTGAAAAACTATTTTTAGTGAAACTGTTAATCACTTTTTATAGTGATTAACGACTGGACGTAGATTCTTTTGAATCGAACCAGTATAAAAATTACTTGTGCGATTTTTCTACTCCCTACACTCTTTAATTTTATTTCCACATCAACTATTCGACAAATTTTCTCTTACAAAATTTATTTTTGAAAACTGACCATTTTAATTTAAAAAGTGACCGAACACGCTTTCCGCTATTCTAAGTTTTATTCTCTTGCGTTATACTTTCCAAACGATACCGATTGTTCCAACAATTGGTATCAGAGCTTGCTTTGATAGTTTTTCAAACTTTTCAAAAATGGCCGGTCATAATCAGAATCTTGTATATGTCGAGGGTGCTTCTATTAATAGACCACCACTTTTACTGGTGATAATTATGCGTTCTGGAAAGTCAGAATGGAAATTTTTATGGGGTCTGCTGACAGAGGTATCTGGGAAGCTGTACAAAATGGTCCTTATATTCCTAAAAGCACAGTTGATGGTGTAGAAGTAGAAAAACCATATTTTAACTGGACTGCTGAAGAAAATAGACGAGCTCAGTTTTATATTAAAGCTCGTAATATTATTTCATCTGTTGTTGTACTTGATGAATTTTATAGAATTTTAGTGTGTAAGACAGCACAGGAAATGTGGGAAGTCCTCAGAGTCACACATGAGGGTACAAAGGATGTGAAACGTGCAAGGAAGAACACTCTCATCCAGGAGTATGAGATGTTCAGAATGCAACTTGGAGAAACTATTTCTGATGTCCAAAAGTGTTTCACTCACATAGTGAACCACATGACTGGTTTGGGTAAGACTTTTCATACCGATGAATTACATGTCAAAATTTTGAAATCATTGGACAGGTCTTGGCAACCAAAGGTGACTGCCATTTCGGAGTCACAAAATCTCTCTCAAATGATGATGCCAATTCTATTTGGAAAGCTCCGTGAGCACAATCTTGAGTTGAGGAGATTAACTGCTGAAAAAGATCAAGGCAGAAGAAAAACACTTGCCTTCAAGTCCAAGATTTCTAAAGGAAAGAGCTCTAAAAAGTTTGAAGATGATGATTCTGATGATGAGGAGAACATGAGCCTCATGATAAAGAAATTTGCTAAGTTTATGAAAGCAAAAGGGAAGGAAAAATTCCGTAAAGAAAGGAGAGAAAATCAAGATTCTCCTTCAAGTGTTAAATGCTACGGATGTGGAGAAAGAGGAAATATGAAAACTGAATGTACAAAGAGTAAGAAAAGTGAAGAAAAGAAGGAAAGAAAGTTTCCGAAGAAAAAGAAAGCTTACATAGCTTGGGAAGACAATGCCTCTAGCTCAACAAGATCAAGTGATTCAGATGAAGAAGCAAATATATGTCTAATGGCTGAATCAGAAGATACTGGAAGTCAAGTAAGTGATTCCAGCTCTGAATCTAGTGAATTAGACATGCAAAAAGCTTTCTTTGAATTAGTGAATGAATCTGAAAAACTTGATGTTGCACATAAAAAGCTCAAAAAGGAGCATAATGATTTGAAATTAAAATATGAAAAATTGCTTGATGACGAGGTTATTTTAAGAAATAAAGTTAGCAATTTAGAAACAAAATTGTCTTATTCAAATACAACTATTGAACTTGTTGAGTGTTTATCTTGCAAAAGTCATATGTTTGACATTGACATTCTTGAGAATTTACTTGCAAAGGCAACAAAGCCTAAATCACATGTTAAATTAGATTTTGGTAGAAGCAATGTTAGGCGCACAAGCATGCATCAAAACAAAAAGTCTAAAACTAAAAGAACTCGTAGAGTTTGGGTTGAAAAAGGGACTTTTGTTAAAAATAAATTGAATGATGTTTGTTGTTTTTACTGTACGAAGCATGGACATACATCAAACAAATGCAACATTAAACATTTTGATGTTCCAAATGGTAAATATGCATGGGTTAAAGTTGTGAAATGATATATGCTTACATGAACTAACCCCAAAACCCATAATGAGATTGGCGACCTAAAATTCTTGCTAATTTGTTTTGTAGGAACCTACTAAGTCAAAGAAGTCATTGTGGTATCTTGACAATGGATGTTCAAGACACATGACCAGTGACAAGAAAAGGTTTATCTCTTTTGAGAAGAAAAAGCAAGGATTCGTAACTTATGGGGATAACAACAAAGGTAGAATCATGGGTACCAGAGACATTGGAGGAGAAAACACATTGACTATAAGAGAAGTCTTGTATGTTGAAGGCCTCAAACATAACCTCCTGAGCATAAGTCAATTATGTGACAAAGGTCTCAAGGTAACATTTGAAAGTGATAAATGTACTGTTTTTTTAAAGATTCTACTGATATTGCTTTGCAAGATGTTAGGAATAACAATATATATCTAATTGATATTGAAAGTGCATCTAGTCATAGTATAACATGCTTAGTTGCTAAAGAAGAAAATCCTTGGCTATGGCATAAAAGAGCTGCACATATTCATATGCAACATTTGAATAAACTAATTTCAAAAGATCTTGTAATTGGTTTACCTAAACTGAAATTTGAGAAAGACAAATTATGCACTGCATGTCAAAAAGGTAAACAAACCAAATCTTCATTTTCATCCAAAAGCATGATTTCTACTTCAAAACCTTTAGAACTTTTGCATACGGACTTATTTGGTCCAACTAGAATTAAAATTTTTGGAGGAAATTACTATGCTCTTGTAATTGTTGATGATTATACTAGATTTACTTGGACTTTCTTTTTAACTTTGAAAAGTGAAGCCTTTAAATCTTTTGCTAAACGTATTCAAAATGAAAAAGATTTGAAAATCAAAACATTGAGAAGTGATCACGGTGGTGAATTTGAAAATGAATCTTTTGAAAAATTTTGTGAAGAATATGGCATTGCACATAACTTTTCTGCACCTAGAACTCCCCAACAAAATGGTGTTGTTGAAAGGAAAAATAGATCATTAGAAGAATTAGCTAGGACTCTTATGAATGAATCTAATGTGCCAAAATATTTTTGGACTGACGCAATTAGTACTGCTTGTTATGTGTTGAACAGGATGCTCATTAGGCTAATTCTAAAATTAACTCCTTATGAATTGTTAAATGGTAGAAAACCAAATGTGTCTCATTTGAAAATATTTGGATGCAAATGCTTTGTCCTGAATAATGGTAAAGATAATCTTGGTAAATTTGATGCAAAATCTGATGAAGCAATTTTTCTAGGATATTCTTTGACTAGCAAAGCATATAGAGTATTCAATAGAAGAACTTTGATAATTGAAGAATCAATGCATGTTGTCTTTGATGAGATTATGGACCTTGAGGTAAACCCTCTTGAGTCAAATAAACCTATTGTAGGTTATGAGGATTATTTAAGGGAAGCTTTGGAATAGATGTATCTAAATGAAAACTATCCTCCAGAACTTCAAGAAACACCTCAAGCTATAGATCCTAAAAGCTATCAACAACCAAGAGGACTCTCTTTGGACAACATCATTGGAGATATATCAAAAGGGGTAACTACTAGACACAATCTCAATAATTTCTGTCTAACTGTAGCTTTTGTGTCTCAGATAGAACCCAAAAACATAAAGGAAGCTCTTCAAGATGATAAGTGGTGCGTTGCTATGCAAGAAGAGCTAAATCAATTTGAAAGGAATGAAGTTTGGGAACTTATTCTGAAGCAAGATGATTATCAAGTCATTGGAACTAAATGGGTATTTAGAGACAAGCTTGATGAGGATGGAAACATCACAAAGAACAAAGCAAGGCTAGTTGCAAAGGGCTACTGCCAAGAGGAACGTATAGACTATGACGAAACATATGCACCGGTAGCCAAGTTAGAAGCAATTAGATTATTACTTGCATATGCATCTTTGATGAAATTTAAACTGTATCAAATGGATGTGAAAAGTGCTTTTTTAAATGGTTTTATAAAAGAGGAAGTGTATGTTAGTCAACCTCCCGGTTTTGAGGATTTCAAATATCCTTATCATATGTATAAATTGAAAAAAACTCGGTATGGTCTTAAACAAGCACCTAGGTCTTGGTATGAAAGACTTAGTACCTTCTTAATTAATAATGACTTTTCTAGAGGTAAGGTTGATTCAACCTTATTTATTAAGCAAGTAAGAAAACACATATTGATTGTGCAAGTTTATGTAGATGATATTATTTTTGGATCTACTGATAATTCTTTGTGTGAAGAATTTGCAAAAATAATGCAAGGTGAGTTTGAGATCTCTATGATGGGTGAGTTAAATTTCTTTTTAGGATTACAAATAAAACAAATGAATGGAGGTACCTTTATCTCCCAAACAAAATATTGTAGGGAAGTTCTTAAGAAATTTGGTATGGATAATTGCAAAGAAGCAAATACACCTATGGCAACTTCATGTTATCTAGATAAGGATGAATCTGGAGAAGGAGTAAATGAAACGATGTTTAGAGGCATGATAGGATCCTTGTTGTACCTAACTGCAAGTAGACTAGATATTATGCAAAGTGTCTGTGTGTGTGCTAGATACCAAGCAAATCCTAAAGAATCTCATCTGACTGTTGTCAAGAGAATCTTAAAATACCTTAAGGGAACCACTTCTTTTGGACTTCGGTATCCTTCTGATGCTTCACCTAGTTTAATAGGTTATTCTGATGCAGATTATGGTGGTTGTAAAATTGATAGGAAAAGCACTAGTGGAACTTGTCATTTTCTGGGCTGTTCTTCGGTGTCTTGGCACTCAAAGAAACAAGCGTGTGTAGCTTTGTCTACCACTGAAGCTGAATATATTGTTGCTGGCAATTGTTGTGCCCAAATTCTGTGGATGAAACAGCAACTGGAAGACATTGATATCTTCCTTGATCATATTCCATTAAAATGTGATAATACTAGTGCTATAAATTTGACTAAGAACCCCATAATGCATTCAAGAACTAAGCACATTGAGATTAGACATCATTTCTTAAGAGACCATATTAAAAAGGGAGATTTTCAAATTGAATATATTGATACCTTACATCAAATAGCTGATATTTTCACAAAGGCACTTCCAAAGGATAGATTCTATGAACTTAGAAGAGAGTTAGTAGTGTTAGATATGTCTTAGGATCAAATTTTATGAGAATTTTTAAATTTTCGTAAAAAAATTAGCGTTTTTAATTGATTATCGTAAGGTAATAATCTATTATTCAAACTTAAACTCAAATCTGGGAAACTATGAACAGATAATCGATTATCCTCAGGCATAATCGATTATTGTGCAATTTTTGGGAAGTGACTCATGAACTGATAATCGATTATCACTAACAATAATCGATTATCACGCGCACAGTTCCAAAAATAGAGTCGTTGAAGAGCTCTATAACGGCTATAAACGGCCATAAACGGCTAGTTTTTCCATTTTTCTTATAAATAGCCCCTTATAATCGATTAATGGTCACTCCTTTGCACCCAGAAACTGCTGAAATCAAATCTAAAGCAAAAATTCTCTCAATTTCTCTTTACTCTCTCAAAGTCTCATTACTTCAAACTCTTTCCATGGCTGAATCCAGAAGAATACGTAGAAGAAATGCTGGAGCATCTTCTTTTTCTCAACCTCGTCCTGCAACCATTGATGGGTGGATTTCGGATCAAGAAAAGCATGCGGATTATCTCAATTCTTGGCAAGAGAGACGCATCATGGAGGTAAAGTATATTCGCCTTGACTTTTATCGTTTCTATGGATTTCAATTTCC
Source organism: Vigna reflexopilosa (assembly GCA_027742785.1). Taxonomy (NCBI): domain Eukaryota; kingdom Viridiplantae; phylum Streptophyta; class Magnoliopsida; order Fabales; family Fabaceae; genus Vigna; species Vigna reflexopilosa. Next base: position 12,799,417 of record CM050926.1, read on the forward strand.
GGATCTTTTTGTTGGTCAAGGTCTTACACATTTAGTGGAGCAAAAAGGTTGCATTTATCTCAATCTCATCCGAGTCTTCTATTTTAATTTGAGATATCGAGACGGGATTATATCCACCAAAGTGAAAGGCGTCTGCATAATTTTGGATGATAATGTATGGACCAACGTGAATGATGCTGTGAAATTTCATCTTGGAATTCCAGACTTCAACCGACTGTTGGCTTTTCAATCTTTCCTACGCCATCCTGAACAGCAGATTAACCGTAGGCAACTACTTGTTGGTGGTTTCAAGGTTGAAGAGAGGATGATTCATTATTTGATTGTATGGATATTGTGTCCTAGAGCAACCAACCATGCCCAATGCTCTAAGCAGGATCTGCTTCTTCTGTATGGGATCTTAAATCACATACAAGTTGATTGGCCTGCTCTTATTGCTGACACCATGGTAAAAGCTAAGAAATCTCATTCCTATCATTTTCCTTATGCTCTTCTCATCTCTAGAATTCTAGAATACAAAGGTGTTAATATGGAAGGAGAACATGTTCAAGCACTTCAAGCTATTGGTTCTGAGATTGGAGACACCATTTTTCGCCAAATGGGATTTGTTACTCGGGGAAATGCAATTATTCATAAAGATGATGATCATTCAGATGATGGTGAAGAAGATGACATGGATACTCACATGGCAGAACCAGTTAGTGTTGTTGCTCCTTCTAATGCTGGTCCATCCAACATACCCTCCTCATCCTCAATTTCTATGGAAGAACATTTTGCTAGATTATCTAAGCAATTAGAGGATCTGAGTCTTGCACAGAAAACTCACTTTAAAGAAATTTATGACTGGCAGCAAACTCATGATGAATATGTGGTTGATCAATTTCTTGATCTTGATGTTTGCCTAACAAATATTGAAACTCATCTCAACCTTCAACCACCTGAGAGATCCCCTAGCCCTGAGTTTTAGAGATAGGTTACTATGTTAGCATGTTTTGTTTGATTGTTGATGCTTCTATGTTTTGTTGCTAGTATGTTTCTCTTTATGATGTTAATGTACTCCTTTCCCTTATGAATAAAATGATCTTTTGTTTACATACATTGTTTAATTGAGGGGGAGATCATATTAAGGGGGAGCTTTTTACATTAATCTTTTTGCTTATGATCAAAAAGGGGGAGAAGTAATATTTTAGGGGAGAAGTATAATATAAATTGATACAGGTATTGCTAACTTTGTTGTTGTCTATTAGCTTGTATGTTTTGCAGGAAAGCCAAAGTTGCTTTTAAAAACTTAAATTTTTTATCATCATCAAAAAGGGGGAGATTGTTACCAATGAGGAGCATTTGTAAATCTTGAAGTAAATTGTTTTGATGATGCTACAAAAAGTTTAACCTGAAGAAGATATTTGAAATAGTTTTTTAAGGCAAATTGTAGAATATGATTGTAGTAGGAAAGTCCTCAAAGTTTGTAAAATTTGTATTTTAGATAATGTACTGAAATAATCGATTATGAGGAGCAATAATCGATTATCACTCCAAATAATCGATTATCACAAGTATGTTTTTGAAATATGTTTTTGAAAAACCTATAACGGACTTGGATAATCGATTATTACTTACAATAATCGATTATTAGTGGCAGTTGGGACTTGACCTTTGATATTCAGAGTAGCTGGCTATATATTGGACTTTTGAGAACTTCAGAAGTAACGTTGTTGAACAGAAGCTCTTGCTGTTACCAATGAGGAGCATTGGTAAATCCTGAAGAAATTAGTTTTGATGATGCTACAAGAAGTTTCACTTGAAGAAATGTTTAAAAGCACTTTTGTAGAATATAAGTGTAATAGGAAAGTCTTTAAATTTTGTAAAAACCTGTATTGTTACTGAAATAATCGATTATGAGAAGCAATAATCGATTATCATGAGTCTTTCAGGGATAATCGATTATCACTTCCAAATAATCGATTATCACATTTTGAAAATCTTTTAACGGACTTGAATAATCGATTATCACTAACAATAATCGATTATCAGTGGCAGTTGGGACTTGACCTTTGATATTCAGGGTAGCTGGCTATATATTGGACTTCTGAATTTTTCAGAAGTAACGTTTTTGAACAGAAGCTTAGCAGAATACTGGTTGACAGAGGAAGTTCTCAGAAGCTATAGTTCAAAGTTCCCTTGCTTGATCTCGTGAACAGGAGAGGCTCGCGTTTCGTGTGTCGATAGTCGGAGCAAGCTCTCTTCGAGTTAGCAAGGTGCTCTGCCTGGTCTCGTGAAAAGGAGAAGCTCGCGAATCGTTGATCGATTGCCGGAGCGGTTCTCTTCGAGTTGGCAGAGTGTTCTTCTTCCGGTTCGTTCGTCGAAGGAAGGTTTATTTTATCAATTGTTATTCATTATATTTGTAATCTGTGAAACAAATTTTTAGTGGAACTGTTAATCACTTTTATAGTGATTAACGACTGGACGTAGATTCTGTTGAATCGAACCAGTATAAAAATTACTCGTGTGATTTTCTATTCCCTACACTCTTTATCTTTTACGTATATCAACTGTTCGACAAATTTTCTGAAAGAAAATTGATTTTCTAAAAAGGACCAAATTGATCTTTAAAAAAAAAAGTGACCGAACACGCTTTCTGTTTACTCTAAGTTTTATTCCGCTGGGCTTTACTCTTCAAATCATACCATCACTGGTACCAACACTTGCAGAATAATGTTCGTCAGAGGAAGTTCCCAAAAGCATTGTTCAGTTCCCTTGTTTGGTCTCGTGAATAGGAGAAGCTCGCGTTTCGTGTGTCGATAGTCGGAGCAACTTCTCTTCGAGTTAGCAAGGTGTTCTTCCTGGTCTCGTGAATAGGACAAGCTCGCGTTTCATGTGTCGATAGTCGGAGCGGTTCTCTTCGAGTTGGCAGAGTGTTCTTCTTCCGGTTCGTTCGTCGAAGGAAGGTTTAATCATATTTTTATTCATTACTGTTGTAATCTGAAAAACTATTTTTAATGAAACTGTTAAAGACTTTTTATAGTGATTAACGACTGGACATAGATTCTTTTGAATCGGACCAGTATAAAAATTACTTATGTGATTTTTCTACTCACTCTTTAATTTTATTTGCACATCAACTGTTCGACAAATTTTCTCTTAGAAAATTTATTTTTGAAAACTGACCATTTTAATTTAAAAAGTGACCGAACACGCTTTCCGCTATTCTAAGTTTTATTTCGCTGCGTTATACTCTTCGAACGATACCGATTGTTCCAAAACTACCTGCATCTCAAAAGAAGGCAGAAAACAAAATCTGTCGCCCACCGCCCAGCGTCCACTGACCGCTCAGCGGTGGCGACGGGACTTTTGCAAAAACTTTGCCTAATCGTCTCTAATCTCCATCCAATCAAGAATTTCTCAGTTCCAGACCACAATCATGCAATTTAATTGGTGCAAAATATTTTTATTTCAACAAATCATGCATAGAAATCAAAAGCCCAAATTTATCATACTTCTACACATGTTCTTCATTAAATTTCAATTTTAGAAACCCTAAAACTGAAATTGCATGACTTACTTGGGTGGAGATACTCTAGATACTTGCAAATGTTCTTTGGTTGATGATGGATGCTTCCCCAATGCAATGCCCTCACCAAAAATCCCAAACTTTGACAATGGAATGGTGCAAAAGTAGAGAACTATGAGTTTAAGTGAGTTGGTGATGGGAAAAGTGAAGGAAAACCTTTTAGAAAGCTCTTGAGAGTGAAAGCAAAGAGTGAAGGTCTATGGAGAATGCTTGGGCGCGCCCTAGGGAGATTTAAAAGTGTGCAAATGGGCCTCCAACGCTCAGCCTTTCAAAAGCCCATGTTGGCAACCTGCGACGCCACCGCTCAGCACTGGGTTACCGCTGAGCGGTGGGCGTTAAAAATTTCTTCCCCCCTTTTTGGCTTGCCTTCACATTTTAAGACCTGTAACACTTAATTTCAAGTCTCATTTTTCAATTTTATGCACTTCCCCTCTCTCATGCAACATTCAAATCCTACCATGAAACTAAAACAGAGTTTAAAAATAAAACAATAATAAACTGGGTTGCCTCCCAGGTAACGCTTATTTAACATCACAAGCCTGACCCAAACCTTTCTAGCACTTGTCAGTAAGTGCTTCCCAACACCCTTCAGTAGGTGTACCTTCCTGTACCCTTCAGTGAGTACATAAAATTTTTAGCTTCCCTCAGTAGAAGCTACCCCATAAATTCAAACACCCATCAGTAAGTGTTGATGTTCTCCTTACTTGATATTCTTTTCTTCTTCTTCTTCCTGCTGAATCTTTTCAGAAAATTGCTAAAATTAAGCACATGTTTCCATATATCAATCATAGGAACTTTAATCTCCAATTTCTTGAAGATTTCCATAAAGCACTTGAATTTCATTTTCTTCCCATGATACTTCTTTTTATGAGGAAGGGGTTTTTCACATGATCTTTTCTTTTTTCCTCTCTTCCTATTTTTCTCTCTCCTCTCTTTCTCTCTCCCCTTTTCTCTCACCTTTCTCTTTTCTCTCAACTTTCTCTTTTTATTTTCTTTTAATTTCTTCTTTTTTATTTTCGCACTTTTTTCTTTTTTTCTTTTCTCTCAACCACTTCTTTTTCTTTCTCCTCATCTTTCTCCCCCTCACTCAACTTTTCTATTTCTTCTTCCCCTACATCTCTCTCTATCTTTTCCTCATCTCTCTCTATCTTTTCTTCCTCTATCTTCTCATCATCTCTTTCTATCTTTTCCTCATGAACAACACTCTCACTTTCAGAGCTAGCGGCTTGACATTCCTCCCTAGGGTTAACCTCAGTATTAACCTTAGAATTCAATATCTCATTGGAGTGACGAATCTGCATCTCCAACCTTTTATTTCTTGCTTCACTCTGTTCTATAGAGGAGAGGGTAATTTACATTAATTGTTCAAAGATGTTATCCATCTTTGCCCATTGATAGAGAATGTTGTTGTTGCCAGTTACATTGTTGCATCTCCTCCATACTTCTAAGATAAGAAAAACTTGTATCCATGTCCTGTGGAAAAAGTTCGTCACTCTTTGTATTCTCCTCTACACCTTTGACATGGTATACTTCCCTATTCATGATATCTTGAAAAAGTTCGTCAAAATTTGTGTTCTCCTTAAGTGGAGTAATTTGCTCAGCAGCTTGCCCAAATTGGCTTTGATCCATGTATGAGTGAGGTTCCTACCAGTGGTTGAAATCATTTTGGTAGAATTGAGTGCCCATATAGTCAAATTCTTGTCCGAATTGCATCCTGCAAACATTAGGCACAAAACCCTAGAAAATATTTATTACAACAAAAATAAAAATAAACATAAAAAAAAATCAAATCAAATTTAATCAAAATCACACTAATAGAATAGTTAAACCATAGAGTCCCCGGCAACGGCGCCAAAAACTTGTTAAACCCCTGGCAAGTGTACCAGATCATATCAAGTAATAATAAAATGGTAAGTCCAAGTATCGTTTTCCCAAAGGACTCAGTGGCCTAGACGTTCATCTGATTTGATCGCATAAGACTTGAAAGAAGAATAATTTGGTATTTTGATGCAAAGATAAAATTAAACATGCAAAATGCAAAACTTGAATCAATTGGCAAATGAAACTATGGATGAATGGAGTTGTTGGGGTTTACAAATTTGTCATAATTCACTCTCTTATATCTACTTTTCTTATTAAATTCGCTTTATTATCAATGTCATGCAACTTTCTAAATTACTCTAAACTCGATCACTCGACGAAAAGAGCCTATTACCATAATTACTAGTTTACTATCGCTAGTCTCCCTAGTAATTACTAATGCATTAATCACAGAAGCTTAAAAGCAATTGACCGTCCTACTCCTATCGCTAGGTAGTATTGCATAATCAAGAGAATTCTTAACACTTCTAGATTTTCCCGTACGTCGCTGTATCGACAAAATCAAAGATCATGACACCAAATGAGTTAAATGATGCAAGCTCTATCCGCAAAAGGGAAAACTCAAACTATTAATAATACAAGCATATAAATAAAATAAGAATTTCAATATAAGAGAGTTTCAAAAGGATTACATTGTTCCCCAACAACAATGGGTTTAGTTCACCATAGACATGGTGAAACTAGATGGAATTAATGGAAAGAATGAAAGAATAAACCCTAGAATTTGTAATTTGGAGCTCCCGCATCCAAAAGTCGCCTCCAAGGAGTGAAGAAATGTGCTCTGACGTCTCTGTTTGCCAAAAGATTACCCTAAGGGTCGCACTGGCTCTATTTATAACGTAGAAAAATAACAGAAATTCGGCCCAAGCCCATCATTTAGACTCTCAGCGCTCATTATCGCTCAGTGGTGGACTCGCAGGACGCTCAGCGGTTCGCGACTCAGGCGCTCAGCGCTGGACTGGCGCTAAGCGGTGGACGTGACTCTTCTTTTGCATCTTTTTTTCGTCCTTTCTTGAGTCTAAGTCCTTCCTTCTTCATGTCCATCATTCAATTCTCATCAAATCCTGTCAAAACAATGTAAAAACAAGCATAATATCTCTAAAACCACTTTCAACTCTCTTGAAACCAAACTAAGGTATTTTGCATGATTCTAAGCTCACTTTAAGCCATAGAGGTTGTGTTTTGATATCAAATTAATGTATAAAAATAACGGTTTTCCAACCGTTATCAATATTACATTGAATTTATAACAAGATAAGTGCCAATTCAACATTAAAATCAACTCATATTAGGCACTAATGAACACCCTGAACTTTAAACCTTGTTTGCCCACAAACATATCTAAAATATTAAACTAACAGAAATATAAACAATCAAAAGTTTGGTCCATGAATTGAGTGCAACAATTGCCTCCTCACCATACAATGTAAGTTGGAAAAAAATAAATGTTTCATTCTTTTTCAAAAATCACAATGCAAACTTTCGTAGCTTTGAGTTAATGCAGAATTTTTATATGTAATCTATGTTTGTGCAGGAGAAATCTTCTCATAATGTAGTGTGTTAATGATAAACAAAACTCACCCAGAAAAAGATGAGCAATCATCGTGTACAACGAGTTTAAATTTTTTTTCTTTCTAGCTTTTCTTGAGGCTTTGACAGATTAACTCTTTCAATTCTCAGGCCTATTCTAAATTTCAAGCCTCATTTTCATGATTTCCCGTTATAAACTTTGTCTAGCCTACTTTTATGCCAAATGGTCACACAACACGAAATTTTTCATCTTTTTCTAATGAAAATGGTGGGTGTAATTTGTTTTAAGGCAGAGGTATGTGTTTGAAAAAGTTTTAGCGCTAAAAAGATTCAACAATGAATGTCATAGTTAGGATTTTTGGCCAGAATTTTCATACAAAAGTTGCCTTGATCCTTTCCATGTTTATTATGTTTCGATTTCGTCTAAGATTGATGTCGCATAAGATCCAATAGGCTGCTACTAACTTGTGTATTTTCTATGTATCAAACTGTTTAAACTCTCACATTCACAATTGAAGATTTGGTTTCTCACTCTCATCATGCAAAAGACTCTAGTCGTTGCTTATAGAAGCCTCCTTAGGTCTGGAATTCCAGTTCTAGAAGCAGAAATTCAAAGTGCAGCGGATAAAGATGAATTGATGTGGTTGAAGGTGAATTTTGGTGTAAGTGTGATATGTGTATGGTGACTCAAGCTCAAAAGGCCTTCCTACTAAGTTTTTTTTACCCTAGTCATCTCTTTAACAATCATGAAGCACCTAAGTGATCACGACAATGATATCTTCAACTTCATTCTATCAGTTTTCTATATAGAATAAGTTAGTTTCTACTCCTTTTTCCTTTTGATTTTCAATTTAAGACATATGTAAGTAGATTTGAATGCATGTGACATTCAATCTCTTTTTCTAGTTCTTTATTTATTAGTAGTCTTAAGGACCGACCCTGATCATCATTTTGTGGTCTGTAAGTTCCAGTAGAGTTATATAAGTTGAGGTAGGGGTTTTTGGACTAGTAAAGTTGTTTAATCTTTCCACTGGGTAAGGAAAGCTAATTAGTTGTTTATAAAGTTATAATAAATTTTGAATTTGTTTGGTGTGCTTAAATTCAAATGAAATTGGTCTTATTATGGTGTTTAATTGATAGCATGATGAATTTGAGTATGTGATAGCATGATGATTGGTTGAAGGTTGTTGTGAAGAATATTGGTATGTGATTGGTTTCATAATTAATTGATACTGAGTTTTGAAGTTTTATTCAGTAGAAAACTGATTGTGGTATTGTGAAGTAGAAAATATGTTGATTTGAAGGTTGGTTTTGGTCTAAAAGGGAGTTTTTATAGACGAGAATTTAAGGTAGTGGTTGAATGGGAGAAACTGAGTTCTTGGGTCTTTTTTAGGGTCATTTAAAACTTATCTAGACCTTAAGTTAATAAAAAAATAAGATATTTAATTGGTAAGTAGTTATTAGGTTTAGTTTTAGACTGTTTTTGGTTCATTTTAAGAGTTTTAATGAGTGAAAATCTAAAGGAAAGGGTCTATGATGAAAATGAAGGTTTGGGGTCTATTTTTGAGTCAATTGTGATTTTTCAGACCTTTAGTTTGCAAATTTCTGGTTTAGAATGTGTAGAATTCGTTATAGGAGTTTTTGAGTGGTTAAGTTGATCTAGTGTATCTAGCTTCTAACCACATGATCAAAGATGTACTCAATTTTATCAATAAACATGGTTTTACCTTAATACTAGTGTCAAAGAAGTCGTTTTGGTCATTTGGATAGGTTCAAGGTTCATCTAGATCATAACAAGTTGTTGTCTTTTGGTATAGCGTTGTGTCGTCCTATATGATGCTCAATGTTGTCAAAACCAACAGCCCCTGGGCTTCATGATGTTGAGCACCACTTCCATGAAGTCGTGGGCTCTCTGACTTCCATAACGTCCCAAATTCTGGGATGTCACGGGTTTACAAAAACCGGTAAATTTCATAACTTTATCATAGCGCAGAAACGTATTTTTCAAAAATCTTAACCTTTCAATAAGCATAATTTATTCAAAATATAATAGTTCCAAAAGCGTTGTTTAATTACATTATTCCAAAAGTAACTAAAATCACTAAGGAAATAAAACAACTACAATTACTTTTTTCAAAAGTCTATACCAAAAAAACCTTTTAAAGAAACCTAAATCTTTCTCCCGTCATCTCACAAGTCTATCATGTCTCTGGAACATCTGCAATATCATCAGCTCACGTATAACACATTATATGATCATCGTCGATAATTTCATTCACAAACACACAAACACAAACATGTATGAGGTAAGCTACCAATAAAACAATCATAACAACAAGATACATACATACTGATTATATCAACCATAATCAAACAAGTTGTTAATCACTATAAAGAGTGATTAATTATTTCACTAAAAACAGTTTATCAATTACAATAAGATGAATAGAGAATAAGAACAAAGAACACCTTCCTTCGACCAATGAACAGAAGAACCTTCCTTCGACAAACGAACGGAAGAACCTACTCAATCAACTTGAAGAGAACAGCTTTGACCTTAGACACACTAAGCGCGAGCTTCTCCTATTCACAAGCTTGATTAAAGCAACACTAACACTTGAAAACTTTCTCATAGCGTTTCTGTATTTTCAAGTGGCTTAGTTAACCCTCTTAAGGGTTTGATAACAAGTATAAATAGCCCAGAGGTCAGAAATTGAAAAGACATTTCCCAACTGCTAGTGATAATCGATTATCACAAGTGATAATCGATTATTTGCGTCCGTTATGGGTTTTTCAAAACGTGATAATCGATTATCTTGAGGAATAATCAATTATTTGCGCAACTTGGGCAAAACTGACTCAGACTGAAATAATCGATTATTCTAACCAATAATCGATTATTTGCGCGAGCATTACTTTTCCACTTAAGCTCGTGATAATCGATTATTACACCAAATAATCGATTATCTACGCAAACTTTACCTAGACAGGAAAACTTCAAAGTGTTTACATCAGCAAGGTTATTCCTATTACACTTTATTCTACAAAGATGCTTTTAAAATAGATACAACAAGAGTCTTCAAGTTCTTCACTTTACAGCATCATCAAAATCATAAAATCTTCAAGACATCAATGTTCTTCATTGGTAACATGCTTGTTGTATGAATTTGCAATGATCACTTGATGGGTGTGAGTAAAAGGAAATGAGCAAACAGGGGAGCAAGTCCTAAGTGGCGAGGGTTCATATGTATAGTTTTCTTAATGTAGGTAATGTTATCTTTTGAGTTGTAATATAAAAAATCTTTTGTATGTGTAGACGGTTTTCATAATAGAGTTATGTATATAAACTTGACTTATAGTTATGTTTTGGATAATTGTACAGACACTTTTATTATATATTTTCTCTGTGGTTAACTGTTTTAGTTTTATTGAATGTGTGATATTTTATTGATAGTGTTTAAACTATTTAAATGGAATGTTACTATGCATAAAATTAGAAAAATTAGATGATTTATTTATATAATATTAGAATATGTTATGACATTGTTATTCCTTTAGATAGTTGAAAATGTTGTAAAAAATGTTCATAAAATTAAGGGTGTTGAAATTGCATAACTGATTAATCCTTCTTGAAAATAAGTGAGAAACACCTTATGTTTTTTTAGTTTTCCATACCCATCTATGCCATTAATCATAGAATCCACAACAAAGTGTCTTTTTATAGCATCTAAATCCTATTTTGACACTTCTAATTAAGAACATGTTTTCGCATGTAACATAATTCTTAAGTATCATTAAACAAGGGAATTTAAAAAAAAAAAAAGCTTTTCTCCCTAAAATTGTCTACTATCTTTTTGAACATGATTTGCGTCATTACTTAAACAAAAATGAAATATTAGCAAACAAAAATGAATTTTGGAAATTTTAAAATATGTTTGAACCTTTTACTCTTAATATTTGTATTGACTTTTGATTGTGTTGAAAATAACAGGTAATATAAAATAAATATAAAATAATGTTAACATTTTAAGATAGAGAAAAAAATGATCCAGTGTCAATATAAAATAATTTTACATTGTGATTGAAAGTATAAAAGAACTAGGATGTGAGTGGGACTATTATATTCTTTAAGATATTATATAACTTCTTTTTCCATCATTTTGGTGCTACTAACGTGTAAAGGAGTTTATGTCCTGAAAGCCACAGAACCATTTAAGTGTTCCAATCGTATCGTACAAGAAATCACCACTCTTCCAATTTTTATATGATAGAAGATTGAAAATCTTAGACTGAAACGCATCTTAATTTTAAATGGATAATCAAGAAGCATTTGTTATATTTAAATACAATGTTACAAGTTTACATATTATAAATCATCCCTAGTCATACATATTGATTAACTATTATAAATAATATAAAATTTTATTTATTATATTTTCTTTCAAAATTTCTACAATTATTTATCAATAGTATGTTTGTATTTATCAAAACTTAAAGTAGTCTTTAAAATCTTGTAATATTAAAATCTTGTAATTCTGAAATCTTGTAATATAAAATAAAAAAATCATAAGTAATTGCTTCAACTTAATTACAAAATTATAGGTAAGAATAGTTTCGAACAAAACTTTTAATTGGAAAAGATACAACTTCATTCAAAAGTATTATTGTATTCTTTTATCAATAGGTGTATGAATAAAATATTTAAATACGCAATAAAAATAGAGATATTATTTTTGAAGTGGATATACTTAGTCTAAAATTTTTAGGCAGTTGGTCCAAAACAAAACAATCGGGTCCTTAGAGGGCATTCTTAAGATTTTCAAAGTTAATAATACTTTTAAAGTTATTGTTATTATCGAATAGTTTAAATATATTAATATAATATAATATTTTATAATTGATTATCTTTATCAAAATTTAAGTACCAGATTTGTTTAATATATTTATTGATATATGTATCATGGTTGAAAAATTTCTTCGGTATTTTTCACAAATTTCTTATTTATTAAAAATTAATTACAAATGTCAACAAACAACTTTAAGAAAGGCCAACACGACCTAGATTTTTAAAGAAAATACAAGCGAGGTCAGCATATCACTGGGCCTAAATAAATATCTTTATAATAGAATCTTATTGAACTCAAATAGGTATTTTTCATAAAAATTAAAAAAAAGTTTTATTTAATATTTTATATAACTTTATATGATCTAAGAGATAAAATAAATATTTTAACGAATTTACAAGAGTGCTAATATATTTTTCTACCCCTTCTAGACTTAAATTTGATTTCTTAAACTATTTTTTTTAAAACGTCATTTTTTTTAATAAAGTATAGTTAAGAGTCATTATCATTTTCATCGTCCATTGAACATTCTAATTACGACAACAACTTTTCAATATAAGATGCATGGCATTATCATCGTAGAAAACTGTTCGTTTTTATTATTTATAAAATGTATTTTACATTTTTATAAGAAATTCCACACGCCATACAAACTGAATAGCAAAACATTATTTGAACTTAATTCAAATTTTATATTAAATTTAAATCAAAGAAAACCAAATCTCAATTAATTTGTATATTGATTTAGGTTACTATTTAATTACAACGAATCCAGTAAAGCATAAACTCCTATGCTTCAAGTGAAAGTCAACTAAGCTTTCAACATTATTCCAAGGGTTAACTGCGAAGAATCTAATAGATGGCACCACAATGAATTAGGAAGATATTATATTTCAAAAAATTTAATTCTACAGTCAATCCAACACTCCCTGGAAGAGTGTATTACAAATAAATAAATAAATAAAAATATCAAATCCCCATATTGCTGCGCTAACACCATTTTGATATCATTTAAAATTGTTATATTCCTCTCACAAGTAGTAACAAATGTCACCATAGCACCCCAAGCGCACAAACCTTTCCAGAGATGTCATCTGATTAGAATAGTAATGCAGATGAAATTGAAGAACTGAGAACTCCGATGACCAATTAATTGATTTTGCATAAGCGTCAGAATCAAAAAGGGACTACAAAGGACTTGTAAAACGAATACAAAAACCATTTTTTCTTTGAATAAAATGGCTATCACACTTTTCTACCATCACAATTCAGACTCCGGTCTGCATATCAGAGTATTATCTTTACAGTGACTTACATATGCGCTTGCTAGCCAGCTACATAATCTTCGAAAGTTCCACGTGCTACACAGGCACACGTCTGCCTCTGTAGCGGTCCAATAACTGCAAGTTGACAGAAAAAGCATATTTCGATCCTTTCAGCATATTATAACCCAACTATTCTTTAAGACATTTATCACTGAAAACGTAGAAGTTCAGATCTACCACAGTAACTAAGATTTGTTCAAGACCATGAAAATCCAATATTGATATAACATGCAGAAGCATAAGATATGATGATAGAAAAAGACATTTCACCGCAAATTCTAAAACAAATAGTTCTAATAAATGGTAATGTAAATACTTAATCAATATGATGAAAGTAAAAAGACATTTCAGCTCAACTTACCGATCGAATGTATGGTTGTTGAAACAACCAACCAAGAACAGGGATCTTCTGAATGAAAACAGCCAGTGTAGGCCAGAAACCACTGCAAAATATCATTTCATCATAAGCCCTAAGCACAAAACATACTTCATATAACAGGATTTCTTTTTTATTTTGACTAAACCTGAAGAGTACGATGAATCCATAAGACTCCACAATCATGCCCAGAATAGGCCACCCCAAGATAAGAATAATGAATCCAATACCAAATGAAATGGTTCCCTACAGAACCAGTAAATATGTAAAAGGTTAGGGTTGAAAATGAACCATGAAGAGACATGGAATGAAGAAAGAAACAGATGACAAAGTTTACCTTGAAATTACTACGTTTCATGAAGAATTGCATGGTGGATTTCAGTCCAATAGTCAGGGAAACTCCAGAAACAAAGAGGATCTGATTTGAGAGACAAGTGTAACAAAAGATATTATTAAGTAGAACCACACAGTTAGCAGAAAGATAAAAAATCATAATCATGAAATTTGTCATAACACTTACATTTCCCATTGCAAGCAATCCCTTGTCAAAGAAGAACATAACACCAAGGAATGAGAAAAATATGCCAAAGCCCGTTAATCCCAATCCAATCTCTGTTTAATGTGGCAATGCAAGCATTAAATTTCAGAAGATATTAGAACGATAAAAAAATATGCCAGCAATATAATATTTATATTTAACCTTGTCATTTTAAAAACTGATATCTAGAAAGATTTCTTGCTAAGAAAATAGGTTCAGAGCACTGGTATAGCTGCTATAGCATTGTGCAGATATATTGCTACTTCTACATCAAGAAAGGATTCAGCATAATATTTATACAAGTAATGACTATTTTAACTACTATCAAAAGATATTTCAAAATACGAAAAATGAAAACATGTTTAATCTCTCGCTTAGGATGGATAGAATTGGCAGAAATTATGCTCTTTTCCTTTTCCTCTTATTTCACCTTGAGCTCCTATATGGACAAAACCTACCATGGTCCCAGCATAATGCATAAACACAACACATGGCCCACACTGCCAACTTCTCAAAGGAGCTTTGATAATAAAAAACCAAGATAAGTAGTAGTCTGTTGCACACAAATTTTAAAAACTCTAGGCGTTATTCAAAAAGACAGAAAAGCATAATGTGCATGCATATTTGGACTCGCTAAAAGAACTTCGCTAACTCCAGAAAAAAATTAATGGTCTTTCACAAATTATATGATTTAAATCCTCTAACAAACTATTGATAAAACCCTGAAAATAAAAAATACACGGGGTATTTTGACAAGATAGCATTTCTTCAAAATAAATTAATTCAATCACTAATTTATTTATGAAATTACTGCGGACTCTAATAACCTCTACCCTCGTTCCATATGCTTGAATACTAAAGACAGAAAACCAAGTCATACGATAACATTATTGCCAGCAAAAACATCAAATCCCACTTACTCTTTCGATCATTCATTTCAAAGGAAACCATTTTATACCAATGATGGAGACGTCCTAGTGTCTTACTTTCACTGAAACAAATGCTGGAAGAAAATAAGTCAGTTAATAAAAATCATATGAAATGCATACAAATATTCTCTCCTCAACTAGTTTGACTAAAGAACACACAGCAACATCAAAGCCAACATAAATCTCAATAAAAGGAAAAAATCCAGGAGAATCGAGAGTTAAGTATGAAAAATCTTAAAATATAATGTGCAAATTTGGTCCTTGGAAAATAGGGTTTACATAAGTTTTCCATGTGGATACCTTTTTCATCTCCCTAATCACTTTATCTCTCTTCCTCCTTGAACCAAAGGTTCTCTAATAGCAACCATAGGGAAGCCATAAGCATACCCATTCTCCAATCAGCAGTTTTCATACACATACAGAAATACATCCTCCCAATTGTGTTTACATCCTTAGTCACTTTGAAGCACATCAGACATAACATACACACACATGCATGGGTCTGAGAAAATTAATAAAGCAAGCAACAACAAATTCATTCTTTACAAGTTTCAACAGTTAAAAGGTTGACAAAAACACAATATAAAATTTCCCCATAGAGAACATCAAAGGCTCAAACATCCCTCCATAGTCCATACCAATACTTATAAAATCAAAAATACCTGGTAACCTAAACAAAAACCACTTGACTGGTAAGTACAACAAATCATCAGTCATTATTAATACCAAAAATCCATTATTTAAATCCAAAATAATTCCAGCAACTACACCTCGGGCAATCATCATTTATTAAGGAACTTAACCAAGAAATCCTTTCATCATTTATACTGGTAGCAACTAGCAAACATAATTCCAAATCAGAAATTGTCCCCTCACCAAAATCTACAATACCACCAACCTCCTCCTTCCAAATATCCATAAGAAACATAAAGGTCCAGTCGAACTCAGCACACCCCTACAATCTGCAATCACCTCATCAATTCCCCCCCAAACTCAGGTAGACAGTAATTGAACAATTACTGAACCCATTTTGAGACAGAATCCCATATGCCCAGCAACAGCTGTCAGCCACAATCAACCCTGTAATATCTGATACCCTACCAATGGGATTTCACAGACCAGAAACTCAATCATCCTGGCAGAATTTATTCCCTTCTCTGCTGCTAAACCCTTTCCCACAGTCTTGCCTGAAACTTTGAACGCCCTGCACCATGACTGACCTCAAAAGAGAAGACAAAATGCTATGAATTTGGAAATTACAGTACGTTCCTTATTTTGGGGCAAAAGCCCTAAGATTTTGATCTTGCAGTTTGTTTGTTTTTTTTCTTTTTCTGTTTTAGCAAAGGAATTATGTTTTATTCCTAATTTTAGAGAATGAATTTTTCAGTGGTGACATCATGTGGATGAAGGAAGCATAAATGTGCCACATGAGCTTCTAACATGTAATTTAGGATTCTGTTAATTGCCATCCTAAACAGAAGGACCTATGCAGTGCCATTAGCTAGTTTCTCTGCTTCAAGGATTAATAAAATAAAACAGCAAAGTCCTAATAGTTTAAACCCTGGCAAAGATACATGGTCAATCAACTAGAATTAATGAAACCAAAATATAGTCAACTCAAATACATCAACCAGTGTTACTTAGTAATTAACAGCAAGCTGTAACATCGCCATAGTCAAAAGAAGTGACCCTAAGCTGCTATGGGATTCAAAGTTCAAAACGAATTTTCAGTAGTAGCTTTCCACACACTATAGGCAACATACACCCATTTTACCTTGGAAACAACATTGTTGGGTATGTTTTAGGGTCAAATTGCGATTTGTCTAACATTTTCTAATGAAATTTTTGCTTCAGAAAAATAATGGGATTTAAACACTTCTTCCTTAACAATTCACAGAAAAAGTTACCTCTCATTTAACTTCTGTTCCTTCACTCTTTCCCGGACTTAATATTTCCGTGTACTGTTCTTTTTTCGTTAGATTTCCCACTTCCCATTCTGCTAATTTTTATCTAATGTGATACGTTCTTTTTATATTAACTTCATCATCACCTTTCAATTTTTTGACTTCATTAGTATGGTTTTTATCGCTCTTAGATCAATGGTGATTATGTGTGTAAAGTGGCATATTATTCATGATGAAATTCTTGAACTTAGGGCTCTTTTTTCGGTTTTTTAGAACTTCTATTAGTACTATTATAAATTACTTATTTTGAATTATAATGTTCAAAATAGCACTAATTCTGATTCCCACTCTCCCACAACAACATTTTCAGGGCTAGCCACAAACCACCACTTCCCAGGATTTAAAATTGTCGATCTCTATTATGTTCTGACAACTTCAAATATTCAAAATCAGTACCTTTACGCAAATTAAACTGCGTCAATCAGCATCCATTTAAAAGTCAATACAAATGTAATAGATGAAAAGAAAAAGAAAATGGAAATTTAAACAAAAAAGAAAACAGCAAAACTTAAGCACCCGAGATCATTCTAGAATAATCCTTATAGAAAATAGTCGCATTGGCCTTGCAACTTCAATAGTGAAAACCCAAAAATCCACAACTAACTGTAACAAAGGCCAGATCTACGAAACTATCAAACTACAGCATGGCAAACACAATAATCGCCAATAACAGAAACAAATGCATACAAAACTAGAAAGCTAATGCTCCCGCGAGAATATTTACTTGCCACTGTCCCATTCTAATTAACCAAATTCAACTAAAAACAACGGTTGAGAACACAAACAAGTAACACGTTTTAACGATTCGGAACACGAATTTCTCCGCGGCAACATGCTTTCGTGCTTTGAAAAACGCATACACGAAACACAGAAAACACGTTCATGCCGCGGACGCTTGTTAATTAGAGAGAGAGAGAGAGAGAGAGAGACCTCCAAATTAGAAGATGAAAAAATTGATTCGAACAGAAAAATATATTGAAGCGCTTGGATCTCACATCGCATAGTAGTTACGGCTAAAAAATGAAAGGGATCCAGCAACAGGAACAGCACAATCTTCAGATTCACAAAAAAAATATTACCGGTTAACCTAGCGCGGAGTCTCCGGGAAGAGGCGGTGACCGGCGGCGGATACGGCGAGGGAAGTTGTGATTCGACGGCGAAGATGGAAGTGATTTTATGGAAAGACGCGTGAGAATTGAATCTACGTTGGTCAGCCAATAGAATAACAGGTACTTTAAGTCGTCTGTGTTAAGAAAAGTGTTACTAAGTATTTTATTTTTGTGTTAACTTAGAGGCAAAGACTGAAGTGCTTTGAATTAGTTCTATATGTGACGAGTTTCTCGTGAAAGATTAAGATCGAAAAATGTATAAAAGAAATAAAATTATTTTTTATAAAATTAAAATTAACTTCAAATTTACAAACTTCTTTTGTAATTTATATTTATGGTTGATGTTTCTTGTTAGGTTAAAGTTATGTGTGTAATGAAATTAGTTTATTGTGTATGCATTTTTAATGAAAATTTTGTCCATTATTAATAATTAGTAAATTATTCAAAGTGTTAAAACTACTAATTATATTTAATTTCTTTTTAATTCTGGTGATTTTTTTAAGATACAAAATGTTATTTTATTATTGATAATTACAAAACTAAGGTGATTGATGTAAAACTCCATAAAATGGTGTTTTAGAAGTGGTGGTAATCTAAAAATAGTGATACTCGATTATTTTAATATTAAAGGGTTTTATTATAAATAGTTTTGTTATAAACGAATTTTATTATTTTAAAACTCTCTAGAAACCACTTTTCTATAATTCTCTACCTTCTCTCTAAGATTTCTTAATCTCAAGTAATCTATCTGACGATCAGGAAGTGCCTAGACGACCACGGCGTCAAGGTCTTCAAATCCAACTGATCAGTTTGTCGTTTAGAGCAAGTAAGTTATCATCCATTTTTCTTTGTATTTTCTTGATCCTTGATCATGCAAAGAAATCTAGTTGCATGTGTTAAGTGGTTTCCTTCTTCAATTCTTGACTTAATTTAAGTTCTAAGGTTTGTCTCCAATCGCCAATCGGTGATTCGTAGGTTATTCTAAAGGTTCCTTGCGGTGGAAGAGAATTGGGTTAGTAGAGTGTGTTGGTAATGAGATAGAGTTTTACTTTTGTTAGAACACAATTTGGAGGAAGTGGGGTAGTGAAAACTTGAGTTTGGAGTTTTGTGTGCAAAGGGTCAGTTTGGATAGTCTAAGTAAGTCATTTGGGACTTGCTAGAGTCCCTAAGTTGCTTAGAATTATGCCACAAATGGTAGAATTCAATTTGGGTATCTAAGTTGAGTTTTTGGGTGAGATTTTGAGTTTTCTTGTTTAGATTTAGGTTATGAGTGTTTAGACAACTTTGGTTGAGTATACGTAAGTAAATAACACAATCTAAGAAGGTTAGAAGTTGGGAAAAATAGTTAGAATTGGTAAATTTGTTGTAGGTTGCGTAATTCTGCAGATTTGGTGCTGTAGAATTATGCAGACTCGTTGAGCGAGTAGATTCGCTCAGCGAGAGGTGGTAGAAGTGGGTTTTCTGTCTGAGGACTTTCGCTTAGTGAATGGTATTCGTTGAGCGAATAGGTGAGGTCTGGGAACACTGCCAATTTTATTCGGATAATGAATGGTATGCGTTGAACGAGTGAGTTGAGGGTCTAATCCACTGTCTGATGGATTTAGCTTAGCGAGGGTATGCGCTTAGCGACTGGTCCAGGTTTTAGTATACTCTTCTCTTATGTGTTCTTATTTGATTTGAATGATGTGGTGATTTATCTTGGATTATGTATGAGGGTGTACTGAGTTATATATGTATCAAAGAGATAAGTTGTGATGCTCATGGTATTGTTCATGACTGGAATAGTCATGATGTTGGTGTATCTATAATGATGATCATGGTATTTGAGATGCTCTAGGTGATGCTATGTTGATAGTGGTGTTACTATAATGGTTATAGTAAGTAGTTAGCATCAGTGCTAATGAGTGGATAGACCAAGGGTCTATGTGTGAGATGTTAGTAATGACATCAAGGGTCAAGGAATCAACGATCGAGGATCGAGAATTGAGTAATTCATTATGATTAAGTTGTCATGCTAGAGGATTAGGAATATTATTATTATTAGCATTAAGTATGGGGTGGTTTGTGGTTTATATATTCAGTGTGTTTATATCTTACTATTATTATGATTATTTTATAAGTAGCTTACTTCATATGTGTTTGTGTTTGTGTGTTGTGAAAGAAATTATGACGCTGATCGTATAATGTAGTATAAATGAACAAATGATGTTACAAATGGTGCTGAGGCATGATAGATTTTAGAGAGGATAGGAAACAGACTTAGGATTTTTGATGAAATATATATTTTTTTAAAATTTAATACAATGTAGTTGGAGTTATTTTACTTCATTCGTTATTTCCATTATATGAATAATGTAATTGGACAAGTCTTTTGGAACTCATATACTTCGAATAAACTATGCATGTTTAAATATTATGGTTTTTGAAAAATAAGTTTTCGCGCTATGATAGAAAGTTGAAATTTACGGTTTTTGAATACCCCATAACACCTTGGAAATTGGGGTGTTACAACAGACATAGGTTGAAGTCAATGTGTTAGAGAATTCATGATTTTTGCAATACTTTATCAAAATTAGGTTGTACGATCTCTTCAACTTGACTTTTGATGGAGAGAACATTCCATGAATGTCTTCTTTGTTTCTAAAGTCCATTGTTCACTTGTTCATGATGGAGCAGGTGGATACTTGTAATAGGCATTTGTACAAAGTAGAGTAGAAATGCATGGTGCCAAATATGTCCTTTTTTCTTTTTAGTTTTGTTGTTTGAAACATTGTGCATTTAATGCTTTATATTGCATATTCAAAACAACTTCGTCAACTTTTATATGTTTAAGAGCTTTTGAAACGATACCAAGTATTGATCATAAAGTTTTCATCATTGGATGAAAATAACCTTTTGTATCAAGGTATCATTTAACGCTTCGTTTAATAATCTGTGTTTGGTACTAGAGCGTGTGTAGGAAAGTTTTTTTCAACATATTGTTTTTGAAGCATTGTTTACAGCTTTAGCACGTTCAAAAACATTATGTAGCACATGTTACTTTGTTTAGCAAGATACAGAAGAAGCGCATTTATCAAAGATATTGTTTAATGATGCATCTACTATCATAATAACATGTTTAATAAGACATCATTTAACAGCGCATTTACTGAATTATCATGCATTGACCTTTTCATAGTAATACATCGTTTAATAATTCGTCTATTATCAATAGGATCGTTTGTCCTAGTTTATTACAACTTTTTCTTTGTTCATTCAAATGTTGTAACACTTGTGTCATACAACATCTTTCATTCAACGATATTTATTTTACAAGAATTATACTTTGTCAAATACTTATTTTGTCTATCGTTGTTTGTTATACTTTAAAACATGAAAGTGTTAGACGATTCTATCTTATAGACAATGTAGTCTTAGCACATTGTTCCTATCTTAACATACTTCAAAACATCAATCAAATCCCTTACAAGCTTTCATAAATTTTACTTCTAAATACATTTTTTATCACCTCAAATTCCTTAAAAATTAATATAAATTTATTCTCAAATTCACTCACTCCTTAAATTCATGAACACACCCTAAATTTTGAAGAACAAATAAATTATTCGAACATTTATAGACAAAAATAGTTATTTTAGTTTCTAAATGTGTAAAATATCTTCCAATTATATTCCACTGTTAATTTTTAATTTCTGCAAAAGATAAAATATAATTTTTGGACCGATATAATCAATGGTTGATTGCATAGTGTTTTTCTTTTATTAAATTGTAATATTATAAATGTATTTAAATTTTTTACACATTCAGGAATTTAATAAAGTTTTCCACTATTTTAAAGACTAAATTAGCCTCTTGCATATTTCTTATTTTATTTAATAATTAATATGTTAACTATAACTTAAATCAAATAAATTATAAAAGTTAAAAGTTAATATTTTAAAATATAAAGACTGGAATGGTTTTTTATAAAAAAGTTTAAAGATTTAATTATTATTCATCGTATATTAATAAAGCAAAAAATTTATAATATCCCCTTATTATAACTTTTTATATGATTAAATATTGTAAAATTCACAATAATTATCTTTTAAGTTATATGGTTACAAATGAATTGATTCTTTTTAAAAGAGTTGATGCATAAACCAAATTACTAAGATGTATAAGAGCAATTCATGGTCTATCTGAATTAAATTTATTAAGAATATTGTTTCATCAGCCACTTCTATTTAATGGCCCACAAGTATTTGATTTCATGGTTGAAATTTGTTCAATTTAAGAATGTGTATAATTTAAAACAGAGTCTTGAAAATTGTACATCAACTATCAATATAATAAAAAAATAACATATAAACAGAGTACAGACTTTATTTTAAAAATCTATTTTATGTGATTAAGTTAAATATAAACTCTACTATTAAAATAATATATAATACAATGTTTACAAATCAGGAGGTTGGAATATTTTCTATATTTACTTTAAAGACAGGAAACATTAATTTCATATAGTCTACTCAACTAATTTACACAATGCAGCAAAAAATATACAAAATATTGTCTCCAATTTCTATTTTCTCGGTCACTGTTCAGTTTGACTCAGCCAGATCCAAGGGCTTGAAATATTTCCCATCTATGAGATAAGTTCCAATTCTGAGCCTCACAGCCCAAACATCTTTGGGTTTTCTTGAAATAATCCTGCACCAAGGAACAACCCAATAGCATAGCTTCTTATAAGCATTTGCTGCTCACAAATTTATATACCACGATCAAACAAATAGTACATCAAACCAACCTTCCCACCTCAATGGGTTAGATTAACATACACCAAAATTTTATTTCTAACACCATGTTTATGAACAAACTTGTGGAAAAATATAAGCTTTTTTTATATCATTTCTCCTTTGTTGCAAGTGAAATCAACCAAAATTTTCATATCAACTATACAAATAGAAAATATTACTAGAAACACTCTCTCAAACACTATCCTTTCCTTTTATAATTTAGAAGTTATGTGTATATAAAGTTTGTTTGGTAGTAAAGTTGGAATGGAAGTAGAGAGAGGTTCTCAATTCAATTTTCTTAATAATATTTAGGAGTTATGAGATAGTCATGACCAATTTGGAAAAAAAATTATGAAAGGTTATAGGTTTAACAAATGGTAACAATAATGTTGTTGGTAAAATAAAATTAGAATAATTAGTTTATGTTAATGTTTATGATTATTATTATTGATTGTGAATGACACGGTGACACTATATATTCACTAAAATTAAAAGAAATACCTTCCAACATCGCCAGCTTTAACTTGGCCAGTGTTAACCCTGAGACAAGGCATGGTGGCTGCAGTTTTAATCATCTTGGGAGCTTCAATGAAAATAATGGGAGAACCAATCCCCAACTTAGACCCTTTTTCTGGCAATTCTGAAGACTCTTTAGATGAACACTTTATCAAAGCAGAAACATGATTTTTCTTCAGAACTTCAGAATTCAACCTTCTCTCTTGGACCCCCAAAAAAGGCTTTGTGATTGCACAAGAAGAAAAGGAGAAAGCCATATAGTCCTCCAAATTAGAAACTGCAAAATGCAACAATGAATAGCTTTTACAAAATTGGTTATGAAAGTGGATATTTCAAGAGTTGCATACCAAATTGAACTCACCAAAACCAGAAAATCTTCTGCAGGTTGAAAACTTTTCCTCAGACCCTTTTCTCTTCAACTTAGAGGCTATTTGGAGGTTAGAACACTGTTTTGTTTAGACAATTGGTGGGTATGGTTGCATTTTTGTGGGAATTCTCTATTCATTTGTGGTGCATGTTTGAGGACGCAAATTTGGATAAAAAGATAATACAAAAGATAAAATATCTTTCGATAATTTCTCTTTTTTCTTCTCTTTGGGATGTAGGACCATGTGTAAAAGCTATATGATAATGTATACATTATGGCATAGATGTGTGTAATTAAGTATGTTTTTCTTTTAATAGAACTTTTTTTTTTAACTTTTTTGAAAAATAACTAATATTTTAAAATACAAATTTTACTATATATATTTTTTAAAAAAATAAAAGTTGTTTAAAAACATGAACAATTTATTAGAAATCTTGTTTTGAACTATATAAAAAAAACATCTTTATAAGAAGACGATGAAAAGAAAAAATTGGGTGCATACAACTTATAATAAAAAAAAATATATTAAAACATTAGTATGATTATTATTATATTTAAATATATAATAGTATTTGTATAATTATATTTAAATACTATAATTATATATGGTTATAAATATAAGGGTTAAATATGTTTTTAGTCCCTGAAGTTTCACTGATTTTTGGTTTTAGTCCCTACATCAAACATTGATGGCATTTCATCCTCTTAGTATGGAAACATGTATTTTTAGTCCCTAAAAATAGATGGCGTCAATTTTTTGGTGATGTGGCTAACGGCCCTTCCACGTCTTCTTCCATCTTCATTGAGCATTGCCTTCCACGTTGGCGTTTTTTAACATTTGGAAGTAGATTAACATTGTAGCACGTGTGTTGGTGACTTAATCTTTTATAAACCATATTTTAAGACACCTTTGGGTTATTGTTCGTGATCTGAGTTAGGGGTAAATTAGGTTCGAGGTCGTGTTGTTGAAGAGGGAGATAGGCTTGTTCAAGTGGGAGATAGTCTTCTTCAAGAGGTAAGCTAATAGTTGTTTTGCTGTTCTGCATTTGATTTTAAGGATTGGGGATTTAGGTATTTTCTTCTTGTAGTGAAATGAAAGGTGAGAGTGCACGAAATGGTTGGATGCGAAAAATGATTGGTTCAGCAAAGTCTCAAAGTTGTGGATCATCTTCACGGTTACCATCTAAAATGTGTGGTTGTGGTGAGACATCGTTGCTTTTGAAGGCAACTACTGCGAAGAATAAAGGAAGACTATTCTATAGATGTAGAAATTGGGCAGTAAGTGACTAAATCTTTTAGTTCATGTCCTGAACTTTGTATTCATGGTGTGTTATTTTGATTGCAGAGTAATTCAACTTGTAATTACTTCGAATGGCATGAAGATGAAGTTTCTGAAATTCAAGGCAAACGTGAAGGAGTTGATCTGTGTTTGGAAAATGATATAGTTGTCCTGGATCAAAAGAAGAAGATAGAGAAGCTGAAAAGGAAATTACAAGAAGAGAAGAAATATGGGAAAATGATGTTGTACTTGTTTGTGTTGTCATGGGCATTAAACATTTTCTTTTGTATTATGTTTTTACTGAAGATGAATTGTAATTAAGATGATGATAGCATGAAGGATTAAGTGAAGGAGAAGTAATGTAAAAGACAAGTAATCTGAAAGTAAGGCAGAGCTTAGGTAGAAGGTTGTGTGTCTGAGGTTGGTTTGAAAAGGAGCTATTAATTATGCAGTCTTTATGCAGTCAATGACATATTTTTCATGAGCACAAGTTATTTTTTTCTTTCCTTACTTTACAATTGATTATGGTAGAATAAAACATCATAAGACCAGGTTTTGCTGCTAGCCAAATTGGATTTTAAAGAAAAATTTCATCAAAACAGATTTGTTTTCAACACTACAACAGAAATGAATCACTCCAAATTGGCTTCATTTTGGTGGTTTGAAACTCAACTTTGCATAGAAATGGCTTAACTCGAAATGAATCACTCCAACAACTTTAATTAGTGATTTGAAACTTGTTCAAACTCTGAAATGAGTTAAAAACAGATTGCTACTCAAATTCACCTTGCCACTTCCTAATTTAACTCAAAATGTGATGGTTTCAAATGCAAATATGCATATAGGCTCAGTTTTGACCAAATGAACAGTGCTAGCACCTTTAAACCATCAATTTAAACTTGCTTAAACTATAAAACAACAAAGAAACAAGTGATTTCGAAAATTCACGTCTGCTGAAAATGTAGCAGATTTCAATATTATGCAGTGGAATAAAGTGGTTCCAAACCCAATACTCACGTGAACAACAACTGAAGTACTTCAAATTTAAATTTGCAGCAGTGGTCCCATACAATGTGCATTCAATATTAAAGTAAACATCAAGTGGTCCCTTTCCACTCACAAAAAAATATTGTGCATTCAATACAAGTGGTCCTTGCCACCTACATCCTGCCAACTAATGTTCCCTTAGTGGGTTTGTAATACAAAATACATTAAAAAGGGGTCTTCTTGCAGCTTGGTCAAGTGGTACTAGCTTGGGAACCGAGATGGTGTGCATCCAGTCCTGAGGCTGTTCTTCGTGCAGCTTGGCCTCTTGATGCAGTTGCTGCTCCACTAAATGATGGTCCAGTATGTGCTGTTGATGCTGCTCCAGCTGCAGCTCCTTGTGAAGTTGATGGTGGTGCTTCTGCTTCAGATCTGGGCCTGCTACCAGATCCTTCAGCACTTGAAGTGCCCCTTGGGTTCTACAAAAAGAGTAAGCAACATTAGAAGCCATGCTGTGTAAATAATTAGGTGAAGTTTTAATAGAGAAATTTTGTACCTTCTTTCTTCTACATGATCTAACATTGTGGCCAAACTGTTTGCAACTGCTCATAATAGCATTCTTCTTGGACAATTTTGTATGGCTCACAGGTTCATCTGCCTCTCTTCTTCTTAATTTTTTTGACCTCCCAGGAGGTGTTTTGTAAATTGGAGGGAGGAGTAAGGGGGTGTTTCTTAATCCAAGGCAATTTGTTTGGCCTTCCCAGCTTTCCAAGCAGTGATTCCCACACTGAATGACTTTTTAATGTCATCAATGATTTGGTTGACAGTCATGCTAGCCACATTTACAAACCTGTCAATTAAAACTTGGGCAATCCAATTCACACTTGCACTTTTGTTTCCAAAAACTCTTCCACACCTGTGTCGTCCAACTAAGGTTTTCACCCTAAATGTTTCCTTCCCTCCTACCTTGCTGGCCATAATAACAAAGCCACATTTTTTCTTACATTCTGCCCTTACTCTTGTGAGGTCATTCTTCACAAACTTAATCTCTTTTCCATTTAATACACTATGCTCCATTACTGCATTTTTAAACTCCTTCAAAGAACAAAATTCCATCCCCAATGAGAATCTGAAATCCTTGTTCATACCATCTTATCTAAACTTTTTAAACTTGCCCCTTTTCAAGCTACCATCCTCATCACTTTCTAAATCTGAATCCAATTCATCACTTATGTATTCCTCATTGATCTCATGCTCTCCAACTTCATCATCCATTACAAATGAACCTTCCCCAACATTGCCTCTTCTAGACACGCGTTTTTTTTTTCATTTCATTGCATTCCACCTTTCCAAAACTGGATTAATGTTTCTGCGAACATCATCCACCCTGTCATCCACTCTATCATTCTCAACACCAAACCCATCATCATCATTATCCATTCTTTCTTCTTCACTCTCATCCACATAATCTTCAGTTGAAGCTTCTACTTCCCCCTCAACCACATTCCTTCATGTTTCCTCACCAATTTCAACCTCTTCCTCATCAACTTCAACCTCTTCCTCACCAATTTCTACCTCTTCGTGACCTATTTGAACATCTATATGTTCCTTAGCAGCATGACCTTCTTCCACATTAAATCCACCCTCTTCTACAATGTCAGCCACACCCTCCATGTTTCCATCATGTGTCTCTTCGCCACAACTAAGAAACAGAACTTCCACTGGCTCACTAGTAACATGTTGAACATATATTTCTACCATGTCCCCAGTCCCCTCTGCATACTTAGACAAGTTCATTGCTTCCCTGTCATCACTCAGTAATCTCAGACTATTCATCAGCATTTCCCTGGACCCCTTCCACCATAGTTTAAAGTCTCCATCGTAATTAAATTCTTTAACAATTCTAACTGCTTCAAAATAAGACCATCGATCTGGATCAAGCCCTACTATCACGTGTACCTCTCCGCCAACATATCGTAGCCCCCTATCACTAACAAACCTTCCCATGTGATGCAAACCAACTTCGATCACCATTTTTATACCTACATTCACACATTAACACTTAACTCACAATATCGACCCAACAATGATAAACGAAATACGATCACTTACCTTGATACAATGCGTGAACGAACCACCTTGTATCTTTCACCACCCAATGTCTCTCTCACGACCACCACAAGGAACAATGCTTGGAGAAGAAGGTTTCAACGAGCACCCAATGCTTGTATCTTCTACCAACGTACTTTTCCCCAATTGCAAAAATCCAATTTGCCCTAAATCCCTAATTGATCTCATCACTCAAACACACGTGCAAATCAAATTTTGTTAATCCAAATGTTAAAAAACCTAAACGTGGCAAGCAGTGGCAGGCAGTGCACAAGGAATACGTGGAAGGGCCGTTAGCCACATCACCAAAAAATTGACGCCATCTATTTTTAGGGACTAAAAATACATGTTTCCATACTAAGAGGATGAAATGCCATCAATGTTTGATGTAGGGACTAAAACCAAAAATCAGTGAAACTTCAGGGACTAAAAACATATTTAAACCTAAATATAATTGGTGAAAGAATGGTTATATAAATGTTGTTAATAAATACTTGAAGATAACATAGATGAATATTTTAATTAATTATAAATTGAAATAGTATAATATTCAATTCGTAAATAATTATTACAGTTACTTGTTATTAGTAAAATGTTATTTAGATATTTAAAATAAAATTAAGTGATATAATAAATTTATTAGCTAATGTAACACATCCAAAATAAATAAATAAATAACTAAAAGATCACACCTCGATTCAAAGTAAAATAAGATTTTTTAAAGAATATATACATAATCATATTTTTTTAACACTATATTATTATACTACTACATGCATTGGATCAACAACTACATCATTATTTACTCACACCCCTAAAATGATCATTGCAATTAGAGAGAACATATAAACAGAAACAAACACAAAAAAAGGTAAGCCAATGTGCAAAAAAAACAATCATACAACAAGTATAGAGATATTAACACATAAATTAGTCATATCAACAACCCTAGCACATACGAATACTCATATCAGATTCGACCATCTAAATACATGTATTGATACCAGTCTCTAGTAAGTTATGCACTTGTGGTGGTGGAAGAACTCGTCCACCCAAGCTACCATACACAAGGTTAGTCTATCAACCATCTTTGGCCAAGGTAAAGCCTCTAGACTAGGACCTCCTACACCTCTCACCACATACCCTACCCTTCTCTACTTAAGATTGGATAGTTATTAGAACGACATGATAACTATTAATACTAAATCAATATATCAATACATACACTAATGAAATGCCACCATAGAAACTGTCTCCCCCATGAGATCTATGGAATTACACCAACTCATATACCATACTCATCGTCATCATAATTTCATACATGAATAAAGACTATATACTCTTAGACATGGACAAAGTACATTGCAAATTCATTTCAAACAGCCATGGAATAAGAAAACTCAAACATGTACACTGGCGCTCAAAAGTGGTGTCCAATGCTAGGCTTCGCGTAAAAGGTGGTAATCAGTGATTTTGAAAATAGGAACATGCCCTTCTTAGTATTTGGGTCAAAACCAGCTTTTAATGTTTGGAGACAGACTAATTGGTTCAATTGATCAAATTCTAAAATCTTCAACCAACACAAAATCAAACAAGATAAATCACAAGGAAAAAATCCAAAACAACCAAATTCAACAAGTCAAACTTCATCATACAACTCAATCATGCAAATCACAAATTTAAAAATGTCTAACACTTAAAACAATACAATTAACTTCCCTTACTTGAAAGGTAGACTCACAACTCAAGAATTCAAAAAAACACCTCCAAACACACAAGAAGTTCTATTTTCTCCACAAACATGATCAATACACCATTAAAACCACTGATCAATAAAGATTCTTATAGAAAACTCAGACACTACATGGGAACCAAGATGGTCTACATTCACATAAGAATACACAAACTAAGAAAAAGGCAGAAAAGAAACTTACTTTATTGGAGAAACTAATAAGATAGAAGTGGAAAGCAAATGATAAGCTCCTTCGAGCTAAATAACTCAAGCAAGGTGGAAACTTTCAAAAGAGTTGGTGGTTGCGGAAGCTTGATGGTGATTGGAATATTGTACACATATCATGGGTTTGATGTGGTGAGATGTTGGCTTCTCCTCCAAGCTATGTGACTCAAACAAGGGGAGATGCTATGGTGGTGTTTAGGTGCTCTCACTAGTAAATAATATGGATTTTAACTCGTGCATTTGACATCGGTTTCATTGCAACCGAAGCATAAAATGACGCAGTGGCATATTTGCAATTATTGCAAACATATATGTCTTGCTTCACAAAGAATTGAAGCCTAAAATGGTCTATGACCTTTGTTGTTTAGAGATCTGAGGCCATAGAGTACTTATGCCTCGTTTATTCCGTGAACCGAAGCATAAAATAATTTAAATTTTATTTATTTATTTTTTTAGAGGCTTTAGGTAGTGGTTCTTAAGAGAACTAAGGTCATAGAGCCCTTATTGTCTCGATTAAAATAACCAAGGTAATAACATGTTTCTAGGGTTATATCTCATGAGCTTACACATTTCAGATCCATTTTTCTCTGTTATGTTGTTGTGTCATTGTGCTCTCTCGTCTTCCATGTCCATTTTCAACATTTCTTCAATTTCTTCCATTTTTTCTTTCATTTAACGCTGATTAGGTATGATTTTCTTTCGCTTTGATCGATTGATTTTGTGCGCAGGTGCTTTGTGATGTTTATTACATTTCATTTCAACACCAAACCCTCTTTCAAGGTAAGTTTTGTTTTAGGTTTTTGACGTCTTTGGTTGTTTGTTCTTCATACCATAGCTATAGGTCAAATTGAGAGTATGCTCAAATGAACTTCAAATGGCATAAAAAATTGTATAAAGGTCCAAAAAATCATGAAAATCATTCACAAAAAATTTCAACTCAAAACTCAAAGTCTAACTATTTTAAATATTTTTACAAAGTTTGACAAAAAAAAAACAAAATAAATTTCCAAAAAATAGAAAACCAAGGTATAAAAAAAATTTATACCCTAAATTCATATATAATAATAGAAAAACGGTTAACCAGAGTGAAAGTTAAGGTCACTTTAAGATCTGCAATGCAAATAATTTTTAAACTTCAGATTAACCCAAATTAAGGGCTATTGGGATTTTTCTATTGAAATATGAGTTTAAAAGAGTGGTCAAAAAAAATTTCGTTCAAAGATAATGGCCATAGCTATGAAAACCAAAAATCACATTAAATAGTTATTCTTATGTGTGAGTATATTTTCTCTGCAGGTCTGCTTTTCTGTGTAGGTCTATTTTTCTAAGTTTCTAGGTTTGTGTTATTTAGTATATGTGTTATGGAATGTTTGTAGAAAAGACCATTTAAAAAAAATACTTTAAAAACCGAGGCAAAAACTGGTCTACTATCTCGATTCTGGATCCAACTGAGGCCATAAACCCTTTAATTAATTAATTTTAAGGGTCTACGACCTCAGTTGGAATTAGAACCGAGGCAATAGTCCTAATTTTTTTGGTTTTTTGAACTGAGGCAAAATTGTAACCTTTTTGCTTCGAGTTTTTAACCGAGGCAAAAAGTCCCCGACTTTTTATCTTGCCTAAATATGCCTCGGTTCTACAACCGTTGTCATAGACCGAAAACAATCCCTATTGTATCCCTTGATTGCACTAGTGTCTCAAGATAGGTTGGACAAACTCTTAAGGAAGGGTGACTAGAGGAAACCTATATGTGATGCTCTAATGATGGCATACCCCTAGCCATGGCCCAAGCATTTTCAATAAGAAGCTAGAGTCATTTATGTAAGGTGAAACAAAGATCATTCTCATAGGTCTTCATAAATGTTGAAGATTAGTGTAGGTTTATTTAGGCCATGTACTTTGGCTAAGTAGTGTAGGTTTATTCAAGTTAGTAAACACTACTATAACTTAGCAAGATTCTAATATTCACATACTTTTGAAAAACAAGCATTCAAAGATCATGAGGACTTTTCAAAGGTTGTAATGTGGCCATGACAAAGTTAGGAAAAATTTAGGAAATAGATGCTTAAGAAATTTAGAAAGAAATCATTATAGAACAAAGATTTTGGAAAAAAAAATATATTATTTTCTTTATGCTTTTTTTGAGAAAACAATTATCCTTCTATTTATACATTTTGTTTTCCACTTTTACTTCTTTTTTATCTTTTTTTTTCTTTCACCCTATTTTTTTTTCATGAAACTCATTCTTCCTTTTTCCATTTTTATTATTTTGTGGGTGAGGTACTCAGCCACACACTTTATTCATCACTCATTCTTAACACAATCCATTAGCTCCTTCTTTCTTCCTAAGGTAGGGGAGAAACATGGCCTTTTCCTTCTCAAGGTTTTGCAATGGGCTAAAAACAAGAAAAAAAAGGTTTAAGGCTAAAATGGGTTATTGATAGATTAATATCAAGGTAGGCTAATTTGGCCAAGTAATTAAAAACAATAAATGCCTCAATCATATCAAATCATGCATATATACCTAAGTTGTAAAGCAAAAGAATCAAGCTAAATATTAGAGTATAACAAAACATGAGCAAGTCACTCAAGAAATATAGGAATAACACATAGTGGTCCATCCATCACAATTAAGCTCAAAACTCACAAGGCTAAAAACTCTTTCATAAAATATTCAACCAAGTAATTCTCAAATTAACTCAATTAATAATTTATAATTATGAATCAATTAGGCTAGCTTCTAATCAATTCAACCATCCGTTCAACATAAGCATGATTACTACTTCAAGATTATGATAGTTCCAATTACAAAATCAAATCCTAAATTTCAATGTCAATATGTTTATTGAAAATAAGAAAATACTTTTGGGTGAATTTGTTCTGAGACATTATGTAAAAGCTTCACCAAGTAAAAAGTTAACACTTTCACAATTTTCTAAAAACTAAATCACAATTTTCTGAAAACTAAATCACAATTTTTTACGAAAATAAAGCAAAATTTGAAAAAAAAATCCTAATTATTATTCATCTCCCCACGCTTATTTCAAAAATTGTCTTTTGATGGATTTATTTTGGAAGGAGATAGAAAATTTTTTAGACTTTTAGCTAAATCTAACCATATGTCAAAATTTATTCTCTTTAATTTTATAAAGTACAAGTCACCTTGTACAATTTTATTAATTTTTAAATTTTTATTTTTAATAAAAGAAAATATTTTTAAAATCTTAATAATTTTTTTCTATTTATGCTAAATACATAAAATAAACATGCATGCAATTTTTTTTATCAACAATGATATCAAATGAATTTAAATCTAACATGGTTTCCAGTTTCAGCAACCTTTCTTTATGTTTCATAGCCAAGTGAACAAACATCACCTTTCATTATTCACATTAACAAACTCGATGTATGGAGCATGTGGCTTCAACTCAATTTCAACATCATCAGTTGCATTAGGATGGTAAATAGGATCATCAATAATCCTCATAATCTCATCTTCTGAGAAAAAGTCTGCACCTAAAGTAGTTGACTCTACCGCTTCATCATTAAGAAGTTCAACAACACCTTTAGTAAAATTTGTATGTCCATTAGTAAACATATAAGTGTGATGTGATTCTATAGTTGGTTGTTGATTTGATCTTTGAATCTTTATGTTGTTAACATCAGTTATCCAATTCTACAACATCTCATCCATGTTCTAACTCGGCCTCCTATCTTTTCCATTCATTAGTTGACTTAAATCATCAGACATGTGTTTTGCTCTAATACCCAACTTTAGAAGTACATCTTTTATGTCGTGATGAAGTGCTCTAAACTCTATAGTATCAGGAAATATTTGATAGAAGTGGATGGCGGTATTAACACTTAAAAGTAATTCTAAAATTTGTTGTTACTTGTATCCTCCAAATGTTGCATAACATTTTGTCATTTTCATACCACTCATACACCATATATTTCCATAGTTTACAACTCGCAACCTTTCATCTATAACTTCTAGTTTCTCTTTCACTTCATCCATTAATAACCCAACCTCCCTATAGGATGATACATATGATTGTTGCTTATATTTTAAAAAAAGATAATGTACAATATAGATAATTTATTTTACGTACAATCAACTTACTTATATCAAGTGTAGTAGCAGTTGTGACAACTTGTTGCTGATAACCATATGAATCATATGGTTGTTGAGGATAGTAATCATATTTCATTTGAAAATCACATTATTGATTATTTTCATATGAAAAATTATTTTGCATTTTTCAAAGAGATTTTCTGAAAACAAATAAGTTGAAAGCTTGTTGAGTAGATTCTAGGAAAGAGAGACGTGTTTCAATGGACAACTCAAGTTTTTTATCTTTCCTTAGC
The DNA here is from genome assembly GCA_027742785.1 of Vigna reflexopilosa. NCBI lineage: Eukaryota > Viridiplantae > Streptophyta > Magnoliopsida > Fabales > Fabaceae > Vigna > Vigna reflexopilosa. The sequence continues at coordinate 12,833,836 of CM050926.1, forward strand.
CAAAGTATTCCCCAAAAAGTATTACAAATTTCTCAAAAAATAAAAAACTATGAAAATAAAAAAAAATTACTAAATTAAAATAACTAAAGAAAATAAAAAAATAAACAATAGAAAAGAAAAGAGAAAAAGAAAATGTTCGTGATAAACAAAAATAAAACAAGAACCAAAATGGTAAAATTATAACCATGTTCCCAACAATGGCAGCAAATTTAATAACGTTGTCATTGACGCGATCAAATTAATACTACTAAACTATAACAACTTTAGTAATGCTAACATAATAGCCAACAAAATAGAAAGGGTAAATTCAACCCTAAGTCACCTCCCAACAAACACGAAATTGATTCTTAACAAATTAGTTCTTATAAAAACTATACAAAAGGGTTAGCAAAACAAAAACATAAAGAAGATAAAGATTGATACAAGATTAAAAAACAAAATAACAAATTATAGAAAGAAATATATTTATAAAAAGATGTAAAAAGATAAAAATAATTATAAAGAAAATATGTTGATTTCACTGCTTTTTCAAAATAGGATTCATCATTGGTTATTTAAAAAATTATTGTTCAATTAATAATTATCATAGATTTTCAAATTAATCAATATAAATTCTCAATTAATTTGTTGGTGTTATCACTCTTAACCAAAGTACATTCTCAATTAAAAGCAAGAACTTTGTAGATTAATCATAGTAAATTTAACCAAAGTACATTCTCAATTAAATATTATTATGCCTAATCATTTTTTATTTGTTTACCTCTTATATCAAGTAAAAAGCTAATTAACCAAAGTACATTCTTAATTAATTCTTTTAAAAGTTTTTACCACTGATCAAAGTACATTATCAATTATTGACAAAAACTTATTCAATCGTATGAAAGTTTCTAACTTTAATCAAAATAAATTCTTAATTAAAATTAAAAACCCTTGGACTCATACGATTAATATGTTATGTAGATTTAACACCATACTAACTTAATACAATGTAAAAATCATTAATTTTACTTGGTTAAGAGACAAAAGACATAGAAACATATAAATCACAACAAAAATTAAAAGAATACACAAATTTATTCATCTAGCCTCATAATCCATTTAAGAAATTACAATAGAATTAACCTCAAAGGCTTAGCACTCCATGGAATGTTGAAATGAAAACAAAAGAAGAAAGGATGGAGAACATGATAGCAGAGAGAGAGGACGAAATTTGAACCCCCAAAGCGTTCCTCTACTCTCCTAATGTGTTTTCCTAAGTCTATTTATATAGAAATTGAATTGGGATTTGTTTTAGGCTTTTCTGTTATTGTAATATTCTTTATGATAATGTAATCTCCTCCAATTGTCTTATAAATAATCTAATATCTTCAAGATATATTTGATTGTTGTGGAGATCTAAAAATTTTTGAAAAATATTTGCTAGATTAAGAAAGATTTGACAAATATTATCTTTTGATATTTATTGATATAGTTAAATAAGATAATTATTTAACAATATCAAATAAAATATCTTAAGATATATTTTCCCCAAATTATTTTTAATCATAAAAAACCTTTTTAATAGAAAAAATAGAGAAAACCCTTTTAGTAGAAAAAATAGAGAAAACCGCAAGATCTAATTTTTGTTGTCTGTTCCCTCTTCTTGTTTAGCCAAATTTCTTCAATTTTTCATGCTATGATTGGATTGACTTCTTGTGGTCTTGATTATTTAATATTCTTGGATTTATTTTTAAGGTATCATGGCACTTTAACCAATGTATTTTCACACTTCTATGAGCTCAACATAGTTGTGGCTACACTAACAAACCTCAAAATATCCAAAAAACATTTATGCAAGTAAAAAACTATTTTTATCATGGTTTTGTATCTCATTCTCAATAAACCCAATTATTACAAATCCTAATAAAAATATTCTATTAAATTACAAAAACCAATTAAGAATCCAATATCAAAAGCTAAATGAGGACATAAATATGCACTCATCAAAGGGTAAGCTAATAATAACTTTGAGTATACATAACATAATGTAAACTATTCTAATAAAATGAAATCAAATAGCAATTTAAGAATCTCATATAAAAAATCAAACTTGCATATGTTACAAAATGAAACACATTTATATATTTGAGTATACGTAACAAATATATATATATATATATATATATATATATATATAAATTTTATTGTACATTAAATTATACTTCAACAACTAAATCCAAACTATAGTCACCTCTCTTATGCCCTAGCCTCTCCACCACCTGCAATTTCATCTACTCACACCATAATAGTGATCATTGCAAAAGAAAATAGACAGTCAACAATAAGGAAAGGTAATTTAATAATAACTTTGAGTATACATAACATAAAATAAACTCTTTCCATAAAATGAAATCAAATAGCAATGTAACAATCTTATCTAACAAATCAAACTTGCATATGTTACATAATGAAATATGTAACATCCCATTTAATAGAGTAATCAACTAAACAAAATAATATAGATTTGATAGAACATAGCAAATAGACAAGAAAATATGTAGTTTATCGTTACAATTATCTAAATTAATAGTTATATCAATAAAAAAATACATATTTTTAGACCCTCCTAAACAAAGAGTATCTCAAAAGAGGTAAATTATTATGCAAAACATCTAAGTAATTATATATCGACATCTATATATAGATATATGCTAAACTCTGAATATCACTCGACGATATCCTCTAGCTCCATCAATGGCGGGCTAATACCTACAACATCCTCTGCTCACACCAAATGGTGATCATTGCCAAAGAGATTGTAACACACAAACAAACAACACAAAAGCAAGGCAAAGCTAGTATACAAAGAAATCAACATATTATAATTCAATATAAGAAATCATATTTCAATATTCACAATAACCCATCAAAAACATGATCATATCACAATTTAACCTCTCCACTCAATGATTCAGATCCAACAGGCTTCACTAAAGGTTTGCACCCATGGTAGTATTTATACTCTGCAGAGTCATAAACAAGGGTCACACGACCTACTTCCCCATGAGGTAAGTCTTCCCTTACACAACCTAAAGGGCTAGGGAGTCATTCTCTCCGTCACCCCATTCACTTGACATTAGTTGAATGGTTGGTAAAATATCATGATACATTCTCTCCAAAGTCTCATTATCCAACATTCACCATAACTGACTTAAACATAGAATCTTTCCTTGAGATTCTTTTCACATCATCCATCTTTCATTCTCACAACATACTCATCATCATCATATTCATCCACCATAAGTATATCCATAAAATTGTTTCACAAATCATAAATATACATATTCATATCTCCATTAATCACCTCATATTAGATCGTTACACACTCTAGGCAAGGAAAACAACTTGGAAACCCTCACCAACAGCTCCGGAAAGGTCCAAAACAACCTAAAGAATGTCCAAAACGGATGTCCGGAACCCTAAATTCAAAATTCCACACAACTTAGTTACTACTAGACAATTTCTCACTAGACGACTCTTACCAAATGATCACTTACCCAGACGATCTCTTATCCAGGCGACTCCTTGTCAGACGACTCCTCACTAGACGAATCCTCACCAGACGACTCTTCATCAGACGACTTTTACCCAGACGACTCTTACCCAGATGATCCCTTACCCAAACGATCTCTTACCAAATGATCTACCAGATTTTTGTACAATAAGAGACTAACTAAGCCCTAAATGACTCCAATACAGTTCCCAAAACTACATACTTTCCCTTAAACCATGATCTTAGAATCTTACTTGTTAAAACCCCCATTGTTATGCCTAAAACTCAGCCTTCTACTACTATATACCATACCCAAGTTCTGTAAAAACATATAAGCTAAAACTTACTAAATATACGTTTACAAATTCATTCAATAAACAAATTTTAACATCAATACCAAGACACACCAGCATGCATTAGTTTTCAATTCAATATACCACCTTTCTCAAACACCCAACATACCAGATTTCACGATTTAATCAAAGTTCACAAATCAATCATCACATCATCATCCAAACATCAAATATCACATGCATACCAAATCCAACCAAATAAATCAGCTTCCCTTACTTGGTTGACGCTCCGACAGTGCTAAAAACTCTAAAATTCCTCCTACGGCTCCAAGATCTGTACTTACTCCTACATTTCATGGAAATTTGATTAGAGTATACCCACAATACCACTAATCAACAAAGAGTCTTAGAGAAGACTTAGACCCCAAAAGAGTGAAGAAAACCCCTACATGCAAAGACACCAAACCTTAAAGAAAATGGTAGAAATCGACTTACTCTATGGTTGAAATCAATCAACTAGAAATGAAGATCTCGCCCTCAATAAATCCTCAGGCGGTTTATGATCTTTTGATAGATGGGTCGGGAGTTAGAATTTCTAGAGAGAAGGTAGAGGAAATTTAGAGAAGGGAGTTTTAAAGATATAAAGTTTCTTAGATAATGAAACTCCTAATTAGTAAATTTTATTTATACTCTTGATATTTTTGAAATAAAATAATGGAGTATCATTATTTAAAACACTCTGTCACATCTAATACCATATTTTTGAGGGTCTTACAAAATACATCTATACACAAGTATAATCTAAACTTAATTATAGACATTTATGCATTGATTCAAACCACAAAAGCCTTACAATTGTCATGTAAATGAAATCCTTATGTGTTACAAACCAATAATGGTACCTAGTTCCCCTCCCTCATTACAAGGTAAAATCTCTATAAGTTAATAGAAAAGTGATCCCTAGCCCCTAGAACTAGTTATAAGAACCTCCTTAACTCTTCACTACATAGATTTCGTCCTCTACATGAGTTTGTTAGCCTAGTAGAGTATAAGGATGATTCCAAAATGAGTGTTTATAGCTAATGCATAACACTAGACTAACTTGTTATACTTTTCCTCTTTGGAAATGATATTGCCCTACAATATGTCACAATGTTAAAACAATACATCTCATTCATTTACCTAGGAATCAACTTATTGAAACATTTACCTCATTCTCATAATTAATGTACCCCTCATCTCTATCACATATTAAACATTTGAAAATTTACTTACTTCCTCAACAAGATCATGCACTCACTCAATAAGCAGCCCATACAGGTTCACTTCACTTAACGACTAGGTGTCTTGCTTAGCAAGTCCAACATTGGAACAAAATACATGATAATTCACCCAACGAGAATAGATTCGCTCTGTGAGTCCCCTTCCCTTGACTCTTTGCCAAACTCGAGTTTGGTATTCACTTAATGATAGTCTATTTGTCGAGCGAGCAAGCCTCTCTTGACTCTCTACCAAACTTGTTTTTGGCATTCATCTAGTGAGAAAAACGCTAGCCTTGTAAGTTTGCATAACATAAACACTAAAATCCTGTAATTTGCTATTGCCCACTATATCAATAACTCATCTCATGTTTATCACAAGTCACAAACACATCAAATTCGAGATTGAACTCACAGTCTAAGCTAGAAATTTCACATTCACAAGCAATACACCATACAACTAAAGACAAAAACTTATACTATGCATATTTGTACCCTTGAATAATTTATCATTTCATTCCATTGCTCAATCACAAGGCAGGCATCCTAATTCAACATATCATTATTGTCAAAATGCAAAGCAAGACATTCAAAACACTAAAATCATGTAATTTTCTAATGCCCACTATATCAATAACTCATCTCATGTTTATCACAAGTCACAAACACATCAAATTCGAGATTGAACTCATAGTTTGAGTTAGAAATTTCACATTCACAAGCAATACACCATACAACCAAAGACAAACACTTATACTATGCATATTTGTACCCTTGAATAATTTATCATTTCATTCCATTGCTCAATCACAAGGCAGGCATCCTAATTCAACATATCATTACTATCAAAATAAATATTTTTAGGGGCGGTTAGTTTGGGGCGGTTTCAAAAACCCCGAAAAATTTTCGCGGTTTGGTTTCTGAAACCGCAAATATCTTTTTCTATTATTTTTTTAAAACTTAATTTTTTTATTTTTAGAATATTTAGCTGTTATGTTCTGACTCGTTAGGAATACTTCGAATCCATAGCTTCATCTAATCTAATTTCAGCAATACTTCGAACACTAACCTCTCTTCATCGAATTTTCTCCCAAACCCTCCGCACCACAATCTTCTCGTGCTTGGCTTCGTGTTCATCTTCTCCTACGAGGTAGAGCGTCGAGGTGGAGGCATCGAGGCATTTGTGGGTTGAGTGAGTTCGAGGTGCTCTGGCGCACTCCCGCACTGACCGTCAAGGTAAGACTGTGTTCAATCTTGGCTCTCCAGTTTTAGCTCTCTCGTTCTTTGTTCGATCTACTGATGTAATCTTTGTGTTGTAACTCAAAAGATTTCGTCTCTGTTTTTGAATCTCTGGTTTTGGCACTTACGTAAAAGTTAATGAAACTTATTGAAGGTACCAGGAATCTACTAGGCGATTTCTATCACCACAGCACAAAAACATTCTGTCTTCAACCCCTCAAACTCAAATCCTCCCTGGTATGTTCATCTTATCTCTTCAATCTTCATGGTTTAGTTGCACCTACACTGTGACGATTTTTTTTTTGAACAATTTTTCTACTATATATGTTTCCTTTAATTTTCTTATCTTCTAGCGATTTTATTGGATGGAATATCGGATTTTATGTCATTAAACTAGCTTCGAACTGGATTAAATTGTGTAACTCTGGTCTTGAGCAAACTGGTTAAAATGTTGAAATATTGCATGGAAAGGACAATCCTGAGTTGAAGGTTTTGACTATGTTGCAAAAATTGTATTTGACTAGATGAGCGCATAGCTCCAAATTATTTATGGTTTTGAGGAAATTTTAAAAAACTTTTAAAAAGTAAGTAGATCGAGAATCAAACACTTTGCACTACAACTTTATCCTTGCATTTCCCCAGGAAACAAACATCACTATTAATATCTTATATGAAGAAATGTAAGACAATTGCAATTATCTCTGTCAAATAGTTCCTTTCAGCAGTTAGAATTTACCTCTTGTATCTTACTCTGTATATATGGAGCCTCTGAGTACATTACTCTCACAGTCAATAGTACAACTTTGCAGTTCTGCATTCTCGTAATTATAACTATTGATTTCTGATTTTTAACTTCAATTCATTGTCAATAAGGCAGAAGGCTTCTCAGAATTCAACTATTTGATCATCTGTCATTGCACCTGCCATTACTTCTGCCATTACTTCTTATGCAATATCAACTAACTGAGATGGGAAAGAACCAAAAAATCTGAATGAACAGTGTGTTGTTACACGGTTATCTTTGATTGAACTGAACCTATTATTTTTGTTAACATTTCTGCAGATTTTAATTTCTTGCATTGCATTTTCCAGTTCTTGAAAGGATTAGATGGTACTTTACTGTGTACATACAATAAAAGTTTTCAATTCTGCATTAGATTTTACTCATTTCGGTTCAAATTTTCTTTTGTTCTTGATTCATGTTTAATTGTACTTACTAGACTTCTTGTTAAATCTCTTTCCAATTACCCTTAATTCAGATTAAAGTTTCTTGAATTGCTTGTGAAATTTTGTGAAAACATGCAGAATTCTTGGTTTTCATTTGAAAACCATAAGGACCCCAAAGTGGGCCTTATTTCCCAAGAAATCTTCTTGAGATAGGATTCCATTTAATACACCGATTAGAACAAGATATTTTAAATCTGGATTATGTTCACTTTGCTGTTTTGTGCAGTTTATTTCCATGGATTTCCACTACTGATTAGTTTCTTGCTTTTGCACTATTTAATGCCTTGTTTTGTGGTTCAATTGTGTATAGCCTTATAGTAGGCTTTAAGTAGGAACCTATCCCTATAAGACAGTTGCACTTATCACTGTCCAATAGTTACTTTCAGCAGTTAGAATTAAGGAAAAGAAGCAAAATTAAGACTGTTATAACTGATATGAGATAATAAAACTGACTGAATTAAGGAAAAGAAGCAAAATTAATATTAATTAAGAATAGGAAGTACTAGAGAGCGTGATTTGATAATTAGGTATGAATATCTAAGCATAAATTAATATGATTTGATATGGTGAGAAAGAGTGTATGGAAAATAGAAAGTGTTAATTAGCTGGCATATAATAATATATTTATGGGATGATTTGAATTTGTTGAAAGGAATAATAAATGTGATGACAAGTGGTATGGCTGATGATTTTGTTGTGTGTTGTGTGGTAGAAAGAAAGAAAGAAAAGTTTTAATTATGATGGAAGCACATGCAGTAATGGGACGTAATATGGGATAAAATAATTGGGATGCGTAGTAATAAAAATGGCCAAAACTGAATAATTGAGCGTGGTTTGGTGGTACAAACTATTTCCCATGACCGTACTTAATAATGCATAGCTTGGCTTTTAGTTAAACATGGTTGAGATAGCAATTATTGAGAAGCAATCAACACTGAAACATTGATGATGACAATGATGGTGAAGAAAGAGGTTTCCTAAGAAATGTACGTTAAGTATTAATATTAAAAAAGTACCTAAATTTGTGATTTTGTTTGTCACTTTAGTCTTACTGTTATAAACTCTTCTTACTAAGATATCATTGTTTTGATTCCTGAACATAAATGTTTACTATCATTTTCCCCTAAATTTAACCGCTTATAGTCATTTTAATTTTTGAATATAAGTAGTTACTGTCATTATAGTATCTAAACTTAGTGATTTCCTATCATTTCAATGGAACTTAGTTGAAACTTCCAAAGTCTTTCAAATGATTTATGTAGATAAAAAGTGAAACAGAATCAATCCTAATAAAGTAGCTAATTGTGAAATTAGCTCCTGAAATAAATCCCTTGATCTTAGGGATTGTGGGTTGACTTTCCCCATAAAAGGAAAGTAGATTGTAAATGATTTTCCTTGGATTAGTTCTCAAAGTTTAAGTAAATTCATCTTATGTAGTGTTTCGTTGAATATTGTCACTTATTTTAACCTTCAAATCCTCTTTGCATGAACAGAATCCGTTTTAATGGACAAATCATGGATAGACATGCCTCAAAATACAAGTCAATATATGAGAGGATTGAATACCTTCTTGGACTTTGCACTCACTAATAGCGGTGTTAGGGGAAAAATAATATGTCCATGTCCAAAATGCAATTTTAACAAATGGCAAAGTCGTGAAGAAGTAAAAGAGCACCTAATTATTAAACCTTTTCCAAAAGGGTATACATTTTGGCTTCTACACGGGGAGAGAAGAGTAAATGACGAAGCACCTCAAGTAATGACCGAAGCTCCTCAAGTAATGGCCGAAGAAGATGGTGGAAGAGTTGAAATTAATGATAATATGTGTGAAATGATTAATGATGTATTTGCACATCATTGCTCTAACAACGACATGACGAATGATGATGAGATAGGTGCAGAGTCAAGCCATACTAGAAGTCATGATGGGACAAATTTTTTTGAATTAATGCAAGATGGACAACAAAGCTTATATGAAGGATGTGATAAATATTCAAAACTTTCTTTCTTGGTGAAGTTGTATCACATCAAATGTATATGCAGAATAAGTGATAAAGGTATTTCCATGATACTGGAGTTGCTAGCAGATGCATTTGAACATGCTAAAATTCCAAACTCATTTTATGAAGCCAAAAAAGTTATTAACAAGCTCGATCTTCATTACACCAAAATTGATGCTTGCCCGAATGATTGTATGTTGTATGTTGAAGAAGACAAAGATAGAGATTCTTGTAAGAAATGTAAGACATCAAGATGGAAGCCAAAAAAGAGAAATACAATTGGTGACAATGTTGTTGTTAATAAGCGAAAGAAGATTCCTGCAAAGGTGTTAAGGTATTTTCCTTTGAAGCCTCGATTACAGAGGATGTTTTTGTCATCTAAAATAGTTGAGCATATGAGATGGCATGCATCAGAAAGTACGGATGAAGGCATGTTAAGACATCCAAGATATTCTGAAGCATGGAAGAAATTTGACTTGATGCACCCTCAATTTGCCTTAGACCCTCGAAATGTGAGACTCGGTTTAGCTACTGATGGGTTCAATCCATATGGCAGCTTAAGCACTAATCATAGTATTTGGCCAATTGTTCTCATACCATACAACCTTCCTCCTTGGATGTGTATGAAACAAAGTTCATTCATTCTCTCCATGATCATTCCTGGAAAGCGAGCACCGGGCAATGATATTGATGTTTACTTACAACCATTAATAGAAGAGTTGAAGGAGTTGTGGAACACAGGCATCAAAACTTTTGATTCATATGGGAATGAAGTATTTGATATGTGTGCAGCCGTATTGTGGACTATTAGTGACTTTCCAGGACTTGGAATCTTATCTGGGTGGAACACACATACAAGATTGGCATGTCCGAGATGTAATTTTGACACTACTCCTAAGAAGCTTGTCAAAGGTGGGAAATTTTGTTTTATAAGTCACCGTCGGTGGTTAGATGGAAGACATAGGTTTAGATTGGCTCATATGAGGTTTGATGGAACTATTGAAAATAGAAGCCAACCAGTGGCAATCTCAATCATGATATCTTACAACAACTTGGTAATGTTCATGTTGAATTTGGAAAAGAACCTATAGTTGAAGAAAGATCAAAAAGACAACACAGAGTTGATCGTCCTAAGGTAGAGACTCTACAATGGCGAAAGAAAAGTATATTTTTTGACCTTCCTTATTGGGTAGATAACTTATTGCACCACAATTTGGATGTTATGCACATTGAAAAAAATGTTTGTGACAATATATTGTTTACATTGTTGAATGATAGTACAAATAATAAATACAAAGACAATCTAAAGGCAAGAAAGGACTTACAACTTTGGGGTATAAGACCAGATTTGTGGCCTGACGAGAATGGTAGATATCTTCCTGCTATATATAGATTGTCAAATGTAAATAAGGATATGTTTTTGAAAACTTTGAAGAATATAACTATACCTGATGGTTACTCAAGTAACATCAGTAGATGCGTTGATGTCAAACAACGTAAGATTGGAGGACTAAAAAGTCATGACTCACATGTGTTGATGGAGCAACTTCTCCCTTTGGCAATAAGAAAAACACTCCCTAAGGAAGTCTCGTCTATTTTGATTGATCTATGCTCTTTTTTTAAACAATTATGTAATAAAGTTTTGAAGATAGATGAACTTGTCCAATTACAAGATAGAGTTGTCCTCACACTGTGTCACATGGAGATGTTATTCCCTCCTTCTTTTTTCACAGTGATGGTTCATTTGATTGTGCATTTAGTAGAAGATGCCAAGCTTGGAGGACCTGTCCAATATCGATGGATGTATCCTATTGAGAGGTACTTGGGAAAATTGAAGTCTTATGTACGTAATAAGGCACAAGCTGAAGGCTCAATAGCTGAAGGTTACATGGCTGAAGAGTGCTTAACCTTTTGTTCTAGATACTTAGATGGAATTGAGACTGTGTTTAATAGATTGCGTCGTGTTAATGATGAACCAAGCATTGGCTCTTGTACTATAAGCACTTTATTCCCACCGATCGGAAAACCAGTTGGAGGTTTCACTTATTTCACTCTATCTGCAAAGGAAAAGTTATAGGCACATCGTCATATCCTAACAAATAGTTCCATGGTTGACCCATTTCTTCAGTAAGTATTTTCACTTGATCAATTCTATTATTTAGTCTTTTATTAGAAAGTAACTATGTATAATTTGGACACTTCGTGTAGGGAATTTAGAGACATTATACGGAGACAATTGAGAAGTCGGAGTCGACAATCATCTTTGATAGACAAGAGAGTTCATAGGGAATTTGCAGATTGGTTTTCACGTCGTGTACGTATATTGGGTCCATTGATGATTGGTTTCATTATGTGTTATAATTGATAATTGACTTGGATATGTTTTTTTTTTCCTTTTAGATAAGGAATGACTTAACTAGCTTTCACTCGACTGATTTCAAATTCTTAGCCATGGGTCCAATTGATATTACAAAGCGATATAGTGCCTACAATGTTAACGGATTCAAGTTTACGATCTTGGAGCGTGACTTATGGCTTAAAACACAAAATAGTGGAGTGTTTGGTACATTTGGGACAAGGAGTTATGCAAGTACTAGTGATAATCAAATGCAATTTGGAGGTCTGCCTTATTATGGGCAATTAGTGGACATAATTGAAATAAACTACAATGGTCGTTTCTCAGTTGTGTTGTTCAAATGTATGTGGGCTAATACAACTACTTCTAGGGGGATTGTGACTGATGAGTTGGGATTTACAAGTGTATGTTTTGGACGCTTGATTCATATCGGTGATAATGATGATGATGAACCATACATTCAGGCATCACAAGCACAAATGGTATATTATGTAGATGATGAATTTGATAAAAATTGGTGCATCCCTGTACATATAAAGCCTAAAGACTTGTACAACATGGGTGAAGATGATGTTGATAACTTTCATGAATGTGAACCGTTTCAACAACAAAACTTAGAAACACACTAGTGGAAAAATAACATTTTATGACAGACCTATTATGACGGATGAAAATTATTCGTCATAAAAGATTGACCGGTGGCAGTTTTGTAATAAACATAAAACATATTATGACAAAATTATACATATCAGTTATAATATATAGTACGGTGGCAAATTTGTAAATAAATTGAAAATATATTATAACGAAATTATAGCTACCGGTCTTAATATGCAACACGTTCATGATAATATTCATTCTCAATATCTCTAACTCTCGAGTTTTTTTCACTTTCGCTTCTGCAAGCCCTAATTTCTAACATCGTCAAGCAGCACGAGCAAAATGCCTATGGCGACGACGCCTTTGCTCGCCTTTATGCAGCTGTCGAATCGAGCATTCAAACCACTCTCAACGTTCTGTTCTCTTCCCTTCCCTTTTCCTCTTCCTCTTCCTTTTTCTTTCCGTGTTGCTATTCTTCGAAATTCACAACACCTCTTTGCTTCAATGCAGAAATCAGAGGCTGCTTCCACGGAGACCAACAGGGCAGTTGTTGCAGCTTTGAATGCGGAGATAGCGACGACACTGGCCACCACGCAAAGTCGCTGGAAATCGTGTTTCTGGAAGCTTCCGGAGATCGACAAAGAATCGAGGGGGAAGACCGTTGGAGAGTGAAGAAGAAAGAGGAAAGTTCAGTGGTTGAGGGTCAGATTCAGGCGAGGAAGATGTTTGAGAGGGAGAAGGTGAAATCGGTGTGTGAGAGTAACAAGAAGACTGTGAAGCAGGGTAGGATGGTGGCGAGTAGGTATAATGGCGGCGGTGATGTGAGGAAGAGGTTGTTGCCAGAGGGAGGGAGTGAGATTAGGGTTAAGAAGAGGTGGGAGATCCCTTCACTGCCTATTTTCCACTGAGTGGCATAATCTTATCACTTTTCTTATCGATAATTGCCTTAAATTATATATCTACCTTTTGCCCTTTAGTTTCCTGTTTGCTTTTTGTTTCTCCTTCCTGCTAACATACGCATTCTAACTAAAGAGTTTTGTTTTGGTGTTCCGGTGAATAGGCTTGTCCAAGCTGCTGATTCAGTTTCCGTATGCTTTCTGTTCATTTTCCTGTTTGCCTACAATTCATTATATTTCTTGGCCTTTATCTAACTTATTAATGAAAGTTCCAAAGGACTGATTTTATGGTCTCTTTCATATGAAATTTATTGCGTCTATAATACCCCATTGAATAATAGTAAAGCAAACCTTAGGAGGTGGAATGAGACAGATTGGCATCCTTTGTGCTGCAACACTTGTTGCCTTGCAGGAAAATATTGGAAAGCTAGATTTTTAGCGGTAAATGTCACAGTTTTAGATGACTCCATGTGGAGTCCTGGTCCGTTTCATGAATTCTAATTTTCTTAAACTTACTATTGTAATATAACTTTTTCCTTTCTTTCAGATGGATTGAGGGAACTAAAGGACTGAGAGTGAACAACCTTGTTGGGGAGACCAATATAGTGAGTATTTAGAATCTAGTGCAGTGTAACTTGTTTATATGATGAATATTGTCTTATCAATATTGGTTGCTTGTTCTATTGTCTTACATTTTGTTATTACTTAAATAGAAAATTGCTTCCTTCCATCCATCGTCGAGGTTTTTCTTTTATCTGTTTTTTTGTATGTAGAAGAAGGATGATCAAAGAAACCAAACATATTATTTGGATCTGTAACACATTCAATGTATTTCCATGTTCTCATTAATTCTTGTATAGTTATATGTGGCTTATCTCTAATGGAAATCATCTTAGTGATATATCACACCTTTTTATATAAAGCTACTATGACCAGTGTCCATTTACATGTTGAATTTCTGGTTCTTAACAACATATATGCATTTCTTTTGGTGGAATATAAATATACATTTTTTTGTTGATTTCAGGACACACATAACCAAGCTGGTATTGCTCACAATGGTGGCTTAGTGCCATTGCTCAAGCTTCTTGACTCAAAAAATGGGTCTTTGCAACATAATGCTGCTTTTGCTTTATACAGCCTTGCAGACAATGAGGTATGATACAAACTGAATTTGTTTGAAATGAAGGTTTTCTGTCTTAATTGCTTAAAAAGCTTGTTACTTTGAGACTTAAGTTAATTAACTATTCTCTGTTTTTGGGGTTATTTGTTTTATTTTGTCCCATAGGATAATGTGTATGATTTCATTAGGGTAGGTGGAGTTCAGAGGCTGCAAGATGGAGAATTTATTGTTCCAGTAAGCTTTCTCTTTACTACATACCGTAGCTTTGATTTACAGTTTCCACTTTCACCCTTTGATGCCTTTACTATAAAAAATTAAAATACTTAGTGATTTCATTTGAATATTTGTAATTGAAGGGAAATACATTGATCTAAGACCAATATAGACCTTTATGGAATTGATTTCTATTGCAGGAAACTAAAGATTTGTATTGATTTCTCTTTCCTAGTTAATGATGATTTGGTTTTGTCCAGGTGGTGGATCTTCCTTGGGATACCTCTTTGGTGGTGCTCCAGGGAACTAATTAATTCATGGATGTGGTTCAAATCTATCATGATGATTAATCATGTGTAAAATAGATAGTGTTGTCATTGCCTTGTGTTTAGACCAGTGAATTTTATAACATATTAGAGTTGAAGTGTTGGTGAATGTATTTTTACTGTGAATGGAATCAATTGTAATTTGAATGGAGTCAATTGTGAATGATTATAATTTCATTGCAATTGTAATAATAATTTTTTTTTAAAAAAAAAAACATATTATGACGTACAAAATAATGTATGTCATAATATGTTATTTCTGAAAATCACATATTATAACGTATCAACAATTATGTCATAATATGTTCAAGTTATTATGACGTAAATTTTTGCTACGTCATAAAATGCGCAGACTTACTATTACGCCCAGAACTATGACCCCCAAGAATTACGTCATAAAATGTCATTTTTGTACGTCATAAAATGTCTTTTTTCCATTAGTGACATTATTTCCAGATAATGAAAGAAATATACCATTAACAAGGTTTTAATTTTAATTATTAGTTATTTTATATGTTGTTATTCTGTTTATTTTCTTCTTTATTATATCTTATATAGGTGGTTTAACTTTTATTTATGTAATTGTTTGTAGACCACCTGAAGATGAAGAGAATGATAGTTAAGAAGGAGACAAAACATCATACACAACAAAGTGCCTCTCATACATGGGGTCATATTGTTAATCATCCATCAGCAACTCAAAGTGCTGCTCATCAAGTCCAATCCTCTCCTTCTCTATATGTCCCTCAAAGAAGTAAGTTCCCTTTTTTAAATGTCTAATACTTGTTTTATTCATGTTGTTATCATTTTTTGACATTCATTTATTTGCAGGAACATACAGACTAAAGCTAGCTTCGACAAGCCAAAGCACATGCACTCCTACTCCTTTTCAGTCTTCAAATGAATTTTTTTTTTCAAGTTAATGTAAGTGTTCTGTTTCCTTCAATAATTAACCTGTTTTTTTGTTTAGGTTCTTCCAAAATTTTAGAAATTGGTCATAGTACATGAGATTATAATAGAAAAGAAACTTTAGAGAAGGATGTTGTTTGGGACCCTGATAAAGTGCTGATGCAAAAATGTCCTTCAACTATACTACCCAACAATATTAAATTTCTTATTCTAAAATAGCATTTTACTTGCTTGCACCTGCTGTTTATGCAGTCAGCATCATAATAGTGATAATAAAAAGAAATGTTCATTTGATCTATCTAAGGAAACTAGCAAAGCACCAAGGAATATTCATTTCATCTATATTGTGTAGCCCTCAAATGAAGATGCTCTTCATTCACCACCTCAAGTTGGAGGAAATTCTCAAGTACAAGATGAACATGAACAAGATGAAAATGAAGATCTTATGTTGGAAGTGCAACAAGAAAGGCCATCAACATACAAGAGATCATGGTTGGTTGATATTATTGGTAAGACACTGTTACTTATATCAATAATTATTGTTGAAGTTGTTTGACACAAGGGTATTTGACACAAATTTGATTTCTTCATAGATGACCAATGTAAGATGGCTACCAAACACTTAAAAACAAATGATGTTTGGAATTTGCCTCTAAATGAAAGGATTATTGTGCGTTGGAATAAGGAGTATCAACCAATTGGAGATGGTGGTGGATTATTGAATCGGTTCTTAGGGAGTATTGCTAGAAACTTTAAGGCATTCCCTATTTGCTATTCTACTTGGAGGAAGATTCCTAAAGATTATAAAGAAGACATAATTCATAATACTATTGAAGTAAGTAATGTAAATTTTCAATTCACAGTTGAGTTATTTGATAATTATTGTTAATTTTGATTCAAATTTGTTTTGAAGACAAAGTTTGCGATCAATTCCGATATTCAAATAAATTACATCTTGAAAGTGCTTAATCATAAATGGAGAGATTATCGGCAAGAATTGTGGCAGCAAAGAGATGATGGCACATGTACTAGAGATGAATTGATTGCCATGGCTCCAGAAGGAATAGATAAAGATCATTGGGCTTCGTTTGTTGACTATAGACTTGATGAAAGAACAAAGGTAAAACCTATATTTCTTTTCTTAAAATTATGATATAATTTATTAACTTTTTTTATGACAATGTTAGGAGATGTCCCTAAAAAATAAGCGCAATAGGACAAAGCAAACTCTTGCTCACACGGGGGGGGGGTCGAAGAGCATTGCAAGAAAGAGGGAAGAAATGGTGAAGTGATATTGTTCTTCAGTTTTCTATTTCTCATTATATTTAAGAAATATTTAATATGCATTTGTTCATTTTCATAGGAAAGAGAATGTGGACATAAAGTTAGTAGAGGAGAAGTGTGGATAGCTACCCATAAGAAGACCAACAGAGCTTTTGTAAGTGATGATGCAAGGAAAATTGGTGTAAGTTATCTAAGCCTAATTATGGTGTAAGAAAATAAAGTAATTATTCTGAATTGTCCAAATAAGTAATATAATTGATTTATATTTGAAAGTAGTTTATCCTATGATGTAATCCATGTTTTAACAATTAACACCTCAGAACTGCATAATAGGAGGTTCATGTCATTGTCACTTGTTTCTTTGTAACTCACTTGAAAGTGTGCTGGCATTGTGCTAACAACCTTTTGTACCATGCTTGCTTGTTGTGATAACCAATCTGAGCTGTCACCATTGGTTATTACAGAAGACCAAGATTCCGACACCTGAATCCCAGTAACTTTGTTAATGGTCAGAGAGAAAAGGGCTTGCACCATCTTTTAAGAATTAAAGCCATCCTTCAAAGTAGATATTAAACCAAGAATATGTGGAAAATAGATGTTGCAAAAATACTTCATTCCATTAATAACATATGCAGTAGCAATTAATTTCCAATATTGTTATATATAGTGGTTGTGATGGATGATTTTTCATGAATGATTAGTATATCCATTGAAGTAGTGTGTGGTGCACTAGCAAATGTGAACAGTGCTTTAACATGTCCCCCACTCCTCTAATTATTTCATGGATAATTTAAGCTTGCTTTTCTGAATCATTAACATAAATGTTTAATGTAGGAAAAAATTGAAGCATATGAATCTACAACATCGTCTCAATAAAAAAAAAATATCCAGTTCAGATTCGTTGGCTCATGCTTTAGGAATCCAAGAGCATTGTGGACGCGTTCGCGGTCTAGGTTTGGTTCCTTGCCCATCTAAAGTCTTTGGAGTCAAAGCTCGTCATAGTGGATCATCTTCAGCTGCCCCTTCAAATGATGAATTACAAACTCAGGTTAATGAATATTTTATCAATTAATTGGTTTGTTCCTTTTATGATTAACTTGTTAGGTATCATTTTTCTTTTTAAATAATTTCATTTGTTACAGGTATCTTCATTGACATCACAAGTCAATGACATGACATCACAAGTCAATGAAATGAAAGAAATGATAGCATTTATGTTGCAAAATTATCAAGGTCAATTGCCTTCAAAGTTTGCCGCATTTCAACCATCGGTAATAATTACTAAATTTATTTGTATGATTTTTTTTAAATATATAACCAACTGACTATTAATGTTATATTGTAGGTATCTGATCAAGGAAGTGTGCCAAACGATGAAGATGAAGAAAATTAGACATGTATGAACAATTAGTTATGTTTAGATTGATATGGTATGAAGTTTTGAGGATGCAAATATCACTTGCCATCCTTTATAGTTATGTGTATTGATAGCTGAATTTTACTTCTGTCATCAATCATGAACCCTTCTCAGCTTTCTTTTATTTTCTGTATGGATAAAAACATATTGCTTTTTTCATCTTAGGTGCCCTATAAGCATGGTTGTTTTTTTCCTTTTCCACCATTTTAGAGTTTGACTTCTGATTTATACTTAGTTAAGATAAGCTGACACTATTTGAACTTGTTTTGTATTGAGGAGACTACATTAAACATAATTCAAGAACTGATTATGTTACTACACCTATGTCTATGTTTTATATTAAAATAAAGTGTGTAAGTCAATTGCTATTCTGAAAGCACTAATGACAAGTACATTTCTCTTTTATCCATTTTAATAAATGCTTAAGGGAGTGCAATATCACTCTTTAAGAGCGCATGAGGTCAGGCCTTTGCATAACTTTGACATGACAACCGCCTTAATCATATTAAATTTAGCTGCATTACTTGGCTTTGTTGAAACAATACTTGGCTTCTTCCAAAAGACCCTCAACAACAAACACAAGACCCAGATTGTTGAATGCAGGAGCATGCCCAGATTGAAGTTCAAGTGACTTCGTAAACATGGCCTTTGCACGTTGATATTGTTTCTGATGGTTACAGAATTCCCAAATTTGATAATATAGCATGCGCTTGTTCAGTTGTTGCCAAAGACAATGCTTTGATGGTATACTTCTTCAGCTTGTGATGGTTCCTCTGATAGTTGAAGTGAGACACCTATATTATAAAAAAAATTGTATTATCAAAAACCTCTTTTGAAAAAGGGATTAAAGTAGATTATGAGAATATGCACATTCGTAGTACAACAGATAGAACATACCTAGGTTAGACTACACATTGATACATTGGATTGTGACATTTTAGTCGAAATATTTAACTAGATGAAAGACTCACGCATTGTAAGCAACACAATATGGTGATAAAACCTCAATTAACAAAATTTTAGCTATCACTACATTTCCGGCGGTTTTGGAGGAAACCCTTGGAAATAAGGGCAGTTTAATGACCCGACTATTTTCGGCGGTTTTGGAAAACCTCAGCTATTTCCGGCGGTTTTGGAAAACCTCAGCTATTTCCGGCGGTTTTGAGAAAACCCCTTCTATTTCCGGCGGTTTCCAGGAACCCCTGCTATTTCCGGCAGTTTCGCAGAAAACCGCCGATAATGTTTAGCGACGCTGCTATTATCAGAGCTTTTTGAAACCGCAGGAAACGAATTTTCCAAGGGTTAAAACCGCCGAAAACGCTAAAAATAACCCCTGGAAAAATTATATTTTTTTGTAGTGAAAGCAAGACATTCAAAAAACTAAAATCCTGTAATTTCCTAATGCCCACTATATCAATAACTCATCTTATGTTTATCACAAGTCACAAACACATCAAATTCGAGATTGAACTTGTAGTCTGAGCTAGAAATTTCACATTCACAAGCAATACACCATACAACCAAAGACAAAAACTTATACTATGCATATTTGTACCCTTGAATAATTTATCATTTCATTCCATTGCTCAATCACAAGGCAGTCATCCTAATTCAACATATCATTATTGTCAAAATGTAAAGCAAGACATTCAAACACGAAAATAATCATGGATTTGGTTATAATTAGCTTCTCTTATCTAAGACAAAAACCTCTTTCTCATTGACATGCTCCTTATAATTTTATACAACATGATCACCTAAACAATCGATTAAGACTCTAATTAAAGTTCTAAGCATAACATCAATAAAGTAATAGAGATTTGCTAAGAACAACATTGAATCACATGCATTGTTCTAGAGCTCACATATAACTCAGAGCTAATACACTTAAAATGGACAAAACAAACAAAAACTCACTCTGTTAAACACTTTTATCATATAATTATGTTAAGTTCCTTGTTAGAATAGTTCTAAGGTTATTAATCTTCAAACAAATAAAGATTGAGGTCATTGAAGATAAATAGTAAAAAGAAAATCTAGATAAAAAGTTTAAAGAAATAATAATTTTATTAAAGTAAACTTTTTTTTATTATAAATCTATTTAATATTTTGAAATTTTTATTATTAAAATATTATAATGTTTTATTCTTTTAAAACTTCTTAATTCTTTGTATGTTCTCACACAAATAATATTTTTATTATTAATGACTCGATGCCAAAGTCAATATTGAGGATATTACTATTTTTAGTATTCGAAAAGTAATTTGATCATTCTTTTATTTAGAAAGAAATTACACCCTAAAAAAATTAGACTTTGTTATAACTTCCAAATACATCACTAAATTGCATATGCTTGAATGTTTATTATCCACTCTCTCTATGCACGAGAATAAAGTATAGCGTGGCTTCCTACCTAACCACCACAACCTTTCCATTTCCAATATAGGTGAAAATAAACTAGACTCTTCTTAATGCTTTATGCTTTATGATATTACCATAACCTTGAATTAATCCAACCCTCACTAAATTTTAAATTATATTATTTAATTAAATACCACATCAATTACCTAACATTATTGAAAAAAAAATTATAATGTCAAATCACTGCTTTTAAAACTTCATATAAAAATAAGTTTTTGATTAAGTTTGTAGATTATGATACACTTTCATAAATGTCAAATCATATTTCAAAAAAACGTTACAATAGATAATCCTCTTATAATTCAACTTATTTTTAACCTTCTAAAGGATTAATCCAGATGGTTGTTCAAAATCACAATTAGTAAGGATTAAGCAAGATATTAATAATTTATGTGTCCACATTTGATAAACATATTAGTATATATATAACAAATTTAATATCCATTTGTTGCCCATTTTAATTATATACACATTTAACAAATAACTTAGTTAGAAAAATGCTACAACTAAATTGAAAACTCACATTTATAAGGAAAATTGTTATATGAAAAATGGATACACTAACAAATTTTACACTCAAAAGTAGGGACACATTTTGTTTTTACTTTTAACGTATATTTTAGTACAAAATTAATTATTCATAATTTCATTAATGCTAATCATGTTTTTATTTATAGTTTAATATTTTATTATCTTTTTAACGAAGTTGATTATAAAGATTCCTCTTTCTTATGTAGCAACGAAACTAGTTATGTTTATAAATTATTAGTAATTGATTTACTAAATATTTGACATTGTTTTTGTTTATCCCATTTTAAATCTTTCTCAAGTTATAAATATTTTAATTTATAATTACTTTTTGAATTTTAACTAATATAACTATATTGATTCCAATTGAAAATAATTTATTTAATTTTAAATATTGTGACATCTCATTAAAATAGTATAAACACTATTAAGGAACTATGGCAACATCAGTATAATAGAACAATTTAACTCAAAGAATATATAATAGATATCCATAGAGTTATCTTAAAATAACCATAGATCTAACATGATATACAATACCAAAGTAAATAAAAGGATTATTTACTCAAGGTCTTTCAAAATAAAAACTAAAATAACTAACTACTCTACTAAATTAAACATATGTACTGTTGCCTCCCAAAGCCTGCTCCATGGAGACGTCATCACCATTTGCTCACACCAACTAGGTGATCATTGCAAAACCAAAACCAACATACACAAACAAACAAACAAGAAACACACAAAGGGTAAGCTAATGTTAAAAGAAACAAACATTCAGTATTAGGATTAATCACACATCACATTTCATACAATAGTTAAACAAACATCCTAAACATACTATGAACCTAGACTCAACCATCTGGATATAGTATTGATGTTAGACTATGACAAGTTGTTTGCACTTGTAATGGTGGAGTAGTTGCCCCCCTCTCCTAACTCCCAAGCTACCACACAAGGCTAGTTCATCTATCACCTATGGACAAAGAACACCAGACCATAGACTAGGACCTCGTACTACTCCTCACCACATAATCCCCTTCTCTATCTGAGATGGAGTGATTATTGGAGCGTCAGAATAACTTCCAAGGCTGAGTCCCTACATCAATACATCACTTTACTTGAAACCACTACTAAGAATTTCACCCTAGAAATTCTTGTCCAACCACACCTTAATTTCATACTTAACATCATGTATAAAGCATCATACAATTCAATAGTTACTTTTAAACAAACTTCAATCCATAATATAGTTCAAAGTTACAAGAAATCAAAAGAAAGAAAGCCTCCAATCAAATTCTAAAGAAAGCCTAACGAAACCCCCTCCCCCCCCCCTCACCGCTCACCGAGCCACCACTCGCTCTGCGAATAACAAAATAGAGAGTTATCGTCGCCCAATGAGAACTCTCACTCAGCCACTACTACATCCATATTTTTGCCCCAAACTAACTCGCTCAGCCCCATGGCTCGCTCTGCGAATGCAGAAATAGAAAGAAAAGCTCAGTGATCCTAGACTCGCTTAGCAAGTCTGCAGAACACCAATTTTATAAAACTTGTAAACTCCCTCACATATCCTAACTTATACACCTCCACAAACATCTATAGCTCCTATTTGGTATTCTAAACCTCAATTAACCTATCCAAGTGTGTATGATCGAACTCAAACCTTATTAAACTCATTTTACCATGAATTCCCAACTCACTCCATCTAACACATAACTTTATAGCCCATAAATCAATTCCACTCATCTCTCATCATAATTTGTTAGTTTTAACCTTTAGAAGTCCTAATTTACCCAAAAACAGATCCCAAACCCTTACTCTAATCACAAACCTTCTACTTTAGATTTTCACTTGCTAAGACCCCTAAAATGAACTTAAAACCATACAAAACTCAACTTATCAACTACTAACCAGTTCTATATTAGATTTCTACTAACTCGCAGCTTAGACAAATTCAAATGACCATAAAACGGAACCAAAAACATAGTTTCCTTCATTTAACCATTGCCTTAACTTTTTGCCTATAAAACCCCCCTTTTTAAGACCAAACCAACCTACAATTTAACATGTTTTTTCACTTCACAATACTACCTCGATTTTACTACTCAATATAAATTTAAAACTCCATGTCAAACCAGACACATATTAAATTCTTTCACAACACATATTTCTAATCATCAATACATACAATTCAACACACAATAAACTCATTGATGCTATTAGATATTCAAATTCCTTATGGTAATCATTTAACACCACAAAATACCACTTTCATTTAATTCTAAACATACCAAACAATTAAACACCTAATAAACTCATTTATGCTATCAAAAACAACTAATTAACTTCCCTTACCTGTTTGGAAAGCTATAATAGCTCAATGAAGCACATTATCCCTGCCTCAGTTTAGAGAACTCTAAAATTGTGTACAAACCATCGAATTTTGATAAGAGTAAGTCCTTAGGACCATTGATCAATAAGGAACTAGAAAACAATATTAGGTGACACATGCGGGGAATTTTAGATGCATGTGTATTAAACATAGAATTAAGGAAAAATGAGCATAAATTTGCTTACTCTATAAGAGAAACTGATATATAGAGAATATAGAACTCATTGTTGTGATCTCTTAGACACTTTCTAATTGTCAAATAAATGTCTTAGGAGTTATAAATCTTAGAGAAAAACGAGAAGAAACTCCAAGAATGAGTTTTAGAGAGGTAATGAGTGTTTTAGATAGTAAGACATATTGTTTAAGAAATTCTATTTATATTATTAAATTATTTTAACATTAAAATACTCGATCTCATTATTTTAAAACATCTATAAACTCTAATACTTTATTTTCTAGATTCTTACAAATACAAACAAACATAAAAAAAAAGTAAATGAAGATTTTAATTTTGGTTAATTTAGTTTGATTAAAATTTAATCTATGGTTTTATTCACTATAATGTTATGAATGGATGATTCTTTTTATCATCAGATCAACATTTATTGTTTTATAACAATTTATAGTATTTTTTTTATTATTAATTAAATTATTATTTGTTGCTTAAATGCCACAAAAATTTTGTTTTATGTTTTAATTTATTAACTATGTAAATTATAATATATAATTTGTTTTTTAATTTTACTTATAGTATACTAGTGAAAACTCATATTGTGTATATTTCTTTATTAATTTTCACGACATTACAATAACATAATTACATAATATGATTATTTACAGTTTTCAATCAAGATAACTGTTATTTATAGTGGATAATTTTTTGTATAAGTCTAAAATCAATAAAGAATAAAGTTGAATATATATATATATATATATATATATATATATATATTTATTAAAGAGTTTTATCTTTTAACAAATAAGAATCTTTTTTTTTATTTAATAAAACACATATAATTACTCTTCTTAATTATAATTATAACTAATTATATTTCCCACTTAAAATAATTAACACATATATTTTGTTTATAATTTTTAAATAATTCTTTTTCAAATTACATATATTTTTTAAATTGTATTATTTAAATTAAAATGTATGCATACATGTATACAAAATTTAGAGGATAAAGTCGAAAAAATTGTTCATATAAATAAAAAAAAAGTTAAATACATATAATATAAAATTTTTATAGGTGGTCAAATAATAAAATAAATTATGTTTAAATTGATTAAGGATTTTTTTTTAAAAGATTGATAAATTCTCTATACATAATTTACTACTAATTTTATTTTTATTGATATAAATAATTATTTTACATTTTAAATTTTAAATTTTTTTAATCTAACTAATCTATTTTTAATAAAGAGTAATCCATACTAAAATGGTAAAAATTATTATTTTATAATTATTTTTTATGAATACATTTTTATAAATTTAATAATATATTTAATTTAACAATAATAATAATATTTCAGTTTTTATTATTATAAAATAGTGAGTGAACACATTTACTCACATATTTTATAATAGAAAAAAAGTAATTAAGAAATATAAGAATAAAATCAGTAAATTGAAAACAATTAAAAAGTAGAATATAAATATAGATATTTGTTCTAATCATATTATAGGTAAATAATTTTAAAGCAAGCAACTGATTTGTGGGTATCTTTTAGTTGTGAAAAAAAAATTCTATCAAGTATAGTTTTTATTTAAATTTCTAGAAAGAAATATCCTTTCTTTACTATTCTTTCCAACACGCCACAATAATTAATATAACAATAATTAATATATATATATATATATATATATATATATATATATATATATAATTTAAATAAGTATATAATAACGTTTGATTAATTTCATGATACATGCAGTAATTAAGATTATTACAATATAAATATAATTTATTAAAACAGTAAATTAAATTATTAAACTTATACATATTTATATTTTATATAATATTTTAATCAATTTATTTTACTTTTCATTTAAAAATATAATATCATAATTGTAAAAGAAAGTTTTGTTGTAAAATACAAATATACCCATAAAAAAAGAATATGAGAAATTATGAAACTGACTTTAATATAGCAGTTGAATGATAAGCACAAAATAAAGAGTAAACAATATTTTTTTATAAAAATTTGATCATGTCAAAAAGTATAAACTTATTTCATTTTTAATCTTAAACATCTGCAATATTAACAGATTTTAATTACTTATTATTTAATAGATAGAATATTCACAACATATAAATATACATGAAAATTGAAAACTCTTTAAATACAGTAATAATACATCCAAACAACTAAGAAAAGAAAGAGAAGATGGAAGAGAGGTCAACAATTCAAAGTAGCGGAATGGGAAAGGGCTTCTTTTAAACTCTGTGTTGGCATCGCGGCCCGCAAGAAAAAAAAAAAATACCACAACATTAAGAGATAGAGAGAGAGAAAGAAAGAGAGAAACAAACACGTTGAATTGAATTTCCTCGTCTAATCTCTTTTTGGACCCCAACAAACTCTCTCTCTATTTCGTTCTTTCTCGAACCAAGCCCTAACGAAGACTTTCTTCATTTCTCTGTCGATTTCAATCCCGTGCTCCTGATTGATCCTTCCTACACAGGTAGGTTTTATCATCTCTATTTATTCATTTGTTTATTGATGTATTTATTTTGTTTAATTTATTTTTTTGCTTGTGGAAGTTTCGATTCTTGTTTCTCTTTTGCATCTGCTATGAAATCATGGACTTGATTGATTGTGATACGGTGTATTGCTGATGAATTTTGCAGATCTGGTATTGTCTTTGATTTTCACTTTTTTTTTTCTCCCGATTTTATTAAATTGATTCGCGAATCCTAGTTTTTGTCATTTAAATTTGCAGGAATCTTGTGATTGGAGTTTGTGAAATTGAGGTACATGAATTGTTTTGGGAAACTGAATGATGCCGAGGTGTTTTCCATTATTGTTTTGCTGTTGTTATTGGTTATTCTTTTTTTTTATCTTTTTGGATTTTTTGCTACCTTATGGGTTATATGATTGGGTTTTTGCAGATTTGAATGATTGCTTGCAATTTGTGTGGATTCAGTTTTTGATACCCTAAATTTTTGTTTTACTTGTTTTTATCTGATATAATATTTGTCCTGAAGTGTAAGTCTTTTTGTTTTATTGGAATTTTATTTTGATTTTGACTTTGGGAGGCTTCAGTCATGAAGCATGTTTCTATTATATCTAAGAAAACTTTTATGCTGTATCTTGTTTAATATGGTCGGTGGTTTGTTCAATTCAAACTTTACTTTTAATGTTCTAATTGTGTGTAATTCAGTTTTCAGTTTTTCTGTCAAAGGGTATGAATATATTAATTTGAATGGAGGCCATGGTAGTCTGTGATCAGTTTACATGCTAACTATTGTATGAATCATTGAAGTGAGCAATTTATAATTGTAGAATTTATTTTTGCAGGATTGATGTGATTTAAATCTGGTTAGTCAAGAAATAATTGATGGATGATGTTAATAGAAATGGATAAAATGTCTGCTCCTTCATCAAGGGAGCGTGCACAACGCCTCTATGAAAAGGTATTACCTGCTTTTCTCGTCGAATTGAACTGCAACTCTGTTGATTTGTTTTTCAATGTCAAGCTCCTCACTATTAGACTAAATAAATAAATATATTAATTAAGAATTCTTAATATTCTTTGACTGATTTTGTGAACCTGAAAATGAGGGACTATACATTGAAATAAAAGAAATAGCACAATTTTAACTTTCTGTTTTTTTACATGGTTTTCTTGTTTTTAACATTGATTTACTTGAGCACTTTTTGGTGAGATAGATAGCAGAGATCTGTTTTGTAACATTACTATTACTTGTTACCTAGAACCTTGAATTTTGGTTAAATGAATACTAGACATGTGTTTTGTAATATTACAATTATTATTTGTTACATAGAACCTTGAATTGGAGAATAAGCGTCGGAGGTCAGCTCAGGCGCGGGTTCCATCGGATCCAAATGCTTGGCAACAGATGCGTGAGAATTATGAAGCAATAATTCTTGAGGATCATGCTTTCTCTGAGCTGCACAATATTGAATATGCACTCTGGCAGTTGCATTATAAGCGGATTGAGGAGTTTAGAGCATACTTCAGTGCTGCTTCTCTTTCTTCTTCAAGTGCAAACTCTTCTCAGGGAGTGAAAGGCCCTGCACGACCGGACCGGATAACTAAAATAAGGCTACAATTTAAAACTTTCCTTTCAGAAGCAACTGGATTTTACCATGACCTTATTACAAAGATCAGAGCTAAGTATGGTCTTCCTCTTGGTTACTTTGAGGATTCGGAGAATAGGATTGTCATGGAGAAAGATGGAAAGAAATCTGCTGAGATGAAGAAAGGCTTAGTAGCGTGTCATCGTTGTCTGATATACTTGGGTGATCTTGCTCGTTATAAAGGTATGTATGGTGAAGGTGATTCAAAAAACCGGGAGTACACAGCAGCTTCTAGTTACTACTTGCAAGCTGCATCTCTTTGGCCTTGTAGTGGAAACCCCCATCACCAGGTGTTTGGCAGTCATGCATCCATTGTGATTTTCAATGGTTGCTTTATAGTTTTCTTTACTTATGTTTTGTGGTTTTTATATTCCATTTTAATGAGTCTGTTTTTCCAGCTTGCTTTGTTGGCTTCATATTCTGGGGATATGCTGGTGACCATATATCGGTATTTTCGTAGTCTGGCTGTAGATAGTCCCTTCACAACTGCAAGAGAAAACTTGATAGTTGCATTTGACAAGGTAATGTGACCATGGTCCTGTGTGTTTGCTCTTGTCATTATTTAAGGACTTTGTGTTTTATTCTTTGTTTTGGCTTGTAATTCAGCTTTTCATCTTCTTGACATCACATCATATCATGATTATTGTTTGCAGACTAAAGTATTATTACGAGGATGAGAGTCACAGATTCTTACTCTTAGTGTTCAACACTGTAAATTAAGTGCATTAAAGAATCATATTATATATTAAGAGTGGTTGCATACTGGTGGAGTCTTGTTATCAGTACTCATTCTAGGGGAAGTTCGTGCATGTAATTTAAGCACATAATTGTATGAATTTGGTGGTATAAAGAAACATGTTGTGCCCTGGACCACTTTGGGTTTAAATAACAAGTCCTTGAACATGATTCTGTTTATTGTTATATATGTGAATGGGTGTGCTGATTTATATTTTCTGTGATCCTTTTGGTGCATTACATTACAATATTCTAACTTGTTATAATTCATGATAGAATCGTCAAAGTTACTCTCAACTTTCTGGTGATGCTAAAGCTCATGCAGTCAAGGAATCTTCTGGGCGGGTAACAGGTAAAGGAAGAGGAAAAGGGGAAGCAAAACTTGCAACAAGGGGTACTGGTGTTGATGCCAGTCCTAAAATAGGAGCATCCAGTATTCAGGAAACTTATATATACTTCTGCACTCGCTTTGTCCGTCTAAATGGGATCTTGTTTACACGCACTAGGTTTATATTCTTAACCTTTTCTTTATGGTGTATTTTCACTGTTGATTCATGTTTCTCTGATCTGTACTTCTTGATTCTCAATATAGTCTTGAGACTTTTCCTGAGGTTCTTGCTGCTGTAGTCACTGACCTGCGTGAGCTTCTGTCTTCTGGGCAAGATGAAGAGCTCAATTTTGGGACAGATGCTCCCGAAAATGCACTTGGCATTGTCAGAATTGTCTGCATTCTAATATTTACAGTTTATAATGTGAACAAGGAATCTGAAGGTCAAAGTTATGCAGAAATTGTACAGCGTGCTGTTCTGCTTCAGAATGCATTTGCTGCTGCTTTTGAATTGATGGGTTACATAATAGAGAGATGCACAGAGTTGCGTGATCCTTCTTCTAGTTATCTTTTACCAGGCATTTTGGTTTTTGTTGAGTGGTTAGCTTGTTATCCAGATCTTTCTGCTGGCAATGATGTGGACGAAAGTCAGACTAATTTGAGATCAGAATTTTGGAATGGATGTGTATCCTTCTTGAATAAGCTGCTTTCCGTTGGGCCTATGTCTATTGATGATGAAGAGGAGACTTGCTTTAATAACATGAGCAGGTATGAGGAAGGGGAAACTGAAAACCGACATGCTTTGTGGGAGGACTTTGAGCTGAGGGGATTTGTTCCACTTCTTCCTGCACATACCATCTTGGATTTTTCAAGGAAGCATTCTATTGGAAGTGATGGTGACAAGGAAAGAA
This sequence comes from Vigna reflexopilosa, assembly GCA_027742785.1. Taxonomy (NCBI): domain Eukaryota; kingdom Viridiplantae; phylum Streptophyta; class Magnoliopsida; order Fabales; family Fabaceae; genus Vigna; species Vigna reflexopilosa. The sequence goes on from CM050926.1 coordinate 12,864,151, forward strand.
ATGCTCGAGTCAAAAGGATTTTATCTGCAGGGAAGGCTTTAGCGGATGTTGTTAAGGTTGATAAAAAAGTGATATATTTTGATTCAAAGGCAAAGAAATTTGTAATTGGCGTTGAGCCTCAAACTGCAGATGATTTTGTTCTTCCCACCTACTCAGTGATGCGGAGTGCTTCAGAGCTAGTGCAAGAAAAACCTGCTGACAAATCAGAGATGGAAATTGTTCAGTCAAACCAGCACCAGCAAATGGAAGGAGATGAGGATGATGAGGTTATTGTTTTTAAACCTATAGTGTCTGAGACGAGGGCTGATGTGGTTGCCTCATCATGGGCACCCAATTTGGGATTGGAACCTGCTCTAAAAGCATCTGGAGGGGATTTAAAATTTCACGTTAATTCTACTCCTAACCCTCTAATGAATCTAGGTCATCAAACTTTATCTGTTCCTGGTAGTGGTATGGTGCCTCAACACATGCAACCAGTTCAGCTACAGACATCTAGGTGGTTAGAGGAGGAAATTTCTCTCGCTAACAATTTTAAAGGTCTTGGGTTATTTGAGAATGGGCATGCCATGAAACCTGGTGTACAAGAAGCTATTGGCTTCTCCAACCATGTTTCACTTCCTATTCCTAACCAACAATCTATAGGTGCTGCTGATACCAATGGCATGTTTTATGGTATCTCGAAAGTTTTGGACTCCGTATTACCATCAAAAGTTGATGCTATTGCATCTTCGGGTGTTGTTGCTGATAACTTAGCTGTGAAAGCGTCAGCTTTGCCAGTTGGTTCTAGAAAAGCCCCAGTCAGTCGACCAACCAGGCACCTTGGACCTCCTCCTGGTTTCAGTCACGTTCCTCCCAAACAAGGTGTTGAATCCCCTGTTTCAGATTCAATTAGTGGGAATCCAATGATGGATGATTACAGTTGGTTGGATGGATATCATTTTCGTTCATCAACAAAAGGATTAGGGTCCAATGGTCCTCTCAACTACTCTCAGTCAAATTCTGTGCAAGTCAGTAATAATGGCTTCAGTCCTAATGTCAGCTTTCCTTTTCCTGGGAAACAAGTTCATTCTCTGCCTCTTCATGCAGAGAAACAAAATGGTTGGCAAGATTATCAGAATTATGATCTTTTAAAATCACATCACGATCAGCAGCTGCAGCCACAGCAGCTCACAGCAGGAAATCAGCAGTTTTCTCCTCTGCCTGAGCAATTTCAAGGACAGTCAATCTGGACAGGTCGTTACTTTGTGTGATGTCAGTATCAGAGTATAGATGGTATGCAATCTGTCTGGATCATGTTGTATTTCTGTTTGCTTATTGTTTGTGTTTTGTCATGTTTATTTTTTGTTGCTAATGTCTTTATATATTTGAGGTTCTTGAAGGCATATTGTGAATGTGCTGCATCCTTTTGCTACTCAATCAAACTCCAACTTTGCTGCTTCGTCGTTGAATGTTGTTGGAGTTTCTTTGGCCTTGGCTTGTTGCAGGCACTTGCTACTACAAAAGGTGGGTACCAAATTCAATTTGTTGATATTTGCAGCTTCATACAACTGTAAACGAGGACAAATATTGTAAAACCCACCTTCCTACATTTTCACTAGATTTTGGTCTTATTGTTTGTTTCCAAGAATGCTGCGGAGGTCTCAAGTGAACCTATACTGCTCTCCCTTGTATTGTTTAACAGTTTTGACAAATCATTGCAGATTATGATGAGCTCTTCGGTCCCGGACGAAGGAAGATAAACATGCATCTTTACCGTTCAAAGTTCGTTCAGAGTAAATGCCTTGTCTGGTTGGTTGGGTTGGATAGGTGGTGATAAATAAAAGACTACTACTCAGTTGTCTTGGAGCTATATATATATCTTCTGGGATTGGTGGTGTTGCAATGGTTTGTTCACTTTTATAGTGGAAACGTCATATAACGTTGCACCTGTAAAAATCGTTGTTACCGACATTTGGTTGCAAGTGGTCCATAGTGCTAGCCCTTTTTTCTGCCGCAGTGCTTCAGATTTTATATAGTTGGAAAGGTTGGTAGATAAGAAGTGGGTGTCAAAGTTGGATAATGGTATATTGACATTATGGGGCTCACTTGTTGAGCGCATGTGTTTAATTGTCGCGTCTTCGTTAAGGTTCTTATAATGTGTTGAGTATGACGAGTGGTATAATGGTTCACTTTCTCTTTTTCTAAGTCGAAGGTTGACTCGAACTTCAAAATAAATTGGTGGATATCTGAGTGCATATCCATCTTGGTCTGTATGAATACTATGATATATATCTATCTATCCTTAGTCGTATTTTCCAGTTCTCTTATTTTTACTTGTTTCGTAGTTTGGAGTTTTAAGTGTTTCTCATGTTTTTTAAGCGAGTGTTGCCTCAGTTTGTTGTTTTGTTAAAATCAAGTAATTACTTATTTTATGTGAGCCTTTAAGCGATATTCGGTTAACTGCTTCCAATGTTCTTTTTCATAATTTATTATTTCATAACAAGTGTCTTATTATTATGAATTGGTTTATTTGTAGCAAACGCTTCTTACTGGCTGGTTTTACAGCAAAATATAAATGTAGAAAGTTACAAAGATTTTTGTTAAGGTTGTGTATTCAGGATGGCAGCGGTGGAGTTTGGTTATACCTCATTATTTAAATAAAATGTTATTTTCATCATTGTTAGATATTGTCGTTTCCATTTTTTGTCCTTGTCTTCGTTGAGTAGTAATTTTAAACGATCTTTAAAATAAATATGAATGTCAAAGTTGAAGAACATTAATAAATTTTAAGATATAATATCGAATACCAATTGTATGATAGAAACATCACATCATAAAAATAAAGAATTAAATTTGTATTTTTTTCCCCTCAAACTATTTTTAGAAGTTGTTCTGTCTCTTAATTAAATTATATATATAATATTGTCTGTAAAACATTTTCTAGTATTACATGTGTAAATATAGTATAATTCATTATGAATTTCTCTTAACACTTGACATATTTGAAACAATGTTTTACATCATTTTCATAGTGTAGGGATAACATATATATTAGTTTTGAGAAGAAATACAATTTTTAGAAATAGTTTCAAATGAAACATTTTCAATTTTGAAAATGAATAATAAATAAAAATATTAATAAGCAAACGTTATGAAATGTTTTAAAAATGAAACATTTTGTTACAAAAAAAAAATGTTTTTCGGATAAAAGGAAACAAATGTCAAAACAACAATGAAATTAATTATTCTAGGTTATATAATAGTAATTTAAATTAGGAATGTGTTTGAGGTGGACATGTATATTTATTATATCTTAACTAAAAAAACAAGTGTTATCTATATCCTTGTTAGTATGAAAATTTATTATTAACATGAATATAAGTTCAAATAAAACTCACAAATGTTATTTATTTGTCACTTGCCATTCCAAAATGTGTTAAAGAAAAAGATTAAAAAAGATCCCAAACACTTTCACTTTGGAATAAACTAAAATAATTAATTTTCATGTATAGAAATTTCATAAGAGATAATGAAAAAGTAGATGAAAAATATTAATATTAAAACTAAATTACATAAATTAGAATAGGTTAGAAATTTTATATATATATATATATATATATATAATTAAAATTAAAATTAAAATTCTGTTTAATTATAACTATAAAATTATATTTAGGATGTTAGTTTAGCTGATATGTCATAATACGTAATAATACTTAAAAGAAAATTATAAAGTATTTAGTTTTGGAAGCTGATAATAGTTTTTTTTAAAGTATTTTGTTTACTGATTATACCATAACAAAAGGTTTAACTATATTAGCTAGCATAATTTTTAAAAAAGAGGACTATATTACAAAATTTATAATATATCGTTTTTTTATTATACTAAAATTTATACTATCAACAATTACTTTTAATTAATTTGAATTAAGTTTTAAGTGTATGATAAATTTCGATATTTTAATTTTAATTTTTATTAATATTTTATATTATATATTCAACATTTATATATTTTGAATTGAATATTTCATCTTATAAAGCATTTTAAATTAAAGGATTTCATTTTCAATTATTTTTACCGTCAATAACTGTGTGGACAATTAGGTTCGTATATAAAAGAAAAATTGAATATTTCATCTTCAAGATTGTAAACCCCCTTTTCCTTAAACCTTTTCTCTCTCCTTCATAAAAGAAAAAAAATAAAATCTTCTTTTCTTTGTAAAATTGAAGTTTAATTTTTTGTTGATTTTTTGGTATCGTTTCTTTGTTATGTATTTAAAATATACTAATTTTGATGTTCTAAAATATATTAAACAAAAATAATGTATTTTGAAGATACAATAGGGGATGACTTATCTTTCTAACTTCTCCCTATTTTCATTATTTTATTATTTTACACCTTTTAATGAGATCACACTTTACAATAATTATAAAGATTATTTTCATTTGATCACTTTTGTAATTAAAATAAGTATTTATTTACTATGAAGATTGTTTTTAGTGTGTCATAAGTCTTGATGAGTTAGTTGAGATAAATGATTTTCTCAACTTGATTATGCGTATACTATTTTTTTTTTGTTTGAATGCTTTGTTTTATGTCTTTACATTTTGAGCAACTATCTTCTTAAGTTGGAAGTTTCTTTAAAGTAAGAAATTACAAAAAAAAAGAATTTTTTTTATAGTACCTTACGGTAAATGATCGCAATGTGAGGTGATTTGGTCATATTTTATTTCGTGGCATGGATTATATTTTGTTTGAACATAATTTTGAATGTTTGAAAATGAGTGAGAATGTTATTCGACGTTTGGTGAATAGATGATTGTTTTAGAATAATTTAAATTTAGTACATTTATTGAGATATTGATATGATGAATAAATTAGACGTGCCAATGTATAAAGATTCTTAAATTGAATTTCGAATATGGTGTAGATGAGTAAAATTATTTTTATATGGTCTTCTATATATCACTTTGAGTTTAACGTGAGTGAAAATTATATATTAAGTTTGAATGATCAAAGTTAAATTGAAATGAATAAATGATGATATTTGAGCGAGTTATTATTCTTGTATTCATCATTTTGAATTTGTTTGAAGTTCTATTTGTTAAAATGGTTTTGGACAAAAGTTTGGAAAACAAATTGGTCGTACAACTTAAAGTTGATATTATAATGCTTTTGCTTAAGTGGAGGATTTTTGTTTATAAACAAACTCAACAATTTATTGGACCTATTTTCACCCAATTGGTGGGTTTTTTTTTGTTTTTTTTTATTGGAGTGAAAATTGAAAAACTATGATTATCTTAATTTTAGAAAATTTTGGAGCTTTGGAATTATTTTGGGAACAAGTGTGGTCTTCCTAAGGATTATGATGAATTGACTAGTTAGTTCCTTTTCTTGGTTGTGTTGAAAATATGTTGTGTATCTTGTCTTTTACCATCAGTTGTGTTCTAAAAAAGAGAGAAAAGAAAAGAGACAAGAAAAGAAAGAAAAAAATAATAGAAAAATCAGAAAAATAATGAAGTCAAGAAGATGATTGAATTAGATGTTTTAGGTGTAATTTGATTGTATTTTCACTTGTTCCCCATTACTCCTCTATTTCTTTTGGTTTGTAACTTCTCATCCATATTTTATCCTTCTTTGTCCTTGGCCCTATTATAACAATGAAAAGACCTTTTGATTTGAACATGCATATGTTTTGAGTGTTGATATTAGAGGCTTGCCAAGTTTGTTTGTTGTTTGCTTTGTGCATTGAGTTGACATTGTTTAACCTAGACACTTGAGAAATACAGTGATAGTGCATCTGTGAGATTCTGTTGCTTTTGATTCACTTCTTGAGTTGATTGATTATTTTGCCATGTCTAGAATTGCTTAGATGATTACTATGAGTATCTGGTTTCTTTAATTCTTTGTGTGTTGGATGTTGTCTACCCCTTTATTTTTTTTCAAAATTCCTTGAGGATTGTGTAAATTTTTTTGTTTTCTTGTAAGTTTTTTTGTTTTAGTGTGCTGAGGTTGTGTCACTCCCCTGATGTCATTTGAACTGTTTCTTTGATCTGCGTCTTGATTTTGCCCAAGAGTGCAAACGACTAAGTATGGTCTATTTTGATGAATCAATATTTTCTCGACTTCACTTAGCTTATTGTATTAGATTTAATTATGGAATTGTGCTTAAATGTCCATTATTTCCACATTTTTTCTAATTGTGCTTAATTTGACAAGAAATTCTTATTTTAATTAATTTGAATCATCTAAGGCTAATTATTTTCATTATTAATTGCAGGGGAATTTTTGGAAGTATATTTTGGGATATTAAAAGAGAGGCCACATCATTTTTGTTCAGCTACATCAACATTTTAATTTAATCTAAATTGTAATTTCGTTTTTAGGGCATTTTTGGACAGATTTAGAATATTGGGCCGTTTTTGGCCATTTTTGGGAGAGGCCCAATTGTAAATTCTGACCTAGTTATGTGTGCCAAAGGGGGGCAGACCTTAGACACCAATTTTCATTCTCTCATTTCACATTTTTAGGTTTTGGGCAAATAGCTCTCAATAGTTTATGTTTTCGTTCTTTGTATTGACTCTTTTCCATTGAAATTTATAGTTGAATTTGTTTATGCACTTAGTTTCTTCTTCATTTTCGTTTTTCTATCCTTGCTTGGCCTTTTTGTTTTGGGTTCCTCTTCTACTTTCGCTTTCACATCACAAATTCGAATTGGTATTTCGTTTTCTTCATTGGTTTCGTTTTCTGTTCTAATTTTGCTTCTAAATTGCGTTTTCTAATTGTGCTTTGAGTTTAGGGTTGCATTTATGTTAGGTTTTCGTTTTGGGTATTTGAGTATTTGTTGTGTTTTGATGATCTGCATTGTGTTCTTCGTTTTCCAGTTCTGAATTGAATTCGTTTTTCTACATTGAGTTTCACATTTGCAGTTCTGTTCGCACTGCCTCTGATGTTATGTTACCCAGTTCGTTTTCTGCGTTTTTGAATGATGTTAATGGAAGGTTAATTTTCTGGGTTGGTGATTAGTGAGGTTGCAAATGTTTCCTTGAGATTATTGGAGCCTATTGTGACTGTTTTGTGTGCCTTGCATATATGGAAGTTGTTATGTGTAGTTGGTCCTCGCTTAGTGGTCTAATTTAAGCATGATAATCTTCCTTAGTTGATTATTGTGTTTGTGCAGAATTGATGAATCTGTGTGAGTGCGTTTGCTTAATTTACATTTTATGAAGACCGTTTTAGACTTTGCTTAGTTGTCTAATTCGTGTTGGATTAAGGGTCATAAGAGTAGATATCTGTCGCAAATCTGTGATTGGAAACAACTGTAATCGAGCTAACACCAACCTGTTTTAATGAGTGTTTTATTTAGTGAATGTAGTTAGTAAAACTGTCCACATAAACCCCCCACTACGTGTTTGACCTATTTCTTGAACCACATTTGGTCCTTGAGAGACGACTTAGGGGTCATTCTCCTAATATAATACACTTTAATTACACATTAATTTGATTCAGGTACGGTCTCTGATACATGTTAAAATCTGTTACTACTTGATACAATATGGTGAACTCAATATCCATTCTGATATATTTTTTTCTTACTCTAATACATTGATTAATGCTATTATACTGTGTTCAAATAATTGTTTGAGCTCTGATTCTAGTGTAAAATTGTTTCTCAAATTGGTTAAAGTGCTACTGCATTATGATAGGGGGAACATCACACATCCTGCACATTTAGCGAATAATTATAATTATTATATACTAATACGCAATTTAGCGAATGATCATAATAGTATTATATCATAGACAAAGATACCAAGTGTTCTTATTTAAAATATGAAATTTAATTACAGTTTTTTGAACACATATATATTTATGCTTTTGATTATTACATCTTTATTGTGTATACACGTATTTATGTCAAGTTTATACTCTGTTTTTATTTTATCTGTTACATTACATTAGTGTTTGATGGATAAGATTCATATTTTTTTTATGGCTTAATACCTCTTCTGGTAGGGAGTTTATTCAAAGTGGTCCTACCTTTTTTAAAAAGTTAAAAACGATCCCAACTTGTGAAAAAACGGGTCAAGTTAATCCTTTTTTGTTACGGCGTCAAAATTTTAACGGTGCAGGTACCCCCTGGACAAAACATGATGAGGTGTCCAATTTTAATGATTGTGTGGCACTGTTAGGGTGAATGAGGTGTAAAATAAAAAATTAAATAATCCTTTAAAGAAAAATAAAAAATTATTAAAACTTAAAAAATTTATGAAGTGTTAGAGTTTCATTAACCACTATAAATAGCAATTTCTAATTACCTTTAATCTTAATAGGTAATTTAATTAAAATCACTTTAACTAATTAAATTTCTAAAAGCTGATTCACTATCAGAAACCTAATCAAGAACTTGTCTTCTTCTTCCCAATTTTCTTTTGTTTCTTTCACCTTAACAACCCAACCCTGAGTTCTTCTTTCTCGCAAACAACTCTACTCTGAGAGTTATCCTTGTCTCGAGCAAAGGCAGAAGCCTTATGGCGGCAAAGACGACTAAGATGTGGGAGCGTGACGTAGACGACGTTTTTGTCTTCTGTGGTGGCTGGCGATGTGTTCGCGAGGGACTGTGTGAGGAGATCATGTCGAAGAAGGTCATGGTGGCTTGCAGTGGCTCGATCTGGCAGTACTGTGGCGGAATCGCGAGGCCCTTCGTGGTGCAAGGAAAACCCTCTTCTTCTTCTTCTTCTTCTTCTTCTTCTTTGTTTTAGGTTGTTTCGCAGGGAAACGCAAACACAACCTCTTTGCGGCACAGTGGTCACGATAGAGGCTGGTTGTTTCTTCGCAGAGGCGGGTTGTTTGTTTCTTGACCACTTTTTTCTGACATGAAAATTGAACTCCTCCACTTCTCAAATAAATGAAATTTTTTGACAAATTTGTGGTATTTCAAAATTTGGAGGATGATTGAAGATCTTGTGAAAAGTAACTCCATACATAGATTAATAATTAATAATCTTCTAAAGAAATGAAATTAATATTACAGAAATAAGCAACTCAGCAATGCATGAGGGATTTTTATTTGGAATAAAGAACAGAGAATCTGACTTCAGCAAAACAAAGAAGCATATTGAGTGGAGAGTTGTTTACTCCTGAATCTGAACAGTCTCAAAACCCTTCTGAATGGAAGCCTTAACAGCATCCATTCTATTTTTTTTTGTCACAATTTTAACTTCACTACCACGCAATAAGATGAATTGGACACATCATTAAGTTTTGTCCAAGACAGCTGCACCGTTTAATTTTTGACGCCGTTAGCAAAAAGAATTAACTTGACCCGTTTTTTCAAAAGTTGAGATAACTTGTTATTTTTTTAAAAAGGTAGAACTATTTTGAACACAACCCCTCCTTCAAGGAACGAGAGAGATATTAAATCCTTTTTTTATTAATTTTCAAATTTAAATTAGTAATAAAAGATTTTTACTCATAAGAAAAATCATCAAATAATTAAAGAGACCATGTCAAATCTTTTTGACATCAATATCACTATTTTATTAGTTTGTATATTTGAAACGGACTAATCACATACTACTACATAAACGATTATAAAAAAAATTGTCAAAACAAAATTGTTGAAAATACATTTACTAAGTGAAAAATACATTAAATTCATTGATAATCTAAAACGTGACATGCTAATAATAACTAAATTTTAGTTAATGTACTAAAACCAAAAGTATATTCAATATTTTTATTTTCTATTTTTTTTTATAATAATCCAAATAAACAATCAAACCTTGATTATATTATTCCTTAAATGAGTATTCAATTAATCATACTTAAAGGAGCCTTCAATTTTTATTTGGGTCTCACTCCACATACATACACATTGTAGCATCATCTTCCTCATCCCCAAAATCCAAAAGTCTCAAATCCCAAAACCTCGTTCTCACGAACCAAACCAATGTGCTTCCAAAGATCGAACCATTTCCCCCTCTTCCTAACCATTTTCCTCCTCTTCCACCATGCCACTCCAAACCCCATCAAAACAGTCGTCGTTATGGTAATGGAGAACCGCTCCTTCGACCACATGCTCGGCTGGATGAAGCGCCTCAACCCCGCCATCAACGGCGTCACCGGCTCCGAGTCCAATCCGCTCTCCGTCACCGACCCCAACTCCAAACGCTTTTTCTTCAAAGACCAGGCTCACTACGTCGACCCGGACCCGGGCCACTCCTTCCAGGCCATCCGCGAACAGATTTTCGGCTCCAACGACACCTCCGCCAACCCTCCGCCCATGAACGGCTTCGCGCAGCAGGCCTTCTCCATGGACAACACCTCGCGCATGTCCGAGAACGTCATGAACGGATTCCTCCCCGACCTCCTTCCGGTCTACCAAACGCTCGTTTCGGAGTTCGCTGTTTTTGATAGGTTTCTCTCTTTTGTCCTCTTCCTAACCCCTTCTAATGCATGTGAACATCTTTGGATTATCTATTCTTGGTTGGTGAGGTACCTTCATTAGTGTGGATTTACGTTAAGAAACTCCTTTTTCTCTTTCAATTCACATTTCACCTTTTTCTTAATTGAAATTGGTTGGGATTTGTGTATTAATTTAGCATTATTATTATTATTATTATTATTATTATTATTATATTATTATTATATTATTATTATTATTATTATTATTAATAAATTTAACTAAATAAAATAGACAGAAATTGGTTCTTTCTTTGCACTAAAAAAGAAAAATATAAATATCTAGAGACAGCTACTTCACGTGTCGTATTTACGCGTATATCATCACAGAGTTTTATTGTTTTAATTTTAAACCATGATTTCCATTTTCATGTTGATAGGTGGTTCGCCTCCGTGCCGGCCTCCACCCAGCCGAACCGTCTCTTCGTGCACTCGGCAACATCAGGCGGCGCCACCAGCAATGTGGCGGCGAAGCTGGCGGCTGGGTACCCGCAGCAAACGATCTTCGACAGCGTGTACGATGCAGGATTAGACTTCGGGATATACTACCAGAACATCCCCGCCACACTTTTCTACCGGAACCTTCGGAAGCTGAAGTACGTGCTGAAGTTCCACCCTTACGACTTGTCGTTCAAGCTGCACGCCAAAGAGGGGAAGTTGCCGAGCTACACTGTGGTGGAGCAGCGGTACATGGATACCAAGGTGTTCCCCGCCAATGATGATCACCCATCGCACGATGTGTACCAGGGGCAGAAGTTTGTGAAGGAGGTGTACGAGACGCTAAGGGCCAGCCCGCAGTGGAACCAGACCCTCTTTCTCATCACGTACGATGAACATGGAGGGTTTTACGACCACGTGCCTACCCCCGCGCGTGGAGTGCCCAGTCCTGATGGGATTGTGGGTCCTGAACCGTTTAACTTCACCTTTAATAGGTTGGGAGTGAGGGTCCCTACCATTGCTATCTCGCCTTGGATTCAGAAGGGTACAGGTACGTCATGCACTAAATTAAAGTAAAATATTCATTTCTTAATCACTATAATTCATTTGCATTGCACTTCATTTAATTCATACTTATGGTTTAATATTATAATAGTTTAGATTTACAACAAAAGTATTCAATTATTATGTAAGGTTATTTTTAATCTGGAAAATTAATTTTAAGCTAGTTTAAAAATAGAGATACTAGAAAATATATCAAAGGAAATAGACAACTAAAAGAAAAATATAGACATAAAGGAAAATAGCTTGAGATTATTAAGATAATGTTTTAACTAATTTGAGAATAGTATCTAATGGAAGTGCTATTTCTTAATTGGTTAAAGTTTATTAAATGTTATAAAAAACTACGGGTTCCGTCTTATTTAGGAATTTATTTTTATCATCATTTAGTATATTTTATTAAATTCTGTCCGATAAAGATAATTATATTTTATCTATTTTTAATTATGATATTGATACAAATTATTAATCTGGTTATTTTCTCCTATTTCCATTCGTTTATTTTTTTCTATTTTATTTTTTCATCATTATTAAAGTGGTTTTCAAAATAACTAAAGAAATAAATATTGAAGATGTTTGTGTCAGATAATGGAAGTTAAAAGCAGATGACTTTTATTTTCTCTCTAATTTGTGTATCACTAATTACTACAACAAAAAAGAGGTTATTTGATCTGCTAATTTCCCCCTTTTTTACTATTATTTAAATTTTTTTGGTTGTTTTCTTGATTTTAGAACTGTTAAAGAAATGATGATAAAATGATTTTTGTTATTTGTTTTAATAATTGATGATAAATATGATTCTATTATATAAATATACGTGTCTATATACAAAAACAATATTTTATTCTAATATATAAATATTTTAATTGTAATTTTATTTTTAGATTTGCACATAATTTTTTTTTTTGGTTTTTTCCTTTTTGATAAACTAATGATATTGATATATGTAGTACTTTTCAAAGTCACATCTTTTTATTATTGAGTTATTTTGACGTGTATAGATTCAACTTTATATCTGTCTATTCTATTCTGTGCACAATTGATGTAGTCATTATATCTAAGATACAATCTTGCATTCCAGTATGAACAGTTTATGGGCTTTTCTCTATGATACACATAAATCCTTATCATCTTGGGTGCATAAATGTTTTCAGTTAGACAGCACTATTGATATGAGAATTTATTGCTCAACAAATGTAAGAAAAAATATTTTCAGATTCTCTCATCACACTTTCCATGCACCATACGACTTCACATATAGTGCCTTCATGATCTTAATAAAATGACTTGCTTTAAGTTAGGCACGACTCATCCATCACATGCTCACACTTAAGAAATTTGATTCTCACACTAACTTCGAAAACAGACAATACACATAAAGTGTGATGTGGGACCTTTTACTTTTTTTGTGTCTATCTTCAGTGTCAAAGAGTACAGTGAAAGCTCATTATTGTGGATATTTCCTAACGATGACAAATCACACACCCACAAGCGAGAATCTGACCTTTGATTTCGTGCTAGTTCATTGTGTGTAAGCAATGTAGTTGCCAATGTCTTAAAGCAAAACCAAGGAGCAATAATGCTGGGATATTATTATGGATTGATTGACTTACTGATATATATGATAAGGCTATCTGAGGTGTTTTCGGTGGATTGATTTATCACTTTTGAAATGTAAGTTGATAGCTTAGTATGTGTTGTAGGCGAAGATTAAAAAAACAAAAAACAAAATAAAAGCTTCAAGGTTGAATATGTGATCTAGTATTGTTGAAAAGATAGAAAAAGGTCTGTGCAGGCTCAAACAACTACTTTTTTTTCAAGTACAAAGATTTATGCTTAAGCTGAAAGCCAAAATGGAAAGGAATTGATTTTTGGTGCCTACAGCAAATAAATTATTCTTTAGTTGGTTGGTGACATGTTGCGAGAGAGGAAACTTCAAGGCTCTATCAAGAATTCAGGACAATTTAAGATGGGTTAAATTTGATCATAATAATTGCTTAAATTATCTTAGGTACATTATACATATGTACATATGTATACATATGTTGTACATATGTATATGTATACTTGAAAAAATTATTCATATTGTTTATAATATATTATATATTATTATATAAGAGGGTTTTCTCTTTCGGTAAACATAATTTTTATAATTTTATTTTTTTAAGTTATCGTTTTTAAATTAAAATAATTATCTTATTATTTTTATCTTTTAAAGTAACTGATAATTTAAATTTAATCGTTTTTATATTTTAAATTTATCTTTTAAAGTAACTGTTAATTTTAAATTAATCGTTTTTATTTTTTAATTTTACTATTTAGTAATTATTTTGTTGGAATAAAATAATTATTTTATTTTTTAAATTATCATTAATTTAAACTTAACGTTTTTTAAATTAAAATTATTATTTTATTATTTTATTTTTTAAAATGATTATTTATTTACATTTATTATTTTTAAAATTAAATTAGTTATTTACAATAAAAAAACAGCGACATATGAACATAGGTGGATTGTGTTTCGACTAGGAGAGTCCTGAGGTAAGGGAAAAGTTTTCTCAATGACGGTTGATCTTGGGTTGAATATAGAAACAACCTGTTTGTATTTGTAGGATGAGAGTACATAGAATGACGCTCTCTTGTATTTCTTCTGTATATCAAAGAGCTTTCTAGGGACCGAGGTACATTGTTTTTGTTTATAAATTTTAGAAATTATAATTAATGAAAAAAATGAAACATGTGAGTAAACAACCAACAGTGTATGTAGAATTTTTTTCTCAAATTAACGATATATTGGACAATTATATTGTCCACTTGAATGGAACCAATGAATCTCATGTGTACCATGTATGAGATAGTGAATTATTGAAAACTGTTCAAGCTTTTCTGATTTTTACGGTGATACAGTTGTTCATGGGCCAAATGGGTCACCAACTCCTACCTCCGAATATGAGCACTCATCCATTTCAGCAACAGTGAAAAAGCTCTTCAATTTGCCTTCATTTTTGACCAACAGAGATGCTTGGGCTGGAACCTTTGAGGGCATTGTTCAGACAAGAACAGAGCCAAGGACAAATTGCCCAGGTTAGTATCCTTCATCAACTAATTAGACTATAATCGCATTTATGTATCAATAAGCAACAAAATCCCCTTTTTAGAATATTGAACAAATAGTAATCACAAATTATACACGTACATGAGAAAAATGTAATTTAAATAGGAATATAAATTTGCAGTAGTTTTAAAACCGAATCTAATAGCTTTGACATGTACCTTGTTTTTCAATTTCTCTCTCTCTCTCTCTCTCTCTCTCTCTATATATATATATATATATATATATATATATATATATAGATAGATAGATAAATAGATATATAACACCTAGAAACGATTTAGGCATGAAATAAATAATAAATAATAATAAATGTGAATAATAAAATTCACGTTAATAATTTAGATAACATAATATTTGTTATACATTTAGGTTCTCAAATCAACCATACAAAACAAACTAAAAACTAATCCATATACACTTGCACACGAGTTTACAAATCGTAAAACAATACAAAGATCTTCTTAAAAGGATAACTAAGCAAGTTCTAAGTTACATGAAACTCAAGACTGCTTCATCCTTCATACTATATGATAGTAATCTCTTAGCTAGGTTGGGTCAAAGCTAGAAGGATGCAATGGAGACGGTCCCTTGAAAATATATGGTGCAAAAATGTGGTGGATCATCAAGGATGGAGGCTGAAAATGCGAAAGTTATGGTGTTTGTGAGGCTAGAAGCTCACAACCATATGTTGGTTAAATGGTGGTGGTGTGCGAAGTATCTGAAAAATACTAAAAGGGGGTTGAATAGTATTTATGGAAAAATTATTTTTGTAACCCTTCTGATTTAGCATGTAGTCGAGCTCTGAATGTATCTTATGAAAGCTTAGATGCTCGACCATATAAGAGTTGTAAACGATGGCTTTTGACGTGCTATTCAAAATGCACATTATAGAGTTTTATAAGAACTTCCTTAATTGAAGAGTAATCGTTTAGCTTAGAGAGTTCTTCTATTTAGAAATGAAAGCACAACTGCAGGTAAGAGAAACATTTAGGTAAGAGAAGAGATAAATGCACAATTATTTTTATGCTGGTTCACTCCAACTCCAGTCTCCTCTGCAGAGGGTTCCACTATAATTTTCACAATATTACAACTGAGTATTCTCACCACTCATGGTCTGAGTATTCGCACCACTTTTGGTACTAAACTACCCACCTAGATTTCCTTTGAGTATTTGCACCACTCTCGGTACTAGACTACCACGCCTAGATTTTCTTTGAGTATTCGCATCACTCTTAGTACTAAACTACCGCGCCTAGATTTTCTTTGAGTATTCGCACCACTTTTGGTACTAGACTACCGCGCCTAGATTTCCTCAACTCAAAATGAGTTGTTACAAGTGTTTTGATTCTCTCAAGAACTACAATCAGCCATTGCTTACAAGTTGTTCAGACTATTACTCTCGCAGAGAGGATGTAAATACAATACAAAGCAGTCTAAAGACTCGCATTTGTTTCTCTCTTTTCTCTTTCTCTCTTTCTTACAATCAGTAAGTAATATAACAATGAAGCTTGAGAGTATTTCTTTTCTTCTCTTTTCTCTTCCTCTCTTTCTCTGCTCAAATATGATCTTTTTCTTGAGCTCTTTCTTTTCTTCTCTTCTGAACGCTTCTCAGGATAGATATTTCGTTGTAAGCTTTTCTCTTGCTGTTCTCTTGACTATCCTCTTGACTTTTCTTTTGAAAGTTCTTCTATTTAAAGGCTTCTTGAATAAATGTTCGTTAGATTGAGCGTTCGCCTTGATACTTGTGCTTTCTCTTTCTTTGTGTACAACAACTGTGGGATAAGTCAACTTGTTAGAGGAAACATGCTTTTTCAGTACTTGCTTGAAGTAGGTAGTACATCCTTTTAGGCATGGCTTTAAGTGAAGAACATTATGTGAATATCTTTTTTGTCTCTAATGTCCACTTATGATATTTTGATCTGAAGCTCTCTGGACGTGTGTAAAATAGCTTATTTGCAAAGAGTAGAGTAAATTGTGCATGCAGCAGATAGGTTTTTTCTTATCACTTTTGTTGTTTTTGAACGTTGAGTATTTAATGTCATTTAATGCTTGCTCAGAACAACAAAGTGCTTTTTGATTTCCTACCGTTAAGGTAGCGTTTGACAATTAAGCTTTTCTTTAAACGATACCAAGTGTTGAGTAAGACTTCATCTTTGGACGAAGTATAGTTTTAGCTCATGGTATCGTTTAGGCAAGTAAACACTTCTTTTGATCTTTGTCTTCTTTAGACAGATAACATTTAGCTTATTTATGCTTTCTTTTATATTTTATCTTTTAGTTGTTTAGTGTGTTTTGCCAAAGACATCGTCTTGACATTGTTTTGTTTTCGAGAGCTAAACTGAATACCCTTTGGGTATGATAAGCTTTAAGTGTTTAACTTTAACTCTCTTAAACGCTTTAGGCATAACAACTGTTTAACATAGCGTTTGGGTGTTTTTGACCTAGATGTGTTTCTAATTCTTAAGAACCTAAGTGTTTATCTAAGGTTTTCTATCTTGGAGATTCAGGTTCTAAGTCTTGTGTAGGTTTTCTATGTTGGGGATTCAGGTTCTAAGTCTTTATGTTTTCATCCTATGTTGTATTCAGATTATTATCCCATTTTAATGTTATTTGGTTAAACTTCAAAACATGAGAACGTTTAGGCACATAGACGATTTTGTCTTAACAATGTAGTGTTTAAAGGCTCACAGAGATGTTAGGCCAACTCTAAGAGGAAGGTGACTAGAGGGGCCTCATGGATTGCTCTAGTCTTAATTTTAAGTTGAGTAGTATGGCAAAAAATGGGTAGCATAACCTTACTCAACATCAAAGATGAATACATGAAAGGAGACTCTTCTATTTATAGGCTATGGGTGTCTCCTAAAAACCCTATAAGTATGATCTCTCACCCTTGCACTCATTGGTAAAAATGAGGCCTTCTAAGGAGTGGACAAGTGTCCACAAATCCTCTCCAATGTGGGGAGGACATGTGGCCACTAATAAAGCACAATCCTCTCCATTCCTAGAGTGTCATGTGGCCACTACTAAAGCTAAATCCTCTCCAATGGAAGCATGACACATGACATATACTTTCGACATAGTTTGGATGTCTAGCTTAAGAAAAAACCTTATATTAATTAGGTCTTAATACAAGCCTTAAACAAACCTACCTACGTGGCCAGAATACATGGCCTAAAGAAACCTACACTACTTGGCCAAAATACATGGCTTAAAGAAACCTATACTACTCCAAGCTATGCTCCATGATGACTCCAAAGTGGTCCAAAAGATAGAGTTTAGACAATCTTCATAGATGACTTCAACTCTTCTTGTAGATGTTTAACCATGGTTAGTGGGTATGCCATCACTATATAATTCACTTCTGAATTTGTTCATTTAGAATATGTAAGGCTATGTGAGATTAAGTTAGTGAGTGGTAAAATAATGTAAAGTAAATGAGCTTATATAAAACATTTCATAAGTTGGTATTTCAAAAGTAATAAAAGTAATGATATCTCAAATATATCTAAGTAACTAGACCTAACTGAAGAAATAGTAAGGTGTGCATGTTTCCAAAAATCTCTTTACCTTTTCTTTTTCCGTCTTATTGCTATAATGTTGTGCTCAAACATTCTCAGAAGCGTCTCTCTTCTCTGCCATGACTTCCTGATATTTATACCCCCTTGGGGTATTCAAACCTAGGAGGCTCTCATATCCTCAAACAAAGTTATTCAAAGACGGAGATCTAAATGCCCTGAGTGATATGTTTTCTACAAACATACTTTACAATTTCTTATCTAAACAACTTATATAATATGGACTATACTTTAAAACTTTATCACTCTAAGAACCATGTTTTAAATTCAAGGTAGAGATAACTTTCAACAATTCTCATAAAGCATTTCATAAGATGTAATACTATTATCAAATACCTCTATCTGTAAGAACTATGGTGTTTATAGAAATATTTCATAAAAAAAGGTTCAAAAGATAACAAGGTTTACGGTTTACGGTTTCATAATCCTAGATAATGATTCCAAGGTTTACGGTTTCATAATCCATAAACCTATATTTCTTCGATGTCACATCTCATACTATAAAAGGAGAAAAATGATGGAAATACGAGAACCACTTTAAGGAGAAAATTGATTGCTAGAACTTGAAGATAATGAGGAGAAGGGATGGAGAAGCAAGAAAAGAGGGAAGAGAGAAGAATCTCTTGATTCCTTGTGTCTTAGATGGTAAGAGAACCTTTTATCTCTCTGATCTCAGCTTTGTTCTGTGTCAAAATACCAAAAGAAGACAACTTCGGGCTAGTTATACTCAATTGGCACGAGTCAATCTGCAAAACAAATCACAAACGGCTGAGTGGATTGTTAAAAATTGCATTGCAGCCACCTTAAATCCATTGAGTGTAGCCCCTGTGCACTCAGTGGATTCACTCCCAAGAGTAAGGATGGAAAATAGACATTCAAAAGGAAAAATTTGTGCACTCAGTGGATTCACTCCCAAGAGTAAGGATTGAAAATAGACATTCAAAAGGAAATATTTGCTTACTGCAGGCTGCAGCTCCTGGGCTGAGCGGATAAGCTGCAAAGAGAATTTTGGTGCAGGGTGAAAATGACTGAGCCAAGCTGAATATGGATGAACCAATCTGATCTGCGCTGAGGAGATTGAAAAATGGCTCAGCAAACTTCAAAATAGCTAAGTAAAAAAATTATGCATTAAAACTTCCAAAGTTCTGTAATGCATAATTTCGTGGAGGGAACCGAAACTCGCTAAGAGGATGTTTTGCAGTGAAGATACTCTGAAACTAAGCTTAAAAACGCTAAGTTAGTGTCTTATCTAATATCCTAAATAAAGATTGTTACTCGTTACATATGTGTGTATATCCATCTATGACCATAGTGGCGATTGCTTGACAAATGTACTAATTATACAAATGATTGCTATATAACTATTCAATTAGTATAAAATTAATTAAAGACCTCCCCTCTCTCTTTCCGACGTTAACAAGTTCAATTACCTGGTTTATTCAACAATGTAAGGAAAAAAACTATAAATGTCCAAATACAAGTAAAAGATAGGATAAAAAATATATCAATATTTGACACTTATCACATGAAATAAAACAGAAGTTTTCAAATATAATTTTTTATACCTTTTAATCCAAACATGCAAGTAGAGAAAAAGTAATAGACTTGGTTGATTACATGTACTTCACTTTCCTGTTGCACTTGGTTCTTACATTCTAACCTTTGAATGCTCACACGAAACAGTGAGTAGAGGCAAATGACATTCACCACTGCATATTTTACAATTTGTTGATTCCTGCTGGTGTTATTTTGGTGCAGAGAAACTTCCAACCCCTGTAAAGATCAGGGAGGGAGGGCCTAATGAAGATGCCCAGATGAGTGAATTTCAGCAGGAATTGATCCAACTTGCAGCAGTGCTTAAAGGAGATAATATCCTCACTAGTTTTCCAGGTAAAATAGGGAAAGACATGACTGTTAAACAAGGGAAAGATTACATGGATGACGCAGTTAGGAGATTCTTTGAAGCAGGCCGATATGCAAAGAAAATGGGAGTGAATGAAGAACATATAGTCCAGATGAAGCCTTCTTTGACTACGAGATCATCCAAATCTTCAAACAGAAACCCTTAGAAATATAATAAAGCATGTAGCATGAAATAGATAGAGAAATGAAAGCAATCATTTTAATGCATATAAAAACATCTATACATAGTTGAAAAGGAGGCGTGTGTTTTATATATAAAATATTGACAACTTTTATGGTATCCCTTTATTGCTCAGATTCTCTCTTATTTTCTGAGGCATTATAGAGGTCTCCACTGACCAATATCTAAATGATATGAAGTTGGAGTACGTAAGTTGAAGAAAGTCTATAACTTTATAATAGAGTTCATGCATGATGGTCAAGTGACCTGTACTTTTATCGCAGAATTTGGAGTCTCTTTTTTTGTCTTCTATAAAACTGATCTATTGATTTTTCTTAAACATGCTCATTGGAAATCACTACCAATTTAAACTGAGATGTATAATGCACAGATATACTATCACTCAATTCAAAACTCTGGGTAGTTACCTCCGTTCTCATTTTTCACTGCATATTTGATACATTGAACTGTAGATATAATATTTTGATAATAAGTTGTTTCCATTGATTTCCCTCTGAAAAAGCCTACTGAAAAAAGGTTAACTGACAAACTATAAATGCTCTATACTTCAATACCCATACTTGACTTGCTACAGAAAAAAACATCTAATTTTTAGAGCTAGCACAAAAACATCTTTTTTGTATTAATCAGAGATCTTGGGGTGAAACAGGTCTATTTTTATGTAATCCAAATTGTTGGTTGCCATCTAGTAGCGCCATAGCATGAGAGGCCTAAGGACTTGTGGTTTATTTTCTTTTCCTCAGCTTCTATTTAATGAATCCCATTTAGGTAAGTTAGCAGTAGCTTCATTGATCATCTTTACAAGCTGCACCTGCAAATGATCACAGTATCTATTAGCTGCCGAAACAAGCAACCGCAAAATGACCATAGTATAAATCAAGCTTCAAATAAAAACAACTGTCAGTTTAGAGTTTAATGAAAAACATTACAGTCTCTGCTTAAAACTCTAGCAAACACTTTCAAAGTTTGAAACAGCCAGATTTTTGCATTCAATTGATTTTCCAAAACCTCAGCCATTGGAGTCTACTACATGTTGCATCCATGTCACAGCAGAAGAATTAAATAAAAGGAAATATAATTTCATTTATAAACGTTAGCCATGCCGCTAAAATATCTTTAACACACCAAAACAAAAGTTAAATGCAATTTCAAATTGCCAAGATTCACATCTGAAACTTGGTTTCCTTTTGCAGAAAAATTGTAGACTAAGACATACCACAGTTTCAGGAACTCCAGGAGGGGGTAAGGAAAGGTTTTTGGGCGGAGGACCTGAGAGATAAGCTCTCTTGTTAAAACGCCATTCTCCAATCTTCCCATATGTCAATTCCCCCTGAATGGATAAGTAATAGGAGTAAGTAACTTGTGTTACAAACAAAGTTCAACTTGTAATATTAGTCACCAAAGCAAAGGGAATATTAGTCAAGAACAGCATAATATTAATATAAAATGAAAAGAAGAAATCCCCTCACCTTTAAATTGTAGTCACATGCATAAGTATAATGGATTATAAACTTGTTCCCAACATCTAAGTCCCATGGTGGCTGTAACATTTCATGATGCATGCCATTAACTTCAATGCTACTTCCTTAGGTAAATATGCAATTCCTCATTCACAAATGAACAAACCTGGAGCATGAACTTATCATGAAGAACATGACGTACACCGTGCAATGCCGATGCCACTGCGTATGCATACCTGAATTCAACAGAAGAATTAAAGCAGAAATGAATACTGACAAGTGCCAGGAAAAAAATTGATAACTGAATTTAAGTCCTAGAAAATTTATGCAGTACTGCTCACATTTCAAGTACCCATCCAAAAGTTTCATCAGCTTCTTGATCATCTTTCATTTGCAGGGAAACATTCACCCATGTGGGAGCTATTTCCTCCAGCAAGGACTGATGTTAAAAAAAATCAGTTCCTCTATAGAAGCTATCATGCTTTGTAATAACTATAACTGTTAACTATATTGGTTGAGAATTCACCTTCTGAATGATTACAGGAGAATTGCCAATGGGGTCAATATCTGTAATAGGACCATTCGCCTTAGGGTAGAATTTTCTAATTATTTTTTCATGTTTATCTGGTTTTATGTAGAAAAATGGATACCCTGCTGGTTGATTTCCATTAGCCAAATTAGGCAAAGGTTTTACAAATATGTGGTCGGGTTCTGCCATCAAAATATATCTGCACCAATCATGAAATTCCTTGTTGTTAGGTTTTGCTACTGAAGAGCATAACATCCTAGAAAACCAGAATAAAGAAACTTACTCTTCCTCAACATTTGCTTTATCCAGCCACTGAAGAAAAGCCCATGGCCTATTCATCACAACATAACCCTGACAAAAAATAATCAGACAAGTGTTTTTGAGGCATCAATTGAATAGTAAGGAACACTAAAAAAATGTCACAAATAACGAAACTGGAGATAAACTTTCCAGTGGAGTTAATTGTTTCACGTATCTCACCACTTTGTTGTTATTATATTCTGCAAAAGGATTTGAAATGTACAATAGCATTTAAATGCACAGAAACATGAGTCAAGCTACTAGTGAGTAATTCAGCTAAATAAAGTTCTTTTTAGTTCAGCTGAAAAACTTCAATATCTGCTTACAGATTGAAACTTTCTGAAAAGAACTAGTTAAAATGAAAAGGATGGGAAGATGATCTTTTAGTCTGACTTTACCCAAAAGTATATCAGCAACCGGGTAAGAGAAAAAGACATTAAAGTTACAAACTTTTTTATGAAGAATAGAAATAACAAAATGTAAGTGGGGGAACATGTCTTCAGACATGAATGTGTAGAGACCAAAACTTACACTTATTTCATACAGGAACTAAAACTTAAAATAAGAACAACTATAGGGATGAGGTGAATAATTTAACTTTAAAGTTACATAGGTTAAAAGGATATGAATTCTGACAGAAGAAGCTGAAAATATTAATGTACCCTATCCAAGCCTGCAGGAAGTGGATCAACCAGAAAAGTAGGAATCTCATCCATCAACTGGTCTGGTTTACCTGAATGGAGAATTCTGGTGAACTCTCCCATATCTGATCCAGATATTTCCTTTACCTTCTTA
The DNA here is from genome assembly GCA_027742785.1 of Vigna reflexopilosa. Taxonomy (NCBI): domain Eukaryota; kingdom Viridiplantae; phylum Streptophyta; class Magnoliopsida; order Fabales; family Fabaceae; genus Vigna; species Vigna reflexopilosa. The sequence goes on from CM050926.1 coordinate 12,887,472, forward strand.
TACCAGTAGAACATAATTCGGCATTGCCATTGAGAATAAGCTGCATCAGTAGCAGTGACCACAACATGGAATTTTGAATGGGAATTTGCTGATATCCAGCCTCCACCCTTATGGTGTTTGATCATAAATACCAAATTGTAAATGACAAAGAAAAAGGCAGGAACCATAACAAGGAGCACAAGTAGTGACTTTGCACTTGTCTTGGTTTTTCTCACAATCATCTTTAAATTCTTACTCTCTTATTCAAATACCACTCCCTAAAGCTCCAAAACTAAATCCAATTCAACTCAGCTGTTAATTAAACCCCATTCACAGCTACTAAAGCTCACCAAAATATAAGTTCTATTCATAGAAATGTACACAATTGAAATAACTCCTTGCCTCAAGTGTTGTCACTGGTGATTTGTGCAGAATAAAAAGTCCTAAAAACTGAAAGCCATGTATAGATAAGAATATTAGCCCATACTTGAACTAGAATAAAATTTCACATGAAAAGCCTGATGTTCGACTAAACTCGTTTGAATTAGAAAAAAGAGACAGAAGGAAACTTTGGACAAAAGAAATAAGAAAAGTAGCTTGAAGCAAAAACATATGCAGGAAAAATGAAATAGCAACAAACAGAAAAAAGACTGGTACTTTGAACAGTGCCAACATGTGCAAACCTATTACAAAAAAAAGGAAAGTTTTGAACTTTGAAGAGATTGCTATAACTAGCTTTGTGGAATCCAAAGCTGAATACTCTACACTACATGCATGCACTGAGACAAAGTGGAGTTGGCAGTGAATGAAGAAGATGGCAGAATAAGTGGGATGTGGAAGCAATGTGGTCACTGTTCATTATTGAGTATGAATGAAAGTGACACCCCCAAAAGATGAAAAGATCAAGGATTGCTGATTAGGACTGTCTGCACTCAAATCTTGGTCAGAAACATTCCATTTTGTCTGCATCAAAATCAAAGCAAATTATTGTGAATATTCAAAAAGAATTCTCCACTTCAGGTGCAAGTTGATGCCATTTTCATTCATGGTGTAACTGTGTGCCAACACCAAACCCTGTAGTTGCTTTTGTTTTGTCTTTTGCCTCAACTTGCACCTTTTGGCCAGGTTGTTCCTTGTTAATCATGAAGTTTAATATAATCTTCTTTACTTTCTAAATTAGAAAAGTATTAGTAATGCTTTTAACCATAAATAAATAAGAACCATACCCATAAAAGCATTACACTAATACTTTTAAGAATAAATAATATTAGTTGGGGTTATAATGTTTGTCCTAAAATATGTGTTAAAACATCAATTATTAGTTGTCTGTTGTGAATTATCTACATAAAGAAATTCATCTATTTAAACAGTTATTTTTCAGTTATAAGATAATTTTTTAATTTATAACAATTATTTTATAAATTATATTAATAATCAGTTCTGATTTATTGATTGTAACTTAACTTTTGCTTGAATACATGTTTAATGACTTTTTCTAACCTATTTTATTTAGGATAATGATACTTTAGACAATATTTTTTTTAATAATATTTGAATATCATTTACGTGTCATTCTGTTATTGGTCCATAATAGTATTTATGATTATTATTATTAATTATGGAGTAATTTTGAACCAATCACATAATAACACGTAAATGATATTCAAATATTGTCAAAAAAATATTATTTAAGTATATTGTCCTTTTTCTTAATCTCATTATTTAAGAACTTTATTGATAAATGATGTTTAAATTTATCTTCGAGTGGGAACCTCAAAATCCACTTTTTTCAGTCTATTATCACTTATTCTGCTTATTTATTTAACTAATCTTGATTATTGGAATTGTTTTGCTTTACACTTTATCTATTATTTGATAAAGTTCAAATGAATGCTATACAATAACAATTTTACTTTTCTCTGTTTGATTACTTTTCACACATTAACTGATTTATGAAGTGACAATATTTTAATTTTGTATTTATATAAATCTGCGTTGCCCGATTACTTATTTAATAAAAAAAATTATTTCATATATACTTTGAAGAAAATGAATAAAATCTGAAAATACTGTTTGTATTTTAATAATATAGGTATTTCATATGTGCACAGTATTAAATAATAATAATAATAGCATATACGGTTTGAATAATAAGAAGGTTTAATATTCTTAATCTATTTATTTTTTAAGTTATTACTAGGAAATATTTCAAATAATACTAATGTCCTATTTTACTAGAATAAAACTATCAAAATAAAACATTACATAGATGATAACTTACTAGAAACTATAGAATGTCGATGAAGATTTTACACTTGAAGAACAAAACTTTATCTATGTTGTGGCTTCACTCTCAACCTCACGCTGAAAGGACTGAAAAGAAGTCTTCCCTAGGCTCAGATCATTTTAAGATGATTATTGCAAGAGAGAAAACACACACAAACAAACAAAGACAAAAACAAGAGTAAACTAGATGCAAACAACTATTGATATATTTAAACACTTTAAACATTATACACATATCACACCAAACTAACCAAACTCTTTATACATGACAATACTTTGACTTGATATCCAGATTAGTATGAATATCGACCTATGTCAGTTCATTTACTTGTAGTGGCCTCTATTGCTATGCACCAATGGGTTTTACCTTACCACACATAAAGTTAGTTCGTTATCAATCGCCTTAGTCCAAGGTAAAGTCCCTAGACTAGGACGTCCTACTATTCTCACGACATGTCTCACCCATCTCTACTTGACAATGGGTGACCATTAGAATGTCACAATGAACTCCAAAACTGAGCTTCCTATATTGATACTTACAACAACACAAGGAACCACCATGTAACCTCTCCACGAGGTTAATGGAATTACGTCCATCAATACTATTCACATAATCAACCACATATCCATCATCATCATATCCTTCTCATAATCATATATATTCATATACTTCACACCAACATTGCATAAAATTACATGAAACCTCAAAACATTCATCACATAACCATAAACAATCCCATCAAGTATCACAAAGTATTTAATAATAAATTGATTCCCCTTGCACAATGAAAATTGATAATAAAATTGTTTAGGATTATAAAAGAACAAAGAAAAACATAGATCATATGAGTACAAGTAAATTTGGTTTAAATTAGTCAAAATTTCACTTTACTGGTAGAAATAATCGATTAGATTGGTAATCTAATATGTTAGGACAAGCTAGAATTCACATAAAGCAAAATAAGAAAAAAATGTCCATTTTAATCTATTATGTTATTAACATGACTGTAGTTTCTGTTTTAATCTATTATGTTATTAACATAATCTATTAAACTGTAGTTCCTATTTTAATCTATTATGTTATTAACATAATCTACTAGACTATCGTTTCTATTTTAATCTATTATTTGATTAACATAATGTATTAGACTATAGTTTCTGTTTTAATCTATTATGTTATTGCCATAATCTATTAGACTGTAGTTTCTGTTTTAATCTATTATGTTATTGTCATAATCTATTAAAACCAGAAACTATGGCCAAATCAATTTTTATGACTTTGAACAGTTTTCCCACAACTTTAATTGATCCCTAGGACCTTATAGACATTGAGAAATACCTGAAAACACCACTGTAACCCCCAAATTGCTACTCCAAACCCAAAATCACCCCTTCTAAGCTATCCCAAAACCAATTCTACACTTTTCACACCCATATCAGTCCACCAACTGCATAAACAAGTTTAAATACACTTGTTAGCACACCTCAACACCTTAGATTACTCTCAGGACCTCTGTTTCAAGTTCTCACTATGTAAAACCTCAAAATTTGACTAAAAACACTTAAGAACTCACCCTAAGATGAACTTAACAGTTTTACACCATAGTTTTCTCATTTGAAAGCCTAGACAAGTCATGATAGATCTAATAGCATACCTCTAACTTTTCAAAACAGTTTACACTCATTAATTCAAAATCTCACTACTCAAAACCTCTCTTTTACACTAAAAACACTACAAAACTACCCCAAAGAACTACCTCTTTGTTCCATATCAGATTTCACTTAAAGAACACTCCTAACAAGTCTCAAATGATCATATAACAATACTAAACTAGTTATTTCCTCACTCCAACATCTATCTCTCAAACTCACCCATCAAAACCTCTATTTTTTACCTTAAAATCCAAGTAATTGACTCTTCTTTACTCCAAACACTTTGAATTCAGTTTTAAACCATCATAAAACTTTGTCATGCACAATTATATCAGCAGAAGCATTACAAACACACCATTCTAAACATTCCAACATCACACAATCATTGTTCATCATCTATAAACCAAGTATATTGGTATAAACATAACAATTTCACTTAAATCACATTATCATCCATAGGGATACTAAATTTAAACCACAAACATAAATCGAAGACTAAGTCTAGCTTCTCTTACCTCACAAGGAATAATAAAGCTCTATGAATGTCTCTCCGGTTGCTTGGAATGCAAGGAAATTCTACAAATACCTATGAAACACTGAATTGAAAAAGGAAAGAGTCCTTAGGACCTTAGATTAACCAATAACAAGTAGAAGAAGCAAGTTTACGCATGCGGCGACAATCTTTTCTTCTAATTTCAGATTAAGAACAAAAGAGGAAAAATGAGCGAAACTTACTTGCTCAAAACTAGAAACTGATCGGATGGATAGGTAGACCTTGTCGTAGTGATTGTCTAGATACCTCCTGATTGTCAAAGATATGACTCAGGAGTTAGAACTCTGAGAAAATGTAAAAAACTCTAGAAAACTGAAATGATACCTTTTAAAATAATGAAACTCGTTTATAACAAAACTATTTATAAATAAATAATTTAATATTAAAATAACTGAGTCTAACTATTTTTTTCAATTTTAATCTTTAATAATAATTTTTTAAATTTAAATAATTACGCATAATAAAAAATTATTTTCTAATTTTAGCTTTTTAATATTTATTTTTTAATTCAAAAAATTATTTATAATAAAAATTTATTTATATAATGAAAAAATTATAGGAATTATATTTTTCATAATTATTTTTAGTAAAAATTATTTAAAGTTTAATAAATTTTTATTGCAACAAAATAAGTTGACAAATGCGTATATCTTTTCAAATTGTCGCCAGATGAGTATATACTTATTCTTATTCTCGTACGTTTTCTATTTATTTACAAGTTAAATTATTAAAACCTTATTAAATAACTTATTATTCTTTTACTTTAGACTTTAACATATGCATTTGATCATTTTATTATTTTATATAATTATTTGTTTTTTAATTTTTGTTTGATATTCTTATTTAATATTTATATAATTATAATTTTTTATAATATTTAAGATTAAAAATACATATTCTTTTTGATATTTACTATTTAATAACACAATAGTATTTTAATGTAATTTTTGTTTTCTATAAAAATTATTTAATTAATATTTAAAACAGTAAATATTTAATAATAAATATCTATTATATGATAGAGAAAAGAATAAGACAAAAATTAATATAAGAATGAAAAAAAAATATTCTACTTTGAAAAACAGATTTAATAGTTACACGTCTAGTTATCATTCCTAATTAAGGAAGTAATAATTCTAATTAGGTTTAATATATTTGTTAGTATTTAAATGGGTAAGATTTAATTTCAGTTATAGTTGTTTTTTAATACTTTTAGCCTTTAGTCTTCTAATTGTTTATTGGTAAAAGGGTGTTTATTTGAACATGTCATATTTTGGAAAGATTGTTATAGAATATGTCTATATGTCACATTATTCTTAAATAATTTAAAATGAAATATTAAAAAAAAAACAATTTTACCTGAATAGGAGACACGTTTTCAATCTACTTTTTTATCTAAATAGTACAAGGAATAGCATGTAAAACACTTGATTACTTATGTAACGTAAAATCCTTTTTAATTATAAATCTATTTTATTAAAAGAATAAAAGCTAGTTATTTAAAGTACTAAAAACCCTACTACTCTTCTATTTACATTCTCTTCATATCTAAATGTTAAATGCATTTTCGTCAAACATTCTTTATAAGCTATATAATATATTATACAGGTTTGTTTTAGACGATTCTCTTATTTATTTCACACTATTTTTAACAAACATATTTTAATCAATAAACACTATTTCGTTAAATATCTGTTTGTTAGACTTCAAAATAAGAGTTGTTAGATGATCTTGTCTCTCTACACAATCTTATCTTAAATATTTTTTTTATTGTTTAATAAATATTCATGCTAAACGAAATAAATTTAAGAAAATTTTGAAAGGATTAAAAGTTATAGATTAGAGTATTGACAAACATATCATTTAGATGATTAAACGATGTAGACCAGAACATATATCATTTAACCAAAGTAGATTAGAACATTTAAGGATATCACACACAATACAAATCAGAGCAATTTACAAATCATTAGAATTTTTTAAAATTTAATCAAAACAGTCACAACAATGTAATATCAAAGCAAAATAATATGTTATGAATGATACATGACTTCCCATAAGTCATAAACCATTTATGCAATAGATTAGAGAAATTATCAAGCAGAAGCATATAATATTTATCAAAGCGAGATAACGGCTAAGCATCACAAAAAAAAATTACTTTAACAAATGTGCATCAAAGTTAAGGAGATTAAAATCATATGAATGTTTAAAGAGTTCAAAATAAAAAAATTGGGTAAACTCCCATGAATGTAATGTCCTAAAAAAATGTTTACCATTATTATTTTCTCCCTCGTGTTTGGTAAACACCAAAAAGGGTTTGGAAGTATAGCATCATAGCCCAACGTGAGGTGGTGGTTGGTCGGGTTTAGGGAAAATTTGGTGATTACATTGTTTAGGGTGTTGATGAGAGTTTGGAAGTTGGTTTGTTGTTCTTCCTTATTTGCTTGAAACATGAAACATTGCGAAAATACAAGATTCTTAGCACGCATTGTTCTAAATAATTAAGTGATGAACATGGTTCAAGAGTTTGGGTCAGAGGGTAATTTTGGAATGGTTGTGGATGGTATTATGGCTAAGGGTTGAGGAATAGAAACGAAAAATTGAATAAGAGGGAAATATGGTTTACATGTTGGCCTACGGGATATGATGATAGGGTGATGTGATCATATATAGGGCAATGATGAAGAGAATAAAAGAGTGTGACATGAAGCATAAAAAGACATAACATAGATTTTGTGGCTTGCATTTTGGCATTTAGTAGCATAGGTTGTTCATAGGCTTGTATTTTGCCTTTCTTGTGGTGAAGATAGTGGAGTTTGATGTAGAGGTGTAGACGATCTTGGTGAGGTATGTGAAGGTATTGTGGGGGTGAAGAAGATTGAGGTTCAGCAGGAGGAGTGGATGATACATGGGAAGGTTGGTTAGGAGGTGGCATAAGGATGATAAATGATATGATTGGTCTTTCAAATGGTATATGAAACGTTGTCGTTGAAGCTATCAAATTAATACTACTTTACAAGGCAACTTCAGTATTGCCAAGTTAGTAGTTAAGAAAGTAGATAGGGTTAAAGTAACCCTGAGTCATTTCCCAATGAATACAAATTTTTTTATCAATACTTGACTCTTATGAAGACTCTAAAACGGTTAGTAAATGCTATGCAATGCATAAGAATGAAAAAAAAAATCTATCCTAATGAATTTAATGTTGAAGAATGTTTTGAGTTTAATTGAAGAACAAATGAGAAACTTAGAAACAATTATAATGAAATAAGTTAATTCCACTCCTTTTTTGTGATAAATTCATCATCTATTCAAAAATTATTGTTGGAGTTTCAAATTAATTAAAGTACATTCTTAATTAACTTGAGGGCAATCTTACAATCAATCAAAGTAGATTCTCAATCAAAAGCAAGACCTTTCTAGATTATTAACAATGAATTCAACCAAAGTACATTATCAATCGATTCCTATTGTGTTTAATCATGACTATTCTTAAATCTCCAAACCAAATTAAAAGTTAATTAATTAATGTAAATTCTCAATTAATTATAGTTGAAATTTTTACCACCAATCAAAGTATATTCTCAATTAGTAGAAAAACTCGTTTAATCATATGAAAGTTTCTAAATTCAATCAAAGTACATTCTCAATCAAACCTAGAAACCCTTGAACTCATATGATCAATGTGCATGTAGATTCAAACACCTTATGATGAAAAAATCATTTCTTTTAATATGATTCAGAGATGAAAGACATAAAAGAAGAATAACTCAAATCAATAATCAAAAGAAACAAATACATTAATTCAACTTAACCTCAGAATCCATAATGAAATTATAGTGGAGTAGCCCTAGCAGCTTAGCCATCCATGAATTGGAGTGCAATACATGGTAAAAGAAAAGTAAGAGGAGTGGTGAATGATTGCTTCCAATGGAGGAGTTTGAGTGAATGAATGAGTTCTCATTTCTGCCTCCCCTGGGTCTCTTTATATAGGCTTGATTGAGCTTGGACTCTGAATATTCTGTTGATAATATCTTTTATCTTATATATTCCCAATATTCAACAGACTTAATGAGTTTTTAAGAATATTTGATAGATATTAAATTAACTATCCTTAAAATATCAACTGAATTGTCTCTAAAGTTCCATTTACCTCACTCTTAATTTTCCAAAATTTGTAGAAGAGCCCATGATTGCTTCAATATTTACACGTAAGCCCCTTTGTTTCTTTATAAAATTGAACAAAAGCCCCTATTTGACCATCCTTGACCAGAGTTGATTCAGGTGAGTTTGCCCAGTGAAATCCTGCCACGTGTTAACCATCTTTCCTACCTAAAAATCAGGGATTCTGTAGATTAGGGAAAGGCTTTTTGTTCCTGCGGCGCGAAGGGCAAATGCTGCTCGCGATTCTCAGCCATGGATGAATGGAGGTGCGAGTTGCTCGTTGATTTCTCTTTGTAGGTTTTGATTGTGAGGATTGTTGATAGAGGGAGCATAATGTTAGCTAAACCCATTCCTTGGTATTTGTTTTTGATAATGACAACACATAGTTAATAAAAACACATGTGTGTGTACTATGTAACAATGTTATATATGAATGTGCAAACAAACATATTTGTGGACATATTGTGTTGATTATTGCATACGATTGTGTTTATACAATGATCATATTTGTGTATGCATAATTCGTGTTTTGGAAATGGAAAAAACCACATGCACCAAGCATATCTGAATGACTTAATCGATTACCATGTTGTGTTAATCAATTAAGGTCATTAGACAGCTTTAGCTTTTAAACTGTGGCAAAACAACACGTTTTGAATCGATTACATTAGCTACTAAATTGATTAAAACTTGTGTGTTTGTAGAAATATTTTTCAAGTGTGCTGTGATGGATTTTGAGAAGAAAAGTTTTCAAAAATATGCTAAGTGTTGAAACTTAATCGATTACATGGATAATGTATTCAATTAAGTCTGTTAAAGATTTGAAAACTATTTCGTGCTTGTCATAACTGTCTCAACGGTCATATTTTTGAATATGTTGACTAAGCATTAAATGCAAATCGATTATATTAATTGAGCATTCAATTAATTGCTTTGACTATTGTTAGAGTTTGTTGTAACCGATTAGATTAATAGCGTAATCGATTAAAATGCGTCAGAATTGACTTACTCTATATATAGACACATTGATTGAATTTCTGTAAGTGAATTGAGTTTAAAATTTTCATATCTAATTCAGATTGAGTTGAAAAGTCTTACAGAAGTGATCAAACGCTCCAAGAAACAAGAAATTACCGTGGTGTACAAGTCTTGAAGATTTCTTAAGAAGCAAGGCTGATTGATTTAAAGAGTCTGATCTCTCTGCACAACTGAGGTTCTTGAATAACGTGTGGTTCTTGACTTTGAGAAGGTTCTCAAAGGGGTGACTGCAGGAGAGGATTGTTCTTGCTGCTAGTCTATTATATTTGGTTATATTAGATTAGTGAGTTAGAGAGGTGATTTACATTTTGACATTGTGGTCGTTGTAAAACCCTTGTTGTAAAAACACAGATCTTTATAGTGCAATCGTCTTTTAATCTCGGGTTGATTGGAAGGACACTGGATGTAGGCAGTATTGACTGAACCAGTATAAAACTCAGAGTTTGAATTTTCTTCTCCCTATCTCTCTGCATTAATCGATTACATTCTGTACTTATTCGAATACGCATACTGTTACATTGCATACACTTTTGCTTGCAGTTCAAGAAATTTTAAAGACTTATAGTATTGACGAAAAAGATTTCAAAAACTATCAATTTTATAAAACACCAACTACCCCTCCCCCTCTCTATGTGAGAAACAAAGCACATCTTTTCTGTTGAGATTGTTGATAAGGGGAGCATTGGTTTAGCTAAACCTTACAATCCTACAGTGTTTCTGGTTTTTGATGATGACAACACATTATTAATAACACATGTAATGATATGTGTTACATGTTCATATCTTTTATGATTACGATTACTTGAGAACATGTTTGTGTTGATTTTGTCAATGTATGCAAATTCACTGTGTTCTACATGAGATATTATCTGTGATTGCATAACATATGATTTGGAATTGAACTTTTGTTGAACTTATATTGTGTGGCAAAACAATAGTTTTAAGTCGACTTCATTATAAAGCAAGTCGGTTTAAACTCGTGGCTTTGAAAAACTTTTTCAAATTGTGCTACGAATAGTTCTACAAAGAAAGTTTTTCAAAACTGCATTAAAGTGTGACAAAGTCGATTGTATGCGCAAGCTACTTGACTTAGTTAGTTATGTTTTGACAATTCTTAATGCTTGTGATGTATAACAACTATATTTTATATCTTTGTTCAAGCATTGATTGTGAGTCAACTGTATTAAATGCGTAATGAATTAAGTTGGTCTGATTGCTACTAATTGTTGTAATTGTTATAACTATATGTGGAAAGTCGACTCTATTAGTAGCTTAATCGACTCAACGAACGTTTGTTTTATGAAACACTATATATAGACGTAAATTTGATTTCTGAAAAGACTTTTGTGATTTTAATGATTTCAGTTATTCTTTTCAGACTGTGTAGAACATGCTAAGCTCCAAGAACTGATCAAGAAGACCGTGGTGATCATTCTTTGGTGGTTGCTTGAAGAACAAATGTTTGTGCTGAAAGACAGATTGATCATTGATGAGTCGTTATTTCTTGAACCATATTTAGTTTATTGCACTTAAATAAACAAGGGAATTGTGTTTAATTGTTTGTTATTTCCCCGTTTTCCGAATTCTGCTTAATTTGGTCGGAAATTCGTATTTTCGCTAATTTGGATATTTTGAGCTGATTAAGCGTATTTTTGGTTAAAGGGAAATTGTGGAAATATCATCTGGAGCATTAGGATATGGTGTGGCACACTCAAAGGCTCAACATTTAGTCATTTAGATTTTAATTAAAGTTGTAATTTCGTTTTTTAGAAGCCCTTGATTAGAATTAGGTGTTTTGGACCCTTTTATGGGCAATTTTGTAAAAAATCCTTGTGTGGGACACTTGGCATAGACTTTAGGGTTTCTTAGAGGTGGACCCCACCATTTTTTTAGGGTGTGGGATGGCTTTTTAGGGAGAATGGCCGAGACACACAATAGGGAGAGACTTAACACTTCATACTTTTGGTTTTAGAACTTTTCTCTCCTAGGGTTTCATGTATGAACATGCCTTAAGGGAGCTTGCTTGGTGTTTTTGGTTTGGAGCCATTTCAATGAACAAGATGCAGATTTTCTCTGTCTCTTAACTCACTCTTGGTTATCTTAGCTCATTGATGGTGAAAAATCATTCATTTCTACTTCCATTTGCTTGTTCTTGATGCTTGAAGCTTGAGTTTTGGAGCTTGTCCTTGCATTTCCATGGTGGATGTTGGGTTTGAGTAACTTTATATTTCGTTTTCCTCTCCCTTTTCTACTGTTCCTCTCAATTTTCATTTCATTTTGGTTGGTTGGATGATAAAATTGGAGTTTTATGTGAGTTTTGGGTTGAAAAGAGCTTAAGTTGATGTGTGGGTGTTGTGGTTTGGGCTCTTTCTTCTTGTTTTTCGGTTTTAATGTTTGAAGCAAGATTACAACCAGAATTTTGTGTTGTTTATTGTGGCTGGACGTGCTGGACTTGAAGGGTAGGGATTCATTTTCGTTTTTTACTAAAAACTTGAAGAAATGGAAAATTTGGTTGGGTTGAAGTAGCATATGTTTGGGTTTATTGTTCATGACTTGTTTTGAAGCTGATGCTTGGTTCCTTGGGGTGTATTCACGTTAATGTATGGTGAAGAAAAGGTTTTGAAGGGTTGTCTTGGTGGAGAAACCGAAATGGAGCATTGGAAGGGAGAGATAAGGTGCATTTAAGTTTTTGCCATTTTTGGACCAACATAAAAGATGCTTGTATTACTCAAGGAAGGTTTCCACTTTTGAACTTTGTCTTTTACTTGCATTGTGGCTGCCGAGAATAGCACAAGAGAATGAAAGTTTATGGTGTTTATTTTCATTGGACCTTGCTTACATGGCACATTGGTTTGACTATCCAAAGTATCTTCCATTTGCACTTTGGTCTTTGAAGCAACTTTTGTAGAGGCTTTTTTTTAGCTCACGGCAATTGTGTCTTAGTTTGTGGATTTCATTTTATTTTGCTGCATGGGAGGAGATAATGGACGGTATTGTATGATGTGGAAGGCACATGTTAATTTCCTTGGAAAATGCTGCACATGGGAGAAGAAGTCAACACATTTGGTGGCTTATTGAAGCAAGAAAGTCAAGTTTGGATATGGTGCTTGGTGACTCACGGCCATGAGGTTCTATTTGGATAATTGGACTTTTAAAATTGATTGCTATTTGTCATTTAGTCAAGTAATTTGTTAGGACTAAATTAGGCTTATTGGTTTCTTTAGTTTTTAATTAATTTAGTTAGTAGGATTAGTTGTTTTTGATTTCCTTAATTTAGTTTTGCATTTAAATTAATTTAACTGTGTTAGATAGTTGATTGAAACAGTGTTGGTGTCTAGTATTTTAATTTGTTTTAATGTTGTCTAATGTGTTTGGTCGTGTCACTTTAATTGTCATGATAGCTTAAATTAACTATGTTGGTCATTAGCGATATTGCATTGCTTCTTTGAGATTTCTGGACTGTATTTGTAATTGTGACTCTAACTTGGTTAATATCAAATCCGTATTTGCACTTGCAATTGGGTATACACTTAGTTGCCCAGTTGGTGTTGAGTCGTCTCTTAGTCGATGAAACTGCATGGTGTAAATTAGATTTGACGTTAATATTTCGTTCACTTAGTCCGCTTTTATGAAAACATAATTAGACTGCGCTTAGTTGATTAATTGTGTTGGATTAGAGGTTTGAGTTGGTTTTATTTTGTTGATCTGTGATAGGAAGCATTGTAATTAAGTTAATGACCAACCGTTTTTAGTGTGTCTTTGAAACCGTTTTTTTAGCTCTGTGTCTGTGTTTCTGTTTGCGTTAGTGATTTGATTTTATTCATCCGTATTCACCACAACGTTTTCACAAACCCCCCCCTTCGTGTGTGACTTAATTCTTGAACCGCAAAATTGGTCCTTGAGAGACGACCTAGGAGTCATTTCCTAGCTATACTGCATTTCTAAATTGCACATTAAATTTGTGTGGGTTGCGACACCCATCAAATTTTGGCGCCGTTGCCGGGGACCAACGGTTCAGTTTTAAGTCTTGTGTTGTGTTTGTGTTTGTTTTCTGTGGTTTGAAATTTTTGTGCTATTGTTTCATGATTACAGGGTGTTGTGATTTAGTGCATGACTAGAGGAAATCCTGGACCCATACCACCCTTTGATCCTGAGATTGATAGGACATTCCATAGGTTAGCTAGGCATTCTAGGAATTTTTCTTTAGAGTCTGTTTTTGAGTCAATTCCATTACATACTGTGCATCCTACTGCTGAATCTGAATCCACTGCTGAGTATTTTGTGCATACTGCATCTGTTGCATCTACACCTGATTCTGATTCTGATTCTGTTATTTTTCACACTGAGAACAATATGGCACAACCTCCACTTCGTGAGAGGACTTTTAGGGAGATGGCTGCACCTGATTTCGATATTGAAAGCTTGTGCATCCAATATCCTGATGAGGACGTTCCATTTGTTCTCAAGACTGGACTGATCCATTTGTTGCCCAAGTTTCATGGTCTTGCAGGTGAGAGTCCACATAAGCATTTGAAGGAATTCCACATTGTCTGTTCCACTATGAAACCGCATGATGTTCCTGAAGAGCACATCTTCTTGAAGGCATTCCCTCATTCATTGGAAAGTGTTGCTAAGGATTGGTTGTACAGTTTGGCACCTAGATCCGTCACTAGCTGGGACGATCTGAAGAGGCTGTTCTTGGAGAAATTTTTCCCAGCATCCCGGACCACAGCTATCAGAAAAGACATAACTGGGATTAGGCAGCTTGGTGGAGAGAGCTTATATGAGTATTGGGAGAGATTCAAGACACTTTGTGCAAGCTGTCCCCACCATCAGATACCTGACCAACTCCTTCTCCAGTATTTCTATGAGGGTTTGAACAACATGGATCGGGGTATGATTGATGCTGCCAGTGGTGGAGCTCTTGGAGACACCACGCCTGTTGAGGCCAGGCAATTGATTGAGAAGATGGCCTCCAACTCCCAGCAGTTTAGCGCCAGGAATGATGCCATTGTGGTGAGGGGCGTACATGATGTTGTTGCCCAGTCTTTATCAGCTGTTGAAAGCAAGTTGGAAGGCAAGATTGACTCTCTTGCGAAGTTGGTGACACAGTTGACAACCAACCAGAGACCTGTAGCTTCATCTGCATCTGTTGCACGACTATGTGCTATTTGTCCTTCCAGTGACCACTACACGGATGCCTGTCCTACTTTGCAGCACTCTATTGCTCATGATGCGCCTCAAGCTTATGCTACTAACATATACAACAACAGGCAACAACAACAGCAGAATTATGACTTGTCCAGCAACAGGTACAACCCAGGGTGGAGAAATCACCCCAATCTTAGATGGAACAATGCGCCACAGCATCAGCAGCAGGCGCCACCTTTCCATAATGCTGGAGGTCCTAACAGATATGTGCCTCCACCTATGCAACAAAATCAGAGGCAACAACAACAACAACAGCAAGAGGCACCTGCCCAACCAGCTGCCCAACCTTCTACTTCTTCTGAGCCTACATTGGAAGAGTTAGTGAGACAGATGACTATGCAAAACATGCAGTTTCAGCAGGAGACTAGAGCTTCCATACAGAGTCTCACTAACCAGATGGGTCAGATGGCTACTCAGCTTAACCAGGCACAGTCTCAGAATTCTGATAAGTTACCATCCCAGACTGTGCAGAATCCGAAGAATGTGAGTGCCATAACCCTCAGATCAGGGAGGCAGACTGTTGTGCCTTCAGAGCCGACTTCTACACCTACACCCGTGCCTGACACTTGTCCTAGAGAGGACGACCATGACGGTCCACGCAGGGCATTTGAGGTGGGTGGATCTTCTTCTCCAGCCGGTGGTTCTTCTTCAGGTGGATCTTCTCCCTCTTCCACCACACCCGTTGCCGCGCCTTCTCCATTGGTTGATCGACCTATCCCTCTTCCATTCCCTTCACGGGCACTTCCTAGCAAAAAGATGGAAGAGGTGGATAGGGAAATTCTGGAAACCTTCAGGAAGGTAGAGGTGAACATACCTCTACTCGATGCCATCAAGCAGATACCAAAATATGCCAAATTCTTGAAGGAGTTGTGCACACACAAGAGGAAGATGAAGGGCAATGAACGGATCAGCATGGGGAGGAATGTATCAGCTCTTATTGGTAAGTCGGTCCCGCACATTCCTGAAAAGTGCAAGGACCCAGGTACGTTTTGCATTCCTTGTGTGATTGGGAACAGTAAATTTGAAAATGCTATGCTTGATCTGGGTGCATCTATAAATGTCATGCCATTGTCTATTTATAAATCTCTGTCTCTTGGTCCATTACAGCCTACGGGTGTGGTCATTCAGTTGGCCAATAGGAGTGTTACCCACCCGACAGGTTACATAGAGGATGTCTTGGTTAGGGTAGGTGAATTGATATTTCCTGCTGATTTCTATGTTTTGGAGATGGAGGACGGTTTCTCTCATGGATCCGCCCCCATTATTCTAGGCAGGCCATTTTTGAAAACTGCCCGTACCAAGATTGATGTGTATGCTGGGACATTGTCTATGGAATTTGCTGATATTGTTGTACATTTTAATATCCTTGATGCCATGAAATTTCCAGCTGAGGACCATTCTGTGTTTAGAATTGATACATTGGATGACATTGTTGATGAGTTCATTGTTGATGATTTTGTTCTATGCATGAGAAGAAACATTCTTTTCTATCTTCTGTACATTCATGCATAGCATCTGGGTTTGAATCAGGAATTGGAAATGTTGTTGAATTTGATGATGATATGGATGAAAACTGTGATGTCCAGGGTATTGATGATGTCCAGGTTATTGATGATATGCGTGTTTTTGATGATTTGGATGATATTGATGATGTTGTTGATATACCTGTGATGGATATTGATTTGGATTGTGATGAGATGGGTTTTCTGCCTTTACCTGTACATTCTTTAGAGTCAGAATGCATTAACCACATTGCAGGAAGTACACTTGAATCTGACTTGCAGGAACCCACTCTTGAGCTGAAACAGCTCCCAGAAAACCTCAAGTACGTATACTTGGAGGATGATGAGAGAAAACCGGTCATAATTTCCACCTCCCTTGATTCTGTTCAAGAGGAGAGGTTGCTTGGAGTGTTGAGGGCGCATAAGAAAGCCATAGGGTGGAGTTTGGCGGACATCCCTGGTATTAGCCCATCCACATGCATGCATAGGATTCTGTTGGAAGATGGGGCAAAACCAGTGAGACAGCCGCAGAGAAGGCAAAACCCCGTGATCATGGACGTGATTAAGAAGGAGGTGACGAAGCTTTTGCAAGCTGGGATCATCTATCCTATTTCAGACAGTCAGTGGGTGAGCCCCATCCATGTTGTGCCCAAGAAGACTGGCCTCACTGTTGTGAAAAATGAGAGGGATGAGTTGATTCCCACAAGAGTGCAGAACAGCTGGAGAGTCTGCATTGACTATAGGAGGCTGAATCAAGCGACCAGGAAAGATCATTTCCCCCTGCCATTCATTGATCAGATGCTGGAGCGCCTGGCAGGTAAATCTCATTATTGTTTTCTTGATGGTTTTTCTGGTTATTTCCAAATTAATATTGCTCCTGAGGACCAAGAGAAAACCACATTCACCTGTCCCTTTGGCACTTTTGCCTATAGGAGGATGCCCTTTGGCCTATGCAACGCCCCTGGTACCTTCCAGCGGTGCATGCTTAGCATTTTTAGCGACTTTCTTGAGAATTGCATAGAGGTGTTTATGGATGATTTCACTGTGTATGGGTCCTCTTTTGATGCATGTTTAGATAGTTTGGAGAAAGTTTTGACAAGATGCATAGAAGCAAATCTTGTTCTCAATTTTGAGAAATGTCACTTTATGGTAGAACAAGGTTTGGTTCTAGGGCACATCATTTCTAGAAAGGGAATAGAGGTAGATCCTGCTAAGATATCTGTGATTTCGCAGTTGCCTTACCCCTCTTGCGTGCGAGAGGTTCGATCTTTTCTTGGACATGCAGGTTTCTACAGGCGCTTCATCAAGGACTTCAGCAAGAAGGCGCTTCCCTTATCCAAACTGTTACAGAAGGATGTTGACTTTGAGTTTGGTGACAGATGCAAGCAGGCGTTTGATTGCCTGAAGGAAGCTTTGACCACCACCCCGATCATTCAGGCACCAGATTGGACGACCCCTTTTGAACTTATGTGTGATGCGTCTAACTATGCATTAGGGGCCGTGTTGACACAAAAGGTTGATAGATTGCCTAGAGTGATATATTATGCTTCTAGGACTTTAGATGCTGCCCAAGCAAACTATACCACAACTGAAAAAGAGTTGTTGGCAATTGTTTTTGCGCTTGATAAGTTTAGATCATATTTGCTTGGATCTCCTGTTATTGTGTACACTGACCATGCAGCTCTTAAGTTTCTTTTGAAAAAGGCTGAGTCAAAGCCAAGATTGATCAGGTGGATGCTACTACTCCAAGAGTTTGACTTGCAAATCAAAGACCGGAGTGGAGCACAAATTTGGTTGCAGACCATCTCAGCAGGATTGAGAGAGCTGAGAGAGAAGCTGATGTTTTGCCTATCCAGGATGACTTTCCTGATGAGAGTTTATTGATGATTTCATTTACTCACCCTACTCCTTGGTTTGCACACATTGTAAATTATTTGGTTGCTTCTGTTTTTCCTCCCTTAGCATCACGTGCTCAAATTGCCAAAATTAAGAGTGATGCTAAGTATTATATTTGGGATGACCCATATCTGTGGAAGTTGTGCAGTGACCAGGTTACTAGGAGATGCATTCCGGACCATGAGATTGACTCGGTCCTGCAGTTTTGTCATGCCTCCTCACCTGGTGGTCATCTGGGGATACAGAGAACAGCTCGCAGGGTGCTTGACTGTGGTTTCTATTGGCCTTCCATCTTCAAAGATGCGGAGAGGATTTGTAGCACCTGTGAGCCTTGTCAGAGAGCAGGAGGATCAATTTCACATAGACAAGAGATGCCTCAACAGCCTATGCTATTTTGTGAGGTGTTTGATGTCTGGGGTATAGACTTTATGGGTCCTTTTCCTGTTTCTTTTGGTTTCTCTTATATTCTCCTTGCTGTGGATTATGTTTCAAAATGGGTGGAAGCTAAAGCCACCAGGACTAATGATGCTCGGGTTGTTGTAGATTTTGTTAGATCTCACCTCTTTTGCAGGTTTGGAGTGCCTAGAGCAATTGTTAGTGATCAGGGAACCCATTTTTGTAACAGATCCATGCAGGCTTTGCTCAAGAAATATGGGGTGACGCACAGAGTTTCTACACCATACCACCCCCAAACAAATGGGCAAGCTGAGATCTCTAACAGGGAGATAAAGAGAATTTTGGAGAAGATTGTCCAGCCCAACAGGAAAGATTGGAGTAATAGGTTGGATGATGCTCTTTGGGCCCACAGGACTGCCTACAAAGCACCCATAGGGATGTCTCCTTATCGGGTTGTCTTTGGAAAGGCATGTCATCTACCAGTTGAGATTGAGCATCGGGCATACTGGGCTGTGAAGACTTGCAACTTCTCCATTGACCAAGCTGGAGAAGAAAGGAAGTTGCAACTGAATGAATTGGATGAAATCCGATTAGAGGCCTATGAGAACTCGAAGTTCTACAAGGAGAGGACAAAGAGGTTCCATGATAGTTCTATTGTTAGAAAGGACTTCGAGGTTGGCCAACAGGTTTTATTGTACAACTCTAGGCTCGGCCTCATGAGTGGTAAGTTGAGATCAAAGTGGATTGGACCTTTTGTTGTAACTAATGTTTATCCTTATGGTGCAGTTGAGATTCAAAGTCTTTCCACAACTAAAAGCTTCAAGGTGAACGGGCACAGACTGAAGCCTTTCCTCAGCAATCCTTCTTTGTTGGATGCAGTGGTGGAGGAGACATCTTTGGTCAACCCCACCTATCCTTCCCTTTGACTCAGGGAGTTTCTTTTCTCCTTCCCTTCTCACTTTTATTGCACTTTGTCCATATCTTTTGACTGTTCTGATTGTTCATCTGATGATTGTGACACACTGAGGACATTGTGTAGTTTAAGTGTGGTCTATTAGGGGAGATTGTTCTTTGTTTAGGTTTTGTTTTCTAGGTAGTTTTGTTGTGTCTTGTGTACAATTTTGCATGCTTTTCGTGAATTCTAGACTGTGATTAGGTTGCTAGTTTCCCTTCACTGCATTGATACTCTGTTTTGTTGGACTCCTTGCTCTTCTTTGCTTGGAAGATAATCATGATGTTTGAGAGTTGAATTGATTGTGACCGATTACCTGTGTGAGATTTGAACCATTTGGTGATTTTTCTTGTGTGTGATATGTCTCTGGACTGCGTGCACATTTGCCTTGGCTTGACTCTGTTGATAATTCTTGATTCATGCGCATGTTTGAAAATGATAAAGGCATTTTGTTGATTGAGCCTCTCTAGCCAGATAGCCTACCCTGTTATGATCTCTTTGTTAGCCCCTTTGAGCCTATACTCCCCCCCCCATTTCTTTGTTTTGAAGCTTATACAATAGCCTAAGTGAAAAACCATGATCACCTGAACCTTAGGAATTTTGGAGCTTTGAAATCGTTTTGGGAATAAGTGTGGTCTCTTAGGAGTTGCAGATGAATTGGCTAGTGGATCCTCTTCTTGCGGTTGCACTGTAAATATCATGTATCTTGTCTTTTGGATTGTGTGTTGAATAGAAAAAAAAGAGACAAAATTAAGAAAAGAAAAAAAAAAGAGAAAATACAGAAAAAAATTTTGTGAATAATGGAGTCAACAAGAGGATGGAATTAGAGGTTGGGGGTGTGTTTGAATGTGTTTACACTTGTTCCACATTGCTCCTCTGTTCCTTATGGTTTGTAGCTTCTTATCCAGATGTATCCTCCCTTGGCCTTGGCCCCATTACAACCATGAAAAGACCTTTTGATTTGAGCATGCATATGTGCTTGAGTGTTGATATTAGAGGCTTGCCAAATCTATGTGTGTTTGGTTTCTTGAGTGCATCGAGTGACATTGATTTACCTTAAACACTTGAGAGAAACACCGATTGTGTGCATCTGTGAGGCTCTGTTGCTTTTGATTCATCTCTTGAACTGATTGACTGTTTTCCATGTACTGAACTGTTTGGATGATTCTGTAAGTATCTGCTTTCATTGACTCTGTGTTGGATCCGGCTTATGCCTTTCACTGTCCAGATTTTGTAAGAATTGTGCAACTCTGTTTCTGTTTTGTGAGTCTTTGTTGTCTGTCTGTCGAGTCTGTGTCACCTCCCTGATGTTTGAGTAGTTCCCTGGTTTTCGTCTTGGTTTTGCCCAGGAGTGCAAAAGACAGTGTGGTCTATTTTGATGAGTCGTTATTTCTTGAACCATATTTAGTTTATTGCACTTAAATAAACAAGGGAATTGTGTTTAATTGTTTGTTATTTCCTCGTTTTCCGAATTCTGCTTAATTTGGTCGGAAATTCGTATTTTCGCTAATTTGGATATTTTGAGCTGATTAAGCGTATTTTTGGTTACAGGGAAATTGTGGAAATATCATCTGGAGCATTAGGATATGGTGTGGCACACTCAAAGGCTCAACATTTAGTCATTTAGATTTTAATTAAAGTTGTAATTTCGTTTTTTAGAAGCCCTTGATTAGAATTAAGTGTTTTGGACCCTTTTATGGGCAATTTTGTAAAAAATCCTTGTGTGGGACACTTGGCATAGACTTTAGGGTTTCTTAGAGGTGGACCCCACCATTTTTTTAGGGTGCGGGATGGCTTTTTAGGGAGAATGGCCGAGACACACAATAGGGAGAGACTTAACACTTCATACTTTTGGTTTTAGAACTTTTCTCTCCTAGGGTTTCATGTATGAACATGCCTTAAGGGAGCTTGCTTGGTGTTTTCGGTTTGGAGCCATTTCAATGAACAAGATGAAGATTTTCTCTGTCTCTTAACTCACTCTTGGTTATCTTAGCTCATTGATGGTGAAAAATCATTCATTTCTACTTCCATTTGCTTGTTCTTGATGCTTGAAGCTTGAGTTTTGGAGCTTGTCCTTGCATTTCCATGGTGGATGTTGGGTTTGAGTAACTTTATATTTCGTTTTCCTCTCCCTTTGCTGCTGTTCCTCTCGGTTTTCATTTCATTTTGGTTGGTTGGATGATAAAAATGGAGTTTTATGTGAGTTTTTGGTTGAAAAGAGCTTAAGTTGATGTGTGGGTGTTGTGGTTTGGGCTCTTTCTTCTTGTTTTTCGGTTTTAATGTTTGAAGCAAGATTACAACCAGAATTTTGTGTTGTTTATGGTGGCTGGACGTGCTGGACTTGAAGGGTAGGGATTCATTTTCGTTTTTTACTAAAAACTTGAAGAAATGGAAGATTTGGTTGGGTTGAAGTAGCATATGTTTGGGTTTATTGTTCATGACTTGTTTTGAAGCTGATGCTTGGTTCCTTGGGGTGTATTCACGTTAATGTATGGTGAAGAAAAGGTTTTGAAGGGTTGTCTTGGTGGAGAAACCGAAATGGAGCATTGGAAGGGAGAGATAAGGTGCATTTAAGTTTTTGCCATTTTTGGACCAACACAAAAGATGCTTGTTTTTACTCAAGGAAGGTTTCCACTTTTGAACTTTGTCTTTTACTTGCATTGTGGCTGCCGAGAATAGCACAAGAGAATGGAAGTTTATGGTGTTTATTTTCATTGGACCTTGCTTACATGGCACATTGGTTTGACTATCCAAAGTATCTTTCATTTGCACTTTGGTCTTTGAAGCAACTTTTGTAGAGGCTTTTTTTTAGCTCACGACAATTGTGTCTTAGTTTGTGGATTTCATTTTATTTTGCTGCATGGGAGGAGAGAATGGACGATATTGTATGATGTGGAAGGCACATGTTAATTTCCTTGGAAAATGGTGCACATGGGAGAAGAAGTCAACACATTTGGTGGCTTATTGAAGCAAGAAAGTCAAGTTTGGATATGGTGCTTGGCGACTCACGGCCATGAGGTTCTATTTGGACAATTGGACTTTTAAAATTGATTGCTAATTGTCATTTAGTCAAGTAATTTGCTAGGATTAAATTAGGCTTATTGGTTTCTTTAGTTTTTAATTAATTTAGTTAGTAGGATTAGTTGTTTTTGATTTCCTTAATTTAGTTTTGCATTTAAATTAATTTAACTGTGTTAGATAGTTGATTGAAATAGTGTTGGTGTCTAGTATTTTAATTTGTTTTAATGTTGTCTAATGTGTTTGGTCGTGTCACTTTAATTGTCATGATAGCTTAAATTAGCTGTGTTGGTCATTAGCGATATTGCATTGCTTCTTTGAGATTTCTGGACTGTATTTGTAATTGTGACTCTAACTTGGTTAATGTCAAAACCGTATTTGCACTTGCAATTGGGTATACACTTAGTTGCCCAGTTGGTGTTGAGTCGTCTCTTAGTCGATGAAACTGCATGGTGTAAATTAGATTTGACGTTAACATTGCGTTCACTTAGTCCGCTTTTACGAAAACATAATTAGACTGCGCTTAGTTGATTAATTGTGTTGGATTAGAGGTTTGAGTTGGTTTTATTTTGTTGATCTGTGATAGGAAGCATTGTAATTAAGTTAATGACCAACCGTTTTTAGTCTGTCTTTGAAACCGTTTTTTTAGCTCTATGTCTGTGTTTCTGTTTGCATCAGTGATTTGATTTTATTCATCCGTATTCACCACAACGTTTTCACAACCCCCCCCTTCGTGTGTGACTTAATTCTTGAACCGCAAAATTGGTCCTTGAGAGACGACCTAGGAGTCATTTCCTAGCTATACTGCATTTCTAAATTGCACATTAAATTTGTGTGGGTTGCGACACCCATCAATCATACTGCATAGTGAGGTGTTTGGAACATGATCAAATACTTCTCTCAATCTTGTGAAGATTGTGGCTGCCCTGTTGTGATTACAGGAAGAGGACGTGATGCATTCTAGGACTTTGAGGATTGTTCAAAGTGGTTAAAGAGTGCAGGAAAGAGGATATCTTGCTGCTGTTATGACATGGAGGTCACTATAGAAACCTTGTTGTAAAAACCTTGACCATTATAGTGCATTTGCTTCTAGGGATTGGAAGGACACTGAATGTAGGGTGTTTGGCCGAACCAGTATAAAAATCTGTGTTTGCATTTTCTATCTCTGCGCTTTTACATTTCATGTCGACTTTACATTTAATGTAGTTAACTATTTTCCGTTGCACTTGAAATATCTTTTTCCTTGTAATTCAAGAAACTTTTGAAAGTTTACTCGTTTACGAAATAGATTTTAAAAAGACTCAGAGCTGGTTTTCATAAGATATTTGAAAAACTAGTCAACTACTTTTTTCTTTGAATCGACTATTCCTGGAAAATGGCTTCTAATTTTCAAACATTTGGTGAAGGTGCATCAACAAATAGACCACTACTGTTTGCTGGTGAAAATTATGCTTTTTGAAAAATTCGAATGCAATTTTTTCTTGAATTAGTGGATAGAGGTATTTGGGATGAAATTGTAAATGGTCCTTTTGAGCCATCTCATGTTATTAATTGAAAAACTGTTTTGAAAAACTTTTCTGAGTGGTCTCAAGAAGAAAACCGTAGGGCACAATATGATGTTGAAGCACATAATATCATTGCTTCTGCACTAACAATTGATGAATTTTTAAGGATCTCACAGTGTAAATCTACAAAAGAAATGTGGGACGTATTGGAAGTCACGCATGAAGGCACGAAAGAGGTCAAGAGAGCTAGAAAGAATTCTTTAATACAGGAGTATGAAATTTTCAGAATGAAGACTGGTGAAACCATATATGAAGTTCAAAAAAGATTCACTCACATTGTCAATCATCTAATGGGTCTTTTTAAAGCGTTCGATAAATATGAGATCAACATAAAGATACTGAAAATTCTGAATAGAAGCTGACAACCAAAAGTCACTACAATATCTGAATCAAAGGATCTAACAAACATGAACATGACTACCTTGTTTGGGAAGTTAAGAGAGCATGAGCCTGAACTTGGAAGATTGTGTTATCTGAGCTACCAACAAGAAAGCCTCAAAGACTGTGTTATCTGAGGATGAATCTGAAGCAGAATTGGACAACAATGAACTAATGTCCATGGTGGTAAGAAAAATTAATCGGTTTATGAAAAATACTAGTCAACTTACTGACCATGCAGGAAATGGCAAAGGAAAAATAATTACTAGATCAAATGCAGTTCAATGTTATGAATACGGCAAAGAAGGACACATTAAGCCTGATTGTTTTAATCTAAAGTTGAAGTAGAAAGCAAACAGGAGGTTCCCTCAGGAAAAAAACAGAAAGCAGAAAAGTGCTTATATTGCTTGGGAAAATAATGATTCAGAATCCTCAAGTGATGAAGAATGTGATCGTGAGGAGGAATCAAATATATGCTTCATGGCTGGAACATCACTGACAGATTATGATAGTGATACAAAGTTCGAGAATGTACCTATTGAAGTGAAGTACAACGTATTGCTAGATGCATTTCAAGAAATACATGCTGAAGCCATGCGATTGCAATACAAGGTCAATCGACTTATCACTGAAAGAAATGATTATGAACATGGGATAAATAATCTGGTCAATGATAATGAGATTGTAATTACTAGACTATAACAGTTGAAAAGAAATGTGAAAATTGTCCTACTCATATTGAACAAATAAATTACTTGACTAGCATGCTAGCAAAGTTCACACAGGGTAGAGATAACTTAGATGTTGTGTTAAAATCTTCTGGTAGAGCTATATATAGACAAGGTATTGAATATAAAGCTCAATCTAATAAGACCAATTCAAAGAAGTTTGCTGATTTTAGTAAATCTGTTAAGCATTCATGTTTTTATTGCAATAACATTGGTCATACTGTTAGAAATTGTTTTTATGGAAAGGTTGGTGTTCCAAAAGGTTTATACAAGTGGATTCCTAAGGAACAGTTGTCTGCTAACAAACAAGGACCCAAATTCAAATGGGCACCTACATCAAAAATTTCAAATGTTTTGCAGGATAGATAGTGATGCTATAGTAGTGGAGATCTCAAGGATGAACTAACATGGTTATATCAAATTTCTTGAGTATCTACAAGCGGTAACAATCGTTTTCTGTTTGCATCATGTATGACATGTATCTGAATGATTGTTTGATGAGTATGTGATTGATTGTGATTGCTGCTATCTGAAAATCAAATTTCACGACTTTTAGTCGATTGGATTATGTGCACAGTCGATTGCATGTTGCTGTATGTATGGTTTTGATTTGTGAAAACATTCTGTCATACAGAAGTCAACTTTGAAACTAATGAAATCGACTATATATCTCTATCATGGGCTTTTTAATTTGAAAATTTAAAATGGGCTTATTTGAATGTCATTGATTCGCGCCTTCATATATGTGTTTATCATGACTAAAGTTGTAACACACAAAACCCTAGAAAATTCTGTGGAAGATACTTTGTGAATCCTGTGTAAAATGGCCTCCTCTTCTTTGTCTAAGCGCACCAAAATCATTCCTTCATCTGAAAGAAATGCTAGCCCCTTAGGATGGATTAGTGACGGTGAAGCTAGGGAAAAGTATTTGTGTTGGAAGAAAATTAAAGATGTTGTTCCACAAAAGTCAATTGAGCTATCTCTGTTCAGGAATGAAGGTTTTGTTTTTCCAGAAAAGTTTGGTATTCAAGGTCTATATACTTTTGTCTAGATGAAAGGTGACTACTATCCAGATCTTGTGGAAGTATTTTATAATATTGTCAAGGCTGTTGATGGTAACATTCATTCTCGAGTGAAATGAGTGGACATTGTTATCAACAATGATACTTGGCTACAAATTTATGGACTCAAGGATGAGGGTCGAATGCCACACCTACCTGATTGCTTGCAAAACAGATGGACTAGGAAGACACAAATGTTTAAAGACTGCATAAGATATCAAGGAAGATACAAGAAGGAAAAAGGTTTTCTTCACAAGTGGCTGGATAAAGAAGAGAAAATTATGGTCTATATAATTGGTTTTATTTTAATACCTGGAAGACCTAATCTTGTTAAATTGACTTCAGACGATGTATATCTACTGAATGCTATTATGTTCAGAATACCAACAAATTGGGTAGCTGTCTTTAAGTGGCATATCATTGATGTTGGTGTTAATGACTGATGTAAATTAACCTATGGTGTTTTCATTAGCAAGGTATTATCTTTGAGTGGTGTTAATCTCACTAGTGAAAACAAGATCACTTGAAGTAAAGCAAACAAAATTGGAAAAGCAACTCTAACATGTATTGGTCTAAAGAAAACTGCTCTAGGATGGATTTTCAGTGATGAACAGGACCCAACTAAAGGTCAAGATGAAATACTTGACTCTGACTGTGAAAAGAATCTGCCTTCTCCTAATTTTGAATATGAAAGATTTGTGGCAAACAGATTTGAGAAGGTCTCCAAAAGCACTAGCTTGATGACAAAATATCTTATGAATATGAATGAGAAAATGGATGAGATTATAAAGCATTATGTGGAAAGCTCTACATCAATAGAGGAATTTGAAAATGAAGATGATGATGAATCAAGTGAAGAGAATTTTATAGAGTCCTCTGAAACAGAATAGGGGTCTTGTTTTTACAATCTAGAGTCATGGATTTTGTTTTGTTTTGGTTGTGTGTTTGTTTCTCTTGTAATGGCTTAGCGTGCCATTTCGTTTGTTTAGAGGTATATCTGATTGTAATATGTTTTAGAATATTAATAAAATCAGAATTTTAGTTTTAAATCTATCAATATTGACTTTATAATTGAATATGTTCATATATGATTAAAGTCGATTCTGTGTTGAATGAAGTTGATTATGCGTTTGTTTACTGTTACATTAATATTTCTGCATAATTCAACTCTTACCTGTAAATATTCTTGCATTACTATGATTCTAAAATGCTTGATCTACAAAAGATCTTGAAAGGTCTTGTAGGAACATTGCTTCTGGATGAACAACTGGAGATATATTCAATGGAAAGCAATGAAATCGATTGCAAATGGAGAACAATCGACTACTGGTTTACAAGGGTTATAAATTCCATTTATTGGAATCTAGTTATTTTTGGTTTACTGATCTCATATCATATATTGTTTCTTCAATATATCTCTATTCTTTGATTGATTGAAATTTATTGATATTATATTGAGATTGTTGATTGATTGTATCTATATTTCATTGATTTGTTTGTACAATTTCTGGTTTGATACAATTGTGTCACATGCTTTTATATGCTCTGAAATCTGTGAAAACTACATTGTGCATTTAGGTTTTGATTATAAAATATGCATAATGGAAGGGGGAACATTGCATAATCTGTTAGATATTTCACATGCCTACACTTAAGGGGGAGATTATATCTTTATCATGTGATTATCTGTGACAGGGGGAACATCATTGAATGATAAATATGTTTTCTACTGATGCATCTCTGAATAATTGTTTATCAGCATATCATTGTCATAAAGCATACCTTTGTTGCTAATGCACAAAGGGGGAGAAAGTTTGATTGCTTATTGCTTATCTGATTACTTGATATTGCTTGATACTGGGAGTATATATGTTGTCTCTGCAAATCTGATTTTGAAGTCTGATAGACATCATTTTGATGTCTGATATATTAATGTCTTTTCTGAAATTGATTAGTTGTTAAATCATTTGTTGTGATACATATTGATTATATGAAATGTTTTGTACAAACATGGTTGTTTATTAATCATGGTTGTGCATCATCAAAAAAGGGGGAGATTGTTGAGATTGTTGATAAGGCGAGCACTGGTTTAGCTAAACCTTACAATCTCACAGTGTTTCTGGTTTTTGATGATGACAACACATTATTAATAACACATGTAATGATATGTGTTACATGTTCATATCTTTCATGATTATGATTACTTGAAAACATGTTTGTGTTGATTCTGTCAATGTATGCAAATTCATTGTATTCTACATGAGATATTTATCTGTGATTGCATAACATATGATTTGGAAAAGAAAAACCACATGCACTTTTGGTGAACTTATATTGTGCGGCAAAACAACAGTTTTAAGTCGACTTCATTATGAAGCAAGTCGTTTTAAACTTGTGGCTTTGCACAAACTTTTTCAAAGTGTGCTATGAATCGTTCTGCAAAGAAAGTTTTTCAAAACTGCATTAAAGTGTGACAAAGTCGACTGTATGCGCAAGCTACTCGACTTAGTTAATTATGTTTTGAAAATCTATTAATGCTTGTGATGTATAACAACTATATTTTATATCTTTGACCAAGCATTGATTGTGAGTCAACTGCATTACTTGCGTAATCAATTAAGTTGGTCTGATTGCTACTAACTGTTGTAACTATTATAACTGTTTGTGGAAAGTCAACTCTATTAGTAGCTTAATCGACTCAAGGAGCGTCTGTTTTATGAAACACTATATATAGACGTAAATTTGATTTCTGAAAAGATTTTTGTGATTTTAACGATTTCAGTGATTCTTTTCAGATTGTGCAAAACGTGCTAAGCTCCAAGAACTCATCAAGAAGACCGTGGTGATTATCTTTTGGTGGTTGCTTGAAGAGCAAGTGTTTGTGCTGAAAGACAGATTGATCATACTGCACAGTGAGGTGTTTGAAACATGATCAACTAGTTCTCTCAATCTTGCGAAGATTGTGGCTGCCCTGTTGTGATTACAGGAAGAGGACGTGCTGCGTTTTAGGACTTTGAGGATTGTTCAAAGTGGTTAAAGACTGCAGGAGAGGGGATATCTTGCTACTGTTCTTTGTGTGTATATGCCTATATTTTGGTTAGAGGGTTAGAGAGGTGTTTTATATTTTGACGTGGAGGTCGCTATAGAAACCTTGTTGTAAAATCTTGACCATTATAGTGCCTTTGCTTCCAGGGATTGGAAGGACACTGAATGTAGGCAGTTTGGCCGAATCAGTATAAAAATCTGTGTTTGCATTTTCTATCCCTGCACTTTTACATTTCAAGTCGACTTTAAATTTA
Organism: Vigna reflexopilosa; assembly: GCA_027742785.1. Classification (NCBI taxonomy): domain Eukaryota; kingdom Viridiplantae; phylum Streptophyta; class Magnoliopsida; order Fabales; family Fabaceae; genus Vigna; species Vigna reflexopilosa. The sequence continues at coordinate 12,917,154 of CM050926.1, forward strand.
ATGTAGTCAACTATTTTCCACTGCACTTGAAATATCTTTTTCCTTGTAATTCAGGAAACTTTTGAAAGTTTACTCTTTTACGATTTTTTTTTAAAAAGACTCTAATTTTTGTATTTCACCAATTCACCCTCCCTCTTGGTGTTGAAACTTAGCCATTTTGTTTTCAACATTTTCTAACAAGGATGATGACTCACGATGGGTTGGCGTAAGGTTGAGGAAGAGCCTCTATTGTGGTATAATGAGCTCGTGGTGTTCTGGCGAGGGTGCAAATTGCTACGACGTTGTGATGATTTCTGGTTTTTCTGAGTGTAGGTTTGGTGGCATGTCGTGGACTGCTTCTTCGTCACGAATTGGGTTGGTGATGAAGGAGGTAGACTCGCAATTTGGCCATGACTCTGTGATGGAAGCTCCTAGAGGATGAAACTGATTGAAGTTGTGCGAGCGAGATCCGGATCCTCAAGGCTTCCTCGACGAGAGAATGACGCAACAGAATGATGATTTAAACTCAAGATCGAGAGAGAAACTAGGAAACCCGATTATCTTCGCAGAAACCCTAGAAAAGGGGGAAACATAAAATGAACCGATTAAATGGTTGAAAAGCTTGGATGATTGGTGGAAAGTGAAGATCGAAGGGATTAAAGGCGTTTAATCAGTGAAGATAGACAAAAGGGTTAAAACAAAGAAGAAACCTTAATCTGAAGGTGGATAACAACAAAGGAATTAGTGGAAATATGGTTTTACGGTTGCAAAGGCTGAGGAAAGGCAAACTATGAAAATAGAATGTTGGATCTAGGAAGGAGTCTAGACTTACAGTGCAAAGTAGATATGGATCTGTGATGGAGGTTGGCGATGAGGAGAGGCGCTCTTCGAGAGAGACAATGGCTCGCGAGAGAGTGTTGAGACGCGAAAGATGCAAATGAAGATGTGGCGTCAGTGAGGGTGAAAAGGAGGATTATGTGGCGTGTAGCAGAGCGCTGACATGCGCCAGATGTGGCAAGGGATGGGCACTGCTAATGCGCACATAAGCAGATGACGTGGCTTAAGGTGTGCAACGTGGAGGAGAGAGAATGGTGAAACACAAATGGAAAAGTGGAATATGAGAAACGAAGGAGTGTGCTTGGAAGGTTGCTAGAGGTAGACCTCTTGGACTATCTAGCCTAACTTTCAAGAGAGAATTTTATCTGGAGTTTCTCAACAGAAATCAAATTCTTATTATGCTCAAAAGTAATTGATACAATGGTGGAGATGGGTATTTATAGTAACCCATGCTCCAAAAGAGGTAAAATGCATGTACAATTGTTAAGACTTCGGCAAGTGTACCGAATCGTATCAAGTAATAATAAATGGTAAGACCAAGTGTTGTTTCCCTAGAGATTCATAGGCCTAGACTTTCGTGTGATTTCTTGATTATTTAAGACTTGTATAACAAAAATTAGGGTTTATAATGCTAAAACGAAAATTAAACATGCACATGCAAAAGTTGATCAATTGGCAGTTGAATGGAGACTAAAAGTTGAGGCCAAAACGCGCCCTAGGGTTTTAAAAGTGTTTAATGGTCCAACCCATGCTGAGCCCAATAATTTATAAACCAGAAACCCATTTTGCAGTTCCACTGCTCAGTGCCAGATTACCGCTGAGCGGTATGTGCGACCTCAATTCTCCTTTTTCCTAGCTTGCTCTAAGTGCTCTTGATCAATGCCTCTCAATTTTAACTCTCAAGTTTCTCGAATCTCATGCAATTTCCACTCACTCCACTCAAACATTTAACAATCAAACCTTAAAATGCATCTAGAACAGAATCAAGAACAAAAAAAAAACAAAAAAAAAATCAATCAACTGGGTTGCCTCCTAGGTAGGGCTTATTTAATGTCACGAGCCTAACCCAAACTCTTTCTAGCACCCATCAGTAGATGCTAATCTTTCTCATCTTCATCAGAATTCATCAGTAAATGCTGTCAATGACACCCATCAGTAGATGCCTAATCACATAGCATCCTTCAGTAGATGCTATTATTCCTTATCCTTATCATGGCAACATCCATCAGTAAATGTTGTAGCAGCATCTTTTAGTAGATACTATTATCACTGCCATCAGAAGCAACATATAACCTAAAAAAAAACTCCAATACACAAAGAAAAATCAAATCCAAATTACACAAATAATAAAATTAAAAAAATCAGAAACTGGGTTGCCTCCCAGCAAGCGCTTCTTTAACGTCACTAGCTTGACCCAATTAAGCTCAAACACCCATCAGTAAGTGTTGGTATTCTCCTTGCTTGATATTCTTTCTTTTTCTTCTTCTTCTTTCTACTGAATTTCTCCAGAAATTTGATAAAACCAAGCACCTGTTTCCATGTCTCAATCATAGGAACTTTAATCTCCAATTTCTTGAAGATCTCCATAAAGCATTCAAATTCCTTTTCCTTCCTATGATACTTCTTTGAATGAGGAATGGGTTTTTCATATGATCTTTTCTTTGTTCCTCTCATCCTCTTTTTCTAACTTTTCTTCTCCCTCAATTTTATTTTCTTCTTTTCTCTTGCTTTCTTCTTTATTTTCACACACTTTCTCTTTTTTTCTTTCATCTCAACCACTTCTTTTTCTTTCTCCTCATCTTTATCTTTCTCACTCACCCTTTGTGTTTCTTTTTCCACTATCTTTTCCTCATCAACAACCATTTCAATGATGGTGGCTTGACACTCCTCCCTAGGGTTAACCTTAGTATTAACCCTAGAATCTTCCAATTTCTCCATTATATGACCAATCTGCATCTCCATCCTTTTGGATGTTGCATCAATACTTTTCTGAATGGATATGGTATTTTGCATACATTGTTGAAAAGCGTCGTCCCACTTGGCCATTGATAGAGAGTGTTTTTGTTGCCATTGACTTTGATCCATGCTTGAGTGAGGTTCCCACCAGTGGTTGAGATCGCCTTGGTAGAATTGAGTGCCCATATAGTTAAGTTCTTGTCCAAATTGCATCCTGCAAACATTAGGCACAAAACCCTAGAAAACATTTATTAGAACAAAATAAAAAAAAAATTCAAGTCAAAGTTAATCAATAATCACACTACTCAAATAGTTAAACCATGAGTCCCGACAACGGCACCAAAAACATGTTAAGACTCCGGCAAGTGTACCGAATCGTATCAAGTAATAATAAGTGGTAAGACCAAGTATCATTTCCCTAGAGACTCATAGGCCTAGACTTTCGTGTGATTTCTTGATTATTTAAGACTTGAATAACAAATATTAGGGTTTATAATGCTAAAACAAAAATTAAACATGCACATGCAAAAGTTGATCAATTGACAGTTGAATGATATGGATGAATTGTGTTGTTGGGGTTTCTAACTTATCCTAATCCACTCTCATACATTTAAGAATTCTACTTTTTCATTAATGTCAATTCCACTTTCTAATTTACCCTAATCCCAATTTTTAAGTAAAAAGAGACTACTCCTAATTACTAGTTTACAATGTTTTGTCTCCCTAGAAATTGTTCATGCATTACATTCGCACAGAAGCTTAAAGGCAATCAGTCCTCCTATCCCTATGTCTAGGTAATATTGCTCCCGAGAGAATTCCCCCATCTCTAGATCTACCCATATGTGTCCATAAATATAAAATCAAAGATCACGGTATTGAATAATGTCTTAAACAAAGCATGCGTGGAGAATAGAGGAAAAACTCTAACAATTAATGAAATAAAGCATATGAATAAAGCATTAATTCAATATATGAGAGTTTCAATAGGATTACATCGTTTTCCTAACAAGAATGGAGGATTAGTTCACCATATACATGGTGAAACTAGATGAAATTAATGAAAAGAATGAAAAGATAAACCCTAGAACTTTTAGATTGGACCTTCCGCATCCAAAATCCGCCTCCAAGGGGTGAAGAAGTTGTTTCTGCATCTCTTCTGCCAAAAGATAGACCCTCCAGGTCGTGCAAATCTATTTATAATTCATTAAAAATCAGTAGAAACTGGCCCAAGCCCAAAGAAGTAGCGCTCAGCGCTAGTTCACCGCTCAACGGTAGGTGCGAAACTTGAGAAGAACGCTCGGCGTTGTCGCCCAAGCGTCTGGCATATTACTCACCAAGATAGCAGCGCTCAGCGGTGCCGCTCAGCGGTGGCTGCGGCACTGAATTTCCCCTCAGCGTTGACGCTTAAGCATTGGCAAGAGAAGTCCTTCAAGCGGCTGGCGCTCAGCGGTACTGTAGCGCTCAGCGGTGCCTGCGATTCTTCTTTTAAGAACTCCTTCCTACTTCAGCTTCCATCATTCAATTCATGTTAAATCCCGCCAAATCAAGTAAAACCAAGCATAATACCAAGAAAAACACCTTTGACTCTCTTATTTTCTAACTTAAGCAAAATGCATGATTTCAAGGTAGTTTCTAAGTCATAAAGGGTGTGTTTTGTATCAAAATTAAGTATGAAAATAACGGTTTTTGAACCGTTATCACAACCCCAAACTTAGAACTTTGCTTGTCCTCAAGCAAACAAAATGAAACTCAGTCTTTCACCAATCATCACAATGGTTCAATCACATTCAAAAGCTCTTGACACTTGACACACCTTCACTTCTAAGAGTGGAAACTAAACTATTACCCAATATTTGCAATGGAGATGGGATTGTACCAAAGACATTTTCCCAAGACATCAAGCAAATAATCAAATGAAACCAAAATAATTACAAGAACACAAAGGTTCCATGATACAAAACAACAAATAAAACTGCAAAAATAGCTCTTAAATTCTTTGCTTCCTTCAAGTGTTTGTACTCTCTTGATTTAATCCAAAATCGTGTAGTTATCTCCCTCCAAAGTCCAAGGAGAAATTCTTCTTTTAGCCTTCAAAAATTCTACCTTCGAGGTTAGTCAACCTCCAAAAGCATGATTTGGAAATCGAAACTCAAAGGGAGTAAAAGGAGACAATACTTCAAGGAAAGCCAAGAATGACAAGCAAAAAATTAAGACAAGTCAAATAGGAAGGCACTAAAAGGGAATTCCTAAAGAGAGGGGCTAGAATAGATGATTAAACCAAAATAAAACTATGATTACAAGTCCAGTCAGATTAGCCAAGGCAAAACACTTGCTGGAAAAATGCAAACAACACTTAAAATTCAAGTCCAAAATTGAGTTTCTTGTTGTTGTTGTGTTCTTCTCCTTTGGCAATTTTTTTTCTTTTTTTGTCCCTTTTCTTTTCTTCTTTTCTTTTGTTTTTGATTGAGGGATCTTCTTCTTTTATCAATGATTTTTTTAGAACACAACAAACATCATAATCTTTGCACAACTCATATTAAAAAACAAGGCTAACTCAAGTGGTGTATGTAGGAAATCCTAAGGATTAATGATCTTTTGACAGTTAAAAATATGATTCCATGGAAACCTAATACTAAGAACTTGTTTAGAAACTAATAACAAGTATGAATACACTCATAAAAATCAAAGAAAGTCCAAAAAAAACAAAATGAAAACATCAAAATCCAAAATTTCATGTGACCTTTGCTCAATGTTTTACCCATAACTTTTTCTACAAAGCTTTAAATGAGACGATTTTTTTCCTGGAAAATAGACTCAAATAGCTTTCCATTGACATCTAGAATGTCACATTTGGACCTTTGTTCTGGTTGCAGTTAATTTTTTAAAATTGAAGTTCAGACAACTCTTTGCACTAGATTTTAGAAAATATGTAGGCTTCAAGTTTTCATTGTTTTCAATTTTTCTTTCAAGTTCAACAAAGTTGTGATGACATATATGGATATAAAAGACTTAGGAGAAAACAATAGGAACATAAAATCAAAGAAAATGACTCAAATGATGACCTAAACCCATAACACAAACCTATAAACTTTGAACACATACAAATAGAAAAATTGGAAATCCTCGGCACATAACAATGATGATTCGAGAAGAACAGTTTATTTAAATCAATATTTCAAGACATACAACACATACTCATGACTCAAAAAACATATTAGACATGTGGGAAAAGATGAAAAAAAACAAGGAATTCACAAGAACACAAATGGGTAAGAACTTTTAGACATGTATCTCTTGAAGACTTCCAAGATAGTGACTGCAGCTTTTGATACCAGGTGGCGGAGATTGCTTTGAGGATGTTTCCTCAACATAAGATGATCTTCCAATTGAGTTGATGAAGCTTTTTCAAAGGGTGGACTCCATGTGAGAAAATGATAGTAGTGAAAGAAAAATATAGATGAAGAGATGACGATGTTGGTGTAGTGTGGTTTTGGTGTCCTTCTACGAGGTAAGGACAACCATGAAGGAGAAGGTATGAAGAAGTCTAGAAGAAGACAATTTCATAAGGTAAGAATTCAAGAAGAGAAGTCTTGTAATTTTGGCAAAAAGGCTTTACATTCAATCAAGTTCTGACAATTACAAAAGGGGTGTCTCTCCTTTTATAAGTGAAGGAGAAGGCTAGAGTACATGGAATATTTAGGAGCCTTTCCATCATTTAATGAGGAGCCTCATCATTAAATAAGAAGCCTAAGCATTAAATGAGGAGCCTAAACATTAAATGTGAGGAGCCTTATGCTCTGTAACTAACTTAGTCAAAACATTTAATGCAAAAGGCTCTTTATAACTAACTCCTTCTAAAACCCCTTTTTAACCCATTTCTAACCCATTTTAGGTGTTACCTTCTAAGTAAGGACCTAATGGTGCCCTAGCTCTCTCTTAAAGCCACCAAATCTTCTAAACAAAGCTAAACAAAGTGTCTTAGCCAAATACAAGGCCTAAAAATGAGCTATATTACATATTTACAAAAATTGTTTTAAGATAAAGAAGAAGACTAAAATGTGATACTCCACAAGAGTAGAATCCTTGAAGCTCCATCTTCTTCTTCCATCTTCTTTGACTATGGCTCTTTATGAGAGGTCTAATGTCTTCTAAGGCTTGAGGGAAATAAAGAACAAGCTTGAAAGTCCTTCTTCTTCTTCCAATCTCTTAGCCTTAGTTTAAGTTGGTGCTCTCTTCTTGGATCTCTATTTGGTTCCCAAAACGGATTCCATCACAAAACTCACAAGGTTAAAATTTCTTTCACAAAAGATTTAATAAAGAAATTCTGAAATCAACTCAATCAGCAAATCATAGAAGCAATCCACTCATATCAACATGACTTTTTTTTCTTGAATTCTGATCATCCCAGTTATTGATTCAAGCTTTCAAATCCATGCCCCCACACTTAAACTATGCATCGTGGAAGGAATGCAAAGAAAAGGTATGAGGGTACTTACCTCCTTCATGGTGGAAGGAATGTTGGAGTGGTCAAATTCACCCCATCTATCGTCTTGTTCAACATGTCTTGATTTCCATTAAATGTCCGCAGATGATGGTCATTAACTTTGAAGATTCTGTCAGAATATTCTTCCTTGATCTCCACTGCTGCATAGGGAAATACTTGTGTTAAAATGAATGGACCCCGCCATTTGGAGTGTAATTTACCACTCACAGGCCCTACCCTGGTCTTGTACAATAACACGTTTTGACCTATGTTAAAATCCTTTTTAGTCACAAACTTTTGGTCATGGAATTTCTTGGTTTTCTCCTTGTAGAACTTGGAGTTCTCATAGGTTGTGAGTCTAATGTCCGCTAGTTCTTGCAATTGGAGCTTTCTCACTTTCCCTGCTCCTTCTATGTCTAAGTTACAAGCTTTCACATCCCAATAGGTTCGATGTTGGATCTCCACAAATAGATGACAAACCTTTCCAAAAACAACCCTAAAAGGTGACATACCTATTGGTGCTTTATAGGCCGTCCGATGTGCCCATCATCCAATCATGCAGCCCAATCCTTCTTATTTGGCTTTCCCAGCTTTTGCAATATCTTCTTGATTTCTCTGTTAGAGACCTCAGCTTAGCCATTAGTTTAGAGATGATATAGTATAGCAATGCGATGCATCACCCATATATAATTACTTGCGAATTCAAAATTTGTAAGAAAATTAATTGCGAATTTTAAATTTGTGAAAATATTACTTGTCAAATTTAAATTTGCACGAAAAGGCATCCGTTGTATAGAAAATTTTACATGAAATTTCCTGCGAAATTTTAAATTCTACTGTAACTAAATTACTCACGAAGAAATTATCTATTAATTGAAATTTGTAAAAATAATATAGGAAATACTTTTTCTTTTTTTTTTGTAAGAAAAATATAGGGAAATCTTCATGGAATATAAATTTTTTTAGTAGTGATTGCTTTTCAAGAATTAAAACCAAAATTTGAGATACATAACAGAACGTAATAGTTACTTTCATCCTTTACATTGCAAGAGAAAGGAGAAGAGGACATTTATAATAAGACAGTAAGACATATACTCATATACATTATTCCTAGAATAAGTTTGTAGCATAGAATTTCATAGGGCTGGGCATAGTTAATTAAAAAAACTTAAACTATAGTTTATCTGTACTGTTTTAAACTTAAAAAACTTAAACTAATTTTACTTAAAACTAATTATACTTATTAATAGTTTAGTTTAAAAATATTGAACTGTTTTTATTCCAGTACAGTTAATCAGTTAACTGTTTCAGTTTCCCAATTTTTTTCTCAATCACAGTTTCTCTCAAAATTAGGTTTTCCTTTCCCTTTCTCCAACACAGTTTTCGTTTGCCGCCATTGAAGTTCGTTGCCGACTTGCTGCTCGCCGTCCTCTCGTTACTTCCCGTTCGTCAAAGGTTCGCTCGTCACTTGCTGCACTCTGCCCTCGTCAAAGGTGAGTTTTCTTTTCCCTTTCTCCATCACAATTTTCGCTTGCCGCCATTGAAGTTCGTTGCCGACTTGCTGCTCGTCATCCTCTCGTTACTAATGCTGCTTTGAGATTTTAACCCACGCATCTGATCTAATATGGTGAAGCTTGCTCCTGATTTTGGGGCAGAGGCTATGGGTACATTGGAAAATTTGGCCAGCTCTGCTTTCTGATTATAGGGGGAGGTTTTTCTTGTGTTTTTCCACAAAATTATGAAGGTAGTTTGCTGTATAGAAAACTGGAGCTACTAAGTTCTCCAAGTTCCCAATATTTAGGGCTTGGCCAAATTTGAATTTAGTTGATAATCGCCATTCCCTTTTGTTAAGAAATTTCTTATCCTTGTATGAATGGCTTAAAAGTCTTGCAACGAGCCCAATGTCTTGAGTTGGAACCTCGTTGAGGCTCCTACTCCTATAAAAGGGGAGTCCCAAATTCACCAGGTTGTCAGGTGTTTGTTAAGGAATTTTGGATCCTTGTATGAATGGGTTAACTTTTTGTAACACCTTTCTGTGCTGTTTGTATCTTTGAACATTCTTCTTGTGTTTTGATGTTTCACAATTCACATACAGGGGAACATCTAAATCTATGAAAAGTTTCCTGGTGTCTTGAGGCATCTGATATTTAGCTCACAGCAAACCTTTGTGGTGGTGTTAAGATAATTCATCTTGTATTTGTGTCATATTTATGGTACTTGGTAATTAAAATAGATCTTACGTTTGCATGCAATGACACTTTGAGATCATCCTTTTTATTTATCAATTGGCTTTGTCTTGTGAGATCCTACACATTATTTCTTTTTTATCTAATTTGTACCTTATCAAATTTAGGTCACCATTGTATTCTATTTTTTTTCAAATAATCTGCTTTGATAATTGCTATATTTTCTACATATCTAATAGATTTTGTTATTGGCAGTCTTCAATGCTTCATTCACAACCTAACTCAACCGTGGGAACCCCAGCATATATTGCTCCAGAAGTATTGCTGAAGAAAGAGTATGATGGCAAGGTAGAACTACTTTTAGTTTCAGTCGTGCTCTTTTTCTGTGTTTATCTCATAATTTGATAGCAATAATTTGTGGGCCAGTGAGGTTTATTGATTTACCCTGGAATAAGGATCTAAATAATTTTTTAATAATCTATATGTCATAACTTCAGTGGTAAGTTTTGCTTGGTATCTAAACAAATATTTCTTCTCCTCTGGTTGTCATCTACACGCTTTGTTCATGTCTTCTTGGCACAAATTGAAGTTTTTAACTTTAATGTAGTTATTTAAATCTCTTCTTTTATTGATTATAAGAGAGCAGGAGATAATTGTCAGTCCTCTTGCATTTTTTTGTCTTTAAATGTTGCAAAGGTCCATAGCTTATTGAGATTTTAACCCACGCATATGTGTGTGTGCTGTTGTTGCTTACTTTATATTTTTCTGTAATTTTAGTTTGTTTAATTCTTCACTACAGGTTTTATGAAGGTGTTATCGAATCTTATGATCCTATCAAAGGAAAGCACAAGGTGAGATGTTAGTTACTGATGCTAATCTTTATGCTTTTTATCTCTAGAATTCAATAATGAATCTCTGCCTATGTAAGCTTTCTATATTGCCACTTATTTGGAATGCATTATGTATGCTATTCTTTATCACAAAACCATGTTACATGCTGATTGAAGATATTCCAGTCCTTTTTTTCAACTAAATGTTTTCACTATTAACTACAAAATGCTTCTTTGTCTTCACTTTCTTGTTTCAAAGATTTGTATAGGAAATAAAAATAGTGAATATGTTGTCAAACACAATGGATCTTTTGATGACTTCCCATATTTAGTTCTGATTTTCTATGTAGATGTAAATAAAGAGCTTGAATTTAAAACTTCAGGCTACTGAACTGTGCCACTCACCAAGTTCTTGTTTGATTGAACTCTTAATTAATGTAGTTTTATTATTCAGTCATCTAGTGTTTGTTTTCATTTTGGTTAAGCTTAATGCCGTACAAATATCTAGTTAATTTGTCTTTTAAATTTTGTTGAAACTTAGGAAATTATAATAGAAATAAAATTATGCGTAATGTACATAGAATTATTTCAACTTAATGTAATTATTATTATCAATTGAAGTTAGATTGTGGCAAATGGATTCTCTTTTCATATTATCTTTTTTAGTCAATTCATAAACTTGTTTAACTTTTCATTCCCATGTTTAACATCAGGTACCAATTCTGGCCTTACACTAAGCTAATGATCATCTTCTGGCTCATTGTGCCAGACTTTGGACGGGCTTCTTATGCCTACAATAATATTATTCGAACATGCATCTCAAATCCACAAGCAAGCATACGTAGTTTAAATAACTGGAGGAAGATTTTTGTCAAGAAAGATAAAGATAACTTTTTACTGCATGCAGATAGATATTTAGAAGAGAATGGAACAGAAGCCTTAATGAAACTCATTGCTAGCAAGGTAAACATCTATATTGCTGTAAGTTTGTGAATCCATGAAAAATGTCTTTCTATTGGCAATGGAAAAATTCTGCTGATTCTCCTTTTCTTCTATTGTAGAACACGACTAACAAACCTGATGCACAAGCAACAAATGCAAGTAGAGTTACTGACCATGAAGAGATGCAACAGGTGAAGTTTTTATGTTGCTGGTGCAGTTATGAAACTAATTTGATTCTTGTTACAAGCTCTTGTATGAGTCATTTCAACCCATCCAAGTCCTCTTGTGAGAGTTGTTAATGAAATAGCATCTTGCGTAGACAAATGTGAAAAATCTCCAAACATAATGCTTTTTACAGTTTTATTTGTATTGCAGTTTACTGAACTGCACTGTACTATGAGTGGACTAAAAACCAGTGCAGTTCAGTTCACCCGAACTACTTTTAGTTCAGTTTAGTTTAAGAGAACTGTTTTATAGTTAACTGCAAATTTTTATAGTATAGTGCAGTGCAGTATACTTTGCCCACCCCTAGAATTTCATATCATACATTAACAATAGGCATATGGGAACAAGTCTTTTCTTAGTGTGAACTCTAATGAACCTGCCATATATTTGAAGCTTATGTTTCTGTTTTCAAGTTTCAAGCAACGACTGTTATTAATTATATTGTTGTTTTGGAGGCCTTTCTTGCAAGAATTATCCAACAAAGCACACGATACAACAGAAAGAATGCCAGCATTATGCCCACATTGATCCACCTGTTATCCCTTTCAAGTCCTCTACTCTTCAACACATCAAACCCTGTGATCAAGCACTGTGATCCTTCTATTTGATGAGAGAAGCACTCATTTCTAACATTCCAGTACTCATTTGTGAGGAGTGCATCCAAAGGGTACCTATAGAGGGACACATAGTACAAGAAAAGCCAATACTTTGGGATGCTCTCCTTTGGAATGAAGTATCCTGAGAAGAGGAAGAAGGCTCCAAGAACTGTGCAGATGAGAGAGTTCCCTGAAATGAAATCAGGAGACACTGCACTTAAGAAGAGCACAAGAGAACTTGCCATGAGCACAATGAGCCACACCACAAAAGTGAAGAAGGTGAAGGCAGAAAGAGAAGGGTTGAGGCCTACAAGCCAGTACACTGGAACAGCAAAAAGTGTGGATACCACAAACAAGAAAGGAAGGAAAATAAAAGTGTTGGCTATCATGTAAGAGGAAATCCTATAGGCTCCCCTTGAGGCTTCTTTCATCAAAACACTCCTCTCTTGAAGGTATATTGGAAGTGCTTCAACTGTAGAAGAGAGGAGAAAACTAAGACTGAATGCAAATAGACCTAACCTTTCAGCAATTCCTCCTTCATCCCTTGTTACCTTTATATAAACACTTCCTAGACCAAAGCCACCAACTAGTGCTTGCATTGTTCTGGCCAAGAAAAGTTGTTTTGTTCTATAAGTGATCTTCCAAAATCTTGAGCACA